>OX393557.1:26476884-27757237 GCA_947650365.1 Chamaelirium japonicum | reverse complement strand
ACACTAGATCGCGTGTTCTCAAACATACTAAAGCTCGGCCTATTTGAGCTCGTGAACATGTTCGTTTTGAGATTGTGAACAAGCTCGTGAATAGGCTTGTGAATAAGTTCATAAAAGAAAAAAAAATGTACAAATAGACCAAATATATATAGGCCAGGATTTGACTTGAGATAGAGATCATGAACAATCTTAGTACAGGCTCGTTCGAGTAGGCTTGTTTATTAAACGAGTCAAGCTCAAACATACCAAAGCTCAGCTCGTTTGCATCCCTATGTAAGACCATCGTAGATGCCTCCTCCCATTCATCTCCCCTGCTCCTCTGTCGCCGCCACCCTCGGCTAGAGCTATTTTCATCATCGTAGAGCAACAAGAACTAGGGTTTCGACAAATTTCGACATACTGCAACTCTCTCTCTCTCTCTCTCTCTCTCTCTCTCTCTCTCTCTCTCTCTCTCTCTCTCTCTCTCTCTAGTTGTATCGTATTTGTACGACAACACATTATGGTAATACAGAGGCTTATTATGAGGATTTGACTCCTCTTCACTGATGATCGTCTCCCCTTTCGGTCGCTGATGATTTGGGGAGTGACGCGTGGTGATCCCATTTTCAATGGCAACGATCTTCTCAGGCCTTCTCCGCCAACTCTGTGGTATGCGAGCAACCGAGACCAAGAAGGCGAACGTCGCTAGCAAGTAGACCAACCACAACATTGCTTCCCGATAGATATGAGAAGAGTGTTGCTATTTGCACTACACAAATTACTAGTACCTACAACTTAATAAAAAATAAAATGTTGGATGTGTTCCCAAAGCATCCCAAGTATCTATCTACTATAACTTGCATGGTAAGGATGTTGAGGCTATGATACAATGGGACAACACAATCGACGGATGAGATTTAATAAGGGAAGATTTTAATAGAGATTTTAAGAGGGGTTGAATTATAAAAAGTATATAAAAAACTAAATGGGAGGATTTTTTTTGTTAATGGAGAGCTAGCTGCACATGGCCGACACGTGTCCAGTAATACTTGGGGGAGAGCTATTGGCTCATATTCCCGTGCTCTGAAGAAGGAAACAACTCCTGTTATTTTGTTATATTTTTTTTTGGCAAGGAGCAGTTCCCATTATCACCATTGCTAGAACAATACTTCACTCCAGAAGATGTTGGAGCCCTGATCTTCAACATGTTTATAAGGCATTCAAAGGGGACCCCCTTTGACCGACCACCTAAAACCGACCACCCCTCCCCCTGCTTCAAACCGATCACCCCCTGCCCCCCTTTGCTCCTGTTCAACCGACCACCCCCCTTCCCCCTGCACTTCAACCGACCAGCCCCCCAGGGTCCCCTTTGTGCCTTGGTCGGTCAAAGGGGGTCCCCTTTGACCGACCACCTTCCCCCCTTCTTCAACCGACCATCCCTTGCCCCCCTTTTTCTTCAACTGACCACCACCTTTGCCCCCTTGCTTCAACCGACCACCCCTTACTGCCTTTGCTTTATCTGGTTTGGTATCATGAAGTCCCAGTCAGCAAAGTTATCACCTGGCTAGCTGGGAGGGGGTAACTACGGGCACACCTCTCAGGCGGCCCCTGACAGGGGGGTCGGCAAGCGTGACGGTCAGCCCGGATAACAGGTCGGCAGACGCGCACCCGGTCGACTCCTGACAGAGGGTCGGCGAACGCGACAGTCGGCCTGGACAACGGGTTGATAGACGCGCACCAGACCGGCCCCTGACAGGGGGTCGTGTACGCAACGCTCGGCCCCGGACAACGAGTCAGCATACACGCACCTAGTCGGACCCTGGCAGGGTGTCAGCAAGTGCAAGATGGTTGGCCCCAGATAACAGGTCGACAAATGCGCACAACGGTCAGCCCCGTACAACGGGTCGGCAGACGCGCACGACGATCAACCCAGACAGCGGGTCGGTAGACACGCACCTAGTCGACCCCTGACAGGGGGTCGGTAAACACGATGGTCGGCTAGGCCGGCCCCTGACAGGGGGTCGGTGAGCACGACGGTCGGCCCCAGACAAACGGGTCGGTAGACGCGCACGATGGTCAGCCTGAACAGCGGGTCGGCAGACACGCACACGGCCAACCCTTGGCAGGGGGCGGCGGGGCACAGTTAAAGACAAGCCGATGATTGCTTGCCCTCTCCCTCCACCCAGACCTCTACTCAACCCTAAAAATGGCCCGGCCACCAAATCCTTGAAGCGTCACTCTGCATCCCTGACTTGCTCGCCCCTTCACCGGAATACTACTACAGTCCTCCTGCTCCTCCCCAGACGTCGCTGTCGTAGCTGCCGACGCTGCTTCCATACACTTATCTAACGTCGCCTCGACATCGACAAACTAGTTATTGCACCGTGAATTCCCAGCCAGCTAGGTTAACACCTGCCTAGCTGGAAGGGGGTAACTGTGGGTGTAAAATATGGCTAACGCCTGAGAATGGGACCCGCAACCCTGCTTGGTGTCCACGGAGACAACTGTAGGACCCGCAGCCCTTTCCAGGGTCCACGAAGACAATTGTGGGACCCGTAGCCATGCTTGGGGCCCACGCACACTGTCTAGGGGTTGGTGAATCCCCTCCCGGGTATTTACCAAAACCCCGAATATTTATGGAAATATTTTCCAAATAAACCAAAGCTCTCTATATAGCAGACCCGACAAATATTTCGGACCCAAAATTCCAGACCACATTCCACTTTTTTTTTCCAGAGCTCCTAGAGCTTTCTGGTTTTCAGACTCCAATCAACCCTTGTTCACCACTCTGTCTACTTGTATAAGCACTCATCGACCTGTCGAGAGTAGCTCTACCCCTTCAGAGATAGTGGATTCAAAGGTTACATCTTATCGCACGGAGACGTAGGCTTCGACCGAACTCCGTCATCACACATTGTGTCAACTCTCTCTTTCTACTCTATAGTGCCTGAGTGACAACTCAGCGCTTCACAACGTGCCACATCCTTGAAACTCTACCCTTCTATCAATTGTTGGACCGTACGACGATCGTAATTGTGGGGGGTTTTTTCGTGGACCGGGCGGTTCACGTGGCAAGTACAATCTAACAAGCCAAGAAACAAGGAAGACCATATTTACATGGAAAAACCCCTTCTCAACGTCGAAGGGGAAAAAAAACACGGGTGGGACGAGAATGCACTAAAATAATAGTTCGGTTACAATCTCTCAACTTAACCCCAATTACACCCTGAGGATCGGTCACCCAAGATGCCGATCTCTATAATATCACTCAAGATACCGATGTCTGTAATCTCACTCTCTCTAGCTCCGAAAATTCCGAAAAGAATCGGGCAGCACCTCCTCTAGAATTCGGTCCTTTCTACTGAAGGGGTAGGTCCCCTTTTATAACCACGGGATGACAGTTGGCGCGGGCTCCGTGCGGGATGGGTTGATGACGTGCTCCCGCACAGTACTCAACCGTCGGTGTGGTGGGGACGTAGCGCCCGGATGGCACCCGGTTACTTCGGTCGAGAATCACGAGAGCGTGGGCTGCACTCCCATAATCGTCGTAAGCCTGAGATTCCCGGGTTCAACCGTCACGCATTTTGGGGGCGTGATTCTCGGGTAACTTGATCCCCCTCGAGCTGTATCTTCGTGCGCGGTCGATCATCAGAGAGGGGGGAGGGGGGAGCTCCCTCCTCAGTTTCATGCATGGCCGACCAGCATCCAAATGGAGGGGCAGTCCCCCTCTCTCTATTTTAGTACGCGGTCGGCCATCAGGGGGGGGACTTGGACTCCCCCCCTCTCCTTGCTTAGTGCGCAGCCGACCCACTAGGGGGGGACTTGGACTCCCTCCCTCCTTGCTTTAGTACGCGGTCGACCTGGGGGGGGGGGGGGACTTGGACTTCCACCCTCCTTGCTTTAGTGCGCAGCCGACCGGGGGGGGGGGACTTGGACTCCCTCCCTCCTTGCTTTAATGCGCGGCCGATCCCCGGGGGGGGGGACTTGGACTACCCCCCTCCTTGCTTTAGTGCGCGGCCGACCGGGGGGGGGGGGGGGGATTGGGACTCCCTCCCTCCTTGCTTTCATGCTCGGCCGACCCCCTGGGGGGGGGGCTTAGACTCCCCCATTCTCTCCATTTTAGTGTGTGGCCGACCCGCGACGAGATTGCGGCTTTCGATAAGTTCGCCTTCGTCTCCTCTTCGCGCGTGGCCGACCTGTGACGAGATTGCGGCTTTTTGTAAGTTCATCTTCTTCTCCTCTTCGCACGTGGTTGCGGCTACTGGTAAGTTCGCCTTCTTCTCCTCTTCGTGTGTGATCGATCCACAACGATATTGTGGTTACCAGTAAGTTTGCTTGCTTCCCCGGGGCCCGAAATGTAAAGCCGGTCCGCAACGAAGTGCGTGGTCGGGTCGGACAAAACCCCCTTTCGGTCCAATCATCAGGGTACACACAATATCCGCTCCTGATCGGTCGATTTTCAGCCCCACCTGATCAGGACTCTTTCGTCTCGGTTTGCATGCTAGTCTTGGTTTGCGCACCATGATGGTCCTAACCCCAGTTTTAGTATTGCTGGAGTTTCAAATGGCAGTCCGGGCTTTTTCCAGTTTTTGCCACATGGCATCACCACGCGTCGCCACCCAGCTTCCCCCTTTTTAGAGATTCAAACCAACCCCCAAAGCTCCAAGTTTTCCTATAAATAGGGCTCTGAGGGTTCATATTTCCTTCTCTGCTTCAAATTTTTCTCTCCTTCTCTTCTACTGGTGGAGGTTCGTTCGGGTCGGTAGTGTATTACGTGAGTCGGTAGCTTCGCTGTAGCTCTCTTTTAGATACACGTCTTGGGGCTGCGTGTAGGAGGTCATGTATCTCGTTGCTACTTATAGTCAGTCGCTCGTAGTCGACTACGTGTCTCGACGTATTGAGTCGCTGCTTCTTCGTCGATGATGTCTTTCGGTTGGTTCTCAGTTCCTAAGAAGTTCTCGCTGTTGGAAGACATCGATCCGGACGGCATATTGCATTTCTGCTGACATCTCCCTCTCCTTTGCGACTGGTCTCTTGGACCCTTCGGACGACCGCATGATCATGACTTTGGGACATTTGAGGTACGGCCTGAGACTTCCTTTAGCAAGTTTCTCCGGTCGTCTGCTAGAACGCATGGGGGTGTCCCCTGGCCAGATTACAGGCAACGGATGGAGGATACTTCGTTGCGTTGAAGTAATAGAGGAGATGGCGGGCAGCAACTTTGCGTGGCCTATCTTCTTAAGAAATAATTCATCAAAGACTATAAGGTGACCGTCGGATCCGTGTACTTATACGTTAGCATGCAAGCTCGCGTCGGCAGTCGCCCTCCTATCGGAGGCTTGTGTGACTCCGTCCGAGGCTGGAAGGAATGCCCCTTCGTGGTTGGGGGACCATGGAGGGGTCATCACAAGTTCCCCGGGACTGTTTCCCACTTTGCTTACACCATTGAAAATTACTACCCCTCAGGGCAACTCAAGTGCCCTGAGACTATCGAGGAAGATCTGGATGTACTGATCAAGAAGGTCACTCAAGATGATGATGACTGGAGGCAGCTATTCCCAAAACTCCCGATAGTCATAGCTCATAATACTCCTAAGAAGGGGAAACAGCCTGCAGCAACTAGTGGAGGAGGGGAGCAATCTGCTCCTTCTAGGGAACTTTCCGATAGGTATGTCAACTTCGTTAGACGCTACAACCCCAACACCTTAACGTCTAAGCTTTGCGTGATCCTCAGGCATCGCACGAGGTCTACTACAGCTGCGGGTGATGGTAGTCAAACAGCTGTTGCCCGTGACACAACAGCGTCAACTAGGCATTCAAGGAGGCGTGTTATCCTGGGCGAGTCTACCAGCGATGTCGGTAAGGATGATGTCTCCGGCGTTCACGTCACGAGGCGGTCTACTTACAAGGTGCTGCGTTCCCTTCCTGATGATTGGGTCGAGGATGTGCTTTTCCCTGGTCCGAATTTCGTTGAGGTAGACAAGTCAGTGATGTCATGCGGATACACTCCCCCTTTCCTTCAGGAGGAGTAGACACGTAGTGTCATCCGACTCTGCAGTCTCGAATCCGAACTTCATCTCGCACCCGTGGCGCTCCGACATTTGCTATGTCGGGATATCACTTGAACGTACGACCCCACGTTCCTTCGCCATCCTCCTCTTCTTCAGTGGGTGCCGCCAGGTCCCCCTCTTGGGTCTCCTTATGGGGTTACTGAGTCTGCACCTCGCCGCCGTGCTAGCTGGACCTCCGCTCACCATGAGATGGAGGAAGAGGGTCTGGCTTCTCCTCCAAGATGGAAGAGGAATGATACAATGACAGGTAGTGCAGACTGGCAAGACTCATTTATCGACCTTTGCGAGGTGAGTCTTCTTGGAGCCGATGGTTTCCTTCTAGTAGTGACTTACTCTACTAGCTCTTCGATACTCATTGCTTTCACTTTTGACAGATGGGGAGCCGTATCACTATGCTTGCTGACCGAATTGCCGAGGGGGGTGCACAAAGGATTGCTCAGCTTGAGCTCTCTCTGAGGACTACTCAGCGAGAGTTAGTTAAAACCTGGGACATACTGGCAGAGGCCCGAAAGCTCCACTCCGAGGAGGTGGCTGAAATCGAGTCCCAACTTGAACTCACGAAGGTGGATCTTGCTGCAGACCGCTTCGATCTTGAGGCCGCTCTTGAGACTATGCAGTCTGAGCTTGCTGCAGCGAATGCTCAGTTCAGAGATCAAGACGCCATAATCAGGACACAACGAAGCGAATCAAACGCATCCCGAGTAGTTTACGAGGCTGAACTCACTATACTGAAATCTTCCCTCGAGGTTGCTGCAGACCGGGTAGCTGCGTCGGA
Organism: Chamaelirium japonicum; assembly: GCA_947650365.1. NCBI lineage: Eukaryota > Viridiplantae > Streptophyta > Magnoliopsida > Liliales > Melanthiaceae > Chamaelirium > Chamaelirium japonicum. The sequence goes on along the minus strand of OX393557.1, from coordinate 27,750,412 downwards.
AAAGGCGACGCTCGCTCGGCAGTATGAGGTTCTCAACAAGGCAGCGCAAGCGGCACTCGATGATCAAGCAGTCAGATGGTGGAAGAAAGTCGACAAGTTACGCAATCAACCGTCGAAGGGAAAAGGGAAAGCCCCCTTAGAGGATTGACCCCCTCCTATTTTGTATCTAGCAATGTAATGAAACAATCTTTAGGCTTGTACTGGAACCTCTGGTGATTGTCTATTATGCATGCTTTGGTTATGTTTTTCCTCTCATCAACCTTGTGCATTGATTACACGCCGACGGCGTGTCACTTACACTTAGCTTTGGTAGATTGTCAAGTCGTACCCAAGCGGGGTCTATCGACCAATCTTCCTGTGTGTTCTTTGACCGTTCATGCCCCACGAAGGGACCTATCGACCTATCGGCCAGGTGGTAGAACTCGCTAGGAGTGTTATATACCACATGGTTTAAGTCGGTTGATCGGTCATACCCAAGCAGGGTCTATCGACCGATCTTTCAAGACGTTCACCGGCCAGTCATGCCCTACGCAGGGACCTATTGACTGGTTGGCCAAGTGGTAGAACTCGCTTGGAGTGTTATGTACCACTTGGTTTAAGCTAGTTGATCGATCGTACCCAAGCAGGGTCTGTCGGTTAATCTTTCAAGACGTTCACCGGCCGGTCACGCCCTACGTAGGGACCTGTTGACCGGTCGACCAAGTGGTAGAACTCGCTTGGAGTGTTATGTACCACTTGGTTTAAGCTGGCTGATCGGTCGTACCCAAGCAGGGTCTGTCGACCAATCTTCCAAGGCGTTCATCGGCTGGTCACGCCCTACGCAGGGACCTATTGACCGATCAGCCAAGTGGTAGAACTCGCTTGGAGTGTTATGTACCACTTGGTTTAAGCTGGTTAATCGATCGTACCCAAGCAGGGTCTGTCGACCAATCTTCCAAGGCATTCACCGGCCGGTCACGCCTTGTGCAGGGACCTGTTGACCGATCGGCCAAGTGGTAGAACTCGCTTGGAGTGTTATGTACCACTTGATTTTTGTTGTGTTAGTCAACCACCATTATTATATATATACAAAAACACTGAGAAAACGCCTCTTTATTAAATAGAATTCGAGTTACAATGTGACTACATGCACTGCTCTTGCTTAGCTGCCTTGGTAGAACTTATGCAAATATGTTGCATTTTATGGCCTTGCCAGCGCGTCGCCGTCTTGGGTCTTCAAACGATATGCACCATTCTTCCCCATGCTATCCATGATGTATGGCCCTTCCCAAGTAACTCCCAGTTTGCCACTTCCTGGCTCTTTAGTGTTATTAAAGACCTTCCGCATGACAAGATCATCTTGCTTGAAGATTCTCCTTCTAACTTTGCGATCGTACGCCTTCTTAATGGATTGATGATAGTTAGCTAGACGTGCCCTCGCTCTTTCCCTCTTTTCCTCCAGTAGGTCTAGGTTATCAAGCAGGAGTTCGCTATTCACCTATGGGTCGGCAGCTACAGCTGTCCGCAACATCGGCACCAGTGCTTCCGTGGGCAAGACTGCTTCGGAGCCGTAGGTGAGACTAAACGAGGACTCGCCCATCGGTCGCTTCGGTGTCGTGCAGTAAGCCCATAGAACTCCTGGTAAGGCTTTATCCCACAGACCCTTCTTCTGCTCCAGCTTCTTCTTCAGCATGTCTAGAATAGCTCGATTCGTCGACTCTACTTGCCCGTTACTCTGAGGGTAGCGGGGTGTAGAGAAGAACAACTTGACGTTGTTGTTGGCACAAAACTTCTTAATTGACTCTACATCAAACTATCGCCCGTTGTTTGCAACAAAGGCCCGCGGTAATCTGAATCGATAGATGATGCTACTTCATAAAAACTTTCTGACTTGCACCTCTCCGATTTTCAGCAAAGGAATGGCCTCCACCCACTTGGTGAAGTAGTCGGTGGCGATGAGGAGACACTTCCTTCGGTTGGGCGATGTCGGGAACGGACCCAAAATATCCAACCCCCACTGCTGGAAGGGCCAAGGGCTGGATATTGGGTGCATCTCTTCAGCTGGTTGGTGTATGGAGGGAGCATGTTTTTCGCATTGAAGATATCTCCTTACGTATCCTTCCACATCTGCTTCCATGGTGGACTAGTAGTAGCCCTGCAACTTTATCTTCTGCGCCAGGGATCTTCCTCCGGAGTAGTTCCTACATCCTCCTTCATGTACTTCCCTCATGATCTCTGCCGCTTACCCTCCTACAAGGCACTTGAGGTAGGGTCCACCGAATGAGCGCTTGTATAGTTCATCTTCGATGAGAGTGTATCTCGCTGCATGCGCCCTAATTCTCCTTGAATCATCAGTATCTTCTGGTAGTATCCCGTCGAGAAGGTATTTCTTTATATTGATTACCCACTCATCACCGGCTGCGATAGCATACACCGCTCCAGTGGCTTGTATCTTCTCGATCAGGCGGCTATCCTCTGTGTGGTCCACTGTTCTGGGGCTGGCTTGTACCTCGACGATGACCCGCTTTTCTTCATCTCCACCAAGGACTGACTCTAGGTTAGCGAGGGCGTCCACCCACTTGTTCTCCAATCTACAGAACAGGTGGAAGTCTATGCTCTCGAACTTGGCCATCAGTTCTCGTACTAGCTTTAAGTAGGCCAACATTCTCGCATCGCGGGCTTCGTATCTACCGGTAATCTGATTGATCACAAGTTGGGAGTCGCCATAGACCTCTAAGCTGGTCACCCCCAGCGCTTCTGCCATCTCCAGTCCCGCCAGCATCACCTCATATTCGGCCTCGTTGTTCATTGCCGGGAAGAGTAGTCATACTGACTTTTCGAGTTTCATGTAGTCAGGGGTTATCAGGACTACCCCCACACCACTCCCGGTTGCGCACGATGAGCCATCCACGAACAACCTCCAACGTTCTTCTTCGTCTTCCCTATGTTCTGCTACCGCACTGACTCCAATGGGTCGGCCGGTAGCTATCGACGGGTCTTCCAACAATCCTGGTACCGGTGTAGAGTCTTCTGCCAAAAAATCACTGAGGAAGTCTGCGAGTGCTTGACCCTTGATTGCTTTTCGAGGCACGTACCGAGGGCCAAATTCTTGCAGTTCAGTAACCCATTTACTCAGACGACCTGCACGCGTAGAGTTGTTTAGTACTTCCTTCAGGGGGTGCTCGGTGATGACCTTAACAGGATGGGCGACGAAGTATGGGCAAAGTCTTTTTGATACATACACCAACGCCAGTGCAACTTGCTCGATCTGCGCGTATCTAGTTTCAGCTGACATCATAATGCGGCTGACATAGTAGGCGAGTCTCTCTACCTTGTCCCGCTCGCATATCAGTACTACGTTGATTGCTGCCTCGGATACCGAAAGATACACCCCTAGCGTTGCACCTGGCTTAGGGGCTATCAGGATTGGAGGTTGATCGAGGTAAATCTTCAGCTCTTGAAAAGCTTCCTCGTAGCGCTGGTCCCAATCGAAGGGGACGAGCTTGCTTAGCCTTTCAAACAAGGGCCGACACCGATCTGAGGATTTGGATATAAAGCGGTTAAGGGCGTTGATCCGACCAGTTAGCTTCTGCACTTCCTTCCACGACCTGGGTGACGACATCGCCGCCAAAGCTCGAATCTGTTCCGGGTTGGCCTCGATCCCACGTCGGGTGACCAAGTAGCCCAGAAATTTTTCCGATGTCACACCAAAGGCGCACTTGGCCGGGTTCAACTTCATGTTGTATCTTCACAGAGTTGCGAAGGTTTCCTCCAGGTTTTGCATATGCGTCTCCTCTGCCTGGCTCTTCACGAGCAAGTCGTTGACGTAGACCTCCATGTTCCTTTCGATTTGCTCGATGAACATCTTGTTTACCAGCCTTTGGTACGTTGCTCCCATATTATTTAACCCAAAAGGCATCATTTTATAGCAGTAGAGTCCTCGACCTGTGACGAATATCGTGTGCTCCTGGTCATCCTGGTACATGGGGATTTGGTGATAGTTCGAGTATCCATCCATGAACGAGAGCCTCTCGTGCCCGGCAGTTGAATCTACCAAGATATCAATCCGAGGTAGCGGGTAGCTGTCCTTCGGGCACGCTTGGTTGAGGTTCGTGAAATCAATAAGACCCGTATGGCTCTGGACTTCTTGGGGACGGCGACCACATTGGCGATCCACTTTGGATACCGGGCCTCTCGGATGATGCTTGCCCGTAACAATTTCTCGACTTCCAAGTTGACAGCAGCTGCTTTCTCTGGCGCTAGCAACCGGGGCTTCTGGTGGACAAGCGCAGCTCCTTCTCGAATGTTGAGGTGATAGCATGCTATCTCGGGCTTGATGCCTGGCATGTCTTCAATCGACCATGCGAACACATCTTGGTTTGCCTTAAGAAAGGTCGTCATTGCCTCGACATGGGGCTTTGATAGCTGTGACCCAAGGAAAGTGATCCTCGGAGTTTCCGCTTCTCCCAGGTCCTCGGGTATAATGGGCTCGACTGTAGGCGACTCCTCCCATTCAGTGCTCTGGTCGGTCATTTACTTCTTTGACTCGTCCGGTTCTTTAGATTCAACCGGTCGGTCAGTCTTCTACGGGCGCGTCGACTCGTCCAGCTCACGTTCAGCTGACTGGCCGGTCTTCTGAAGGGGCTGGCTTCCTCGTGCTCTTATGCTCGGTTTGGTGAGGTGCTGAATTGTTGGAGCTTATTGACTCCGCTTCGTAGTCCAGAGGTTGAAGATGCCCGATTCATCTCCGTCTTCACCTGGTTCTCCTCCCTCGATTTAGCACGTCGTCTTCAGATGGATGGCGCTAAGCTCGCACTTGGCCGCTAAGAACTAGTCGCCTCGAATGCTCATCACGCCCCTGTCGATCCAAAACTTCACAATTTGGTGGGCCGACGAGGGGACCATATGCAAGTGGTGAAGCCACGATCTTCCGAGGATAATGTTGTATGTCGAGTTTGCTTCTATTATGATGAATCGGGTGAGGTTGGTGAGATATCCTATTGTGATCGGGAGGGTGATCTCACCAACCACCCTTGCAGCCTCTCCCGTGAAGCCCGTTATTGTTGACGATGATTCGGTCAATTGCCCGCGATCTAGCTGCATTACATTGAAGGCGCTGAGGAAGAGTACGTCCATCGAACTCCCGGCGTCGACTAGGATCCTCTTCACTAAGCAGTTTACTATTTGCAATCGTATAACCAGGGGATGATTGTGAGTCCTCTCTATCCTGACCAGATCAGCCGCTGAAAACTGTACAGCTGCTTCCACTCTCGGCTCGAGGCGAATGATGGGATCGAGCACCACATGGTGAACTTTTTTTGCTTGCTCTATGCGCCGGACTTAACGGTCGACGGAATTCGAGGATGGTACTGGGCCATGGTACTCGTAGACTGCATTTACTTCTCGGAGTTGGCGTCTTTCTGGCGGGGGTCCCGGTAAGTGCGGTGCTGTCGCTCCCCGTTGGACTTCTCTGACGGCCTTTGTCTCCTTTTGTTGAGGGAGGTCAATGAAGCAACCAAGGTGGCCGGCCTCAATGAGATCTCAATATGATGCTTGAGCGCCCGGCACTGCACGGTAGTGTGGCCTTGGCCTTGGTGGTATTCACAATACCTTGACGCATCCCTGGCTCCCCTTTCTCCGGGTTCAAGCGGTGGTGCCCACTTGAAATAAGGTTCATTCTTGATGGCTTCCAAGATTTGGTCAATAGGGGCGTTCAGTACCGTGAACTCCCTATTTCACTGTGACCTTGCTGACCTATTTTGCCTTTGCCGCTTTGTATCGTGCCATGTCGCCTCCCCTTGCTGCTTGTTGACATTCTTCACAGCGGCTGGCTTGGCGTAGCTCTGGTGCGGAACTCTGGTCTCCACGGCTTTTCTCTTACGGTCTGCGTCTTCTATCTTGATGTACTTCTCAATGCGCTGTGATAGTTCGTCGATCGTCTCTGGGTTTCGCTTGACGAGCGACACGTTGACGAGCTGGTTGGGCTGAATAGCGTTCTTGAAGGCTGCGATCACCATGCGATCTTGCCCGTCATTATCCGCCAAGTTTAGGTATTCAGCCCTGAACCTGTGGTAGAATTGCCTTAACGTCTCCTTCTGGGTCATACTCATCCCAAAGAGTGACTCCAGAGTCTTTAGCTCCCGGCGGTTGCACCGATATTGATCGATGAACCGTGTGCTCAGTTATGAGAAGGATGAGATGGATGAGGGCCTGAGCTTGTGGAACCATTCGAGAGGGGTTCCCGACAAGCTGTTGGAGAAGGTCCGGCAGAGGATATGGTCATCCTCGTAGGGGACCAAGGCGTCCCGTAAAGCAAGCACGTGCTCTACCGGGTCCTTCGACCCATCAAACTTGGAGAGGCGTGGAGGATTCCACCCTTGGGGGAACGGTTTTCTGAGGAGCTTCTCAATGAGTGGTGACCGTGCGACTCCTCGGATGGCAACCTCCTCTAGCCGATTAGGAGCTCAGGCTACTTGTCAGCCTTGCTGGGTTCCTTCTTGATCTCCAAGTCGCTCCGTGGCATATACCCTGATGCGATCATGGATACTTTTTCGGTCAGCAGTGTGCGCCGATTGCCAACTAGCTGGCGTTACCCGAGTATGGTGACTATCGCTCGGTTGCCATCGGTGTTCATCCTCTCGCTTTGGGCGGCGAGATTGTGATGAATCCGTCTTTGAGTTGTACTTGGAGGCAGGCAACTACCGGGGGTGTGCCCCGAGCCGGGACCAGACATCCGAGCGTGCCGACGCTGCTGGGTCTTGCTTGTTTCTTTCAGCCGGCTCCGGGCTACTTGAGCCTCGCCTATCAGGATTCGCACTTTGGACCTCCACCGAGCGATTCGCCCTGACCTCCACCCGAGGCATCGGTTGTGGCTGCGCTTGGGAAACTTGTGTAGGAAAGCTTTGTCCCGCTTGGGCCACCAGTTGGTGCGGCTCGCACGAAGTCGCGCAACTCTTCATAGTTGCGCTATATCGTTTGGAGCTGGGCGGTGAGAGCTTGTTGGGTTATCATCATAGTAGCCAGAAAAACCTCTGATAGTCCTCCTGCTAGAGGAGCCATGGTTACTACCGGAGCTTGACTGGACTCCCTGACCCCCAGTATGGGATTCACCAGCGGGGCTATGCACTCCGAGTTCATTGGTGGTTGCACTGGATGCCTGACATCATTAGCATCTCCGAGTGGAGCAGCCTCGGATGGGAGCTGCGAAGTCGAACGGGTACGATACGGTCCACCGGCTATTGTTCTTAACCTTATGGTAGTGGTGATGGCTTTTAAGTCTGCTGGTCGGTCGACACCCACGGGTCGGTCGGTCAGTAGAGTCGGGCTGGTTGCAGGTAGCCTCAGACTGGTTGACACCCACAGGTCAACAGTCGAAAGCTCTGGTAGGAAGTCTTGAAAACTGGATCCCACAGAAAATGCCAAGATTGTGGGGGGGTTTTCATGGACTGGGCGGTTCACGTGGCAAGCACAATCTAACGAGCCAAGAAACAAGGAAGACCGGGTTTACGTGGAAAAACCCCTTCTCAACGTCGAAGGGGAAAAAAACCACGGATGGGGTGAGAATGTACTGAAACAACAGTTCGGTTACAATCTCTCACTTTAACCCCAATTACACCTTGAGGACCGGTTACCCAAGATACCGACCACTGTAATCTCACTCAAGATACCGACCTCTGCAATCTCACTCTCTCTAGCTTCGAAAATTCTTGGAAGAATCGGGCAGTACCTCCTCCAGAATTCGGTCCTTTCTGCTGAAGGGGTAGGTCCCCTTTTATAACCCCGGGATTACAGTTGGCGTGCGCTCCACGTAGGACGGGTTGATGACGTGCTCCCGCAAAGTACTCAACCGTTGGTGAGGTGGGGACGTGGCGCTCGGCTAGCACCCGGTTACTTCGGCTGGGAATCGCGGGAGCATGGGCTGTACTCCCATAACCGTTATGCGCCCGAGATTTCCGGGTTCATCCGTCACGCATTTTGGGGGCGTGATTCTCGGGTAACTTGATCCCCCTCAAGCTGTATCTTCGCGCGCGACCGATCATCAAGGGGGGGGGGGGGGGCTCCCTCCTCAGTTTCGTGCATGGACGATCAGCAGCCAAAAGGAGGGGCAGTCCCCCTCTGTCTATTTTAGTGCGCGGCCGGCCATCAGGGGGGGGGGGGGGAGGGACTTGGACTCCCTCCCTCCTTGCTTTAATGAGCGGCCGACCCCCTGGGGGGGCTTGGACTCCCCCCCTCCTTGCTTTAGTGCGCGGCCGGCCTAGGGGGGCGGCGGCTTGGACTCCCCCCTTCTCTCCATTTTAGTGCGTGGCCGACCCGAGACGAGATTGCGGCTTTCGGTAAGTTCGCCTTCTTCTCCTCTTCGTGCGTGGCGGACCCGTGACGAGATTGCGACTTCCTGTAAGTTCGTCTTCTTCTCCTCTTCGCGCATGGTTGTGGCTACCGGTAAGTTCGCCTTCTTCTCCCCTTCGTGCATGACCGACCCGCGACGAGATTGCGGTTACCGATAAGTTCGCTTGCTTCCCCGGGGCCCGAAATGTAAGGCCGGCCCACGACGAAGTGCGTGGTCGGGCCAGACAAAACCCCCTTCCGGTCCAATCATCAGGGTACACACAGTAATTCTCCCCCACAATATTTACCAATGGGCTCTTGTCTGAGTCGTACTCCTCTCTCCCTGGTTGGAGAGGTTCCTTGTTCGACTTTCGTTTTGGACACCGTGGAGCAACCTTTTCCTTCAAGATTGTTGTTGCCTTGTTTCCAAATGCAAATCCTAGCTGCTGATGCCATGTTCACATAATTATGGAATTTAATAAAAAATAACAATTATGCTGCCTTCATGTTTCGATCCTCTTTGAGCTCATGTTTTATCGCCTTGTGCTCTTTTCGCTTGGTCGCTCCATAAAAACAATATGGTATTCAATCCCCAACCATTACCATTTTACCCTCAATTTAAATAAATAAAGTTTAAAAAATGAGGAGTAAAAAGACAACAGTTGGAGGATTTTATTAAATGTTAGAATACATGAGAGAGTTAATTCAAACAAGGGTTTTTTTTCAAAATATTATTAAAAAATAAAATATTTAACTAAATAGCGGCTCATCAAAACTATTTGCCATTCTAGTGTTCTGATCGCCATGTGGCTAGTCAGCACCGTAAAATGTGCTGCAAAGTTTTTTTTTTTTTCCAAGTTAAGGTAAACCCGGTATCCGGGTTAGCGGATTTAAACCCGGTATTATGGATACCGGGTTTACCTGAAGTCCAACAAGAAAACGGCTAAGTATGAGAACATTATATAAGGGGGCTCCGGTTAAACCCGGTATTCAGAATACTGGGTTTAAACCCGCTAACCCGGATACCGGATTTACCTTAACTCAGAAATTAAATTTTTTTTTTTTGGTGTACTTTACAGCGCTGACCTGCCACGTGGTGGTCAGAGTGTTAGAATGATAAATAGTTTTGATCAGCCGCTATTTAACTAAATATATTTTTTTTAATAATATTTTGATAAAAAAGCCCTTCAACAACCGAAAATGTAAGGGGCTATTTGTAATATCAAGTGGTTTATAAGCAAAAACCACCCAAAACAGAAGAAATATTGCTTTCACGTACATCACGCTGTGCCCCTCTACCTCTTGTTGAAGTGAGGCTCGAAACACACCCGGCCCAGTGATCTCTCTTTCTGCCCGTCAGGGTTTAAGCATCCTCTTCTCCCCCCCGTCAGAGACCCAAATTGCCATGCCGAAGGTGTACGGCACCGGGACCTACGACTTCCGGCGCCACCGGGTCGCCGAGTACCCCGTCGTGCCCGGCCAGGAGCCCCTGGCAACGGGGACTCCGGAGAAGCCGCCGGAGCAGCGCCCCGGGGCGAGCCTGTCGAGCTCCATCACCCTGCTGGAGATCCAGCGCGACCGGCTGACCAAGATCGCCGCGGCGAACTGGCTGAAGACCGCCGGCGGGTCCCCGACCGACCTGGGGTTCGATCCGGAGCTTGTGAGGGAGATCTACGAGACGGAGCTCCTGGTCTCCCGGGGACGGAAGACGGTCCCGCTCCAAAGGGTCATGATCCTGGAGGTCAGTCAGTACTTGGAGAACTACCTCTGGCCTAACTTCGACCCGGAGACCGCAACCTTCGAGCATGTCATGTCCGTGATCCTCATGGTTAATGAGAAGGTATGGCTGCGGAAATAATTCGGTTTGAAATAAGAAAATGCCCTAGAATGTTGAATGTTACTTTATCACTAATTGATGTACTCACATGAAGTTTCGAGAGAATGTTGCGGCATGGATATGTTTTTATGATCGCAAGGATATGTTCAAGGGCTTCTTGGGGAGAGTTCTTCGGCTTAAGGAGGTTTGATTAGCTGACCCTTTCCCAAACATACTATGATTATTTTGCTTGCTTATTCCGATCCATAGTGGTCTTGTATTATCTGTATCTGCAATGTTTTTAAGCCTGCAATTTGGGTGTTTTACTTCCTTTACTTTGCTACCAAAGAACTTAAGGCGCATTTCTGATGTGCAATAGGGCATCACTATGAGAAGGGAATCACATATGGTTTGTTTGGTTGTTGTGTTTTTAGCCTGTGATTTTGAAAACACTTGTGCAAATAGTTTAGGGTTGTTTGGTTAATGGGGTGCGATGTGTAAGCAGATGCACACTTGCTCAATTTGTACAACTTTTGCATATAAAATTGTGCAAATGAAGTTTCACCAAAGCACATGAAACTTTAATTGCACTACGTGCAAACAAATGTACGCACATCATTTGCACAACAATCAAACAAGCCCTTGTTAACTATGTGTGCAAATACTTGTGGTTGCCATGCTTGTGAAAAGCTATATGGTTCACAATAGTGGAAATGAATATTTCTTTTTGGCACATTGGTAGAACGTGGGATGAACTATAAGAACCTAACCTAGAGAACTCCTGCAGATGATCTTCATTTTGATTTTAGTAATTTCAATATGTACCTAATTTTGATACAAATAGCTATGGGTTGAGATCTATGCTTTTAAGTAGGTTCGGATCGGTTAACGTAATATATGTGGTCACAAAAATTGTAGGGTAGACATGATATTGGCTTAGTTTTAACTACAAATGTAATAGTTTGAATTGTAATAGGGTGGTAGGATCAACTCGACGAGTTAAGGATCATACTAATATACTATTACTTTATGGTTTGAAGGGCTCTTTAGAGGGAATAATTCAATTTCCCACAAATATGTTTTCTCCTTAAACATACTGGTAATTGTAAAATACCAAAAGAACTATTTAGGATGATGACTCTGAGATTAAGGTTTGATGTTTTGAAGGTTTTTGATGAAAGATTGATGACTTAAAAGGTTGTACCGAATGTAGTAATAGACTTATAGCCTATTGCATATGCACATATGTGTGGATTTCATATGTGCCAGTAGAATAGTTCAGTCGCATATGTGACTGCATAGTGAGTTGTGCGACCACAATCATTATGCAGCCGTGTAGTGCTTGACGATTTTTTTTTTTGATCGTTGTATAATTTTTTTATTTATTCCCGTACCCGTTTGACCATTTCAACACTACATATACTCCTTATCCGTCTTTCCATTCCAATACTCTGTTAAACCTCTTCTAACTCTCCCTTAGCTCTCTTTCCAAGATCTTTAAACTCGTCAAGCTTTCTACGCTCTCTCCAAGCTCTTAAATTATTGCCAAGCTCTCTCCAAGCTCTCCTCAATCTCTTTTCCAAGCTTTCAATATTCCTTCACGATGGTCTCTCTAACTCTAAAGACTATGGCATGTAGACACTTTTCAAGGCGAGGAGGTCAAAGCCACCAACGTGGTGGGACTTTTGCCTACATGTATGGAAAAACTTTCGGCATTCGCCTACAATTAACTTAGTATATCTTACCCTCAACTTTTAAATTATCAGTTATAGTTATTTAGTAGGCACACACACCTCAATCTTATGTCTTATGTGACCCTATTTGTCTAAGGATCTAGGATGGAAGTATGGCCAATATAAGAGTTGTTAAAATCATATATATGACATGTGCATTTTGGGTGCAAACAATAGTCAAGGCGCCTAGACGTTTTGGTCTGTCGTAAGTGTAACTTTTATGCATGTAGTTATAAGGTAAAAATCAATATTTGGAGTTTACTAAATAAGATGTTGAAGAGAGCTTCGGGAGGGCTTAAGAGCTTGGAAAGAAGTTGGATATTCCTTGTAGGGCTTGAAGAGAGCTTGTGGAGAGTTAGAACTTAGAAGAGGTTAGAATATTTGTGGATGGAAGGAGGTATATATAGTGTAGGTGTAGAAATGGGTAGGAGGGGTGAGGGAAAAATATTAGAATAATTCAATCAAAAGAAATAGTTGTTGGGGGCATTGTGCGGTCGCACAATGTATGTTTGCCACACAACTCACAGTCTGGTTGCACCTATGACCGCGAGTATGTGTGCGGCTGCACAATACAACCACATATATGACCCCCACATATGCGCCAAAAGTTTTGTGGATCACATATGCAACTACATTTTCGCATATGTATTGCACATGATTGCATCGAATACTCTTTGATGCTGCCCCTTCTATGTTCTATCATGTCTGTGAGGACTGACATATGGCCGGTTAGTCTACCACTCTTTTGATAAACACATTAGTACTTTCCTTTGGTTCCAAGGATCAAGCTGCAATACTCTTGAAGCCGCCTCTCTATGCCACTATAAGGCCCAAGCTTGAGGCTATGAACACTTCCGATTATTTGGGAAAACAAAACCGTTTTACATGCAGTCCCCTTTGATTTGTCTCTCTTTTTCTCTCTTTCAAACGTGATCTGGGAGAGAATACATTTATTTATGAAAAAGGCAGAATAAAATAAAGAAGATATAGAAGATCCTTTTTGTGATATTAAGTTTTTTCACACTTCTGCTCCCCCAGATCTCATTTGCGCATTTCATGTGATAACTACTAGTGTATGTAAATGAGAGCAAAGGTTCAGTATTGATTACCTTCTAAAAGACACAGGCATCTCACGTGCTCACTACTGGCGTATGTAGATGCTCAAAGTTTTGCACTTTCTTGGACAAATTGAAAATATTTCTTGCATTTCTGAAACCTTTCATGCCTATACATTGAAGAAGTTGATTTCTTCTATGGATATTTGGTACTATTTCAGATCAGAGAAATTTATACTTGAACGAACATCTTGGATCCCCATTTGTGATGTTCTGGGTTGTATAAAGGAACTCCTTATGTATTGCTTTCTTTTTTATTTGGTATAATATGGAGTTATTAGATAATTGGTTGCATTTATTTTGCTATGTACTTCTGTTTCATTCTTGGAGCGTTCTTCCTTCTCAATTCTTTGGCAGCCTCGAGTGCTTTTCTGTCTCTTTGTTCGGAGCTGCTAATTATGCTTTTGATATACATTGTAGGGAAGGACCTTAAATATTGCTGAGAAGACAAATTACTTGCTTTTCATGATCAATGCCTTTCAGGTACCAGATACATGAGCACTTTGGTAGTTAGTTCATAAATGTTTTGCATCGTCATGGCATTCATTTTTGGGATTTCTTTTCTATTGAATATTTCATTAAGGTATCCAATGTCTGTTCTTCTTTATTTGTGAACTTTCAAATCAATTTCCCATATGATAGTTGATTGCTAGTAATATTGATGAACTATTATTAGCTAAAAAGGTTTGCCATTGCCCAAAAATTAACTTCTGCCTTGCTGAAGAAGGTAACTGTTTGTGTAGTATAAAATGCTGCCACTCCATATATACCATTCTATAACTTGTAAGAATTTAAGATACTAGGTTCTCTAACGTTGAGAAGAAACTCATTGCCTAATAAAGGTGAATGTTTTAAATTTCGGTTTTGTATCTGGTTTCAATCCAAGCCTAAACCGAATTTCGACCAAAATTGGCTGAAATTTAAAATTTATAGTTCTAGTTCTGAAACCGAAATGACAGAAATTTCAATTGAAATTGACCGAAATGGCCAGCCCCCTGGCTTCTACCCTCATTTCATTTCAGTCATGGTTGAAACTAAAATTTTGCCAAAATTTAAACCATAGTAAAGGGACATGTATCCAGTGTTCTAAAAAGCGGCCTAGGCTGCCTAGGCGCTAGAAGGCCCCCCCACCCCCTAGCCTAGTCTTAGGTGGTGCACAAAAACGGCCCAGGCCTCTAGGTGGGGCTAGACGGTTGCCTAAGCGGTCCTAGGCTGAGCTAGGTGGCTGCCTAAGCAGGCCTAGGCACTAGAACATGTATAGATGCTATTCTATTATTGATAATCATAAATTTATGATTTGGAATGTACTAAAATTATGAATATTATGATATTATCTAAGATAATATCATGCTTTCTTTTGTTCTTGTTAATCTTGAATTTATGGTTATGTAAATAATACATGCTCTTTAAAATAATATTTGGGATAATATTAAATTTATAGTAAGTTAAAAAATATATATTATATATAATATTAAAAAAGTAAAAACACCTAGGCACCTCCTAGACGGCATATGCGTCAGAAGGTCCTCCACCGTCCGACTAGCTCCTAGCGTTTTTTAGAACATTGCATGTATCTGATGTATGTACTGTTGGTTGTAAGTCCCTTAAGACATATAGGGAGAGAGAGAGAAAGAGAGTTTGGACGAAGAATAAAAAAAGAGGAGTAAGGTGAAAGATGAGAACGCCTGTCTTTGATTCTTCATTGGAAAATCATTTGAAACCGAAATATTTCACCGAAATTTAAACCGTAGTAAAGGGACATATATCTGATGTACTGTCAGTTGCAAGTCCCTTAAGACATAAAGGGAGAGAGATAAAGAGAGTTTGGACGAACACTAAAAAAAAGGAGTAAGGTGAAAGATGAGAATGGTTGTCTTTGATTCGTCACTGGGAAATCATTTGATTTATATGGCGCCTATGGCCCTTTTGCCTATATTGGATTACTAGAACATCAAGATATGGCTCTTTAAGGCCGTTCATGAATCGATGGACAATACCAAAACACATGCAAAACATTAAGATGCATAACTGTTGGATAAATTAAGTGCACAACCAATTTTCCATACATCTTTGGATCATCCAACAGGCAACAGCTCCCACTAATTAGTTGTTAGTTTCACATTAGAACCCATTAGAGTTCCCATTTGCCTTGTTCCACATATTCCATTTGGGATTAGAAGGAGAATATAAAGAGAGGAGGGAGCCAACTTTTGGGATGAGAAAGAGAATAGAAAGAGAGGAGGAAGGTGAAAAATGAGTGGCAACTTCATTAGAAAGTTATTCAGCTTGTAGATGACTTGGGTAATCCTAATTCTTGAATTCATCTATTTTTTGGCACGCTTTTTGAGAGATTATTTATTTATTTTTGTCTATTACCTATAGTGAATTAGTGATGATTCCATATTTGTTTGGCCCACGTTCGAGTTATTCTATCACCTTCTAGAGCTGTTTTTGTATTCCTATACTTCATGAATTAATCACAATTACCTATAGGACACTTTGGCGTAGAATTTGTGCCACAAATATGAATGCAATTTTCACTTAACACTTCTTGCAAGCCTAGAGGAACATTGGAGGGTGGCTCTGTGGCAGGATGAGCTTAAACAATGTAATCAACAAAGGTCTCCCTACCCGCCAGCTGGCCTTTTAGGTTTCTCTGCATGCCCGATGTTAGTTTGACAACCATTTGAGAAATTTTCGTCTATTTTCCCTATAGATGATCCCATTTTTATGGGGTAGAAATTGGATGTGATGATGACCTATACGTAAGGGCACTAACAACCAATGTTGTCAAGGTGTCGCCTTGCCTAGACTTTTTCGGGCCCGGTCGCCTACGGCATAGCCTAGGCGGGCAGCCTATATAAAAAGCTTTGTTTTTTTTTTTTCTCTCTCTTCTTTTTGTTTCCTTTTCCTATGTACATATAATCTATATACTTAAATACCATTTCCTTTGTCATTCTTCTTACCTATGTATCTATGTGTCCTAAGTTGTGTTTGTATCATGTTTTTTTAACTAGGGTTAATGTTATTGTTTGCTTATTGATTTTTTTTGTTCTTTTTGAATTATCTTTCTATATACATGTGATTTATCCTCCCTAGTGCTTATATTTCTCCCATTTTAGGGTTGTGCTAAATTTTTAGTGTTGATTTATTATGCTTGATATGTTTAATAATGAATTTTAGGGAGCTAGGGTTGTTAGTGTTCTAACTTTTAAGTTATAATTTTCTAATAGTAACATAATTTGAGTCATTGATTGTTACATGTTGATGATGCATGATATATATGGTTTTACGTATTCACATTTTAGTGATTTAGCATGGCATTAAATAATGATGACATGAATATTCTTTTTGGATAAAAATGTTTGATTCATCACATTAAGTTTTTGTTTGTTTTATGCTTATTATTTGTTCAAATCTGAATATTATCACATATATATAAATTTTATTATAAAAAAAGTTTGTCACCTAGGTCTCGCCTAGGCGTAGCCTAGGCCGTGCCTTGCCTAGGGAGGCCTGATCGCCTTGACAACACTGTTGACGACTCTGTGTTTTGTTTTTATATAATTTATGAATGAAATGTATCTGGCTATGTTAATTTGGCATTAGTATCTGTAGCTAGATTTTGTAATTGTTTTTACATACTCTATGTTTTATGGCAGAGTTTGGAGGATGAGATCGTGAGTGAAATTGTTCTAAAGTTAGTAAGTCTGCAGTTGTGGCACTGTTTATCACTTGGTAGATTAAAGGTGAATCTCAAATGATATTGTTCGTAAGGTTGTTGCAATTAACTTGCACAAGCATTCAAACTGTATCATCTTTTCATTTTGCTTCCTTTTTTAGATGGAACTGTGCCTCAATCCCCATTTAGGTAAGAAATGGATTAAAATGAGCAAGAAACAAGACAAAAAAGCCAAGAGAGCAGGACAACCATTTGATCCTTCGACTAAAGTTGAAGTGAGATTTCTTAGGAGTCTGATTGAAGAATTTTTGGAGGTAAATTGTGCAATCATCTGAAGTGGTCGCTTATAAATTTGTTTTGCATAGTTGAACATTGAAGTCATACTGGAATTTAATTGCCAGATACTTGATTCCAAGGTCATAGTACACAATCTTATTGATCATGAAGAAACCCAACTTAGCGACTCATATGGTGAGCAAGTTGATGATTCGTGTGTCCTGTACTGTGAAAGGTTTACCGAATTCTTGATTGATCTGTTGAGCCAGCTACCTACAAGGAGGTACTTAAGCAATTCTCTAGTCCTTTCCTTTCACTGGAATCAACTATTTTTTGTCTGAAATGATAGTTCGGTAATGTGGATGCTTTTTTTTTGTGTGTGGATTGAATAAAGAATCATGCCATGCTCTTATTGTGTATCCTTCCTGTGAAAGATGGTTGTAATGATGTATTGAATTGAAGTTAGTTGTCATGTCAATGAATATTTTCACATTTGTTGTCTTTTGTTTTGTGAGACACATATAAATAAACTTAGACGTTTTGTACATTTAGTGCATATCACATTATTATTCTTGTCATTATTTTTTTGTGAAAAATATATTTTTTTTGTTTTTATGCTGATAGGTACTAGGTAGTTGAAAAAAACTCCTCAAGAATGAAGTAATTCAAGTGAACTTACAAATATAAATAAACAAAAATTATTCAGAATTATTGATTTATTAATGTAGTTTTTCACACATAAAGATTTCTTAACGTTTCAAGGTACAAGAAATCCATGATCAAGTAATTTTTTGTCAAGTATTATATAGAAAAAAGCATATAAGAACATTTAGACAATATCTGAAAAATGAAGCACTGTGCCATATTATGTCTAGTTGAAGTGTCTAAAAGTGTGCCACCTGAAAATCTCGAAAGAGTCAAGACAATTTGACTGATTGATTGAATTCCCAATATTTGCCACAATGTTCATGGTTGTGTTTAACATGGTTCCATGCAAATTTCCATGGAAACTTTATTGACATGCCTTGCACTCACAAAAGTTCGAACTTCTTCAGCAGGAAGGTATTAAAACCTTTATGAGAGATGGGACATCTTCCAAGTCCCAAAGTGATAGTTATCAATGTTCGAATGATATACCATTGAAATTTATTGTTATCCTAGAAAAAAAAGTTTTAAAAAACGTTTATGGTTTCAACATTCAACTGACCCATTAAAACATGATCATCCAAAAAGGGAGATCTTGCAAGCAATGTTCTCTTTATACCTAAATAACGATTATTTAGTACCTACTTTTTCATTGTTTTTTCATGTGGCTCTATCAGCTCTTTTTGTTATAGATGCATTATCTTGGTTTTGGCATGACGTTACCTTTCTCCTGTGCTGCATGTATTTTTTGGGAGGTCTGGGATAAAAAAAGCTGAATTTGTCATCATAGTCCCTTGATTTGATAATATTTGGACTTTGGGAGTCACATGTTTCTAGTATTTGTTTGCTGTACCAGTTGACCAGGAAACCTTTTCTCTATATATATATGTATGGTTCTTTCTGCTGCTTACACAGTGCTATTCAACTGATCAGTCTAGTATAATCACTTTCATTACTTGCACTATCATTTTTGTTTCACTTTCCAAGTCTACATGATTCTTAACATAAGTTGAGATGGTCTGAACAAAAAGATGAAAATGGGAGGATTTTATTTTTGAGAAGATGCATAATACTCTTTTCAGTTTTCATAGTATTTGTGTCATTGATGAGCACATTGGGATGGTTTAATTTTAAATCCTTCATGAACATTGCCTGGAATTGAGCCCTAGGGTGTGCCACATGGCCGAACAATAGTAGGTTTTGATGGATTTCAAAGGATCACGGTTCTATGGCTTTAGACCGGAATAAGAAAGAAAAAAGAAAAGAAAAGAATAAAACAGGGAAAAAAGGACCTTGTTTGTGTGATAAAAGTATATTGTGCTCTGTTGCATCCCTTGATGAGATTGGCATCCTATGACTCCTGTTAATGTTGTCAAAGACTCAAAAGTGTTTTATGGTCTGTGTGATCACAGGTTTGCAGTTGCATTTGTAATCACATTTGTGATTGTACGATCACACTACAACATTGTGTTTTTTTTTTTTATACTTGTTGAATTTCTAAAAAGTCTAAAAAATTCTAAACGAGACTTTTAAAATGGAGTTGATTCTTACACTTCAACTTTATAACATTTTAAATTCATAGAAAAGTACACTGACTACATTAAAAAACTTTGAATACCTAAATCTAATATGGGCGATCTTCGAACTATTTTCTTCTCAACCTCATCTTCTTATGTTGCTTTGGTGGCGTAGGCGATAGAAGAGGCCTCCTCCTCATCGATATCCTTCGGCCTACTCTTTAGGGGTTGTTTGGTTCGTAGAATTGAGGGCATTTTCATGGAATTGGGATTGAATTCCGCCCTCGAGGTTGTTTGGTTAGCAGATTTGGGGGCGGAATTTGTTGCCAGGGGGAGATGATTTCTGCATTGGGGGGAAATACGGGGGGGCGATCGATTCCTCCCGAGTTTAGGGGGAAATGAGGGGGTTTCCCCGGAAGATGACATGATAATATTTTTTTTTGACGATCGTACCATTGGGATTTCTGGGATTTACTACCCCTCGTCCTCATATGAGTAGTGATGTATCCCGATCTGTCTCATTCCCCCTTCAATGATGTAGGGCTCCGGTCACTTGCTCCGTTCACGGGCCGTAGTCCCCTGCTCGTTTCTCATTCTTTAGCGACGATCTAGGGCTTTGGTCCACTGTTCGTGTCTCTTTTAACGATCTAGGGCTCCAGTGCCCTGTTCCTGTGTCCTTTTCCATCGACGATCTAGGGCTTTGGTCATCTGCTCTTGTCTCCTTCTCCGTCGATGATTTAGGGCTCCGGTCACCTCCGATTTGGCAAAGAAAGTCATTGGCCAGAATTACCCCCTCATTTCCTGCACGAACCAAACAACTTTAGGCAATGAAAATGGATTCCCCCTGATTTCCCCCCCTCATTTCTTGCTTGAACCAAACAACGACAAACAATTCCATTTCCGTGGAAATCAATTCCGTGGTAATGGAATTGATTGCCGAGAGGCAATTCCGCAAACCAAACAACCCCTTAGGGTCATGGTTGGTGTACATGTTCCTATGGCGACAATGGACTGGTCATTTGGCGATCGTCTGCATGTACAATCTAATCTCTTTTTATGATTTCTTTAGCTCCCCCGGGGCATGCTCTTGTATTACACCGATGTGTGTGCCAAGTGTTTTTTGTATCGTGCTATCCCACCCTTCCTGACATAGCCATACAAATCGTTAACTATGGTGAGTTTCTTCGTCGAACCCTAAGACCTGTAGCTTGGACCATTCGATTGCAAAGGCTTGAGAGTCCGAGCACCAGAATAGGAGCCCTCATCCGCATAAGCCATGAAGAAGATAGAGAAAGAGGGTAATATTAGATTTGGAATGAAATGGGTGGGTGGGTTCAGAGGGTTTAAGGAGAGTTTTTTTTATGGTTTTGGGGGGGGGGGGGTCTGGAGTGGTGTATACATAGAGATGGTTAGAAGAACTAGCTGTTTTCCTCATAAAGGATATATAGCGGGGGATAGGCTCAAGTTTCGTACTCATGAAAAGAGGTTGGTGGCCCCTATTATATGTTCCTTATTTCGCACATACATGTGGGTTTTCTCAAGACAACATGTTTCCCTCTAAAGTTTTATTCCTAAGTTGCCGTTGTCCAATGTGGCAAGTGGCAACTTAAGTTGTATCTTATTCTTGAACCACATGGACTTCTAACTTTAGGATTTGATCAGTCAAAATGCCAAATCTAAATGATAGACTCCACTCAAATATAGTATAAAAAATATAGCAAACTCATTTAAAAAGTAAAATTGGACTCAATCCAAACCTACGCTTGATATAAACTAACCTAAACCACTTTTTTCTTGTATATGGGTTATTAGGAGCTCATCTGATATCATGTTGCATCTACTATTGGTTGTTCAAGGTGGACCCTTTTTGAGGCCATTAGCTTAGTGCTAAACTGCTAGGTGGATTAGCTTGATTCTATATCCTTGCAAGAGTTTTTAGATTGTCGATCAATATTAAATGACCTGCTAATTCGGCATAACAGTATTCTCTCTGCACAAAGTATTCCTGAGCTTAAGTAATTTGTTGCTAAGAGGCTATCATCTCGGGAGTATTCGATTATTTTTCATATCTGCCCCTGTTGGTTTTTATTTATTAAGATGTGACATTGTGTTGTGTCGCCGTAATGTCCTGTCTAGGACCTCTCTCTTGTGGTTTCTTATGCATGATTAATCATTTCCTGGACTCCCAATTTTTCTTGTGACCCATATTAATGGATTGCAGTTTTTTTTTCCTCATTTTATTATGTATTTATTTGCAGATTTTTGAAGCCTGTTGTTGCTGATGTTGCGGTTGTCGCTAAATGTCATTTAAGTGCACTTTATACTCATGAAAAGGGCCGGCTTTTTGCACAACTGGTAGATTTGCTACAATTTTATGAAGGTTTTGAGATTAACGACCATGATGGAAAACAACTGAGTGATGATGTTGTGCTAGATGCCCATTATTCTCGTCTGCAAGCTTTCCAATTATTGGCATTCAAGCAAGTGCCTAAGGTCTGTCTGCAAGTTGTATTTTTGTACAATTTGTTTGTGCTTCTATTATACAAAATCTATGAATTGCACTTTACTTGCAAATGCATCTTTGTCTTTCTGTAGTTGCGAGATTTTGCATTGTGTAATATTGGTGCAATTGACAAACGTGCTGATCTGTCGAAGAAACTCTTGATATTATCTGCCGAGGAACTTCAAGACTTGGTTTGTAATAAGGTTGGTAGTATCTGTTTGTATATTTTAAGCTTTATTATCTATCAAAGTTATTTTGGTTATACTTGCTTGTCTTTGTTACTTTCAATATGCATCCTATTTTTTGTTGTAAATCTACTAGCAGCTCCCGATAATTTTTTTTCGCATGTAAATCTACTAGCAGTTCTTGGATATGTGAAAATGGGCACTAGCACTAATTTACTCATTGATCAATCAATAACACTGTAGTTAATGTTGTAAGCAAACAAGCCTTTGTTATGATTATTTACTAATTGATACTAATCTATATAACAAGGGATGTCGGTTTTGTGCTGACTAGACAAAATGAAACAAAAAAGCTGATTAGGACAAGCTGACTAGACAAAACGAAACCAAATAGATCTAACCATTTGTTCAAAAATCAACGCACGATTCTCCTTGGTTTCAAATCCCAACCCATTTAAACTGCACTAAACCCCTAAAATCCCGGCCCATTGAAACTACACTAAACCTGACCATTCATCTCGTGATCGTTGTTCGCATCAACGGCTATAAACCCGCATGTTGAAATTTTGGTTGCCCCAAACCATCAGGTCGATCTCGAGGAATCCGTTCGAACAGAGACAACTGTGATTGATCAACTATAGGGGGAGCGGGAGTTGGTCGCATTGAAGGCGCCTGCTTCGTGCCAATCGGCACGGGTGAGGAAATGGGTGTCCCTATGAATACCGGTGTTGTCGTCGAAAGTGTTTTGTTGCCAAAGGCATTCAGGTGTGTTACCGCCGAAGGCGGCCCGCTGCAGTGCTGACAGGCACGGGCATGCACTAATGCTTCTGACATGCTTGGCATCATTGTCGTGAGCGTCATCTACCCACCTCCGCACACAGTTTTGTGTAGCTACATGTAAGCATTGTTGGTTACGGTTATCCATTTGGCTTACTAAACAAGTTGATTAAATGTGAAATGATAATAGGAAAAACCAATGGAGGAAAGCTATACTTTTAAATTATCCGAATAAGTTTATTCTTTACATTCTTAGATGTTAAATTGACTCCAATTTTCTTATTGTG
This sequence comes from Chamaelirium japonicum, assembly GCA_947650365.1. Classification (NCBI taxonomy): domain Eukaryota; kingdom Viridiplantae; phylum Streptophyta; class Magnoliopsida; order Liliales; family Melanthiaceae; genus Chamaelirium; species Chamaelirium japonicum. The sequence continues at coordinate 27,727,572 of OX393557.1, read as the reverse complement.
ATAGTGAAATCTGAATTGAAAAATCCAAACTCTCATACTTGTTTTTCTCTTACATGGGTAAAGGGTACAATTTCTCATCCTCAAAGTTACAACTATTCTGGTTAATTGGCTAAACTAAGGGCCTAAGTTAATCTTAGATTATAATCTTGCATAACATGGCCACCTTATACTCTGATTGGTGTCTTGCCTTCTTTACATGACACTTATGGCAGTGGACCTAGGTACTAGCTTACATGCTACAAAATGAGATGCAATAGAACAAGGGTGAATCACATGCCCTCTCCCCCCCCCCCACCCTGAATTATGTAAGGGGGTAAACCATTAGTGGACAACATGATTATTTCCCATTTTCTCAACAAAATGCAGCTGTTCCAGTATCAAAAATCAGGATCATTTGTCATTTTTGAAACCAAATGCACTTATACAGTGGGGAGTTAAGATATTTCGAAGTGGTAAATTACACATAGATCCTTGTATTTCAATCCAATATCACTTTCGCTTCCTCATGTTTAAAAACCTACAAATGCCCCCTTGTAATTTCGATCTCCTTGCACAACCATGAACCACCCCCTCGAGGGGTGAAAGTGATGTGTTTTTCTAACTATAAGGAGGTACTCTTTGGGTTTTAAACATGAGGAATGTGTTTGTGGAATGGATAATCGGTCAAACTACACAGTGTAGGGATGAGTCACTACACTCATAACTTTTTTCTTGCATTTTCACATAATTATAACCATCTTCAAAGTTCAAAAATGTTCTTTTTGTAAAAGGTGAATTCAAGAGGCTTGTTCTTTACACTTTACACACTGTATATGCCTCACCTTTTTGATAGTGCTAGCAACTTGCCTTATCCCTCTGGACCCTCTGCCTTTTTAAACAATGTTTAAATTACTTTCTGGAAGCTAATCAAGGTGCCACCTTTTACTTTTTTTTTTCTACTTACAATGTATTTCTGCCTTTTATTGTCACATTCTTTCCGTTCTTTGAGCAAACTTTTTCCATTACGGTGTACGATTAACAATAATGGCTTGTGATTTTGTTGATTGTTTTCCTTTTTGATCATTCGATTTCACACTGCTTTTATTTTTCCTCGTATAGCTCAAATTGGTTTCAGATAAAGATCCTAGTGCAAAACGGATTGATTTCCTCATCGAAGTAGTTGTCTCTTTCTTTGAGAAACGCCAGTCCCAGAAGGATGCAATAAATGCTCTTCCTCTTTACCCAAATGAGCAGATAATGTGGGATGAAAGCCTTGTCCCAAGTATTAATTACTCTGGAGAAGGGTGCCTGGCTCTCCCAAAGCTTAATCTCCAGTTTCTGACGCTTCATGATTACCTACTGAGAAATTTTAACCTTTTCCGTCTCGAATCCACGTATGAAATCCGTGAAGATATTCAGGAAGCCATTCCACATCTTCTTTCTTACATTAATAATGAGGGAGAAACAGCCTTTCGGGGTTGGTCAAGGATGGCTGTGCCGATCAAGGAATTTAAAATTACTGAAGTTAAACAACCAAATATTGGAGAAGTCAAGCCTTCGTCTGTAACTGCACGAGTTACCTTCAGCATTTCCAGTTACAAAGCACACATAAGATCTGAATGGAATTCCCTTAAAGAGCATGATGTCTTATTTTTACTATCAATCCGACCGTCTTTTGAACCTCTTAGTGCAGAGGAAGCTGCCAAATCTAGCGTACCTGAGAGGCTCGGTCTTCAGTATGTTCGTGGATGTGAAGTAGTTGAGATCCGTGATGAGGAAGGGGTACTTATGAATGATTTTACTGGGAGAGTCAAAAGAGATGAATGGAAGCCACCCAAAGGTGAACTTCGGACAGTTACTGTAGCCCTAGATACAGCACAATATCACATGGATGTCACTGATATTACTGAAAAAGGTGCAGAAGATGTTTATGGGGCATTTAATATATTAATGAGAAGGAAACCTAAGGAAAATAATTTCAAAGCAATTTTAGAGTCCATTCGAGATCTTATGAATGAAACTTGTGTAGTTCCTGATTGGTTGCATAATATTTTTTTGGGTTATGGAAACCCGTCTGCTGCACAGTGGACAAACATGCCTGATCTTCTGGACGTGGTAGATTCCAAAGACACTTTTCTTGATGCAAACCATTTGAGAAACAGCTTTCCAAATTTTCAGGTAAGTCCTATAGTATCCTAACTATCCTAATTTGTATTTACATGTTTTTTCTTACAAGAACTTGTTTTTTGTTGCAATGCATTTTCTAAGAATTCTCTCTTTAGGTTTGCTTTGTTAATCAAGATGGTACAGAGGATTTGCATCCAAGTCCTCCATTTAGGATAAGACTTCCCAAGACAATGAGGGGCAGTGCTCATGCTCTTCCAGGCGATAAGAAGTCCAATAACATAACCCCCTTGCATAATGGTGATGTGCCTGATCAAGGCTCTGAGAAGGAAATTCTTTCTGTTGAGGCATATATTCCTGCTGATCCTGGGCCTTATCCCCAAGATCAGCCAAAGAAAAATTCAGTTAGATTTACCCCAACCCAGGTACTTGCCAACTGCTTTCTCTGTTTCATTAGTGACATGCACCGATGCAAATTGTCCAACATTGCATTTTCACTTATCATGCTTTATAGTTGATATGATGATATAAATCTGAGTACACATTTTCTTTCTTTGTCCTTATGGATTTTGTAATATAAAATATATCATTAAGAGAGAAATTTTCATGTACTAGGTTTGTAGCATCTTAGTTGTCACCATTACTGCTGATATTTTGAAAAAGGAAATATAACATTTAAATTAGTTTCCTGAATTTAAATACTGATTTTTGTTTCAGTTAAGTCTTCTTATTTGAGAGTTTGACACTTTGACCTCCCATATGGTTTTGACAACAAGAGTTCATGTTTCCTTACTTTTCGTTAAAGTTATGAGAAATGACATGAAGCTTTGGTTGAGTACAGAATTTAACAACTGATAAATATAAATGACCAAGGATTCATCAGTCTTTGATGGGGAAGTATATATAAAACTTACCAAAATTGGATGGTATATGGATTGGTTAGGATAAAATGCTAGGTGCCCAACATGCCTACAAGATCTTTACCTTACTCATTAGGTTAAACTCTACTTCTCTTAAGAAGTATCGTTCATTTTCGTTACTAAGGAAATCTGGAAATGAAGAGAATGATGCTCAATTGTAGGATCTCGAGTCAACTTCATTAATTTGCAAAACATCGAGGAACCAAGTTGTTTTAGGGTTTTAGTCTGAAATGCTGAGAAGTGTTCTGCTTGAATAATCTTCTCCTTGGGGAATGAGTATAATCATGCCAGAAGCAAGACTATTCATATTTGGTTAGCCTTATCCAACATATAGACCATATAGTTAACCACGCCTAAAACAACAGGATTCTTTTGCAACTCAATGGCTAACTTGTTCACAATCCAAGACTCAACAATATTAGCATAAATAACTTTCATGCCATTAGTCACACACGAACTTTCCCAAAACTGAGGAATCCTTTCCAGCAAAACCCCCATTTTTACTCAATATAAACGTATCAGACTCAAATACCATCTTAAATCCATGCTTGCTAAGGAGTGATCCTGAGACCAAATTCTTCTGCATTTCTGGAACATGAAGTACTTGTTAAAGACCGGGTTTCCTGAGATAAATTTAAGCTTAACAGATCCCTTCCCGATAACATTAGAGGATGACAAGATTCCCATAAGCAAGTTCATACCATCCCCTACACCAGTGTCAATCCACCAATCAATGCCAACCTGGACCATGTAGACATCAGTGAAAACATATTTGTATCACTATTGTCAATTTTTTAATCTTTTAGCACCTTTCCTATGCCTACATTGCAACGCATTATCCCCAACACAAGCAAAACATTTATGTTCTTTCCTTGGAGTTTATTGTCGCCGTTATATTTTCCACCCTTCTTGAATTTGATTTTCATAGGAGGTATCCTCTTCTCCGACTTTACTTCTGCAATATGTGTTTTGGCTGCATCTTCCTTCTTTTTTCTTCTGATTTCTTCTCTTCTGCTTTCTTGTCTCGATTATCAGATTCTTCTTGAATATGAAGGTGCTGCATAAGTTGGTCAAGAGTCATTCCCTTTTTATGTTTGGATTTGTTACGGTAGCCTTTCCAAGAAGTTGGAAGCTTTTAGATAATTACACCAACATGAAAGTTCTCATCCAGATTCATCCCAGAGATCGCTATTTTGTCAGTGATCAACTGGAGTTATTGAACCTGGGATACAACAGATTTATTATCTTCCTTAGAAGAGTCGATATGGTTCGCAACAAGAAACCTTTTAGTTCCTTCTTCTTCTAACTTACAGATTGTCTCTAGAACTTCCTATAACTCCTCTGTTGTCTTCGTTTTTTTTGCATATTGATCATAGAGAGTATTAGTGAAGCTATTGAGGATGTGGTTACGACGGGATCATGGTCATCTACCACTTAAGTACCTTCAAAGCTATTTCATCGGACTTTGGGGTGTCTCCTTTAGGACATAGTGAGTTTGTTTTGCTTTAGAAAGAACTCCATCTTTTGCACTCAACGACTATAGTTTTTTTCCGTAAATTTCTCGGAATGAATGAAGTCAGAGATCCCAATGGATGCAATAATGGAGTTTGTTAGAAGTAAAAATAAAATCAAGTTGCTAGAGAATCTAATAGGAGAAGAGATTAAGTTTAGAGGTGAGTCAGAGGATGTTTCTTGAAGATCGTCAAAGCCTCTCACAAGCTATCTTCGGGATTCAACTAAACTCTCACGCTTCTTTATTTGTATTCATCTCTTCTTATGAGAAGGATTAAATGACTTAATTCATATCTAAACTCGTTTCAATGAGTCATTGGTATCCCCGTATAAAAGTTTGTTGCATTAACATGCAATGTTCAATTGTATTGTATCCATTGCATTCAATGGATTGAAAAAATAACACAGTGAATACTCTGCATCTCCACCAAGAATGCATGAAACTAGGAGTACTTTAACCATGCATCTATTAAACATAAAGTGTCACTATACATCTCTTAGATACAAAACATCATGATTGTTTTTTTTTGAGATCCGCGGGTGTCCTCGAAACCTTTCGGGCAATGGACCCACTTCGGGCTCAGACTAATCCCTCCAGGATGTGCACCGAACCACTCAGAAGTTTCAGTATGCACTCCTGGCTAACTCGAGGGGGAGAGGAACTGAACCCACAGCCACCCCACCTAAACATCAATTGCTGTGCCAACTCCCCTATCCCCTGGTGGATAAAACATCATGAAACTTTTAGTGATGCATTATGATGCACAAATTTAACATTAATTAAACTTTTGTTAATGTGACAAAATTTGAAACAAGTTCCTTTAAATGTATTGAATTTGAAACGATCCAACAAGTTTCACCTTGTTGATGTGCAGAATTTGCAACAATGATAGAGAATGAATGATGGAGGGAGTATATGTGGTCAAGAAGAGGGGACTAGAAGCCAGATGAAACGGCCTGGGTGACTTATGGGATCTCTCTTCTTTTTTTGTCGATCCAACAAAACTTGTTTTACTGTCCAAATTATTTAAGTGGCGATCTGTTAAGGCTTCAATTGGATCCAATCGGGTTTGATCGAATATTCAAATAACTCTAGTCAAGAACCAAACATATCTCCACAAGAGGATCCAATAAATCAATAAGCTCAAGCGCCTCAACTAAAGTATCCAAATACTTAAGGTTCCAAATGGGTCTAGATCTGAACCAAATCGGTCGATCCCAACTAGGGTTGGGTCAAAAGCATCCTAGACTAAACTAATTGGGTTCACACCAGGCTCATGTTGGTGGGACATCTTGTGCACTTGGGGTCCTCGACTAGTACAAATCATGATCCGGGTGCCCGATTCAAAGAAGTTAATAGGAATCTAATGAAATTATAGTTGAATCTACACAAGGGCAAAATTAATTTTTCCATGTGGGACAAAATGGGCAAAAAGGCCCATCTAATCTGCATGAGAGAGAGAGAGAGAGAGAGAGAGAGAGAGAGAGAGAGAGAGAGAGAGAGAGAGAGAGAGAGAGAGAGAGAGAGAGAGAGAGAGATGTATGAAAATTGTTGCCAATTATGTGGTTTTGCTGCACCAAGGTGGTATCAACATTTTTTTTTGTTGGGGTTGGGGGGGTGGGGGGGTTGCGTGGGTTTGAGGATTTTGGGGCTATTTAGACAAGACCCTCAAGACATACAAATCATCAAGGTACAAAAGAATAATTAATCAACAAGCAAATCTAGGAAATGTTATGCAGAGAACTTTTGCGTATTACAATTTACAAATCTACATATTATATATCGTATAATTTAGTATTATCGTTTTTAGAGTTATCTATCATTATCCATAGTTTCTATGTAATGCCGGCATTGATGTCAAATTGCAATAAGTTGTTCAAGAATACCGAGTGCCTATTTATATTGCACATCATGCCTCTTGTACCTAGGATAACTGCTTTCATTTTTCCATTCTAATGCACAAATACTTTGATTGGTAATCTTCCATATTATCAATTATCTGATAGATATACAAAATAAATTGATTAGTTTTGATGGAATACCGTGAAGCTCAGTATATGGTTGAGAGAAACTTATATTATGCCATCATTGTCAGCTGCTATAAAATAGTTCACAATAATTATATTGGATATCATGCATCTTTGAAGTTAAGTAGTTACTTGTTCCCCCCACCTTTTGGTACTTTACCAAATTGCTAATGCGTTGATGGACAGTCTTCCCAATTGTTACATCTTCTCGTGAGAAGTAAGTTTTGACATAGAAGATTGAAACTACAGAACACCTGGAATTGTTCTACTGTACCAGTGGATAGATTTTCGTTATCTGTTGAGCTTAACCTTTTTTCTTATGCGACTGCTAAATTCGTCAAGGTATTAAAACAAGAAGTAATATCTACTGGATGGTGCTCTTGGTCATCAGCATAGTCTTAAAATTAAACATCCTAATTCACTACATTCTTTGTGCTTGCAGATTGGAGCAATCATTTCCGGCATTCAGCCTGGGTTGACTATGGTTGTTGGTCCACCTGGTACAGGAAAAACGGATACAGCTGTGCAGATTTTGAATGTTCTCTATCATAACTGTCCTTCGCAGAGAACACTAATTATCACCCATTCCAATCAGGCCTTAAATGATCTTTTTGAGAAAATAATGCAGGTAGCAGCTTCATGTCTTGTAGATGTTTGCTGGTTTTGTGGAGATTCCTTAAAGTTCTAATTATAAATAACAGATTCTTAATACCAGAACTAGTGAAACACCATGTCTTTATGACTTTATTGGAACATTACGAACACTAGGAGTTGATGGTCAGTAAAAATATTGCTCAAGTTAATTTGTAACATCTTTATTTTGTAAGAAGTGCCTATGTATGAAAACAAATGTGTTGTACAAAGCTGTTCAAATTGCCCACAATTAGGCTGATGAGTCATATCATGAAGTTGTGGGAGAGGGTCATGGAGCAAAGGTTAAGAAAATCAACAAGAACACAGGGGAATCAATTTAGGTACATGGTAGAAAGGTCAACAGTGGAGGCTATTTACTTGCTGAGACAAGTAATTGAAAAATTAAAAGAGAAGAGAAAGAATATTTTTATGATTTTTATTGCTTAGAGAATGCTTATGATAGATTACCATGAGACATGATTCAGTGACCTTTAAGAAATGAACTGGTCTTAAGGTTTTATAGGGGACACATATGAGGGGCACAATTACTAACATGAATAGTTTTGGGGAGACCATTGAATTTCTAGTCATGGTGGGGCTTCACTAAGGGTCATCACCTTGTCCATTCTTTTTTCTCTTATCATTGATGAACTTAGTGCTAGCAGTCAAGAAAAACTATCATGATATATGTCATTTGGAGATGATTTAGTATTAATTCATTAGACAAGGATTTGGTTATATGTTAAGTTTGAATTTGAAGTGTGGAGGAAATTTTTGGAAGATAAGAGTTTAGAGGTCAGTAGAACTAAAGCAGACTATATGACATACAATTTAATTAGAAATAGTATTGATTGCAAAGCCCTATTGATAACAGATGGCCAAGAATTCAACAACATGATTGTTTAAGAACCTTGGATTTATTATACATAAAAATGGGAAGATTGATGGGGAGATATCTAGTGTTGTCAAGGTGGCTGGGCGATGTCTAGGGGGCCAAGCCTGCTAGGGGTGGCAATGGGTCGTGTCAGGTCGGGTTTATGTCGTGTCTAGTTTTGGGTTGTGTCCAAAACCCCTAGACACGGACCTGATCCGTTTAACTTATCGTGTCTAGACCCTAAACCCGTACCCGACCCACTTATAAACGGGTAGACACAATAAGACCTGTTTACCACACGGGTCTATTCAGTTGACCCGACCGGATCCAACTTGACCCGATAAGACCCGCTGATACTATATTATCCTATATACTACAGTATCGGATTACGGGTAGACCCGACTCGCATGACCCGTTGAATTTTAAACGGGTCTTCTTGGGTCTACCATGTATAAACCCGGACCTGACCCATTTATTAAACGGGTTAGTCGTGTCGACCCGTTTAACCCAAACCCAGACCCGCTAATTTCGTGTCGGGTCTACCGTGTTGGGTCCAAAATTGCTAGCCCTAAAGCCTACCTACGCGAGGCGTGACCTAGGCGGCGCCTAGGTAATTTTTTTTAAAATATTAAAATCATATAAATGAGATAATATTCAGATTTGAACAAATAATAAGCATAATACCATAAAAAACTTTATGTGAAATTAATCAAACAATCAAACATTCTTATCCATAAAAAATCATTGTCATGCTAAATCACTGAAATGTGAATACGTAAAACCGTGTATATCATGCATCATTATCTAACTACCACTGAATCAAATTATGTTACTATTAGAAAGTTATAACTTAAAATTCAGAACATTAAAAACCTTAGGTCCTTAAAATTTATTATGAAACAAATCAAGCATAATAAATAAATTCTAAAAATTTAGCACAAACCCAAAAATTATAGGAAAAAAAGCACTAGAGAGGATAAATCACGCTTATATAGGAAGATAGTTCAATACGAACAAAAAAAATCCATGATCAAACAATGACATTAACCTTAGTAAAAACACATGATACAAACTCTAAATTAGGACATATAGATAAATAGGTAAGAAGAAATACAAAGAAAATGATATTTAAGTATATGTATCATACGTACATAGAGAATTGAAACAAAAACATAGAAACAAAAATAAATAAATACAATCATTTTATAGAGGTCGCCCGCCTAGGATGTGGCCTAGGTGACCAGGCTCGAAATGGCTTAGGCGGTCTAAATATATCCAATACAAATAGAGTTGATTATATGAAGTAAATAGGAATTTCAGTAGTGCTTTGTGATTGACACCCCTTTAAGACTTAAGGGTATGTTTTAAAGGATAGTGTCAAGGTCATCAATGTTATATGGTTTGGAACCTAAGAAGCACTGACACTGGTACGGGACACGGTTACAACACGACACGGGTACGTCGACACGACAAATCCTAAAAAAAGAGGACACGGGTACGGCGAGGACATGACAAAATAAATTAATATTTTTTATTTATATTTTATGTGTGTTCATAATTCATATATATTTCAATAACCGAAAAAATCTCATAGAAAACAACTAAAATGAAAATTTAATGCATATTGAATCGCAACCATTAGTTACACCCAGCCCGATTGGTGAATCACATACAACCCTAAATGGCATGGAAAAGAACGACTGTATTTCAGTTTTGGATTCAATCTATCTGAAAACTCAAAGGATCAGATAGGTTAAAACCAAAACTGAATCGTAACCGTCCGTTACAACTAGCCTGACAAGTGAATTATACTTAGCCCTAAATGACATGCAAAAGAACGACTGCAATTCAGTTTTGGCTTCAACCTATCTAATCCTCTAAGGCAGCTTGTGATCCGACCCTATATCGAACAACCCTTCAACCTGCTGTGTCCGGTGCGTGTCCAGCGAGTGTCCGGCAAGTGTCCGACGAGTGTCCGACTGTGTTCGGCTCCGGAAGCACATGAGACACGGCACATGCGTGTCCGGTGCGTGTCCGACGAGTGTCCGGCGAGTGTCGGTGTCCGACAAGTGTCCGACACGGGTATGGGAGGCCTAGGGAAGTGTCCGTGCTTCCTAATTGGAACGTTTGGCAATAAATAGGGCTCAAGAACATAATACGTAGTAAAGGTGAGGATGTTAAGGTGGATGTGTGGTAAAACTAGGAGGGATACAATGAGGAATAGGTATACTAAGGTCGATGTAAGAGTTGCATCAATTGAGGACAAGATGACGAAGAACATAGTAACATGTTCTAAGCATGTAGAACGGAGAGCGAAGGCGGCCTCGTTAAGAAGAGAATGTCGGATTATTATAGAAGGATCAAGAAAGAGGGGAAACATATTTTAACATTGATAGAAGTTATAAGAAAAGATTCCAAAAACATGACGTGTGCTAATGCTTAATTAGAATGATTGATGAATAGAGATTCATAAAGCTAGCCCCAAATGGATGAAATAGGGCTATATGAGTATGATTATGATTTTAGTTCACATTTTCTTTAAATTAATGACAATATATGGCATGAGATTTTGTATATTACATTCTCTTTTTTATTATTTTAATTTTAATTTGTATATGGCATGAGAATTGTGTACTTTATTTTTATTTTATTTTTAATTTTTTCCTCTTTGATTGCATGAGCTTAAATTGTGTAGCCGCCAAGATATATCTCCTTACCAACCAACTCAACTTTTAGTTTTCGTGGCATGTTCCTCTCATGCTAAGTGGCCTTTTACTGTTTTTTGACAATGATCTTAGAGGGTTGACAATCAATCGAAATATTCTTGCCAATCTTGCATACAGTTTGATCCCATCTTGATGAGATAAAGACTTGTATGATGATGATGATTTATTTTGTAACACATTTTTAGCATATGCAGACCTTTTAAAATCATTTAAAGCTGCCACTGCACTCAATCTTTCAATTATTTATTCTATATACTTTGCTATTATATTCTTTTCAGTGTGCAAATCAATAAAGCAATTAGTGGACTTCACTAGATTTATCTCCAATCTTGAGATATAGATGCTTCAAGTCAAGTTGGATCACATATGAATTAGGCTTGATCCAAATTTCTGAGTTTTTTATCTTTTATATTTTGGCCGAAATGTCCGAATTACCCAACTTCATTTTTTACCTGGCCTGGACCTGAACCTGGCATAGATGGGTCCAATTACTTCTTGTGTTTATACAAGTTGTTTGGTTCGACAAAGTGATAGCTAGTTGTATTATGTCTCTTTGGATCGGAAGGCCCTATTTTTTAAGGAAAATAAGTTGGCCAGATTTGAGAAAATGTTATCCCTATCATCATTTAGAGATAAAACGGGCCCATCCTGGCTGCCTAAGAGGAAATGATTGAGAGGGACACAATGCTTTCCCTGTCCATACTATTCGTATAGATAGAGAAGCGCAAGTAGCAAATCTATTTCCCATCACAACGTTTGTTATGGGGGAGTATAGAGTGTATATATGGTGTATTGATCAATGAAGACTTTTATCTTTTATTTTTCTTGGGTTGCTATCCTTGACCAAGGACTGATTCATCCAATCTGTGATCCCCCACATATTTTCTATTTTATTTATTTCAAAGACAACTCTCTTGGGAGCATTTGTGCATCATTTTTGGCATCATAAGACCAGCTTTTGTGTGCCTTTTCATCTTATATATCCTCTAGAAAGCAATTGTGGTCGTGACTATTGGAGATGACTCAGAGAATTTCATACAAGGCGATTTAGATGACAATCTAACCTTCGAAGATCAATGGAAAAATTGGTGACTTCACAATGACTCCTAAAAATGTTCTCCAAAAACCAGAAACTTGAGGGAATGTGCGCACGCAATAGTCAAACAAGAGGAAGTTCCACTCTACTTCAGTAAATTGTAAGGTTGGGAGCCAATATTAGTGGACATGACTGTTTGGGGGATATTTTTCGCTGGTCCGAGCGGTTGCTTTGCAAGACAGAAAAAGCGTGAGAACGGCTGGCTCCCTTAGGAGCGCAGACCCTCCGACGCTCAAGTCAGAACAGGTACGAACAAGGGAGAGCTGTAGTAGTTGGAAGTGGTAGGGTTGTGAGTTTCGAACCTGTACTTTGAAGCCGGGGGTCGTACCTTTATAACATTTTGCTGCCCGTCAGAGTCTGACACGTGTCAGCGCCTTCCCGCACCTTCTATGCCCCCATGTGTCGGCCCACATGGGCTCTAACGGCTTTTGTTGTCTAGCCTGCCAAGCGGTGGAAAAGGGGGATGCACCGGTCTTGTCCTTGCCAGGTGGCGGTTTTGGAAAGTTCAAGTCTGGGAGGTCCCAGACCGATCTTGCCGGCTTCTGTGGGTTACAATTGTCCACGTAGCTTCATCGGGGTAGCGACATCTGTTGATTTGGTGCCGCCCTACTATAGGCGACCTCCGTGGGAAAAGAGGGCAAGCTCTTGGCCAGGGGAGAGGAACCTTTAGTACCTTTACTAACACAAGAGGGTGGACTCTTTGGCCGTTGCATGATCAGGCGAGCTTTTTGAGCGATCAGCGGGCTGGTCGCCGGGCGGACTGTGGGCACCACCCACTTGGGCGACCTCCACCACGTGCGAGCTAGTTGCTTGTGTAAGGTTCAGCCCTGGGCGGGCTGTAAGCCACGACCACAGGCGACCTCGGTAGAATAAAGGGCGAGCTCCTCGGCGAGCTGTGGGTGTCGTGCCTTGGCGAGCTATGGATGTTCGTAGATATCATTCTAAGTTTCCTATTAGCAAAAAGGGGGCTATCTCTTGTTGTGCGAGCTGGTCGCCGGGCGGGCTGTAAGCACCAGCCACTGGGCGATCTCTACCACGTGCGAGCCGATCGCATATGGTCATGATCGACTCTGGGCGGGCTGTAAGCCATGGGCACAGACGGTCTCTGAAGACGAAGGGGCGAGCTCCTCACTTACTATACGCATAGGCGAGCTCTTCTGGTTACGAGCAACCTCTTCCTCTTGGGAGCTATCCACGGACGGTCAGAGCGACCTCTTCTCTCATTGTGTCCTGCTCAAATTGGCTCCCGTTACTGCCATGTGGACAACAAACTGGGAGTTGCGCCTGCTTATTTTGCATTGCTCTCGTGACTCTTCCGGTTCCTTCCGCAGCTGGTATTTTTTAGGGATCATTACCCCCTCCTGAGGGAGTGGCTAAGAAATCGTGCCGCTCGCTCAGGAGCCTAGCAAAAAGGCCCCACTACAAATCGTGCTTCCGACTGGCGAACAACGATGAGTCCGTCTTGTGAGCTTGACTTTTGAGGAATTTGTTGTCAGAAGATCTGATCGCTTCCTCCGGAGCTGCGGGCACATTCCTTTGTATGCGAGTTAATCGTATGCAGTCGGGGTTAGCTCCTGCGGGTTATTGGCACTAGCTGTAGGTGGCCCTGTACTGAGGGTTATGGCTCCAACCACAGGCGACCTTGTGCCGGGAGTTTTGACTCGCAGTACCTCATGAGTGAGACCTCGAAGATGATGCTGCTTTGTCCAAGGGACGCAGTTATCCGCTGCTGTAAGCGCCAGGCATGCCAGGAGCACCAGCCGCGAGCGACCTCCTTCCTGTGCGAGCTAGTCGCACGCGGTCGGGGTCCACTCCGAGCAGGCTGTTGGGACCAGCCACGGGTGACTAGCTCCAGAGGATGCCAGGCGTGACGTTACTTGCTGGATTTGTATGTATGACGATCTAACTTTCGCTATAGCAAAATTAGGGACGCCTTATGAATACGGCCTCAAGGAGGATGCTGCTCCGTGCATGGGACGCAAGTATCCGCTATTGCAAGCGCCGGGCGGGCTGGGAGCACTAGCCGCGGGCGACCTCCTTCCTGTGCGAGCTAGTCGTACGCGGTCGGGGTCCACTCCGAGCGGGCTGTTGGCACCAGCCACAGGCGACCTTGCGCCGAGAGCCTTGACTCGCAGTGCCTTATGAGTGAGTCCTCGAGGACGATGCTGCTTTATCCAAGGGACGCAGCTATCCACTGCTGCAAGCGCCGGGCAGGCCGTAAGCTCCAGCCGCGGGCGGCCTCCTTCCTGTGCGAGCTAGTCGCACGCGGTCGGGGTCCACACCGGGCAGGCTGTTGGGACCAGCCACAGGTGACCTTGTGCCGAGAGCCTTGACTCGCAGTGCCTCATGAGCGAGACCTCAAGGACGATGCTGCTTTGTCCAAGGTACGCAGCTATCCGCTGCTGCAAGCGCCGGACGGGCCGTGAGCACCAGCCGCGGGCGACCTCATTCCTGTGCGAACTAGTCACATGCGGTTGGGGTCTACTCCGGGCGGGCTGTTGGCACCAGCTACAGGCGACCTTGCGCCGAGAGCCTTGACTTGCAGTGCCTCATGAGACCTCGAGGACGATACTGCTTTGTCCAAGGTACGTAGCCATCCGCTGCTGCAAGCGCCGGGCGAGCCAGGAGCACCAGCCGCGGGCGACCTCCTTCCTGCGCGAGCTAGTCGCACGCGGTCGGGGTCCACTCCGGGCGGGCTGTTGGCACTAGCCACAGGCAATCTTGCGCCGAGAGCCTTGACTCGCAGTGCCTCATGAGTGAGACCTCGAGGACGATATTGCTTTGTCCAAGGGACGCAGCTATCCGCTGCTGCAAGCGCTAGGCGGGCCAGGAGCACCAGCCGCGGGCGACCTCCTTCCTGTGCGAGCTAGTCACACGCGGTCGGGGTCCACTCCGGGCGGGCTGTCGGCACCAGCCACAGGCGACCTTATGCCGAGAGCCTTGACTCGCAGTGCCTTATGAGTGAGACCTCGAGAATGATGCTGCTTTGTCCAAGGGACGCAGCTATCCGCTGCTGTAAGCACCGGGCGGGCCAGGAGCACCAACCGCGGGCGACCTCCTTCCTGTGCGAGCTAGTCGCACACGGTCGGGGTCCACTCCGGGCGGGCTATTGGCACCAGCCACAGGTGACCTTGCGCCGAGAGTTTTGACTCGCAGTGCCTCATGAGTGAGGCCTCGAAGATGATTCTGCTCTTCTTTCTCCTTCTCTGTTTCCAAGCGGGATGACGATCTCAACTTGGAGTGGGTTATGCACGGTGTCACACGCTTGATTCGCGTGCATGACGATCCAACTTCCGTCAGATTCTCTCTGTCTGCCCGTGATGTCACAAGGTCGCTCAACAAGCTAAGCTGCGTGGCATCAGGCCGCGTAAGGTATCTTCGTCGCGTCTGTCCGTGATGTCACCAGGTCGCTCAACGAGCTAAGCTACGTGGCATTAGGCCGCGTAAGGTGTCTCCACCGCGTCTGCCCGTGATGTCACTAGGTCGCTCAACGTGTTAAACTGCGTGGCATTAGGCCGCGTAAGGTGTCTCCGCCGTATCTGCCCGTGATGTCACCAGGTTGCTCAATGAGCTAAGCTGCGTGGCATCAGGCTGCATGTGTGGTTTCCGTCGTGTCTGCCCGTGATGTCATCAGGTCGCTCAACGAGCTAAGCTGCATGGCATCAGGCTGCGTAAGATATCTCCGCCACGTCTGTCCGTGATGTCACCAGGTCGCTTAAAGAGCTAAGCTGCGTGACATCAGGCCGCGTGTATGGTTTCCGTTGCGTCTGCCCGTGATGTCACCAGGTCGCTCAACGAGCTAAGCTGCGTGGCATCAGGCCGCGTGTGTGGTTTCCGTCGCGTCTGCCCGTGATGTTACCAGGTTGCTCAACGAGCTAAGCTGCATGGCATCAGGCCGCTTAAGGTGTCTCCACCGCGTCTGCCCGTGATGTCACCAGGTCGCTCAATGAGCTAAGCTGCGTGGCATCAGGCCATGTGTGTGGTTTCCGTCGCATCTGCCCGTGATGTCACCAGGTCGCTCAACGAGTTAAGCTGTATAGCATCAGGCCGCGTAAGGTGTCTCCGTCGCGTCTGCCCGTGATGTCACCAGGTCGCTCAACGAGCTAAGTTGCGTGGCATCAGGTTGCGTGCGTGGTTTTCGCCGCGTCTGCCCGTGATGTCATCAAGTCGCTCAACGAGCTAAGCTGCGTGGCATCAGGCTGCGTAAGGTGTCTCCGTCGCGTCTGCCCGTGAAGTCACCAGGTCGCTCAACGAGCTAAGCTGCGTGGCATCAGGCCGCGTGCGTGGTTTTCCCGATGATCCGAGGACCTTACCCCGGACGAGGTAGCTAAATCGATAAAAAATAAACGACATCGTAAAAAGATCGATATGCATGAAAATTCGATATGTGCAAAATAGTGGGGCCCTATAGCTTGATAAAAACACAAATTGATAGAAATTGAACCAAAATAGAGCACAAGGGCCAAAGGGTGGAAGTTCAACGAGCGATGAAAGAATCAAAAGCTAGCTACCCCCTATCCGGTTAAGGATTCTCAGAATCCCGGTTTTGCTTATCGCGTCGGCATGACAGCGGATAGTGGCATTGCCCCTAGCCTTCGACGTTAGTGGCTTTCACATTTCTCTTTTGCGACCTCACCACGTTGTCAAGCTTCGAGGAGTATCAATAGATTTTCAGGTCGCCTAAATGGGTGGTTGCCCATTCAGGTCTTCTTAGATCACCCCAGGGTGCTTTTTTTCATGGCATGTGAATACGAAGGACCCCGGTCATGTTTAAAGTCCCCTGGACAGCGGACTACCCCGACGATCTCAAGGTCGTTTGGGACGACCACTGAAAACCCCGGTCTTGCTTTAAGTCCACACGACGACGGACTGTTCTTTGAAGAAGCTGCATGCGAGCTGATCGCGTGCGAGCTGTTATCTGTAGATTACTATCGAGTACAGATTTGAACTCCTTTAGTACAAACACTTCATTGCACAAAATGGTTTACAGGAGGGCGCCTACGCGCAAGGTAGAAGGCTGCTGCTGTTCGGCCATTCTCCCTCGGCGATCCAACACCACATCTTCGTGCTTAATGTATTGCTGGACCAAGGCGAAGAGCTCGATCATGGTGCGGGGATCGAATATGACAATCGCGTCATGAAGCTCACCTCCTTCGAGGAGCGCGCTCCGGAAGGCACTCACGGCTGTCCGATCTCGCCCGGCTGAGTCCTCGAGGGCAAGGTAGGCGTTCCGGAATCGCATCGAGAAGCATCGGAGGGTCTCTCGTGCGCCTATGGTGAGACCGAACAATGATTCGATTTGCTTTGGAGGTTGTCGATTGCAACGGTATTGTTCCAGGAACAGCCTGGATAGAGTAGTGAAGCTTGGGACCGAGCCCGGAGGTAACTTATGAAACCAGTTCAGGGCCGAATCCGTCAAGTTGCTCGGGAAGGCACAACACAGAACATGGTCCTGGTCGCGGAAGAATAATAACTTCCGGTAGGCCAAGAGATGGTCCACGGGATCTTGTGACCCATCAAATAACACGAACTTTGACGGAGTCCAGTGCTGAGGGAAACCTCCCTGGTGAACCTCGTTCGTGAAGGGCGAGCTCTTTCCACGGGCGGCGAGCTCTTCTAAGAGGTCGACGGGCATGCTAGGTAGCTGGCAGCGCTCGGGGTGATTTCCCAAAGACAGCTGCGCAGGCCCCAAGCGATCATGCATGCTTCCTTGAAGCTGGTCCGCACCCTCGCTGCGGCGGTGCTCGGGGGCGACGTCCTGGCGATGACCCCGCTGCTTCATAGCTAGCCGTCTCGGCGCAGGGAAAGGTCTGTGCGAGGCCGTCACCTCGCGAGTCTCCGCACGGGGTAACACTTCCACCGTGGGTTCCTCCTCACGCTGATGGTGCGGGTTACGGTATCTCCATCGAGACCTTACCTCTGGCTCGTCCGCTATTGTGGGTTGATGCGATGCTGGGGCGGGGGAAGGTCGCACAGGGGGGAGCGACCCCCGCCGACACTTCCAGACGCTGGGGCGGGATTGCTGACTCTCCCCTCCGCGGGTCGAGCCCGGGGGAGAGATCAGTTCTTTGGCTCGTCGTCGAAACCTGGCGCAGTCTCACTAGCTCGTCCATTATGGCCCACTGAGTAGCCAACATCTCCTAAAGGAGCTGGTCGACTGTCGTTGAGCGGGACAGGGGGTTGGGAGGCTTCAGCGTGCGGCCCGTTTTGCGTGGACTCGCCGTTGGTTTTCACTCGTCTTTGTCCCCGCGTGGCCAAAGCCATCCGGGTATCTTCGAGTGAGACGACTTTCAGCCGTATGGTCGTGGGCGTTCTCGCAGGAACCAGTCGAATGATCCCACAGACGGCGCCAAATGTTTGTGGGATATTTTTCGCTGGTTAGAACAGGTACGAACATGGGAGAGCTGTAGTAGTTGGAAGTGGTAGGGTTGTGGGTTTCGAACCTGTACTTTGGAGCCGGGGGTCGTACCTTTATAACCTTTTGCAGCTCGTCAGAGCCTGACACTTGGCAGCGCCTTCCCGCACCTTCTATGCCCCCATGTGTCGGCCCACATGGGCTCTGACGGCTTTTGTCATCTAGTCTGCCAAGCGGTGGAAAAGGGGGACGCACCGGTCTTGTCCTTGCCAGGTGGCGGTTCTGGAAAGTTCAAGTATGGGAGGTCCCAGACCAACCTTGCCGGCTTCCGTGGGTTACAATTGTCCATGTAGCTTCATGGGGGTAGCGACACCTGTTGATTTGGCGCCGTCCTACTGTAGGCGGCCTCCGTGGGAAAAGAGGACGAGCTTTTGGCCAGGGGAGAGGAACCTTTAGTACCTTTACTACCACAAGAGGGTGGACTCTTTGGCCATTGCATGATCAGGCGAGCTCTTTGAGCGATATGCGAGCTGGTCGCTGGGCGAACTGTGGGCACCACCCACTTGCGTGACCTCCACCATGTGCGAGCTAGTTGCTTGTGTAAGGTTCAGCCCTGGGCGGGCTGTAAGCCACTGTCACAAGCGACCTCGGTAGAATAAAGGGCGAGCTCCTCGGCAAGCTGTGGGTGTCGTGCCTTGGCGAGCTGTGGGTGTTCGTAGATATCATTCTAAGTTTTCTATTAGCAAAAAGGGGGCTATCTTCTGTTGTGCGAGCTGATCGCCGGGCGGGCACCAGCCACTGGGCGATCTCTATCACGTGCGAGCCGGTCGCATATGGTCAGGATCGACCCTGGGCGGGCTGTTAAGCCACGGGGATAGACGGTCTCTGAAGACGAAGGGGCGAGCTCCTCACTTGTTATACGCATAGGCGAGCTCTTCTGGTTACGAGTAACCTCTTCCTCTTGGGAGCTATCCGCGGACGGTCAGGGCGACCTCTTCTCTCATTGTGTCCTGCTCAAATTGGCTCCCGTTATTGTCATGTGGATAACAAACTGGGAGTTGCGCCTGCTCATTTTGCACTGCTCTCGTGACTCTTCTGGTTCCTTCCGCAGCTGGTATTTCTTAGGGATCATCAATGACCTTACCGGAATCACCACAACTCGAGACTTTCTTCACTAGCATGTTATCTTCAATTCCTTGACACATGAAAACTATTCTGCCCCATTTGATTTATGTTAACTTCCTAGACACTTTTGGGCATGACTGGGATTCGAAATAGGTGAATGCCACCAGTTGGCAATCTTTGGGAAAGATTAGAACCTACATCCATTAAAATCCATCTGACTATAGCTTTAGCGATCTCCCTAAATCCTTGTAGGGTAGATCTACTAGTGAATCCAGTTCTTAATATCACACGCACGGATTTATCTGATATGGTTGCATGAGTTACAATTGCAGAAAATATTATGGAACCATCTATCAACAATTAAACATGGATGCATATAATTGAATTCATTGAGTAAAGCAATTAGATAGATGCATTCAATCAATTCATTGTCTTGGTCGAACTCGTGCTTTGATTTCATGATTTTACTACGGATAATTATGAACCATAGCTTAGGTAGAGAGACTATCGAAGCAAGGAAAAAAAAAAAATCCGAAGTTGAGTGTCCTCAAACTTCACCTTAGACGCCAATGGGAATTTTCGCATGGGATTGGTAGGGGAGATGCCCCATATATATTGAACCGTTAAGCAATCCTAATCCCTTCCCATCATGGATTAGGATTCTACAAAATAGGGGAGTTGCACTCCTAAACACATGTAGTTCCTAAATCCATGATTCATTATGGAAGTTCGTATTTTCTTATGTATGGTGTACTGTGTTCTATTTGGTGATTTATTTGTCTTCTGGTATTGGTATTTAGTTCAACTTTTAATCATTGTATGTTAAATTGTGCTAGGAATTTTGTACAGAAGTTCTTTATCATGACTCATGTTCTGAATATCATGTTTTCGTAGTTTTTTGTACCCTACCTATGCCTTGTATGCGATTTCTATGGATCATTTGGGAGTCATTCCTGTACTAGGATTCATCTTCATATGTTCCCATTCTAAGTAGTTTGGGAGTCAAAATTGGATGGTTTTTTCAAACAGCCACAAATTATGAGTGTCATGGTACCGAATCCTTGAATATTTAAGTGTTCTATTTGGTTCACAGAAGTAATTATCTGCTAATCGGACCACTAATACATCATTTGTTTTATGTCAGCGGGATGTCCCTGCTAGATACCTGCTCCGGCTTGGTCAGGGTGAACAAGAGCTGGCAACTGATCTTGATTTTAGCCGTCAGGGCCGTGTCAATGCTATGCTTGTGCGGCGATTAGAGTTGCTCAGTGAAGTAGAGAGGCTTGCAAGATCCCTGCAGCTGCCCGAAGATGTTGGCTATACTTGCGAAACCGCCGGATATTTTTGGCTACTCCACGTGTACTCTCGTTGGGAGCAGTTTTTAGCAGCTTGTGCACAAAATCAAGATAAGCCCACATTTGTTAAAGACCGTTTCCCCTTCCAGGAGTTCTTCTCCAACACACCTCGGCCTGTGTTCACCGGCCAATCATTTGAGGACATACGGGCAGCAAAGGGTTGCTTTCGTCATCTTTCGACGATGTTCCAGGAGCTGGAGGAATGCCGGGCGTTCGAGCTGCTCAAATCAACAGCTGACCGGGCGAATTACCTGATGACGAAACAGGCCAAGATCGTGGCCATGACCTGTACTCATGCAGCATTGAAGCGAAAGGACTTTCTTCAGTTGGGCTTCAAGTACGACAATCTGCTGATGGAAGAAAGTGCTCAGATACTGGAGATTGAGACATTCATACCGATGCTGCTTCAGAGGCAGGAAGATGGCTATGCTCGGCTCAAGCGCTGCATATTGATAGGTGATCATCATCAGTTGCCTCCGGTTGTTAAGAACATGGCCTTCCAAAAGTACAGCCATATGGACCAGAGTCTCTTTACTAGGTTTGTTCGCCTAGGTATCCCTTACATAGAGCTCAATGCCCAGGGTCGAGCTCGACCAACTATAGCCAGCCTGTACAACTGGCGGTATAGAGATTTGGGTGACCTTCCTTATGTCCGTGAGGAAGCTGTCTTCCATAAAGCTAATGCCGGATTCTCCTTCGAATATCAACTGATAGATGTTCCCGAATATATGGGGAAAGGTGAGACCGCTCCTTCTCCTTGGTTCTATCAAAACGAAGGGGAGGCTGAGTATATCGTCAGTGTTTACATGTATATGTGCTTGCTTGGATACCCGGCCAGTAAGATCTCTATCTTAACCACTTATAATGGCCAGAAACTTCTGATCCGTGATGTTATCAATAGACGGTGCACACCATGTGGAATCAGCCCGCCTAACAAGGTAATTCCATGATATCAAGTTTTCCCTCACTTTTCTGAGGGTATCTTTTATTTGGAATATTCTGTTTGAGCCTCTTCGGTTTTCATATGTTTGATTTTTCCACCTGTGTTGTTTATGCTAACAAGAAGTGATATTTTGTACAAATAGGTTGCGACAGTTGACAAGTTCCAAGGCCAGCAAAACGATTACATTTTACTGTCCCTTGTCCGCACTCGATTCGTCGGCCACCTCCGAGATGTGAGGAGACTGGTGGTTGCCATGTCTCGAGCACGCCTGGGGCTGTACGTCTTCTGCCACCGTTCCTTGTTCGAGCAGTGCTACGAGCTGCAGCCGACTTTCCAGCGTCTGCTTCAGCGGCCCGATCGCCTTGCGCTGAATCTAGACGAGACCACCCGATCTACTGATCGTCTAGTTGGAGATACAGGGAGAATTCATTTCGTGGGTGGCATCCAGGAGATGGACGATGTTGTTAGATTCAAACTCGATCAGCTCTACCAGGTAGTCCCTCGAGCTGGCGAAATAGATGGCTGTAGTCATTCCATTGCATGCCATCTGTCGGTCGATGTGAAACCCAGCTCATCTCCGTCTTTTTCCATCTCTTAATACAGGCACAGTTCATGAGTCATGCGGCATACCAACAGCCTGTCGCCGATGCAAATGGACAGCAGAGCTCTCCTTGTCAGCAGCACATTGAGGATACAGATATGCCGCTTGTGGATGGCGAGAATGGGAGCGGTTCGACATACGAAAGTAGGATGGAGGAATGAGTAACGCGGTTCTTCAGCTGTAGTCTGTTGATACTGATACAAGGGGGGCAATCACAGTGTTCATTAAGGAGATGGGCTTATGGATCTTTGGATCATTCATAGTGGGCTCGACGGATTCCCGGGACCTGAAATCGGCCCTGCTCTGCTACCAGTGGATTTCTTGGATATTTTAAGGTTCGAGTGCTGCCACTTTCTGACGAACTGTACAGCTAACTCGATGTGGTCTGGTTCTGCATTAGCTCAGACCCAAGGTGGCTCGAAAGGTTGCACCACTCACGTTTGGTTCGGCCATGTTGTGTAATAAACCGAAGGTTGCATTGGAAGTCCCATGTCTTAGTAGTTTCTGGCCCATATCAAACTATCATATGAAATTCATCCTTCGGTCCAGAAATTGTGCCAAGTTTTGTATCTTACAACTGAAAAATAGCTGGTGTAAATTATTACTATTATTTTTTTCATATTTGTTAGGGGAAGTTTGACATAAGTCCTTTTTGAAAGATGACTTTTAGTTGCAGGACATGTTAATTTTGAAATATAGCTCGTCCCTCCTGATGAACTCTTTCTGAAGACGAATATATACTCTTTCAGAAGCGAATGTATACTGTTTATGAAGACGAATGTATTCTTATAGGGACCTTAGCTAATATAGAAAATTATGGTGTCCTTTGGCTAATATTGCAACATAGTTAAGGACCTATACCTAATTTGCCCTTTTTTTTAGGGAAATTTTATTCATACCCCAAAAATCTGTAATTAACTCTTTATGAAGACATTTTAGTTGCAGGACATGTTAATTTTGAAATATAGCTCGTCCCTCCTGATGAACTCCTTCTGAAGACGAATATATACTCTTTCAGAAGCGATTGTATACTGTTTATGAAGACGAATATATTCTTATAGGGACCTTAGCTAATATAGAAAATTATGGTGTCCTTTGGCTAATATTGCAAAATAGTTAAGGACCTATACCTAATTTTCCCTTTTTTTTAGGGAAATTTTACTCATACCCCAAAAATCTGTAATTAACCCCCGTCTCCCTATCGTTTCTCAATAACTTACTCAACAATCCTTTAATACCAACAATGCCCTTTTTTTTTTGTACCCCAAACCCCAAAGCCCTTACTCAGCGTCTTTTGTACCCCCAACCCAACCCAAGGTTTGTTTAAACTTAGCCCAAGCCCAATCCGTCGGGTTGGCCGGGTTGTGCGGGGTGGGTTCAGGTTAACCCGCCCAAAGTCGGGTTGGGTTCGGGTTGGCCCGCCCAAGTTGCATCTAGGGGTGGTAATGAGTCGGGCCGTGTCGGGTTCGTGTTTTGTCTAGTTTCGTGTCATGTCCAAAATCCCTAGATCCGGACCCAACCCGTTTAACTAATCGTGTCTAGATCCATGTACCCGACTCGCTAATAAAAGGGTAGACACGATAAGACCCGGTAAGACCCGTTTACCACCCGGATCTATTCAGTTGACCCGATCCGACCCAATCTGACTCGACCCGACCTGACCCGAAAGACCCGCTGGTATTATATATTATAGTATCGGATTGCTGGTAGACCCACCCGAATACTAGACAGGTGTTCCATGGTCTACCGTGTCCAGACCCTAAACCAGTAAACCCGGACCCGACTCGTTTATTAAACAGGTTTATCGTGTCGACCCGTTTACGACCCGAACCCGTTTAGCCTTGACCCAGACCCGCTAGCTTCGTGTCGGGTCCTGTCGGGTCTGAAATTGCCAGCCCTAGTTGCAGCCCTACCTGTGCCTTCAAGTGCCAGCCAATGACATGGGGTTTATTTAAAAGTGGGGTGTATTCAAGAGTGCATATAATTGGGGTATATTTAAGGGGGTATATGTTTGATTGGGGTATAATCAAGTTGGGGCGGGCTATTTAACTGGGTGTATTGACGGTGGGGTGTAAGGGGTAAGGGTATTTTTGGGACAGGAATGGGGTATGAAAAGAAAAAAAAAAAGGGTGTGTTCAAGTTTGTTGGAAATGTGGGCTAATTACAAATTTTTGGGGTTTGAATAAAATATCCTTTTTTTAACAATAGATTGATGTTCGGGCCCAAGCAGGAGTCTTCAATGATGGGCTGATCAGAGCCGTCTGTGATACGTCGTCGTTTTATGCTGCTGTTGGGTAGAAATGCTGATTGTGATTGTGATTCACTAGCCGCTGCACCCGTCTGCCTTTTTTTTTTTGGCAGTTAGAAAGGTGGGAGGTCACAATCGGACCTCCCAGGAGGTGCCACATGCTGGCGCAACAGATAAACCCACCTCCCTGCAGGATCAACAGGTCAAACTCCACCAGGCAGAGCCACCGTCACCACCACCGGCGGAAACCTAACAACAAAACAACGCCACCCATGGCGGAGGACCACGCCACACCGGCTGGATGACATGGACCACAATCGCCAGAAGGAAAACAGAGAGAAGGACCAACCATACCCAAAAAAGAACCAAAAACGTCTCCACCGTCGGGAACACCACCACCAGCTGCTCGGCACAGAAAAATTGTGGACGCCGCCGGACTCCCTACCTGCCGTCGAACCGTCGCCGCCGCCACGCACCGCCTGGAGCCGCTCCGCCGCGCAGAGGAAAGGGGGATCACACGACTCAATCGTCGGAACATCCGCCATACACGGGCTGAGGTCCGGATCTACCACTAACTACAGATCGGCCGGAGATCGACTCCAAAGCCAGATCACGATCGACGAATCGAGCAGAGGGACCGCTCCGCCCTCCGGATCTCCGCTTACTGCGATTAAATGGTAGGGAATGCCTGTGCCTTCGGTGGGCGGTGTCCCGTGCTCGCTCGTTCCACAAATTTTTGTTTTTTTTTTTTTAATTTTTTTACCATGAAAGGATTATACTGGTTAGTACATGCTTGTTAGTGCGTCGGGGGCACCAGATAGACCAGGGTTTAAAACTTGTCACAACCAAACTAAGATAGCAGCTAAGTCGAAAGAATTGAGGAAAATTTATTTCGAAACATAGCCCCTCTCTCTCCTCTTACAAATAATTCTATGCCGGAATTGTTTTATGGGTGTATGAGTTAATGAGTGATTTCTTTCACTTTTGCCGAGTACAGAAACATAAAAGC
This sequence comes from Chamaelirium japonicum, assembly GCA_947650365.1. Classification (NCBI taxonomy): domain Eukaryota; kingdom Viridiplantae; phylum Streptophyta; class Magnoliopsida; order Liliales; family Melanthiaceae; genus Chamaelirium; species Chamaelirium japonicum. The sequence goes on along the minus strand of OX393557.1, from coordinate 27,702,044 downwards.
TTGTTGTATTCTCTGAGCGATTTTCTGGTAAGTCTACAATAATTCTATTTTGTGAGAGGGGAGAAATAACGCTTTAAAGAAAATGCATATGCTACATATTTATCAACACCACAAGGACACGAGTGTAGGCCAGTCGATCGGGCTGAGCTGGGTCGGTCAAGGTTTGCCCAAACCCGGCCCAAACTCTAGGTGGCCCTTCCAAGTCCGAACTCGGCCTAAAGTTTTACCATCATGTTCAGGCCAAATTCAGCTCATTTTCCTTCTCAGATTTCGGGCTGAGTTTGGATCGACCCGAATAAGAGCATTGCGAGAGAAAAACTCATGAAAAAATAACATTCACTATGCTCCTACAATTTATAGATAACAATACATCTCACTATTTCACTAAAACCTAGCATCTTTGTATGAGCGACGTACCTAAAATTGTAGGCATACATAGAACAACAAAATATATGAGATTCTAAATAATAACAATTTCCACTAAAAACCAACTTGTGCACAACTTTATCTCCTAAATAAGTAATATATATTAAGAGGGGATGGTTCAATAAACTAATACACCCTTACTATTTTGGGTTCGGGCCTAAAATAGGATGAACTTAATACGACCGGAACTCGGCCTGAACTCAAGTTCGGACTTGAAATTACGTCCAAGCTCAGTCCAACCCAAGCTCACATAAAACTCAGCTCAAACTTTTTCGGGCCGAACAAGTGGATATCAAGCAAGCCCAACCCAATTGATAGTCCTACACGGGTGGTTTGTGGTGGGGGGGCATATCGGCATCTACGGCATATTTTTACCCTCTGACCCATCCCCATCCCCTCTTTACACGTGAAACACACGTGCTTTCCCTGGCACTACACAAAAATGGAAGCCTCAATCCTAATTTTTTATATTTTTTTCAGTATATGTTTTCGTTGTTCACTCATGTTTTTCTTTGATGGACTGGCAGACGGTCAGAGGAGCTGGTGCTAAAGTATGGGCTCAAAGAGGTCTTGAGTTCGAAACAGGGAAGGCAGAATAACTGCTATTTTTATTAAATTCTTGGGGGAGTTGGTGAGCGGTCCTCGACAAGAGATCACTTAGGACAAATAAATGCTGTGGATGAAAACACCTTTCGTATTATTTTAAATTTTCTTTTGAATGCCCTTTTCTCTGAACCAACCGAACCTTTGCTATTGGAGCTACTCGTCTTCGTTGCTCGCCGTCGTTGTAGTTGCTCGCCGTCGCCGACAAGCTAAACCTAAACCTAACCCTAAACACAAGATCTGTAGGCCATGGGATGAACCGTAGACCTAGGAATTCTAAACCTAACCGAACCCCATGGCGAGCAATGGAGACTCGAGATCATGCCGGCCGCCACCTCTGCTGCTTGCACCGGAGATCACCATGGCTGCTCGTGCCGAAGGAGATGGGAGAAGTGGGCATTTTCGGGTTCTTAAAAAAGTCAGGGACCTATCGTTAACAAAAATGTCCCACAGTCGTGTGCCTTCGAGATTTGTTTTGTCAGGGATTAATCACCAATTAACCCTAAATTCTACAATCCCGTGAACATGACATAAACGTATAGGATAGTTCGCTCCACCGTGTCCATACGGGGAGTCGAACAGGGAACCTCTCCAAAAAGGGGGGGAGAGGAAGTACCACTCGGACAAGAGCCCGATGGTTCCACTCCATGATTGATTTCAACAGTCATCCATACAGCTGTGATGATCCTGACAGATAAGGATGGACATGAATAAGTTCAAGCTCCTATGTTCCAACCCCTTCACGAAATCAACTCTGTCCGTTTAACTAAACTTTTATAGCCCCTCTAGTTTGACCACTGACATACAAGATCATATGGGTGCCAATCAAATGCCCATTTTCTTGATTAGCAAGGCCGAAAGGAGGCAGAGGTCAGGTCCTGCTATCCCACCAGCTTCAGGCTTTCTTTGGAGGCACCATGTCATTGTCTACCTACTTGTTGGTGAAGTACATCAAGAAACGGATAGGTGATTCTTGCATATAGATTAACTCCTTGGGTTTCTGTTTTATTCAAGATATTGGTTAATAATATATCTTTAATTTCTTTCTTTTTTTTCTTCTTTTGATGATTCTAGATGTAGACGAAGAAAACTTCTTTATGTACAAATGGATTTTATTTTATTTTTTATGTGTGTATGTTGAAGCAAATTTATATTTTTTTAATGTACCAAACAAAAAAAAATTATATTTTTGGGTATTTAAGCTTACACTTGAAGGAAGAGTAATTTATTTTTTATATTTTCCTTGGACCAAAAGCAAATCTAAAATCGATTCAAATGCTATGATATCAAAGTTTTATTAGTTATGTTCCCATGCAGAAAATCATATTATTGAATTTTTCGTCGATAAGAACATGATTTTTCATATACCGAATTATGACATATCGGCCATCCATTTCAACCGTTAATTTGAAGAGCTTATTTGAAATTCATAGAGGTTTCAGAAGTTGCTGATTTTTTGTGAGGATGATCATCTTAACTTAGATATCAAATCCATAAAAAATTAGCAAATTCGAAAACCTCTATGCATGTTAATAGAGGAGCATACATTGAGGCAGGGACGGAGCTATGTATGGACCAAGGGGGGCCATGGCCCCCCCTCAATTATTTCTTTGTATAGGCATACAAAGCCATGCTCCTCTCTCTCTCTCTCTCTCTCTCTCTCTCTCTCTATATATATATATATATATATATATATATATATATATATATATATATATATATATATATATATATATATATTTGTACAAATTACAATATTATTGTATCAAAATTTGGTACCAGCAAGAAGAAGGATCAATCGACTCGAGCTAAACAGCACTGGGGCAACCACATTGGACCCTGTGGATCTTTCACCGTATGCTGGCATGCTCGATGATGAAACAGAGGGGGGAACCGGACTAGAGCTGCCGATATTTGATTTCGTCATGGTAGCTGCATCAACAGGCAACTTCCATGATGGTAATAAGCTTGGAGAGGGAGGATTTGGTCCAGTATATAAGGTAATTTTCGCTTCTCTAGGCTGATCTAGCTATGCTGGATACACGTTTTTTGATGCATGTGATGGATGTCTCCAGGGAAGGCTTCTGACGGGACCGGAAATAGCTGTTAAGAGGCTTTCCAAGAGATCTTTGCAAGGATTAGAGGAATTCAAGAATGAGGTGGTACTGATCTCTAAGCTCCAGCACAGGAATCTTGTTAGGCTTCTGGGTTGCTGCATCGACGGAGAAGAGAAGCTGCTGCTTTACGAGTTCATGCCCAACAAGAGCTTGGATGCCTTTCTATTTGGTTAAGATTCATCATGCCTTGACTGTTAAGATCTACTAGTTGTGTTGTTTAATTGAATAATTCATGGGTTATATGTTAAATGGAAAAATGATCAGATTCGAAGAAGCAAGGACTACTTGATTGGCCGAGACGTCACAACATCATCGAGGGGGTAGCTCGGGGGCTGCTCTACCTTCATCGGGACTCTCGATTGAGGATTATTCATCGGGATCTGAAGGCAAGCAACATTCTGCTTGATGAACACTTCAATGCCAAGATCTCCGACTTTGGAATGGCAAGAATTTTTTATGGAGATCAACTTTTAGGCACAACAAACAAAGTGGTTGGAACAATGTAAGTCTAGGAATAATATCATTTCATTTTCACTTAACATTGGCAAAATGCGTAACGGGTCGAGATTGAATGCCAATTCCACGATGCCAAGTTCATGCAATAAGGATTAACCGTACGCTTGCAATGATGAAATGCAGTGGGTACATGTCCCCCGAATATGCATTGGAAGGGCGATTCTCTGAGAAATCTGATGTTTTCAGCTTCGGGGTTCTACTTCTAGAGATCGTGAGCGGTCGGAGGAATAACTACATCCTTGATGACGAGGAGTACTTGAATCTTATAGGATATGTACGTATATACTCGAATGTTCGCTCTCCTTGTAATTTTATGCTCATTGCTTCGTATGGTCGAGTTGTTTTACTGAAATTTTTTAGTTGGATTTTGGATATTTCAGTCATGGACATTGTGGAGTAAAGAGAGGATCTTAGAGCTGATCGATCCGTCGTTGGGCGAATCATTTCCTCGCTCAGAAGTGCTCAAATGCATTCAAGTAGGACTCTTGTGTGTTCAAGAACATCCAACCGACAGACCGGCCATGTCTTCAGTAGTCTCAATGCTAAGCAGTGATACAAGTCTTCCCACTCCAAAGAAGGCTGCATTCTTTGGAAGGAGGAGCCCCCCAGACACTACTTCTTCATATATGGAGAGCACTGAGATCTGCTCTAAAAGTGATCTCACTATCACAGACTTACATGCAGATAATGGGTGAAGAAATTTGAACTCCACCATTTTCTTGGTTGTGATTAAGGCTTTCAGCCATTGCTTGTAAATTTTATTTACCAAACTTTAAGAAACAGATAAGGGAGGAAAAACTGAAAAAGAGGATTCCTAAACAATGGAGGAAACCGTGAGATATTATCGTGGTTGCAGTGTGCTGGAGCATCTGGAAATTAAAGAAAGGAATCTGCGGGTCTTCAACGGGCCATCCAGCTCGGTTGTTACATTGCTGCTCAAGATAGGAGCATGCCTTAAAACACGGAGCTTGGCGTTGATAGGGATTGACAGATGATGGGAAACAACACCGGCTCAACCAAGATAACCGACGATCTCTCCCCTGTGAGATGATACCAAGATGAAAAAGCAACAACAATCACAAATGTGAAAAAAAACAAACCACAAGCATAGAAGACGACTCGGGGATTTAAGTGGAAACCCTTGCGGAAAAAACCACTTTGGGCAAATGCTCGGAGGAGGGCTTCGCTAACAAAGGCGGCAAGCAAGATGAGGGTACAACTCGACTCCTTCTTCTCCCTCCTTCTAGATCTACACATTATCCTCCTTCTAGGGCTCAACAAGTAGAGACCCTAGCAAGCCTCAAGGAACATACCTCATTGCAAGTTTAGATCCGATTTATCCGGCGAAGATCGATCTCCAAGGAAATCTCCTCCTCCATTGTAGAAGAAAGCTCTTATTCTTCCTTAGAAAATCATCTCTCAAAACCCTCTCCAAGGTCTCTCAAAGTCAACACAAGCTACACACCAAAACCCACCTGTTAATGTAAATGTAATGGGTCGGGTTTACTGTATAGTCGGGTCGGGTTTACTGTACATATATTGGGCTTGAGTCCCTCAATGGAATCATACCGTTCCTCTCCAAACCCTAGCCGTCGTCTCCTAACATGGTATCAGAGCTCCAGGGCGACGGCAGCACCTCCGGCAGCCCTCCGGCCTCCTTCACCTGATCGGCAGCCCCCCCTCCGGCCTACAGCAACCGCCGGCCCCCCCCGGCCCCTCCAGTCATCGCCGGCCCCCCCCCCCCCCCCCCCCCGACCCCACCCGAACCCCTCCCGAACCCCCCGGCTCCTCCAGTCACCACCGGCCCCCCCCCCCCCCCCGGCCCCTCTAGTCACCGCCGGCCCCCCCCCGACCCCAGGGTCTACAGAAAAAACCCAAAAAAACAGATCCGACCCGACTTCACCCAGGCAAGTTTCTGAATTTTCTATTCGTTTGTGGCTAAGGAATTGCCTGGGCGAGTCGAATTTCTCCCAAGCGACTCGGCTGCAAATCCTGTTGGGAGGGAGCTGTGCTCCCCTCCCCTTTGGGTCTCCTCCATGGGGATGGAACCCCAACAATCTCCCCCTCCAGACCGGAGAGTAAGACGCCTTCTAAGCCTTCAAGTGACGCCAATGAGCTCACAACAGAGCTTATGTTTATCTCGAGTCACCATCTTCGTTAGCATATCCGCGGGTTTTTGCTAGTGTGGATTTTCTCAAGCACCATTTCATTCTCTTCAAGCACTTCCCGAATCCAGTGTTAGCGAACTGCAATGTGCTTGGTCCTCGGATGGTAGGTAGCATTCTTGCTTAACTCAAACACGCTCTGGCTATCGCAATTGAGCTCATAAGTCTCTTGCTTCATTCCCAACTTTAGAAGAAACCTCTTCAACCATAGAAGTTTCTTGCTGGCCTCATTCACGGCAATATACTCTGCTTCAGTAGTTGATAGCACCACACACTTCTGCAGGCGAGACTGTCATGACACAGGTCCCTCTAAAAATGTAAACACATAGCCAGAAGTGGACCTCTTGCGGTCAATATCCCCTGCCATATCGGCATCTGTATCTCCTGTTAGAGTTGAACTCCTCTTGCGAAAACACAAACGGTACTTGGATGTCTCTTTTAAATATCTGAACACCCACTTCACGGCCTCCCAGTGCCCATTGCATGGATTTGCTCAATATGCCTACGACTTGAGCAATTTCGGGGCTCGTGCACACCATGACATACATGTCTACCAACGGCTGATATATATGGAATCAACTCCATATCTTTCTTCTCTTTTGCTGTCTTCGGTGACAAGCCTGAGCATAACCTGAAGTGACCTACGAGAGGAGTACTTATAGGCTTTGCCTCTTTCATATGGAATCTCTCGATCACCTTCTCTACATATGCCTCTTGAGACAACCAAAGTCACAGACCATTGCGATCCCTCTCGATTTTCATGCCCAATATATGCTGAGCAAGACCTAAGTCCTTCATATCGAATGCCTTTGCCACGTCTCGCTTTAGCTCCTTGAGCAAACTTACATCTTGCCCCACAATCAATATGTCATCCACATAGAGCAAAAGAACAATGAACTTGCATCTTTTGAATCTTTTGATGTAGACACAGTGATCCGCCGTTGTCCGCTTATATTTCTGAGAAGCCATAAAGGAATCAAATTTCCTGTACCACTGATGTGGTGCTTGTTTCAGACCATACAAGCTTTTCTTCAAGCAGCACACTAAATGTTCTTTGCCCTTCACCTCATAGCCTTCCGGCTGCAATATATAAATCTTCACCTTTAAATCTCCATGCAAGATGACAGTCTTGACATCAAGCTGCTTGATCTACAAATCAAGACTCGTCGCCAATACTAGCATGACCCGAATAGAAATCATCTTCACCACGGATGAGAAGATTTCAATATAATCAATACCTTACTTTTGCTCAAAACCCTTGACAACCAACCTCGCCTTGTACTTTGCAGCATTGCCGATGCCATCTCGCTTGAGCTTAAAGACCCATTTGTTCTTCAACACTTTTACCCTCTTCGGGGCCTCTACCAACTTATAGGTTTGATTTTTCTCCAAAGAAGTCATTTCTTCATCCATTGCTTTCTTCCAATTTGTATCCTCCTTGTCACTAAGTGCCTCCAGGAAGTCCTCAGGCTCCCCCTCATCTGTCACCATTATATACTCCTCCGAGGTGTACCTTCTCGACAGTTGAGGCACTCTAGTCGACCTCTGAACTTGAGGCACTTCCGAAGGTGGGATCTCAACTTCATCACCGGTAGAAACATCATCTACCGGGTCTTCATAGGTTCCTCCACCGATCGGTTCGATAACCGGTGGGTCTTCATGAGTCTCCCCCTCTCCATCATCCACCCTTTAACTTGGTGGAGAGAAGACGGGAGTGGAATCATTGGATTCTTCTACACCTCCGTCATGGACCTTCGTGCCCTTCTCTAAATTGGCAATGGTCTCTTCTTCAAAGAAAGCCATATCACGGCTTCGCACTATCTTCTTGGCCTTGGGATCATAGAGACGATAACCGAATTCTTTATTTCCGTAGCCGATGAACACACACGGTATGCCCTGATCGTCATGCTTCGATCGATTCTCCTTTGGCACGTGTACAAAAGCCCGACACCCAAACACCATCATGTGACGGTAGCTAACTTCCTTGCCGGCCCAAACCTTCTTCGGAATGCCACCCTTCAAGGGAACCGAAGGAGACTGATTGACGATATAGGAAGCGGTCACCACCGCCTCCCCCCAAAAGGTCTTCGGAAGCTTAGCTATAGATAGCATTGCACGTGCCTTCTCTATGAGCGTGCAATTCATCCTCTCCGCTGCTGTGCTGAGGGGTGCGGGGTACACTCTTCTCGTGCCGAATTCCATACCGAGCACAATAGCCTTGGAACTCCTTTGAAACATACTCGCCTCCATTGTCACTACAGAGGCATTTGAGTTTCTTCCTTGTCTCTCACTCAATCTTGACATGAAACTTATAGAAAGCATCAAATACATCACTTTTATTTAATAGGAAGTAGACCCATACTTTGCGAGATGAGTCATCGATGAAGATAAGAAAGTAGCGGCGCCCTCCGATTGTAGCAACATCCACGGGCTCGCAAATGGCCGAGTGGATACGCTCCAACACTTCCTTCTTTCTCTCCGAGTGCCCCGAGAATGACACCCAATTTTGCCTTCTGATCAAACAATCATCACAAGAGCCGTAAGCCATAGTGCCAAGCTGAGGTGTGACGAGCTTCTGATTCCTCAAAATCTTTAAGCCCTTCTCACTCATGTGACCAAGTCTTTGATGCCACAGCCCTGAAGTAGCCTTACTAGCATTCATACTACATTCTTAAGTATGTACCTCTGTGGCCGTCTTGTTTAGTGTGTAACAAGTCTTGCCTTTGGCAACAACCAACGAGCCCTTACTTAACTTCCATACTTCATTACCAAAGACGCTCACATAACCTTCTCGATCAAGAACTAATCCCGACATCAAATTTAGTCGAAGGTCCAGAACATGCATAACATCCCACAGAATCAAGGTGCAACCCAAATTGGTCTTTACTTGGACATCTACAATACCTTAAATCTTTGAAGCATTACTATTGCCCATCTTGATAGTGCCAAAATCGTCGATCCAATAGCTTATAAAGAAGTCCCTTCTGGGTGTGACATGATATGATGCCCCCTTGTCAACAACCCATTCGATTTCATTTGCGGAGGTATGGTAGCACTTTTCATTGTCCAACAAGACAACTACACCGTCGTCACTGGTGATGGTAGCGGATATACCTTTCTCCTCCTTGGGCTTCACCTTACCCTCCTTGAAATCACTCTTGAACTTGAAGCAACTTTTCTTAAAATACCTCTTCTTCTTGCAATAGAAGCACGCCAATGATTTGCCTTTGGATTTTGATCGAGCCTGTGACTTCCCCCTCTAATGAGGTTTCATACTCTTGCTTCTGCCTCGCTCTTCATTCATCAAAGCTTGCGGATGATCTTCTCTGATCCATTTGTATTCCTCCTTGTTTCCTCATTTAGCAAAGCACTATGCACAAACGACAAGGTCAACTTGCCATCTGGGGAAGAGTTGCTCACCGATACAATAAGTGTCTCCCAACTATTTGGAAGCGAACATAATAGTAGCATAGCTTGAAGCTCCTCTTTCAAGACTGTCTTCATGGCGGTCAATTGATTGACTATACTCTGGAACTCGTTCAAATGATCTGACACCGACGTTCTATCCTGATATTTCAAGTTGACAAGCTTGCAGATAAGCATAGTCTTGTTGCCAACTCTCTTCCTCTCGTACCGATCATGGAGCCGAGTCCATATCTCCAATGCGGACGTAACTCCGGAGATGTGACGGCAAACACTGACATCAAGCCACTTGCGAATCGTGTCACATAATTTTTGATTCAACACCCGCCATTCCTCTTCGGACATCTTTCCTGGGCACTTTGAATCTCCACCCAACGACAAGTATAAGACCTTGTATACAAGATGTCTTTCATCTTCTCCTTCCAAATCGACCATGAATTAGTACTATTGAAGCAAAACATTCCTTCATTCGTATTACCGCTACTCTCATCCATCTTTGATTTCTCATAGACACAAGATCAGACACCTTGTGTGCACAACCCGTGCTCTGATACCACTTGATGGGAAACAACACCGACTCAACCAAGATAAATGACGATCTCTCCCCCGTGAGATGATACCAAGATGAACAAGCAACAACAATCACAAATGCAAAAAAACAAACCACAATGATAGACGATGACTCGAGGATTAAGTGGAAACCCTTGCGGGAAAAACCACTTTGAGCAAATGCTTGGGGGAGGACTTCACTATCAAAGGCGGCAAGCAAGATGAGGGTACAACCCGACTCCTTCTAGATCTACACCTTTCCCCCTTCTAGGGCTCAACAAGTAGAGATCCTAGCAAGCCTCAAGGAACATACCTCCTTGCAAGCTTAGATCCGATCTATCCGTCGAAGATCGATCCCTAAGGAAATCTCCTCCTCCCTTGTAGAAGAAAGCTCTCATTCTCTCTTAGAAAACCAACCCTCAAAATCCTTTCCAAGGTCTTTTAAAGCCAACACAAGCCACATACCAAAAGCCCCTTCAAAGACCCAAAACGGGTCTGCCAAAAAACCTCGAAAAACAGATCCAACCCGACTTCGCCCAGGCAAGTTTGCTGAATTTTCTGTCCGTTTGTGGCTAAGGAACTCGCCAGGGCGAGTTGAATTTCGCTAGGGCGACTCGGCTGCAAGTCTTGTTGGGAGGGAGCTATGCTCCCCCCCCTTTGGGCCTCTTCCATGGGGATGGAACCCCAACACAACAGACCGGTCTTAGATAACCTTCTCTGTAATCTCCCCCCCCCCCCTCCTCCTCCTACATCTAGAGGGATTTCTAAAAAAAAAAAAAAGTTGGTGCGGGGGGGGGGGGGGGGGGCGGGCTAGGGATAGGTCATTGAAACTGTTCATATTTTGCGTGAAGGATGGACAACGTTTCGGTTTTGCACCAGGTCCCTCCTGAAAAGATGCGTTTTATAGCAAATCCCTTGTTGACTCCCCCCCCCGCCCCCTCCCTCTCTCAAATGAAAAAACTATCCCTAATCCTAAAATCATATATAAGAATAACAATTTGATAAAAATGAGTAACAATTCTTTAACAACAGTGATTTCACTGTAGCCAAGAGTAACAATATTTGCTCTTTGCTACGGTGTTTTTGCTATAGATAATATCTGCAAAGTTTTGTAGTAGATTGTTACTCTTTGTTATAGTGAAACCACTGTGCTACTACACTGCAGTCACTGTAGCTGCCACATTGAAATTTTTGTAGCAGCTACAATAAAATGTGATTTCAAAAGATTGTTACTCTTTTTTGCCGAATTGTTACTTTTCTATGTGAATTCCATGTACCTGCATGTAGGTGTAAAATGGATATTTTCCAAAAGAAAGAACCTAACGCAAATGTTGTCTGTTCTTATCATTAATATGATATGTTTGAAGGATATAATGCCAATCCCCCCCCCCCCCCCCCACACACACACACCAAAAAAAAATAAGTCAATGCTACTTGGAATCAACCCTCCTAATATCCCGTTAGATTCGGAAAGATTCAACTTATCATGTTTGACAAATTATACTAAACTATCACCCACTCCTTTTCGTGGATAATTCATGGAGCATTTTTTTCATAGCTGACCGTATCTTGATGATATGACGTTCTGTTGTTATATCATGTAAAGAAGCCACCGAGAAGCACCCTTATTCTAACTCAGATGTCTGTAACATGCCGTATTAACTTTTTTAATAAGAGCAATGCTATTCAGCTCGAAGGTTTTTCCGATTCCGCTCAGCCTGATTGACGTGGCAGCGTGCAAATGGTGGTGTAAACGACTTTAAGGTCGCTAGTGGGTTTCAGCCACCAGTTGCACGCTGCCATGTCAATCGGGCCGCTGAAATCGGGACTGAGTAGCATTTCTCTTTTAATAAACTGGTCAGGGTCCACACCTAACCGCCCGACTTGAAAGAGGTGTTTCGGAAAAAAAAAAATCTAACTCAGACAAACCCTGGAGTTTGATAGACCCCCCTCTAATTGTGTCATAGTACATTAAGTTCCTCCCTCACTCAATTATTTAAAACTGATCATTTTACCCCTCTAACTATCCCTGTAGAACCCGATGTATAATTTTTTTTTTTTTACATACGTTGTACATTGAAATCCTCAATAGTAGACCCAAAACATTGTAGCTGCTGTAATGATTTCCCTGTAGACATTGTAGTTGCTGCAATGATTTCATCGTAGCAGTAATATTTCGAAGTATAAATTTGGTTGATATAGTGAAATCACTCTAGCAACTACAGTGGTTTCACTGTAGCAACAAAATTTATACTCCATATACTCCAGAATTTGTACTCCATAGTGCTGCAATGATTTTATTGTAGTAGTAATATTCCTGAGCATAAATTCAGTTGCTACAATGAAATCCCTATTACTGTAGCAACCAAATTTATACTCCATATACACCTGAATTTATACTCCATTACCCTGAATTGAAATCACTATAGATACAACACCTGGAGTACAAATTCGGATTAGTGGAGTGTAAAATTGATTCAACTGAATTTATATTTCGAAAATATTATTGCTACAGTGAAATCACTATAGAAACTATGGAGAATCAATTGGGGCTAGCGGAGTATAAATTCAGTTAATATATCGAGATAATGATAGAGGTATTTTAGTCATTTGATAGGGGTTGAATAAATCAACAGAGGTTTAATGTATATGTATCTTTTCGAGCTAGGTCTTAGCTCAAATGAAACTATTGTCGGAACTGATGCTTAAAATCATCTTCTATAAAAGGCTTAATGTCAACTCCCCCTTTTTGACGGTAAATTACAAATTGAACCCCTGAAGTTTGGGGGCAGTTACAATGGTGTCCATGAAGTATCTTTTGACTTACACCCCCTGGAGTTCAAAGAACATCACTTTGACGCCCTCGTGAGGACCTCATGGGGTGATTGTGTCGATAAATTGAAACCATAAGAGTGTCTTACAATAAAAAAAAACTATAGGGACAATTGTAACCGGCCCCAAACTTTAGGGGGTCAAACTGTAATTTACCATGCTGAAAGCTAAGGATTGCCAAACTTCTATGTTCCCCAAGTTTGAAAACTCCTCTTGGGCCCACAAATGAACATGCTTAAGCCAAAATGCTGTGTGTACTGGTCTTCACAAACCCAAAGGCCCTTAAACAATCATCTATGGCCCCTCACTGTTTTGACAGTCAAAGTCTCTTTTAGTAAGATGATGCTTGAAGAACAAGGCACTGTTGTGGATTGCCTTGCATTCTGGATGAAGGGGGTGAGATTCAAATGACCCTTCATAGCTGTGTCAGCAGATAGGAACACAACACAAAGGCCTCTCATCATTGCAACTCCAGGCCTGCATTGGAGGGGCATCATGTCTTTCAATTTGGTGAAGTTTGTTAAGAAACAAATGACTTTCTGTTTGGTGAGGCACTTCAGAAACCAAATAGGTAAGTTCAATTGCATTTGTGGTGTTGGGTAGAAGTGAATTAGTCCTTGAGCTTCAATTTGTATCGAGATTTTGATGGACAACAGATCAGATCTGTGTTCTTTTCCTGGGAATTGGAATCCCACAGATAGAGCTTGTATGTTTACTTGTGGGATTTCGCTTCTCAATCGGAACTTAGAATTTATAGATCTCACTGTACCTCTCCCATCCTGATGGTGATAGCTTCTACCTGTACCTGGTGGCTTTATGGAAGGAATGGGCTCATTTCCTAGGAATTCTAATTCCCAGATAGAGATAGCTTATCCAGTAAAGTATGTCTGCAGTGTTTTGCAAATAGTTGGTGAAACCCATCCCAAAATTCCCACCTGTACTTCCTAATTGCATGCAGTATCTAACTTCTTGATTGTTTTACGGGGTACTTAAGCCAACAGCTTGATTGATATCAAGCATAAGATTGATTGATATGCTATGATCTCTAGTTTCAAACCGGTTAGTATGATCATGTGCAAGGTACAAAAAAATCAAAATATTTCGTGAAAAAATCCCGAAATATTTTGTCTTTCAGGACACCGAAATGACATATTTTGCATAATTTCGTGATATTTTGCTATATTTCGTGAAATATGCCATTTTTGGAGGGGTCGAAATCGAAATTTCGAACCTCGACCACGGGTGTTCAAATTCTGATTTGTTATTACACAGAGAACCATGCTTAATGAATTCTTCGTCGGTACTATTGTATATTTCTCAACATGAGAATTTGTTCATGATTTCTAAAATGTCACCCTACCAAAATTTTGGTGGCAGAAAGAAAAAGGATTAAAGAGCAGCAGCACAACGACACAGGAGAATCGATGGATCTTTCCACCTACGTCGGTGTGCTTGGAAATGACGCGAAGAAGGGAATAGGCCTAGAATTGCCGTTATTTGATTTCGGTACGATAGCAAACGCAACAAACAACTTTGATTATGATAATAAGCTTGGCGAAGGAGGTTATGGTCCAGTTTATAAGGTAAGGTCTTTTACTTAAAGCTAGTTTAGTTAAGCTAGAAGGAGTTCTTATGCATATATATGTTTATTTTTCTCCTACAGGGACGGCTTCCGAAAGGAGAGGAAATAGCTGTTAAGAGACTTTCCAAGAAGTCCGGGCAAGGATCAACGGAATTCATGAATGAGGTGGTACTGATATCCAAACTCCAGCACAGGAACCTTGTTAGGCTTTTGGGTTGCTGCATCGATGGAGACGAGAAGCTGCTGCTCTATGAGTTCATGCCCAACAAGAGCTTGGATGCCTTTCTATTTGGTCAGGTTCTTTATATATTGCGTTTTTTAACCATATATTGCTAAAATGAGAAAAAAGGCCGAATTTATTAGGGCTCAATTAGTGAATATATGCGCGGTGTGGATCACCAACATGTTAGAACACCCCACTAAGGAAAATACATAATGCCCCTATCCAACTAACACACATAGTTTGCAGAAGAAGAGGAAGTAAAACCGTGGAGAGAGTAGGCATGTAGGAAGCCACTGTGGGGGAGGATTTCGGCCGCCTTACGTAACCCCCCTCCGACAGTCGATTGAAGGTTTGAATCTTTAAGGTGTGGCACTGTGAGATGCCAAGCTGTCGTTTGATTAGCTGTCACATAGACACTATAGAGGAGAGAGAGACAAAGAAGGATAAAGAGATAGAGAGAGAGAATTGACACAAGGTGTGGTGACGAAGTTTGGCCGAAGCCTACGTCTCTGTGTGGTAAGACGCAATCTTTGAATCCACTAACTCTGAGAAAGTAGAGCTACTCTCGACAGGCCGATGAGTGCTTCTTACAAGTAGACAGAGGGTGGAGAGGGTTTGCGAGTCTGAAGATCAAAAAGCTCGCGGAGTTCTGAAAAACAGAAAGTGGAATGTGAAATAATGGATTCCTGTCCGGATTATTTACAGGGTTTGCTATATATACAGGTTTGGGAATATTCAGAAAATATTCCCTGAAATATCAGGGGTTTAGGTAATTATCCGGGAGAATTTACCAGACCCCGGATGGCATATGCGGGCCCCAGGCAGGGCTGCGGGTTCCACTGTCGTCTTCGTGGGTCCAAGGCAGGGTTGTGGGTCCCACCGTCTTCTTCGTGGGCCCCAGACAGGGCTGCGGGTCCCACTATCGTCTTCGTTAGCTAGATCTTGCACCCACAGCCACAGGCCGACCTGCAAGCAAGTCGACCTAAGAGCATGCCCCGTCCATATTATGGTTCGATGTACAAATATTTACATCAGCACAATGGGGCGTGAACCACCAACGGACGAGAATGGCAAAGGAAAAAATACAAATATATACATCAACAACAATAGTTTGAAAACATTCAAGGACAATAATTTGTATACATCCACTCTATTCACAAATGTAATCAGGCTTTTTTTTTTTTTTTTTTGAGAAATCCCTCTCGATGGAATGAGGGGGGGTTCGGCCTAGACCCCTACCAGTTTATTAGAGGAACGAGAGTACAAAAGGTGCCTAAAAGGCACCAACACCCGAGATGTAATCAGGCTATTTTTAACCTGTTTTTCAGTAAAGTTTGATTCATAGTTTCAGTATTCATGCACAAATTAGTGGAGATCATATGTTGGAACTTGGAGGTAGACCACAGATTGGAGGAAAAATATGCAAGCAACAATCAGTAGAATAGAAGGGATGTTTGGACTCTAAGGCTCGATAACAAATACAATATCTTTAAATGTATTTTGTCCCCTTTTCTGTGTGCTACTGTGGTGTACAAAGGTTTGTGGATAACTATTATCAAGATACAGTGAAAGTCAAATTCTTGTCACTGGATTTGGATTATGAACCCAAATCACCCAATAGAAACTGATGTGCTCAAGAAAGAGGAAGACGAAGACAAGTAAATTGCACCAACCAGGGGTTAGGAGAGTTGGCAAGCAACTGATCCTTGGGTGTGCAGGTTGAGTGTTTGACTCCTCTTCCCCTCGATTTATCTAGGAGTGCGGTAGGAAATTCCGAGCGGGTCGGACTTCACTCCTGGAGGGATTAGTCTGAGCTAGAGTGGGCCATTGCCCGAAAGGTTTCGGGACACCTGCCGATCTAAAAAAAAAAAAGACAAGTAAATTACACTTTGGAGTGATCTCTCTCTCTCTCTCTCTCTCTCTCTCTCTCTCTCTCTATATATATATATATATATATATATATATATATATATATATATATATATATATATATATATATATATGTTTTGGACCCTCTTTCTCTGGTAGTAGTTATATATACTCTTTTTCTCTCTTCAGGCCTATCCAAACCGCTTTAGATGGGTGTCTTAGATGGCACCATTTGATATTCATGGTACAGATGACTGGCCAGCCAAGGGACACCCCCTTTATTTAATTTTATAGTGGCGAGTGGGTTTAAGGCCCTTAAACTGCATGGTAATCCTCATTAGTGCACATCATGTTGCACAATTGCTACCCTCAGATAGCAACTGTCCTGTAGAAATGTAAGGATGGTGCTCAAAGGATCAAGGATTAAAGCCATGCAGGGATCACGCCCAAACACATGCATAGAGAATTCAATGCATCTACACACAATAGTACGAACAACAGAAATACTGACAATCAACGATATTGATTATCTTACAACTAAGCAGTGGTTTACTGCTTGTTGGAACCCCGCAACATTCTTTCGATGTTTCCCTCTCAAAATACCACACACACACACACAAGAAATTCCAAGAGATGAAATCCGATGTAGACGCATCGAGGTACCTAAAGACGAACTGGAGAATGCACGATGTGAGATCTGCAGCCTCTCTTCTTCCTTCTTCCTTCCTCTTCTTCTCTTCTCTTTCTATCTCCCTTCCTTCTTTCTCTTCTCTCACGGTCACAAGAAAACCTTAAATCTGGATTCTCTTCTTCTTCTCTCTTTCTCCAGTCTTCTCTCATAGATGACTCAACTTCCTCGTCCTCCCACAATGCGCGTTTTCTCTATATATTGTGATACCACGGTCACTGATAGAAGACGATTCATATAATCGTATGACAATAGGAGTCCTAATGTGGCAGAGTCTTGACTTGGTCGTTATCCAAGTACACAGAAGATATACATGGGTTTCCATACCTGTCTGGGATTCCACCTCGTCGAACATATTACACATCCAGGCCCTGAGGTGCCCGGGCAAAATTTCCGTGCACCAAGGCGAAGTTCTTGGAGGTCCAGAATGTTGTTTCATACCCAAGGCGTTTGTGTGAAACTGTCAGGCGCCCTGGTGAAACTAGTTGGACACAGGAGACTCAGCAATACGAGTGGCACCCGGGCGAACTTGTCAGGTGCACATGCAAAAGTCCAGGAGGATTGCCCTTTGGACCAGGCTTTTACAAGCCAAGTCCCAAAAAACCACACAACAATCAACATTTAGCGTGCATGATCTTCAGGTCAATGTATCAACCTGAGTCCATCGTGGCCTGCAAGTCAACCATCTGTGTAACTTGAAGCTAAGAAGAAAAGGCTCATCGACTCCTCGCACGGACGCATACATGCACCTAAAGCTCGAATGCACCCGAAGTCCATTGATTGCCATACATGTGATGGTCAGCTTCGCCTGTTGGACATTAAGCTATCCCACCATCCTATTTGGGCTTGTTATGTTTGGGCAGATTTTGTTGGACTTGCATGATTCATAGTATATTAGTGTGTTGACTGCATTTAATGCATTACATTCCCGTCAAAAAAAAAAAAAAATGCATTACATGGCATAGGTTAGTCCTTAGCTGAATTTGTAATGTATGTACATGAAAAAGGCGTCGAATCTTCTTCCTTAAGAAGTTACATGAATCAGAATTGAAACCATTTGAGTCTACAATGCCTTAGGTTCACTTTCTTTGTGTTTCGAGCATTAAGAGTAGACTTTCTCTTGATCTTTTGTGTGCCCTCTTCTCAACATTGCCGCACATACATACATTGACCGACTAGCAATAGATTAGGAGAATCGATATGTAAGGAAAAATTCTTTCACTTTCCTATCCAAGATGGGACTAAAGAACTAGAGAGCCTTTCCACTTGCCATCCAAAATGAAAATTCAAAATTTTCGACCAAAGCCTTAATTTGAATTGGATCCACATGTGTTCACTTTATTCTAAATCCAAATAAGACAAATGTATTTCATTTTTTCAAAAGTCAATAAATAAAGCATTGTTGAGACTAGATTATCGGGAGATTTCCTCCTTCGGTAATTCCTTTTGAGCTATTATTAATAAACTGGTCGGGGGCTGCCTAACCCCCCCCCCCCTCATATATGAGGGATTCTCAAAAAAAAAAAAAAAAAAGCAACCAACAAATATTCTAAAATATCGTTTGTCAATCAAAAAAATATAACACAGATCATATGGAAACAACGTCCTTATGCTCCTTAAAGGTCTTCAGCAATCATATCTTCGAGCCGAAAAAGAGCCCTACTTTAGACTGAAAAATGGTTTGCTTGTAAATTTTGGAACTTGTTTAGGTGTTAATTGCTATCAAATCCTTGCCTTTGATTGTCAAGCCATGACCTCAGCAAGATCATGATATCCAATATCATGATCATTTTAGTGTTTACTTCTTTTCTTTTTTGTTGGTACATTGGATGGGTTATAACTATATGACCATGATATCTTCAGATACAAGGGCCTGTAGCCCAGGTGGAAAGTTCTGCTCCCAGTACCCACCAACTCCAGAACGTCGGGCCTGTTGAGCCAACCAATGAGATGCCGAATTGGCCTCCCTAGGAACCCACTGTATGACTACATCCTCAAGTCGTTGCCAAGTTTGCATACACGACCATAGCACATCCCGCTGCTCTTCTGACCGAGCCACCCCCAACACGAGTATATCCCGAGCGAGACTAGCATCTGTAATAACAACCACCTTTCCACATTCTCGATGGTGGAGCTCCTCCAAGGCGCCCTTAATTGCCCATACCTCCGCTAGGAGTGGAGAAGAAACCTGGATAACGAACGAACTTGCCGCTAGCAACGAGCCCTTCGGGCAAGTAAGGACCCACGCTCCACTAGCCACCTCCCTCTCAGCTCGGAACGCCCCGTCTGTCCATACCAGAAATTCTGCTCGAGGCCTCGCCACCTTATGACCCTGTAGCTCCGTCTGAGGCCGAACACAGCACCATAACTCCTCGAGTCTCGACCTGACCGCAGCCTCCACCCGACGAACGGGTGTCCGTAACAGAGTATCCTAACGAAGTTTCCACAAGACCCACAAACACATTGCCAAGATCTCACCGGATAGTGGAGTCCCCTGACCCAAATCGGCCTTCGAGACTGTGACGATCCCTAGCATGGAGAGGATGGAGAGGAATAGAGAGAGAGAGAGAGGCTAGGGTTTTGGGAGAAAGGATTAACCATCTCATTAGGCCAAGGGCCAAATATATATATGGATACAAGAAAAGAACCAAAGAGTATCCTATACAGGTATCTACGGGTATCTGTATCTCAATGCTATACACTATCTCTAACAGCCCCCCTCAAACTCAAGGTGGGTCATACACCATGAGTTTGCTAAGCAGAAACTGAAAGCGTGGAGCAGGATGTGACTTCGTGAAGAAGTCGACAATCTGTTCTCCGGAGGAAACAAAAGAGAGAGAGAGATGGTCCCGGCCTCATACTCCTGGCGAGAGTAGTAGCAATCGAGCTCGATGTGCTTCGTCCTCTCGTGAAAGACCGGGTTGGTGACAATATGTATAGCACTCCGATTGTCACAGTGAAGGGCTGTAGGTTCAGAGATCTGAACCCCTAGATCTCCGAGAAGTCGTCGCAAGTGAACAATCTCTTTGGTAGTAGAGGCCATGGCTCGAAACTCTGCTTCAGTACTGGAGAGAGAGACAATGCTCTGCTTCTTGCTGCGTCATGAGATAAGAGAATCTCCAAGAAATAGGCAATAGCCGGTAGTCGAGCGACGAGTGGTCGGATCACCAGCCCAGTCGGCATCCGAGTAGGCACGCAGGACCAGAGGAGAAGTCGATGATAGGAGGAGCGACCGGGTGATGGTGCCTCGGAGATAACGAAGAAGCCGAAGAAGGGCAGCATAGTGAGCAGAGCGAGGGGCTTCGACAAACTGGCTGATGATGCTAACGGCGTGAGCAATATCGGGCCTGGTGATGCAGAGGTAAACCAACTGACCAACGATCTGTCGGTACCGAGTAGGATCTGAGAGAAGCTCACCATCGGTGGGACGAAGCTTCACGTGAAGCTTGAGAGGGGTGGCAGCGGAGCGATCATCGGAAAGTGCAGCTCGACTGAGTATGTCGGCTGTGTACTTCTGCTGAGATAGCAGAATCCCTCGCTCACTGTGGGCGATCTCTAGCCCAAGGAAGTAGCGAAGAGAACCTAAATCCTTCATCTGGAACCGGCGCCGAAGATGCTGCTGAAGGAAAGTGATGGCAGCTGAGTCATCACCTGTGATGATCATGTCATCGACGTATAATAGGAGAATCGCCCTGCCCTGAGGAGATGACCGCACAAAAAGCGAGTGGTCCTGCGAGCTCTCAATGTAGCCGATCTCGGTGACGGCTCGTCGGAAACACTCAAACCAAGCTTGAGAGGCTTGCTTGAGCCCGTAGATAGCTCGACGGAGGCGACAAACATGCTGGGGAGGAGTATGCAAACCAGGGGGTGGCTGCATGTAGATGACCTCTGAAAGATCACCATGGAGAAAGGCATTCTTCACGTCCATCTGGAGAAGAGGCCAGCGACGGACTGCTGCAACTGCCAGAAGTGCACGAACGGAGGTCATCTGAGCTACAGGTGCGAAGGTCTCCTCGTAGTCTATTCCGTATGCCTGAGTGAAGCCACGAGCCACCAGCCGAGCCTTGTGCCGCTCGATGGGACCATCAGGTCGCCGCTTGACCTTGTAGACCCACCGGCAACTGACAGGCTCAATACCAACAGGAAGGGGGACGATATCCCAAGTCTGAGTCTGCTCAAATGCCTGAAATTCCTCGCTCATAGCCTGTCGTCACTGAGGGGACTGGACGGCCTCCCGGTACGACCGAGGCTTCTGGTCTGTGTGAAGGGTTGCAAGAAAGGCTGTAAACTGAGGCGAGTAGGAGGTGACCGTGGCAAAACCAAAACGGTCAGGTGGGCCAGAGCTAAAGCTGAAGCGATCAGGTGGGTGGTGCTCGCGCTGAGGGTAGCGGGGCGGCGGGCGAGGATCCACGACCGGTGACGTCTGACTGGGCGTAGCAGGCGGAGTACCATGGACGTCGGGAGTGTGAGGAAGACCTACAGAAGAAATCGGTGATGGAGGAGAGGAAGGGACGGAGGAAGACTCTGTGGAAGAATCACTAGAAGCAGGGGGGAAGTGGAGCTGGATGAAAGGGGTGATAGAATGGGCTCGAGAGTCGGAGATAGGGTGGTAGGAGTCTCCAAGAAGGTGAGATCCTGAGCTGTAGAGGAGTAATAAGGAGCATCCTCGACGAATGAGACGTGTCGAGAGATACGAAGACGACGAGTCAAGGGGTCATAGCAACGATAACCCTTGTGCTCGGCGCTGATGCCAAGGAGGATGCATTTAACTGCTCGTTCGGACAGCTTCGTGCGCTCATGGGGTGGAAGGAGAACGAAACAGGTGCACCCAAAGGTACGAAGCATACTGTAGTCAGGGGTAGAAGAGAAAAGACGCTCGTGGGGAGATACACCACCCGGGAAGATAGAAGAAGGGGTGATGTTGATGAGGTTGACTGATGTCAACACAGCTTCAGCCCAGAAAGTGCGTGGAACGGAAGCAGAGAGAAGAAGAGCACGCGTCGTCTCAAGGATATGACGGTGCTTCCGCTCGGCTACTCCGTTTTGCTCGTATGTGTGAGGACAAGAGTGCTGGAATAAGGTCCCATGGGACTGAAGGAGTGTCCGCATAGCAGTAGAGAGATACTCGAGGGCGCAATCAGACCGAAAAGTCTTAATGCGACAATCGAACTGTGTGTGAACCATCGAGGTGAAAATCTGGTAGACCTGAGGAACCTCAGAGCGGTGCTGAAGAAGGTAGACTCAAGTGTATCGGCTGAAGTCATCGATGAAAGAGATATAGTAGCGATAGCCACACATCGAAGGAAGTGGTGCAGGGCCCCAGATATCAGAGTGTACTAAGTCAAAGGGAGCAGAACTCTGAGAGATACTAGAAGGAAAAGGTAAGGCTGTAGCTTTGGCAAGCTTACAACCGATACATGTAGATAAAGAAGAAGAAGAGCAACAGCCTAGAGCTCCAGTCTGGAGTAAGCGCTTAAGGCGAGACTCAGAAATGTGGCCTAGTCTTCGGTGCCATAGGTCGGCATTGGAAGAAACTAAACTACAGACACCAGAAGGTGGAATGAGGGGAAGGTGGAGATGCTCGAGATGGTACAGCCCGCCTGACCTACGACCAGTGCCAATCACCCGTCCGGTACGTGGATCCTGCACAACACAAGAAGAAGGGGAGAAGGTCACAACATAGCCAGAGTCACAAAGACTGCTAATGGAGATGAGCTGCATGCAAAGCTGGGGTACATGCAACACATTCGGTAAAGAGAGACGACCACTCGGTTCTGTAGTGGCGGTGATCGATCCACACTGTGAGATGGGTAAAGAAGAGCCATCTGCAGTGTGTATCGATGGGATGTGCGATGCCAGTCGGCAGTCGGTAAGCAAGGAAGCATTGGAAGTCATGTGATGGGAGGCCCCAGAGTCCAGAATCCAAGTGTCGAAGGTACCGGGTGTGGCTAAGTGAGCAGAGGAACTGAAGGCGCTGGAAGCCTCGGCGGAGCTGAAGCTCGCCTGTCGGTCTAGGCGGAACTGAAGCTGTGCAAGCTGCTGCTGAAGGAGCTGAGTAGCGTCAGGTGATGATGGAACCGTGCGAGGAGAAAACGGAGCAGTAGCAGTAGCAGCAGTAGAGCCATCGGGTCGACCACGTCTTCGGGGTCTCTGCCTCTTCTCGGGATGCAGCTTCCAACATGTGGCGACAACGTGACCTGGTTTGTGGCAGTGGGTGCACACAAACCGATCACGACCAGAAGCAGAGGTAAAAGAGGTAGCCGGGACTGCAACGGGAACACCAGTGTGGATGGAGGAGTCGGCCATATCGGCTCACTCGGTGCCGGAGTGGGTTAATGCAAACAGAGAGGAATCCGGCGAGGTCGGAGTCGATCCGGGTCCGATGAGGTGCTGCGAGTCAGATCTGATCGGAGATCATCGGAGGTCCACGACTGAGGTCCAGATCCGATGAGCTCTTGGCTCGGCAGCGGCGCCAAAGGAGGAGGCAGATCTGGCGTGGATGTTGAAAGAAAGAGAGGGCCAGATGTCAGAGCATATCACAGATCTGATGTCACAGATCTCACAGATCTGATATCCCGAGATCTGTTCGGAGGAGCACCGGTCGATGGAGCAGATCTGGTTGGAGGCCAGATCCAGTGGTGAGGATATCAGATCCGGCCGTGCTCTCCAAGAGGATCTGAGTAAGGCCCGAGCGGAGATGGAGATGGCAGCACAGATCCGGTGAAGGGATGGCAGCACAGATCCGGAGAGAAGATGACAACACAGATATGGAGAGGAGATGGCAGCGCTGCCGGTCTTCGGATCTGGCCGAAGATGATGCAGTCCGAAATCGATCGCAAGATCAGATCTGGCCGAAGAAGATGCAGGAGGTCGCCGGGCCGAAGAAGATGCAGGAGGTCGCTGGAGCCGATGGCCAGATTCGGATAAGAGCCAATGCAAATATGGTCTCCGGGCTGAAGAGGTCGCCGGAGCCGATGCAGGAGGTCGCCGGGCCGAAGAGGTCTTCGGATCTGGCCTTCCAGATTCGGATCTGGAGCCGAAGATGATGCAGGAGGTCTTCGGATCTGGCCTTCCAGATTCGGAGACGAGCTCGCCGGGCCAAAGAGGGCGTGAGAGAGGGAGCCGGAGGAGGGGAAGAGGACCTGAGTCAGATCTGGTCGCAGGAGACCGTCGCCAGAGAGAGGGAGCCGTGCAGATCTGGTCGTCGAAGCCGTGCAGAGTCAGATCTGAGTCAGATCTGGATCTAGAAGAGATGAGGAGAGCAGATCTGAGATCTCAGATCTTGCGGTGAGGAAGCTTGAGGTTGTCCGGAGGCGAGCTCGAGGTTGGCTCTGATACCATGTGACGATCCCTAGCATGGAGAGGATGGAGAGGAATAGAGAGAGAGAGAGAGGCTAGTGTTTTGGGAGAAAGGATTAACCATCTCATTAGGCCAAGGGCCAAATATATATATGGATACAAGAAAAGAACCAAAGGGTATCCTATACAGGTATCTACGGGTATCTGTATCTCAATGCTATACACTATCTCTAACAGAGACAACGAGAATGTGCTCCCAATTTTTAAACTCCACTCCTGTCACCTGGCCCACCCGGACCCAGAAATCCTGAGCAACAAGACAATCCCAAAATACATACTGAATGTCTTCCTCCGGCTCTTGGCATCGTGGACACACTACAAACCCCCACCGTAACCTCCTCCGTAGAAGAGAGGCCGTGGGAAGGGCGCCATGCCATACCTTCCACAAAAACACCTTAACACGGGGTGGGATTCGCAGATGCCAAACATGGGCACCCTCCCAATCCGATTGGTGTGCAGAAGAGGACAATTGCTCATCAAGAAGAGTACGTAGGAGGGCTTTATACTTCGGTCGAAATCGATCTTGTATCAGATGCGCCTCTTTACCCAATCGGACTAAACCCCGAAGCCAAGTACAAGCCTTCCGCATATCACAAGACCTCCAATTGCTCAATGAAATCTGGTATTTCTCCCTCATCCAGACCGCACCCCATTTAGCTGAAGTAAGCATAGAGGCAAGAGAAGCCACCCCTAATTGAGCTTGTCTATTCCCAAAGCTCTGGATGTGTAACCCCCCTTGGGTCCTTTCCCTCGTAATCAACTCCCAAGATAGTAGGTGAAGATGCCTCCGACCATCCGAGTGTCCCCACAGAAAGTTTTGACAAAGCCGGTCCATTTCATGGTGTTTACTTCTTCTTTTTTTTTGAAAAGTATGGTGTTTACTTCTTGAAGTGTGCATAATATACGATTTTACTGGTTGCATTACTTAAGTGAATGTTTTGTTGATAGTGTGCTATATGACAAACTGATCAGATGCAAGCAAGCAAGGGTTATTAGACTGGCCAAGGCGTTACAACATTGTCGAAGGGATCGCTCGAGGCCTGCTCTACCTTCATCGGGATTCTCGGTTGAGGATAATTCATCGAGATTTGAAGGCAAGCAATGTCCTACTTGATCAGCAATTCAATGCCAAGATCTCTGACTTTGGCATGGCACGGATTTTTTGCGGAGAGCAAATTCAAGCAAGAACTAACAGAGTCGTCGGAACACTGTAAGTTGCGATCGATTCATTTGGTCTAACAAAAACCTTTTCCACTCGCATACTAAAAGATTACATCCTTTTCTGAAATTAATGTTTTGCATTCTTTGTGAATGTCGAGCTCACCATATTCTTGAATGATGAGATGCAGTGGCTACATGTCTCCTGAATATGCCATGGAAGGGCATTTCTCCGAGAAATCTGATGTCTTCAGCTTCGGGGTTTTGCTCTTAGAGGTTGTGAGTGGCAAGAGGAATAACTCTTTTCATGAAAACGACCAGTATATGAACCTCTTAGGATATGTAAGTATTTCCTCGTAGTTAGAAGTTCATCGGATGCGATAGAATTGTTAGCCTCGATTTTAAATCATCAAAGAATTAACTGTTTCAGGCATGGACAATGTGGAGTAACAATAGGGTCTTTGAGCTGATCGATCCATCGTTGGGTGACGTATTTTCTCGCGTGGAAGTGCTCAGATGCATCCACATAGGACTCTTGTGTGTTCAAGAATATGGAACTGACAGGCCAACCATGTCTTCAGTGGTCTCAATGCTAAGCAGTGACACAAGTCTCCCTACTCCAAAGCAGGTGGCATTTTTCGGAAGGAGGATCTCGCTAGGCTTGATTTCATATATTGAGAGCAATCGGAGTTCCTCCGTGAATGGACTCACCGTCACAGATTTAGGTTGCAGATGATGTGCGAAGGACATTGAGCTTTACCCAATTTCAGTTCTTTGCTAGTATCTTGAACTATGTTGGTTCATAAGGAACATTGATTTCAGTACTTACAAGTAGGTTCTGCATACAATCTTATACATATGTTGAATATGGTTGTTTCTATTTTGTTAGATCATAGAACCTGAATCTTTCAACATGACTACATGATGATAGCATTTGGATGGTCAAGAGCCGTATATTGGATATGTTGTTTGTTAATGTATAATACATATGGGTCGGTTTCATGTACAGTCGGATCGGATTCATTATGTAATATGGTGTACACATATTGGGCTTAGTCCCTCAATGAAGAGTATTCTCATTCTCTCCAAACCCTAGCCGTCATCTCCTAACATGGTATCAGAGCTCTAGGGTTCTCTCGCTTCGACGGTGACGACGACGACGACAACAGCTGCTCCCTCCGGTAGCCACCTCTGGCCACCGCAACATCTCCCACTGTAGCCCCTCCCTTCGGTAGCCACCTCCGACCCCCGCAGCACCGCCGGCCACCTCCAGCCCCATCCCGCCACTTCCCCGGTCTTCCCCCTCCACCGCAGACCCTCCTTCCGGCCACCGCAACCCCTCCCACCACAGCCCCTCCCTCCGGCAGCCACCTCCGGCCCCCGCAGCACCCGCCGGCCACCTCTAGCATCCTCCCGCCCCTTCCCCGGCCTTCCCCCTCCACCACAGACCCTCCTTCCGGCCACCGCAACCCCTCCCACCACAGACCCTCCCTCCGGCAGCCACCGCCAGCCCTTGCAGCACCCGCCGGCCACCGCAGCCCCCATCCTCGGTCTTCCCCTTCCACTGCAGTCCTCTCCCGCCCCTCCCTTTTTCACCCGCAGCCCTCTCCCTCTGGCCCTCGCAGCCCCGTCGGTTCTCCAGATTTTCCTAATACTCATCCATGGCATCCTCTCCGGTACTGTCCATCGTCGTGATCTCTCTGCCGCTAAAGACGGTCACCTTTCAGTTGACCTCGGCCAGTGACTGTACATAAAACCTGACCCATCTCTATATACATTAACACTCCCCCTCAAACTTACGGTGGATCATATACAAAGAGTTTGCTGATAAAATACCGGAAGTGAGCAATAGTAAAAGGCTTCGTAAGGAAGTTAGCAGTCCTGCTATGTTGAGTGAATGAAAGGCAAGGAGATGGCGTGAGGAAGAAATCCTGGCGAATATAGTGACAGTCAACCTCTATATGTTTCGTCCGCACATGAAAAATCGGGTTGTTAGTGATTTAAATAGCACTCCAATTGTCACAGAAGAGAGGTGTGTGCTTGGATATTACAACTCCTAGGTCAAGCAAAAGGAAGCAAAGCCAAAAAATCTCTGCAGTGGTAGAAACCATAGCCCTGTATTCGGCTTCAGTGCTAGAGTAAGCAATGGAATCCTGTTTCTTATTGCGCCAAGAAATGAGAAAGTCACCAAGGAACACACAGTAACCGATGGTAGAGCGGCGAGTAGCAACATCTCTTGTCCAGTATGCATCAGAGTAAGCACGCAGCACTAGAGTAGAGATGGAAGGTAGAAGCAATGAACATGCGATGGTGCAAACTCAGAGCGGTTAGAAACTGGTGAAAGTGGCCCTCGTCGAGATAAAGTCCTAGTAGCGTGGGCAAGCATACCGCTCAGGGATTAAGGAGTCTAACTCATGCTAGTAGGCACTCATCAGGCTGAAGAAGTTCTGAATCGAGCATTCACCCTGATGAGCAAATTGAGATCCACATATCAGTTAATGCCGGTGTGCACCACCACGTGGGAGAAACTGATCTCAGAGGTAGTCCCACATCGCGTGCATTGTAGAGAGATAGCCGATAGGAGTAAGAAGGGGACGGGCAACGGAGTCCAGTAGATAGGTCATGATGGCTTAATCATAGTGACGCATGTGAGTGCAGCAGTGGTCACGGTAGTGATAGCGCTGTCACCAATGGTCCTACTGGTGACCACGGAGGAGGCAGAAGAGGAACCAAGAGATGGGTCCGCAACAATGATGTGACCTTAGAGATCGCGGCTAGAGAGGGCGGCCTCGATGGTGAGTGACCAGCCTGTCCAGTCGCTGGCCGATGTCAACTGAAAGGGGACCACCTTCAGAGGCAGGGAGATTGCTACGACATATGGCATAGTAGCAGATGGTACGGTGGTAGACGCCATGGAGAAGTATCAGTTGAGGAGGGGGACAGTGTAGATACCCTCTCACCCCAAAACCCGGGTCGTAAGGAGAGGTCCACCAGAGGGTATTTAAGCACATCATTGCTTAGCCCCTAGTAGATGTGGGACTAAACCCAACAATCCCCCCTTCACACAAGGCTAGGGCCGAACCTCCTGCCAACCCCTCTTCTCGTGCGGTACCAAGGGACGAGACACCCATGGGTACAACCAGCCCACACCCGACTAAACCTGGCTTGGCAGAACCTAGCTCTGATACCATTTGTAGATACCCTCTTGCCCCAAAACCCGGGTCGTAAGGGGAGGTCTAATAGAGGGTATTTAAGCACGTCATTGCCTAGCCCCTAGCCGATGTGGGACTAAACCCAACAGATAGGGTGAGGGAGGATCGTGTGAGGGGGTAGATCAGATGAGGGGTGAGGATAAGGGGGGATCGGTTGAGGGTGAGGATTAGGGGGGGGATTGAGAAGGGGAAATCGGGTAGGGGGGCTGCCGGGTGGGGGAGTGGGTAGGGGAGGGGGATTGGGTGAGGGGGAGGGGGGAGGATCGGGTAATGGGGCTGCCGGGTGGGGGAGAGGGTAGGGGAGGGGGATCGGGTGAGGGGGGAAGATGATACACTTTTTTTTTGTGAGGTAGACGAGGCATTTGAACTACTAGCTCGGGCCTCAAGATTAATTTTGCCAAGAGTTCTCTGTTCGTGGTAGGAGAGACGGAGTCAATGTGTTCATTCTTTGCAAGCTTGAAAGGTTTCCTATACGATATTTGAGCCTACCGTTGGGAGACAGATCCCTTGGAAAAATGATGTGGTTTCATTGAAAGGGTGGATCTGTGGCTTGCGGGCTGGAAGGGCATGTCATTATTGCTTAGTGGGAGGCTAATTCTTGTCAACTCTGTGCTCACGTCATTGCCCGGCTTCTTCCTTGTTTTCTATCTCCTCTCGGTATGAGTAATTAAGCGCATTGATTGTATTCAAAGGGACTTCCTTTGGGGAGGCGTAGAGGGCTCGTCTAGGTTGTATAATCTAGTGAGCTGAAAAGTAGTCTGCAAATCCAGGGAACAAGGGGGCCTTGGTGTTTTGGATCTTTGCGATTTCAACAAGGCGATGCTTGAGAAGTGGTGGGGGTGACTTTATTTTGACGGTGGAGACTCCTGTAGTGCTATTGTTTGGGAGCGTACTTTTAGTCGTGCCTCCCTGGTGCAATCTAGGGGAGAACTTCTGGCTTGTTTCTTTGTTTTGACTTGGGGTATCAAGACTATTGAGAATAGTCCTACATCGGTAAAGGGGTAGGAGTTCCACGTCTTCATATACCATTGTCCCCTCCTTCTCATCACCAGTTTTGAGGGGGAACGGGAATCGTAACATAGTATCAGATTTAGGTCCCACTCCATCTCTCCTCTATGTGGTTTTGATGCATCCTCTTTCTCCCTCCGATAAAGAGGCGCTCTGCGGGCGGGCGGGTGTTGAGAATAGTCCCACATCGGTAAAGGGGTGGGAGTTTCAAGTCATCATCTACCATTGTCCCCTCCTTGTCATCACCAATTTTGAGGGGGCACATGAATCATAACATAGTATCAGAGATAGGTCCCATTCTGTCTCTCCTTTATGTTGTTCCATCGCACCCACTTTCTTCCTCCCTCCGATCAAGAGGCGCTCTGCGTGCGAGCGGGTGTTGAGAATAGTCCCATATCAGTAAAGAGCCACGTCTTCATATACCGTTGCCCCCTCCCTCTCATCATCGGTTTTGATGGGCCGGGCATAGGAAGGCACGAGAATCGTAACAGAGACCTTCAACGTTTACAGTTATAGGTGTTTTTTTTCTCTAGGCGATTGTAATGATATTAGATTTTGACTGGATCATTGGATCGATGAATTACCACTCAGTGCTATATTCTTAGACATGTTTGAGCTGACATGGGCTACTGACGCTTCTATCCAATCCCAATATGACACTCGAGGGATGGGTTTACAACTTGACGGGTGATCTTCCGGAGGGTGATCCTGCAACTCCTTCTGTCGATGTTGCTGAGCTGTATTGGATCTAGGGACACTTCTCAGTTTTAGATGTGAGTGATTCTGTTTGTTAATTGATGTTGGGACCGAGGAGATAGCTTCTTTCATTCGATCGTTTTACATGTTCATAAAGTGACATCAAAATAAGTAGGCCCAAAGAAGCACCTAACCTCATAAAGTGACATCAAGACCACGAGAAAATCGCGATATCCGTCAAGAAGAGAGCACGGGGACATCGTACTACCCTGATTTAACTGCTGACACCGTAGTCATCAAGCACACATGATTCAAATCTTTATCAATCAGCCTTCTACCTCAAAGGCATGTGATGTTTTGACAGAACCCTCAACCCGCAACCCAGCCACCTCAACTAGTGTTTGCCCAACCCTTGAACAAAATTCCAAGCTTGGGTTAAGCTCAAGTTGTTACTGGTTGGTGGATCGGGACAAGTTGGGCAGTACAAAAGTAATGCTTATTTTATTACTTGTCGAAAGTTTTAAATTGAATAATAATATCTTGAAAAAAAACCTAGTTATATTTAAATTCTTGATCCTTACCAATAAGGTGTCTCCTTTTCTTACCGTTTAACTGTTTGGGACCATTTGAGGTGGGATTTGGGTATCCAATCAATACATGTCTACGGAAAAGATCATTGGGCCTTATAGGGTGGAATGTTACACTAATTTTGGGTTCGAGTTGGGTCGGGTGCCTGACACGTTCGTCCGAGCCCAATCAAAAATGGGTTGGGGTTGGCTTTTCAATCCGAACTTCAAATAAATGAGCCAATACCCAAACCAAAGTTGGGTTGGGCGTGGATTGGGTCGGGTTCAACCCTCCCAAGTTGCTGCCCTAATGCAAACCCATCTCTGCACTAGCATAACCACGGATAAGATGCTTCCGTATTAATATAGGGTTAATGTGGCTAAGGTCCTTGACAACAAATTGGCAGGGGTGAAGAGGACGGGGACAAAATATGTTTCGCCTAAGGTCCCTGGTCAAAAGATCGGTTCGGTGAAAAGAGATACCAAAAGTACAAAATAGCCTTCCCTTTCTCCCATTTCTTTCGAGCAGTGACGGCGAGGTGAGTGAAAGCAGCGGGCGCGAGCAACAGCCTCGAGTTGCAGGCTTGAAGCCACAGTGGGGTGGAGGGGCTTGGTTTAGGATTATGTTTATGATTTCTAGGTTTAGGATTCAGACCATGGCTAATAGGGGTGGGACTTAGGCGGGTCTGACCCGAACCTGATCTGCCCAGCTCGAACAATGGACAAACATGGGCAAAGCTGGTTAAAAACTTGGACAGATTTGGACAAAAAAAGATCAATCCGATTTCAATTTGGACGGATTGGGCACCGATCTTCCCAACCCGAGGAAGTGACACAAAGGTTGAATACTTTGATAGTTTTTTTTTTTATGGAAATCAAAGACTGTCTATTTGATGTTGAATGCTAAGAATTCAAAAATCTGTTGGGTTTTTTTCCCATCTATTTATGTGTACAAGCATTTCTAATTGGGCAATCTGCCCAACCCGTCCATTATTTTGCAAATTGGAAAACCCGAGTAACCCGAACAACTAGAATGGGCAAGCACGGATTGGGCTTCCACGGATTCACCGGATTCCACAGGCAAAACGGGTTAAGGTTTGTGCAAGTCGGTTGGGCATGGGCAAACCCTTCAACCCGCCCAAGTCCCACCCCTAATGGCTCATAGATCTTAGGATTTAGGATTAAGCTTAGTTTTAAAAAAGAGTGATATGAACATAAATTTAAAGAGCAATAAGGAATATTTTCATTCTGACAATTTGACTATCCTTTATCTATTCATCTTTTGACCAGAGATCTATCACTAAGTTTCCTTAAATCTAATCTATCTATATCGGTAAAGGGGTAGGAGTTTCACATCTTCATATTGTTGGAAATAAATCCCTGGTAGAGGCCCGCAGCGGAAGCAAAGTGAAGGTCCGAAGACCGGGAGCGGTGTGCGTTACATATCAAAATTTTCATCGAAACGATCTACACATGCGTGTATGAATTTAGCATGGCAACTACGCGAACCCCTAACGACGATCTAACGTGAAAGAATAATCTAGCATGTATGCATGTTCTATCTATGCAAGATCTACATGTTAGAGATCATACCTGCGTGCGGATTCTTTCACCGCGACAAATTTCTTCTTTGTCGATAGAGACGGGCTCGGATCTGCTTGATATAGCTTCGGTGCGATAACCATAACTTTTTGATCCGAACTCCGATTGGGCTAAAATTTGGACTGCAGGTAGCCAACTTCGGGACGCAACTTTTGTAACAAGTTTCACCTCGTTTGGATTTCTGTAGCTCCCGGAATTACAAAAACAACACTAATTTTCTGTGCAGATTCTGGATAGCAAAAGGTTGCGGGAGGTGCCTTCAAGTTCACCCGATCTTATACGATGCACGGTACCTCGTCGATGGATCTCTGAGTGCCTCCATCCGACGAGCCTTCTCCTTCTACGAAACACCACGCGAGGAAGACGAGTCGGCATCCAATGGCGCAAGCGAGGGAGAGAGAGACGAGAGAGGAGATGCGAAGAGAGGAGAGGGGGCGGCTAGGGTTTCCCTATGGCTTGCATGGCCGGCCCTAGGGCTTGCAACATGTTTCATCAATATCGCCCCCTTCTCTCCTATTCCCTTATATAGGACCGGCCCTATGTTTATGGATAAGCCTAGTGCGGATAGGATTGACTGATTCAAACCTCTCCCTATATATCTCTTCTTTTATCTCTATCTTTTCCTTGTTTTTGAAAACGGTCAAAACCAGCCCGTTTTCTGCGCCTCATGATCGGCCCTTTCATCGGAGGCAACAACCTCCTGAAACCAATGGGGCCGGCCTTGACCAGTCTCTCAACACTTAGGGCCGGCCCCCCTAGTGCATAGTAGCGCATGGTATGACCAAAATACCCTTATGCCACTAGTTGGCCGTTCCTCGTGTATGAGACTTTGCAAGGCACACATAAGTGAAGTGCACCAGTGATTTCACTATTCTCTGAGGTTCCCGTAGGGTGCCCCTAGTGAAGTCAACTAGTCAATTCGCAATATGTCCCGGTGCATCGCACCCATGTGGCAAAGTCCACTTATGGTAAGGAATTGCTACATGCGTCTCTGCACTAACCTAGGGTTTCCCCTTAGTGCACACACGTAGCTACGCATCTACCGTGCACTAGTACAAAGCACTCACGGAGCGTATGCTTGGTCTTCTCGCTTCCTCTAACTACGTTCTGTGTTCCGAGAAGATGGTATAAGAACCGTACATAATGTCGATAAGGTGGAACCTTCAGGGACCATGGTTCATGGCTTCCAACTCAGACTCGATCGACACACTATCCGAGTGTACCATCAATCCTCTGAGTCCGAGTTAACCTGCGTAGTCACCCAGAGTGCGACGCAGGCTACACTCCAATCCCCCCGGACTTACTATGTTCTCCCTCATACCCCTGCTCTCCGCTTAGTGTGGTAAACCCGCTGTCCCTCCACTTGGTGCCATGATGCAACTCGAGCGGTAAAGAATACCGTCAGACTCGAGTGCTCATATGACTCGGTTCCTTCCAGGTTGACCACATACATCGTACCTCTGATTACTCTTTCAAACAACCGGATCCGTCACCAGTCCAACTGATGACCACCTGGCCAGGGTTTAATACGACGTAGGTCAGACCAAGGAACGCACCTCCCGTTAGGGGTGTGGATAGCCTGCAGGAGTAACACGCTAATGCAACGCCAGCCGGGTAACCCAGTACACCGTGGTTTTGGATCACTGCATCCGGATCCTCACACATTGATGCGCCAAAGCACCACGCAACTGGTTAGTCCACCAGACATGGCTCCTCAGGGTTTAGGACCGTTTTACCCTAAGCAGAAACACGGTTTAGTGCACCGATGTCTGCTCATCGATTTGTGCACACTGTTGGTTCCGTTCGGCCACAGACACTGTGCTTGGTAATGACAGTGGTTGAGACACCCACGCTCTGTCATCCCAACAGTTTATCCTGATAGGGCGACCAACCCTAATCAGAGCTGCGAACGTATTTAGGTTACATGGGACCAGTCCCTTGAGTCTCCTACTCAAGAGGATTACCATGTAGCCATGGCTCTCTGTTATGTAATCAGAACACGTACTAAGGTACGTACCAATATGCAATCCTATACTATCAACCATACATAGCTAAACTATAGGTTTTTACGAGCTGTAGACCTCACCAATTCTAACAATCTCCCACATCTAACGAGGAATAACGGTGTTGAGCTCTGTAGCTTCTACATGCTGCCCAAAAGCCTTTGCAGAAATTCCCTAAAGGAATTGGCGACATTGTCTGTAGATTCCACCTCAGTACCGCTGCTTGCATTTCCTCTTATAACTGTCAGATCAAGTGGAGTTTGTACTTGATGGGTTTCCCCTCACGGCGGTGCCTAGTCTCCTTGGACCTTGCTTACCGCTCTTCTGTTTGCAACAACAGATAACTGAGCCTCTGGTACGCGTTCCAAGTTCTCTAAGAACTTCCTAAGCCTTACCACCTTATATACTACCTCGCACGCAACAACGTGCTAAGCCTTTATAGTGGAGTTTGTGATGCACTTGCTTCACACTCTACCAACTATAGCTTCTAATCCCAAGAAAAAAATAATCCATGAAATCGATTCTCTGGAACACACATCTGACACCAAAGTCAGATCCTGTGTGTCCAATCGATATTAGGACCTGTGAAGTACAAGCTAACTCACAATCCTTACTTAATAAGGATTTCTGAGTATACCCTTCACATCGGTCCAGAGATCTGGACCCGGGTTCGACTGAAACTGACCCATGAATCCTGCTGCACAATAGATATCTAGCCTCATACGACGAATCTGGCTAGAATCTTATCTTCATGCGTAGCCTGTGACAGCAAGAGAACCTTGCTCTGGTTATCTCGAGTTACCTTGATTCCCAGAGCATAACTTGCCTCACTAGGGTCTTTCACATCGAATTGTGATGACTACAAACCTTTACCGTAAACAATATTCCTACGTCATTTTCAATCAGTAGGATATCGTTAACGTAAAGTACTACGTACACCCTTGTAGCTCTTTCACCTTTCTTATACCCACTTGGTTTATCCTCATTCTGATCAAATCCGTGTGAGCGGATTCCCTTGATCAAAATAGACATTCCATCCTGGATGCTTGCATTAGTCTATAAATGGACCTTTGCAACTTGCATTCCATATCTTCCTGACCTACTGACACAAACCCTGGGGCTACATCATCCATATGTGATGCAGGCACCAATAAGGCACACTACAATCCTGAACCCTTCTAGGGTTTTCTTTGGTCAATAATTAGGGTTTAGTTATCAATATAGCGTCAAATGCCTCAAAAGGACAGCAACATCAATTATCTCACGTAGTAATAGAAAGTCTATGCAATCAACATGAAACGGGTTTCAGATTTAACAATAGAGATGCCCTATTACCACAAAAACTAATTTCAGCATATATAAAATTCAATCACAGCAGAAGATATTAAAATTGCAAGCAGGTATGCATCAGATTTTCATAAAGAAAAGGGCTACGGATGCTTGCTAGGGTTACCGACAGACTATAGATGGCGAATCTATTAAACTGGCATAAATTATGGCTTCAACTAGAGATGAAAAAGGATGATGACGGCTGCGATGCGGAGCGGAGGCAATGGAAACTAATAAAAACGAAGCGGATGCGATGGAAGAATAAAGGAAAAGGATAGATACTGCCTGGGGTTTCCCGCCGTGGGTCGATTGCAAGGATGCGCCGACGATCCTGCACACGGAGCAAGGCCGGACGTCGGGAGAAGCCGGAACCTTCGGAAAACGAAGCCCAAAGCCTTCACGAGGCGAAGTCGTGGAATCGGCGAGGATCGGGGACTCGAGTCTCACCCGGAAGCACTCACGAAGAGGTACGAATTTCAGCAACTATCAAAATCTGAAATCTCCTTCAATCTTCCCCTTTTTGTAGAACTAGGGTTTCTTTTTGGATGGCCAAGATCAAAGGGAAATCAAGGGGGAATGGTGGGGATGCAATGGGCCAAAAAAGGAAAGGAAAAGAGAGAGAAATAAGGGGAAAAGAGAGAGAGAAGTTAGGGGACGGAAGAGGGGGCGGATTGGCTCGGTTTCCGCACGGGCAAGGGACGGAAAAGCCCTAATTGAAGCCCACATAGCCCTAATTGAAGCCCAATTGATGCCACATCATCAAATTTAAGTTATTTTGCTATCTAACCGTCGGTTTCGAGACATAATCTCGTCCGTCGGTACCCCGCAAACACACGCACCCATAATTTTATTAATATAATGTTGAAACTCACCCGAGAAGACCCGGATTCAATCCGAAAAGCCCTCGGATGAGATCATGGACATCCCCCATGAATTGGGCAAAAAACATAAATAAAACTGCATGCTGAAATAAGGCCAAAAACAGGGAAAAATGGCCAAAAACTGAAACAAATGACTAATAAGTCCCATGCGACTAATATCATCCAAACATGACATAAAAATGACAGTAAATAAATGTCTCTGACGATAATCTGAAGATGCGGCGATGATCTGAAGGTGCTGATCAGGTCTTCATCAATATGTCATTTCCAAATTCCCGTTAGGGAATAACTGTCTTAACATCCATCAACCAGATCTCCTAACTATAATGGGCTGTGATGGATTTAAGTGGATCCGAAATCGACTTAGGCATAGTTACCAGTGAGATGGTTTTGACATAGTCAATCCCTTCTCCTTTGGTAACTAATCTAGCTACTTAAGTCTTAATCGGGTGCTCTTCTTATACACCTTCTACACCCCGAAGGGTGATAGTGCTATAAGTGTCAAGACTGTTCCAAGGGACATTGATGCAAATTTGCCTCCATGGTCTTTTGTCAGTCAGAGCTATCGGAAGCTCCCACTACTTCTTCGTAGCTCTAGGGATCATCCTCCTGAAACTCTGGATTAACTATCGAAGTTTCTCCATAATATCTTTCAGGAGCTCTGATGGTCCCACAATGACGAGGTGGTGGTGGTACAAAAGTGAATTGTTTCTACAGTATCTAGTATACTAGTTTCTTGTATCATCTACTCCCACTACGTTTTTCAGATGCGCACTCTCTACCAGTACCCATTAGTTCACCCAGAACTACCTTACTGATCAACTTATGGTCTATAATATAATCTTGGTCTAGGTAGATGGTGTTCGTAGAAACGATTACCTTCTAAACCTCAAGATCATAAAACAGTCCACCTTATGCCTCCTAAGGGTAACCTACAAACAGATACACCTGGAACTTCATCTCCATCTCATCCCTCTTGTCCTTTTGCACAAGTGCAGGACAACCCTATATCTTGAGACACTATAGGGTCAGCTTTCGCTTAGACCATAGCTCTTTATAGGTCTGAGACACTAATCTAGATGTGAGATAGTTTCAGATATAAGCTACTGTTTTTAGGTACAACCCCACCAAAAGGTGGGTAGTACACTTGGCAATATTCATTATACTACGGACCATGTCAAACAGGGTCCGATTCCTTCTCTCGGAGACTTTATTCTGACGTGTCATCCTTGGAGCATTTAACTGGGAGCTAATCCCATGCTCCCTCAGGATCCTATGGAACTCGTCCGATAGTGACTTATTCCTTCGATTAAATCGAAGAGACTCCTATCGTCTGGACGCTCTTGGAACCATAGACGTCAAAATTAACTAACACCAATACCTTGGTGGCCCTTTTAGTTATTCTGCCTTTCAGATTACACTCATAGGTTAGAAGGATCTCCGATGAATATGTGAACAGAAACTCAGCCTTCTATTATCTTTGAATTTATCTAAGGCAGAATATCTAAATCAGAGGGGTCACAAATGGGATAGCTTCTCCGAAGGATTTAGATGAATTTCAATTAGACGCTACAGCTGTCATGAAATCTATTTCTGAATTAGAATTAGATACAAAGAGATTATTCTGATCTATTTCTCTAGTAATGAAGCTATCTATTCAGTTTAAGATACACACCTACGGTGCTGTCTAAAACTAAAAACTTCATTTACCAAGGAGAAAATAGAACTATATCTCTAAAAAATCAAAATCCGTATTTCGGAAAACTAAGACAATCATATCTAACAGCTTCCGCAGTGGCTTATGGCATCAGTACCTATGTTAGGATTACTTCACTATAAAGTAGCCTTGTGCTGAATTTCTAAAAAAAAAAAAAAAAGTAGCCTTGTGCTTTCCTTGAATCTCTGTAGACCCGAAGTCTACATTCCAAGAAGTATAAAAACTGCTACTAGATAGTGACTAAACTCCTAACATCCTGAGACCGTACTCAATCTTCAAATACCCCCTACACTTGCCAAAGCGGAAACACTTTCATCCTTAGTATTACCAGACTTAGGAGTCCATATCAGTTTCTGCACTAGAATAGTTTTCAATCTCTGATAAGTTACTCCTTTAGGTTCTTCTAAAGAAGACCTAGGTTAAGCACTAAAGGCATTGCCTTTAATCTTGATCCCATCCTTTGTCTCCTGAAAATCTCCTTAGAAGTTCTGCGTTTGTCATCTCTAGCTTGTTAAAGCTAAAGTCTCTGACAATGCCTTCGAAGGTTCCAGACAAGGATGCAAGACAGACGTTTTCCACCACCTCGTCATCTGGTACTATGTCTTTGGAATCTAGTTCGATCTGGAACTCAAGTATATGTTTCCGAACAAGCATACCCACAGACATCTCGGTACCGACAAGTATCTTAGTGGAAAAGCGATAAGTCTACTGACTTCGCCTTCCAGACATCTTATGCAAGTAAAACTTTATTAGAGAAGACCCGACATATCTTTGACTCGCTTCTAAAGAGTTGTCCGCAAGTATGCTATAACACAGAACTTGCACATCTCCTCAGACTCTTGCTAGTCATCATATGCTCTAGTTAATGCCCTAGTGATATCTGGACCCATTAGGTCTAGTACAGGGATATTTAGATTACATGCCAATGTACGTTTTACTACCCTATGCATAAACTAAAGAAAGCGCTTCTGCTCTACATAGTTGAGGGTTATTTAATGCAAGTATAAGTGTACACTAAGGTTAAGACAACCTATACACTAGACCCTGGTCATACCGTGCTCCCACTAGCGTTTCAAGCCTTTCACGAAGCATTAATCGATCTCGGAATATCATAGTCCCTACCTCGAGTAGATTTCTCCACTCAAGGGTCACATTACATATCCCAAGAACATCGATGCTCCGCAAACATAGCTATCACACTAATGCCCTAGAGCCTAGCCTAAGGTCAGACTGATAGGAAAGGTCTTCCACTACCATGGCGCCTCACTTATAAATTTGACAAATGATGTCATAGTAGAATTTTAACTCATTCTAGGTTTCGATGATGGCCAAATAGGCACACCCGACTAATCGGGTGTTGACCTAATGGTGGCATAACCAAATGCGAGGAATTCATGCTATCATCAAGGGTCAATTAAATGATAGGCATCACTAGTGGAATCCTATCCTAACAAGGTCGCTAGGACCCGAGGGGAAAGGGCATCGCTCTAACATAGATAATTAAATTATCGCATCGGGGTTCTCTAAAGAAATATAAAGAATTACTGAAAGAAACAAGCACACAACTGAATCAAGTTCAGGGTCCGACCCCTGAACCTGACTGACACATCGCAGGCTCTCTATTTCTTTCGCACGGATACTCGATCCGGTGCAAGCCTCTGTATACGATCTCCTGACGCTTTCACCAGATCGCCATCATCCTTCAAGGTTCCGCTCATCCTCCCGTTAGTAGATCTTCACGGTAAGTCCTCCTCTTCAATCTGTAACCGAAAAAGCTCTAGTACGCTTCGAGCAAGTGCTCGCTCGTATATAATTTCCTAGAACGAAAAGGAAAAAACAAACCTAACAAAAAAGCCTGGGAATCAAGGGTGGTCAACTTCCACCACTTGCCCGACTATGGCTCTAAAATCTATCCACACACAGAAGAAAAAATATCCAGACAATATTCGCTAACACGGGGTCCGACCCCCGGTAGCAAGCATTCACATATCCAGATTAATTTTAGAAGCAACGCCCTGCAAGAACAATTTATAGTACATACAAAATATACTATGCATGATCTACTCGTAGAACCCCGATGGTGGCACATACTATTCATACGCGCACATGACGGTTCCATGAAAAAACATGAAACACACATCACTAGCGTGCTCTGATACCAATTGTTAGAAATAAATCCTTGGTAGAGGCTCGCAGCGGAAGCAAAGTGAAGGTTCGAAGACCGGGAGCGGTGTGCGTTACATATCAAAATTTTTATCGAAACGATTTACACGTGCGTGTATGAATCTAGCATAGCAACTACGCGAACCCCTAACGACGATCTAACGTGAAAGAACAATCTAGCATGTATGCATGTTCTATCTATGCAAGATCTACATGTTAGAGATCATACCTGCGTGCGGATTCTTTCACCGCGACAAATTTCTTCTTTGTCGATGGAAACGGGCTCGGATCTGCTTGATATAGCTTCGGTACGATAGCCATAACTTTCTGGTCCGAACTCCGATTAGGTTGAAATTTAGACTGCAGGTACACAACTTCGAGATGCAACTTTTGCAACAAGTTTTACCTCGTTTGGACTTCTATAGCTCCCGGAATCATAGAAACAATGCTGATTTTCTGTGTAGATTCTGGATAGCAAAAGATTGCGGGAGGTGCCTTCTAGTTCACCCGATCTCACACGATGCACGGCACCTCGTCGATGGATCTCTGAGTGCCTCCATCCGACGAGACTTCTCCTTCTACGAAACACCACACGAGGAAGACGAGTCGCCATCCAATGGCGCAAGCGAGGGAGAGAGAGACGAGAGAGGAGATGCGAAGAGAGGAGAGGGGGCGGCTAGGGTTTCCCCATGGCTTGCATGACCGGCCCTAGGGCTTGCAACACGCTTCATCAATATTGCCCCCCTCTCTCCTATTCCCTTATATAGGGTCGGCCCTAGGCTTATAGATAAGCCTAGTGTGGATAGGATTGACTGATTCAAACCTCTCCCTATATATCTCTTCTTTTATATCTATCTTTTCCTTGTTTTTGAAAACGATCAAAACCAGCCCGTTTTCTGCGCCTCATGATCGGCCCTTTCATTGGAGGTGACAACCTCCTAAAACCAATGGGGCCGGCCTTGACCAGTCTCTCAACACTTAGGGCCGGCCCCCCTAGTGCATAGTGGCGCGTGGTATGACCAAAACGCCCTTATGTCACTAGTTGGCCGTTCCTCGTGTACGAGACTTTGCAAGGCACACATAAGTGAAGTGCACCAGTGATTTCACTTTCTCTGAGGTTCCCGTAGGGTGCTCCTAGTGAAGTCAACTAGTCAACTCGCAACATGTCCCGGTGCATCGAACCCATATGGCAAAGTCCACTTATGGCAAGGAATTGCTACATGCGTCTCTGCACTAACCTAGGGTTTTCCCTTAGTGCACACACGTAGCTATGCATCTACCGTGCACTAGTGCAAAGCACTCACGGAGCGTATGCTTGGACTTCTTGCTTCCTCTAACTACGTTCTGTGTTCTGAGAAGATGGTATAAGAACCGTACATAATGTCGATAAGGTGGAACCTTCAGGGACCAAGGTTCATGGCTTCCAAATCAGACTCGATCGACACACTATCCGAGTGTACCATCGATCCTCTGAGTCCGAGTTAACCTGCGTAGTCACCCAGAGTGCAACGCAGGCTGCACTCCAATCCCTCCGGACTTACTATGTTCTCCCTCATACCCCTTCTCTCCGCTTAATAGGGTAAACCTGCTGTCCCTCCACTTGGTGCCATGATGCAACTCGAGCGGTGGAGAATACCGTCAGACTCGAGTGCTCATATGACTCGGTTCCTTCTAGGTTGACCATATACATCGTACCTCTGATTACTTTTCCGAGCAACCGGATCCGTCACTAGTCCAACTGATGACCACCTGGCCAGGGTTTAATATGACGTAGGTCAGACCAAGGAACACACCTCCCGTTAGGGGTGTGGATAGCCTGCAGGAGTAACACACTGATGCAACGCCAGCCGGGTAACCCAGTACACCGTGGTTTTGGATCACTGCATCCGGATCCTCACACATTGGTGCGCTAAAGCACCACGCAACTGGTTAGTCCACCAGACATGACTCCTCAGGGTTTAGGACCGTTTTACCCTAAGCAGAAACACGGTTTAGTGCACCGATGTCTGCTCATCGATCTGTGCACCCCGTTGGTTCCGTTCGGCCACAGACACTGTGCTTGGTAATGATCGTGGTGGAGACACCCATGCTCTGTCATCCCAACAGCTTATCCTGATAGGGCGACCAACCCTAATCAGAGCTGCGAACATATTTAGGTTACATGGGACCAGTCCCTTGAGTCTCTCACTCAAGAGGATTACCATATAGCCATGGCTCTCTGTTCTGTAATCAGAACACGAACTAAGGTACGTACCAATATGCAATCCTATACTATCAACCATACATAGCTAAACTATAGGTTTTTACGAGCTGTAGATCTCACCAATTCTAACACATATACCATTGCGCCTCCTTCTCATCACCAGTTTTGAGGGGGAACGGGAATCGTAACATAGTATATGAGTTAGGTTCCACTCCATCTCTCCTCTATGTGGTTTTGATGCACCCTCTTTCTCCCTCCGAAAGAGAGGCGCTCTGTGGACGAACGAGTGTTGAGGATAGTCCTACATCGGTAAAGGGGTGGGAGTTTCAAGTCTTCATCTACCATTGCCCCCTCCTTGTCATCACCAATTTTGAGGGGGCACATGAATCATAACATAGTATCAGAGATAGGTTCCATCCCATCTCTCCTCTATGTGGTTCCATCGCACCCACTTTCTTCCTCCCTCCGATCAAGAGGCGCTCTGCGTGCGGGCAGGCGCTCTACGTGCGGGCAGGTGTTGAGAATAGTCCCATATCGGTAAAGAGGTGGGTGTTCCACGTCTTCATATGCCGTTGCCCCCTCCCTCTCATCATCGGTTTTGATGGGCCGGGCATAGGAAGGCACGAGAATCGTAATAGAGACCTTCAACGTTTACAGTTATATGTGTTTCTTTTCTTTAGGCGACTGTAATGATATTAGATTTTGACTGGATCATTGGATCGATGAATTACCACTCAGTGCTATATTCTTAGACATGTTTGAGCTGACATGGGCTACTGACGCTTCTATCCAATCCCACTATGACACTCGAGCGATGGGTTTACAACTTGACGGGTGATCTTCCGGAGGGTGATCTTGCAACTCCACTATAAAAAAAATAGTTATTACCGACGGACAATATCCGTCAGTAATATTAATTTTCCGTCGGTAATATTTTATAGCGACGGAAGAAATTTCCGTCGCTGGTCTGTCGGGAAAAAAGGTGTCGGGAAAAAACTGCGACGGACTAAATATTACCGTCGGTAATAATAATTAATACCGACGGTAATATGAAAGCCGTCGGTAATCTTTAAAAAATTAAAAATGAATATAATATATTATTGCCGACGGAAGCTAATTATCCGTCGGCAATATATAAGCATTTTACCGACAGTTATAATATTTACCGTCGGTATTTATATATATATTACCGACGGATCTATATCTTACTGTCGGTAATAATATATATTACCGACGGATATATATTTTTCGTCGGCAATTTATTAATAATTTAAAAAAAATAAAAACTTTATTACCGACGGAATATTTAATTTCTGTCGGTAATAAGTATGTTTTTTTTTTAATAAAATTACCTAAATAATGTTATTTAATTCCTGTGATTTACAACAATACCATAATATATTACCATAATTTATCAAATATTACCACAATTTATCAAATATTACCACAATTTATAAAATATTACCGTAAATTATAAAATATTACCTAAATTGATAAAATATTACAAAAAATTATCAAATATTACCACAATACCCGACAATTATAACAATTAATACCCGACAATTATAGACAAGAACAAAAAATAACCACCTATTACAAAATAGTATGTACACAATCCAAAATTGAGAGATGATGCATGCCCTATCTC
Source organism: Chamaelirium japonicum (assembly GCA_947650365.1). Taxonomy (NCBI): domain Eukaryota; kingdom Viridiplantae; phylum Streptophyta; class Magnoliopsida; order Liliales; family Melanthiaceae; genus Chamaelirium; species Chamaelirium japonicum. The sequence continues at coordinate 27,657,506 of OX393557.1, read as the reverse complement.
AACCACCCCACGCGGCCCGCCACCAACGCTGGTGCTCTCATCAATCCCCTGACGTTGCCCTGCTCCTGCAATTAACATGTATTTGTTAAAAGAATGGTTTATATCTATAACTGAGTCTAAGCGTTAAAAAATCACAAGTTAGCGTGTTTCGGCTTTGAAATAGGTTTGGATTCGATCGGATCGGCATCCGATAATTCAAACTTGGAATTATTCCGTATTTCGGACTTGCGAGCGAGTTCTAATTGGATATTTGACAAATTTACGATCCGATTCATCGATTTAGAGTCTAAGTGTTGGAAAATCATAAGTTAGCGTGTTTCGGATTTGAAATAGGTTTGGATTCGATCGGATCGTCATCGGATCGGCATCTGATAATTTATACTTGGAATTATTCCGTATTTCGGACTTGCGAGCGAGTTCTAATTGGATATTTGAACAATTTACGCTCCGATTCACCGATTTAGAGTCTAAGTGTTGGAAAATCATAAATTAGCGTGTTTCGGATTTGAAATAGGTTTGGATTCGATCGGATCGTCATCGGATCGACATCCGATAATTCGTACTTGGAATTATTCCGTATTTCGGACTTGCGAGCGAGTTCTAATTGGATATTTGAACAATTTACGCTCTGATTCACCGATTTAGAGTCTAAGTGTTGGAAAATCATAAATTAGCGTGTTTCGGATTTGAAATAGGTTTGGATTCGATCGGATCGTCATCCGATAATTCGTACTTGGAATTATTCCGTATTTCAGACTTGCGAGCGAGTTCTAAATGGATATTTGAACAATTTACGCTCCGATTCACCGATTTAGAGTCTAAGTGTTGGGAAATCATAAGTTACCGTGTTTCGGATATGAAATAGGTTTGGATTCGATCGGATCATCATCGGATCGGTATCCGATAATTCAAACTTGGAATTATTCCATATTTCGAACTTGTGAGCGAGTTCTAATTGGATATTTGAACAATTTACGCTCCGATTCACCGATTTAGAGTCTAAGTGTTGGAAAATCATAAATTAGCGTGTTTCAGATTTGAAATAGGTTTGCATTCGATCGGATCGTCATCGGATCGGTATCTGATAATTCGTACTTGGAATTATTTCGTATTTCGGACTTGCGAGCGAGTTCTAATTGGATATTTAAATAATTTACGCTCCGATTCACCGATTTAGAGTCTAAGTGTTGGAAAATCATAAGTTAGCGTGTTTTGGATTTGAAATAGGTTTGGATTCGATCGGATCGTCATCAGATCGGCATCCGATAATTCATACTTGAAATTATTCCGTATTTTGGACTTGCGAGCGAGTTCTAAATGGATATTTGAACAATTTACGCTCCGATTCATCGATTTAGAGTCTAAGTGTTGAAAAATCATAAGTTACCGTATTTCGGATATGAAATAGGTTTGGATTCGATCGGATCGTCATCGGATCGGCATCCGATAATTCGAACTTGGAATTATTTCATATTTCGGACTTGGGAGTGAGTTCTAATTGGATATTTGACCAATTTACGATCCGATTCACCGATTTAGAGTCTAAGTGTTTGGATTCGATCGGATCGTTATCGGATCAGCATCTGATAATTCGTACTTGGAATTATTCCGTATTTCGGACTATAACCGTTCACGTTATAACCATTGTATGATATTACATCTTGCAAAGGACTACAAGATAAGCGCCAGAGATCCTCATTCATCAGCGGATCGTGGTTGTCGTGCAGCTCTTGTGCCTATAATAACTACATAACATTCATGATATGAACACATAATTATTGTTCGGTAATGGATGTCAATAAAATTCAGTAATGTTGTGAATACTTACGTGTTTCTCGAACCATGATGGAAATTCACGATCATGAATTTGGAGAGCATTTCGAGTACCCCGATTATTAATGATGGCTTTATACTTCCTGTTTTACAGGTTATGTATTAGATTATAATTAGCACATATACTTAATGAATGGACTGAAAGAATGAGTAAATGATCGTAAAATGCTTACTCAATGAATGGCCACACTTCATCACATTGGTGCAACACATACATATGTGCCTTTGAATCTCATCTACAGACAATCGACGGGTTTTGCCTCCTCCTACAGGTCTACCCATTTCGGGAAATATAGACAGACCCCCATCGAAGTCTATTGGACCACCGTCATAGTTCCGCTCAAGTTGATTGAATCGCGTGTCTATACCATGTAGGTATCTTGAGCAGAATGTTAGACATTCTTCTGCTAGGTATCCTTCAGCAATTGATCCCTCCGGATGACTTTTATTACGAACATATGATTTCAATATTCGCAAGTACCTAATTTGAGAAAAAAATATTTGGATAAATATATCAAGAACGATCAAATACATTGTGCGAATGAGACGAGAAGATTACCTCTCGATAAAATACATCCAGCGGTAATGAACTGGGCCGCCGAGTTTGGCCTCATTTGCCAAGTGAACGGTCAAATGCACCATGACATCAAAGAAGGAAGGTGGAAATATCATCTCTAGCTTGCACAATGTGATCGCAATATCCCTCTCCATCTGATCAAGTTGGTCCACTCTAAGTACCTTCGAGCACAACTGTCTGAAAAAAGTGCTGAGCTCAATTAACGGACCGGACACCTGTTCGGTTAAATTCCCACGTATAGCAAGAGATAACAATCGCTGCATAAGAATATGACAATCGTGGCTCTTTAATCCAGACAACTTTCGGTCGTTCTCTTGCACGCATCGTGCGATATTCGTAGAATAACCGTCTGGCATTTTCACAGACCGTAGGAATGCACATAAGGCTGCCTTTTGCTGTGAGCTCATGGTGTAGCATGCAACTGGCAACACATACTTATCCCCAATCTCTTGGGGATGAAGTGATTTTCGGATGCCCAACTCCTTAAGATCGAGACAAGATTTAAGATTATCCTTCGTCTTACCGTCGAGATTCAGTAGTGTTCCTATAATGTTATCACACACATTTTTCTCGATATGCATGACATCCAAGTTATGCCGCAAGAGTAGGCTGCTCCAGTACGGTAGTTTAAAGAAAATACTCTTCTTCTTCCAGTTATGCTCACGCATAGAATCTTCATACGTTCTTTTCTTTTTACCTTTCCCAAGTCCCACGGCATCAAGCTGATCCAATTCGCACAAGACTTCTACCCCCGAAAGCTGCTCCGGGGCCTTTGCAAGTTCCTTCTTACCGTTGAACGCTCTTTTGTTCTGCCTCCACTTATGGCCGTCAACAAGGAATCTTCGATGGCCCATATAACAGAACTTACCTCCATTCTTCAACCGTAATGAATCTGTCTCCTTATTGCATGTAGGGCACGCTAATTTTCCTTTAGTACTCCACCCGGATAAGTTGACATATAGCAGAAAAATCATTGATCGTCTATAGAAGTGCCGCATGCATCCGAAAATTTTGGCGCAACGAGGCATCATACGTATCGGCCCCAACTTCCCATAACTCGTTCAACTCCTCAATCAACGGCTGCAAGTAAATATCAATATCATTACCAGGTGACCTGGGTCCGAGAATGAGCAAGGAGAGCATTGTGTATGGCTTTTTTAAGCACATCCAGGGAGGCAAATTGTATGGAACTAGGACAATTGGCCAAATGCTGTACGACACACTCATATTCCCAAAGGGATTGAAGCCATCGCTAGCAAGCCCTAACCTGACGTTGCGAACTTCATATGCGAATTCAGGATATGTATGATCAAAATCTTTCCACGTCAGAGAGTTGGCCGGATGTCTCATAATCCCGTCATATGTACGTTCTCGTGCATGCCACCTCATGTGCTCAGCAGTATTCGATGACATAAACAACCTCTGAAGCCTGTCCCTGAGCGGGAAGTATAGGAGAACCTTTACAGATACATTTTTCTTCCTTCGATTGGTACTAGACTCGGCATCCGTCTCTTTATATCTCGTTGTTCTGCATATGTGGCATGACTGCGCATGTTCGTACTCTTTCTGGTACAACATACAATCGTTCATGCATGCATCAATTTTCTCATAACTCAGACCGAGATCTTTAATTGTCTTCTTCGCCTCGTAGAATGATTTCGGTACTGTCTCACCTATAGAAAAAGCCTCTTTCAATAACTCTACCAACATATTAAATGACTTATTACTCCAACCATTGAGGCACTTCAAATGAAGAAGCTTTACAGTGAGAGTTTTGAAAACTTCTCACACCCCGGGTATAGAGGTTGTTCGGTATCTTTAAGCAATCTGTAGAACTTGTCCGCTTCAATATTGGGCTGATCACCTGACGGTGTTTCCGTGCCTATTCCACCTTGCAAATCATGTATCACACCCTGCATGTCATCGTCATCGTCTGTATTAATATTATCATCAGCGATCACTGTGTTTGCAGTTTCACCGTGAGCTGCCATGGGGACTGCATCTAGCTCCTCACCGTGCGAGAACCAACGGGTATAGCTAATGTCAATGCCACACATTACCAGATCAACCTCACATTCCTCTCGAACCTTCCTAGTCACCCTTCCGCAGTCTATACAGGGACACACAATTTTTCCATCAAGCGGTGCAAGACGCTCAAATGCAAAATCCAAAAATTTCCTGACTCCTTCTCTGTACTCTTAGCTCATGCGATTCGAATTACGCATCCAACTCTTATCGATCGAAGACATCTTCGTCTATCTGGCTATACAACACCTGAAGTAATTTCAAACAATGTTATAAGACTCCGCACAAATTCGGTTTTGGTTCCCGGGTAGGTGGAGAATTAAATAGATGGGGTAATACTGAAATTAACAAATAGAGGCAATATAATTTGAACCTAGGACTTCGCAGAAACCAAAACTCTAATATCACGTAACCATCTTAAGCTTTTGGGTAAGATAGTTATCTAACATCTAGCTAGGCATTCCCTGTGACCATGACCTGACTGTCGAGCTGCTTAACTATGCTCATGAGTCGTCTATAGCTTAATTAAGACCACTTACGTACAAACCCAGTTAGCCATATGCGTTTGGGACATATCCAGAGTTGCTTAGCTCAAACAACCATTGATAACATCCTTTTGGGTTCAAACTCACTAAAGTGCACCCGAGCTAGGTCCTAACCAAGATGATCAGCTTGAACTTGGATCAAATATAATGCTATATTCCTAACGGTTTTTTTGTATTACTAAACATTTTTATAACAATTAGCAGCGTTAGTAAATCCTGATTTTGATGTAGCCTACAATAGGATTCAATCAGGTTATCCTTGGTGCACCAAGATGATGATTGACATGTAAAAAACATTGCTCTTCCCATGAACCTTTTGTGAAACATATAATCAAGGTATATTATTGCTAAAAAAAAATTAAATTAGGTCCCTTGTCAACAAACACTTAGGATTTAAAGAATTCATCAATGATCACCCACACATCATCATTTATAATTATCCAAAACTTCTTGAAGCTATTGATGAATTCATCAATGATCACCCACACATCAATGATCACCCACACATCATCATTTAGTTTGGGGAGAGAGGAAGGAGGAGGAGGAGGAGCTCACCGGGGGGAGGAGGAGGAGGAGGATCTCACCGGAGCCCACGAGGAGGAGGAGGAGCTCGCCGCCGATCGATCGGTCGGCCAGAGGGACGCGAGGGAGGCTGGGGAGGGGGGGAGGCCGGGGAGGGGGGGAGGGAGGCCGGGGAGGGGGGGAGATTTAGAGAGAGAGAGAGAGGGGGGGCGGGGAAAGGTTTAGATCGAAACTGAACAGAAGGGGATCGCTGAAAAGTGATATATCACAGGGTTTTTACCGACGGAACTTTTTTACTTTCGTCGGTAAAAATGACCTTTTTACCGACGGCACAATAATATCCGTCGGTAAAAAGCAACGACGAAACTCAGGGTTCTATTTTTTCCAGAGACTCGGTTTTTACCCTGAGTTTCGTCGTGACCTTTTTACCGACGGACATTTAATTTCCGTCGGCATAATGGCTTTATACCGACGGACAAATAACGTCCGTCGGTAAAATGTCACGACGAAACTCAGGATTCCATTTTTTCCAGAGACTCGGTTTTTACCCTGAGTTTCGTCGTGACATATTACCGACGGATGTTATTTGTCTGTCGGTATAAAGCCATTATGCCGACGGAAATTATATGTCCGTCGGTAAAAAGCGATACTTTTTACCGACGGAAATATGTCCGTCGGTATAAAGTAACGTCGTGACTTTATACCAACAGACATTATTTTTCTGTTGGTATAAACTTATTGTACCGACGGAAATATATGTTCCGTCGGTATAAAACATTGTACCGACGGATTATATATAACCGTCGGTAATAAATGTGCAAAAAAAATTAAAAAAATCGAAGTTATAATACCGACGGAAATTATTGTCACCGTCGGTAAAAAATATATTATTACCGATGGAAATGAAAATGTCCGTCGGTAAAGAACCTATTTCTTGTAGTGCTCCTTCTGTCGATGTTGCTGAGCTGTATTGGATCTAGGGACACTTCTCAGTTTTAGATGTGAGTGATTCCATTTGTTAATTGACGTTGGGACCGAGGAGATAGCTTCTTTCATTCGATCGTTTTACATGTTCATAAAGTGACATCAAAATTAGTAGGCCCAAAGAAGCACCTCATAAAGTGACATCAAGACCACGAGAAAATCGCGATATCCGTCAAGAAGAGAGCACGGGGACATCGAACTACCCTGATTTAACCGCTGACACCGCAGTCATCAAGCACACATGATTCAAATCTTTATCAATCAGCCTTCTACCTCAAAGGCATGTGATGTTCTGACAGAACCCTCAACCCGCAACCCAGCCACCTCAACTAGTGTTTGCCCAACCCTTGAACAAAATTCCAAGCTTGGGTTAAGCTCAAGTTGTTACTGGTTGGTGGATCGGGACGAGCTGGGCAGTACAAAAGCAATGCTTATTGTATTACTTCTCGAAAGTTTTAAATTGGATAATAATATCTTGAAAAAAAAACCTAGTTATATTTAAATTCTTGATCCTTACCAATAAGGTGTCTCCTTTTCTTACCGTTTAACTGTTTGGGACCATTTGAGGTGGGATTTGGGTATCCAATCAATACATGTCTACGGAAAAGATCATTGGGCCTTATAGGGTGGAATGTTACACTAATTTTGGGTTCGAGTTGGGTCGGGTGCCTGACACGTTCGTCCGAGCCCAATCAAAAATGGGTTGGGGTTGGCTTTTCAATCCGAACTTCAAATAAATGAGCCAATACCCAAACCAAAGTTGGGTTGGGCGTGGATTGGGTCGGGTTCAACCCGCCCAAGTTGCTGCCCCAATGCAAACCCATCTCTGCACTAGCATAACCACGGATCAGATGCTTGCGTATTAATATAGGGTTAATGTGGCTAAGGTCCTTGACAACAAATTGGCAGGGGTGAAGGGGACGGGGACAAAATATGTTTCGCCTAAGGTCCCTGGTCAAAAGATCGGTTTGGTGAAAAGGGATACCAAAAGTACAAAATAGCCTCCCCTTTCTCCCATTTCTTTCGAGCAGCGACGGCGAGGTGAGCGAAAGCAGCGGGCGTGAGCAGCAGCCTCGAGTTGCAGGCTTGAAGCCACAGTGGGGTGGAGGGGCTTGGTTTAGGATTATGTTTATGATTTCTAGGTTTAGGATTCAGACCATGGCTAATAGGGGTGGGACTTGGGCGGGTCTGACCCGAACCTGATCTGCCCAGCCCGAACAATGGACAAACATGGGCAAAGCTGGTTAAAAACTTGTACAGATTTGGTAAAAAAAGATCAACCCGATTTCAATTTGGACGGATTGGGCACCGATCTTCCCAACCCGAGGAAGTGACACTAAGGTTGAATACTTTGATAGTTTTTTTTATGGAAATGAAAGACTGTCTATTTGATGTTGAATGCTAAGAATTCGTTTGAAGTATGTGAGGCTATGAGTTGGACTTTATACTTTCGTTATGCAAATCAAAGATTTTTTTTATACAACTCAAAAATATGTTGGGTTTTTTTTTCCATCTATTTATGTGTACAAGCATTTCTAATTGGGCAATCTGCTCAACCCGTCCATTATTTTGCAAATTGGAAAACCCGAACAACTAGAATGGGCAATCACGGATTGGGCTTCCACGGATTCACCGGATTCCACAGGCAAAACGGGTTAAGGTTTGTGCAAGTCGGTTGGGCATGGGAAAACCCTTCAACCCGCCCAAATCCCACCCCTAATGGCTCATAGATCTTAGGATTTAGGATTAAGCTTAGTTTTAAAAAAGAGTGATATGAACATAAATTTAAAGAGCGATAAGGAATATATTCATTACGACAATTTGACTGTCCTTTATCTATTCATCTTTTGACCAGAGATCTATCACTAAGTTTCCTTAAATCTAATCTATCTATATCTGTAAAGGGGTAGGAGTTTCACGTCTTCATATACCATTGTCCCCTCCTTCTCATCACCAGTTTTGAGGGAGAACGGGAATCGTAACATAGTATCAGAGTTAGGTCCCACCCCATCTCTCCTCTATGTGGTTTTGATGCACCCTCTTTCTCCCTCCGATAGAGAGGCGGTCTGTGGGCGGACAGGTGTTGAGGATAGTCCTACATCAGTAAAGGGGTGGGAGTTTCAAGTCTTCATCTACCATTGCCCCCTCCTTGTCATCACCAATTTTGAGGGCGCACATGAATCATAACATAGTATCAGAGATAGGTCCCATCCCGTCTCTCCTCTATGTGGTTCCATCGCACCCACTTTCTTCCTCCCTCCGATCAAAAGTCGCTCTGCGTGCGGACGGGTGTTGAGAATAGTCCCATATCGGTAAAGAGGTGGGTGTTCCACGTCTTTATATAGCGTTGCCCCCTCCCTCTCATCACCGTTTTTGATGGGCCAGGCATAGGAAGGCACGAGAATCGTAACAGAGACCTTCATTCTTTTCTCTAGGCGATTGTAATGATATTAGATTTTGACTGGATCATTGGACCGATGAATTACCACTCAGTGCTATATTCTTAGACATGTTTGAGCTGACATGGGCTACTAACGCTTCTATCCAATCCCAATATGACACTCGAGGGATGGGTTTACAACTTGACGGGTGATCTTCCGGAGGGTGATCCTGCAACTCCTTCTGTCGATGTTGCTGAGCTGTATTGGATCTAGGGACACTTCTCAGTTTTAGATGTGAGTGATTCCGTTTGTTAATTGACGTTGGGACCGAGGAGATAGCTTCTTTCATTCGATCGTTTTACATGTTCATAAAGTGACATCAAAATAAGTAGGCCCAAAGAAGCACCTAACCTCATAAAGTGACATCAAGACCACGAGAAAATCGCGATATCCGTCAAGAAGAGAGCACGGGGACATCGTACTACCCTGATTTAACCGCTGACACCGCAGTCATCAAGCACACATGATTCAGATCTTTATCAATCAGCCTTCTACCTCAAAGGCATGTGATGTTCTGACAGAACCCTCAACCCGCAACCCAGCCACCTCAACTAGTGTTCGCCCAACCCTTGAACAAAATTCCAAGCTTGGGTTAAGCTCAAGTTGTTACTGGTTGGTGGATCGGGGCGAGTTGGGCAGTACAAAAGTAATGCTTATTTTATTACTTGTCGAAAGTTTTAAATTGGATAATAATATCTTGAAAAAAAAACCTAGTTATATTTAAATTCTTGATCCTTACCAATAAGGTGTCTTCTTTTCTTACCGTTTTACTGTTTGGGACCATTTGAGGTGGGATTTGGGTATCCAATCAATACATGTCTACGGAAAAGATCATTGGGCCTTATAGGGTGGAATGTTACACTAATTTTGGGTTCGAGTTGGGTCGGGTGCCTGACACGTTCGTCCGAGCCCAATCAAAAATGGGTTGGGGTTGGCTTTTCAATCCGAACTTCAAATAAATGAGCCAATACCCAAACCAAAGTTGGGTTGGGCGTGGATTGGGTCGGGTTCAACCCGCCCAAGTTGCTGCCCCAATGCAAACCCATCTCTGCACTAGCATAACCACGGATCAGATGCTTGTGTATTAATATAGGGTTAATGTGGCTAAGGTCCTTGACAACAAATTGGCAGGGGTGAAGAGGACGGGGACAAAGTATGTTTCGCCTAAGGTCCCTGGTCAAAAGATCGGTTCGGTGAAAAGGGATATCAAAAGTACAAAATAGCCTCCCCGTTCTCCCATTTCTTTCGAGCAGCGATGGCGAGGTGAGCGAAAGCAGCGGTCGCAAGCAGCAGCTTCGAGTTGCAGGCTTGAAGCCATAGTCAGGTGGAGGGGCTTGGTTTAGGATTATGTTTATGATTTCTAGGTTTAGGGTTCAGACCATGGCTAATAGGGGTGGGACTTGGGCGGGTCTGACCCGAACCTGATCCGCCCAACCTGAACAATGGACAAACATGAGAAAAGCTGGTTAAAAACTTGGACAGATTTGGACAAAAAAAGATAAATCCGATTTCAATTTGGACGGATTGGGCATCGATCTTCGATCCCAACCCGAGGTACCCGAGGAAGTGACACTAAGGTTGAATACTTTGATAGTTTTTTTTATGGAAATCAAAGACTGTCTGTTTGATGTTGAATGCTAAGAATTCGTTTGAAGTATGTGAGGCTATGAGTTGGATGTTATATTTTTGTTATGCGAATCAAAGATTTTTTTTATACAACTCAAAAATCTGTTCGCTTTTTTTTTCCCATCTATTTATGTGCACAAGCATTTCTAATTGGGCAACCCGCCCAACCCGTCCATTATTTTGCAAATTGGGCAATCCGAGCAACCCGAACAACTAGAATGGGCAAGTACGGATTGGGCTTCAACGGATTCACCGGATTCCGTAGGCAAAACGGGTTAAGGTTTGTGCAAGTCAGGTTGGGCATGGGCAAACCCTTCAACCCGCCCAAGTCCCACCCCTAATGGCTCATATATCTTGAGATTTAGGATTACATTTCGTTTTAAAAAAGAGTGATATGAACATAAATTTAAAGAGCAATAACGAATATTTTCATTCTGACAATTTTACTATCCTTTAGTTATTGATCTTTTGACCAAAGATCTATCACTAAGTCCCCTTAAATCTAATAGTATATTTATATCTATACTAAAATGGAAGCCTCTCTCCCGTGTTTTGACACTTGGATGTCTTTTAAAGAGCTAGAATTGTTCTTCCATGTGTGAACGCGTGTAACACCTGTGGTGTTAGATTTGAGAATAATAGAAATCCTCAATAGCTAGTTTCGTCTTTTTACAGCCAGACTTTTCCTTTGGGCTTTTTCCTAATAAATGGATCGTAAACCTATGAGATGTTTTACGTTCACATTCTCCGTAACTTCGAGCATGTCACGATGGTGCGTTCCGTGCAACGATCATGTGTATGCGCAGCCAGTTTCGGCAGCCCGGCAGGTAAACCCTAGAAAAACGATAATTGCTCGATAGTTGTAGCTGTTTTATTTCTTGCAAGAGATCGAGTGATCGGATCGTAACGAAACATGATATGTTACATGAGGCTCTGAGAGAGCCTTCCAATGAGCCTGAGTTAGGGTCGATCCGACACCCGGGTGAATAGTTATTGCTATTTTGAGTTTTGGAGTCTTTCCTTCTTTTCGGGAGATCCAGAAGTCAGAAAATTATGTACCAAGCGCTAACGCGTTCGTGTTGACAAGACCTTTCCAACGAATCCTCTCGGGCCCTATTCCGACTTCCGGTTTGATAGTTACGACTTATTATTCTTTTAAACCCGGTTGATGGACGAATCGCACCCGGATTCCAACCGAGCCCGGTTCAGGGCTCGGGACCGAGCCCGACCAGCCCTAGAGCCTACCTCCTGATCTCCTAGCATAATTTAGGCTCTCTAGACCTCCCTCCCCATTGATTTAAAATCCGAAATTCGGATGGGAATTATCGGACAGGATTGGGATGATATATCGATCCCTATCTTTCTTTCCTTATCTCTTCGCCTTAACCGACTCTATCCCCCCAACCCTTATCACCACAACCGTACGTTCTTCCGTGATTATAAATAGAGATAGAGAGAGAACGAGAGGAGAGAGAGAGAACGTGAGAGAAAGAGAGAGAGAACGGGAGAAATAGAGAGAGAGAATGAGAGGAAGAGAGAGAGAACGAGAGAAGAAGAGAGAGAACGCGAGAGTCAGAGAGAGGGAAGGAGAAGAGATCGAGGGAGATGGAGCAGCCGACCCGCCCTCGCCGGAGCCCCGGCGAGCACGCCGAGACACCCGCAGGTCAGCCACCCCCTCCTCCTCTCATCCCCTCCGCGACCCAACCCGCGACCCCCGGCCCTTCCTTCTCCCTTGCCGCGGCCCGCACGGGCGGACACCGCCGCCGCACCCGAGCCTCTCCCGGCGATCGCCGGTGCACCACCACCGGCCATAGATCGACCCTGTGCGAACCCCTCCGGCCGAGCTCGATCTCGGGCACCGACGGCCGCTCTGGCCGCCTCCCACCGCGCCTCCTCTGTGGGGGTGGTGCGGGAGAGGCCGGCCGAGCGCTTGCCGGCGCTCCAGGCCGCCCCTCCCATCGGCCTCCGGCGCACGCGAACCAGCCCCCCCCCCCGCTGTTCTCGTGGAGAAGATGAACATGGGGGGGGGGGCAAATAGATAATTTCCCTTGTTTTAATTAACCCCAGACCCGAACCGTTTAGCCCTGAACCCGACCCGACCCTGCAGACCTGACCCGACTCACTTAGTGAACCGGTCTGGTTCACTTGAACCAGACCCGTGAACCAGTCGATTTTGGTTCGACTGCCATTTCTCCGTCCGAACTCGGAATTGGACGAAACCAGCGCTATTTCGACCGGCTCGGAAAATACTACCTGTTGGTCATAGTTTATTGTAGTAATTATACTATTTAATACCCTGTTTTATCCTTGGACCGAATCTTATCACGGTATCGTGGTTTGACCGCCGTTTCATCGTCCGAACTCGGATTCGGACGAAACCAGCGGCATTGTGCTCAGAATATTGAGTCCCACCTATCAAACCCAGAATATAACCCTAGAACCTCTTCTACCCTAGTGAACCAACCATGTGATCGGTTTCACTGGTTCTACGTGGTTTGACCCGAAACCATCCGACCGAAGTCGGATTCCAGCGAAACCGGAACCATCGAGCAGGGTTCTTCGAGCCCGATTCGATGAGTAGGTTTAGCTTCTGTTTACTTGATTGGCTTAGTATGGTTTAGGATCGAGTTCTTCAGTCGCACGGGTTTGCGTGCTGTCAACTCAAGGTTAGTCCCCTATCGAGGGTGCCCGACTATCCTTGGCATAGAACCCTCGTCGTTGATTCTTCTGTTTTAATCGATAGCATTGTGATATAGAGCTGTGCATGTTATCAGACTGTGATTGTGGTGAACCAACGGAGGCGGATCAGAGACAACAAGCTGGAGTCGTGTGCGATCGACAGCCAGGTGACATCTACTACCCTTGCGTGGTCTTTAATAGTGGGAAATGAGAATGACTAAGGGTAGGTGTCCATGACACTGTATGCGGGCCCCGCCGGGCATCGTCGCATGTGGTCAAGTAGACCCCGCCTTGCATGCGGAGTCGCGAGTCCGGCGACGCATGCTTAAAATATTAATAGAATAATAATAATGACTGTTTTTGTTTGTATGGACACCGTAATTAGGATTCCCTTAAATTAAACAATAAATTGAATAACTAATAATTATCGGGACCCACCCTCCTGAGAGGAGTATGGCAACCCTAGCACACGGGTCATCGGGATGAGTGTCTTACTTTATTTATTTATTACGCCGCATGGGTTGCGAGAGCAGTACGAGACCAGGGGTAAATTATTGGAAATTGTTAAGCATTAAATAGACTTTTTGTAGCTTCATTGTATATGTTGAAATATGTTATATGCGAATCTACCTGGTTATAAGGTAGGGACCCCGTGCGCGCAAGGGCCGTGAACCACCCTGCGCGTACAACCGAAGTTAAGTAGGTTAGGGGTCACGGGCAAGGGTTGTGGTAAAGCCAATAGGTGGTGCCCTCGAGTAGGGATTGGCCTAGCAACCCTGTCCCGGGGAGTTGAAGTCCCCATAGTAAAGCAAGTTGGGCGGTAGAGCTCCACCGTGAAAGACGGGAAACCCCTTATGATCATCTGGGTGATTTGTGCATGGTGTTGGTGGATGCACGGCGAGAGAGTTGGCCCTCTACATCAAAATAAAAGGCCCTATAGTAATGCCCGACCGGGGGCAGGATGAACAAAATATCCGGGGTTCACATTTTGATAGAGTGTGTTTTATCTGTACATGAATTTAGAATTGTATGACTGTTCACATGATGACCTTGTGACTTTAGATGAATGTCTTATTTAATTTGTTCTTTAATGTTGTAGAACATTGAATGGACTTTATGTTAGATAACCTAGTGATAGTAGGAATTGCATGTGAATATAGACTACTGATAGGTTTACGTTTCATTCTGCAAACTCTGATTCTACTAGAACTGCTAGATTATATCTTAATTTATTAGATTAGTTGTCTCATATTATTAAAGACTATTAGGATGTTACTAGCCATTAATTTGGCTAATCTCCCAATTTCCTATTGGGGGCTACTCTTTCCCACAAGTAGCCTCAGTTGCAGGTCCGGAGGCTCAGGAGTAGCAGTAGGAGCCCAGAGGCGGAATTAGAGTTGTAGTGTTACCTTTCGGCTTAGTATGTCAATCTTGTAGTCTTTTCTCTTCAGACATTGTAATTGTATTGGAATAAGAGTTCTTATCGGTTAGTTAGTATTCTATGGTTGTAGTTGCAATGGTTCCAGCTGAATTATTTTGGGTAGGCCTCTCCTCAAGGCCCTAAGCATAGGATAGATCATGATGAAAATATAAGTATATATAAATGACTAAATTGATTAACCTTGTAGATAGGAACCCTAGACTGGTGTACCTGAGTGTTAGGGAGTGGTTGAGACTAATTGGCTAGCCGTAGGAGGCTTGAGCCTCGTGCTCCCTCAGATAGACTCCTGTCAGTATGTAGTGGCACCAATAGGTCACACATACTGAGAGGATATGACTTTTGAAGGTCGAGCCGGACTAGATAATGTCTTCTCTCTATTGACAATTCTCTTTCTTTGCTTTTTAATAAAAATATTTTTGAGAAATCAAATTTAAAAGATTCCCCTCTTGTTTCTCCCTCCTTCTTGTTTTTCATATTAGAGAGCGTAGAAGCCCTGTGAGAACCCAAATTGGTGTAATTAATTGACCAGACCCAAAACCCCATCTTTTTCTCACCTCACACCCCAGGGATCGATCTTTAGATTTCTGGGGCGTGATAGCTGGTATCAGAGCTTAGGGATATGTTCCTAGAGGTTTTGTTAGGATGTGGTTCGTGTCTTGCGATCCTTTCTTCGGAAAGTTTAGACTCTAGTGGTGTTAGAATATTTTCTAGAGATTGTATAGATAGTGAGTCGATAGAATTCTCGTAGTAGCTAGTGGTGGTATAGCGATTATTTCTAAGGATAAGGACCTAGGGTTAATCATACTTGGAGAACTGGTTTTGTTTGAGGATTTGATCTGTAACTAAGAACTGTCTATGATTGAGTTTTTGATTGATCGAGAATCGTGAATCAATCTATATGTCATATGCGTATGATTGTATTTGAACTCTGATGTGCTATAATGTTTAGGTTTAGAGTTAGTCATTGCAACTCGGGTGATAGTTCTTAGGAAGGAGCCACGTGGAATATCTTAACCAAGGGTGGTATTTCTTGATCTCTAGGCAGAAGTATAGTGTTTGAGTCTATATCAGAGTATAGGTTGGGAGTCTCCTAATATGGATTCTTTTGAACTTTCTAGTGGTAAGGAGCTGACCAAGGACTAGATATTCAACTCTAGTTAGTAATTTGGTTGATTGGTTTTGGGATTGAATGTATTTGAATATGTCTGGAAGGATGTATATCATCCTTGATGGTTTATCTGGCATGGTTGTGAGGTTACTCTTTTTGTTGGTTTTGTTATTTTTCATTGACCCTAAGCGCTAGAAACCTAGTCGGTGTTTTATGATTCCTTGATCTTTGTTGACCCTTAGTATTTAGAGACCTAGTCAGTATTTAGGATCCCTTGATCTTCGTTGACCCTTAGTACTAGAGACTTAGTTGGTGTTTTAGGATTCCTTGATTCTTGTTGACCAATTGTATTAGAGACCTAGTTGGTGTTTTTAGGATTGTCCATTATCTCGATATAGATGTAATAATTAAATTAGTTTTCTTGTTAGGTCTCTCTGGTGTATCATGAGTTATAATTAGTTTGGTGTAGAGCTTGTATGTTTTTTTTAATGGATCCTATGAGTAATGATGATGACTCATGGGGATAGTGGTTTCAATGAGTACACCAGGAGATGAAAATCTTAGGTGGTCGTTTGAATTTCCCATGGTTAGTAGATTACGGGATACCTTGATAGTAACTCTTGCGAAAGAGTACGCACTGTTCCTAAGGAACTTTGGCGGTGGATAATGATTGTCCGGTAGAGGACATACTGTGGCTTTGCACTGACTCTTCGGAGGCTTTGGCGGTTGGTTTTGCAGTTCTTATTGGAACTAGCGGGAGAGAGCGCACTGGCTAGATGACAGTGATGTTAAGATGGAATTGAGATAATTGAGTACTAAAAAGATTTTAGCAACGATGTTAAATGGATTGCCTATGTTTATAAAATTTGGGAATACCTTATCAGTTGGACTCTTAAGAATAATCATTATTCTGCTGATTCACCTCGCTTTGTTTTCAATCATTATTCGATTCAAGTAACTTTCGTTTGCTTCAGTTTCTTTTGAGTGATTGCCTTTAGTTCTTAGAATGTTAATATTGTGCTAGTTTCCTCAGTTGTCCTTTTTCTAAGTTGTCTCTATTTGTCTCGGGTCCTTTATTCATATTTTTGTATGGTTGCGAGGTTTCCGTCTAACTATCTCGTTGATTAGTTTAGGGTAGAATTTAGTACTTGGTATCGATCTGCTCAATCGATATTAGTTGGCCATTAGTTTTCTAGTAGGTAGTTTCTTCAGCCAACTCATAATAGTTTTGGTTTAGAATCGATCCTCTCGTTTTATAGTGAGCCAATGAGATGACTATTTATTGTCAGAGGGTAGCTATCTAGTTTGGACCCACTTAAGAAATAGATTTTTCGGGCATTTGTTCTTTAGTTCCCTGAGTAGTATTGGTAGTTCGGTTAGTGTAGGTGTTGGTCTCATAGGAATCTTATAGGATTTTAGTTTAGTATGAAATACACGTTAGGCATACTAGTTGAGACATCTCTTTTGTCAAATCATTTTGGAATGTGTACTTAAGTATATGTGTATGGGCGCATATGTGTAGTATACATTGCTATGATTGTAGAGTCGATACCAAAAGTATAAATTATATATGGGTGTATGGGCACTCATATACATTGATATACCTTTTATATCGGTACTGACAATTGAGTGCATTTTAAGTTTCTGAATCTATGAGTTTTGGTAGTTACCCTACCGAGGAGGACACCCCTCGGCGGTACTAATAAGGGGGATATGATGCCCCTCATCAAGGCAGGGTTAATGATCAGAACTCATGATTTTGGTCTAATCCGTAATGCTTAGAATGTGAAATGGAAACCAAAACTCGTATTCGCGATCGATGCGAGAATTTGGTGGTTCATTTCTATTCTAATAATTATGAGACTCGATTCGTATAATGTTTAGGCTAGTAGAGAGAGTAGGATTGTGAGTAGTAGAGGGTCAGGGTTTTCTTTTAGTAAGTTTTGGTGTAGTGACTTGGCTTTCTTGTTGGCAGTGTTAGTGAAGATGTTAGCGCTTGTTATAGTTAACTTTTCATTGCTGTAATGTTCTTATTTTGGTAGTAGAGATGAGTGGACTCGTATATGGTTTTTGTAGTTGAATTTTTGGGATGAAATTTTTTTTAAGGTGTGTAGGTTGTAACACCTGTAGTGTTAGATTTGAGAATAATAGAAATCCTCAATGGCTAGTTTCGTCTTTTTACAGCCAGATTTTTCCTTTGGGCTTTTTCCTAATAAATGGATCGTAAACCTATGAGATGTTTTACGTTCACATTCTCCGTAACTTCGAGCATGTCACGATGGTGCGTTCCGTTCAACGATCATGTGTATGCGCAGCCAGTTTCGGCAGCCCGACAGGTAAACCCTAGAAAAACGATAATTGCTCGATAGTTGTAGCTGTTTTGTTTCTTGCAAGAGATTGAGTGATCGGATCGTAACGAAACATGATACGTTACATGAGGCTCTGAGAGAGCCTTCCAATGAGCCTGAGTTAGGGTTGATCCGACACCCGGGTGAATAGTTATTGCTATTTTGAATTTTGGAGTCTTTCCTTCTTTTAGGGAGATCCAGAAGTCATAAAATTATGTACTAAGCGCTAACGCGTTCGTGTTGACGAGACCTTTCCAACGAATCCTCTCGGGCCCTATTCCGACTTCCGGTTTGATAGTTACGACTTATTATTCTTTTCAGCCCGGTTGATGGACGAATCGCACCCGGATTCCAACCGAGCCCGGTTCAGGGCTCGGGACCGAGCCCGACCAGCCCTAGAGCCTACCTCCCGGTCTCCTAGCATAATTTAGGCTCTCTAGACCTCCCTCCCCAGTGATTTAAAATCCAAAATTCGGATGGGAATTATCGGACAGGATTGGGATGATATATCGATCCCTATCTTTCTTTCCTTCTCTCTTCGCCTTAACCGACTCTATCCCCCCAACCCTTATCACCACAACCGTACGTTCTTCCGTGATTATAAATAGAGATAGAGAGAGAACGAGAGGAGAGAGAGAGAACGAGAGAGAAAGAGAGAGAGAACGGGAGAAATAGAGAGAGAGAATGAGAGGAAGAGAGAGAGAACGAGAGAAGAAGAGAGAGAACGCGAGAGTCAGAGAGAGAGGGAAGGAGAAGAGATCGAGGGAGATGGAGCAGCCGACCCGCCCTCGCCGGAGCCCCGGCGAGCACGCCGAGACACCCGCAGGTCAGCCACCCCCTCCTCCTCTCATCCCCTCCGCGACCCAACCCGCGACCCCCGGCCCTTCCTTCTCCCTTGCCGCGGCCCGCACGGGCGGACACCGCCGCCGCACCCGAGCCTCTCCCGGCGATCGCCGGCGCACCACCACCGGCCATAGATCGACCCCGCGCAAACCCCTCCGGCCAAGCTCGATCTCGGGCACCGACGGCCGCTCCGGCCGCCTCCCACCGCGCCTCCTCTGTGGGGGTGGTGCGGGAGAGGCCGGCCGAGCGCTCGCCGGCGCTCCAGGCCGCCCCTCCCATCGGCCTCCGGCGCACGCGAACCAGCCCCCCCCGCTGTTCTAGTGGAGAAGATGAACATGGGGGGGGGGGAAATAGGTAATTTCCCTTGTTTTAATTAACCCCAGACCCGAACCGTTTAGCCCTGAACCCGACCCGACCCTGCAGACCTGACCTGACTCACTTAGTGAACCGGTCTGGTTCACTTGAACCAGACCCGTGAACCAGTCGATTTTGGTTCGACTGCCATTTCTCCGTCCGAACTCGGAATTGGACGAAACCAACGCTATTTCGACCGGCTCGAAAAATACTACCTGTTGGTCATAGTTTATTATAGTAATTATACTATTTAATACCCTGTTTTATCCTTGGACCGAATCTTATCACGGTATCGTGGTTTGACCGCCGTTTCATCATCCGAACTCGGATTCGGACGAAACCAGCGGCATTGTGCTCAGAATATTGAGTCCCACCTATCAAACCCAGAATATAACCCTAGAACCTCTTCTACCCTAGTGAACCAACCATGTGATCGGTTTTACTGGTTCTACGTGGTTTGACCCGAAACCATCCGACCGAAGTCGGATTCCAGCGAAACCGGAACCATCGAGCAGGGTTATTCAAGCCCGATTCGATGAGTAGGTTTAGCTTCTGTTTACTTGATTGGCTTAGTATGGTTTAGGATCGAGTTCTTCAGTCGCACGGGTTTACGTGCTGTCAACTCAAGGTTAGTCCCCTATCGAGGGTGCCCGACTATCCTTGGCATAGAACCCTCGTCGTTGATTCATCTGTTTTAATCGATAGCA
Source organism: Chamaelirium japonicum (assembly GCA_947650365.1). Lineage (NCBI taxonomy): Eukaryota > Viridiplantae > Streptophyta > Magnoliopsida > Liliales > Melanthiaceae > Chamaelirium > Chamaelirium japonicum. The sequence goes on along the minus strand of OX393557.1, from coordinate 27,637,473 downwards.
TTGTGATATAGAGCTGTGCATGTTATTAGACTATGATTGTGGTGATCCAACGGAGGCGGATCAGAGACAACAAGCTGGAGTCGTGTGCGATCGACAGCCAGGTGACATCTACTAACCTTGCATGGAATGAGAATGACTAAGGGTAGGTGTCCATGACACTGCATGCGGGCCTCGCCGGGCATCGTCGCATGTGGTCAAGTGGACCCCGCCTTGCATGCGGAGTCGCGAGTCCGGCGACGCATGCTTAAAATATTAATAGAATAATAATAATGACTGTTTTTGTTTGTATAGACACCGTAATTAGGATTCCCTTAAATTAAACAATAAATTGAATAACTAATAATTATCGGGATCCACCCTCCTGAGAGGAGTATGGCAACCCTAGCACACGGGTCATCGGGATGAGTGTCTTACTTTATTTATTTATTACGTCGCATGGGTTGCGAGAGCAGTACGAGACCAGGGGTAAATTGTTGGAAATTGTTAAGCATTAAATAGACTTTTTGTAGCTTCATTGTATATGTTGAAATATGTTATATGCGAATCTACCTGGTTATAAGGTAGGGACCCCGTGCGCGCAAGGGCCGTGAACCACCCTGCGCGTACAGCCGAAGTTAAGTAGGTTAGGGGTCACGGGCAAGGGTTGTGGTAAAGCCAATAGGTGGTGCCCTCGAGTAGGGATTGGCCTAGCAACCCTGTCCCGGGGAGTTGAAGTCCCCATAGTAAAGCAAGTTGGGCGGTAGAGCTCCACCGTGAAAGACGGGAAACCCCTTATGATCATCTGGGTGATTTGTGCATGGTGTTGGTGGATGAACGGCGAGAGAGTTGGCCCTCTACATCGAAATAAAAGGCCCTATAGTAATGCCCGACCGGGGGCAGGATGAACAAAATATCCGGGGTTCACATTTTGATAGAGTGTGTTTTATCTGTACATGAATTTAGAATTGTATGACTGTTCACATGATGACCTTGTGACTTTAGATGAATGTCTTATTTAATTTGTTCTTTAATGTTGTAGAACATTGAATGGACTTTATGTTAGATAACCTAGTGATAGTAGGAATTGCATGTGAATATAGACTACTGATAGGTTTACGTTTCATTATGCAAACTCTGATTCTACTAGAACTGCTAGATTATATCTTAATTTATTAGATTAGTTGTCTCATATTATTAAAGACTATTAGGATGTTACTAGCCATTAATTTGTCTAATCTCCCAATTTTCTATTGGGGGCTACTCTTTCCCACGAGTAGCCTCAGTTGCAGGTCCGGAGGCTCAGGAGTAGCAGTAGGAGCCCAGAGGCGGAGTTAGAGTTGCAGTGTTACCTTTCGGCTTAGTATGTCAATCTTGTAGTCTTTTCTCTTCAGACATTGTAATTGTATTGGAATAAGAGTTCTTATCGGTTAGTTAGTATTCTATGGTTGTAGTTGCAATGGTTTCAGGTGAATTATTTTGGGTAGGCCTCTCCTCAAGGCCCTAAGCATAGGATAGATCATGATGAAAATATAAGTATATATAAATGACTAAATTGATTAACCTTGTAGATAGGAACCCTAGACTGGTGTACCTGAGTGTTAGGGAGTGGTTGAGACTAATTGGCTAGCCGTAGGAGGCTTGAGCCTCGTGCTCCCTCAGATAGACTCCTGTCAGTATGTAGTGGCACCGATAGGTCACACATACTGAGAGGATATGACTTTTGAAGGTCCAGCCGGACTAGATAATGTCTTCTCTCTATTGACAATTCTCTTTCTTTGCTTTTTAATAAAAATATTTTTGAGAAATCAAATTTAAAAGATTCCCCTCTTGTTTCTCCCTCCTTCTTGTTTTTTATATTAGAGAGCGTAGAAGCCCTGTGAGAACCCAAATTGGTGTAATTAATTGACCAGACCCAAAACCCCATCTTTTTCTCACCTCACACCCCAGGGATCGGTCTTTAGATTTCTGGGGTGTGATAACGCGACTCTCTTTTAAATCCATTTAAAAACCTACTATAAAGATGTTAAATTTTCATTCAATGGCACTTAATGCTAATTTGATGTTAATATCTCTCTCTCTCTAACAAGTGAATCTCACTCACTTGAGATTTTACATTTCTTCTAACAGTTGTGATGTCATCTTTACCAAATAGCATGGATCAAGTACATTCGGGCATTGCCCGGGTTTCTTACTTATATCTATACAAAAATGGAAGCCTCTCTCCCGTGTTGTGACACGTGGACGTCTTTTAAAAAGCTTGAATTCTTATTCCATGTGTGAACGCAGCTCTCTTTTAAATTCATTTAAAAACTTACCATAAAGATGATAAATTTTCATTCAATGACATTTAATGGTCATTTAATGTTAATCTATCTATCTATCTCTCTCTCTCTCTCTAACAAGTGAATCACACTCACTTTAGATTTCACACTTCTTTGAACAAATGCGATGTTGTCTTTGCCAAATGGCGTGCATCAAGTACATTCGGGCATTGCCCGGGTTTCTTACTAGTATAAAACTAAAATGGAAGCATCTCTCCTGTGTTGCGACATGTGGACCTGTTTTGATGAGCCATAATCCTTCTCATATGTGTTAACACGACTCTCTCATAAATATTATTAAAAACTTGTTATAGCGATGATAAATACACATTTAATTGAATTTAATAATCATTTGATATTAATTAGGAAAATTATTAGTACAATCTCTTTCTAACAAGTGAAATCACACCCCGACGAGTAAATCACACTCACTCCAAGTTGCACATTTATTTGGACTGTTGTGATGTCGTCTGTGCCAAGTGGCCTGCATCAAGTTCATTCGTGCATTGCCCGGGTTTCTTACTAGTATATACATGTAATCATATACCTATGCGGATGCACAGATCAAAGGTGGAAAAAAACATGCCAGAGAACGTGACCCCCCCCCCCCCCCCCCCCCCCTGTTCACATAATGTAGGTGTGCAATACACCAATCACCCATCACATACATCGGATGGCTATAACCCCCCCACCCTGTGCTCTTGATGGAACCCAATATGAAGCTGGGCTTCTATTTCGTGCTGCGCATCAAGTCCTCCTTATGAGGCCACGCATCTAATCTTTCCCTTTTACTATTGTACTATTTGATTGGATTAAATGTGTTGCATTACCAGTGTTGAGTGGTTACTCCCACTCTGGGTGTTGTCACATGGTATTATAGCCTTGACCGCCTCCTCTCACCAGCACGTAGCACACGATCATTGGCTTCCTAACCTTTCTGCCAGAATTTCCAAGACATATCTGCGATCTAGAGGTTAGTACGAAAGATCGATTCGCTGCTTCATATACCCATTGTGTTCTCCTCCCTCCATAAGTCGGCCTTTTGTAGCACTGTGTACGTTTTCACAACCAGTATGAAGTACATGATGCTATGCCTACACAACAGAAGTGGGCAACACTGCCCACATGCCATGTGAATCATGCATCACACTTGATGCATATATGGAGGTTGAGCTGACCGTACTTGCATTTGTCTAGAGTGAACACAAAGACACACACACACCGGTGATCTGCAGAGTGCAATCAGAAGCGTCATGCTAGAATCGAGGTTTAGTGCCATCGAAAACAACGAGATCGATCCACCACACAACAATAGAACAAATAACGATATATGTTGGCAACAAGGATTGGATTATCACGATCAAGAGAATACACAAGCGGTGAGTCTCTATTTGTCGGACCCCCACAAAACACTCTATGATCTCTCTTAGAACGTCACAACACAGAGTAGAGAAGTCCCTGCACAAAGATCAGAAAATACTAGAAGCTTTCGAAAGATGTAAATTCTACCGAGATCGAAGCCAAGAAAGGCATGTCGAGAATCCACAGACGAACCCCCTTCTTTCTTATTCTTCTTCCTTTTCTCTTCCTCTCTCTCTTCTCTTCCTTCTCTTCTTCAACGCGGCCACAAGAAACCCTAGACGCCACTTGTTCTTTCTCCGTCTCTCTCTCTCTCTCTCTCTCTCTCTCTCTCTCTCTCTCTCTCTCTCTCTCTCTCTCTCTCTCTCTCTCTCTCTCTCTCTCTCTCTCTCTCTCTCTCTCTCTCTCTCTCTCTCTCTCTCTCTCTCTCTCTCTCTCGATGAATGTCGATCTATAACCCTAGTCACCCTTGCTTCTCTAAAATAGGGGAGCAAGCGCATACCAAGGGAAGACCCAAAAACCGCCCCAAATTTTGGCCAAAGCACCTCGAACCCGCAGTCTGTCCAACATGAACCCGTCGCTGCCAGACCAAAGTCATGCACGGGTTTTACGCGCCGCTTTTCCTGCCGATTGTCTGTGCGTACGACCTGAACTAGTCGTGTGCACGATCTGTTCTCAAGTCGTGCCCACGACCTAAGTCGTACACACGATCTCCTTGACAAATCAGTCCTCCTTCCTTTCGGGTGTGTGTAGGTTTCATTGGGCCAAACCCAACAGAACTAACAGTGCTATGTTGGCAGATTTTTTCCCAAACAATCATATGGGCATAGGGTAGACCTTGCTTGTTTAGTGACCACGATGCGCAAGTGTATTTTTGTATGGCATATTCACTATTCGAGATGAACACGATATTGTCCTTCTTATAGCAACGTATGAAGTATCCCTATAAACCAAGGTCGGTCATGGAAGCCCGGTACTACGAGTTATGGATCGAAGGCGACTCACTGGCTATGATATACCATGGCTAGGACAACCATACATGTGCAATGATTTTTTTTTTTGTTGATGTCCTTCTAAAGCTCACTCGGATCGATTGTTCATAACCCAAACGAAAAAATTAATAGTTATGTTCACGGGGTTATGGAATTAATAAAAATAGCAGTTTTGCGACCTTCCCCCATTTCGATCTCTGGGCCTCTTTGATTCCATGCTTTAGCAATCTGTCCTCTAATCGCTTGGTTGGTCCATAAAAAAAATTACATCCATATCTCATCTAATTGGGGTCGCGTGGCTTTATGAATCCATCATAGCCATTCATATTTACTTAGGGTTGTATATATTGTTAATGAAAGTTTTTTCATATATTTTCTAATAACTTCCATCAGTGTTATTTTAGGTTTCTCCAATTGGATCATCCACACTGATTTGGGACTCTAGGGGTTGTCTCTTGTCTATATTGTATACGCTGAGTTCACCTTAATTTGTTCTTCATTATCTTGTTCTTATTTAGTACCACTCCAACCATTTATCTAATACATTCATTCTTCACTCACGCCGATAGATCATAGCCAACGAACACCCCTTTCATCGTCGAACCATTCGCATCCATCCCTGTGTGTCTTGGATTCAGGATTTTCATTCTTGTCACTTCTCCCTTCAAGGTGTCCCAAGTTTTGTATGCATGCCACTAAAAACGCCCATGATTCCATCCATCCCTCTCCGAAGTGACTCCTCTAAACCAAAGAGAAATGCTATTCAGTCCGAAGATTTCTCCTGAATTTGCTGGCCCGATTGACTTGGCAGCGCACAACTTATGGCTGAAACTCACCAACGATATTTAAAACTTTTCAGCCACCAGCTCTGTGCTGCCACATCAATCAGGCCGGCCAATTTGGAAAAATCTTCAGGCTGAATAGCATTGCTCCTAAACCAAAATCAGATGCAAAAGAGTTTGATAAGTGAAAATGTTGTTCTCGTGGGCTGCTGGTAGATTCACGCATGATCATCAATTAAGTATAAAAAATAATATATATTTAATTTTTTGAAACATTAAAAGAAAGGGTAAAATACAGTTTGACCCCCCTAAGTATGGGGGTGGATGCAATTGTGTCACTATAGTTTTCATTGTAACACTTACACCCCCTGCAGTTTCAATTTGTTGACACAATCACCCCCTCGTGAGTACAGGTGGCAATCCTGACCCGACCCGAAGTTAGCGGGTTTGGCCTAAACGGGTTCGGATCATAAACGGGTCAACCCATGACCCCTTTATTTAATTGGTCGGGTTCGGGTTTGTACTTATAACCCGATTGACCCGATTCTGCCCATTTATCAAATGGGTCGTGTCAACCCGACCCGACCCGACCCGAGCCAATCCGAACCAACCCGATCAAATCCGGCCCAATACGACCTGTCTTGACCCAACCCGACAGGTTTACATGGGTCCTGTTGAGCCAACCCAACCTGACCCGTTTAGTAAACAGGTTAAACGGGTCGGGGTCGGGTCACCCCTTTGTTAGGTGAGTTATGTTTGGGTTTAAGTTTTTGACCCGTTTATTCAACGGGTCGGGTTCGGGTTGACTGTTTTGCCTTTATACCTATATATATCTCAATCCGATCCGAACCCAACCCGACCCATTGGCACCCCTACTCGTGAGGGCCTCACATGGGGGTGAGTGATTTTGTTTACATACTCCAAGCGATGTAACTGTTACAAAAAAAACTACAGGGACACAACTATAACTGGCCCCAAACTTTAGGGTAGGGCTGGCAATTTCGGACCCGACACGGCAGACCCGACACGAAGTTAGCGGGTCTGGGTCAGGGCTAAACGGGTTCGGGTCGTAAACGGGTCGACACGATAGACCCGTTTAATAAACGGGTCGGGTCCGGGTTTAGGGTCTGGACACGGTAGACCCGGGAAGACCCGTTTAGTATTCAACGGGTCGTGTCGGGTTGGGTCTGGTCTACCCGCAATCCGATACTATAATATATAATACCAGCGGGTCTTTCGGGTCAGGTCGGGTCGAGTTGGGTTGGATCGGATCGGGTCAACTGAATAGACCCGGATGGTAAACGGGTCTTATCGGGTATACCCGTTTATTAGCGGGTCGGGTATGGGTTTAGGATCTAGACACGATTAGTTAAACGGGTCGGGTCCGGGTCTAGGAGTTTTGGACACGACACGAAACTAGACACGACACAAACCCCACACGACACGACCCATTGCCACCCCTACTTTAGGGGGGTCAAACTGTAATTTACCCTAAAAGAAAAAACCAGCATGAGCTTAACCCTTGGATGTATATCGAGCTACAACCCGGTAGCTGAACCAGTGAACCATTAGCAAGACACGAGGTCAAGACTTTGAACCGTAACCAAGAACAGTCTCTCTCTAACCTAGAAGGCGATCGTAGGTTTGACAGCAACAGAAAGAACCAACAAATGAGAGAGAGAAGAAGAGGAAAAACAGGATGCTGCAACTGGGCGGGATAGGTTTCTCTGTCCTCACGTGGAATTAGAGACAGTGAGGATCGAGGTGGTACTCATCAAAGAAAATGGCACCAAAACTGAGGATTTGCATCTCATCCTGTTGAGTGATGGAAACTGTAAGCATACGACACGCAAGCTCGTCAATGGCCGCAATGTTTCCACTGGTCGCGACGACTGGTGGATCCCATTCGCGGAAGCAACCAATCGACAAGATCAATTCACGTACGAGAACAACCAATCAACAATCACAAAAACAAGAGCTAGGAGGCAATCGGTCAATTATACACGTTCGCATATCATGTCCAATCGACATCCAAATAGAATTCCAAAACTCATCATGCGTCCTCGGACAAAAAAAAAATTATCTACATGGTTAAGGTCCTCTCCAGCGTCCCCACACCAGGGACACCAACAATGTCTCCATCGAAGTCGTTATTAGTGTAGTTGGAGGATTAGTCCCACATCGGTAATGTAGATGGTAAAAATGATCCTTATATGTATGATGGGACCACATCTCAGCATTTGAGTTTTTGGATAGCGGAAAACTACAAGTGTCACAGCGGGTATTAGGGCTGAGACTTGGTCTGGATGAACCTGAGTAACCCGATCAAATTCTGAATTTGGACAATCACGAACAACAATATTTGAGAATTTGGACGGGTATAGACAAATTTTTTTTGCCCAAATTTAAATTTGGGCAAACATGGTCACCCGTATGACCAACTCGAGCAACTGGAAGAATCCGAGGAATATATATATATATATATATATATATATATATATATATATATATATATATATATATATATATATATATATATAGAGAGAGAGAGAGAGAGAGAGAGAGAGAGAGAGAGAGAGAGAGAATACGGGGTATGAGCTGACAGCCCATTTGCAACTTTGGGCTGTCAGCTAACAGCCATCCGATCTTCATCATGGACCCTTGATTTAAAAAAAAAAAAAAACCCACAAAACACCGAACCCTCTCTCTCTCCCTGTCCCTCTCTCTCTCGATCCCCACCACCGGAGCCCCGACCCCGACCCCTGCGATCCGGCACCGGCACCGGCAACGGCAGCCCCCGACGGCTCCGGCCACCGGCAGCCCCCTCCGGCCGTGCATCCGTCCCCTCGACGGCTCCAGCCACCGGCACCAGCTACAGCCTCGACTCCGACCCTTGCCCCCTGCGCCCCCGACCCCTGCGCCCCCGGCCCTGCGCTCCCGGACCCCTCCGGCGCCCGCCTCCGTCCCGGCCCCCGTCCGCCGACCCCTGCACCCGCCCACGTCGCCACCGGCCCCCGTCCGCCGACCCCTGCACCCGCCCCGGCCCCTGTCCGCCGATCCCTGCACCCGCCCCCGTCGGGCTGGTGCTCGAGCTCGAGAGAGAGAGAGAGATCGAGAGAGAGAGAGAGAGAGAGAGGGTTGACAGGTGTTCAGCATTTTTTTTTTAAAAAAAAAAATGGACGGTTCGTGATGGAGATCGGAGGGCTGTTAGCTGGCAGCCCAAAGTTACAAATGGGCTGTCAGCTCATACCGCGTATTATATATATATATATATATATATATATATATATATATATATATATATATATATATATATATATATATATATATATATATATATATATATATATATATATATATATATATATATATATATATAGAAATGCTTGAATGCGGCATGCGGTGCGTGCGGCATCGCACCGCAGCCATGTGATGCAAGCGCTGCGTGCATGCGATGCACGCAGCAGTGCATCACACGGCTGCGGTGCGATGCCGCACGCACCGCATGCCGCAGCATAGCATGCCCCTATATATATATATATATATATATAGGGTGCGGGGAGCCTGCACTCGAGGTGTGCACCTCTCGCTTGTTTACCCCCCTACAAGTTTTGGAATTTGATGAAATTTGGTGAGGGTGTTGTCTAGGGTAAGATGATCATCCTCACCAATTTTCATCAAATTCCAAAACTTCTAGGGGGGTCAAATGATCGAAGCAAAATCTGCAGATTTTAACGGTGACTGTGGACGACTGATTTTGCTTCAATGATTTGAACCCCCTAAAAGTTTTGGAATTTGATGAAAATTGGTGAGGATGATCATCTTACCCTAGACAACACCCTCACCAAATTTCATCAAATTCCAAAACTTGTAGGATGGTCAAACAATGCCTGAAGTGCAGAACGACGCTGCACCTCAGGTCCAGCATCCCTTTTCCCATATATATATATATATATATATATATATATATATATATATATATATATATATATATATATATATATATATATATATATATATATATATATATATATATATATAGAGAGAGAGAGAGAGAGAGAGAGAGAGAGAGAGAGAGAGAGAGAGAGAGAGAGAGAGTGAGAGAGAGAGAGAGAGAGAGAGAGAGAGAGAGAGAGAGAGAGAGAGAGAGAGAGAACTTGTAATATTCTTCATTGCATGGTTGGCACCGAATTATTTTTTGCTCACGTAAAAGGAAGCTCCATATTGAAAGGTGTAAAGTTTAGATCGGACGTATCTCTACTTTTTAGTGAACGGTCCGGACGAACCCCAGCAACCCGATGAACTTCTATGGTCCAAACATGAGCAAACCCTCTACAAGTTCCTTGCGCAACTCGGATAATTTGGGCAAACGCAATGTAGCTTAGTCTAAACACGGTCAAACCTCTAAACCTGACCAACCCGACTATGTCCACCCGTAGCGGGTATAACCCTCACGAAGCATCATATGTTAATACCTAGTGGCTAGAGGTGGCAATGGGTCGGGGTCGGCTTGGGTCGGACCGTACTCCTACCCATACCCATTCGGGTAGGGCAGAGTCCATACCCAACCCATACCCATTCGGACAGGGTAGAGTCCATACCCAACCCATACCCCTTCGGGTAGAAAAAGGATCCATACCCGACCCATACCCGTTAGGATTTTGGGATTTGGTGGAGAAAGATGGTCCCACTGGGTTGGAAGATAGGAATCTGATAAATATGCCTTGGTGGCAAAGTTAGGCATTTCATTAATTAGTCTTTGCCCCTCAAGGGTGTAACTATGTAATTGAAAATGGTTGACAGCTGGTGAGGGGATAGACTATAATTTAAGAAAGGGGTTATTAGCCTAAGACCCTTCTAATGAACCCAACATTAGGATAAACCCAGTGAAGGTTTTCATTTGAGCTCCAACCCCACTAACCAACCCAACAGTAGGATAAACCCCCTTAAAAAAAAAAAAAAAATCTCGAGACCACCCTCTCATCTTCAATAAACCATGGTGGAGCGATGGAGGTAGCCACGAGTAGCGGTGAAGGAGGCTGTGGCTGCGAGTAGCGGCAATGGCGAAGTCGGAGGCGGTCTCGAGCAGCAAAGGCAGAGGCAGCGGGCGTGAGCAGCGACGGCTAGGGTTTGATTTAGGTTGGGATTTTTAATTCTAGGGTCCATCCCATGGCCTTTGGATCTCAGTTAGGTCCGGTATCGGTGGTGGGTGGTTCGGTTAGATCCGGCGACGGCGACGGGGAAGGGTTTCGATTAGGTCCGGCGGCTGGGGCAATGATGCATGATTTAGGATGAGTCACAGCATACCTAAATTCGAACGAAGGTCAGGGTTTTTTTTGTCCACAGGGGTTTGACCTCAAGAGAAAGATTGTCAGGACTGCAGCTCTAACTGATCTTCTAAGAAGAGCTTCTTGCTAATTCCCCCATTTAAAAACTGTGATAAATCTCTTAGGCGAGATTTAGTTATGGGGGCAAAACTTAAATAATGAAAATATTGAGGGTAAAGTCTAATTCAGTGCAAAATTTGGGGGGCAAAGTCAAAATAACCCTTATTATTTCCGAGAAATGCTAATCAGTCCAAAGGTTTTTCCGATTTCGCTTGATACGACTGACGTGGCGTCGTACAACTGGTGGCTGATTTTCACCATTTGTACGCCGCCACGTTAGTGATCCTGAGCGGAATCGGGGGAATGCCTTCGACTTAATTCCCCGCTTCTTCTCCCTTATAAACAATGATCCCGTTGGCCTTCGACTTGATCAAATCCCAGGCGCTCTCCACGTGGCGCTCCTCCGTTAGCGTGGACCCCACGGCGAACCGGAGCACATACTTCCCTCCCACCACGGTATGCGTCATGTACGCGCTGCCGCTGCCGTTGACCGCCTCCAGCAGCCTCCGGTTCGCCGCATCGGCCGCGGCCTCCTCCTCCTCCTCCCCCTCCCCACCGGGAGGTCTCAGTCGGAAGCAGACAAGCCCGAATCGCCAAGGAACTGCCACCTCGAACCGGGGGTCCGACCGAACCATCCCCTCGAACGCCTCCGCCATCCCAACGTCGCTCCGGATGTGGGCTTGCAGGTTAGAGGTGCCGTAGGTCCGGAGCACCATCCATAGCTTGAGGCCGCGGAACCGGCGGCCGAAGCCCACCTGCAGGTCCTTCATGTCCACCACCGCGCCGGACTCGCTCTGCCGGTTCTTCAGGTACTCCGGGTCGGTCCCCAGCGCTCCGGTGAGGAGGCCCCGGTCCCGGAACCAGAGGCACGTGCAGTCGAGTCCCGTGAGGAGCCACTTGTGGGGGCTCATGCTCAACGAGTGCGCTAGCTCCACCCCGTCAAGGTAGGGCCGGAACTCGGGGCAAATGCACGCGCTGCCGGCGTACGCCGCGTCCACGTGCACCCACGCCCCGAATTCGCCAGCCACTTCAGCCAGCGGGCCCACTGGATCCACCGCCGCAGTGGAGGTGGTCCCTACCGTGGCGCACACGTAAACGGGCACCAGCCCTGCATCCACATCAGCCGCCATCGCCTCCCGGAGCCGGCTCGGCGAGAGCGCGAAGTCGAAGTCCCGGTAGGTCGCCAGGGCCCGGATGTTGGCCGGGTGAAACCCGGCGATCTTGCACGCCTTGGAGAAGGCTGAGTGGGTCTGGTCGGAGCCGTAGGCCACGAGCTTGGAGAGGTTTCCCTCCCCCCCGGCGCGGCGGAGCGCGGCATCACGAGCGGCCACCAGGGTGCAGAGAATGGCCTCGCTGGTGGTGGCGAGGATGACACCGCCACCTCCGGCGGAGGTGGAGAGGAGGTGGGCGGGGAGGCGGAGGAGGTGGGCGAGCCAGTCGAGGGCGAGGGATTCGAGCTCGGTGACGGCAGGGGAGGAGAGCCAGGTGAAGGCTACCGGGTTGAGGGCGGAGGCGAGGAGGTCGCCAGCGAGCGCGGCGGAGCTAAGGGTTGCAGGGAAGTAGGCGAAGAAGTTTGGGCTTGCCCAGTTGGTCATCCCGGGGAGGACGACACGGCGGAGGTCTTGGAGGGCTGCGTCGAAGGTGTTGTGGTGAGCCGGCGGTGTGGCAGGGAGGAGGCGGCGGAGATATCCGGGTTCAACACAGGGGAGCACCGGGCAGGACTCAACGCCCTTATAGTAGTCCAGGATGAGGTCGACCACCTGATGGAGCTGCTTTCGGAGGTCTTCGTGATCCAGCGGTTTGAAACCATGGATAGAGTCGACCGGGAGGTTGGCACCAAGGCTCCCCATTCCGAGAGAGAGAGAGAGAGAGAGAGAGAGAAGAGAGAGTGAGAGAGATGAAGAGCGAGGAGTTGGAGCTGGGTGACTTTATATAGGCACGGGATCCCGTATGCATGTGTACTTTGTATTGTCAAAGGATTGCCAACTCAGCGTATGCATATGATATGGATAGAAAAAAAGAAAACTCCAAGTGAATGAACGAGACATCCATATGATACTCTTACAAAAACAATCAAACTTTTTAAAAATCACTAATGATTTATAACTTCTTGATTACTGGCCAGTGATACCAAGGGGATTAAAGTTTTAGGCCAAAAGTGACAGGCAAGTAGGTCTGGTCCGTCGAATCGCCATCACCTTTTCTTTTGTCGCCACGTGTCTTATTTGGATTGTAGGAAATCATATGCAAAGATGCAGATGGATTTACATAAAAACTATAGGGACCACTTATCATCCGCTGAAGTCTTAAAATGGGGTGATATTACCTATATTCGGGTGGGGTCCATCGGATGGGTTGTCCGCTGGAGATGCTCTAACATCCTAGGATCTAGATAGGTTCTTGGCCTTGTGGTACTTCCTCTCTCCCATGCTAGATAGGTTCCATGTTCGACTCTCGGTATGGACATTGTGGAGCGAACTTTCCCTCAAGAAAGTTATGCCTTGTTTGCGCATACGAATCTAGACCATTGATGCCATGTTCACGGGATTATAAAAATAATAAATAGCAGTTGTTGACTGCCTCTTTCGTTTCGATCTTCGGACCTCATTGATCCATTGCTCTAGCGCCCAGTCCTCATTGAGCAATAATGCTGAGCTGCTCTGATGATATCGTAGCAACTATTGAATCGCACGCAACATAGGCAGGGTTGGAGCATCGTTTCCTATATGTAGGAACCGATTGCTTTCGCCATTTACTCCTTTTTATGTATATATAGGTATGTAGATATAGGTAATTAGATCAGATGAACAGTTTATTCTCAAATTAAAAAAAATAGTCTATTCTCCATCAACGTACATATATTATTCTGATGAGAATCATTATTTAAGGAGGTCCTAATTTAGTTTTGGTTATATTAACTTCAAGTACATTCAGTAGTCTTAAATTAAGTACCTCAAACTTGTTGAGTTGATGATTGTTTACCCTTCCAAGCAGCTGGTGAGGATTCAGACTTCAGAGTGGTTGAATTAATAACATGTCTGATACCCTCAGCAGGGGCCTAAAAGAAAAAAAGAAACTTTCAACAACCTACAACAGAAAATTCAATATTAAAAAAAAATCCAAGAGTCCACTCTGCAAAGACACACAGATGCATCACCCTCTGGTAGAACGAAAAGAGCCAGCTCTACTCACTTGCTTCAAACAATCAATTTTATCGGGTCTTCCTCACTATTCATCAAGGATTAATCAAGTAATCTCAAATTCTGTTAAAATATTGTAATTATGTATTATATGAAGACGTGTAACTCCCACCCCTTTCCTAATGTGGGACTACTCTCAACGGTCTCGATACCCCCACATCAAAAAAGAGAAACACGTGAAAAGTACTCCCCATGGAGTACATCGGGGTGGCACGACGAAAAGAACGTTCTTGCACAATAGCACCCCGGGAATCTCCACAATCAAAATGAAGTAGCCCCCCACCACTTCTCAAGCATCGCCTTGTTGATATCGCGAAGATCCAAATACCAAGCCCCCTTGTTTCCTGGATTTGTAGGCTACTTGCCAACTCACTAGATTATACAAGCTAGACGAGCCCTCTACGCCTCCCCAAAGGAAGTCCCTCTGAATATGATCAATATGCTTAATAATTACTCGTGCCGGAAAGAGATAGAAAGCAAGAAAGAATCCGACAAAGGCATGAGCACCGAGTTGGCAAGAATCAACCTCCCCCCAAGCAATAATGACTTGCCCTTCCAGCCCGCAAGCCACTGATCCACCCTCTTAATGAAACCACATCATTGCGCCTTCCCGAGGGATCTGTCTCCCAAAGGTATTTCCAAATATCGCATAGGGAGTCTCTCAAGCTTGCAATTCAGCAACTTGGTAAAGAATGGATCCACTGACTCTCTCTTTCCCATCAAGAACAGAGAACTCTTGACAAAATTAATCTTGAGGCCCTAGCTACAAGTTTAAAAGTATAAAATGTAGCCTTAAGAGCTAGCGATCACATGTGCCTCATCTACCTCGCAAAAATAAAAAAATTGTATCATCGTCGAAATGCAAGTTCATTAGTCTCAGGGAGGCCGTCCTATTCCTTAGATGTAACCAAGTCTCGCCGCACATTGAAGCACTCCGTCAAAGATATCCATCACATCTTGGGGTGGAGATGCAACCCCCCCAAAACCCAAATCTCAATCGGCTTCTAGACAGGAAGGAGGATGGTGAGGCTCGGGTGGATTAGGAGGACTCTTACCAACCACCTCGTGCTCCCTCCTTAGTAGATTTTGTCGAGGCGGGCAGCATTTCTTCTGCTAAGGGGCGTGGAGGATGCGGGAGCTCTTCTTCTGTTTCAGCTGCTGGAGGACTGCATGGTTCGGGTCATAGATCTGGAGACTCGGATACCAGATCTGGTGGCTTGGTAGCGAGATCTAGTGCAGGATCTAGCTCCAGATCTCGCGACTTGGGAGAACGGATTCCAGATCTGGCCCGTAGGGATTCCGGATCTGGAGACCTTGGATCAGGATCTGATCTAGCTTGGTGCTACTACAGTGGCTGGTGCTGGGATTGGGTCGCAAGAGTGCATCAGATCGGGCTTTTCTTCCTGTGGTGCAGCTGGTATGGATTTCGTTCACCCGAGCTCGGGAATTAGGCCTGGGGTAATCCCTGAAAAGTTAGTGATGGGGTGGGCAGGATTGATTGATTAGAATTGGGGGATCCGAGCTCCTTTCCCCCCCTCAGTTTTTCACCTCACAGACCCCGTTTCTCCCCTTAAGAACTGGTGGGTGAGAGTGTTGGTGCATAGGCTGGTAGGTCCTATGCTGATGCAGCTACATCTAGTGCAGGCCAGGTGTTTGTGGGAGTGTCTGAGAGAGTTAACATTGCTGGTAGTGCTGGTCATGTGGGCTCTTATGCCCAGCATGTGTTTGCTGGTATTCCCGAACGAGATTCAGTCCCAAGGCTAGGCCCAAGAAGCTCTAAACTGAGGTATATAGCTCCATCAGTTAGAGGTACCAAGAAGGTAGCTATATGCCCAGTGGAGGAGGTCGAGAAAAATCAGAAAATGTGGGAGCTGACTCTAGTGGGATATGTGCTGGGAAGAAGGCCCTATTTTTTGCATTTGAAGGCTTTGTTATTGCAAAAGTGGAGGCCAAAGGGAAGCTTCGAACTACTCTCTCGTGATAATATATGGTATTTTCTTATTCAAGTTTGGGTGTGAGGAAGACTATATCAAAACCTTGGAGGGAGGACCATGGCAGATTGACGGTAGGCCATTAGTTTTGAAAAAATGGGTGAAGGGTCTGAATTGTGAACGTGATCTTCTTACTAAGGTTTCGATTTGGGTTAGGTTCCCTAACCTGTTAGTAGATCTATGGTCTAAAGAATTGCTTAGTAGAATGGGAAGCATCATCGGCGTTCCACTGCATATGGACTAAGCTACTACAGACCAATCCCGGGTAAGCTATGCCCGCTTTAGTGTGAAAATTAACGCGGAGGATCCCTTGCCTAAAGAGGTGGAAGCCCGAGATAACAAAGACAATCTTCTATCCATTCAACCAGTCTTATACGACTGGATCCCCCCAAGATGTCGTGCATGCAAATCCTTTGATCATGGCGAAGGAAATTGCAGCAAACATCCTAAAATTGGAGGTCATTGGATGAAGAATGGGCCGGCATTTGCCAATGGAGGCATGATGGGGAGAAATTTCAGTTGGAAAGCAGTTCCTCCAACGGAGACAAGGGGATCTTCTCCCCCTTTGATGACTCCAACTCAGCCTCATGGGGTTCGGCCCACTGTAGGTGAACATGAGTGGACACTAGTGGGAAAACTTGATAGACGGAAAGGGAAAGAGTAAGTGGTGAGTGGCCCAATGGGATCAGGCAACCGCTATAGCCCTCTGAGGGAGTTTGCTGAAGTGGAAGGGGGGGTAGCAGGTGTTGTTGGTAGGGATGATGCAGGTGCTGGTGTCGAGGGTGTGATGTCTGCTACATCTAGATTAGAAGTTGGTGCTGGCACTATTGCACCTGTGGCTTTTGTTGGTGTTACGCAGTCCCGGGGCAGTATTGTTGATATTGATTGTGCTGGAGCAGGAGCTGTTGGGAGTGTTGAGGTAGATGTGGGAGCTAAAACTACTGATATGCATGAGGAGGGTGCTACTTTCTTTTTGCCTGAGGGTGGCATAGCAGTAGGGGTTGGTGCTGATGATGTTACGTGTTCTGGAGTTGCTGCAGTCATTCAGGAAGGAGTTGATGTTACAAAGTCAGAAACTGGGAAAGAAGAGGGTGTTACAGAGCCATAAGCTGGTGAAGAAGATGCTGATTCGGTGGCTAGTGCTGTTCCAGTGAGTGTTTCGCAGGGAGGGATAGCAGAGGATGCTGCTCGTTTAGTTGATTCTGCAAACACTGTTGGTTTATAGGCTGGTATTGGATTTCAGAGCAATGCTACAATTTATGCTGTCCCGGCATTGGATGTTGTTACGCATTGTGCGACTGCTGCAGTTGCTGGAGGCACTGCAGTTGCTAGTGTTACACCACCAGCTGGTGCTGTTACACCAGTGATTGTAGGCACTGTTGCGCTAGCGAATGCAGGGGCTGCTTCCCAAGCAGAGAGTACAACCAGCGAGGGTGAGAGACCGATTACCATATTGGTCTGCTCTCTGTGCGATGAGGTAGGGTTTTGTTGTTGATGTGGCCTCTTTGGTCGTGTGGACTGCTTGCTCATACAGAGATAAGCCGTGATTTGTATCTGTCGCTTTTGTTTTTCATTTAATATATTTGTTTTTTACCTCTCAAAAAAAAAAAAAATCCATCACTTGAAGAAAAAAGTACGGTGAGAGATGACAAGAGTTTCAATCACAGTGCAGTCCAAACTACTTCTATTGAATTTGTTGGAATCTCACCGATAGAATTCCAACACAAACTACTCAAAGGGTTTTTAGTAGCACCAGGCAGTGGTGATTGAAGTAGGGGTGGCAATGGGTCGTGTCGTGTCTAGTTTCGGGTCGTGTCCAAAACCCCTAGATCCGGACCCGACCCGTTTAACTAATCGTGTCTAGATCCTAAACCCGTACCCAACCCGTTTTTAAACAGGTAGACCCGATAAAACCCGTTAGACCCGTTTACCACATGGGTTTATTCGGTTGACCCGGTCCGACCCAATCCGACTCGACCCGACCTAACCCGATAGACCCGCTAATACTATATATTACAGAATCGGATTGCGGGTAGACCCGACCCAATCCAACCCGTTGAATTTTAAACGGGTCTTTCCGGGTCTACCGTGTCCAGACCCTAAACCCGGATCCGACCCATTTTATTAAACGGGTCTATCGTGTCGACCCGTTTACGACCCGAACCCGTTTAGTCTTGACCGAGACCCGCTAACTTCGTGTTGGGTTGTGTCGGGTCTGAAATTGCCAGCCCTAGATTGGAGGCAACAAGTAGTAGAAAAAGATGGTGGTGGTAGTCCGTGGTTGGTGGTGGCCGACGGCGAAGGATGGTGGAGGACGGTGGCAACGACCAACGGGTTAAGTGGCCCATGGGAATCTACAATGATCCGAGTCCAAATGAGAATTTTGTACTCTTCCCGAATTTGCGATAAATTAAAACCACGTTTTCTATCAGACAGAAGACGATTAGGGAATGCCAAACACGTATGAGTTCCTTTTGACAACTCCCAACCAAACATGTTATAAACTCGATTAAACGTTTTTTTCGAGGGAGATAAAGTTCAGGGAAAATACTATTCAACCAGACGAAAACTTTACAGACTCATTACAGATCCCATCGCAGTCGTCCGTTGCATCCAAATCCGATCGATGAATCACACTTAACCTTGAAAGGCAGGCAACAAATAACTATGATGGGATATGTAAAGAGTCTATTAAGCCTTTTGTCTGGTTGAATAGCATTGCTCAAAGTTCAACCATATTTGTAAAAAATTTATGTCTTGTATTATCCTTTATTAAAATAAAGAAAGGTCCCTGGCCCATGACTGTACTCCGTTGTGAATGAATCACTCTTTTCTTGTTTTTTTTATTGCAAGGCTCACATGTTTTGCATATTCTTCTTGCATGTATCTCTTTTTGAAAAATTTGACTTACCCCCTTAAAATTATATACTAATTAGTAAGTCACTCATCTTTTAATCATTATTAGACTTACCCCCCAATTTGACTTACACCCCCAAATTACTATATAATAATTAGTCAGAATAGAAGGGTATGCCTAAATATCATTTAATTATGGGGGTGTATGCTTAAATATCATATTGTTATAGATGTATAAGTCTAATTTTTAGGAGGGTAAGTCTAATATCGATTAAAAGGACGATGACTTACTTATTAGCACATAATTTTTTTTTTTTTTTTTTGGGGGGGGGGGGGGATAAGGGGCCCTGGTCAGACCCAGAAGTCACCACCACAACGTGAACGACACACAACTACCGGATCCGAACCGGGAAAGAGGACGGACCACCTAGCTTACAGAAGTCGCCACACCAGCCACACACTGTGGGAAAGGACCTTTATGCTTCAATGTGTTGGATACTTAGCCCATAATCCTAATAATCTAATTCTACAACATTAGTTCATAATAGGGTTAACACTTAAATTAACATGATCGTCGGTTCTCCAACCTCTGACCAATTTTGGTCCATTTCCTCTTGGCTTAGAGAGTTCTAGGTTGACTATGCTCAAGCTTTGTTTAATTGTTGGAGGTTTTCTTTTGATTGTGATGGTGCCTTTTAGTCATTACTTGTGATTTCTTTATTCTAAAGCTTAGGGGATGTTTGGCATTTAGAACATCTATTCCGCTTAAACCTCATGTAGAAGAGGGTAAGCCGGTCAATTACTATTTCTAATGTAATGCGATGGTTCAACATTCTAGTTAGCATAGAAACGCACGGAGTGATATATTATCGTCCTCAATTCCTTTATTCCACTGGAATAAATACTATCCATTTTTTTTAAAATATAAAACTGGGAATAGAAATGGACGGTTCCGGAATGATGCCAAACACCCCCTTAATATTAGGGGTCACAATGGGTCGTGTCGTGTCGGGTTCGTGTCGTGTCTAGTTTCGGTCGTGTCCAAAACCCCTAGACCCGGACCCGACCCGTTTAACTAATCATGTCTAGACCCTAAACTCATACCCGACCCACTTATAAACGAGTAGACCCGATAAGACTAGTTAGACCCATTTACCACATGGGTCTGTTTACTTGACCCGATACAACCCAATCCGACTTGATCCGATAAGACCCATTGGCACTACATACTACAGTATCGGATTGCGGGTAGACCTAACTGTGTGTACCTGGATGATCCGATCGGAGAGTGGCCGTCAACTTCGTCGCGGGCCGGCCGCACACTTTGTCGTGGACCGGTCGCTCGCTTCACGTCCCGAAAAAAAAGCAACCCACGAAGGAACCGGGGCTGGCAATCTCGTTGCGGGTCGGCTGCGCACAAAGAAGAGAGGGGGGGGGACGCCCCCCCCCCCCCCCACTGGTTGTCGGTCGCGCGCGAAAGAAGAGAGGGGGGGAGTGCCCCCCCCCCCCCCTACTGGTGGTTGGCCGCGCGCGAAAGAAGAGAGGGGGGGAATGCCCCCCCCCCCTCCCCCCACTGAGGGTCGGCCGTGCGCCAAAGAAGAGGGAGGGAATGCCCCCCTGGTGGTCGGCTGCACGCGAAAGGAGAGGAGTGCCCCCTCCCCCCCCTCCCTTCTGGAGGTCGGTCGCGCGCGAGGAAGCGGCTCAAAGGGGGATCGAGTTCCCCGAGAATCATGCCCCCAAAACGTGCGACGGTTGAACCCGGAAATCTCGATCGCACAACGGTTATGAGAGAGCAGCCCACAACCCCAAGATTCCCGGTTGACTGATATGGCAGGTAATGACCCGGGCCGTAATTACCGGGTGCCAGCCATGCAACACGTCACCCCCACGCAGACTGTTAAGCACATTGTGAGAGCACGTCATCAACGTCGTCCCGCATGGAGCGCTCCAACTGTCATCCCAGGATACTACAAAAGGGGCCCTACCCCTCAGTGAAAGGGACCGAATTCTGGAGGAGGTGCTGCCCAATTCTTCCTAGATTTTTCAGAGCTAGAGTGAAAGTGAGATTACAGAGGTCGGTAATTTGGGAGACCGGTCCTCTCAGGGTGTAATCGGGTCAGGATGAGAGATTGTAACCGGATTGTTGTGTTAGTGCATTCTCGCCCCGCCCCGTGGTTTTTTCCCCTTCGATGTTGAGAAGGGGTTTTTCCACGTAAACCCGGTCTATTGCGTTTCTTGGCTTGTTAGATTATGCCTGCCAACCAAACCGCCCGATCCCAAAAAACCCCCCGACAATCTTGGTGCTGTCTGTGGGATCGTCTTCGAGACTTCCTACCAGAGCTCTTAACTGTCGACCCGTGGGTGTCAACCAGTCTGAGTCTACCTGCAATTGCCTGAGTCTACTGACCGACCGACCCGTGGGTGTCGACTCACCAGTAAACTTAGAAGTCATCACTACTGTCGCAAGGTTGAGAAACAATGGTCGGTGGATCATATCATACCCGCTCGACTTCACAGCTCCCGTCCAACGCTGCTCCACTCAGAGATGCTAATGATGTTGGACATCCGGTTCAACCACCAAAGACCTCAGAGCGCACCATCCCACTAAAGAATCCCGCGCAGAGGGTCGAGGAGTCTATCCAAGCTCCGGTAGTAAGCCTAGCTCCTCTACCAGGAGGCCTATCTGAGGCTTTCCTGGCTACCATGATGATGACTCAACAAACTCTTATCGCCTAGCTCCAGACGATTCAACGTAACTACGAGGAGTTGTGCGACTTCATGCGAGCCACACCGGTTGGTGGCCCATTCAACCAAGGCTTACTGGTCCAAGCTGGACAAAGCCTTCCCGCGCAAGTTGCCCAACCGGGAAAAGTGCAGCTGCCATTGAATCCTCAGGTGGAGGTCAAAGCAAATCGCTCGGTGGAGGTCCAAAGTACGAATCCCGACGGGCGAGACTCAAGTAGCCCGGAACCTATTGAAAGAAACAAGCAAGCTCCGATAGCGTCGACACGCTCGGACGTATGGTCCCGGCTTGGGGCACACCCCCGACAGCAGCCCGTATCTAAGTACCACTCGAAGATGGATTCAACGGAACCTCACCGCCTAAAGCGAGAAGTGGAGCATTAGCGTCAACCGAGCGATCGTCACTACACCCGTGTGACACTAGCTAGCCGGCAGCCGGATCATACTGCTAACTGAAGGAGCGTCTATGATCGCATCAGGGTACTGGCTTCGAAGCGACTTGGAGATCAAGAAGGAATCTAGCGAGACCGATCGGGAACCCGAGCTCCCGATCAGCTAGAGGAGGTCGCTATCCGAGGAGCCGCATGGTCACCACTTGTCGAAAAACTCCTTAGGAAGCCATTCCCATGCGGGTGGAAGCCTCCACGCCTCCCCAAGTTTGATGGATTGGACCCGGTGGAGCACGTGCTTGCTTTTTGAGATGCCCTGGTCCCCCACGAAGATGACCACATCCTTTGTCGGACCTTTGCCAACAGCTTGTCAGGAACCCCCCTCGAATGGTTCCACAAGCTCAGACCCTCATCCATCTCATGTTTTTCTGATCTGAGCACACGGTTCATCGATCAATATCGTTGCAACCGCTAGGAGCTGAAGACTCTGGAGTCACTCTTTGGGATGAGTATGACCCAGAAAGAGACGTTGAGATAGTTCTTCCACAGGTTCAGGGCCGAATACCTGAGCTTGGGAGATACTAATGGACAAGACCTCATGGTGGTAGCGGTTTTCAAGAATTTGGTCCAGCCTAATCAACTGATCAGTGCAACACTCATCAAGAGATCGCCCACGACGGTCGACGAGCTATTCCGGAGGGTGGAGAAATACATCAAGATCGAAGATACCAAACGAAAGCTGAAGACTAAAGACACTAGTGACTAGCAACCAGCCTTCAATCGACCAGCGGTTGTATGGAATGTAGAAAAACAGTCAGGCGAATCGATGCGGCATGACGCATAGCACTAAAAGTGGGGTGATCATGGCAGAGCACCCTACACTCCATGGAATCGGGACTTCACGGTGCTGAACATGCCGATTGACGAGGTCTTCGAGATTATCAAGGAGGAGCAGTACTTTTGCAGGGCACTGCCGATGCGCCTAACAGAGAGAAGCTCATGAGACCTATCTCGCTACTGTGATAACCACATGGAGCACGGACATACCACTTTGTAGTGTCAAGCGTTGCAGAATCACATCGAGGACCTCGTTGAAGCAGGCTATCTCGACCAGTTCATTGACCATCCCCGACGTATAGCCCACAAGCATGTTGATGAGATATAGGAAGGCACACCCTCTGCTAACTAATCACTACTGCTTGTAGCATCCTGGGCCTAATAATGTAATGGCTTGATGCCTTTAATGAAATAATTCAAGTTCTCATTTTTATCAATAAAGACTCTATGCAAAAGTTCAGCATCCAAGATCCCTAGCAATATGATAGGGCTGGGGGTGGCGAAGGATCGGGAAGACCGACCCTGGACGGAATCGTCCATCCTAAAGCCAGAAGCCTCCTCTAGGAGCACCTGACACCCCACGAGTTGAGTCAGAAAAAATCCTCCTCTGGGAGCATCTGAACCCCACGAGTTGAGTCAGGCTAGAAGCCTCCTCTGGGAGCACCTGACCCCCCACGACTTGGGTCAGGCCAGAAGTGTGTGTACCGTGAGGAACTTACCTGCCGGGAGCCGTAGCTACGTCGCGGGCCGTCCCGCACGGAGTGAAGGAGGAGAGCGAACCTACCTACCGGGGGCCGTAGCTACGTTGCGGGTCGGCCACACTCTAAAAATCTTGGCGCCATGGGGTAGCCCAAGTCCCCCTACAGGGGTCGGTCGCGCAATAGGAAAAAGGGGGGGAGGATCCCAAGCCCCCTACCTCGGTTGGTTGCGCAACAGCCAAAGGGGGGGATGGCTCAAACCCCCCCATCTCGGTCGGCCGCGTAACAGTCAAAGGGGGGGGATGGCTCAACCCCCCCCCCCCCCCCCCCCCCCACCTCGGTCTGCCGCGCAACAGCAAAGGGGGGGGGGGGGGATGGCTCAACCCCCCCTCCCCCTCGGTCGGCCGCGCAACAGTTAAGGGGGCGCGGGGGGATGGCTCAACCCCCCCCCCTTGGTCGGCCGCACAACAGTTAAGGGGGGGGGGGATGGCTTAACCCCCCCCCCCCCCCCACCTCGGTCGGCCGCGCAACAGCCAAAGGGGGGGGGGGGGAATGGCTCAAACCCCCCCCCCCCCACCTCGGTCGGCCGTGCAACAACCAAAAAGGGGGGGGGGGGGGGATGGGTCAAACCCCTCCCCCCCTCTCTCGGTCGGCCATGCAACAGGGAAAAGGGGGGAGGAGCTCAAATCCTCCCCCCCCCTCTCTCTCTCGGTCGGCCGTGCAACAGCCAAAAAGGGGGGGGGGATGGCTCAAACCCCCCCTCTCAATCGGCCGCGCAACAAGTCGAGGAGCGATGCAGCAGTCGAACCCGAAAATCTCAGAGGCTACGGAGTGCTGACTACGCTCTGAGATTTCCAGCCAAAATAACCGAGTGTCGACCACGTGCCACGTCTCCACTACTGAGGCGGTTTAGCTCAATGCGGGGACACGTCGTCTACCCATCCCGCACGGAGCGCTCCAACCGTCATCCCACCACTATAAAAGGGGACCTACCCCTTCAGCAGAAAGGAGGAATTCTGGAGGAGATGCTGCCAGTTTCGTCCCGAAATTTGTGAGTTGCGGAGGTCGGTCGGTACCTTATTTGAAGTTGCCACCGGCGGTCGATAGTTAGTTGCTGTCTGCAGAGGTCGGTAGTTAGTTGCTGTCTGCAGAGGTCGGTAGTTTGAGTGAAACTGCAGAGGTCGGTATCTTGGGTGATCGGTCCTCAGGGTGTAATTGAGGTTAAGGTGAGAGATTGTAACCGTTGCAATTGTTTTAGTGCATTCTTGCCCCACCCGTTGTTTTTTTCCTTTCGACATTGAGAAGGGGTTTTTCCACGTAATCCCCGCAATGAGCTCAACTGACTCGGTAGTGGAGACGTGGCGCGTGGTCGATACTCGGTCATTTTGGCTGGAAATCTCGGAGCGTAGTCAGCACTCCGTAGCCTCCGAGATTTCCGGGTTTGACTGCCGCATCGCTCCTCGACTTGTTGTGTGGCCGACTGAGAGGGGGGGGGGGGGGTTTGAGCCATCCCCCCCTTTTTGGCTGTTGCACGGCCGACCGAGAGAGAGAGGGGGGGAGGGTTTGAGCTCCTCCCCCCTTTTCCCTGTTGCATGGCCGACCGAGAGAGGGGGGGTTTGAGCACAGAGGGAGGGTGACTGCCTGCGCGCGCCTGCAAGCTGAAGTAGGAGTACATGCTGCCGGGCGTTATCTTGTAGTCTTTGACAAAATACTTTTTCAAAAGATAGGCAACACAGAGCTGCTTCCCCACCAGTTCTTCTACCGTCTCGATACAACAAAGTATCTTCCAGCCGTTGCCAATTATCTGGCCTGGAGATACCTTTATATACTCCAGTAGGTGACCTGAGAAGCTAGCGAGAGGAACCCTCAGGCCGCAACGCAACTGCCCAAGGGTGATGACAGTGCGGTCGTCGTCGTCAGGGTCCAGGGGACCCATAGCGAAAGAGAGGGAGATGGTATCAGGGATACCGTGCGCTACCCGGACGTCCTCCAACAACGGGAACTTCTTCGGCACAGTGAACCAGGTGAAAGACATCTTCAGTGCTGACCCTCGGTGTGTATCCCAATGAAGCTCCTTCTAACACGTGACCCCTCGACGTGTATCCAAAGGGAGCTACCTCCAATGCGCAACCCCTCGGTGTGTATCTAAAGCTGACCTCAGTGTAGCTACCACCTCGTGCAGCGAATCGTCAACCCGAACGAGCCTTCAGCCACAGAAGAGATGGAGAGAAATCTGAAGCAGAGGAAGAAAATGAACCCTCGGGGTCCTATTTATAGAAAAAATATAAGCTGTGGGAGTTGGTTCGGATTTCGAAAAAGGAGAAGGCGGGGTGGCGACGCCTGGTGATGCCGTGTGGCAAAAAATTGGAAAAAGCCCAGACAGCCATCCGGAGTTCCAACAGTATCGAAATGAGGCTGGCATACAAATCGAGGCAAAGCGATCCTGACCGGGCGGGGCTGAAGACCGTCCGATCAGGAGGGGGTATTGTGTGTACCGTGAGGAACTTACTTGTCGGGAGCCGTAGCTACGTCGAGGTCCGTCCCGCATGGAGTGGAGGAGGAGAGCGAACCTACCTACCGGGGGCCGTAGTTTCGTTGCGGGTCGGCCACACTCTAAAAATCTTGGCGCCATGGGGTAGCCCAAGTACCCCTACAGGGGTCGGCCGCGCAACAGGAAAAAGGGGGGAAGGAGCCCAAGCCCCCCCACCTCGGTCGTCCGCGCAACAGCCAAAGGGGGGGGATGGCTCAACCCCCCCCCCCCCCCCCACCTCGGTCGGCCGCGCAACAGTTAAAGGGGGGGGGGGGGGGTGGCTCAACCCCCCCCCCCCCCCCCACCTCGATCGGCCGCGCAATAGCAAAGGGGGGGGGATGGCTCAAACCCCCCCCCCCCCCCACCTCGGTCGGTCGCGCAACAGTTAAGGGGGGGGGGATGGCTCAAACCCCCCCCCCCCCAACCTTGGTTGGCCGTGCAACAGTTAAGGGGGGGGGGATGGCTCAACCCCCCCCCCCCCCCCCACCTCGGTCGGTCGCGCAATAGCCAAAGGGGGGCGGGAATGGCTCAAACCCCCCCCCCCCCCCACCCCACCCCCCCCCCCCCACCTCGGTCGGCCGTGCAACAGCCAAAAAGGGGGGGGGGGATGGCTCAAACCCCCCCTCTCAGTCGGCCGCGCAACAAGTCGAGGAGCGATGCGGCAGTCGAACCCGGAAATTTCAGAGGCTACAGAGTGCTGACTACGCTCCGAGATTTCTGGCCAAAATGACTGAGTGTCGACCGCGTGCCACGTCTCCACTACCGAGGCGGTTGAGCTCATTGCGGGGACACGTCGTCTACCCGTCTCGCGTGGAGTGCTCTAACCGTCATCCAACCACTATAAAAGGGTACCTACCCCTTCAGCAGAAAGGAAAAATTCTGTAGGAGACACTG
This sequence comes from Chamaelirium japonicum, assembly GCA_947650365.1. Classification (NCBI taxonomy): domain Eukaryota; kingdom Viridiplantae; phylum Streptophyta; class Magnoliopsida; order Liliales; family Melanthiaceae; genus Chamaelirium; species Chamaelirium japonicum. The sequence goes on along the minus strand of OX393557.1, from coordinate 27,610,516 downwards.
CCAGTTTTGTCCCGGAATTTGCGGAGCTGCGGAGGTCGGTCGGTACCTTAGTTGAAGTTACCGCCGTCGATCGATAGTTAGTTGCTGTCTGCAGAGGTCGGTAGTTAGTTGCTGTCTGCAGAGGTCGGTAGTTTGAGTGAAACTGCAGAGGTCGGTATCTTGGGTGACCGATCCTCAGGGTGTAATTGGGGTTAAGGTGAGAGATTGTAACCGTTGCAATTGTTTTAGTGCATTCTCGCCCCACCCGTGGTTTTTTCCCTTTCGACGTTGAGAAGGGGTTTTTCCACGTAATTCCCGGTCTTTGTCATTCTAGTGGCTTGTTAGATTGTGTTTGCCATCCGAACCGTCCGGTTCAAGTAAAAACCCCCCACAAGAAGTCTCCTCTAGGAGCACCTGACCCCCCCACGAGTTGGGTCAGGCCAAAAGTCTCCTCCGAGAGCACTTGATGTTAGGTTTGATGTGGTCTATAGCTCGTAAAACCCTAGGTTTGGCTGTATATAGTTGATAGTTTATTTAGTATTGTATAAAGGTAAGTATTATTATACATGTTCTGTTTATAAAACTTAAGGAGCCATGACTATATAGTAATCCATCTGAGTGGAAGACTCAGTGGATCGGTCCTATGAGCCTAAATCGTTCACAGCTCTGATTTGGGTTGGTCGCCCTATCAGGATAAGCTGTTGGAATGACAGAGCATGAGTATCTCCATAATGGTCATTACCAGGCACAGTGTCTATGGCCGAACGGAACCAACATGGTGCACAGATCGGTGAGCAGACACCGGTGCATATAGCCGTGTTTCTGCTTAGGGTAATCGGTACGGTCCTAAACCCTGAGGAACCGTGACCGATGGACTAACCAGTTGTGTGTAACTTTGGTTCACCAACGTGTGAGGGATCTAACCATGACCCAATACCACGGTGCGCTGGGTTACCGGGCTGGCGTTGCATCGGTACGCCACTCTTGCAGGCCATCCACATCCTTATCGGGAGGTGCGTTCCTTGGTATGACATACACCGCACTAAACCCAGGCCTGGTGGTCAGTAGTTGAGCTGTTGACCGGATCTGATTGCTTGGCCAAAGTGATCGGAGGTGCGATGTGATAGTCAACCTGGAAGGAACCTAGTCATATGGTCACTCGAGTCTGACGGTGCTCTCCACCACTCGAGTTGACTCATGGCACCAAGTGGAGGGACATCGTATTACCAATACTAAGCAGAGATCAGGGGTATGCGAGAGAGCTTAATAAGTCTGGGAGAATTGGAGTGCAACCTGCGTCGTACTCTGGGTGGCCACGCAGGTTAACCGGGACCCAGATGATTGACAGGGACACTTGGATAGTGTGTCAATCGGGTTCGGTTGGAAGCCATGAATCCTAGTCCCTGAAGGTTCCACCCTATCCACGATCGTTACGGGTCATTACTTTCTCTTTGTCTCACAGCATATTATGAGTTGAAGAAATAATGCCTAATCGTCCTATGTTCCGTGAGTGCATCGCACTGGAGCATGATGGTTGCACAGGACTAAGTATGTTCACTAGGGGGCAACCCCAGAGTAGTGTAGAGACATACGATATTGCCATTATACCATGAGTAGTCCATTCCGTATGTGCGTGTTGCACTAGAACACAGAATGCGAGTTTAGTAATTTTTTTACTATGGGGCACCCCACCTTTTACTAAGGGCACTCTAGTAAATAGTAAAAGTATTATTCATCATCCCATGGTATATTGACTTGTTACTGATACCGATGAGGTGCCCTAAGTGTTAGGGTGCATTATCGTGCACGTAGATGAGCCATACATAGTCCCGTATGAGGTGAACGACCACTAGATGCATGGGGGCATTTTGGTCATTTCAAAATATCCCGCATGCCCTAATGACCGCCATCTTCATTAGGGCTAGCTTGCATGGCCATCAAACTTATAATTAAGGGATTAATTCAGATTTAAAAGATTTTGAATCATCTCCTTAATTGCAACAATTTTAATATGGCAACTAGTAATAAAAAGGGGCATTGAATTTGAGAGTAATGAGATGGAGAGAGAGAGAGGAACGATTTCAAATGGCAAGGGAGAGTGAGAGGCACTTTTTTCAGATCTGAAATGGTGCATCCTTCTCAGATTTCTGATGAAGAATCAAACCCCATTCTCTTATGGTTCGGATTTTTTGCCATTTCTCTCTTTCGGGTTCATCTCTCTCTTATTCCTTCATCTTCTTCTCCAAGTGTGTGTGTGAGAATGATGGAGATCGCTTGTACTCTGAGGCACTCAGAGATTAGAGTGTAAGGATCCGGGATGATATGTGAGATCGGGTGAATCCGATGAGATTCATTTCTCTCTTGCGCGAGGATCCCGCTCGTGATTGCTGTCCAGATTTTACGAGCATATCTGTACTATTTTGATCATTGCAGCAGTTATAGAAGTTCAAATGACTTCAAATTGATTGCAAATTCTTGGCGTTGAAGTCTTCTTTCTGGCAAATCAAGTTTCGCTCCGTTCCGATATCGGGATAGAAAGTTACGGCCTTTGCACTGAAGTGTGTTTGTGCAGATCCGAATTTGTCTTCATCAACATAGAAGCAATTCTTCACGGTGTTAAATCCCGCACGAAGGTATAACCTACTAACCCCTAGATCTATCATAATGTATACATATAAGATATGTTAATCATTTTGATAGATAACTATAGGGGTTCGATTCGTATTCGTTTTACTATTTGGACATATGATTAATATGAATGAAAATTTTAAAATGCACCGCACACCGAAACGATCCCCGGGATCGACTTCATCTTCTATTGCGCATCCGATATCATTCCAACAAATGGTATCAGAGCCATTTTGGTGTGCGATTCATGAGAAAATTTTTCATGGAACGAATCGTATGTGCATTTGATGAACGAATGCATCACCGGGGTTTGCGTAGATCATATATTCATATATGTCGCATGTTATGCATAGTGTGTTTTGCAGGGCACCGCTATAGTGTGATTGTTTGCTTTCGGGGGTCGGACCCCGAAATATAATTGCATGGCATTTCGATTGTTTCTGTGATGGATGAATGTAAGGCCTAATGGGACAAGCACGTGGAGGTTGACCAAGGCTTGGTTTTTTCTGGCCCTTATTTCTATTCTTGTCTTTATTCCTCTACCTAGGAAAATGTGTACGAACGAGCAATTGCTCGAAGCGTACTAGTATTTTCAGTTACAGGTTAAAGTCTTGGAGGACAAGGATAGATCGGAGATTCATCACTGGAGGACCGAGCGCGGTGGCCCAAAGTAAGGAATATCTGGAAGATGCCATTGAAGAAATGTCAGAGCATTGCTAGTCAGGTGCAGGGGTCGGACCCTGAACTTGATATCAATGGATGTTTATTTTTCTTTGGTTGGATATTTCTTTAAACCCCGGTGAAAGAATATAATCTGATGCAGTATGTGTTAGATTGTGGGATGCCCTTTCCCCACTATTTGTGGGATGCCTATTCCCCACTTGTTCCATGCGACCATTAGGTTAGATCTCTATTTATTGACACCCATAGTCTAATTGGTGTTTGATGGTAGTTGGATCCCATAACACTCGATTATGCCACCGTTAGGTAGAGGTCCGACGGAGGTTGTCGGATGTCCCTAATTGTTTTGATATCGAAACCAATAGTGATGTGGTGATCATCTACGACATCAGACATCAAGTTACATATAAGGAGTCATACTAATGGGAGACATTTTCTTGTATGTCTAGACCATAGGCTAGGATCTAGAGCACAAAGGGTAATGATCATTTTATTTAGTATCGAAGGCTTGGAGAGTACGTAATGTGATTCTCGGGAGAAAGGTGACAACTGAGTATCCACGGGATAAGGACTATGGTCCTTTCCAAGTCTATCTATACTTTATAAAAGGTCTTAACTCTAGTGGGAGTGTGGTATGACCAGGGTCTAGGTCTAGGTTGTCACAACCTAGGAACTAAAATACTTGCATTAAAATAACCCTCACCATAATTAAGGGATGTGTAAAAGGACTCAGTATGAGTGCGCCTGGCCTCCAAGGGCCAATTGCTGAATTTCTGGGTGATAGGGTATGGCTCAACATCCCCCTCGGGTGAGAGTTATGTTCTATCATGCCGGAGGCTTAGCAGTTTCCTTCAAGATATGGTTGTCACGATGCCAGGAGAGAAGGGTTTTTTTCGCCCTCACGGGGGCCGCATGAACTCCCATGTCGTGAGTGCCTAGGCTCATGGGTAAGCATCCGAAGCACCTGTGAAGCTACCCGTTGCGTCGCATGGAGATCACGGGGGGCTAGCCAAAAGGTACCATGGTCCATCATAGCCCATTTGTGGCAGATTTGGATTGGATCGGAAAGATCCAATGTGAGCGGAGGACGATACACACTGCCCCCTCGGGCGGGTGTATCCGAATCCGAGATCTCGCATACATGGTAAATTACTCCATGGAGATGTCTTCGTTTTGAGGGTAGCATTGGCATATGGATGTAATTAGCTTGTTTTAATAATATCCTTAAAATAAGTTTTAATACAATCTATATTCAACCATAGATCCCCTGTCCGCTATCCCATTAGATAACTAGATAACGGGTACCGACTTCGTAGACCGATAATGCCATCATGACCTTATATTTAGGGTTGGTAAACTACAATGGCTATAAATCTTAATGTCCCTAAACCAGACCCATCGGGTCCAGATGCCACTGTGGCACAGGCTAGGGCATATAACGATTAACGAGAGTCTGTAGAGATGTGCAAGTGCTATGTCATAGCATACTTGCGGACAACTCTTCAGAAGTAAGTCAGACATATGTCGGGTTCTCTGATGTAATGTTCTGTTATAGCATCAGATGTCTGAGGGGAGCAGTCAAATGACTTACTTTCTCACCATCAAGAAACTCGTCAGCACTAAGATGTTTGATGGAATACTGGTTTGGAAACACATTCTTGGATTCCAGAGCGAACTGTTTTTCTTTGAGGTGATGGAGAACATCTGTCTTGCATTCTTATATGGAACCTTTGAAGGCTTTGTCAGAGACTTCAGCCTTTACAAGCTGGAGATGACAAATACGAAACTTCTGGGAGCTATCCAGGTCACTAAGGATGAGACCAAAATTAAAGGTAATTCCTTTAGTGCATAACTTAGGCTTTCTATGAAATGCCTAAAAGTAAGACCTGATCAGAAACTAAAATCAATGCCTGTATAGAATCAGGAGTGGACTCTTAAGTCTGGTGAAGCCTAGTACGAAAGTGCTTCCTATGTGGCAACAGAAGGGGCATTAGAAGATTGAATATGGTCTCAGGGTGCTAGGACAGATAAACATCAACTCTTGGTAGAGTTAAATTGCCATATAGTAGCAGTGCTTCTGCTTCTTGAAATATGGACTTCGTGTGTATAGAGATTCAATGAAAGTAGAAGGCTACTTATTGGTAAGGTGGTCCTAACATAGAAGCTGATACCATAACAACTGCGGAAGCTGTTAATATGTTATCTTAGATTTTTCGATAGAAGGATTTTGATCCTTAGAGATTTAGTTATGTTTTCTCCAAGCTAAATAAAGGTTTTCAGTTTTAATCGATGGTTTTACGTGCATTTCTTAAACTGAATAGGTACCTTCATTCCTAAAGGAATAGCTCATAACAATTTCTTTGTATCAAAATCTAGTTCGAAAATAGATTACATAATAGCTGTAGTATCTAATTCATATTCATCTTATTCCTTAGGATAATTTAATCCAATTGTGGCTCCTATGACTTAGATATATTGTTTCAAACATAATTCAAAGGTTAGTGAAGGCTGAGTTTTTAAATACAGATCCCACGGAGACCCTTCCGACCTGTGAGTCTTGTTTGAAAGGCAAAATAACCAAAAAAGGCCACTGAGGTATTGGAGTTAGCCCATTCTGACGTATGTGGTTCCAAGAGCATCCAGATGGATAATATCTATTGGATGAGTTCCACAGGTACCTGATGGAGCATGGGATGATATCTCAGTTAATTGCTCCAGGGACACCATGCCAGAATGGAATATCCAAGAGAAGGAATTAGACCCTATTGGACATGGTATATAGAATGATGAGTTTTGCCAAGTTTACTACCCATCTTCTATGGGTTACACTTTGAGACACAGTAGAGTATATCTTGAATAATGTCTCATCTAATCAGTGCCTCATACCCTTGAAAAACTATGGTCTGAGCGAAAGCCTATACTACGACATTTTAGTATATGGGGATGTCCTACATATGTGCAGAAGGACAAGAGGGATAAGATGGAGACTAAGTTCAAGGTGTATCTGTCTATAGGTTATCCTAGAAAAATATAAGGTGGACTATCCATGATCCTAAGGAATAGAAGGTGATCATTTCTACAAATGCCATCTACCTAGAGTGGGATTCTATTATAGACCATATGTCCACTAGTAAGGTAGTTCTGGGTGAATTACTAGATACTAGTGGAGAGCGCATGATCGGAAATGTAGTGGTAGAAGATAATGCAGACACTAGTATACCAGAAACTGTAAAAATAATTTGCTCTATACCACAACCATCTTGTCGCAGTGGGAGCACCATTAGAGCTCTTGAAAGATTTTATGGATAAACTTTGTAATTTAGTCCATAAATTAAAGATGATGGCCCCTTGAGCTACGACGAAGTAGTGAAATTTTTTGACAGAACTGTCAGACAGAAAGTCATGGAGACAAAGCTTGCATCAGTGTCCAGTGATACTCTTTTGTACCAGGGTTCATCAAAGCTTTATTAAAGCATATTTGGATTGGGTCAAAGTTAAAGACCCGTGTAAGCGGATCACTGTGCGCACCCTCCCTCGAGTGGGCGTATACTGAATCTAAGGCTTACGCACCTGACAACTTAGCCCATTGGGTAGAAGTTGGCAGAAGAGAGGATATATGATGCAGTTTCCAGGCTTAGGAGTTAGCAGGTCATGAATACCTGGCTTACAGAATTGCAAATGTTCATTTATGGACTGAAGCAAGTATCCAGGAGAAGCAATATCTATCTTGATCAAGTATGATCTATTCATATAGATTTGATCAAAATAAGCCAAGTGTGTACAAGAGGAGCGATGGAACTATAAGGGTGTACTTAGTACTTTACATAGATAATGTTCTACTGATTGAAAATAAAGTAGGAACGTTGCCTAAGTTAAATATCTGGTTATTATCTTAATTCGACTGAAAGACTTTTATGAGGCGAGTTATGTTCTGGAGATCGTGGTAACTCGAGATCGTCAGAACATGATTCTCACGCTATCACAGGCTATGCATAGAGATATGGTTCTAGCCAGAATCAATATACAAGACTCCAAAAGGGGTTTCTTGCTAAAGCTTGAAACTGTCGAATGATATAAATCATATGACACCTAAGGAGATGGCAGAAATATAGAAGGTGCTCTATACTTATGCAAATGGTAGTCTTATGTATGCCATGATTGTATAAGATGCTAGTTATCTGTTGCGCAACAAGAATGGTGGGTCGGTTTTAGTTGAATCCGGGTCCAGTTAACTGGACTGATATGAATAGTATACTCGATATCCTCGTCAAACAAGGACTACGAGTTAGTTTACACTTCACAAGACTTGACGCCGATTGGATGAACAAGATCTGATTTAGCATCAGATATATAATCCAGATAATCGACTTCAGGTATAGTTTTCACCTTGGGATGAGAAGCAGTTAGTTAGCAGAGTGTGAAGCTATAATGCATCACGGGCTCTACTACAGAAGCCTAAACACATTGTAGCGTGCGTGACAGGAAAATAGGTGGTATGGCTCTGTAAGTTCATAGTAAACTTGGAAAGGATACCAGAGGCTCAGGTTTTTGTAACAACAAAAAAGCGATAGCAAGAGCCTAGGCACCATCATAAAGGGAAAACATATCAAATACAAATTCTACTTGATCTAGTAGCTTTAGGAGGAAAGGCAAGTGGCGGTAATCAAGTTAGCATCTACAAATAATGTTGTTGATTCCTTTAGGGAATTCCTGCAAAGGCTTTTGGGCAGCATGTAGAAGCTATAGAGCTTATGATCATTTTCCTCGCTAAACCAAGTGGGATATTATTAGGTTTGATGTGGTCTACAGCTCGTAAAACCCTAGATTTGGCTGTATATAGTTGATAGTTTATTTAGGATTGTATAAAGGTATGTATTATTATACATGTTCTGTTTACAGAACTTAAGGAGCCATGGCAATATAGTAATCTATCTGAGTGGGAGACTCAGTGGATCGGTCCTATGAGCCTAAATCATTCACAGCTCTGATTTGGGTTGGTCGCCCTATCAGGATAAGCTGTTGGAATGACAGATCATGAGTATCTCCATAATGGTCATTACCAGGTACAGTGTCTGTGGTCGAACGGAACCAACACGGTGCACAGATTTGTGAGCAGACACCGGTGCATATAGCTGTGTTTCTGCTTAGGGTAATCGGTCCTAAACCCTGAAAAACCGTGACCGATGGACTAACCAGTTACGTGTAACTTTGGTTCACCAACGTATGAGGGATCTAACCATGACCCAATACCACAGTGCGCTGGGTTACCGGGCTGGCGTTGCATCAGCACGCCACTCTTGCAGGCCATCTACATCCTTATCGGGAGGTGCGTTCCTTGGTATGACATACACCGCACTAAACCCAGGCCTGGTGGTCAGTAGTTGAGCTGTTGACCGGATCTGATTGCTTGGCCAAAGTGATCGGAGGTGCGATGTGATAGTCAACCTGGAAGGAACCTAGTCATATGGTCACTTGAGTCTGATGGTGCTCTCCACCGCTCGAGTTGACTCATGGCACCAAGTGGAGGGACATCGTATTACCAATACTAAGCGGAGATCAGGGGTATGCGAGAGAGCTTAATAAGTCTGGGAGAATTGGAGTGCAACCTGCGTCGCACTTTGGGTGGCCACGCAGGTTAACCGGGACCCAGAGGATTGACAGGGACACTTGGATAGTGTGTCGATCGGGTTCGGTTGGAAGCCATGAATCCTAGTCTCTGAAGGTTCCACCCTATCCACGATCGTTATGGATCATTACTTTCTCCTTGTCTCACAGCATATTATGAGTTGAAGAAATAATGCCTAATCGTCCTATGTTCCGTGAGTGCATCGCAGTGGAGCATGATGGTTGCACATGACTAAGTGTGTTCACTAGGGGGCAACCCCAGAGTAGTGTAGAGACATACGATGTTTCCATTATACCATGAGGAGTCCATTCCGTGTGTGCGTGTTGCACTAGAACACAGAATGCGAGTTTAGTAATTTTTTTACTATAGGGCACCCCACCTTTTACTAAGGGCACCCCAGTAAGTAGTAAAAGTACTATTCATCATACCATGGTATATTGACTTGTTGCTGATGCCGATGAGGTGCCCTAAGTATTAGGGTGCATTATCGTGCACGTAGATGGGCCATACATAGTCCCGTATGAGGTGAACGACCACTAGATACATGGGGGCATTTTGGTTATTTCAAAATATCTCGCATGCCCTAATGACCGCCATCTTCATTAGGGCTAGCTTGCATGGCCATCAAACTTATAATTAAGGGATTAATTCAGATTTAAAAGATTTTGAATCATCTCCTTAATTGCAATAATTTTAATATGGCAACTAGTAATAAAAAGGGGCATTGAATTTGAGAGTAATGAGATGGAGAGAGAGAGAGAGGAACGGTTTCAAATGGCAAGGGAGAGTGAGGGGCACTTTTTTCAGATCAGAAATGGTGCATCCTTCTCAGATTTCCGATGAAGAATCAAACTCCCTTCTCTTATGGTTCGGATTTTTTGCCATCTCTCTCTCTCGGGTTTATCGCTCTCTTATTCCTTCATCTTCTTCTCCAAGTGTGTGTGTGAGAATGATGGAGATCGCTTGCACTTGAGGCACTCAGAGATTAGAGTGCAAGGATCCGGGATGATATGTGAGATCGAGTGAATCCAATGAGATTCATTTCTCTCTTGCGCGAGGATCTCGCTCGTGATTGCTGCCCAGATTTTACGGGCAGATATGCACTGTTTTGATTATTGCAGCAGTTATAGAAGTCCAAATGACTTCAAACCAGTTGCAAGTTCTTGGTGTTGAAGTCTTCTTTCCGGAAAATCAAGTTTTGCTCCGTTCCGATGTCGGGATAGAAAGTTACGGCCTTTGCACTGAAGTGTGTTCGTGCAGATCCGAATTTGTCTTCATCAACATTGAAGCAATTCTTCGCGGTGTTAAATCCCGCACGAAGGTATAATCTACTAACCCCTAGATCTATCATAATGCATACATATGAGATATGTTAATCATTTCGATAGATAACTATAGGGGTTTGATTCGTATTCGTTTTACTATTTGGACATATGATTAATATGAATGAAAATTTTAAAATGCACCGCACACCGAAACGATCCTCGGGATCGATTTCATCTTCCGTTGCGCATCCGATATCATTCCAACACTTGACCCCCCACAAGTTGGGTCAAGCCAAAAACTGTCCCCAAGAAGACCCGGTCGATTGAAGTTAAAGAGTCGGTCGGGCGAAAGACCAACTGGTCAAAAGGCTCAATGCTGAGTATGATCGGGCAATACTTTCTCCCCTCGTGGATTGGGGGTAAATCATAAACGCCAACTGGTCAATATACTCAAGAGGGAGTATGACCGACAGGTGAAAAAGTCCGGGTGATATATAACACCCTAAAGTGGGTTCTATCGCTTGGCAGGAGTAAAGACCAAGGGGCGGTAAAGATTGACCGGTTGAAAGACTCAACAAGGAGTACGGCCGGTCGGTGAAAATGCCAAGGGTGAAACATTCCTTATCGTGTAAAGGCCAATCCGCAGTAAATACTGATTGGTCGAAAGACTCGACATGGAGTACGACCGATCAGTGAAGATCCATGAAAGGTGAAACACATGAGTTGGGTCAGGACAAAAGCCTCCTTCGGGAGCACTTGACCCCCCATGAGTTGGGTCAGGACAACAGCCTCCTCTGGGAACACTTGACCCCCTACAAGTTGGGTCAGGCCAAAAGCCTCCTCCGGGAGTACTTGACCCCCCACAAGTTGGGTGAAGCAAAAGTCCTCTTTCGAGAGCCACTTGCCCCCATCGTGGAGCGGGGGTGAGTTCTTGAAGCCGTCTGGGTATATAACACTGCAAAGTGAGTTCTCCCCATCGATAATAGTAGATACCTATCAGGAAAGATCGACCAATCTACAGATTCAACAAGGAGTATGACTAGCTGATGAAAACACTCGAAAGGTGAAAATGCACAACCGAGACAATTGCACAGTCACCACAATGCATAACTAGCAGAGTATGAAAGAAGAATGATCCTGATCAATCAAAAAGCACCTGGAGACCGACCGATCTGGAGGGGGTATTGTGTGTACCTGGATGATCCGACCGGAGAGTGGCCGTCAACTTCATCGCAGGCTGGCCGCACACTTCGTCGCAGGCTAGCCGCGCACTTTGCGTCCCAGAAAGGCAAGCAACCCACGAAGGAACCGGGGCTGGCAATCTCGTCACGGGTCGGCCGCGCACAAAAAAGGGAGGTGGGAATACCTCCCCCCCCACTGGTGGTCGGCCACACGCGAAAGAAGAGAGGGGGGAGTGCCCCCCTACTGGTGGTCGGCTACGCGCGAAAGAAGAGAGAGGGGAGTGCCCCCCCCCCACTGGTGGTCGGCCGCGCACGAAAGAAGAGAGGGTGGGAATGCCCCCCCTGGTGGTCGGCCGCACGCGAAAGAAGAGAGGGGGGAGTGGCCCCTGCCACTGGTGGTCGACCCTCGCGTGAAAGAAGAGAGGGAGGGAATGCCCCCCTGGTGGTCGGCCACGCGCGAAAGGAGAGGAGTACCCCCCCCCTTCTGGAGGCCGGCCGTGCATGAGGAAGCGGCTCAAGGGGGGATCGAGTTCCCCGAAAATCATGCCCCCAAAACGTGCGACGGTTGAACTCGGGAATCTCGATCCCACAACGGTTATGGGAGAGCAGCCCACACCCCCGAGATTCTCGGTTGACTGATAAGGCAGGAAATGACCCGGGCCGTAATTACCGGGTGCCAGTCATGCGACACGTTACCCCCACGCAGACGGTTAAGCACATTGCAGAAGCACGTCATCAACGCCGTCCCGTGCGGAGCACTCCAACTATCATCCCGGGATACTATAAAAGGGGCCCTACCCTTCAGTAAAAGGGACCAAATTCTGGAGGAGGTGCTGCCCAATTCTTCCTAGATTTTTCGGAGCTTGAGTGAAAGTGAGATTACAAAGATCGGTAATTTGGAAGACCGGTCCTCTCAGGGTGTAATTGGGTCAAGGTGAGAGATTGTAACCGGATTGCTGTGTTAGTGCATTCTCGCCCCACCCCATGGTTTTTTTCCCTTCGACGTTGAGAAGGGGTTTTTCCACGTAAACCCAGTCTACTGCGTTTCTTGGCTTGTTAGATTGTGCCTGCCAACCGAACCGCCCAATCCCAGAAAAACCCCCCACAATCTTGGCCCCGTCTGTGGGATCGTCTTCGAGACTTCCTACCAGAGCTCTTGACTGTCGACCCGTGGGTGTCAACCAGTCTAAGTCTACCTGCAACTGCCCAAGTCTACTGACCAACCGACCCATGGGTGTCGACCGACCAGTAAACTTAGAAGTCATCACTACTGTCGCAAGGTTTAGAAACAATGGCCGGTGGACCGTATCATACCCACTCGACTTCGCAGCTACTGTCCAACGCTGCTCCACTCGGAGATGCTAATGATGTCGGACATCCGGTTCAACCACCAACGATCTCGGAATGCGCCGTCCCACTGGTGAATCCCGCGCTGGGGGTCAGGGAGTCCAGCCAAGCTCCGGTAGTAACCCTAGCTCCTCTACCAGGATGCCTATCTGAGGGTTTCCTGGCTACCATGATGATGACTCAACAAACTCTCACCGCCCAGCTCCAGACAATGCAACGTAACTATGAGGAGTTGCGTGATTTCATGTGAGCCACACCGGTTGGTGGCCCCTTCAATCAGGGCTTACTGGCCCAAGCTGGACTAAGCCTTCCTGCGCAAGTTGCCCAACCGGGGCAAGTGCAGCCGCCACTGAATCCTCAGGTGGAGGTCAGAGCAAATCGCTCGGTGGAGGTCCAAAGTGCGAATCTCGACGGGCGAGACTCAAGTATCCCGAAACCTGTCGAAAGAAACAAGCAAGCCCCGGTAGCGTTGGCACACTCGGACGTATGGTCCCGAATCGAGGCACACCCCTGACAACAGCCCGTATCCAAGTACCACTCAAAGAAGGATTCAACGCAACCTTGCTGCCCAAAGCGAGAAGAGGAGCATCGGCGTCAACCGAGCGATAGTCACCACACCCGTGTGACACCGACTAGTCGGCAGCCGGATCATACTGCTAACCGAAGGAGCGTCCATGATCGCATCAGGGTACAGGCTTCGGAGCGACTTGGAGATCAAGAAGGAATCCAGCGAGACCGATCGGAAACCCGAGCTCCCGATCGGCTAGAGGAGGTCGCTATTCGAGGAGCCGCACAGTCACCACTCGTCGAAAAGCTCCTTAGGGAGCCATTCCCACGCGGGTGGAATCCTCCAGGCCTCCCCAAGTTTGATGGATCGAAGGACCCGGTACAACACGTGCTTGCTTTCCGAGATGCCCTGGTCCCCCACGAAGATGCCCACATCATTTGCTGGACCTTAGTCAACAACTTGTCGGGAACCCCCCTCGAATGGCTCGACAAGCTCAGACCCTCATCCATCTCATGATAACAAATTATCATAGTGTACAAGAGCTCTTCAGCCTCCTAATCATTTTTCTGTTGCTTGTGTGTTGTCTTATGGGCTGGTTGTTGTGAGCTAGGCTTATGTTGTATTAGTGTTTAGAGCTTCATTTGTTTGAAGTCTTGGGTCTGGTGCTTGCCCATCTTGAGTTTAGCCCTGATAAACGCGACACGAAATTGACCGGTTCTTCAACTGAATTGAGTATCATGTTCAACGTTAATATTTGGGTTATTTTGACTTTGCACCCTAAATTCTTTTCATGAATTAGACATTACCCCCCACATTTTCCATGAATTAGACTTGCCTCCTAATGTTGTTGGAGGATGACTCTCAAATAATGGGGATTTGATGTGGAAAAATATTAAGATAGAAAATGATTATTACTATACCATCTCTATGCCAAGTCACTACAACACCTTTTAAGTCTCCAAGGAGAACTTATACAGTGCTCATTCATAAGAATACCTTGATTTGCTCTTTGGTATTGATCATTCTCTTGAATCTGAGTTCAAAAGAGTTGATCCAACTATAGTTTTTTTTTTTTTTTTTGGTATTTCAAAAGGGGAGTCACCGGACCTCCGGGAGGTGCCACAGCCTGGCACAAGCAAGAAAGGCTCGTTCGCCGGCGGTAAAAACATCAGAAACCATCACCTGACGGAAGCAACCACGCGCCAACAAGGCGAACAACCAGACCCTAACTCTAGGGACAACAACACGCTGCCTTCGGTGGCCACCAACCACGCACACCGGTGGAAGAAACTCCCAACAACAAAGTGGAGAGAAAACAACTGATTACAACATTACTAACAAAACAAAACAAAAAACGACGTACCATCGCCCGGTCCAGTCGCCAAGCCAAGCAAAATCGGAGTCGTAGCCAATGTTGCCCCACTGTCATCGACCTGTCACCGCTACCGCACCGTTAGGAACCGCCACCGACTAGGGGAGAGGTGTACTGGAACTCACCGGTGGAGATCCTCGACACCGGGGTCAGATCCAACCTCCCCGCTGCACCCAGTGGAAGAGCCGGCCCTGATGCCGAGCAGAAGCCGTCAAACGAGCCGTGGGGGCGCCGCTCGACTCTGGTGAGACGAGAACAAAAACAATGACGAAAGAAGATGCCCCTATCTACAAGAATGAGGAAGAGGGCCTGATCCTACACCAAGAGCCAGCCAAATCCATGGCCTAGCCTCCCCGGAGTCGCCAGCAGCGGCGTCCGAGGAGGCCAAGAGAGGGGTGGGGAAACCCTTGATCCAACAATAGTTGAAGTTGATGTAGAGCCATCAGGTTCTAGAAGACAGCTATGCATGAAGATAAGGTCAAGCGTTCTTCCTGAAGAAGATTTTGATGAATTACCTAAAGATGAGAGCCCTGCTTTTGATGAAGACATCAGGGATACTGAATTGAAAGAAGAGATCTATGCAGAGGAAGGATATCATAGTAGCCATTCCTATGAGGATGAAGAGTTATTTGGTGAGTTCGAAGAGTTTGTGAATGAAACTGAGTGCGTTTTTATGGAAGAAGATGAGAAGAAAGCATTTAAGGATGCAGAGAAATCATTTGGAAATGTTGACAATACCATGGAAATTCTAGTAGGGATGGAGTGGCCTACAATTGATGAATGCAGGGAGTACCTAAGGACCTATGTGGTTGTGAAGAAATTTTCTTACAGTCAGGTCAAGAATGAGAGCTACAAGATCATATATGCGTGCAAAGATCACGGAGCTGCACATGATATAAGTGGCAAATATCTGGAATTCCATGCGTTCATGCAGTGGCACTTATCTACCCTAGGAGGGAGTCCAGTCCAAGTAAGTCTCACACCCGGTCATTAGTTCTCATGTTGCTAACATCATGCACCTAACATTCTTGTCATATACAGATATTTTGATCCATACCACACGGTGGGGACATATGAACACCTATGCTGGATACATCCACCCTTTAGTTGATTCAAAGGATTGGAAAAAGATAATCTTACTGACTTGGGACAAATTATTGTTGCTGCGATCCGAGGCCCTCGCGCGGCGGAACACGACTTGCGTAGTACCACCACGGTGGAGACGACCACTGACATGACCGAGCAATAGAATAAACACAAGCGAAACATCATAAGAAATTCCGGCAACGACTGATCAATGGATTTACTAGTATAGGGAAAACCCGAGTACAAGAACAATTATCTCTAACCAATCGCTCATACATCCACAAAGAGATCCCCCCAAGGAGAATAGATCACGCAGCCTTACACCCCGAAGATAAGAAGAAACCCTTCCCGAAAATCCTCCGATCTCCAATGGTTTTCTCTCCCTTTCCCTTGATGACAACTACCTTCTAAACCCTAACCCGGGATACTCATGTGCCACCATGATCATTCTTTTTTCATCCTTAGGGGTTCTTTTATAGCCCTAAGTTCGTGCAAGACCTAGGAGAGAAGATAGAAATAAACCACTAAAATTTCTCACAAAATTTTATGAAAAATCACAACCGAAAATGCGTTACACACGTGCCTATCCGGTGCCTAGCGCCCTGGGCGCGAACTTCCTGCCCGCGGGCCGGGCCGCCTCCGGTTGGCGCTCAGGGCACTAGGCTCCTTTTTTTTTTTTTTTTGCTCCGTATCTTGGACATGTTGAGGACTTGTTTCAAGCCAACATCCTCAATAATCTCTATTTGTCTTTAAACAAGACAAGAACCAAAATCTTGCACACGAACTTCATCTCTTTGAACTGTGAATCCATCTTCTGATCGCCGTCGCCCCTTTGCCCCTGCATCGGAAGTCCAATCACCAAGCTTGATAATTGGCCAAGTCTCTCGACTTGGCCGACCTCCTGATCAACCTCGTCCCTGAGCGTGCTCCACTAGCACCCTTGTTCTTCACCGAACACTGTGCATGTGTCGTCGCTCTCCCAGCTAATGTCATGATTATGGAATCTCCACCCATCGTTCGTCGACGACTCCGCCATAAACCATGGTGCTTGATTCGCTCTGCGACGCTTCCTGTGCCCATCGCTCCCGAGCCATTACCCATTGGTCAACGCTCGAATATCTTCTACACCTTACTGTACCACAGGTGTGCCTGCAGCTGAGTCTGCCGCCACCACGACCATCATTGCCTTTTTCTCGCCATCCGCCGACAGTCACAACACCTTGTTAAACCGCAGGTGTGCCCACGGCCATGCCTACCGCTAACATGCCTGTTTGTGCACGAACCTTGGATATGTTGAGAACTTGTTTTAAGCCAACATCCTCAACACGTATTGTTGGGGAAAACTCTAACTATTTTCTTTTGTAAATTGCAGCCAAGATGTTGTGGGTGCAAATTTTGGCAAGAAGTCTGCAAACAGAGGGACCCATCGGCCCTGCCTGGTGGGCCCCCGAAGACAACAGCGGGACCCACCGGCCCTGCCTAGTGGGCCCCCGAAGACAACAGCGGGACCCACCGGCCCTGCCTGGTGGGCCCCCGAAGACAACAGCGGGACCCACCGGCCCTGCCTGGTGGGCCCACGAAGACTACCACGGGACCCACCTGTCCTGCCTGGTGGGCCCACGAAGACTACCACGGGACCCACCTGCCCTGCCTGGTGGGACCACGAGGACTACCACGGGACCCACCGGCCCTGCCTGGTGGGCCCATGAGGACCACCGCGGGACTCATCGGCCCTGTCCGATAGGCCCACGAGCCTGTAGAATCCCCCAGAGGACGGCAGCAGAGCCTGCTAGCTTTACCTGGAGAATCCCAGATACGACAGCAGAAAACCGCCATTTGCCCCGGAATTCCTCCCCGGGAATCCTATAAATAGCAGAGCCTTCGAATGTAAAAGGATCGAATTCTCAGTTCAAAAACAAGAGCTCTGGGATTTCCAACTTCCCATCTTCCACCTCTCTTTGATCTTCTTTTTCTCTCGAAGAGATCAGTGTTTACAGTGATACTCGGCCTGTCGAGATCACTCCAGCATAAGTGTTAGTGAATTCGGGTTGCTCCCTATAGCACGGAGACGTAGGCTTCGGCTGAACTCCGAGATCAATCTCTTGTGTCAAACTCTCTCTGATTGCATATCTCTTTCTATTGACATATCAAAAGGCTTCAACTTCAATCAACAGATCGACCAACGATCTTCGACGTCAACTTCAACTCCAATTGACTGGTGCTGCGAAAGTCTTCGGGTCGGCACGAAGATTTTCCCCCACAGTTTGGCACCGTTTGTGGGATCCGATCAAAAAGTCCAACTCTCCGCTACTACTTGATCGGTTGAACCTACAACCGATCTTGATAGTCAAACTTCCTCGCCCTCTCGGTTGATCAGACAACTGAACGACACTCTCGTTGCACCTTTCGCTCTCTGAATGGCGAGGACGAAACATCAAGGTCAACCAGAAGGAAGTAACACTCAACAACAACCTCGTCCTGAGACTCATTCAATGAGTCAAAGGCTCAACTTCGGACAGCCCCTTGCTGTCCCCGAGATGGGGGTTCGTTCAGGGAGTGGCAAATCTGTCGATCGACCTATCGCCCACCCCGCGCGACAGTCGATTGGGCAAACAACACCCGCTCCTGCTGAAGATCCTCTATCGACCTACCAAATCTCTGCAGTCGATTTCCAGCTGCTTCAATTGGCAAAATAGAATGCCACCCTCACTGCTGAGAGGGATGCTCTGAAGAAGGCAGCCTCCGAGGCTGGAATCGCTCTTCCAATCCCCTCCACAATCGAGAGAGTCGATCTTCCTCGACATTCCATCCACTCCGAACAACGGAGGTCAATGGGTACTACTGCCCTCGAGAGGATTCGACGTGATCCAACTCCCTCTGCTACCCCCTGGAAGCAAAGTGTTTGGGATCGCCTCGAAGACGAGTCTTCCCAATCGTCTTCTGGCCGCAACTGCGACAAGAGGACACCTTCAAAACTCAACATACCAAGGAGGCACCAAATGAAAGGCGCTCCTTCAAAGAGTCGAGTTTCCCCTTCCATTCCACTTCAGCGTGGGCTTGGATCGGACCTCCGACATCGACTTCAACCGGCAAATACTTCGATGCCTGAGCACGACCTTGCGATCTTGCCTCTTGACCCACCTCTAGGTCGAGGACATGGTCGCAGGGATGGCTATTCTTCTGCCGGGCCTCTACATCGAAGTCTCTTTGAGACAACATTTCCAAGGGGATGGAGAACTCCAATCCTCCCCAAATTCAACTGCATCAGAGGAGATCCTACTCTCCACATCCTTGCCTTCAAGCAAGCCTTAACGCCGCATGAAGAAGAAAACAATGTGTTTTGCCGCACCTTCGCAGGAAGTCTCGATGAACCGTCGCTCGACTGGTATCATAATCTCCGAGCTGGGTCCATCACCCAGTTCGATGTTTTGGCTAAATTCTTTGTGCAGCATTATCAGCTCAATCTGAAGCCCGAGAAGAAGCTTGATTCTCTCTATCGGTTAAGGATGGGTGCTGACGAAACTCTCCGAAGTTTCACTAGGAGGTTTCGCAACGAGCATGCTGCCCTCTCTGGAAGACACCTAGATGATGAAGCCATCATATTGGCTTTCCAGAACGCTCTCCGCTTCGATCTACACATCTACAACGACTTCATCCGTAATCCCCCTTCTTCTCTGGGTGCTATGTTCGATCGAATCCAGAGAGAGATCGAGGTCGAAGACGATCAAATCGCTCGAAAAGGGCGAGAAACGAAGAGAAGGCCTGCTGAAAGAGAAACTCCAAAGTATGCTGCAAAAGCCCACAATGCTGAGGCAGCAGCCCCTCCAGCCAATAAGCGGTCAAGAAATGATGGACGTCGATCTCCTCCAAACAAGACCACTTTCACCGAGTGGAATTTACCAATCGAGCAAATCCTCGATCGCATTCAGCACGAAGAGTTCCTCCGATGGCCTAATCCACTGCAGCCCGACACCAAGTTCACTGCAGATAAAACAGTCTACTGTGATTTCCATCGCAGTCATGGGCATTCTACCGATCAATGCCACCGGCTAAAGTATCATTTGGAAGATCTGCTACGTATAGGACATCTCCACGAATTTGTCAAAGGCGGGCAAGATCATTCCGTCAAGCATCGACAGTGAAGATCTCCCTTGAGATTGAAAGATCTGGGGGTTAGAGATGATCAACTTTCAAGCAACTATTCGTATTGCCAGAAAACACAGCAGCAGGAAACTAGCTCCCAACTGGGAAAGTCCAGACATGATCGAAATCAGGAGAAAGCAAAGGATCCTATCAATTGCCACAAACTTGGAAAGCTAGACATTTCAAAATGCTCTATCCTCGATGTAAATTCCAAGTTAGATAAAGATTGCTTTCAAATGTTCATCTTATCGATTCAAATTCTGGAGCAGTTTCAAGCTATCTACATTCAAGCTCAAAGTTATCAGCATTCAAATTACCAGGTCGTTTAACAAGTTTGGGTGATTGAGTTGCGACTCAACCCCTTACACGCAAATGTTAAACGATTTCGGGTTGTGCTACAACACAACCTTCAAGTCACTGGTCATTTAACGAGTTTGGGAGTTCGTGTTGCGACACTACCCCTTACGTGCAAACGTTAAATGACTTTCAATTTCAAATATCGTCTAACAAGTTTGGGTGCTTGAGTTGCGACTCAACCCCTCACATACAAATGTTAACAATTTCAAGTTGTGCTACAACACAATCTTCAATTTCAATATCGTCTAACAAGTTTGGGTGCTTGAGTTGCGACTCAACCCCTCACATACAAATGTTAACGATTTCAAGTTGTGCTACAACACAACCTTCAATTTCAATATCGTCTAACAAGTTTGGGTGCTTGAGTTGCGACTCAACCCCTCACGTACAAATGTTAACGATTTCAAGTCGTGCTCCAACAAAGTTCAATTTTCAAGTTATTCAACAGTTTGGGTGATCGAGTTGCGACTCATCCCTTTGCATTCAAGTGTGTATATGTATTCAAATATTTCAATGCTATCCAGAACAGGACATTCAATGACATTCAACTCAAGACATTCAATTTCAAGCACCAGAAAGATATCTTCTATTATCAAAAATTGGTCAAGTACAATGTCGAGCTGCTACATATCAAAAGTTTACAAGTGTAAACAACAAAGAAAAAGGCAAAAACACATCAGGGCTTGGCTACGCTTGGAGCGCGCGACTTCTCCCCTTCAGATTCGCCACGAGCCTTGCTCGCAACCGAAGCTTTCGAGGATCGGATACTGCTGACATGTGCCCTGAGTGCCTCTGCCGCTTTCTCGGCCGTTTCTTTGTAACTCTTGCATTCAAACAATGCATGCTCCAGTGCCTTCTTGGAAGTCTCTTCCCTGGCAGTAAAAGCAGCATGTTGAGTAGCAAGTCGTTCTTTCAGCTCCTTGATCTCGTTGGTGCGACCGCAGGACACGTCCTCAACCTTGGAGAGTCGATTCTTCAAGGATTCAAGCTCGTGACTCTGCGCCTCACAACGATCCTGCAGCCCCTTGATCTCCAGCTTCCCCTTGCGAAGATCCTCAATCTTGGCCTTGAGAGAGGTTTTCTTCGAAGACAGGATTTCCCTCAGCCTATCTCTCTCCTCGCTCACAGCCTTCAGTTCGGCCGTCAAACGGGTTACCTCGGATGCGGCCTCCCGTTCTCCTGCCTTCCTGGAAAGCTTGCTTGCGATTCTCAAACAGGCTGAGTTCTGCAAATGGACAAAGAGTTAGAATTATTCTGAAGATACAACTCAAATGATCGGTCAAGCATATGCACATACCACTATTTCAAGCCGATCGAAGGCTTCTTCAAAAGTAGCATCCGGAAGATTGCAAAGCTTCCGGATCGTGTTAGTGGGATGATTGATGTCAACATCACCCAAACTCCTTATCTTCTTCTTAGCCGGGCCAGCAGGTGTACCTACAATCCATGCAGCAATTCTAAGTGTTAGTATATTTTCGAGCTTCAAAGACAAGGAAGTCAATCAAAACAGATTAGTACAGATACCTGAAGCCTCGACTTGGGGAGCCTTTCCCTTCCCATTGTCGGAGCTCTTACCCTTGGGGGTCGATTTCTCCTTGCTGGGGGTTGGCTCTGGCAAAGGATGAGGAGTAGCATCACCCACCCGGCTTCCTCTCTCCAACTGAGCAGGAGAGGGAACATCTCGAGGAGGTGATGCTCCCCCTTCGTCTTCTTGCCCACTCGAGGAGGTGAGCCCTGTCACCATAGCAGCAACTTCCTCCGCGAAAGATCGCGAAGGGGGTGGGGGTTGTTCAACCTCCACACCCCCACTTATTGTCGCCCCTTCGAGACGGGGAACCTCGGGGGGTATTTGATCGAGAGGTGCAGGGTTGCTTCCAACCCCACCACTCCCCGATATCCTAATCTTAAAACGCAGCGGGTTCTTTTTCAGCTCCTCGAAGTCGTAGGTGGGAATCACTCTAGGGCCATCGCCCGTTGCGTCCATTACCCTCTCCATCCTGCGAGCTTTTTCTTCGTCTATGAGGATCGGCTGCGAGTCCTCATCATCAGCTCCACCAGTAGGGGTGGGAGGAATAATAGGGGTGGGAGGAATTTCTTCCTCACCACCCCCATGTCCTTCGGCACCACCAGTGGGGGGGGGAGGAATTTCTTCCTCGCCACCCCCATGACTGCCATCATCATCTTCATCATCATCTTCATCATCATCTTCTCCGTCTTCTTCCCCATCGCTGCCTGTGCCCTCATCCTCCTCATCTCCGCCCTCCTCCTCCCTCTCTACTTCCTCTTCTTCATCTTCATCCTTCTTTTTCCCTTCATCCTCCTCCTGTTTGATGGGGATTTTTCTCTTCTTCTTCGCCGGACTCTTTGGATTTACCAGCTTCTCCTCCGAGGGCAAGCTGCGCCTGGCTCCATAAGTTTTCTTCTCAAACCGAAGCTTTCTAATAATTTTTCCAGACTGGAGGTCCTCCTCATAGTCTGAGTAGATAACTTCATTATCTTCATAGCGAAGCTTCGATCGATGGAGAAGGTTGGCCTTGCCATGCCGAACCGGGCAGTTCGAGAACTGCTTCCAAGATCGAGTCCCGCAGGTCAACTCCAGAAAGAGATTATCGACAGCCCCCACCTGCTCCGGAGGCCACGCAAGAGCTCCTCCTGCACAGAACATGTCTGTCTCTTCTTGCACCTTGTACCGAGGAACCTCAGGAACTGACATTGGAGTCCAGGCACCAGACACCGACAGCGGCCAGTCCGTGTAAAGTTTGTCGGAACCAATGGTATCGATGATCGGGCGGAGGGCAGAGACACCCGTCAAATAATAGAATGGGCTATCCTTCCTCCAGGCCCATCGGTAGTGGTAGAAGAAATATCCCATCTCTATCCGAGCTTCTTCACCTTCGGGGAGGCTGGAATAGCATTTCCTCAGCTCCTCCTGGAAGTCTGACTCTACGCGACAGAAAGCGTAGATGATCCTCCAGGAGTTTCCAGTCACCTGCCCGGGGCAGAGACCAGAAATGTTCAATAACCTCGCAGCGAAGGGAGGCAGTGGAAGGCGCAGTCCGCAGTTAAGCTGGCCGATCGTGACGATAGTTCCCATCAATTGCTCTTTGCTCGCGTACTTGACAAAGATTGTCCGCCTGTCAATACCAAAAGCTGACAGAATTCCTGGAAGCGCTGGCCGGGCCTTCCCCTCAGTGAAACATGCTAACAGCTTCTGCAGTTTCTCCCTCTTCACATCTGTGAGTTTGCCCCCCGTGTTGTACCCAAATTCTGGTTCCACCGATAGAGGTAGCTGAGGGTGGAGGACGAACTTTGCCTTGGGAATCTGCTCTGGCCTTGACGGTGCAGAAGCGAATCCCACTCCTTGGTGCCTCTTACCCAGTTGGCCAAGCTCTATCAACTCAGCCTTGCCTTTGCCACGGCCCTTCGGGACAGATGTTTCTTCAGCGATTTCCTTCCCCTTCCTCTTGGATGGAACCGAGACCTTCTTCGAACTACCGGAAGAGGCCATTCGATCGATCGAAAGGGAACAGAGAAAGGGAGATCGGAAGCAAAGGCTCTGGACTTCAAAAAATTCTGAAAGCGTGAGGCAAAAATGACAGCCAGTAAAACTTATATACCCGGGGTAAAACAGGTACGCAAATCGAGAAGGCACGTGTCTTCACCATATCAAATCGCGTGTTTTTTTCAGGAATACGTGGCATCCATCCACAGCAAGCGCATAACCAGACGAACAGTCGGGGCTAGACGAAGCGTCAGACCACCGGTCCACTCGAACCACCAGACCAAGCAAACCACCGGTCCGAGTGAACCGGACCGCCGGTTCAAAGTTACATTCAGACAAACTGAAGATTCGAAACAGAAAAAATCAAACTCCATCGATACTCAAGACCGCCAAAGATAAAGGAGAAGTACACGTTATACCACTTCCTCGAAAGTACAGACAGGGGGTTGCTGTTTTTTGCACCAAATCCAAGCCAGCCAGATGATCTCTAGCTAACTTGGAGGGGGTAACTGTGGGTGCAAATTTTGGCAAGAAGTCTGCAAACAGAGGGACCCACCGGCCCTGCCTGGTGGGCCCCCGAAGACAACAGCGGGGCCCACCGGCCCTGCCTAGTGGGCCCCCGAAGACAACAGCGGGACCCACCGGCCCTGCCTGGTGGGCCCCCGAAGACAACAGCGGGACCCACCGGCCCTGCCTGGTGGGCCCACGAAGACTACCACGGGACCCACCTGCCCTGCCTGGTGGGCCCACGAAGACTACCACGGGACCCACCTGCCCTGCCTGGTGGGACCACGAGGACTACCACGGGACCCACCGGCCCTGCCTGGTGGGCCCACGAGGACCACCGCGGGACTCATCGGCCCTGTCCGATAGGCCCACGAGCCTATAGAATCCCCCAGAGGACGGCAGCAGAGCCCGCTAGCTTTACCTGGAGAATCCCAGATACGACAGCAGAAAACCGCCATTTGCCCCGGAATTCCTCCCCGGGAATCCTATAAATAGCAGAGCCTTCGAATGTAAAAGGATCGAATTCTCAGTTCAAAAACCAGAGCTCTGGGATTTCCAACTTCCCATCTTCCACCTCTCTTTGATCTTCTTTTTCTCTCGAAGAGATCAGTGTTTACAGTGATACTCGGCCTGTCGAGATCACTCCAGCATAAGTGTTAGTGAATTCGGGTTGCTCCCTATAGCACGGAGACGTAGGCTTCGGCTGAACTCCGAGATCAATCTCTTGTGTCAAACTCTCTCTGATTGCATATCTCTTTCTATTGACATATCAAAAGGCTTCAACTTCAATCAACAGATCGACCAACGATCTTCGACGTCAACTTCAACTCCAATTGACTGGTGCTGCGAAAGTCTTCGGGTCGGCACAAAGATTTTCCCCCACAGATGTGTTGTCTTACCTCCCTTCTATTGAGACCTCCAGGAAGGCCTGCACTGAAGAAAATAAGAGATGAAGATGAGGTTGATCTTGCAAAGAGGCATGCAACAAAAGTGATGTGGAAAATGTGGTCTTCATGATCATATATAATAATCGAACCTATAAAGGGGCACCAACAACACAAAGAAGACCTATGGGATATGGTAGGGGCAGTCAAGAAGGGCAAAGACGAGGAGAATCTCATATGACTCCTCTCCTAGCCTAGAGACCCAAACTAACCCCCCCCCCCCCCAACTTGTTGGTAGGGGCATGGGCATTGGTAGGGGATGAACATTTTGTTGGAAATAATTCCATGGTAGAAGCTCGCAGCGGAAACGATTTGGCGGTCGAATGACCGTTCATGGTGCACGTTACACGATTTAAACTTTCATTGAAACTAATCTACATATGTGTGTATGTGTATGCACGTGAATCGAACACCCTAACGGCAATCTAGCATAATGATTATCTAGTATGCATGCAAATCATAATGCTCGCTAGATCTACGTGTTAGATTATTCATACCTTCGTGCGGATCTTTTAACCGTGGAGAATTGTCTTCTTTGTCGATGGAGACGAAAGATCGTTCGCGAAGAAGCCGATGGTATGAATGAAGACGATGCCTTCTTGTTCACCCGATCTCACACGATGCACGGAACGTCGCTCTCGGATCTCTGAGTGCCTCCGAAAAATGACCCTTCTCCTTCTACGAAACTCCACACGAGGAAGACGAAGTTGCAAGCGAGAAAGTAGAGAGAAATTAGGGAGAGAACTAGGGAGATGAGAGAGGGGGAGGCCCCATAAGGTCCCTTATATAGGGTCGGCCTACCCCCTTGGATCCTTATCCAAGGGGATAAGAACCTCCCACAATTATCTCCCCATTATCACCCTTTTATCTATCCTTGTATTTATCCGTTTTCCCATATTTTTGGGCTTGTTTTGACTAATTCAAAGCCCTATCCCTATCTATATGGCCGGCCCTATTGATGAAGGATTC
The DNA here is from genome assembly GCA_947650365.1 of Chamaelirium japonicum. Taxonomy (NCBI): domain Eukaryota; kingdom Viridiplantae; phylum Streptophyta; class Magnoliopsida; order Liliales; family Melanthiaceae; genus Chamaelirium; species Chamaelirium japonicum. The sequence continues at coordinate 27,584,421 of OX393557.1, read as the reverse complement.
TCATCCCTACAATATAGGGCCGGCCCTAGCATGGTCTCCCACTGCTAGGGTCAGCCATAAGTGAGGTCTGGCAGAGTGAGTTTTTACCAAAACGCCCTGATGCCTCAATTTGACCATTTCTAGTATGCGAGACCTAACGGCCACTACTTAAGTGATCTTTGCTAGTTACCTTACCATTAACTGAGGCCACCGGAGGGTGCCTCTAGCAAAGTCAACTAGTCAACTCGCAACATACTCCGGTGCATCGCACCTATGCATCAAAGTTCACTTATGGCTAGGGATTACTACCTGCGCCTCTGTACTAGTCTCGGGTATACCCTTTAGTACTCGCATGTAGTTACGCATCTACTGTGCTTTAGTGCCAAGCACACACGGAGCGTAAACTTCTTTCTTCCTCTTAGTGCATATGGTGTTCCGAAAAGATGGTTCAAGAACCGTACATAATGTTGATAAGGTGGAACCATCAGGAACCGAGGTTCATGGCTTCCAACTCAAGCTCGATCGACACACTACCCGAGTGTACCATCGATCCTCCGAGCTCGAGTTAACCTGCGTGGCCACCCAGAGTACTGTTGGAAATAAATCCATGGTAGAGGCTCGCAGTGGAAATAATTTTGTGGTCGAAAGACCATTCATGGTGCACGTTACACGATTTAAACGTTCATTGAAACTAATCTAAATATGTGTGCATGTGTATACACGTGAATCGAATACCCTAACGGCAATCTAGCGTAATGATTATCTAGCATGCATGCAAATCATAATGCTTGCTAGATCTACATGTTAGATTACACATTCCTTTCGTACAGATCTTTTAACTATGGAGAATTATCTTCTTTGTCGATGGAGACGGAAGATCGTTCGTGAAGATACCGATGGTAAGAATAGAGACGATGCCTTCTTGTTCACCCGATCTCACACGATACATGGAACGTCGCTCTCGGATCTTTGAGTGCCTCCGAAGAACGACCCTTCTCCTTCTTCGAAAAACTCCACGTGAGGAAGACGAAGTTGCAAGCGGGAAACGAGAGAGAGAATAGGGAGAGAACTAGAGAGATGAGAGAGGGAGGGGGTGCGGTTTTCTTATCATTAGGGCCGGCCCCATATAGTCCCTTATATAGGGCCGGCTTACCTCCTTGGATAAGGATCTAAGGGGATAATAACCTCCCATAATTATCTCTCCATTATCGCCCTTTTATCTCTTCTTCTATTTATCCGTTTTCCCACTTTTTAGGGCTCGATTTTGACCAATTCAAACCCTTATCCCTACCTATATGGCCGGCCCTATAGATGAGGGATTCTCATCCCTACAACATAGGGCCGGCCCTAGCAAGGTCTCCCACTGCTAGGGTCGGCCATAAGTGAGGTGCGGTAGAGTGAGATTTTTACCAAAACGCCTTGACGCCTCAATTTGACCATTTCTAGTGTGCGAGACCTAGCGGTCACTACTTAAGTGTTCTTTACTAGTTACCTTACTATTAACTGAGGCCACCGGAGGGTGCCTCTAGCAAAGTCAACTAGTCAACTCGCAACATACCCCGGTGCATCGCACCTATACAGCGAAGTTCACTTATGGCTAGGGATTACTACCTGCGCCTCTGTACTAGTCTCGGGCATACCCCTTAGTACTCGCATGTAGTTACGCATCTACCGTGCTCTAGTGCCAAGCACACACGGAGCGTATACTTCTTTCTTCCTCATAATGCTTATGGTGTTCCAAGGAGATGGTTCAAGAACCGTACATAATGTTGATAAGGTGGAACCATCAGGGACCGGGGTTCATGGCTTCCAACTCAAGCTCGATCGACACACTACCCGAGTGTACCATCGATCCTCTGAGCTCGAGTTAACCTGTGTAGCCACCCAGAGTGCGACACAGGCTACACTCCAATTCACCCGGACTTACAATGTTCTCCATCATACCCCTGCTCTCCGCTTAGTAGTGGTAAACTCGTTGTCCCTCCACTTGATGTCATGATTCACTTCGAGCGGTGGAGACTACCATCAGACTCGAATGATCATATGACTTGGTTCCTTCCAGGTTGACCTATATATCGTACCTCTGATTACCCCGTCGAGTAATCGAACCTGGTCAATAGTCAAACTGGTGACCACCAGGCCTGGGTTTGGTACAGTGTAAGTCACACCAAGGAACGCACCTCTCTTCAGGGGTGTGGATGGCCTACAGGAGTGACACGCTAATGCAACGTCAGCCGGGTAACCCAGTACACCGTGGTTTTTGATCACTGTATACGGATCCTCACACATTGGTGCGCCAAAGCACCACGCAACTGGTTAGTCCATCAGACGTGGTTCCTTAGGGTTTAGGACCGTCTTACCCTAAGCAGAAACACGGCTTAGTGTACCAGTGTCTGCTCACTGATCTGTACACCGAGTTAGTTCCGTTCAGCACAGACACTGTGCCTGGTGATAACCATGGTAAAGACTTCCCATGAACTATCATCGCCAACAGCTTATTATGATGAGGCGACCAACCTGATCATAGCTGCGAACTGATTTAGATTATATGGGACCAATCCACTCAGTCTTCAACTCTGTGGACTACCATATAACCATGGCTCTCTATTCTTAAAAGAACACGTAACTATGTTACGTACCTATATGCATCTCATATAATAACTATCAATCTTTATTTATTAGACTAAAAAATAAAGTTTTACAAGCTTAGAACACATCAATCATAATAATCTCCCACTTGGTCTAGCGAAGCAAAACAGTTTTGACTCCCATCGCGTCCACATGTCGCTCGAATGCCTTGATAGGTATTGCCTTGGTGAAAGGATCAACAACATTATCTGTAGATGCAATTTGTGTCACCGCTACTCGCCCTTGCTTTTGAAACTGGCGAATAAAGTGGAATTTGCGCTCGATGTGCTTCCCCTTCTGGTGATGTCTTGGCTCCTTAGCTTGTGCTACCGCCCCACTATTGTCGCAGTAAAGCACAATAGGTAACTGGGCCTCTGGTACACACCCCAAATCCATAAGGAATTTCTTGAGCCATACCTCCTCTTTGGCTGCCTCGCACGCTGCAACGTACTCAGCTTCTGTGGTAGAGTCTGCGATACATTTCGGGTTTTCACACTCTGCCAACTAACCGCTGCTCCTCCTAACATAAACACAAAACCTGATGTCGATTTTCTGGATTTCACATCTGACATAAAGTCAGAATCTGTGTATCCAATCGGCGTCAATTCCTATGCAGTGTAAACTAACTCATAGTCCCTTGTTCTACGAAGGTACTTGAGTATACACTTCACAGCTGTCCAGTGATCTAGACCCAGATTCGACTGAAACCGACCCATCATTCCTATTGCGAAACAGATATCTAGCCTTGTATAATGCATAGCATACATTAGACTACCTAATGCCGAAGCATAAGGTATATTCTGCATTTCTGCTCTTTCCTCAGGTGTATTAGGATATTGATCCTTAGACAGTTTTACGCCATGTTTAAATGGCACAAAACCCTTTTTGGAGTTCTGCATGTCAAATCTAGCTATAACCTTATCTATATACGCAGCCTGTGACAGCGAGAGAATCCTGTTATGGCGATCTCGTGTTATCTTGATCCCCAAAACATAACTCGTTTCACCTAGGTCTTTCATATCGAACTGTGTTGACAACCAGACCTTTACTGTTGATAATGTTCCAACATCATTCCCAATGAGCAGAATGTCGTCTATGTAAAGTATTAAATATACCACTGTAGTCTTATCACTCCTCTTGTATACACAAGGTTCATCCTCGTTTTGAGTAAATCCATATGACTGGATTGCCTGATCAAAACGAATGTTCCAACTTCTAGATGCTTGCTTTAGTCCATAAATGGACTTCTGTAACTTGCAAACTAGATGTTCACTAAAAGAAATTACACCTTTAGCTACGCTTATCTACGACGCATATCCTTTTCCGTCGTCGAAAGTTACCTTTTCGCGACGCCATATCTTATTCGTCGCAAAATTGTATCGCTAAAGGTTTGCTAGCATAGTTGAGTTCGCGCCTAGAAGGATAAAGGTTTTTGGCGACGGTAAATGACTATTTGGCGAAGCAGTTAGACGTCGCTAAATTATTTACGTTTAGCGACGAAATAAATTATGTCGTGAAAAATTAAAAATTTTGGCAACAAAACTAAATATGCTGCTAGTTGCAATTAGCGGCATAGTTATGCGTCGCAAAATTTCTTATTTTTTGGAAACATTGTTTATGACGACGCAAATCCTTTTCCGTCGCCGAAAGTTGCCTTTTTGCGACGCAATATCTTATTCGTCGCAAAATCGTATGCTAAAGGTTTCCTATGCAAATGGCTATTTGGCGACGCAGTTGGACGTCGCTATATTATTTATGTTTAGAAACAAAATAAATTATGTCGCAAAAAATTAAAAAATTTGGTGACGAGACTAAGTGCGCTTCTAGTTGCAATTGGTGACGTAATTGTGCGTCGTGAAATTTCTGTTTATGACATCGCAGATTCTTAATTTTTTATAGCGACGTTGTACGTGCGTCGCAGAATCATTTCGTAAAATAAAAATTTCGCGCCTATAAGGGGACTTTTTTGGCGACGATAAATAGCTATTTGGCGACACAATAAGATGTCGCTAAATTATTTACTTTTCGCGACGAAATAAGTTTGGTCGCGGAAAATTAAAAGTTTTAGCAACGAGAATAAGTATGCTGCTAGTTGCAATCGGCGACATAGTTATGCGTCGCAAAATTCCTTATGTTGCTGCATATGCTCCCCTTTTTGCGAGGGCTGAGCCGGCCTCTGTTTATACGTGCATAAATAAAATTAAAAAAAACTGGCACAGCAATCGAACAGCTAACATACAAGACCCGAAACCCACGACCCACATGCTCAATCATAATATTTAATATATCGCCTATACCCAACTTCGATCCGAGATCCCACCCGCGTGATACACGATGCATTTACCAGCTCTCCTATCCATCAAACCTACTTAATGATTGGGATTATATATATTTATCCTGTTAGAGATGACTAGTTTTTTTTGCTCCATCGTCAGTATAGGCCAACCAGCAACGACGACGATGAAGGAGGAGAGCTTTCATCCCCTCTTCCCTCTTCGACACCTCCCCCACCACCCGAATTTGCTCATTTTTTTCGACTGGTGATCGTTGGGCGGCCACCGGATCTGCTCAAGCTTTTCCGGCGGTGTTGGATGGCAGCCGAATTTTCTCTTTTTTTTTGGCCGGTGGATTTTGGCCACCGAATTTGTTTTTCTTTTTTTTTCGGCCGGTGGACTTTGGTCGTCGGATTTGCTCAATTTTTTCGGCCGGTGGATTTTGGCCACCGGATTTGCTCATATTTTTTCGGCTGGTGGACATTGGCCGCCGGATTTTATCTTTTTTTCTGGCCAATGGTCTTTGGCCGCCGGATTTGCTCATTTTATTTCGGCCGGTGGACATTAGACGCTGTATTTGCTCAAGCTTTTCCGGCGGTATTGAATGACCACCGGATTTGATTCCTTTTTCGGCCGGGTAGGATGGCCGTCGTTTATCCCGCCGCAACAGATCATTTATGTTGTAGTGGTTAAATGGGTTGGGTCCGGGTCTAGGGCATTGCAACGACCCTAAACTAGACACGACTCCAACCTAGGGCTGGCAATTTCGGACCCGACACGAAGTTAGCGGGTCTAGGTCAGGCCTAAATGGGTTCGGGTCGTAAACTGGTCGACACAATAGACCCGTTTATTAAACGGGTCGGGTCTAGGTTTAGGGATTGGACACGGTAGACCCGAGAAGACCCGACACGACACAAAACCGACACGACCCGACCCGACCCGTTGACACGCCTACTCCAACCTGATCCCCAATCTCATTCCCGCCACCCTCACCCATTTATATCTTCGATCTCTGCGTGGCCAAATCTCTCTCTCTCTCTCTCTCAATCACAAAAAACTCTCACACGTTCCCCTCTCTAACTCCCTTGAAATCCCTGCAACACTTCTCAATCTCTTCAGCCGCCCCTCTTCCTAAGCCCTAAACACCGATCCCTCTCCACCTATCATACCCGGTACTCCATAATTGTTTTTCGCTTAGGGCAGACCAGATTTGTTTTTTTTATTATTATATTTCTGGAATATTAGATTTGATCCTGCATAAATGTTGTTGATACTGTTTGTTGAACTTGAGCGGGACCGGACAATGGGTCCCGAGTCCGGGTCACGAGGAGACTGTAACATAGCCGGTTGATCGATTATTGCGATTTCTTGTGCATGATAATTAAATACGACTTAATTACTTATTAAAGTTGTTAATTTGGTGAGTCGATCGGACCCGGCAAGATTCACGGGCTGGCAGGTCACGGCGTGACATGGGTCCGGTGTGAGTGCGCTTGACCGCCTCAAGAGAGAAAAAAAACACACACAACCTAGAACTAAAAAACCCGAACCCAACCCATCCCAAACCAGACCCACACTCTCTCTCTCTCTCTCTCTCTCTCTCTCTCTCTCTCTCTCTCTCTCTCTCTCTCTCTCACACACACACACACACACACACACACACACACACACACAGCCGCTCACCCCTCACCCTCACCATCCCGACCCCATCTCTTACCTGCCCTCCGTCACTTCCCCCTCTCTCTCTCCCTCACCTGCTCTGCTCTCCCCTCACTCAATCCCCTAAATTCTGATCCCTCGGATTTGCTGTACCCGACCGCCGCCCCCCATTCCCTCTTTAAAACCTAGATCTGACCCTCTTCTCCCCTCCGATCTCCCTCTTCTCCCCGTCGATTTCCCTATTCTCCCCTCCGATCTCCTCTCTCTTCCCCTCCGATCTCTCTCCCCTCTCTCCGATTTCTCCCCCTCTCCTTTGATCTGTCTCTTGCCCTCCGGTGGTCTGCACGCGCGGTCGGAGAGGAGCGGCAACTGGCACCGGAGAAGGCCGGCCGGCCGAAGATGAGCAAGGAGGAGGAGCAGTCGGCCGTAGCCGACGGTCCCTCCCCCCCACTGAGCAGCTCAGCCTGACCCCCCTATCGCTTCCCGACCTCCCGCTCTCGATCCTCCCCCTCTGGTGTGTCGCACGCATGACCGGAGAGGATCCAACTGGTCAGGGAGGAGCTCCCAGAGCCAACAACCCCAGCACCAGGTCAGCCTCCCCTCCTTCCCTTTGTTCTTTCTTTCTTGTACCGATGAGACCAGCCCGACCACTCCCTGGTGTCCTGTTTTCAATGCGACCATGGCCGTTGACCTTGGGTGTGGTGGCTGTGCAGTCGGCAAGGCCGACCCGGTGCCGACCCCCTTCTCCCTACCTTGTTAGGATGACTGTCGGCGGTTTGGCTGCCGGTGGTCAGGCACTTGGTGGCACCCGACCATCCTCGATAAGGCACCACTCGGCTGATCATCAGGCGAAAGATTTCGGAAACAGGTGGCTCGAAGCATCACAACCATACTGGGAAAGGAGGAGGAAGAATTAATCATGGGAGAGTTCGAAATGAGAAAGGTAATGGGATTCTATTTCTCCGAGAATTGTTATGTAGTGATCGAAGTAGAGCATCCGGAGGACTAATTCAACCCAGTTCTACACGATAAATGTAACTGTTGTTGGAAGTTGAAACAAGACTATGATTTGCTCTTCAAGGAGCAAATAGAAATAAGGAGAGCACTGATGGATGCCAAACTGGAGAATGAAGCCAAGAGTAGGGAATGCCATGAGGCCTGGATGTCGCTGCAAAATCTTCAGATGGAGCTCATGCGCAAGTCGATGCACGTCGGTTCTTTAGGTATCACAATTTGATCACAATATGATCGCCATCTTAGCAGCGCAATTCAGTAATTCAGTACGATGACACTTATTCTTTTTTTTTACAGCTTTTGCAGTTGAGGGACAAGTGAAGGAAAAGAACCGATGGTTTCTATGTCTGGCAGACTTGAGCAAGAAATTTAGAGTAATCAAATCTTCTTTGTGTTCATCTAGAATATATTTGTATGCCTTTATGCTGATCTTGATCGGTTTTGTGTTGCAAACACAATAGCTTCTGAAACTAGAGCACGCCAAGTTATCAGAAGAGGCAATGGAATGTAGGAGGTGCTTTGCAGATATGAACCATATGGTGGCCACGATTAAGTCCACCGGTAAGCTGACCTATTTGCTATCGTCTCTCGACTTCATTGCTCGTATTTTGCTCAAATTACCACAGAAGGAACATCGTTGTCTCCTTTCGGGCAGTCGATCATCACACCGACCTGGAAAGGGAGTACAAAGATCTGAAACTAAGGTTCACTGAAGAGGCGAGGGATCGAAAAGACCTGTACAATAAAATTGTTGAGCTGAAAGGTTAGTGATGTATTTGGTCTTAGATGAACGTGCAATTGTGCATTGAGACAAATGAGGGGGCTGAGTGTTTACATTAGACCTAGTTATTTTGCAGGAAACATCAGTCTTTTGCCGATGCCGGCCTCTTAATGCAGAAGAAATAGCCGGAGGGGCTTCTATGGCTGTCGATTTTTAATCCGCAAGGGATGATGAGCTCACCATCAAATCCCATGGGGCATCCAAAAAGGTCTTCAAGTTTGACTCCAATTTGATCACTATGATGAGCTCACCATCAAATCACCAATATTTTGAACTTTGGTCACTATGATGGAACCTTGTGAATGACCTACTGCTTTGATACCAATTTGATGTAGGATGGACTATGCCTCCTAAAACATAAAGAAAACCATTATAAAGTGGATTTTGTTGTGTGCATACTTTTATGCAAAAAAAAACTCTGAATATAACAAATAAAACCTCATAGGAGTATAGGACTAGTATTCCTAATGCTTATGGACTTAGGAATCCTAAAACAATTAGAACTTGGATTCCGAATATACTCAGGACTTGGACTCCTAATATAACTTTAGATTTGGACTCCTAATTCAAAAATATTTGGATCTAATCAAATCCTACAAAAAAAAACATACTTAAAAACACCCTAACTAATAATTATGAAAATTTTTAGTTTAAATCCAGTCATCTCTCAAAATCTAGTGATGCTTATCGTATCTCATTGTCTATCTTTCCGTTGGTATTAGTATATTAATGTTTATGTAATTCAACTTTACTAGAAATAGAAACGGGCAAATTATGTAGGAATTCAAAGCTTACCTACTTACTCCAAGACTCTTTAGGTACTTATTTTTCTTTTCTGTTCTTCGGTTTTTATACTATGTTTTTCATTTCGACACTTTTCTGTTAGGTTCAATGTGACTAACACAATCTATTTAGGTGGAGACTCGAAGACTTTGATGTTCGTGTAGATCAGTCCTAATGAAAATGATATCGGCAAGACTCTGTGCTCCCTGAATTTTGCAAGTAGAGTTAGGGGAATTGAATTAGGTCCTGCAAAGAAGCATGTGGATGGAAGTGAAGCCTTCAGATACAAACATATGGTATAATATTTCAAAAAAGTTGTCTTTTTCTATAAATGTAGTACTCTACAACAAACTTAAACTTTTCCATATATAGCGCCTATGATCCTTTCTCTCTATTTGACCTTAATAAGTTCTCTTTGTTGATTTTCAGGTTGAGAAGGGCAAGCAAGATATTAAGAGCGCGCAAAGATGGTCAACTAAAGAAAATGGAAGAGACCATTCATTCCCTCGAACTGAAGAACAAGTCAAGGGATCTGCTCAACAAGAATCTCCAAGACAAAGTCATCGATGATTCAAGATTTGGGAAAAGTCTCTTGCTAGTTCGTTATCTGATTCAAGATTTGGGATCACAAATATCATTCTCCATAGGAATATTTTGTATTTTGAAGATCCGAAAATGGATCACATGTGTATTTGGGCTTTATTTTGCATCTCTATATGATTATTCATTGCTATATTTCCTCCATCTTTTATTTTATTTTCTTTAAAGTAGCCTCCTTAAACATGGGATATGATGATTTTTTTTATTTTATTTCTCTTTGAGTGAAGGATAATTGCGAATATATCTGTTTAGAAGAATAATTTAGTTTTTTTATTTGACTTTAATTCAGTTTAAATAAATATTTGTGTGTTTTTATTTTCAATGAAATGTGTATAGACGAATGCATGTATATAAAGATTTCATAAAAAAAATTTAATATTTAATCAAATAATATTAAGAATTTGACTTTTGGTGACGCATGTAATACATTACGTCACTTAATGTGTATATTCTACGGCGCGATAACTACATCGCCTAATGTATACATTTGTCTCAATGGATAAATTCGACGATGCAATTATTACGTCGCTAAATATATACATTATACGATGCCAAAGTATGCATTCTACGACGCGATTATTTATTCGCTAGAAGTTATTGACAACGCTATTATATACGTCGCCAAAGATTTTTACTTTTGGCGATGCATACGGTGCGTCGCTAAATGTTCTACATATAATCTTAAGTTAGTTGTTTTTGCGACGTGGGAGGTTATTTCAGCGACGTTTTTTGTTTCAATTGGCGACGCTTATTGCGTCGCGGTTAGTAATGCTTTTGGCGACGCACTTTGATTGCGTCGTCGAAAGTATTCCCAAACGGGGAATAGGCGACGTCTTCGCGATGCAATTTGAAGCGTCGCGAAAGATATTTCGTGATGAATATGACCACTTTTGGCGATGCTCTAATATATCACAGAATATGTCTTTTCTTGTAGTGGTTCCTGACCCTTTGACTCAAAACCTGGTGGCTGCATCATATAAATGTCTTCTTCCAAATTTCCATTGAGGAATACTATCTTGACATCCATTTGCCAGATCTCCCAGTTATAATGGGCTGCAATGGATAGGAGAATCCGAATAGACTTTATCATAGCTACCGGCGAGAAGGTTTCATCAAAGTCGATTCTTTCTCTCTGGGTATAACCATTGGCAACTAATCTAGCTTTATAAGTCTTAATAGTTCCATCAGATCCTCTCTTCTTTTTATACACCCACTTACACCCAATAGGTTTAATATTGGATGATGGTGTAACAAGAGTCCAGACAGCGTTATGGGACATTGATGCAATTTCTACCTCCATAGCCTTTTGCCAGTCAGAGCTGTCAGAAGCTCCCATTGCCTCATCGTAGCTTAGTGGGTCATCCTCCTGACCTTCTGGATCAACCAATAAGGTTTCTCCATAGTATCTGTTAGGAGCTCTGATGCTTCTCCCACTGCGACGAGGTGGTGGTAGTGTTACAGGATGAATAGGTTCTACAGTTTCTGGTATATTAATGTCTGTGATGTCAGCTCCCACTATGCTTTTGGATGCGCTATCTGTACTAGTACCCAGCAGCTCATCCAGAACTACCTTACTAGTAGATTTATGGTCCATAATATAATCATGTTCTAGGAAAATAGTATTCGTTGAAACAATTACCTTCTTTTCCTCAGGATCATAAAATAGTCTACCTTTAGTCTCTTTGGGATACCCTACAAACATACATGCTTTGGACTTTGGCTCCATCTTTTCCCTCTTGTCTATCTGCATATGTGCAGGATATCCCCATATTCTGAAATGCTGTAGTATTGGCTTTTACCTTGACCACAGTTCTCTAGGGGTCTGAGACACTGATTTAGATGGAACGTGGTTCAGAACATATACTGCTGTCTGAAGGGCATAGCCCCAAAAGGTCATTGGTAAACAGGCATAACTCATCATGCTATGAACCATGTCCAACAAGGTTCAATTCCTTCTCTCAGAGACTCCATTCTGCTGTGGGGTACCTGGAGCAGTTAACTGGGATGTTATCTCATGCTCCACCAAATACCCAAGGAACTCGTCAGATAGGTATTCACCACCTCGATTAGATCGAAGGGTTTTTATACATTTACCTGTCTGCTTTTCTACTTCAGCCCTGAACTCTTTGAACATGTCAAAGGATTCCGACTTCCGATGCATCAGGTAAATATAACCATATCTTGAGTAATCATCAGTAAAAGTGATGAAGTACTCATGGCCTCCTATCGCCTTGACGCTCATGGGTCCACATACATCTGAATGGATTAACTTCAATACCTCAGTAGCTCTTACTCCTTTGCCTTTGAAGGCCCTCTTGGTCATCTTGCCTTCCAGGCAGGATTCACAGGTGGGAAGAATCTCCGTAGGATCTGTTTCCAGAAGCCCGGCCTTTACCAACCTATGGATCATGTCTAAGCCAATATGCCCAAGCTGTAAGTGCCACAATTGGGTTAAATTCTCCGAAAGGCCGGTTTCTTACACTTAGATGAATTCACATTAAATGCTGAAGTTATTATGTTATCCTTTTCAAATTTAGGACTGACAACATAAAGATAATTCTGAACCATTCCTCTTATTATAAAAGTTCCATTCAGCTTAAACGACATACCAAAAGTATCAAAATAAACTGAATAACCTTTATTAACTAAAGAAGAAACAGAAATCAAGTTACGTCTCAAGGATGGTACATAAAAAACATCTCTAAGAGTCAAAGTCTTATTATTCGAAAAACTAAGATTAACATCTCCAATAGCTTCAGCAGCAGCCACGGCCTCAGTTCCCATACTTAAGGTCACCTCTCCATCAAGCAACCTTCTGCTTTCCCGAAATCCCTGAAGAGAGTTACATGTATGGTTAGTGGATCCTGAATCCATAATCCAACTAGCAAAAGAACTATTACTCGAAAGGAATGATTCAACAACTAGGAGTTGTAGATTACCTTCACCAACATTCTGAGGCTTCTTACAGTCCTTCCAATGACCCTTCTGGCCACACCGAAAACACTTCGTGCCCGGTTTCTTTGATTCTCCAGACCCAGAGGCCCAGCAAAGTCCTGCACAAGCGCTGACTTAGGTTTCTTCTTATATTTCTTGCCCTGAGGTTTACCAGACTTCTTGAAGGATTTGCGCTGCACATGAAGTGCTTCGCCCTTTTGCTTGAAGCCATCCTCAGCTACCTGGAGATCTCCCAGAAGCTCTGCATTTGTCATAGCCAACTTGTTCAAATTAAAGTTGGTGACAAAGCCTTCAAAGGCTCCAGACAGTGACGAGAGGAAGATGTCTGTCATCACCTCACCATCTAGCACAATGTCCATGGTTGCTAGTTTGTTTTGGAACCCAAACATTTTCATCATGTGTTCCCGAACCAGCGTCCCATTAGACATCTTAGTGCCGACGAGTTTCTTGATGGTAAGGTATCACATAACGCGATTATGACCTTCAAATATTTTCTTCAGATACAATATCATGTCAGAAGCGTCGAGCATCTCCTCGACTTGCTTCTACAGATTTGTTTGCAAGGATGCTATGATATAGTATTTACATATTTCATTAGATTCCTTCCAGTCAGTGAATGCCTTTAACTGTGCCTTTGTGGTATTGGGTCCTGGCAAATCTGGCTTAGGATCATTCAGGGCTGTCATATGTTTACCAATCCTTAAGACCAGGTACAGGTTGCGCTTCCAGTCCTCATAGTTGGGACCGGTAAATTTGTGGTCATTTAGGATAGCGGACAGGGGGTCTAACTTGGTTATCTGAAAATAAACGATTGAATAATGAGAATGCATGAAAACTTATTTTATAGATTTTTAAAACAAGCTAATTATATTCATATGTCAACGCTACCCTCAAGCGAAGCCATCTCTATGGATTAATTAACCATGTATGTAAGATCTCAGAATAGGCTACACCTGTCCGAGGGGGCAGTGTGCAGGTCTTCCGCTTACACGGGTCTTTCCCTTGACTCTATCCAAATCTGCCAACTAAGGGCTTTGATGGACCATGGTTGTTTTTTGGCTAGTACCACGTGATCACCGTTGTCTTCGCAACGAATACCTCATGTGTACTTAGGATGCTTACCCACGAGCCTAGGCAATTACGGCACGGGAGTTCTAATGGCCCCCACGAGGGTGAGTAAAGCTTGAACACTTGGCACCGTAACCGTCATATCCCGAGGGAGATCACTAAGTAGCTTGGCATAGAAAGAAACACAGCTCTCACCCGAGGGGGTTGTTGTGTTATGCCCTTCCACCCGAGCACGAAGTGATTAGCCGTGGAGGCCAGAGGATCTCTAAAAGTCCTCTCTTACATCCCTTGTAATATATGAGGGTTATTTTACGAGTATAAATTTATGCAAATGCAAAGGTAGCGACCTCCTATATACTAGACCCTGGTCACACCATGCTTCCACTAGCGCTTCAAACCCTTCGCCTAGCATTAATCATTCTCGGAATATCATAGTCCCTGCCTCAAGTGGATTTCTCCATTCAAGGGTCATATTATATATTCCGAGAATATCGATGCTTTGCAAAATTGGTTATCACGCTAATGCTCTAGAGCTTAGCCTAGAGTCAGACTCATTGGAAAGGACTCCCACTAGTCATAACGCCTCGCTTATAAATTTGACAATTAATGTTCAATAGATCTCCATCTCATCTTTGATTTCGATGCTGGCCAAATAGGCACATCTGACTAGTCGGATATTGACCTAATGGTGGCATAACCATATGTGATGAGATCCCACTAACATCAAAAGTCAACTAAATAATAGACATCATCTAACGGGATCCTATTCTCAAACGATCACTTGGACCGGAGGGGAAAGACATCCCTCTGAAAACTGATAATCACATTATCTTATCGGGGTTCGATATGAAGCATAAAGAACTAATAAAGAAAGCAACCATTAAGACTGAATTAAGTTCAGGGTCCGACCCCTGAACCTAATTTGCACAGCGCAGGCTTCTAGCTTTCTTCGTAAGGTCCCTCGGTCCGGCTCCTCCGTCGCGCTTGCGAACACTTTGTCGGATCGTCTTCATCCTCCAGGGTTCCGCTTCCGCTCCCGATGGTGGATTTCTTTGGCACATCTTTCTTCTCGATCTGTAAATAAAAAAGTCTAGTACGTTTCGAGCAAGTGCTCGCTCGTACACAATTTCCTAGAAAGAAAAGAAAACACACCTAGGAAAAAAAATGCCATGGGAACCGAGGATGGTCAACCCCCATTACTCGCCCAATCTACGGCTCTATTACATATCCACACATATAGAGAGCAAATCCAGACATTGGCTAACTTGGGGTCCGACCCCGGTAGCAAGCACAAACATAGATCTAGATTTTATAACGGCGCCCTGCAAGAACGATTCATAGAACAAGCACAATATATATACATATGTATGATCTAAGCGTAAGAACCCTGATGATCTCACGCGTTCATCATGCTCACATATGTTGGTTTCGTGAATAATCGTGAAACACATACCACTAATGCGGCTCTGATACCAATTGTTGAAAATAAATCCATGGTAGAGACTCACAGCGGAAACGATTTTACGGTCGATAGACCGTTCATGGTGCACGTTACACGATTTAAACTTTTATTGAAACTAATCTACATATGTGTGCATGTGTATACACGTGAATCAAACACCCTAACGACAATCTAGCATAATGATTATCTAGCATGCATGCAAATCATAATGCTCGCTAGATCTACATGTTAGATTACATATACCTTTTGTACGGATCTTTTAACCACGGAGAATTGTCTTCTTTGTCGATGGAGATGGAAGATCGTTCGCAAAGATACCGATGGTACGAATAGAGACGATGCCTTCTTGTTCACTCAATCTCACACGATGCACGGAACGTCACTCTCGGATCTCTGAGTGCCTCCGAAGAACGACCCTTCTCCTTCTTCGAAAAACTCCACGCGAGGAAGACGAAGTTGTAAGCGGGAAACGAGAGAGAGAACAGGGAGAGAACTAGAGAGATGAGAGAGTGAGGGGGTGCAGTTTTCTTATCATTAGGGTCGGCCCCATATAGTCCCTTATATAGGGCCGGTCTACCCCCTTGGATAAGGATCCAAGGGGATAATAACCTCCCACAATTATCTCTCCATTATCGCCCTTTTCTCTCTTCTTCTATTTATCCGTTTTTCCACTTTTTAGGGCTCGATTTTGACCAATTCAAACCCTTATCCCTATCTATATGGCCGGCCCTATAGATGAGGGATTCTCATCCCTACAATATAGGGCCGGTCCTAGCAAGGTCTCCCACTGCTAGGGTCGGCCATAAGTGAGGTGTGACAGAGTGAGGTTTTTACCAAAATGCCCTGACGCCTCAATTTGACCATTTCTAGTGTGCGAGACCTAGCGACCACTACTTAAGTGATCTTTACTAGTTACCTTACTATTAACTGAGGCCACCGGACGGTGCCTCTAGCAAAGTCAACTAGTCAACTCGCAACATACCCCGGTGCATCACACCTATGCAGCGAAGTTCACTTATGGCTAGGGATTATTACCTGCGCCTCTGTACTAGTCTCGGGCATACCCCTTAGTACTTGCATGTAGTTACGCATCTACCGTGCTCTAGTGCCAAGCACACACTGAGCGTATACTTCGTTCTTCCTCATAATGCTTATGGTGTTCCGAGGAGATGGTTCAAGAACCGTACATAATATTGATAAGGTGGAACCATCAGGGACCGGGGTTCATGGCTTCCAACTCAAGCTCGATCGACACACTACCCGAGTGTACTATCGATCCTCTGAGCTCGAGTTAACCTGCGTAGCCACCTAGAGTGTGACGCATGCTGCACTCCAATTCACCTGGACTTACTATGTTCTCCATCATACCCCTGCTGTCCGCTTAGTAATGGTAAACCCGTTGTCCCTCCACTTGATGCCATGATTCACTTTGAGTGGTGGAGACTACCGTCAGACTCGAATGATCATATGACTTGGTTCCTTCCAGGTTGACCTATATATCGTACCTCTGATTACCCCATCGAGTAATCGAACCCGGTCAACAGTCAAACTGGTGACCACCAGGCCTGGGTTTGGTACAGTAGTGTAAGTCACACCAAGGAACGCACCTTCCTTCAGGGGTGTGGATGGCCTACAGGAGTGACACGCTAATGCAACGCCAGCCGGGTAACCCAGTACACCGTGGTTTTGGATCACTACATACGGATCCTCACACATTGGTGCGCCAAAGCACCACGCAACTGGTTAGTCCATCAGACGTGGTTCCTCAGGGTTTAGGACCGTCTTACCCTAAGCAGAAACACGGCTTAGTGTATCAGTGTCTGCTCACTGATCTGTACACCGTGTTAGTTCCGTTCAGCCACAGACACTGTGCCTGGTAATGACCATGGTGAAGACTTCCCATGAACTGTCATCGCCAACAGCTTATCATGATGAGGCGACTAACCTGATCATAGCTGCGAACTGATTTAGATTATATGGGACCAATCCACTTAGTCTTCAACTATATCGACTACCATATAACCATGGCTCTCTGTTCTTAAAAGAACACGTAACTATGTTACGTACCTATATGCATCTTATATAATAACTATTAATCTTTATTTATTAGACCAAAATATAACGTTTTACAAGCTTAGAATACATCAATCCTAACAAGTACGACGTAGGCTGCACTCCAATTCACCCGGACTTACTATGTTCTCCATCATACCCCTGCTCTCCGCTTAGTAGTAGTAAATACATTGTCCCTCCACTTGATGCCATGATTCACTTCGAGCGGTGGAGACTACCGTCAGACTCGAATGATCATATGACTTGGTTCCTTCTAGGTTGACCTATACATCGTATATCTGATTATCCCGTCGAGTAATCGAACCCGGTCAACAGTCAAATTGATGACCACCAGGCCTGGGTTTGGTACAATGTAAGTCACACCAAGGAACACACCTCCCTTTAGGGGTGTGGATGACCTGCAGGAGTGACACGCTAATGCAACGCCAGCCAGATAACCCAGTACACCGTGGTTTTGGATCACTGCAAACGGATCCTCACATATTGGTGCGCCAAAACACCACACAACTGGTTAGTCCATCAGACGTGGTTCCTCAGGGTTTATGACCGTTTTACCCTAAGCAGAAACACGGCTTAGTGTACCAGTGTTTGCT
The DNA here is from genome assembly GCA_947650365.1 of Chamaelirium japonicum. NCBI lineage: Eukaryota > Viridiplantae > Streptophyta > Magnoliopsida > Liliales > Melanthiaceae > Chamaelirium > Chamaelirium japonicum. The sequence goes on along the minus strand of OX393557.1, from coordinate 27,566,553 downwards.
CACTGATCTGTACACCGTGTTAGTTTTGTTCTGCCACAGACACTGTGCCTGGTGATGACCATGGTGAAGCCTTCCCATGAACTGTCATTACCAACAGCTTATCATGATGAGGCGACCAACCTAATCATAGCTGCGAACTGATTTAGATTTTATGGGACCAATCCACTCTGTCTTCAACTTAGTGGACTACCATATAACCATGGCTTTCTGTTCTTAAAAGAACACGTAACTATGTTACGCACCTATATGCATCTCATATAATAACTATCAATCTTTATTAGACCAAAACATAAAGTTTTACAAGCTTAGAACACATCAATCCTAACACATTTAACCCAGAAAACCTACTTGGTCATTCCCAAGAGTTAATTTTCACTTGATCATCGACAACCACATGTACTTAGATGGAGACATAATCACCTTAACTTATCTTTATACCGGAGCTTGAAGATATGAGTGTTGGTCTTTTATGTAAAAATATTCTCTTTATGGTCAATTTCTTAAAATTTGTGTAATCTGATGGTATTTATATTGTTGCATATGGAATTCAGTAGTCGTGTTACATCTCAGATTTAGTGATGCGAGAGTTTTTTCTATCAAATATGAGTAGCTTTTGAGAGCTTTCTCTTCTTAAGCATCTATGTGACACTCAAACTTGATTAAGTAGGGTGCTTGTCATGTTAAATTGGTAGTAGTCACATGATCTTATTGATCTTCTTAATTACTATACTTTAACAAGTTGGTTTGATTGGCCTCTTGCTTTATTTTTTGGATGGACAGATGGCGTATCAAAATTCTTACTATATATGTTTGTTAAGGATTTATCTAGCTAGGGGTTTATTTTAGTAAAGATACTTAGTAAGTGTTTATAAGCAAAAAGTCTATGATTGATTATCAAAATTCTTTCTAAATTCTACATGATCATATGTTTTCAATTGCTAAATTCCAATAAGCATACTTGGTGAAGAAAGATGGTGCTACTGGGTTGGAAGATAGGAACCTGATAAATATAACTTGGTGGCAAAGATATGCATTTCATTAATTAGTCTTTGCCCTTCAAGGGTGAAATTGGCTATTTGAAAATTGTTGATAGCTAGTGGGGCGTAGACTATAATTTTAAAAAGGGAGACTTAGCGGTTGGTCTCCCACATGCATGTGACTCATTTTAGCGCTAAGGACACCCAACACATGTTTTAAGCTGGGTCCCTCCGCAAAAACCGAAACGGCTTTAATAGTATTTAACTGTTTTACTATTTTAAAAGCCCATCTATATTCATCAAATTTTGCTCAAATTACAAACCATGCCATCAACTGAAATTCAAACATACAGATACACTGTAGCGAACATGACTATTTGTTTTTAGAATTTTAGTATTTTCTACAGTGAAATCACTATAGCATTTTTTTGAGAATATATAGATATAATTTTCATATTTTTTTACTACAGTGATTTTACTGTAACAAATGTTACTATTTATTTTTGAAATTTTATTATTTGCTATAGTAAAATCAATGTAGAAAATATTTTTTTTAAAAAACTCGATATTAAAATTTATACTTTTTTGCTATAGTGAAATTGTTGTAGCAATGTTACTCTTTATACCAAACTGTTACTCTTTATAATAAAGAGTAACATTATTATAATAAAATCACTGTAGTATTTTTTTTTTAACAAATCTCGTTTAAAATAAAAAAATTATATACATTGAAATCATTGTAGCAAATGTTACTCTTCATTATCGAAATGTTACTCATTATAAAGAGTAATATTTCGATAATGAAAAGTAACATTTGCTACAATGAAATCACTACAACAATTTTTTTTTTGAAATCACTGTAGCAAATTAATGTTACTTTCAATACGAAATGTTACAATTTATAAAGAGTAACATTTCGATAATGAAGAGTAACATTTGCTACAGTGAAATCACTGTAGTAATTTTTTTTTTGATAAATCTTGTTTAAGAAAAAAAAACAGTGAATCATTGTTGCATTTTTCTTTTGGACGGTGCATGAAATTATGCACATGAAGAAGGAAAGAATAAGAAATATTATTTTGGTCTTTTTTTAAGAGTTTGTTACACGTAACAAACTCTAATCTGCTGCAGATGCCCCTCATGTTTTTTTGAAATGACTAAACGATATTAGATTTATAATCATAGGGACCACAGCTACAATCAACAGTTTCGGTGTCCTTACACTAAACCGATCTGTCGCAAGCAGTGGTCGAGGGGTCGGTTAGGTCTGGTTGAGGCGGGGTGTGGTTTAGTTAGGTCCGGTGGTGGGGCCGTCAGTGACTTAGGATAAGTGGCAACATACCTAAATTCGAAGAAAGATCAGAGCATTTTCGTCCACAGGGGTATGAGCTCAAAGGAAAATATTAAATTCCCCCATTTAAAAACTGTGAAAAATCTAACAAATGGCGTGCTTTAGTTTTGGGGGCAAAATTTAAATAATTAAAATGTGGAGGTTAAAGTCTAATTCAGGGCAAAATTAGCCAAAATAACCCTTATTATTTCAACACAAGTAGTAAGCAATGGTGTGGAGGAATATAGCAGCCTAGTAAGAGCCCTTAAAAGATCCTTCGCTTAATTCCTCGCTTCTTCTCCCTCATAAACGATGATCCCATTGGCCTTCGCCTTGATCAACTCCCAGGCTTGCTCCACGTGGCGCTCCTCCGTGAGCGTGGACCCCACGGCGAACCGGAGCACGTACTTCCCCCCCACCACAGTGTGCGTCATGTACGCGCCGCCGCTGTCGTTGACCGCCTCCAGCAGCCTCCGGTTCGCCGCCTCGGCCGCGGCCTCCTCCCCCTCCTCCCCCTCCCCACTGGGCGATCTCAGTCGGAAGCAGACAAGCCCGAATCGCCGAGGAACTGCCACCTCGAACCGGGGGTCCGACCGAACCATCCCCTCGAACGCCTCCGCCATCGCAACGTCGCTCCGGATGTGGGCTTGCAGGTTCGAGGCGCCGTAGGTCCGGAGCACCATCCACAGCTTGAGGCCGCGGAACCGGCGGCCGAAGCCCACCTGCAGGTCCTTCATGTCCACCACCGCGCCGGACTCGCTCTGCCGGTTCTTCAGGTACTCCGGGTCGGTCCCCAGCGCTCCGGTGAGGAGGCCCCGGTCCCTGAACCAGAGGCACGTGCAGTCGAGGCCCGTAAGGAGCCACTTGTGGGGGCTCATGCTCAAAGAGTGCGCTAGCTCCACTCCGTCAAGGTAGGGCCGGAACTCGGGGCAAATGCAAGCGCTGCCGGCGTACGCCGCGTCCACGTGCACCCACGCCCCGAATTCGCCAGCCACTTCAGCCAGCGGGATAACCGGATCCACCGCCGCAGTGGAGGTGGTCCCCACCGTGGCGCACACGTAGACGGGCACCAGCCCTGCATCCACATCAGCCGCCATTGCCTCCCGGAGCCGTCCCGGCGAGAGCGCGAAGTCGGAGTCCCGGGTGGTCGCCAGGGCCCGGATGTTGGCAGGGTGAAACCCGGCGATCTTGCACGCCTTGGAGAAGGCTGAGTGGGTCTGGTCGGAGCCGTAGGCCACGAGCTTGGAGAGGTTTCCCTCCCCCCCGGCGCGGCGGAGCGCGGCGTCACGAGCTGCCACAAGGGTGCAGAGAATGGCCTCGCTGGTGGTGGCAAGGATGACACCGCCGCCTCCGACGGAGGTGGAGAGGAGGTGGGCGGGGAGGCAGAGGAGGTGGGCGAGCCAGTCGAGGGCGAGGGATTCGAGCTCGGTGACGGCAGGGGAGGAGAGCCAGGTGAAGGCTACCGGGTTGAGGGCGGAGGCGAGGAGGTCGCCAGCGAGCGCGGCGGAGCTAAGGGTTGCGGGGAAGTAGGCGAAGAAGTTTGGGCTGGCCCAGTTGGTCATCCCGGGGAGGACGACACGGCGGAGGTCTTGGAGGGCTGCGTCGAAGGTGCTGTGGTGAGCCGGCGGTGTGGCAGGGAGGAGGCGGCGGAGATATCCGGGTTCAACGCAGGGGAGCACCGGGCAGGACTCAACGCCCTTATAGTAGTCCAGGATGAGGTCGACCACCTGATGGAGCTGCTTTCGGAGGTCGTCGTGATCCAGCGGTCTGAAACCATGGATAGTGTCGACCGGGAGGTTGGCACCAAGGCTCCCCATTCAGAGAGCTCTAGAGAGAGAGCGAGAGAGATGAAGAGCGAGGAGCTGGGTGACTTTATCTAAGCCCGGGATCCTCTGAGGTTATAACATCCTCGGAGCAAGATAGGTTCTTATATAGTTTATTGAGCGAGAAGGGTACGGGGGTTCGCACGTGATTTAGGTTTTTGTTTTTCTATTTTTGTTTTTGGATAGAATGTTTTAGGTTTTGTTAGGGTTAGCGTGTGGGTTGGTTCTAGAAGTTGGAAGTTGTGTGTCGATCAACGGGCCGGCCAGGGGAGCGTCCGCGAGGGATCCGCTGAGGTTACAGCCAAAACTGAATCACAACCTTCCATTCCACCCTGATCGGTGAACCACACTCAGCCCCAATTCCCAAATGACATATAAAAGACCGGCTGTGATTCAGCTTTAGCTTCAGTCACAACCGTCCGTTATATCCAATTTTATCGATGAATTGCACTTATACCTAAATGGTATGTAAAAGAACGGGTGTGATTTAGTTTTGATTTCAATCTATCAGTATAATGGTAAACTGCAAGGATGGATTAGATAGGTTAAGGTCACAACCGTTCACTTGGGACCGACTGCCGATCCTTTTGCCCTTGGGACTGAGCGGTGATTCACCTGTCAGACTGGGTGTAACGGACGGTTGTGATTCTATTACACACGTGGGCCTCACTCAATTGGGGAAGGCACCAGGGGTTTGATCACACGGACATATTGGCACTTTAGAAATCATGGGAAATCTCTCTCTCTCTCTCTCTCTCTCTCTCTCTCTCTCTCTCTCTCTCTCTCTCTCTCTCTCTCTCTCTCTCTCTCTCTCTCTCTCTCTCTCTCTCTCTCTCTCTCTCTCTCTCTCTCTCTCTCTCTCTCTCTCTCTCTCTCGTGTGTGTGTGTGTGTCCGCGCATGTGAGAGAGGTTTACACAGAACCAAAATACCTTCCGGTCATAATTGCAAAAGCCAAGTATATGCCAAAACGAATAGTTTTCAAACAAAATTAACATCAAATCTGACAAAACAAGTCAGGGTAGTTGCAATGCCCATTTTAGCCATCACAAGTTAGAGTCATATTATCAACTTATAGAGACAAATTAACAATATTTATAGTCATATTTCAAAACAAAGAATTGATTATGACCCTGAAGTGCCTAAATATGATTTTATATATCAAAAATACGGCTCTATAGTCCTGACATATGTTTGGTCATTTAAAAAAAAAAATTCTATCATTTCTTATTCCTGATTATTTTAAAATATTTATAGAAATATTATAAAATAATAATATTGATATTTTTTAGTCCTATGCTGAAAAAGATTTCCGGTGTTATTAGGTTTTTTGGTTTGATCTGATATGACATCTAACAAGTCCTTTCACAATAGTACAATTTATTATTATCAAAGGATGAAATCGATGCTAATGGGACAAACATTTCTTGTTACCCTAATTAATAACACGTGGAAAATGCTATTCATCTATCTTGTTTCCCATCAAGTTCAGCCCATCTTGACGGGGCAACTAATTATAGATGTCCGGTGCTCACAACCTCCACAAATAAAGTCCAGATCTCCTCCAGTCGGTTGGCCCGATTGGTGGGCCTGCACGCATCATAGCCGCACGATGGCAGCGTCTTGAAAGTGAATAGGACACAGCCGCTAAATGCGGTTGTGATAAATAACACTGGCATGGTCCACCAACCAGGGTGACCTGCTGGAGGAGATCTGAACTCCAACAGATAAATAACACTCAGCCCGACTGACAAGCAAAAAGACGGTGTAATCTAGTGCCACATCAGCATGCATGGCCCGATGCAGATGGAAAACTGGATGGCTGATCAATAGCAGTCCAACTTGGTGGCTATTAGGAAAGCGTGATGTTTTTGAGATATCTCATTTTTCCATGGTTCCAATAGGGGGAACAAAATTCCAAATTCCTTTCATTACATGTAGCAGATGGATGAAGGGAAGACAAACAAACCAAACACAAATCATTTCAGATTGAGAATTTGCCACAATCCCACAGATGTTGGAATTGATGAGGTCTACATCTCGTAAAAACATATAGTTTAGTTGTGTATGGTTGATAGCTTAGAATTACAACTTTGTACGTACATTAGTACATGTTCTGATTACAGAACAGAGAGTCATGGCTACATGGTAATCCACTTGAGTGGGAGGCTCACTGGAATAGTCCCATGTAATCTGAATTCGTTCGCAGCTCTGATTAGGGTTGGTCACCCTATCAGTGTAAGATGTTGGGATGACAGAGCGTGGATGCCTCCACCACGGTCATTACCAGGCACAGTGTCTGTAGTCGAACGGAACAACACGGTGCACAGATTGGTGAACAGACACCAGTGCACTAAGCCGTATTCTGCTTAGGGTAAAACAGTCTTAAACCCTAAGAAACCATGTCTGGTGGATTAACCTGTTGTGTGATGCTTTGGTGCACCAATGTGTGAGGGTCTAGTTACGTGACCCAAAATCATGGTGTACTGGGTTACCCGGCTGACGTCGCATTAGGCATCAGCATGCCACTCCTGCAAGCCATTCATACCCCTAACACACTACACCAATTTGAAGAATAAACTACATAAAAAAACGACGGGTAAAGTTTGTCTTTTAATAAACAACGATCAATTCATATTTTTCAGTGGTAAAAAACAACGGGCATTGAAAAATGACAAACAAAAAAATAATGGTCATTACACGTCCTTTTTCAACAGTATTGGTGTAGCAACAGGAGGTGTGTTTTTTGGTCTGACCTACGTCGTATTAAACCCAGGCCTGTTGGTCATCAGTTGGACTATTGACCAGATTCGGTTATTCGATAGGGTAATCGGAATATGACGTACGTTGTCAACCTGGAAGGAACCGATCCATATGAGCATTCGAGTCTAACGGTATTCTTCACCGCTCGAGTTGCATCATGGTACCAAGTAGAGGGATAGCTAGTTTACCACTACTAAACGAAGAGCAGGTGTATATAAAAAAACATAGTGAGTCTGGGAGAACTGGAGTGCAACCAGCATCGCACTCTGGTTCTCTACACAGGTTAACTCGGGCTAAGAGGATCGATGCATGGTACACTCGGGTTGTGTGTCGATTGAGTTCAAGTTGGAAGCCATGAACCCTGGTCCTTGAAAGTTCCACTTTATCTATATTTATGTACGGTCCTTAAATATCTCCTCAAAACACAGGATGCAATTAGAGGAAGCGAGAAGTCCAAATATACGCTCCATGTGTGCTTCACACTAGTGCAAGGTAGGTGTAACTATATATGTATACTAAGGGAAAATCCTAGGTTAGTACAGAGACACATGTAGCTATCCCTTGCCATAAGTGAGCTGAAGGTTTGAAGGTTTGACTCGGTCTTTGCGATTTCTAGAAGTTAGGAAGAGATAGAGATATAGGGAGAGATAAAAGGTGGTCAATTCTATCCGTTAGGATCTTAAACTAAGGAGGGGACAGTCTTATAAAAGGAGCAGGGGAGAGAGAGGGGCCGGCCATGCATAGATGCAAACCTTAGCTGCCTCTCTATCTTCTTTCCATCTCCTCATCTCTCGTCTCTCGCCTTTCACTTGCTACCTCGGTCCATACGTCGTCTTCCTCACGTGGTGTTTCATAGACGGAGAAGGCTCGTCATATGGAGGCACTTAGAGATCCATCGACGAGGTGTTGTGTATCGTGTGAGATCGGGTAAACTAGAAGCCGCTTCCCGCAATCTTTTGTCGTCCAGATTTCGTGCAAAAAATCAACCATGTTTTTGTTGTTGCGGGAGCTACAGAACTCCAAACAATCTCAAACCAAATGCAAACTGACCTTATAAAAGGAGCAAAGGAGAGAGAGAGAGAGGCTGGCCATGCATAAGTGCAAACCCTACTGCCCCTTTCTCTTCTCTCCATCTCCCCATCTCTTATTTCTCTCCTTTTGCTTGCGACCTCGGTCCTTGCGTTGTCTTCCTCATGTGGTGTTTCATAGATAGAGAAGGCTCGTCGTATCGAGACACTCAGAGATCCATTGACGAGATACCATGTATTATGTGATATCGGGTGAACTAGAAGGCGCTTCCCGTAATCTTTTGTGATCCAGATTTTGTGAAGAAAATCAATGATGTTTCTGTTACTGTGGGAGCTATAGAACTCCAAACGATATCAAACCAGATGCAAAAATTGCATCTTGAAGTTATCTACCTGCAGTCCAAATTACAGTCCAATCAGAGTTCAGGATTAAAGTTATGGTCGTTGTACCGAAGCTATCCTGAGCAGATCTGAGCCTGTCTTTATCGACAAAGAAGAATTTATCATAGTGAAACAATTCATACGGAGATATGACTTCTAACTTGTAGATCTAGTGTAGATAGAACATGCATGCATGCTAGATTATTCATCATACTAGATCGATGTTAGAGGGTTATGTAACTGCTTTGTTAGATTTATATATTCATATATAGAATGTTTCGATAAATTTTTGGATATGTAACACACACAACCCATGGTCTTCAGACCTACCCAGTGCTTCTGATGTGGGCCTCTACCATGGGATTATTTACAATAATTAGTATCAGAGCTATGCTAGTGGTGTGCAATTTATATTTTTTTATTAAACCATTATGTGCGAGTATGATTGCTATGTGCTGCCATCTGAGTTCTACAAGTAGATCATACATATTGTCGATATTGTGTGTTCTATAAATTATTCTTGCAGGGTGATATTTTAAAAAATTTAGATATGTGATTACTTACTACCGAGGGTCGGACCCCATGCTAGCATATGTCTAGATATGTTTATATTATGTGTGTGGATAGTTTTAAAGCCGTAGTCGGGCAAGAGGTGGAAGTTGACCACCCTTGATTCCCAGGTTTTTTGCTAAGCTTGTTTTCTTTTCTTTCTAGGAAATTATGTACAAGCTAACAATTGCTCAAAACGTACTAGATCTTTTTCGGTTACAGATTGATGAGGAGGACTTGCTGTGGAGATCCACCACCGAGAGGATAAGCAAAATCTTGGAGGACGATGGTGATCCGGTAAAGCGTACACGATGAGACAAAGGGCAAAAGCATCAGGAGATTATATACAGTGGCTTGGACTGGATCGAGGAACATAGTGAAGGGGACAGAGAGCTTACGCTATGTTAGTCAGATTCAAGGGTCAGATCATGAATTTAATTCAATTGTGTGATTATTTCTTTATGTAGTTCTTTATATTTCTGTAGAGAACCCCGATGCGATAATTCAGTTATTAGTGTTTTAGAGGGATGCCTTTTTCCCTCAGGTCCAAGTGACCTTGCTATGATTGGATTTCACTAATTATACCGATTATTTAATTGACCTTTGATGATAGTTTGAACTCGTCATATTCGATTATGCCACCATTAGGACGATGCCTGATTTGTCGAGTGTCGCTATTTGGCCAGCATCGAAACTAATAATAAGATGAAGATCTACTATGATATTAATTATAAGTTTATAATCGAGACACCATGGTAGTAAGAGACCTTTTCTGTCAGTCTGACTTTAGGCTAGGCTCCAGATCATTAAGGCGATTTTATAGAGCATTGATGTTCTCGGAGTATGTAATATGATCCTTAGGCAGAGAAATCAACTTGAGGTAGGGACTATGATACTCCAAGTTTGATTAATGTTTCGTAAATGGTTTGAAACTCTAGTGGGAGCACAGTTTGACCAGGGTCTAGTGTATAGGTTATTTGTAACCTGAGTTTATACTCATACCTGCATTAAAATAACCCTCAACTCTAATAAGGGATGTGTAAAAAGACTCATTGAGATCCTTTGGCTTCCACAATAAACTTATTTGTGTCTGGATGAGAGAGGTTAACTTAACATCCCCCTAGGGTGAGAGTTATGTTTTTTCATGCCAGATGACTTAGCAGTCTCCTTCTGGATATGGCGGTTATAGAGCCAGGAAAGAATTTTTTTCTACCCTAGGGGGGGCCGCATGAACTCTAGTGTCGTAGTTGCTTAGGTTTGTGTGTAAGCATCCGGAGTGCACATGAGGTTTCTAGTACTTCGCATGGGGATCACGTGGCACTAGACAAAAGATAGTCATGGTCCATCAAAATCCTTAGTTGGCAGATTTGGATTGGGTCAAGAAAAGGCCCGTGTGAGCGGATGACGCTGCACAATGCTCCCTAGGATAGGTGTATCCGATTCCAAGATCATGCATACATAGTTAATTAATCCATAGATGTGTCTTCGCTATGATAGTAGCATTGACATTTGGATATAATTAGCTTATTTTCAAGAACCATAAAATAAGTTTTTTGTATTCTTTAATTCAACCATATAGTTTCTCTGTTCGCTATCCCATAAGAAAACTAGTTATTGGGTCTTTAACTACCTAGAGCGAAAGCGCTATCTTGAGCTTATGCTTAGGGTTATAAACGTACATTGACTTACAATCTCAATATCTCTAAACCAGACCTAACGAGTCCAGATGCCACTAGGGCACTAAATAAGGCATGGCGACTAGCGAGAGTCTGAGGAAATATGCACGTGCTATTCCATAGCAGACTTGCGAACAATTCTTTAGAAGCAAGTCGGAGATATATCGGGTCTTCTGAGATAAAAGTTTTACTTGCATTAGATGTCTGAAAGACGAGGTCAGTAGACTCATCGCTTTACTATCAAGAGACTCGTCGGTATCAATATGTCTAAGGGTATGCTTGTTCGGGAACACATATTTGAGTTTGAGAACGAACTAGATTCCAAAGACATGGTGCTAGATGACAAGGTGGTGGAAGGCATCTGTCTTGCATCCCTTGTTTAGAACCATTGAAGGCGTTGTCAGAGACTTTAGCTTTAACTAGCTAAAGATGATAAACATAGAACTTCTAAAGAGATTTCCAGGAGACAAAGGATGGGTTCAAGATTAAAGGCAAAGCCTTTAGTACTTAACCTAGGTCTTCTCTAGAAGAGCCTAATAGAGAAACTTAATCATTAGAAAACCAAAATCTAAATTAGTGCAGAAACTGATGTGGACTCTTAAGTCTGGTGACGCTAAGGACATAAGTATTTCTGCTGTGGCTAGTAGATGGGGTACTGAAAGATTGTAAGCCTTCAGGATGTTAGGACAGGTAGACATCAACTCCTATTGGGGTTGAATCACTATCTAGTAGCAGTTCTTCCGCTTCTTGGAATATGGACTTCGAGTCTATAGGGATTCAAGGAAAGTAGAAGGCTACTTAATAGAGAAGTAGTTCTAACATAGGTACTGATACCATAAGACACTGCAGAAGCTATTAGATATGATTATCTTAGTTTTTTCAAAACATAGATTTTAATCTTTACAGACTTAGTTTTGTTTCCTCCTCGCTAAATGAATTTTTTAGTTTTAGACGGCACCATTGGTGTATCTCTCAAACTGAATAGATACCTTCATTACTAAGAGGAATAGTTCATAACGATATCTTTGTATTTAATCCTAATTCAGAAATAAATCTCATTACAGCTGCAGTGTCTGATTTAAATTCATCTAAGTTATTCGAAAAAGAGAAGTTAACCCATTTGTGACCCCTCTGATTTAAATACTTTGCCTCAAATAAATCCAAAGGTTACAGAATGTCGAGTTTCTATCCACAGATTTCTCAAAGATTCTTTTAACTATGAGTGTTATCTGGAAGGCATAGTAACTAAAAGGACCATTGAGGTATTGGTGTTAGTTAATTCTGACGTCTGTGATACCAAGAGCATCCAGATAATAGGATGCTTTTCGATTTAATCGAGAGAATGAGTACCTATCAGATGGGTTGCATGGGGTCCTAAGGGAGCATGGGATTATCTCCCAATTAAATGCTCCAAGGATCACGTACACGGCAGAATGAAATCTATAAGAGAAGTAATCGGACCCTGTTAGACATGGTCCATAGTATGATGATTATTGCCAAGTATACCACCCATCTTATAGTGGGATTGCACCTTAAAATAGTAACTTATAACTGGTGTAAAGGGGTTTACCGGCGTACCGACCAGATGATGACACATATACAATGGAACCGCCCGGTTCGGCCCGGCCTGAAGCTTTGAAGAATCGGACCGGTCAGACCAGGTCCGACCCGGTCGAACTCGGTCCACAGGCTGCACCCTCAACAAAGTGTGATCCCTAGTGAGGGTTCAAAATAACTCAAGCTCCTTGATAGGAACCAGGTCGGTGAAAGGGTTGGGCAGGTCGTGGGCCTGGCCTAGCAACCCGAAACCCCAAGAAAACTGACCTGATTGGTGGCAAAGGGCTGCCCCTGGGCAAGGAAAGATCGAAAGACACCCGTAACGGCCAGAGGACCTCGGTGGACTTCCAGGGATTCGTCAGGCTGGACGATCCTGATGATATCTCTCCCGTTAGAATCAAGGGTCGCCAATGACTAATCAGGGGCCCATGATCAACGGGTGCATAGAAGGAAAGAAATGAAAGGTGTCCTATCATAAAAGATCTGTCATAACCGTCTCGATATTCTTGGAGAAAATTCCGCGAGTAATACACACACGCATGTGAAGAACTATAAAAGAACCTCGCCCCTTCATGGGCAGGCAAGTAATCGCTCGCTCACGAACCCTAGACCATGCCTGGTCCTCTTCTCGTTGTTCTTCCCTTCTCTGACTTAAGCGTTGGAGAGACCTTGGCTCGAAGGTGAGCCTTGGTCTTCTTGCAGGTACTGCGGGAAGGAGGTGGAGGCGAGCTGCTCCATATGACGATCGGGTGTGATCGACAGGTCCCCCCCCCCCCCCACACATTCTCTAGCGTCGTCTGTGGGATCTTAACTCTTCTTTCTCTTCTTTTTCTCAGATAACCTTAAGCAATGGCGATGACTCGCCAAAGCAAAGGAAAGGAACTGGCCCCGGCATCTTCCTCCACAGAGAGAGAGATAGAGGACATAAGGGATAGGTTGGCGGCCTATTTTGACAAAATGGGTAGCCACCCATTTGATGCCCCTAGGAGTCTTAAAATGTGCTAAATTTTTGTGAGCATAAGCACCTTACCTTAGATAGAACACCCACAAAAATTAAGCACATTATAAAACTTTTAGGAGCATCAAATGCTATATTTTAGATTAACATTTACAATGGAAATTCAATAAAACTTCAAGCATTGATGCACTTAGGAGTTTTAAATTGTGCTAATATTTTGTGGGTGTTCTACCTAAGATAGGTGCATATGCTCACAAAAAATTAGTACATTCTAAAACTCTTAAGGGCTTCAAATGGGTGGCTCCCTATTTTGCCGAAATAGTCTCTCTCTCTCTCTCTCTCTCTCTCTCTCTCTCTCTCTCTCTCTCTCTCTATAGAGAGAGAGAGAGAAAGGAAATGAGAAATGAGCTGCCAATCTATTTCGACGAAATGGGCAGCCACCCATTTGAAGCCCATAGGAGTTTTAGAATGTGTTGATTTTTTGTGAACATAAGCACCTTATCTTAGATAGAACACCCACAAAAAATCCGCACATTCTAAAACTCCTAGGGACATCAAATGTTAGAAGTTTTATCGAACGCTTGTTGTAACCGTTATTCTGAAATATAACATTTGATGCCCCTAAAAGTTTTAGAATGTGTTGATTTTTTGTGGGTCTTCTATCTAAGGTAAAATGCTTATGATCATAAAAAACCAGTACATTATAAGGCTCCTATGGGCATCAAATGGGCGGCTGCCTATTTCATCAAAATAGACCACCAGCTTATACCCCGTATCCTCTCTCTCTCTCTCTCTCTCTCTCTCTCTCTCTATATATATATATATATATATATATATATATATATATATATATATATATATATATATATATATATATATATATATATATATATATATATATATATAATAAAGTTCCTACTAAGGTTGTCTAGAAATTAGACTCCGTATGAGCTACGGACAGTTAGAAAATCATCCTTAAATTATATGCACATGGGGGTTATCATGCTAAGCAAGCTATAAAACTCGTAAAGGTTTTTGACCTTAGGATAACCAGTGTATATTTTATTGGCTATCCTGAGATGTCGAAGGATTACATATTTTATTGCCTATCCCATACACCAAAGATTGTTAAAATAGAAAAAGCTAAATTTCTTGAAGATGGTGATCTCAGAGGGAGTGTTTAATTTTCCTCGAGAAATTCATTTCATGGTACTGATTGGGATTGGGTGAATCATACCAATCTCATAAACAGGGTAGGTGCATTAGATGGTTTTAGGCGGATACAACACATGATCCCATGTAGCACATTTAGGACGAAAATGGCATGGTGCGGCCTTTTTATAAAATAGGCCGAGGTATGCAACACACGATCAGATGGACCTATAATTAATTATTTATGTAAAAGATATAAATAAAATATAAATAGCGGTATGTATATATATAGGGCAATTGATAATTTGTGTGTCTGCTAGGAATACACCATCTCTTAAAACAAAAGGGGTTATTAGTCCAAGGCCCTTCTAGCTAACCCTGTATTATGATAAACCGGGTGTCTGTTGCATTTAGCGTTAAGTCACTCTGTCACTCATTTTTTTTTCAAATATCTATTTAACCACTCCATTATTTATTTGTTTTGTTGGACTTTACTCTTAAATATCAATTCAGTAAGTTAGAGTAACAATTCGGTAACAATGCATGTACAATGACAGCTCAGTGGTGGAGATAGAAATTCACTCTTGTGGGGGTTTAAATTCTAAGAGAGAGAGAGAGAGAGAGAGAGAGAGAGAGAGAGAGAGAGAGGGTTTTGGCATATACCTTGTCACCTTTTTTATTGGGGGGGGGGACGAGGAGGGAGTTAAGTCATCGCCTGGCCGGCGGTAAGGAACAGGCTGCCGTCTCCGATCGCGAGTTTCGGACAGAGGAGACACAGACGAAGATCCAAGGATCCGAGAATGGCTGTGCGGTGCAGCACGTGTGCGAGTCTCCTATCTGCGAGCATTGCAAGTCTGCGAGGTGCGGAGGTGGGATGAACGAGGAGAATCGGTTTTGTTTTTTTTTGTTAAATTATTCTTTACCCCCCTTGTAGTTTATTTTGTTCCAAATCACTCCCTAAAATTTGAAATGTTAGCACAATACCCCCCTTTTGTCAACTACTTATTTTCCTTATTTGGTGATTTTTATTTGATCAAAATATAAATAAAGGGTGCAAAATGTAGTTCTTTACTATAAATGGGTTAAGTGTTTTTGAGCTAAACTTCAGGGGGGCAAGTGTGACTTACCCTTTTTGAAGTCTCAGTGGGAGCACTTGCCCCCACTAGGTCTTAGTTGGCTCCGCCAGTGACAGCTACAATGATTTCAGAGTATCAATTTGGACATGGGTGAATTTATTGTAGCTACAATGAAATCACTGTAGCAACCAAATTATTGCTTTGATGCCTGAATTGATACTTTAAATTGCTGCAATGATTTCACTGTAGTAGTAACAATTTAGTTGGAGGTGATTTTGTTGTTGCTACAGTGAAATCAAATCAATACTTCAGACCTCTGTAGTAGTTGAATTGATACTTCTAACTGAATTGGTATTATACTATAGTAAATGATATTTTTATCATTTGAAAAGGGTTGACGAGTCAACACTGATATAAATCGTATTTTCTTGGAAAGCATTGGAGCTTAAATAATCTTATTGTCGGGACTGCAGCTCAAAAGTATTTTTCCAAAAGAGACTTTTGACCAAATCTCCCATAAGAAACAAAAGAGAACTTTGCCACTGTCGAGGAATCCACTACGGATTCTCATACGTCCAAGAACAGGCACTCTGCTTGTGGAAAATTTTAAGCACATCTAGCATATACCACACAACTACGGACTGTTGCCCCCCGAGCCTATCAGCATGCTCTGGATACTGACGGCCACACGTGCTGGGGGCGAGTTCAGATCACCTCCAGTTGGAGGGCCCCGGTCGGTGGGCCCGACCCCGACCACAGCTGCAGGTGGCTCCTGGAATTCGATTCACTTTTAGGTTGTCAGCCATTGTGTGACTGTGATGCGCACCGGACCCACAGACCGATGCCGATTGACTGGAGAGGATCTGAACTCGCTGGGAACTGTTACCCCATTGCCCTTGAGTCACAGTGGACCCGTAGTTGTATGGTACGCAGGATGTGTTGAAAATTGTATATCCCCGTAACTCAATAGCCAACCAGCATACACGGCTAAGGGAGTCATTTTTGCCACGACCACCAAATAAAAGAGTGAAATTTTGTTCGACTCCACCAGCCAAGGGAGCCATTTTTGCCACGACAACTAAGGGAGGCAATTAGAGATGCTCTTACTTAATAATTTTATAATTAAATATGTTCCTCCCCTTTTTTTCTCTCTCTTAACAAGTTCATCCCTCTCTTTCCTCTATCTAAACATAATAGAGATTGGGATTCAATCCATCCCGCTAGTAGCACTTAATAAGGGAGTTAAGAGTGGTACATAGGGGAGGTAAGAGCATCTTCAACGGGCTCCTTAACAATGAATTCCTTCCGTACTATAGGGAATATTTGTGGGGCCATCCTGAAAATGACCCTCCAACGAACTCTTTAAAGTTTCACCATGATTGGATTTCCCTACGCTCGGTGGTGATGGTGAGGGGAGTAGGAAAAGCTATATGATTCCCCCTCTTACTTTGAATAAAACAACTATATAAAAGTTACCCACATGGTGGTCAATGGTGGTGGTGGCAGTGGTGTGTACAGTCTACATCTGTGTGTATGTTGTTGGGTTTTTTCTACACGAGAACAATCCCGATCGACAGACCGAGATCGTCGTCTTGGATAAAGAACATACCTTCGTGTGACGAGAGAGATCGTTCGCAATACCGGGTGAAGATCTTCCACACGCTGTCGTCTCCCGCGGATTCGATGGGTCCTCTTGAATCCCTCTGGATTCACAACGACGGCTCTGAAGACGTGCGTATAGGGACTTCACCCCTGCACATCTATTTATAATAGATGTGTCCAACCGGTAGATGCAACCCATCAGGGCATCCACCGGTTATTTGGTGCACATGAGAATGAGGCCAGGTTCACCACCAACCTTGTCAAGCCTCTTGGTTGAGTCGCCCGGTCTGACCAGGACCGCGACAACCAACCCGGTCCACCTAGTTCAGTAACTCTCCTGTAAAGGGTCATCAAAAACCAACAATCTCCCACTTGGCCCTTTACACAATACAAGTGTGGGAACTTGTTTCAAAATATACATATATAATTTTGTAATGAAAAAATATATGTATTTTTTGAAACGTTTTTTTTGAAACGTTTGGAGAGTCACTCAGTTTTGAAAAACACGATCCGGATCGATTTTAAAAGAAAAAATACTAAGGGACCATTCATGCCTTTGTTCAAAATGACCCTGATAGGAGATCATGATTGTTCCAGCATATCCTATGCTGGTTCATATCCATGGTCAACCTATCAGACCCACAAAGAACTCCAACAAACAACTCTGGTGGTTTTCTCATATGTCTATGGGTTATTTGAGCACATTATCACTTGGTCTTGTGCCCAGGCCCATAATGTCCAACCTCATGCTTGTCCAAGCATGTCATTCTAATACCCATGTTGATACCCAATCAACTACAAACAGAATGAAGGCGTTTCGATGTGGTGCCCACCCACACCTAGCTCAGGTCTCTCTTGAGTACCGTGTACTCCAAGCTTACTGGACGTTCCGACATGTTACCAAAGCATGTCTAGTCTCAGTATCTTGAGTAAGTTATCTTACTCCAGGCATATTGGACTATCTAGCATGTTGCCTAAGCATGCCTAGTGTCAATGTCACTTTTGACTTACTGGACGTTCTGACATGTTGCCAAAGCATGTCTAGTCTCAGTATATTGAGTAAATCATATTACTCCAGGCTATGATCTTGCTTACATTTGACATAACTCAAATAAGGAAATGACATCGAGCTTTATTCATTTAAAGACGAAATAGTAGTGACTAAAAATAAGGCAAAGGGACTCAAATACTGATACAAGGACTCCATCAAGTCCATAGGGTCACAAGGCTCTGGAAAACCTTTGGTACAAGTCCCTTGGTGCGAGGGTCTGCAACCATCAGCTCTGTGCAAACATGCGGGATCTCCACCACTTCCCCTTTGACTTTTTCGCAGACAAGCATATACTTGATATCCAAGTGCTTGTTGTGTCTGGTAATCTTCTCATTCTTGACATGCTGACAAACAGCCTCATTGTCACAGAAAATTGGCAAATGCTTTTGGATCGAATCCACAATGCCTAAGCCTCCAACGAAGTTCTTCAGCCAAAGAGCATGCTTTGTAGCCTCATAGCAAGCAACATACTCTGCATGCATAGTGGAGTCAGTCATAATTGACTGTTTGGAGCTTTTCCACGAAATAGCTCCTCCCGTCATCAGGAAAAAAAATATCCCGAAGTGGATTTCAGGGTGTCTTTACAGCCAGCAAAGTCTGAGTCGATGTAGCCAATCACCTAAAGCTCACTACCTTGCCTGTAGGTGAGCATGAACTCTTTGGTACGCTGAAGATATCTTAGAACTTTCTTAGCTGCACGCATATGAGCTATACCCGGATTCTGCACATAACGACCCAACATCCCAACAGCAAAACTGATGTCTGGTCGAATACAAGTCATAGCATACATGACGCTCCCCACAATGGAAGCGTACTCATCTGTATCCACTTGATTCCTCTCAGCCTGATTCTTGGGACACTGATCCTGGGAAAATACATCTCCGTTCAGTACTGGTGCCTCACCCGGAGCACACCTATCCATCCTGAACCTCTTCAGGACCTTCTCAACATAAGCTGTCAGCGAGAGTCCCAGAATTCCTGCTGCTCTGTCTCTGTGAATCTTGATCCCAAGCACATAGTCTGCTTGACCCATGTCCTTCATATCGAATTTCTTTGATAAGAAGTGCTTAGCATCATGGAGCATGTGAATGTCATTACTCGCCAAGAGAATATCATCAACATAGAGGACGAGCACGACAAACCTGTTCCCACTGTCTTTCAGATATATGCATCTGTCAGCCATATTCTCTTGGAAACCATACTCTGTAGCAACCTGATCAAACTTTAGGTACCACTGCCTGGAAGCCTGCTTCAGTCCATAAATAGACTTCTTCAATTGGCAAACCAGCTATTCGCTCCCACTGACTACAAAGCCCTCTGGCTGTGACATATAAATGTCCTCTGTCAGATCACCATTTAGAAACGCTGTTTTAACATCCATCTGGTGCAATTTCAGGTTGTGATGGGCTACAATGGCCATAATCACTCTCAAGGAGTCCTTAGTGGAAACTGGAGAATAAGTCTCGCCAAAGTCAATACCCTTCTTCTGCCTGAAACCTTTAGCCACCAGTCTGACCTTGAATCTCTCGATCTTGCCATCATCATCTCTCTTGGTCTTAAAGATCCACTGGCATTCCACCGCCTTTCGGTTTTCTGGTATCACAACAAGATCCCAAACATGATTCTTCTCCATAGATTGCAACTCCTCTCTTATAGCCTCCAGCCACTGTCGAGATTCATTACAACCCATGGCTTCACGGAAGGAAGTAGGGTCAGTAATATCAGATCCCTCACTCTGAATCTCCTGAAAATAGACCTCATAATAGTCTGGGATAGCTGACCTACGCTGTTGATCTAACCTCCTCAGCTGGACTGGCTCCACTGGAGTATCTAGAATCGGTACAGCCTGAATTGGTAGTGGGTCCACCTCAGCCACAGTCTCAGCAGGTGCTGGAGTCATATCTGCTATAACATCTGGCCAAATAATTGGAAAAAATGGCGTTGGCACAACACCTTCCGAAGAGTTCTCTCTAAAAAGAGTATCAAATGGTCGTTGGCTCCCACTGAATTTTGCATCCTCCAAAAAAAAAAAAAAACAGCCCTATTGGTCTCCACTATCTCCAATGGTCTAGAAGGACAGTAGAACCAAAAACCCTTCGATCTCTCAGGATAGCCAATAAAGAAACTTCGAACTGTACGGAAATCAAGTTTCTTTATTTCTGGATTATAGAGCTTAACCTCTGTCGGGCAACCCCAAATATGCAAATGATGGAGGCTAGGAGCCGAACCTTTTCATCTCTTGTAAGGGGTTTCTGGAGCAGCTTTGCAAGGCACACGATTCAGAATATAAACCGTTGTCTTCAAAGCTTCTCCCCAAAACTTCTCTGGAAGAGAAGAGTGACTCATCATGCTACGAACAGCCTCCTGATAAGTCCTATTCTTCCTCTCTGCTACACCGTTCTGCTCAGGAGTACCAGGTGTGGTATACTGGGGAACAATCCCTTGCTGCCTCAGATACTCAGAGAAAGGATCATGATTCACACCATCTTGGTTCATCCTTCCAAAATATTCTCCTCCACGATCTGAGCGAACTACCTTGATCTTCTTATCAAGTTATTTCTCCACCTCCAACTGGTATGTCTGGAAGACCTCCAAAGCCTCTGACTTGTGGTGGAGAAGATACACGTAGGTATATCTAGAGAAGTCGTCAATGAACGTGATGAAATAACTATAACCACCACGAGCTTTGACTGGGAATGGACCACAAATGTCAGTGTGGATCAACTCTAAGAGCACTGAAGCTCTAGTAGCTGTGAGTTTTCTCTGCTTAGTCATCTTCCCTCTGAGGCAGTCCACACAAGTACCAAAGTCTGAAAAATCCAGACTAGGTAGAATCTCATCTTTCACCAAGGCCTCTACTCTCTTCCTAGAGATGTGGCCTGATCTCTTGTGCTAAAGCACAGCAGAATCCTTTGCTAGAAATAAACGCTTCGACCGGATCGAAAGGTAGAAAGCATCCTCTAACACCAGAATGAGATCCTAGTCCAACACCACCAAGTAGTTGCAAACCGCCACCACACTCATCGAGTTATCATTACTGAGGAAAAAACTTATCCTTCGGTCTGGGTCTTCTTCTGCTCTTGAGCCCATGCAAAGCGTGGGACACATGAACAAAAGGTCCTGAGTCAATCTACTAACAATTTGACGGTATATCTACGGTATTGGACTTACAACAGACTAATGTCTGCTACAGGAATCTCAGTTTGAATGACTTCATTCCAGAACCACCAAAACCAAGATTCTCAAATCCCTTCTTCCCTCCATTCAGTCGCTTTTCCTCAACGACGCATAGGGTGATAAGTCGATTGAGGTCCCATTAGATCTCCTAGGCATTATAATTCACCTCAAAATATCAAAAGACTTTGGGAGGGGAGATCACTACAATGAAAAACAGAGGCTTCTTCTAAAGCTGAAGACCCTACTCTCTGATGCCTATGACCAACTTCGAGAGCTAGAGAGTATGCTCACAAATGTTGTCATTGCTATCATGATTCAGATTCATGATCTGAAGCATATTGATGTACAACAAGAACTTCTTGGTCCCTACGAATTATCTCTTCAACAGTGCCATCAACTCTGCTGCAGTCTCAGTCATGGCAATGCCACCTCGAAGCTCCTCGCTAATGGTAGCCCCGATTATCATTAAAGAGAGACGGTTCGTTTTCTCCCACTTAGCAAAGTGGGTCTATCAAGCCTCAGTAAAAGCATCTATAAGCTCTGCCAACTTTGGCTCTATAAGCACAAAGTCACAATTCATATATCCTAGCAAGATCTCAACATTCATCTTCCAAGATGAATCAACAGAGCCATGCATGGACTCAATAACAGCTAGATTCTCCGAAATAGCTATCATATCCTTCTCTGAAGAGAGGATTACAAATTTAGTGATAGTTCGATATTATTCACACATATATGTTGACATGAATTAGGGGTTATAATTCAAATCAACCGAAGAGAACTTCATGTGCTAAGTTCTCTTCTAGGACAACTCCCTCACACCATCAAGACTCAGCTTTGGCCAGATCCCTTGATGTGCTTCAGTTTCCTAAGTCACGTATAGAAACGTGCACAGACCTAGTCAGCTGTAATAGGGTAGAGTCGGACACTATCCAACACCTTTGGGCAGAAGGGTTATCCTATCTTCCCCAATCATAGGCTACTATTCTGCTCATTCTACTGTACTCAGTAGTCTGAAACACCTTTGGGCAGAATCAAACCCTAGTACAATAGGATGCCTAGTGACCCTAGTGGAAGCCCTCCAATCCGACTACCCACAGTCTCCAAGAGCCGCCTACCTTTGGGCAAATCCGACTCATTTCGAAAGTGACCCTCAGACAGTCACTTGGTCTTCTCTAAACCCCATGGAAGACCTAATATGTACAACCAATGCCAATTTCTATCCCTACAAGGTTCAATGGTAGTCATCAATGGTTTACTACATTTAACATGCATGTGCCTACTTGTAGGAAAGCATGAAACATTTAATATCATCAGGGCACAATTACAATTGCAGCATGACTACTTTACACATGTAATAAAATCAATAATTTAAAATTGGCACAAGATGACATATTGGAACATTAAAATATTTACTATTTGTACCATATATGCAACAAGTTGCAAAACAGTCTGGATTTGTAAAATCTGACCGTACCGATGTGTCCGGAACGGTCCAATTAGCTAAGATCCATATATGTATCGATCAAATCAGACCCCTATCAGGCCTAAAATCACAGAAAAATAATTGACGGCTCAGATTAAGCCAAACAATCAAATACATGATTTGGGCCTGGGCCTGGGCCTGAGTCTGCCTGAACCTGAGTTCGGGTCTGGGTCAGCAATGGGTCTGGCCCAGGTCCAGGTTCGGGCCTGAACTTAGACTCGGGTCGGGTCCAGAATGTCGGGTTCAAGCCCAACTAACCAATCGGGTTTACTATTTAAGTAGTTGACGGGTCGGGTTAGAGCCATCAGATTTAAACCCAAAATATGTCATGTCGGGTAGGGTATCAGTCGAGTTTTGAAAACCCAATAAAACTAAACCCGATAAACAGTCGTGTTCCTGTTCATCTTCCCCGATGAATCAGGAAACCCTAACCCGTCGCCACCCTCCCCCACGCCCACACGCAGCCGCTGCTCGCGCACGCTCGTGCCGGCCCGCCGCCGCTCGCCGGCCCGCTGCCGCTCGCACGCCCGCGCCGGCCCGCTGCCGCTGCCGGTGCTGCTGCGCGCCCGAGCTAGCCGCCGGTGCTGTCGCGCGCCGGAGCCCGCAGCCGCCACTGCCGCTGCCGCGCGCTGGAGCCCACAGCCGCTGTCGCGTGCCGGAGCCCATAGCCGCTGCTGCTGCGCGCTGGTCGTGGTTCGGTGAGGGGGTTCTTCGGGTCGGTGATGGGATCAAAATCCCATGACCATGGCCGGCCGGAGTCGATCCAAAAATTGGGAACAAAATCACCGATGAGATTAGATCTCAACAGAAACAATGGAATCGTTATCCGAGAACGACGAACAAGATCTAAACCTGGCTCTGATACCTATTGTTGGGTTTTTTCTACACGAGAACAACCCCGATCGACAGACCGAGATCGTCGTCTTGGATGAAGAACATACATTCGTGTGACGAGAGAGATCGTTCGCAATACCGGGTGAAGATCTTCCACACGCTGCCGTCTCCCGCGGATTCGATGGGTCCTCCTGAATCCCTCTAGATTCACAACGGCAGCTCTAAAGACGTGTGTATGGGGACTTCACCCCTGCACATCTATTTATAATAGATGTGTCCAACCGGTAGATGCAACCCATCAGGGCATCCACCGGTTATTTGGTGCACATGAGAATAAGGCCAGGTTCACCACCAACCCTGTCAAGCCTCTTGGTTGAGTCGCCCGGTCTGACCAGGACCACGACAACCAACCCGGTCCACCTAGTTCAGTAACTCTCCCGTAAAGGGCCATCAAAAACCAACAATATAAAAGTTACCCACATGGTGGTAAATGGTGGTGGTGGCAGTGGTGTGTACAGTGTACATCTGTGTGTATGTGTGTGTGAGAGAGAGAGAGACCAGTAGGATGTAATAGAGAAATGAGAGAGTGAATGGGGAAAAGATACATGGAAAATGAGAAAACTGAGAAAGCGAGATATCAATGCATGCGATGATAGAAAGAGAGATGCATCACATGTTAGAAAGAGACCAATGAAATGAGTGAGACAGAGATATTGCGGGAAGAGAGAGAGAGAGAGAGAGAGAGAGAGAGAAAGAGAGAGAGAGAGAGAGAGAGAGAGAGAGATATTGGTGGGATAAGAAAGAGATGAGAGTGTTGACAGATAGTCCCACATTGACGAGGGAGGCACCCATCACCCGCTTAATATACCCCTGATGGACCTCCTCTTATGACCCGGCTTTTGAGGTGTGAAGGTATATAATAAGAGAAATCAATAAGATGAGGAGATAGAGAGAGATCAGTGCATGTGGTGATGGAGAAAATGATGGGAGATGAACCAAGATAAAGAATATAAATAGATATCATTTCAAATCTATCCCTAATTAAAATAATTATAAAATAGTACCATAATGGCTGCTTCACAAATATAATTGGTTAAAAATAATATAAAATTACATATACACCCAATGGTTAAAAATGAGAATAAGGGAAAGATATCTTGCCCCCCAATTAACGGGATCGATCGAAACATGCTAATCTGCCAATTAGTTTTCCAACTTTTCAATACTCTCTCTCTCTCTCTCTCTCTCTCTCTCTCTCTCTCTCTCTCTCTCTCTCTCTCTCTCTCTCTCTCTCTCTCTCTCTCTCTCTCTCTCCCTCCTAGATGATTTTTTGTTCATTCTTGAATGGGTGAAAAAAAATTGGTTCATGGTTTGGCCCCTTGCAAGATCAAATCTTGGTTCCTTCTCTGTTTGCGTGGCATGATCACAGCCATCCGTTGCCCACTGGATCGTGAAAATGATCAGAGGCCCACTGGATCGTGGAAAAAAATAGCGATCTAAGATCGTGAAGAGGATCAGAGCCTCTAAAAAATTGCAATTTGCTTGATCGTGAAAAGAACAATGCTATTCATGCGATAACCTTACGGAATCTCTCACACAGATGATGTGGCAACCAATCACAGCATCCTTTTGTCTACCAGTTTGGGTGAGGGTGATTAATCGATCAGGGCTGGGTGAGTCGAACAACTGTGATTAGGACACGTCATTTTGTGTGAGAGAATCCGTAAAATTATCGAAACAAATTGTATTATCCCCGTGAAAAGTAGGGTGGGACTTTGGCGGGTTGAAGGTGTTGGGTTAGCCGCTTGCGGCATGAGGATGGCCCGGTACAAACCCACTATGGGCTTTTGGGTTTAAAACCTAATGGGCCTTAACTAAAGATGTACCCGTTAATGATGTGGTTAAATGATGAGTCATGGCCCTTAGATCAATCTAGTGGATGGTTGGATTGACTCCGGTTATTAGGGTTTTGGGATGGTGTCCTGGTTTAGTTATAAATAAGATGCCTCCCATCTATTAGGCATCTGACTAATATCATCTAGTCTCTTGACGGCCAAGAACTAAACCAGAAACACCTCTCCCTCTCCTCCCTTCTCTTTCGATCTTGCGACGACGACGGCGTGAGGAGAACGAAGAGGATTCGACTACGTGGGAGACGCATCGCATCGAGAAATCATCTACCTGCGGTTCGTCACCCGGTTCGTTATGGCCGGAGGTACATCTTGATCTTCGCTTCCGCTATGGGTAGATCCGATCTTCGTGTCGGATCTCATTTAGTTTGATGAGATCTCCCATGATGGAGATCATTCTCTTACACTGGTATCAGAGCCAGGCTTGGACCTTGTTTCCTTTGAAATTTTCGGGTTATTATCATCGAGATCGGTATGGCCAAGATCCCGTGCATCGACCCTCCGAGATGCAATGTTAAGTCACGGACCGGTGTTGTCGGTCGCTCGCCGTGCGTGCCATGGCAGCCCCTGTGCTCCATGGTGGATGCATGCATGCGTCCACACCGGCGAGTCGATGAGCGATATCGGATGGTGCCGAGGTCGTGCGGGGCGGTGTTGTGCGTGGCTGGCATCATCAGTTAGTGGGATTTCTTTTCCCACAAGGTGATGCTGCATAGCCTCTGGCGGCGCACATCATTCAGAAGGGAATAGTTTGGTATGAGTTTTACCCTAAAAGCATTCCAAACCCTAAAATGCCCTTGACTATCAAGTGATTGCCTTGTTAATGGGTTTGAGTTGGCTGGATGTACTTTTGTGTGGTCAAACCAAACTTTGTTTGATTTTTGCTTTGGCTGTACGAGCAAGGCTCATTTCAATCCAACCAAACCCGTTAAAGCCTTTACACCCATAAATTTTAAATCCCTGTCTTGGGTCCAATTTTAGCTCGATTTTTGCCCGTAAAGAGTCTATTTGAAGCTCTTCTCGAGAGCTATGAATCGGTATATAGTACGGACACTAATAGAGCCAATCTTGGATCATAAAGAAGGGCTTTTAATTTTATGTGTCTAGTTCACTCGACTCAGCTTTGGCGTGCCGGTTTCAAGCTCTTTTATTTAACCCGATTATTTCATTGGGATTTGGTATTTACCTATTGGTGATCTAAACCAATTCGGAATGGACCGAAGTGGCTTAGATTACATATGGGTTAATGAGTTAACATAACGTTTGGGTATTTTGTGCTTGTTGCTTGGGCTGGCCAGGGATCGAATGTGGCTTTGCATATATAGATTGTTTTCACAGGTGCGAAGGAGCTTGCACGAAGTTTTGATGCAGCAAATTATTATTTTTATGGGGCCTGTATGTACAGTGCTTCCAACTTGTAATAATACAGGGCTGCGCTCATGCTAAATATGAATGTATGTGTTGTATGTGATTGTGGGATCCCTGGCCAAGCCCTAATAGCCCAAGTTAACTCATTAATGCTATTTGTTTATTTTCCAAGCTATTTGATTATAGTAATCTTGCTTGTTCTTGATCATCATGACAGTATAGATAATCATCGAAACTGACTCAGGATTGGCCAAAGCGTCCTGGGTTAATTTTGATGAGTGACTCCTAAAATGTGCATTATGGGATGCACAGGGTCACATAAAGTTACTGTGATGGTCACATTCTAATTATATGATAATGATCGTTGCCCGGCCCCAAAGGGAGGCAGCTGTCAGCATCATGTAATTAGGATAGGGCAGAGTGTTGCATGGTGAAACGGAGACAGTTCTAATGCCCACAGGTAATGGATTATTAGTCCATTTCACGGTACAACACTCTGGCTCTATTGGAAACCTTGTAGTTTCTAAAGAACACAGTGGAATTCATGTAGCTTACGACCTTTGCCCAAAGGGAGGTCCGAATTCCCACTGACTGACTTTAACATGGGTTAATTGTGAGCTATGGATTGTTTCCTCGTATTAATGTAAGCTTTGTATGTTTCTTTTCAGCTATGTCCTTTATTAATGACCCGACCCAACGCCTTCCATTTTTGTCTGGTGACAATTATTCGGATTGGAAGGACAAAATACTCTTGGTCCTAGGGTGTATGGATCTGGACTTGGCGCTCCGTGTGGAGGAGCCTACTCCTCCAACAGAGAAAAGTACGCCAACTGAGGTTGCATCATACGAGCGGTGGGAGCGGTTCAACCGCTTGAGTATGATGCTCATTCAGACCCATATCGATAAGAGCATCATGGGTTCTATCCCTGAGTGCCGACTGGTCAAGGACTTTATGAAGGCCATTGAAGAGCAATTTAAATGCTCCGATAAAGCCTTGGCCAGCACCCTAATGGCCAAACTATCATCCATGAGGCTAACTAGAGTAAGAGTGTGCGAGAGCACATCATGCAGATGCGTGATGTAGCATCTCAGCTAAAGGGCATGAAGATAGACATCAACGAGTCGTTCCTGGTGCACTTCATACTGAACTCCCTGCCCGCTCAGTACGGGCAATTCAAGATCTCCTACAACACTCATTCAACCAACTGGTCAGTAAATGATCTGTTGGTTATGTGTGTTCAGGAGGAAGGGAGGCTGAAGCAGGAGAAATTGGAGGTGGCTCACCTCGTTTCTCATAAGGCAGGGCAGTCCAAGTCTCACAAGGCTTTTCCCAAGAAGAAGCAAAGCCAAGGAGTGCCAATAAAGAAAACTGATGGCACCCATAAAGAGGTGATGTGCTTCTTCTGCAAGAAAAGGGGATATCTCAAGAAGGACTGCACCAAGTACCAGAAGTGGCTCGCTAAAAGAGAGTCTGAAGGTAATCTCATGACCCTAGTGTGTTATGAATCAAATTTGGTTGATTCTCATAATGACTCCTGGTGGATTGACTCCGGATCTACAATCCACGTTTCTACCATCTTGCAGGGGTTTCTCAATCTAAGGGAACCAATTGATGGGGAACATGTCATCTACTCTGGCAATAAGATGAGTTCAAGAGTTGAAGGTGTGGGGACATACAGGCTTCGTCTCCAGACAGGATATACCTTGGACCTAGAGAAGACATTTTATATTCCTAGTTTCTCTAAGAATCTTGTATCTGTATCAAGACTAGTTCCATATGGCTTTGATTTTCAGTTCAAAGACTCGTCTTTTCTGATTATTAAAGATAAAGTAACCATTGGTTCAGGTTCTTTGATAGATGGTTTATATTGTCTTTCTCTGAGTTCTTCTCTTGAATGTTCTATGATGACTGTGAATGGAGACTCCTCTACATTGTGGCATAGGAGACTGGCTCACATCTCCATAGAGCGCCTAAAGAGGTTAGTGAAGGATGGAGTCTTAAAGACTCTTGACTTCACTGACTTTGGGACTTGTGTAGACTGCATAAAGGGAAAGCAGACTAACAAGTCCACTAAGGGTGCCACGAGGAATAATGAGAAATTGGGGATCATACACACTGATCTCTGTGGACCATTTAGTACACCCTGTCTGAATGGTCAAAGGTATTTTATTACCTTTATAGATGACCATACTCGATACATGTATCTTTACCTCTTAGATAATAAAGCTGAGGTATTTAATGCTTTCAAAATCTACAAGGCAGAGGTAGAGAAACAATCTGGAAAGAGTATCAAAATTGTAAGATCAGACAGAGATAGGAAATACTATGGAAGGTACACAGCGAGTGGACAAAGACCTGGTCCATTTGCGAAGTTCCTGGAAGAACATGGCATTGTGGCTCAGTACACAATGCCTGGCACACCGCAACAAAACGATGTTGCTGAAAGGAGGAACCGCACTTTGATGGACATGGTGAGGAGCATGATTTGTAACTCCTCCCTTCCTCTCAATATATGGAGTGAGGCCTTAAAAACCGCTGTGTATGTGCTAAATAGGGTTCCATCTAAATCCGTTCCTAAAACACCCTTTGAGTTATGGAACGGATGGAAACCTAGTTTAGAACACATGCACATATGGGGTTGTCCAGTTGAGGTCAGGGTGTACAACCCACATGAGAAGAAGCTTGACCCTAGGACTGTGAGTGGTTTCTTCATCGGTTATGTCGAGAAGTCCAAGGGTTATAGGTTCTATTGTCCCTCGCACACTCCTAAAGTCGTAGAAGCTAGAAATGCCAGATTTCTTTGAGGAAATACGGGTTCCAGTAATCATACCCGTAATCGAGGGTGGACAGATTGCTCATCAGGAAGAACCACCCCAGGTGATTCACGAGCAACCAGCCCAGGACCTCCCAGCCCAAGAGGAGTAGGTTGCCATAGAACCTATTGAAGCTGTTGCTCCGGAACCACAAGTAGTGGTACCAATAGAAACTAGAAGATCCTCAAGAAAAAGGAAACCTGCGATTTCTAACGACTACGAGGTATACCTACAAGAGTCCGACGACTCAGTTGGACTTCAAGACCCACAAACATTTTCACAAGCCATGAGTGGAGGTAACTCCATGAAATGGCATAATGCCATGCTGGAAGAGTTAAAATCCATGGCTGACAATCAAGCCTGGGATCTAGTAGAGTTACCCAGAGGTGCTAGGCCAATTGGCTGTAAATGGGTCTATAAGACCAAAACGGATGCCTCTGGTAACATCGAAAGACATAAGGCAAGACTTGTGGCCAAGGGTTTCACTCAAAGGATCAGCATTGATTATCATGACACATTCTCTCCGGTTTCTAAGAAGGATTTATTAAGGATAATCATGGCTTTGGTAGCTCATTATGACCTAGAGTTACAACAGATGGATGTGAAAACGGCCTTCCTGAATGGGGATCTTGATGAGGAGGTATACATGCTCCAGCCTGAAGGCTTTACTTCAGATAAAGGGAGTCAGCTGGTTTGCAAACTCAAGAAGTCTATATACGGACTGAAACAGGCTTCCCGACAGTGGTATTTAAAGTTCCACAATGTCATAACTCCTTTCGGTTTTGTGGAGAACATTGTGGATGAATGTATATACCTTAAGACTAGCGGGAGCCGTTACACATTTCTAGTCCTATATGTTGACGATATTTTGCTAGCTAGCAATGACTTGGGGATGCTACGTGAGACGAAGCAGTTTCTCTCACAGAACTTTGATATGAAAGACTTAGGCGAGGCATCCTATGTTATAGGGATAAAGATCCATAGGGATCGATCCCAAAGGGTTCTAGGATTGTCTCAAAAAGCCTATGTTAACAAAGTTCTGGAAAGATTTAATATGCAGAACTGCTCGCCCAGTATTGCTCCCATTGTCAAGGGTGATAGATTCAGTTTGTCCCAATGCCCGAAAAACTCTCTTGAAAGAGAGGCTCTGGCTAGCATTCCCTATGCATCTGCAGTTGTCAGTTTGATGTATTTGGAGGTCTGCACAAGACCAGACATCGGATTTGCAGTAGGGATGTTAGGAAGGTACCAGAGTGATCCAGGCATGGATCACTGGAGGGCTGCTAAGAAGGTCATGAGATATTTACAAAGGACCAAGGACTTTATGCTTACATAAAGTCACTCTGATCTTTTAGAGCTGATCGGGTACTCTGATTCGGACTTTGCGGGTTGCATAGACTCCAGAAAGTCGACATCGGGTTATATCTACCTATTGGCTGGTGGTGCTGTCTCTTGGAAGAGCACCAAGCAAACCATTACGGCATCGTCGACTATGGAGGCAGAGTACGTTGCACTTTACGAGGCAACCATACAGGCATCTTGGCTAAGGAATTTTATCACAGGGATAAGGATCATGGATTCCATATCCAGACCTTTAAAGATCTACTGTGATAATCTTGCTACAGTGTTCTTCTCCAAAAACAACAAAAGTGGAAGTCGAAACAAGCACATCGACATAAAGTACCTTGTTGTTAAAGAAGATGTAGCAAAAGATAAGGTTCAGATTGAGCATATTGGTACTGAGCTTATGGTGGCTGATCCACTGACCAAAGGATTACCACCAAACCTTTATAGAGGTCATGTGGATCGGATGGGTCAGGTTAGCTCATTGTATTCTTAAAGATTATGCATTATGAACCTATTATTTCTTTTACTGCAGTGAATAAAGTACAATGTCTCTATTTGTGCACTAAAGTTTGAGACATATTGTTTTGACACAGAGTGAAGCATGCATTCACTCATAAAGTAATTCATCACATAAATTGTTTAACTGGACTGATCATGCTACATAGTAATATATGGAAGGAAGTGTCTATTTGTTAGGACACAACCGCCATGATTCATGTAGTTGGTGTCTTCGGTTTAAACTAAAGGATACCACATAAGGCATTACGGGTGCTTTTGTTTTCCGGAATTTTTCGTATGCGCATACTAAAGTTTTTATCACTTTTGGCCCATTAGAGTTTTGTTTTCTTTAAAACAAATGGTTGTTTTCAAATGTGTGTTTGTAGGTCCAAGTGGGAGAGTGTTGGGTTAGCCGCTTGCGGCATGAGGATGGCCCGGTACAAACCCACTATGGGCTTTTGGGTTTAAAACCTAATGGGCCTTAACTAAAGATGTACCCGTTAATGATGTGTTTAAGTGATGAGTTCTGACTCTTAGATCAATCTAGTGGATGGTTGGATTGACTCCGGTTATTAGGGTTTTGGGATGGTGTCCTGGTTTAGTTATAAATAAGATGCCTCCACTCTATTAGGCATCTGAATAATGTCATCTAGTCTCTTGACGGCCAAGAACTAAACCAGAAACGCCTCTCCCTCTCCTCCCTTCTCTTCCGATCTTGCGACGACGACGGCGTGAGGAGAACGAAGAGGATTCGACTACGTGGGAGACGCATCGCATCGAGAAGTCATCTACCTGCGGTTCGTCACCCGGTTCGTTATGGCCGGAGGTACATCTTGATCTTCGCTTCCGCTATGGGTAGATCCGATCTTCGTGTCGGATCTCATTTAGTTTGATGAGATCTCCCATGATGGAGATCATTCTCTTACATAAGGGTCTGCCCATGCCCAACCTGACATACACACACCTTAACTTGTTTTGT
Source organism: Chamaelirium japonicum (assembly GCA_947650365.1). Taxonomy (NCBI): domain Eukaryota; kingdom Viridiplantae; phylum Streptophyta; class Magnoliopsida; order Liliales; family Melanthiaceae; genus Chamaelirium; species Chamaelirium japonicum. The sequence goes on along the minus strand of OX393557.1, from coordinate 27,534,219 downwards.
TCGTGGAACCCGTGACCGTGGAAGCTCAACCCGTGCTTGCCTGTTCAGGTTGCTCGGGTTGCCCAATTTGTAAAAAAAAATGAACGGGTTGCCCAATTAAAAATGTTTGTGTAACGTATGTAGATGTAAATAAAATAACAAAATTAAGATGACAAAAATATTTTTTTTAAGAAATCCCTCTTAGTGGATGAGGAAGGGTTTGACCTTGATCCCTACCAATTTATTAAAAAAAGAAGAATGCACAAATAATGCCTAAAAGGCAACGTACATCCAAAAGGGAACCCTGACCAACATGGGCTAGCTCGGATAACCCAAGGTCAAAAATATTTGATTGAAAATGAAGCATACTAAGTTTTTTTTTTGGTTCTACAAAGGGCGGAGGCCACAATTGGGCCTCCAGGAGGTGCCACATGCCGGCACAAGCAAGGGGAGGACCGCCACCACCGACGAAAAAATCGCCAACCGGCACACATCATGGCCGCCAACCAAGCAGGACAAGCATCGGTGCACCAAGACACCAAAAATACAACCTAACAAGATCTAAACAAAGAAAAGAAAAGGACCACCAACTCCGACCACCGACAGAGAGCATACCACAAGTCACACCAAAAAAAAAAGGAAACACAGGCGATCACTGCCACCATCACCAGCCGCCGGCCAAAAGGGGGGAGTCGTAGCAGCACAACCCATCTCAATCGAACCCCGCCTCCACCCCAGCTCCGGGACATGTGACCGTCGGCCAGTGGAGGAGATGCCGGAATCCACCGACTTACAAAGGGGACCGGGGCCAGATCTACCGCTCCCGCTATCTCCGGCGACAGATCCACGATCCAACACCCAAGGAGAGGCCGTCGACTAAGCGAATGGATGCCACTCCAACTCCGACATGACGAGGACAAAATCCGGCGGCGAGGAGCAACCCCTATCTACAAGGGAGGGAAGGAGGGGCCGTATCCCTTCTCTAGACGCATCGGACCGAAGTCCTGCCCCCCCCCCCCCGGAGCCGTCGCCGGTGTCCGAGGAGGCCAAGAAGAGAACATACTAAGTTAGACCTATGTTGAATCTTTGTTGAATTATGTGTTCAAACTTTAATAACTCAAGTTATGCATAATCTTTGTTAGTAATACATATGTGTACTCAACAAAATCTTTTTTTTTTTTTTGTGGGGTAAAAATATTCAACAAAATCTTGATCGTTTTGAAATTGGGGGCTCTAGTGCCTACCCCCAGAGCCGGGCTCAGATGCAAGTATTCCGTTGTACTCGGGTTCCTTGGATTGGGTAAGACCGGTGCCCAAACCTGTCCAAATTGAAATCAGGTTAATCTTTTTTTGTCAAAACCCGTGCAAGTGCAAGTTTTTTCCCAGCTTTGTTCATGCTAGTCCATTGTTCGGGTTGGGTGGGTCAGACCTGCCCAAGTCCCACCCCTAGTGAAAAGGATCGGAACCCGCATTCATGGGATCGTGAAAAAATTTGAAGCGATCTCATTTGACATTTATTTCGAATGAGATTCATCCCAATTAATTGTCACATTGGGTATCTCATTCATTGGTATGAACTATGGAGTTGTTTTCAAAATTTCTTTCCCATATGTGGCTTTATTGTTGATCGGAATAAAGGATGCATTTATCCCATTTATAACATCATATTTGGAAAAGAATTTTTGAAAATAACCTGCTATGGGGCCTTTATTGTTGATCGAACATATTTCAATTTTAACTTTTATTCCTCATGTGTCCTGTTTTGTATTTAGTTTCTAAAAGAGTCCCATTTGGTATTTTCAAAAGTTAACTAGGCCCAAGTGGTAGTTTTCCTAAAAATGAAAGGGATAGGTGGAGGGGGAGAGACGAGAGAACTGAGAAGGATGCAAAGCGAGACAGAGATGAGATAGCAAGATGAAAAAGAGAGAGTGGGACGAGATGCCGATATGAAAAAGAAAGGAAATTGGGGGGATGAGAGAGAGGGAGAGAGATTATGTAGTATTTATTTTGGGAAATTTTATTCATACCCCATAAATCTGTAATTAGCCCCCATTTCCAACAAACTTGAACACACCCCATTTTTCTTTTTCATACCCCGTTCCTATCCCCAAAATATCCTTCCCCTTTACACCCCACCTTCAATACACCCCACTTAAATGGCCCGCCCCAATTTGATTATACCCCAATCAAACACATACCCCCTTAAATATACCCCAATTATATACACTCTTGAATACACCCCACTCTTAAATAAACCTCATGTAGTTGGCTGATACTTGAAGGCACAAGTAGAGCTGCAACTTGGGCGGGCCAACCTGAACCCAACCCGAACCCAACCCGAATTTGGGCGGGCTAATCCGAGCCCAACCCAAATTATTTCTCCTCGACCCGACAGGACCCGACACGAAATTAGCTGGTCTGGGACAAGGCTAAACGGGTTCGGGTCGTAAATGGGTCGACACGATAGACCCGTTTAATAAATGGGTCGGGTCCGGGTTTAGGGTCTGGACACGGTAGACCCGGGAAGACCCGTTTAGTATTCAACGGGTCGTGTTGGGTCGGGTCTACCAGCAATCCAATACTATAATATATAATAACAGTGGGTCTTTCGGGTCAGGTCGGGTCAAGTCGGATTGGGTGGGATCGGGTCAACTGAATAGATCCGGGTGGTAAACGGGTCTTACCGGGTCTTATCGTGTCTACCTATTTATTAGCGAGTCGGGTACGGGTTTAGGATCTAGACACGATTAGTTAAACGGGTCAGGTCCGGGTCTAGGGGTTTTGGACACGACACGAAACTAGACACGACACCAACCCGACACGACACGACTCATTGCCACCCCTAGCTGCAACTTGGGCGGGCCAACCCGAACCCAACCCGACTTTGGGCGGGTTAACCCGGACCCACCACGCACAGCCCGGCCAACCCGACGGGTTGGGCTTGGGCTAAGTTTAAACAAACATTGGGTTGGGTTGGGGGTACAAAAGACGCTGAGCGGGGCTCTGGGGTTTGGGGTACAAAAAAAAGGGCATTGTTGGTATTAAAGGATTGTTGAGTAAGTTATTGAGAAACGCTAGGGATACGGGGGCTAATTACAGATTTTTGGGGTATGAATAAAATTTCCCTTTATTTTTTGGTAACAGAATTTCAGCTAGGGGGGACTTGATGAAAAATCCTTTTCAGGAGATGGTTTTAAACTCCAGTCCCGACAATGTGGTGGTTTGAGTTCAAACCCCTCCCAAAAAGACATTTTTACATTAAATCCTTATTGACTTTTTTAACCCCTATCAAATGACAAAAACACCCCTTCCATTATCTCTCGTGCAACAGAAAATCAATATTGTTTGCACGATGATTGCTACTGTGAAATCACTGTAGCAATGATTTCACAATAATAGCTACAACGAAATCACTGTAGCAACTGACTTGATACTTTGTTAACAGTTCTGGACCTACTCGGTCGGCAACAAGGTGGCCATAATCCAAACCCAAGCCACCCGGACCACCCCGCACGGCCACATGGCTATAACTCTCCACTGCATGCATGGACTCCATAGTCGGAACTCGTCTCATACTAAGGAGTCCGCTGACACGGAATCGACGACCTCGGCATGAACAGGCGGTCTCCAATGGTACTCCTTTATGCCATCTCCGCATCAACGGCGGGGGAGGCCGACCGGTGTCCGAGCACGGTGTGGGAGCAGTGCAAAATCCCCCGCAAGCTCGGTTCTCTGTGAAAAATGGGTGTCACCATTCGTAAATTCGAATGTCACTTTGGGCATTTACGTGATAAATTCAAATGTCACTTTATCTGTATTTGAGTTTTAGCTAACGTGAGCTCCTTTTCTCGTGCAAATGTAATATCAAAATTTTTTAAATGACAAATTCCCCCCTACAGATAAAGTGTAACAATCATAGCAAAAGAGTAACAATCAATAAATAGCAAAAATCCATTAATTTTGCTTGAAGCGGGCTCCTTCTGTCGCGCACATGCAATAACAAAAAATTTTAAATGAAAATTTTAGCCCTACATATAAAGTGTAACAATCTTAGCAAAAAAGTAACAATTGGTAAAAAGTAACAATCCGTTAGCAAAGAGTAACAATTTGATATGGTAAATACCTTAATTGTTGATTGATTATAGCGGTATTTCTGCTCATCTGATCACACTATGATTATCTTTGTGACAGAAAATACATTTAACTACGTGAAACCAAGTCGATTCTATGTTGCACATAAAGAGTAACAATTAGGTAAAAAAGAGAAACTATTTGATAGGTTGACATATTAAAAAAAAATGGATGAAAATATACAGAAAAAATATTAAATTGTTTTGTGGTTTTAAATTAACAATCTGGAATGATTTCATTAATTTTCATGCAAAAAATAGTTCGTGTAAAGTTGATGGCAGAAAATATAAATTTAATAAAACTTGGGTTGGACACTATTCTTTTTTTTTTTCTTTTCTATTTGGTTCGACTGGATTTTGGAAGGAAACTATTGCAATATGGTACTCGTAGGAGAGCTTATTGCAAGTTGATACCTTTGTCAGTGAGCTATCACAAGGTCCCCTTTTTTTTTTTTTTTGAGAAATGCCTCTTGTTCATTTAATAAAAAAAAGATTACAATGAAAAGATTAAAAAAAAAAAAAATACAACAGTTAGAATAAAAAATCGGTTGCCTCCGATAGATCTAGAGAAAACTCTCCACCAATTCTCTAAGCTTCCTTGAGATGGCGATGATCATAACCCTATTGTCTCGACAATACGTCTAACAATCTTAGTGATGGAGCTGAACTTCTTGAACTCTTACATTCCTCTCGAGCCAAATTGTTCCAGCAGATAGCGATCGCGACGATGTCCCAAGTCTTCGTTAGGTCAAGTGGTGTCATTCGCCTTTCGCCACGAGGACCACAAAGAATGCAAGCAGGCATGATGGTGAGAGATGTCGGACCTTCTCTTGAAGTAGTTCCAAATCTATCTCGACGAGAGGCAGCGTAACAACAGATGGTTCGTATCTTCATCAGCAATGTTAACAAAAGAGCACGCCACCTCTCTCATGGATTCTTGCATACATTTGTTTCTTCTTTTCAGGTTCATTTGCCCGGACTACTCGTTCAGACTTATTTATAAAGCTCTCGACGATCTCAACAATTACAAATAAACCTAACCGAAGCAGCTCTCAAGAAACATTTACCCTAATTTCGCAACCAACTGCACTTTTATGAGGCGGAAATTTGTTAGTTTTCGGGCACATCACAATAATATCACAACCACAAAATCGGCGATGAAACCTGATGGACGCCCTCGAAAACAAGAAGGCCGGAACTTAGCTGAGACGAGCAAGGTCCACATCCTCTGGAAGTTTGAATGTATCCGCCGCACCGAACTTCCGCCTCTCCTCCCACTCATCTTCGGAGTCGTCAGAGCTCCCTTCACCGTCGTCTGGAGGCGATGCGGGGTCACGGATGCTTTTGGATATGCATTTGTCGGTGGCAAGCATCTTGACCTGGCCGAGATGGGAGATCTCCACGACAACAGTGTCGTCATCCACGGGCAGAGGTTGCTTCCAGGGCTCCCCGTCGATCCTCATGTATGTATTGTCTGTCGCTCCCTTGTGGAACTCGAAGCGAATCCGATGTGCCTGTATAGAGAATCAAATACTATTTATGTGTGGGTCTACTCAATATATGCGCACACATGCAGTGCCTTTTGCAGTTCATTTACACAATATAAATCAATGATCTGAAACCATTGGATGAGTCCTGATTCCCCTGGATGACAATTGTGTGTTGTTTTATTTTTAGAAATATTTTTTTTATTTAATTTTATGCTCCCTTCCCTGGTTGCAAAAACTTGGTTTAACACCCCAACAAGATGTCTCCAACCGATAGCTCAGTTGGTAAGACAAACGCAACATGTGATCATGGTCAAGGGTTCAAATAAGTGCTCTTGGGGGGATTTACCCGCAGACGATTACTGCAAGATACCGACGGGATCAAAGATTAGACATGTTATTTACGTGAAAATCCTTCCTAACACGATAGGAAAAAAAACCATGGGATGGAACAAACAAATCTACTATCATCTGAAGTCGGTTACAATTACATTGTCCATTAGATTCTCTATGCCACTCAAATGTAGATCGTGGGTTAAAGTGTACCTCTTTGAGTTGGTCGATGACGTTGGGCCACCCATCGGAGGATGGCTCCACGATAGCCGGTATAGGTACCCCCTGGTCCGTCGAGCTCTCTCCATCGGATCTTCGCTCACCCCACACACATTATACATCATAGTTCCTCAGGCACGCATGCCCGGTCATGTACACACTCACACACGTACTCTCATCCATACATGTTTGCCTACACACCCACGCACTCACGAGTCGCCGTCATCTCCAAGGCCGTCGGGGACTTCCGTCTTCGTCATCACACACCGCAGATGGAGACAGTGTAGTCGTCCCTGACGGTCATTGTCACCCTCGATCATCGTGTGCACCTCATCGTCGTGCACCGTATATGACCGCGCTTGTGGGCATCGAAATTAGCCCACGGGTTGAACCCGACCCACATGTGAAACTTGACCCACACATAACGGCCCGCATGCGAAACCTGGCATGCACACAACAGCCCGCATACGAAACTTGGCCCGCACACAACGGCCCACCTGCGAACTCGGCCCGCACACAACGGCCCGCATGCGAACTCAGCTCGCGCACAACGGCCCGTAAATAAAACGGACCTAACTCAAAACAAATGAGCCCCATTGGACCGGCTACCCGAACTCAAAAAGGGGCCCACCGACCCCCCTCTTCTTGAAAACCGTGTCCCCCTCCCCATGAGGAGGTGTGGCCGGTCATGAGGGAAAGAAAAAAAAAAGAAAAAAAAAAGAAAAAGAAAAGAAAAAAATCTAACCGCCTCGATGCGGGGGGAGGTGGCGTGGACGTCTACACAACCGTAGATCCACGACGATCCCTCGATCCGACGGACAAGATGACGTCGCGTCGCCATACAATCGGAAGGTGCAAAGATGACAACTTATCTTCAAAGATCAAGTCACATCTTGCCCATAACCATCCCCACAAAATAGGGAAACAAATCAGGGTTGGTTCCCCCAAATAAGGGAACAACATTTTGATGGTTATGGGGGGAGATATTGGATAGAACTAAAATATTTCAGCAATATCTCTCCCAACTCCCCCCTTTGCCTATAAATAGAAAGGGTGGAGGAAGGCATCAAGGGTCGAAAGCTGAAGACGAAAGGGCTCTGCAAAAAAGAGCTCCAATGCTTGAAGACCGAAGGCTTCACGAGGCACATCAAGCGCGTCCTACGGGAACACTTAGCCCATCAAGTCCTCATCAACGTGAAGACCTTGCACTTGAAGATCAACCTTCAACTCCTCGCACGAAGAAGAAAGTCCGGAGAAGAAGACCCGGAGTCGTCGTCACCCCGACTTCTCCAACGATCTTCATCAACTCCGAAGATGCCATAAGCAAAGGCCGGAGAAGAAGATCGAAGCCGACAACACCCGTCGTCTTCAACAAAGGCGTCGACTCCTCGCACGAAGAAGAAGGCATGAAACCGGTGCTACCCCTGCCGTCTTCATCAACAAAAGCTGACGCTACAACCGTCGCACGAAGACCGGTGCTACCCCCGCCGTCTTCATCAACAAAAGCCGACGCTACAACCGTCGCACGAAGATCAGTGCTACCCCCGCCGTCTTCAAAAGAAACATTCAACTCCGATCACGCCAAAGAAGCTCGAAGAAGAAGAGAAGCCAAGCCAACGCCACAACCGTCGAGGAAGCCAGAAGAATAAAGAAGCCTTGAAGAAGTAACCATCGTTGTTCGAGAAGAAGATCGAGTCAAAGCTAAAGCCAAAGCCAACGCAAGAAACCAAAGCAAAAGCACCGGTAAAGCAAGGATCGAGGAAGACACGAAGACCGAGGAACGAAGCCAAAAACCCCCATAGCCGAGAAAGCACGAAGCACGGATGGGACAAAAGCAACGGCCGATACTCCTTAGCCTCTCAAGAAACCCTCAACCTGTAAAGACCTCTGTCCTGGGCAACCCCTTCAGAGCTCTCGCACGAATACCACGTGGAGACGCGGATCAAAGGGACCCTCCAGAGGATTTCTCCGACAATCTCCTGATCAATATTCACCGCACCCGGCTCACCACCCCCGAGTTCCCGGATCCCGGCCATCTGTAATCGTGTGTTTGCAATAAAGATGACCCGAATCTTTTTCTGCGCATACAGATTTCTGGCACGCCCGGTGGGACCTCCTCTCCTTTTATCCGTACGTCTGAAGGAGTTGCTGTAAGTTTCGCCATGGCCGGGATAAACGACGATGCGCTTGCTCCAACAAGCCTTTCACCTATCACCGAGTCTCCACTGCTCCAACATGGTGATCCAGAAAACCCGGAGGATGACATTCCCCGGTAGTACGCGTCTACACTCGGTGTACTCGAACTCTCACGGACGTCTTCACGCCAGAAACCGCTGCCGAAGACGCTCGTCAAAGCGCCGAGGAGGCCTTGGTGCATGAAAAAATGAGCCTCGATCCTGGAGCCTCTATCCAGAAATTTGGGGAGGACCAGTCCCAACCCCGAGCCCGTTCGGGTTCTCCAGCGGACCTTCCACCACCCTTACAGAGGGCAAACGTCCGTCATCAAGCATAAGCGAGTCGGCGCAACTACGTCTCCGACGATGACGGCGACGATGCAGGCATGCAATATCGAGTTGTTCTGCGTCATCATCCTCCGTCCGCTCTCCAGCTCCAAGTCATGCAAATGGGTGAACACATGGCGCAAATCACTCGACTAATGGAGGAGAAGGACCGTCACATCAACACCTTACTTCAAAGGCTAAGTGCAAGGGATGCTACAGCGTTCAGTCAACCTCCTGCTTCTCCAGTAGCCGCTCCAGCTCCGTCTTCAACTCCCGCTCCCGTAGAGATTGTTTCGACGATTCTAGCGACTACTCCTGCACTCTCCTCGGTTTTCGTCCCAGCGGAAGTCGTCTCTCCAGTGCCAGTCTCGATGGCTACATAACCTCGGATGGCAGCAACGATGAATGCCTAGCAAATACAAGCATTGGTGACCGACATGATGCGTTCCCACGACGGTAGTTTTCCTCTGATCACGACGGCATATTTGAAGCCTTACACGGAGAGGATCCAGCAGCTACGCTTCCCCACAGGGTTCCAGCCACTAAAGTTCTAGTACTTCGACGGGAAGGAAAATCCAAGGCAGCACGTAGACCACTTCATCGAAACCTGCAACATACCATAGACAACATGTCTACAAAAAATTAGCCCATTCTAAAACCTCTAGGTGCATCAAAGGGTGCTGGGTTATTGCTGGGTCAGCCAATCCTGACCCATATATATATATATATATATATATATATATATATATATATATATATATATATATATATATATATATATATATATATATATAGGGTCGGGATCAGCTGACCCATCAAATTTTGACCCGGAAATATCCCAACACCCTTTGATGCACCTAAAGGTTTTAGAATGGGATGATTTTTTGTAGACATGTTGTCTATGGTATGTTGATCATCCTCACATAAAATCAGCCCATTCTAAAACCTCTAGGTTCATCAAATGCGCTCTTCAAATCAACGATTTTCGACTGTCAATTTTAACCGTTGATTTGAAGAGCGCATTTGATGCACCTAGAGGTTTTAGAATGGGCTGATTTTTTGTGAGGATGATCAACATACCATAGACAACATGCCTACAAAAAATCAACCCATTCTAAAACCTCTAGGTGCATCAAAGAGTGCTAGGTCAAAATTTGCTGGGTCATCCGGTCCTGACCCATATCTATATATATATATATATATATATATATATATATATATATGGCAGTTACGTTGAGCTGTGAGCTGCGGTAGGAGAAAATGAGCTGTCGTCAATCTGCAGATTTTGCTTCGACCATTTGACCCCCCTAGAAGTTTTGGAATTTGATGAAAATTGGTGATGATGATCATCTTATCCTAGACAACACCCTCACCAAATTTCATCAAATTCCAAAACTCCTAGGGGGGTCAAAATACCCGCAGCTCACTTTCTAAATCGGCAGCTCACAGCTCACTGTAACATTCCTCTCTCTCTCTCTCTCTCTCTCTCTCTCTCTCTCTATATATATATATATATATATATATATATATATATATATATATATATATATATATATATATATGGGTCAGGATCGGATGACCTAGCAAATTTTGACCCAGCAAATAACCTAGCACCCTTTAATGCACCTAGAGGTTTTATAATGGGGTGATTTTTTGTAGACATGTTGTCTATAGTATGTTGATCATCCTCACAAAAAATTAGCCCATTCTAAAACCTCTAGGTGCGTCAAATGCGATCTTCAAATCAACGGTTAAAATTGACAGTCAAAAACCGTTGATTTGAAGAGCGCATTTGACGCAACTATAGGTTTTAGAATGGGCTGATTTTTTGTGAGGATGATCAACAAATCATAGAAAACATGTCTACAAAAAATCACCCCATTCTAAAACCTTTAGGTGCATCAAAGGGTGCTGGGATATTTCCGGGTCAAAATTGGATGGGTCAGCTGATCTCGACCCTATATATATATATATATATATATATATATATATATATATATATATATATATATATATATATATATATGGGTCAGGATTGGCTGACCCAGCAATAACCCAGCACCCTTTGATGCACCTAGAGGTTTTAGAATGGGCTAATTTTTTGTAGACATGTTGTCTATGGTATGTTGATCATCCTCACAAAAAATCAACCCATTCAAAAACCTCTAGGTGCATCAAATGCGCTCTTCAAATCAACGATTTTCGACTGTCAATTTTAACCGTTGATTTGAAGAGTGCATTTGATGAACCTAGAGGTTTTAGAATGGGCTGATTTTTTGTGAGGATGATCAACATACCATAGACAACATGTCTACAAAAAACAACCCATTCTAAAACCTCTAGGTGCATCAAAGGATGCTGGGTTATTTGCTGGGTCAAAATTTGCTGGGTCATCCGATCCTGACGCTATATATATATATATATATATATATATATATATATATATATATATATATATATATATATATATATATATATGGGGAGGGATACTCTTACAAGTGACCGGTTACAAGTATTGCTAACTAATGATCCCAGCCATCAGATCGGATCTGATGGATGGCTGGGATCAACTCTCTCTCTCTCCCAAGCAAAACCCAGCCCGACCCCCCTCCCCCTACGGCTCCGGCGGCCCCTTCCGACCCAGCCCTTCCCCTCCGGCTCCCTCCCGTCCGTCGAGCTCCGGCCCCGACCCCCCCGCCGGCTCCCTCCCATCCGTCGAGCTTCGGCCCCCTCCCGTCCGTCGAGCTCCGGCCCCGACCCCATCGAGCTCCGGCCCCCTACCGTCCGTCGCAGCACCCCGACCCCGACCCCGAGCCCGATCCCCCGCCGGCGCAGCACCACCCCGACCCCGATCCGCTGCCGGCGCAGCACCCCGACCCCGATCCGTCGCCGGCGCAGCACCCCGACCCCTGCCGTCGCTGAAATCAAACACCCCCGTCGGTGTCGGGCTGCGATCGGGCTGCCGGAGGGGTTCGGGCTGCCGGAGGGGGGTCGGGGGGCTGCCGGAGCCGGAGGGGAAGGGGAAGGGGTCGGGGTCCGAGTCGGGGTCGGTGGGGATGAGGGTCGGGGGTGCTGCAGTTGTGAGAGAGAGAGAGAGAGGGAGAACGGGGGAAAGGTTTAATCGGATCCATCCGTTTCGGAACGGACGATCCGGATCATTAGTAAGAGTTCACTTCTAAGAACTCATGAGTAAGAGTATCCCTCCCCTATATATATATATATATATATATATATATATATATATATATATATATATATATATATATATATATATATATATATATATATATATATATATATATATATATATATATATATATATATATATATATATATATATATATATATATATATATATATATATATATATATATATATGGATGATCATCCTCACCAATTTTCATCAAATTCCAGAACTTTTAGGGTCATCAAATGGTTGAAGCATTATCTACTGTCCGCAGTCACCGTTAATTTTGCTTTTGCCATTTGATGACCCTAGAAGTTTTGGAATTTGATGAAAATTGGTGAGAATGATCATCTTATCCTAAATAACATCCTCACCAAATTTCATCAAATTCCAAAACTCCTAGGGGGATCAAAATGAGGCCAGCTCATTTTCTCCACTCTTAGCTCACAGGCTCACAGCTCACTGTAACATTCCTCTCTCTCTCTCTCTCTCTCTCTCTCTCTCTCTCTCTCTCTCTCTCTCTATATATATATATATATATATATATATATATATATATATATATATATATGGGTAGGGATACTTACTTAAGGAATGGCTACTTATGCAATTACATGTCTTTTACCTACCCTAGAGGTTTCATAATTTAATGAAACTTGGCAAGGATGCTATCTATGGCAAGTTGATCATCCTCACCAAAAATCATCAAATTCTATAACCTCTAGGTGCATCAAATATGCTATTCAAATTAAAAGTTAAAATGAACGGTCGATAAAAGCGTCTAACATTTGACGCCGCTAGAGGTTTTAGAATTTGATGATTTTTGGCGAGGATGATCAACTTGCCATAGATAGCATCCCCACCAAGTTCCATCAAATTCTGAAAACCTCTAGGGCAGGAAAAAGACGGTGCGTAATTGCACAAGTAACATTTCGGATGATTTGAGGGTATGCATTATCATATCAACGTTGATAATGAGGTGCATCATTTACGTACCTGTGCAAGACGAGTCCCATGTCCATTAGGAGCAAGCAAAACAAGCCCATGCCAAGCATCTCTGAACCCCACCACCTCAAGAAGACCATCATCTACATATGGTGGAGTCAAGTCCCTCTGTAGAACATTACAATCAACATCCAAGAGAAGCATCGGGAAAAATCAATCAACATATGAATCGCATTCCCTGTATCATCACTTAAGTTGAAAATACTCAGACCAATGGAGTTAACTCACATCTCGAACTTTCTTCTTATTCGGGGTTCCCCAAGGATTTAGTCCTCCCGAAAAGCTAGGCAAGTTAAGACAAATGATTGACCTGATGCTGTACATAGTGAGAGTTAGTGGGAATCATCTCCCCAGAAATTGCTACTCAAAGTAAACAATAAAACACAAGATACCATATGCACAAGTAGGTGTTGATCTGAAGCTGTAAAGGTTTTCGCATAGATGAAATGTTAATATATAGGGATCAATAGATGTTGGTAGAATGTGCAGAAAATAGAGAAACTTTAACAGGTTAACCTTGTATCTACAAAATGAAACAGCCAAGTGAAGTTCAGTTCTGAGAAGGGAATTGCATGCCCATATCTGGAAGGAGAGGAATAACAGGATATCTATATATATATATCTATATATCGATACCTATATATATATATATATATATATATATATATATATATATATATATATATATATATATATATATAAATATATATATATATATACTAAAATGGAAGCCTCTCTCCCGTGTTGTGACACGTGGACGTCTTTTAAATCCATTTAAAAACCTACCATAAAGATGATAAAATTTCATTCAATGGACGTCTCTCTCTCTCTCTCTCTCTCTCTCTCTCTCTCTCTCTCACAACCCCCCCTCTTTTCCAAATCTGAGGGATTTCTAAAAATAAAAAGTGATTCATTTCTCAAATATAGCTCCATTGTAATTAGCATTAACCAACAAAAGCCCACTCATCAAGTCATTAATAAGTAATAGTTTCATACAAACTAAATCAGGAGTCAACTTTTCGTTGCATGAAATGCACATGCCTTAACTAGTGAACTCATCACGCTGCTGGTAGCATCACTTCTACATCACAAATTCACAATCATATTAAATTGAACATATAACACTCCGCAGGAGTTCATATCTAACATTTAGTGCATAATCTTTGTCTGACCAATATACAAACATTGACATGATCACCTATCTCACTAATATTTCGAGAATAAAAGATGAGGTTTTGCTACAGACTACCTAAAGTATCACTTGGAGGTGCTAACTAAGGCAAAAAGTAATTTGCAAGTAAGAGAGTATGAAGGATATGCAGATATAATACAAACTAGGGGCAGGAGTAAACTTTAAAAATTGCACTAAACAAACATGACGATGAATGCAAACTTAAAGGTGATACTGAAAACTCAATGCAAAGATGAACTCATAATCCAAGTGCAAAAGAAACTAAAAACATAGGAATTTACCAATGTTCAAATGCAAATGTATCCGGAAATGGTTTGGAAATCAAGAGGAGTGAAAGGGCAGCTACACTTAAACTTGGGTTTAAGTGATCCCATGTTTCTCATCTAAGATTTATAGAAGAGAAAAACGGTAGAAATATTGGTCAAGACCGATAGATGGCTACAAATATCAACAAATGTCACATCTTGTTGGCCAATTCGGATGGAAAAATGGACTGAATGGGCTGTCAGTCTCAACTTTCAAAATCATCGTCGGATGCAACGTTTGTCACATCATACGGTCGACAAAATATGGCATCGGAAATACCCCCAATATCTCCAAAGGTACATCGAAAAAATGAAAAATGCAAGCGATTTCGACCGAAATTTGTCGGCAGTAGATTCCATGTCATTGATGAAGACCTCGAACTTGGTACCAATAGAAGCTTCGCCACTACCACTAAAGTTTTTGCTCCACCATTGTTGGCCTTTCCCTGGTTGCATTGGCACCTCCAAGTGATGAAGCAGAAGACAATGGATGACTAGAGTTGACCCACAAAAAGAATCATGATCAAATCTCAAAGAGTAAACCAACTCTCTGAGTTGGTGCCTTGATAGGACCTCCTTCCCATAGAACCTCCTCTCTATTCCTCTACCTCAACAAGTGACCACCCCTCTATTTCTAGAGGAGTAGGGGTGGCCACCCTTGCTTGTCTCATCATTAGGCAAGCTGTAATGAGGGTGAATCCTCCACCTTGCCTAAAAGATAAGCCATGGTCAAGGGGGATTCACCTGGACACTAATCATTATGCATTAATGACTGTTCATTAATGACTCGTCCATCTTCCATTAAAGGCTCCCACAAGATGTAAGGATTATTCTCACTATTGAAGAGAACCCCCCTTACCACCTTTGCTTGAGACAATCTAGGAAAATATTAGAGGATCAAGCCCGTATAGTTTGCACTAGTGTTCCCATGCATTAATGTGTCATTGAGAGATATGAGGATAGGATTTCATTCCCTGATAGAGTCCCCATTGAAGGCCCTAGGAAATGCACACGCAACAGTGAAGTAGACCACAATCAATCAAGTGGTTGAACCAAAGATAAAAAATGTATAGAATCGGAGGCGACTATTTTATAAGAGAGGAAATAAGACAATGGTTGACAAACCAGCTCTTAACAGAGGATTAACAGGACAAAATTAACTAGAGCTCCTAAATGAAAAGAGGTCGGGTCGAACTTATCTTATGGAGCAATTAGTGTTGATTGAATGGAGGGCTGAGATATCACCTCCTCCGTTGGCTAGGGTTTGATAGAGAAGGAACACTAGAGTATTGTCGCGTTCTTCTCTTCTCTCGAGAATGGATGCAGAAGATCCAACAGCTTGAGGCACCCAGAGGTAAATCGATGTAGGAGAGTTGTAGGTCGGAGAAAGGGTCGAAGATCAAAGCCACCACAACCTTCTCTCAGATACGAGGATAATGCGACTTCCTTCTCTCATATCTAAGGATGGTGCCACTGCCTTCTTTCAAATCTAAGGGTGGGAAATGTTGGGGAGGTGGTGTGAGGAGGTACCGAGGATGTTGCAGTTGCCGATGGTAGTGTCGCTGCCTTCTCTCACTGATGAGCCAATGTCGGAGAGGTGATCATGTCGCCAATGGTGGCGCCTTGAGCCAATGCCTTCTCTTAGATATGAGGATGATGCGATGTTGAAACCAACCAATGGTGATGTCGCTGCCAATAGATCAGAGCATCTAGAGGTGATCATGTCACCAATGGTGGCGCCTTGAGCCAATGCCTTCTCTTAGATATGAGGATGATGCGATGTTGAAAACAACCAATGGTGATGTCGCTGCCAATAGATCATAGCATCTATTGCACCTTCTATAAGCATTCAATGTCAACGACGGAACTTCGAAGTATTGTCACTACTTGGACTTAAGGCAACCCAAAGGAGAAAGAGAAGGGAAGGAGGGAGGAGCTCTAGGCTCTGATACCATTAAATCAAGAGTCCATGGGAGCAAGCAAAACCTTGTTGAATTAGGCATAAAGACAAACAGACACTATATATACAATGGGGGTGTGTATGGTCACCAACATGGTAAGCATACCATACAAGAGGGAGAAAGAGCACCACGTCCACTAACATAGAACTTTTGCCATTAGCACCTGCTGAGAACTCGATCAAACCTTACAGCATGTCAAGATTAGTTCTTACTTCTTGGTCCAATTCCGTGTGCAACACACCTACCTCACCACCATGAACTCCTTGTCCGGTGATCGAGAAAGACTTTATTGAGGTACAATGTGCTACAATCTTATTAATGAAGTGTCCAGCTTTACCAAGGACTTCCACTCTATAAGTTACAAGGTGATCCACATTGTCTCCCATGCATGAGTGGGCTACACTCCATATATAATGACACTTTCTCAATGTAGCATGTAGGACCTATTAAATACCTAAGTATGCTATGGTATCATTGACTAAAAAACAGTACCCAAACGATTCTAAGAAGAAAAGTCAAATTTTATTGATTTCAAAAAGATTACACCGGCTTTAAGGCATATACTCCCAACAAAGGTTCCAACAAGGTTAAGGCCAGTTTCTCTCCAAATATCCCATGCCACAAGAATTGCCAATTACAAAAGAGTCAGTTGAATTACCTAAACTCCAAGTCTCAAATGTTCATTCGGTTAATCAAAGACAGTACATCATAATAGAATAAAAAGATCAACAGTTTTCACCAAATTTTCCATACAAATATTCTTATTCCATCTACAAATGACATGAAAAAAATAATAAAAGATTTAATGAGGTTCTTTGAAAAAGCCACATAATGATGGATTAGCCAAAGAACAGTTATGGATATCCCTTCCTATAAAAGAAGGAAAGAAGCACTGAGAATGAGCATGATGATTTGTCAATTAGGGAGATAAGTGAAAAAACACCTTTAATTCAAAATTGTGTGGTAAGATATGGGCCATATGGCAATGTAGCTACAGATCAAGCAATCAAGTTATCCTTCAGAAAATCAGGAATTAATTATATGATCCTACAGCAGACGTAATCATGGCTAAAATCAGGAAGCCAGAATGCATGTGAGAATAGGAACTGGAAAGATAAAAATAAAGTCATTGGTTACCTATGAGGAATATCGAGTTCTTCCCATTGACCTGGTCTTTTCATGATCTTTACCTTCGCCAGCTGAGCTATGTTCCTGTATGTGAAATCAAGCGTTTTAATTTTTAAATAACTAGTAATCAGATAGTAAAGGTATAATTGTATAAACTTCAACTAGTTGCCTAATGAATTTAATCAGCGCTATTAATTTTTTTATTTTGTTCACAATATGACCATCATAAGCATGGCATTAACTGATCCGTCATGTCCAAACTATTTTGCACGGCTTTATTAGTCCCATGTCATCTAATTTTCTTAAAGGGTCATATATTTATTTTGAAAAAAAATATAATAACCTCAATTAGTAAAGTTTTATAATTCCCTTGCAGTCCGATCCAGTATTTAGCATGCATGGTCGACTCAAAATAATAACTAAAAGAAATCAGTATGAAGATTTTCAATAGTCAGACATGTCAAACAATGCTTTCACAAGTTCATTGAGCAAGAAGTGAAGCCACCATAAGGGACCATAGTGTAGTAACTATGTTTCACTTGTATTGCAAGTACTCACTATAGGGGTTACAAGCCTCTAAAGAACATGCTTAATCCATCATATAACACACTTTACTCCCACTATTCCGAGTTACATTACTGAATAATTCAAAGGTGTATATTATCTCATTAATCTTTGCGGCCTGATTGATGAGATAACTCTCTTGTCGGCTATTGTCATGGTTTATCTTCTCAAATCCAAATTTTTCAAATAGAGCGAGAACCTGTGAATTTGGTAGGACCTCCTAGTCCGTCCTACATCATAATATCCATAACATGAATTGTTTATCGTAGTCTAAATTGCAAGAATCAACCTACAATCACTGAATTTCCACCGACTATCATAAATTGAAAGAGAAAAAACACACAATGAGGACTTAAATTTCAGTTAGTGCAAATTGTTTAAACTATCAGCTAAATATTACCTTGAAGAAGGATGAAAAAGAGAGGCACAAAACCATCCTTGTGTACATCCAAGCTTAGCATAGGTACTCTGCATAATAAAAATCATATAACATTTTCTTAAAATGACTTGACATATGATACAACTAACATGATGCATAATTGTAACATTGTACGCTCATACCAAAGCATGTGTACTAGCATATGTCTACTCATGAAATTGATTCGAGAAACTATGAATTAAAACTTCAGTTAATAAAAATGAATGTTTAAGAAACAATACTTCCAATTGTATAGAGGTAAATTTGAACTTGCAACATACTAAACACTGAGAGACTTTATGCCAATACATACATAACTCTAAATATTAACTGAAAAACTAATACTGATAGTGGATGCATATTCAATAAACCATACTATTTCTTTGAATGTGAATGAGCCACCATAAAATATTTTCTTAATACAAACTATTTTTATATTCTCAATTGCACATACCTTGAGTTTATTAAAAGAGTAAAAAATCAAAAATACTTGTCTTACTATGGTCATCCAAAAAAGTAACGGCTTTTTTAAATGACTAAAAGGAGCTCAATGAAAAACAAATGAAGAGCATAGTAAGAAGATCAATAGAAAAGTGAAATGTTGCATAAACAGGCCCACTTATGTCAAGTAGATATAATTGGAAGCACAAGGACGCAAATAGCCTCACACAAAGGAAAGAAACCAACTTTAAACCACCTTAGATGATACCTGACCACCATATCTGCAAGAAATCTATCAAAGTCAGCCGCTTGAGTAGTTAGGCGTCCACTTAGGTAAGATTGCTAACTGCTAAGTTGTACATAATGATGGTTGCCACTTTAGGCGCCTATGTTGCATTAAGCAGCCATCCAGGTGTTCAGTTATGTTTGTGGGGCCAAATGAGCTTAGGGTTCAAAATCATTGTAACGATCATGGTATTAGTCGGCTCTGAACCGATGAGTCCATACCGATACCGATATGGAACAATACTGGCTAATACTTTGTTTTTTTGAAAAAAAAATAGAAAAATCAGAAAGAAAAAAAATATATTATAACTGTTTTTAAACAAAAATATACATATTTTAAAAATAAGGATTTAACGTTTAAGCCTCTCCTAATGGGTTGATTGGATTGAAGTTGAACAGGCACCACTCCTCGAGGTGTATGATTGAACAACTTAGTGTGAGGGTTTAATCCTTTAAGCGGTTAGACATGCTTCAATCCCTCTCCTAATTAACGAGTGGGGAACTAGAGAAGAGAAGAAGTTGCACACTTGTGTGTTGTGTGAATGAATGAATCAAGGAGAAAGGACCTACTTATAGGCCTTGGGGGGAGACCAAGGTTCAAAATCGCGGTATCGGTCGGTCCCGAACCGGTATGTACCGGCTAGTACGTACCGATACCGATTGAGGAAAAAAACCCAAAAAAAAAATTTAACATGTCGGTACCGATCAGTACCAGCCTGAACCGGCCGATACGGACCGGTACGTACTGGTATCGGCCGGTACGGACCAAGTATCGGAATCTAGTGCCATACCGATCTCGAACCAAGCAAAACCGGTACATACCGGTATCCGCCGAGATTTCAAAACCTAGAGGAGACAAAGCCAAAGCAAAGCATGTGGAACAGATGGAGAAGGGAACAAAGGCACATTGGCGATGTGGTTGAGGACCTAAAGCAAACAAAAAAATGACCCAAAACCCTATCAGTACCATCTGGTACCTGTAGATACGGACCGATACATGCCAGCAATGTTACCAAGTTGGAAGTCAAGACAAAAAAATCGATTAGGGGAGAAGTTTGAAAATAAAAAAAGAGTCGAAAAAGTCAGGAACGAGTCGAGAAAAAAACAAGAGTTCCAACTAGTTTTTTGAGGAGTACATGACGGGATTAAAACATGATTAATTAGTTTTAAACGCATGAATCGGGTTTAAAATGTGAAATCGTGATTTTTCAAAAAATCAGGAAAGAGATGTGTAGCGAAAGTTTTCTAAATAAGTGGTGATTAAAACTTGACCTATTTGAAAAATCGAAGAATTTGGTAACATAGCGTACCGCTACCGGCAGTACATGTCTATTGAGATTGAGGGCCGGTTCGGTCCAACCAAACCGGTACATACCGGTATTGATTGGTTTTTTGAACCATGCCCGAGCTCCTTCTTATCGTAGCTTCCTCTCATCATCCGTCGACGGCTCCCATGATCGTGTTTTTACTCTCTCTCTCTCTCTCTCTCTCTCTCTCTCTCTCTCTCTCTCATGTATTTGGACTGCACTCGAACCTCTAGCCAATCAACCTTATCATTTCTCCTTAATTTGAAGCAAATATCTACCTAAGGCGCCAGAAAGATCCTTTCCTCCCTCACATAGACCTAATCCCTAGGATCCCTAAACCTTTTAACTTGGTCGATCGCCACCACCCTCCCCCAATCACCACCAATGCATCACCGACTTCATCTCTTCCACAAAGCTCGCACCCACTTCTTCTTGATCATTCTTTTATCTTTGATTAATAATATATTTTTATTCACTTAATCTCTCTCTCTCTCTCTATTGTATGGTAGATCGTGTGCAGCCTAGCTATCTTAGCAACAAACCCGTCAACTCGCTTGAATCAATCCCCTTCAACATGAAGGCGAACGAAAATCTTCTAGCCTTCTATCTCTTCACCCCTCTTTAAATTTGCTTAGCCCTACCCAAAGCCCATTAAACATCTATTTGTTCATGAGACAAGACAAGAAAAGTCCTCTCAAAGAATGGATAATGTCTTCAAGATCATTATTCTGACAGTAGAGGCAGCTGGAGTACTTCCCTCAGGTCTTACGAATTGGCCTTTGATAAGTTGGATCATCTCGTTGCCCCCCAACTTCTAGGGGTTACTTGTTGATCGTGGTTGGTAATTGGTCTATGGGTTTGCATTTTTATGCGATGTGATTTTGTAATTGCATGATCATCTTTATATTTTGTTGTCAGATTTGTTAGCCTATTTATTAGATACCAAAATAAATTTCAATTAAGTGATACATTGAACAATTGTGTGTTGTTTGTTGTACTTCTTGATTAATCTCGTTAATATAGTAGCAACAAGGGTGGACCATTATTGTTCTGAAAGTAATATCTTCAATGTGTAAGGTTGATTAATGTTATTTATTATGTAATGAAGTTTATAAAGTTGGTTAATGGTTATTTTTTTAAGGACTGTTCATTGAATTGATTGACATGTTTTGATAATTAATGTTTGAATAAATCATCACTTGCATGATGGAAAGTTCTAAAATACATAGATGGTTTTGAAAGTATTGAATGAAATACATACTTTAATTGATCATATATTAATCAATAGATTGTTTCATGTTCTATAATGTAGATGTTTTTAAGTCCTATGAAATTTTTGTATATGTTTTAATTAGTTTTTGTTTTATTTTATTTCTTTTAAATAGAAATATCAAGATATAATATGTGATCAATCGCAAGTGAAAGTGAGCTTAGTAGAATACCCAAATCAAAAGGCCTGAGGTGAAGGTATGGTTACCTACAAAATTCAAATAACAGTAACAGAAGAAAGTGTCATTAGTTTGGGCATGAAGCAACTGGAGGAGCTTTTCACTTTAAGAGGCACATATGTATGAGAATTTGATACCATACCCAAATGCTACCGAGATATGCAAAAGAAGATCCCTACATGCACAAAATCTCAAGAAGAAATAGATTGATATGCATGTCGAGGTGTGATGCATGCGGTTCCTTGTAGAACTCTTACGTGCAGATTTTTAACAATAAAACTGATTTTCAGCACTTTCAAAATAATTTCCAACAGTGGTATTTCAAAGGCCTATGCATATATTCATCAACCATACAAGCCTATTGTAAAGAAGATCAATTAGTATTAAATAGACAAGCAAATTCAGATTTATTTATCTTAATCGCAGCAATAGAGACTTAAAAACATCACAAAGAGGCACAGTTTCAAAGAAAATAACTAGACTAGCTTACGTTCCCACAACTAACGAGATAGAGAAGCCAAGTAATTATTTAGCCCAAAAACTAATGACGATTGAGGCCAAGGAACAAGCAACGATTATCAACTTGGATGAAAGGGCGGAGTAGGGAGGGTGGCTCAGAAGACGAGGAAAAGCACGGATGATGTCATTCTGGAGGTAGAAGCCGAACTAGCGTTGATTGCTCGCTAGAACAAGCGAGATATCGATCCGAGGGGAAAGAAGCCTGGTGACCGGAAGAATCAAATAAGAAGTCAAAAGAGATGTCGGAATAGATTCCTCAAACAAGCGTCGCGCTTCGTGGAGTAGAAGTTTTCATCGATCATTCACAAGTCCCCCTTTGCTAGAATTTTTAGGTTTTTATAAAAGAGAGGGCATTAGGGATTTGATTCTGGTTGTTAGATGAAAGGGAAAAGTGGAAAACAACCCTTGGATGAATCCTAGTCAAAGAAGGAAACAAGAGAGAGAAACAAGATGTGGGAGAGAAAATAGGAGAGATAGAGAGGAAAACATGACGGAAGGAACAAAGAGGCATCATCCCATGGTTATCGTTCACATGAACAGTAACCAGTGATCAATACCCATGGTTACTGTTCACATGAACAGTAACCTTGTTGGCAACTTTTGTGAAAGAAAGGGAGGCTCTAGGGTTTTCTTTGGGGATCTTTATTATATTTCTCCGCTTATTTGGCTTCATCTAATACGTTCCGAAGGAAAACTTAAGTAAGATCCAATGGCTATTATTGGATCAACTTAAATTACGACTTAAATCACATGGGTTGAGTCGGGGGCTCGCACTTACCAAACCTGGAATAAAAGTTTAAATATCTCTTGATCCACAAGGCAGATCGAAACAAAATAAACATGAAACTTGAAGCAAATCGAAAGTAAAATCCACTGAAATCAGCAGATCTTCGATCGGATGGCTGGATCTTTGTGGACGCGCAATTTTTGAGGTGTTGTCATGAAAATCTGGGTGCGCCTACATCAAGTTCCCTGTACCCAAAAGAACACGACTCCACTCGAGTTGGGTCTGGATCGAAGGGGGCATCCTTACCGGGAAGGAACGTCGGTGGCATCCAGTACTCGAACTGGAGATCTCCTAAACCGATGGCCATTGTCTCCATCTAAATCTATAACGATACACCGCATCTGGGAGTGTCCGATCTGGCTCAAGACATGGGAGCAAGCACCTGAAAACATCAACAAAGATATTCGGCCTTGCATATGAATCGTCAGCAACAATTTCATCCAAGTGGCAATAGGGAAATTGGTTGACTGGAAAAGCAAAAGACATATAAAACATAAGGCCACGCGAGTATCATGTGTTGCAGGTAAAGGGCTTGCACATAAGGCTTGAATAATTATATAAGGCCTTGGGTTGTGGATGCATAATGTGTTGCACTAATTGGCTTGCGCTGAAAGCATAGTTACCAAGTCGAAAGTCAGGAAAAAATCGGCTAGGGGAGAAGTCGGAAAAATCGGGAAAAAGTCGGAAAGATCGGGAAAGAGTTGGGAAACAAACGGTAGAATTTTAGAATATATTTATATATAGATGTTACAATAGGTTTTTTGAGCAATACATGATGGGATTAAAACACAATTAATCGGGATTAAAACGTGTAAATCGGGATTAAAATGTGAAAATCGTGACTTTTTTCATAAAATTGAGACTTTTTTAAAAAAATCGAGAAAGAGTCACGAAGAGAACGTTTACTGAATAAGTCGTGTTTTAATCGAGACTTATTAAAAAAATCGGAGTTTTTGGTAACAGAGGGGCCTGAAAGCATAGCAAATTGAGTTTTTCCTAAATAGAATACATTTTAAACCCTCTTATGTGGGATTAAGTGAAATAAAAATTTGCAATGAATATTTTGGCACTTAATTAATTTTCTAAACAATAGGAGTGATGGTTTTTGAATCATATGATAGAGCATCTCTTTTAACCAATCGCTGAAAAGATTTTGAAGGGCCAAATATATGTTCGATGCCAAACTCTGCACATGTATTTCTAGGTTGATAATGTAATGATCCCAATGAGATATAGAAATGCATGTCAGGCATACAAGGATGAATACTAGTATCACCTACCAAATCTAGATGTGACGCACATGCAGTATGATGCAAAATATATTGCAACCCGTCGTTAAGTCTCAAAGAATCATATGAAAGGCTTGTTAGACGATCTAAACACGGGCTGACGAGGAAGTCACTCTAGCTCTGGGAAGATATGAAAGGTAAGAAGCTTGATTCATGTGCGCTTTAGGGCCAAGTCAATTCCTATTTCCTACGAAATCAGCCTTTGTTAATTCCCCCTTATCATCATGGCATTCATGATTGGGGTTCTCGACATTACTCTCTGGCGAAGTCTCTCCAGATGTCAAGTTTCTTATAAAAGTTCATCAAGTAATGGTATATCGACTAAGGGCTCTACAGTCTACAGAAGGTTCGTTAGAAGTTTCTATCGATGTCATGACTTGCTGACCCTAGGTAGATTCTGGCTTACCTTTCTTTTGCCTAGTTTCCTTCTCTTTCCTATGTCTTTTTTTTACCCCTAACCCCTATTCAATGTTGTCCATCACGTCTAACATGGTTGCAAATCGTGATTGACGTGTCCATCCCTCAAGCTCACGGAGAACCATTGGATGCAGGGTTGACATGGGAGGTTTAACTCTCTGGCTCTCACTTTTATTTTTAATGGACAATTTGTATCCCACACGGATATGAATAGAAAAGAATAGCGACATGATTTAACATCTTTATAAATAAAGAAATACCCCTCTATTTGGTAGGGAACATCTCGGCCATAAGCACAACCATATGGCGGGTTGTCCTTAAGATGTGACAGGAATACCGCCAACTAGGGAAAAGAGGGACTGAACTGGAGTGAGACTGCTCGCCTAGATAAATCATGGATTAAAGATGATATTATGATGTGCCTATGTGTAGTGACGTAAATTGATATGCAAGAGGGCAATTACAAGATGTTCAAGCACGCAAAACTGAAAATAAAAATTAAAAATCTGCACATATGCAACTTACTACGTGATCAGTTAAAGAGTGAGAATTCTCTAACGCCATGCTCTGATACCGACCTGATGCATGTGGGTCCTTGTAGAACTCTTACGTGCAAAATTTTAACAATAAAGCTGATTTTCAGCACTTTAAAAGTAATTTCCAGCATTGGTATTTCAAAGGCCTATGCATATATTCATCAACCATACAAGCCTATTTTAAAGAAGATCAATGAGTATTAAATAGACAAGTAAATTCATATTTATTATTTTATTTATCTTAAACGCAGTAATAGAGACCTAAAGACATACAAAGAGGCACAATTTCAAACAAAATAACTAGATCTAACTTATGTTCCCATAACTAACGAGATAGAGAAGCCAAGTAATTATTTTGCCCAAAAACTAATGACAATTGAGGTCAGGGAACAAGTAACGATTACCAACTTGGATGAAAGGGCGGAGTAAGAAGGGTGGCTCAGAAGACGTGGAGGAGAAGCACAGATGATGGGGACATCGAGCAGCGCCAATGGCGCGTGTACCAGCGCAGGAGGCGCCACCTGAGCCTATGGCTCTGATCAGACAGTCAGCACCATCATGGATGTTTTCATTTGTTTTTATTTTTTTGCATTGTGTTATTTAGTCCCACCTCGACTTCCAGGGACTTTCGTCTGTTATCGCAGGCCTTTATATAGGCCTGCCCATGGATCATGTAATGGCATTGAATGAATAATAAAATTTTCGTTTTCCTCCACATGCGTGTTGAGAGAAACCAGGGTGAGGCGTGTGAAACCCCAAACCCTAGGTGTGTGAAACCCTAGGTCCAGACTAGTGTGTGAAACCCTAGTTGGCCCCTCCCCTATCTTTTCCCTCAGCCCCCACTGCCGCCCCTCATCTCTCCCTCTCTCCCTCTCACCTGCGATCCCCCTTCCCCTTGCCCACGCCGCCCGACCCCCGGCCCCCCTTCCCTTGCCGCCACCCACCCCGATCTCCCTCCCTCCCTCCCCTCCTACCCGGCTGGACCAATCCCCACCCCCTCCCTTTCCCCTCTCGCGACCCATCCGACCCCGGCCCCCTTGCCGCCCGATCCCCCCCCTGCCCTTGCTGCCCGATCCCACCCCCTCCCGTTCCCTTTTCCGCGACCTACCCGAACCTCTGCCCCTGCTGCCAA
This sequence comes from Chamaelirium japonicum, assembly GCA_947650365.1. Lineage (NCBI taxonomy): Eukaryota > Viridiplantae > Streptophyta > Magnoliopsida > Liliales > Melanthiaceae > Chamaelirium > Chamaelirium japonicum. Next base: position 27,507,649 of record OX393557.1, on the reverse strand, counting down.
CCGAACCCTCCTCCCCGTGCCCCGCCACCCGCCGCCGTCCTCCTCCTCCGGACAGCAGCCCGGAACCCCTCCCTCTTCTCCCACCCGCCCAGCTCCATCCCATCCCCTCTCTCTCCCTTTCTCTCTCGCAATCCAATCCGATCCGACCCGAACCAACCCATACCCCACTACCCGTGTCCACAACCGACCCTAGCCACACCCGACCCACCCTCCTCTCACAGCTCCGGCATGCCCACATGGCGGACCCCGACGTGGACCATGGGATGATCGAAGACGAAGACGGGTACCTCGACATCAACTCCCCCTTCCTTGACTTTCAATTCTCGGAAGGAGAGAGCGTGGAGGAATACGTGGAACGCATCACCTACACCGTGGTTTGTGACGCTGAGGCCCGCCTCGGCATCAGCGAGTGGCATCGTCGCTGGCACCCTGACGCGCCGGTACATCGGAACATCGTTTGCCTCCACCTGCTTGCAAAGCCTCACCCGGTGACGAGCGCAGCCCCGGAGGCCCCAGCACCACCATCGCCTCACCCGGAAGTCCTGCCGACTCCGGAGAACGTTCCCGCGCCACCATCATCACCTCCTCAATAAGATTTCCCCTACTCGATCAGGTACCGTCGTGTTTCACCAATTGAATCTCTAGTACATTATCATTGCCAACTGCTGCCCCTGTCGTGAGGTTGAGCGTCCCCCTGGTCTGCTAAGTTGCTAATCTAAATATTGCGAGTAGGACTATTAGCCAGTAATTTAAGCATAGTTTATTTATCGCCTGGATTCGATAAGCGATTGGCATTGTGATAGTAGTTCCCAAAGCAAATACCCATGTTACTTGTTTGAATCGCTTGTCCCGCTTGGTATCAAAATTAATAGTTACGCCCTGCCTGCTCAATTAATTACTGACATTATCTTCACCTGCATTGTTTCGCATCATTTCTGGTATCAGAGCATGGTTTAGGTAGGCATGGTAATTGCATTCGAACTTAGCATTCATTAAGCATCATTTTTAATCGTGCATGCCAACCCGTAGAGGTAGGCCATATCTGTTAGGAGAGTCTAGCGAGTCGGACAGTTTCAACATGGATCCCGACACCTTGGCTAGGACACTTACCGAGTTAGCTCAAGGGATAGCCACCATGAATCAGAACTTTGCTACTTACCAGCGTGATACGGACGCCCGTTTTGACCGTCTGGACCAAGTCCCACCCCGGACCCCACCACCCCTGGACCCTCAAGACTTTCGGCCACCTTGGCAAAATCATCAAGATCCGGATGAACAATATCTCCGGAGCATCAGGCTAGAAGTGCCCTCTTTCGATGGCAGGCATGATCCCCAGTTTTTCTTGGACTGGCTCCAGTCCATGGACCGATATTTTGCCTGGTATCCCTTAACGGAACCAAGGAAAGTCCGTTTCGCCGCGATGAAACTGAGTGGACCTGCCAGTCAATACTGGACCAACGTCGAGGCACTGAGAGTTGCCCGAACCCAAGACCCCATCGACAATTGGGTCGCGATGAAGAATGAGTTAAAAGGCAAATATGTGCCTCCGTCGTATCAAGCACGTCTTCTGGACCAGTGGCACCAATTCACCCAGGGCAACAAATCCGCCAAGGACTATGTAGCCAAATTCGATGAGTTCTTGACTCGCTGCAATGTCTTGGGAACCGAAACCCCCGTCCAGGTCCTATCCCGTTTTCGATCGGGGTTGAAATAAGACTTGAGGAATGAGCTCCTTGCTCGTGATGTCACCGAGCTAGAAAGGGTGTATGCCCTAGTCCAAGATCTTGATAGCTTCCGATCTAGCCACCCTCACAGGGGTGATTCCCGGAGTCATGCACCTCGTCCCTCCCCGAGCAATTATCCGAGTCGGCCTAATCCCACCCAATCCCAACCCAGGACAGACCCCACAAGTCGGAGCAACGAAAGGGACAGTCGTGGCAAGGGCCCTGAGAGAGACTTTTCCAAGGTCAGTCCCCTCATCAAATGCTACAAGTGCCAAGGCTATGGGCACGTGGCTGCAAACTGCCCCAGCCCCGTCAAAATCAACATCATTGATGGCACACCTGTTGAGGCCCTGGAGTCAGACATGGATGGGTTTGTATACCAAGCTGATGATGATGAAGGAGACTTTGATGAAGAGGGCGATGACGTCACTCTAGGTTGCCTTAGGTACACAACACCCACTGAGTTGGCCGTTGTAAGGTGCGCGCTGTCCCAGCCCAAAGAACAAGATGACTGGAGGCGTACCAACATCTTTCATACCTTTACCCAAATCGGAGATAAGAACTGCAAAGTGATCATCGACAGTGGAAGTTGCGTTAACGCAGTTTCGTCTGCCATGATCTCCAAGACTGGGTTGAAGGCAGTTCCCCATCCCCGACCATACCAAGTCTCCTGGATCAACTCTACGGCAATGGAGGTCAAGCAAAAGTGTTTGGTCCCCATAAACTTCAATGCCTACCAGGAGAAGATCTGGTGTGATGTCTTGACTATGGATGTGGGTCAAGTGATACTAAGACGGCCTTGGCTTTTCGATAATGATGTTCTCATCTACGGCCGATCCAACATGTGCCTGTTTGAACATGAAGGCAAGAAAATTAAACTGTTACCCTCTCAACCCAAGAGTGGTCAGCCTGCGCAACAGCCCACCTCCAAGAAGAAAACCATTAACGTCAGTTATATCGGTGCCAAAGAATTGAGCATCGAGCTAGAAAGAGGGGCTCCAATCATGATCCTTGCAGCCCGGGAAGTTTCTAAAGAGTCCACCCCAGATTTTCCCCTAGAGGTGGCCCCAGTACTGAAAGAGTTCGTTGATGTCTTCCCTGAGGACCTCCCAGACCAACTACCTCCGATGCGTGACATACAACACGCCATCGACTTGGTTCCTGGAGCCAGCCTCCCCAACCTACCCCATTACCGAATGAACCCTACAGAACATGCCGAGTTGAAATGGCAGGTTGATGAATTATTGCAGAGGGGTTTCATCAAAGAAAGCATGAGTCCTTGCGCGGTTCCAGCTCTGCTTACGCCCAAGAAGGATGGAACCTGGCGCATGTGCGTAGACAGCCGTGCCATCAATAAGATAACGGTCAAATACCGTTTCCCTATCCCTCGCCTGGATGATCTGTTAGACCTGATGTCTGGAGCCACCGTCTTCTCCAAAGTTGACTTGAAGAGTGGTTACCACCAAATTCGCATCCGCCCTGGAGATGAGTGGAAGACGGCATTTAAGACCAAGGACGGACTGTACGAGTGGATGGTTATGCCTTTTGGGCTGACCAATGCACCGAGCACTTTCATGAGAGTGATGACGCAAGTACTCCGCCCTTTTATGGGAAAATTCCTTGTGGTGTACTTTGATGACATACTCATCTATAGCCAGTCCCAGGCACAGCACTTAGACCACCTTCGGCAAGTCTGCGCTGTACTAAGGAAAGAGGAGCTATTCGCCAATCCTAAGAAATGCACTTTTCTTGCCACCGAAGTCCACTTCATCGGTTTTGTTGTCTCTGTCAACGGGGTTTCTGCCGACCCGGAAAAGGTCCGCGCAATTGAAGAATGGCCCGAACCCAAGAACATCCGGGATGTCCGGAGCTTCCACGGCCTCGCCACCTTTTACAGAAGATTCATCTTGGGGTTCAGTACCATTACGGCCCCAATCACAGACTGCCTAAAAAAGGGCGAGTTTGAGTGGACGAGTTCTGCCACTAGGGCTTTTCTGGAAATCAAAAAGCGAATGGTTGAGGCCCCTGTGATGCGCCTCCCAGATTTCACCAAAGTCTTTGAAGTAGCCTGTGACGCCTCCGGAATCGGCATTGGGGGCGTCCTCTCCCAAGAAGGTCATCCTGTCATGTATTTTAGCGAGAAGTTGAATGAAACTCAACAGCGATACTCCACTTACGATAAGGAATTCTATGCGGTGATCCAGTCGCTTCGCCACTGGCGGCACTACCTGCTCCCGCAAGAGTTCGTTATCTATTCTGACCATGAGGCCCTGCGGTATATCTACTCACAGAAGAAGCTTAACGCACGGCATGGTCGCTGGGTTGAGTTCCTCCAGGACTACACTTTCACCCTGCGCCATAAAGCGGGAGTAGAAAACAAGGCGGCCGACGCCCTCAGTCGTCGCATGTTCGTTCTGTCTAAGTTGACCGCTTCGGTCGAAGGTTTTGAAAGGCTGAGAGCTGAGTACGAGTCCTGTCTCGATTTCGGTGAAGTCTATGCTGCACTAGTAGACGGTACAGTTCAAGAAATAGACGGGTACCTCATGCAAAACGGGTACCTCTTCCGTGGCCGTCGGCTGTGCATCCCCCGAACATCCCTTCGTGAATTCCTTATTTGGGAGCTTCATGCGGGTGGTCTTGCTGGCCATTTTGGCATTAATAAAACCATCGAGGCCATTGAGTATCGATTTTTCTGGCCAAGTCTGAAGCGAGATGTCGCTAAACATGTGAGTCGGTGTCACACCTGCCAGTTGGCCAAGCAACAAAAGCAAAATACCGGCATGTATACACCACTGCCGGTTCCCAACTGCCCCTGGCAAGACATCAGCATGGATTTCGTGCTCGGTCTCCCCAAGACCCTCAGAAAGCACGATTCAGTTCTAGTGGTGGTAGACCGCTTCTCCAAGATGGCCCATTTTCTACTATGTTCCAAAACCTCTGATGCGTCTCGAGTTGCCAAAATATTCTTTGATGGCATTGTAAGGCTGCATGGGCTACCAAAGACCATTGTGTCCGATAGGGATGTCAAGTTCACTAGTTTTTTTCTGGAAGACCCTTTGGCACAAACTGGGCACCAAGCTTCAATTCTCTACCGCATTCCACCCACAGACTGATGGTCAAACGGAAGTAGTCAACCGGAGTCTGGGAAATCTCCTGCGAACCTTGGTAGGCGAACATGTCGGGAGTTGGGATCTCAAACTATCCATTGCCGAGTTTGCATATAATTCATCTGTTAATATAGAACTACCGGCATGAGTCCACATGAAATTGTCTATGGCTTTAAGCCTAGGCAACCAATAGATCTCATTCTCATGGCTAATCATCATCGAGTCTCCGAGTCTGCATCTGCATTTGCATCACACATGCATGAATTACATAAAGAAATCAGTAACAAGATTGAGCAAAGCAATGCTGACTATAAATTACGAGCCGATGCCCGAAAACGAGTTCAAACTTTTAACGTCGGGGATTATGTGATGGTCCGGATCCGCCCAGAACGGTTTCCCCGGGAACTGTTAAGAAACTACATGCACGCAGTGCCGGCCCCTTTCGGATCCTAAGGAAGATAAATGACAATGCCTATGTTATCGACCTACCTGAGGGTTTTGGCATTAGTCCGACTTTCAATATTGAAGATTTAGTGGCCTACAAGGGCCTAAATTTCAACCCTAGTAACCCTCTGGTAGACGAGCCTACCTTGGACCCTGTTTCTGAGAGCACCTCCTTACCTCCACTACCCCAAAATATCCCAAATCCCACAGCAGACGGCATTGATAAAATTCTAGATGACGAGATTGTCTCTGGTAGAGACGGTGGAACCCGGAGGTACCTGATTCGCTGGAAAGGAAAACCTCCTTCTGAGGATACATGGGTGGAGCGAGAAGAACTGCAACGGCTTGACCCGGACCTGCTGGAGCTATACGAGAGCCGCACCGAGCCTTACTCGACGGAGTCGAGCTCTCTCCCACCCCGGGAGAATGATGGGGACATCAAGCAGCGCCCATGGCGCGTGTACCAGCGCAGGAGGTGCCACCTGAGCCTATGGCTCTGATCAGACAGTCGGCACCATCATGGATGTTTTCATTTGTTTTTATTTTTTTGCATTGTGTTATTTAGTCCCACCTCGACTTCCAGGGACTTTCGTCTGTTATCGCAGGCCTTTATATAGGCCTGCCCATGGATCATGTAATGGCATTGAATGAATATAAAATTTTCGTTTTCCTCCACATGCGTGTTGAGAGAAACCAGGGTGAGGCGTGTGAAACCCCAAACCCTAGGTGTGTGAAACCCTAGGTCCAGACTAGTGTGTGAAACCCTAGTTGGCCCCTCCCCTAACTTTTCCCTCAGCCCCCACTACCGCCCCTCATCTCTCCCTTTCTCCCTCTCACCCGCGATCCCCCTTCCCCTTGCCCACGCCGCCCGACCCCCGGCCCCCCTTTTCTTGCCGCCACCCACCCCGATCTCCCTCCCTCCCCTCCTACCCGGCTGGACCAATCCCCACCCCCTCCCTTTCCCCTCCCGCGACCCATCCGACCCCGGCCCCCTTGCCGCCCGATCCCCCCCTGCCCTTGCTGCCCGATCCCACCCCCTCCCGTTCCCTTTTCCGCGACCTACCCGATCCTCTGCCCCTGCTGCCAACCGAACCCTCCTCCCCGTGCCCCGCCACCCGCCGCCGTCCTCCTCCGGACAGTAGCCCGGAACCCCTCCCTCTTCTCCCACCCGCCCAGCTCCATCCCATCCCCTCTCTCTCCCTTTCTCTCTCGCAATCCAATCCGATCCGACCCGAACCAACCCATACCCCACTACCCGTGTCCACAATCGACCCTAGCCACACCCGACCCACCCTCCTCTCACAGCTCCGGCATGCCCACATGGCGGACCCCGACGTGGACCATGGGATGATCGAAGACGAAGACGGGTACCTCGACATCAACTCCCCCTTCCTTGACTTTCAATTCTCGAAAGGAGAGAACGTGGAGGAATACATGGAACGCATCACCTACACTGTGGTTTGTGACGCTGAGGCCCGCCTCGGCATCAGCGAGTGGCATCATCGCTGGCACCCTGACGCGCCGGTACATCGGAACATCGTTTGCCTCCACCTGCTTGCAAAGCCTCACCCGGTGACGAGCGCAGCCCCGGAGGCCCCAACACCACCATTGCCTCACCCGGAAGTCCTGCCGACTCCGGAGAACGTTCCCGCGCCACCATCATCACCTCCTTAGTAAGATTTCCCCTACTCGATCAGATACCGTCGTGTTTCACCAATTGAATCTCTAGTACATTATCATTGCCAACTGCTGCCCCTGTCGTGAGGTTGAGCGTCCCCCTGGTCTGCTAAGTTGCTAATCTAAATATTGCGAGTAGGACTATTAGCCAGTAATTTAAGCATAGTTTATTTATCGCCTGGATTCGATAAGCGATTGGCATTGTGATAGTAGTTCCCAAAGCAAATACCCATGTTACTTGTTTGAATCGCTTGTCCCGCTTGGTATCAAAATTAATAGTTACGCCCTGCCTACTCAATTAATTACTGACATTATCTTCACCTGCATTGTTTCGCATCAACAGATGATGTCGATCTGGAGGTAGAAGCCGAACTAGTACCGATCGCTCGCTAGCACAGGAAGATATCGATGCGAGGGGGAAGAAGGTTGGTGACCGGAAAAATCAGATAAGAAGCCAGAAGAGATGTCGTCGTAGAGTCCTCGAACAAGCGTCGTGCTTCGTGGAGAGTAGAAGTTTCATCAATCAATCAAAAGTCCCTCTTTGCTGGAATTTTAAGGTTTTTATAAGAGACATGGCATTTTAGGGTTGTGATTTTGGCCGTCAGATGAAAGGGAAAACAACCTTGGATGAATCCTAGTCAAAGAAGGAAACAATAGAGAAAGAAACAAGGAGAGGGAGAGAAAATAGAAGAGAAAAAGAGAGGAAGACATTACAGAAGGAACAAAGTACAAAGAGGCCTCATCCCGCTGTTATTGTTCATGTGAACAGTAAATGGTGAACAGTTCCCACGATTAATGTTCACGTGGACAATAACCTGAAATAAAAGTTTAAATATCTCTTGATCCACAAGTCGGATCGAAACAAAATAAGCATAAAACTTGAAGCAAATCGAAAGTATAACCCACTGAAATCAACAGATCTTCAATCGAATGGTTGGATTTTTGTGGGCACACAATTCCATGAGGTACTGTCCTGAAAATCTGGGTGCGCCTACATCAAGGTGCCAACGAGGAAAAGAGAGATGGAAAAGGGAAGAGGAAGAAGAAGAAAGTGAAGAGGCTCAAATGAGTATGCAAAAGCACAAGGTCTGCTATTAAAGTTGAAGTAAGCACTTCGAGGAAGAAACGTCCCCGGTAAAGCTGTCTTATGGATGCATCTTCTAGGCCAAATCTGAAGATGTGGTAGAGAAAAGAAAGAAGGAGATGGTTCAACCGTTCATGAAAGAGGAGAGAAAGAAGCCATTTCCTATTTTGCTTGATGGTTTACAGCTTAGGCATTCCATTCAATATAGTAAACATGAAAAGTTTTCAAATAATGTGCGAGACTATTGACCAATTTCAGCCAGACTACAAGCTTTTTTACCATAAGCTTTCAGAAGACACTTCTGAAGTAAGAAATCTCCAATACTCAGTTTTCCATTGATATTTTTTACAGTTGATTGCAAGAGAGATGTTTGGACCACGATAACAGATTAATGGACCGACATTATATGAAGGAAACTGATGAACTTTTCCTTGAAACACTAAGTTTAAAGTCAATTGATGTATCATCAACGGTTCATGATATAGAGTTCGTGTTGTTGATTATTTAGGTAAGGAGCACGAGTGTACAAACCCTAGTCCTTTTGTTAGTAGCATTGGTCCAAGTTTTCGCACTGGTCATGATTCACTTTATGTTCCTTCCTTTTGGTTTCTCTCTTGACAATGATTCATGTATTCCAAGAATGTTCCTTATTTATATCTGATGCTCGTATGTCTTGTGGTACCCGGTTTTGTCCTTTGCGGTTACTGTATAGAGGTTGGCTTACTTTTATAGCACCAAAAGTTTAATATTTTAAATTTCCCGGACAAAATTCCTTTCTAGGGGGTATGATTAAATGGCAAACCCTTTTATCTTTAGTGATTCTTGACCCTTTCTTTTAATAAATCTATTAACAGATCAATTCATTACCTTGTTATATGCTTTAGTTAGCATTGTCAATGTGAAACCCTAGGATTGTGACCTGTTTGCAAAATCATGTGGGTTACCATGGTTGATCGATGGGTTTTAGGGGCAACCAATACTTGTTTTGAGTTGGAATTTGTGGACTTTAGATACCCTAGGATTGTGACCTGTTTGCAAAATCATGTGGGTTACCATAATTGATCGGTCGATTTTAGGGGCAACCTTTGAGTTGGAATTTTTGTGGAATTTTGATCTTTCTGTTTTTCAGATCTTCAATGAAAAATCAAATTGTAATCTTAAATTTGGATTCCAATGAAATCCAAAACTCGAATTTTGAAAGATATTTTGATCAAAATTATCTTCACTTAAAGTTGGACTCAACGAATATAAAACCTTTCTATTTCAACTTTGTTTGGGTTACCAAATTTGACTGTGAAAGCTTAGAGTAATTAACTAATAAGATAATTCATTAATAATATTAAATTAAATAAAAATACATGTTAAAAGCCAATTCTAATGTTTTGTTTCAAATACTTGGATTGTTTTGAAATTTTTTGACATATGGGTTACTACATATATGGTGAAATTAATTATTTAAGAAAGAAGAAAATAAAGATAATGCAACCCCTGCAAATGTGATCTGAAGACCCCTAAGAGCTCTGCAGGCCTTGACACAACCCCTGATACCACCTGATCTCTCCCTTCGTCTCCCACTTCGTTTCTCCCCCTCGTCAACCACATATTATAAATCCCAACATCAACCCCTATCCTCACAATATACACACCATGCCCTCACCCCTCTTTTCCTCTTCTTCCCTTGTTGCAGCACCGAAAAATAATCTTCCTTTGTCACGACCTGCTCACATATCAACTGCAGTCGTTGACCTACACATAACAGCTACAGTCGCCGACCAACACACCAGCATAGCAGCCACTAGTTGCAATAAGCAGTGTAGCCACCAAGCCCTCGCAACCTCCCTCAACACTTTTTGTTGCTTCTGGGTGCCCTGTGGCACTCTCTCGCTTCCGGATTTCCCCTCGCAAGTGCTCATTGTCGTGCATGTCTGGATCCGCATTTCCTTCATGTGGATTATCACGTTAATCGAGACAGATTTTCAATCAAACCTATCACCACTTTCTTAAATAAATCTATGTACAAAATAGATCCTAGTTCTTCCTTACATCAACAAATGAAAGGCATCCAATTCGTGTTGAAAACATCTTATTGCAATTAGAATATGTCATTATGTGAAGCAAGTAAATTGTTCATTATGCATATTTAGGTATCCACATTTTCACCATTGCCTTCATGTTAGATTATTAATCAAATATTATGTTTATATCATTGTATTTGTTTTTTTATTAATTAAAAATGTAGTTAATGAGATTTCTAGAACATTCTGTTGCCGAATAAAAGAAATCATATCAATCAAAGTATAATAGTAATACAAATGAAATCCATAGTATATTAAATAATTGACCAATAATTATGGACCTCATTGTTAATTATTCTTAGTTAACGATAACCACAACCATCAAACCATGTCCTATCTATTTGGGGTCGGCTTTATGAATCATTCTTTGCCATTCATTTTGGTTTAGGGCTATTTCTGTTGTCAATGAAAGTTTTTCCATCTCTTCTATAATAACTTCTATCAATGTTAATCTAGGTCCTCCCCTCCTCCTTGGACCTCCCACAGTAATTTGATGCCATCTCCTTATCGAAGCTGCCACACTCTAAATTGTAGATGCCCAAACCATCTCAATCTCTTTCTCATTATCTTGTCTTCAATTGGTGCCACTCCGACACTTTGTCTAATATACTCATTGCTCACTCTATCCCTCCTAAATTTTCCGCACATCCACCTCAATATCCTCATTGCTTCCACTCTCAAACCAGCTTTAGACATAACTCAACCCTTAAGCCATCCTAGTCTCCATCCTTCCACCTCTCTCTCTCTCTCTCTCTCTCTCTCTCTCTCTCTCTCTCTCTCTCTCTCTCTCTCTCTCTCTCTCTCTCTCTCTCTCTCTCTCTCTCTCTCTCTCTCTCTCTCTCTCTCCTTCAAATTTTCCATGTAGCTTTTCACCTCCTCATGCAAACCACTCCGTTTTCATCATCATCCCCTCTCCTTTGCAGATTTCAGTTTTACGAAGATAAAATTCCTCTACCATCTTGTGTTGGTTTGTACTTTACCCACTTAATTTTTCATCTAACTTATTTCCCCTCTTCTAAACCATTTTCCTTCCCATATGCCTAATTCCAACTCATTTGGGTGATTTATGCACTAGTTAACATTCTTTCACCTGTTGGAACCCTCATCTTACTTCTTTCCCCTCTTTTCTTATCCACCTGTTGCCCCTCCACTTGATCTCTTGTTTGGGTTCATGTGCGGCCTTGGATCTTGACGATGACGCTTGAGGAGCTTTTCGAAGAATGATCACAAGGGGTATACCTCTTCATATTTATAGTTGTTCACCGAGTTTTTGGTTTTCAGATCTGATATCATCCTTTATTGATCCATTGAGAGGAGCCTATCATCCTTTGGGGCTTTATTTGAGGTATTGTTCTCGTGCTTCATTGTGGGTTGTTTTATGCACTTGTAATGTGTTTTTTCTGGCTATAGTTAAAGGTAACCCCAAAGTTCAGAATACCTCCTGGATTTAACATTTGAAAGGAACCCACTGACGTGTGTGAAAGTTCAACGGGTTTGCTAGCTGCTCCCAAATAAATTAGGGTTCCGGGCACCTATAACTCATTCAAAAGTCTTAAAAAGGTTTTATGTAGTGAACCCTTCATCAAAACAAGAGAAAATTGCATCACAAGTCGAAAATATGGTTGAAGACTAGTGTTGTAAAGCTAAACACATGCAATGCAATTAAGATGCAATAAAAACTAGAAATGCCAAGTGAGATAAAGATAGTTAACTACTGAATGAACTGAACTACATCAAGTGGTTACTGGGAGCATTATCATTATTGCTAATGTTAAAAGCAGAAGTAATATGTTGGCATCGATTTTATTAATTAGCAACGTCAATAAAGAAAGAATAATTGCACATAGCAATATGCCTCCTGCACAAGCATGAATTATATATTACCTGATTTACTAACTGATTTTTAAATTTTTCAGGATGCAACTTCCGCTCAGAATGAAATGCATATGACACTTGAGCATCCATTCCTATAACATAACAGAAAATATTTTAAGAATTTACCATGACAAAAATGGTTTTAACTACAATCAAACACATATTTCATAAAATCCATGTTTGTTTGTTTGTTACTAAAAATGCACATTGAAATGTATTGATTAGAAAACACAACTGATGAGAATCTTGGTCAACACCCTCCAAAGGCAGATACCCAACAAGAGGAAGAAGACTACAAGACTCAAGCAATAGGTTGCCATGTGTTGGACGGAGAAGGACCCAGATGTCACTAGTGGGTTGTCTAGGGTTCATGTACTTAGGTGGGCTTTGTGTATTGGGTCCGTTTTATGTTTGAAGATTGTTATGTCGCTAATTTAGTGGGTTGATGTGTTGAGTGTTGACACGGACTTTGTCAAGCCCTTTTGAATCCCTTTTGTCTTTGTTCATTCTCAAAGTTGGGACCCTTGTAGTGTGCGATTTGGGACAATGTTGAATGAACAATGAAAAGAGAGGTCCTCTCAAACCCTATAGTCTGAGGCCAAGAACCCTAATTGGTAGGTCGTCTTCCTCTAGGAGTGAGTCCTTGGATTGGGACGCAACTAATTTGAGTTTTCAGAGAAGATGCATTTAGAGGACTACTTTGATTGGGAGGCAAGTAATTTGAGTGGAAAATTATGGAAGAGAGAAGTAAAGTTTGATTTCTGAAAATGAAAATATAAGTGAGCGCATTCTCTTGGTGGAAGTGCGTCAAAGAAGCAATGGTCAAGGCAAGGTAAATCAAAGAGTACGATATGTGAACATATGCGAAGAAAGTTGTGAAAGCAGTTTGATACGGGAGCAGATTCAATGAGCACATGTTTCGAGACTTGCACGCATCTCAAGACTTGAATAAAATTAATATAATCATTTTCGGATTAATAATCCATGAAATTAGTATTTTCAGAATAAAATATTAATTTCGGAATAAAATAAATATTTTATTCCGAAAATATTATTTTAATATGAAAACAGCATATTTCGGATTTATTAGTTATTTTAAAACCTGATTTTAGGTAAGATTTGAATAGATTCAAATCTTTTATATTAGGAAGCTAATTAGATGAGACTGGGTAATTTAAATTATGATAAATATGGGAAGTTGAGATTTGGTTTTAAATTCGAAAGATTGTGAGCCCAAATTATAAGGGACTGCATTTATCTCTATTTTGGTTATTTACGGAGACCTAGTCTTCTCTTGTAAGGCATTGAATGATGATAAAAAAAAAATGGCAATCTTCTGCGTTCTTAAGAGAGGATCAAAGAGCGAGAGGCTCGCCGGCGTGAGGTCGGAGTATCATCGATGCGAGGCCGACAACCCCCTTCGTCCTTCCATCCCCTCCCCTACACTGTCGCCACGATTGTGCTTCATCAAATTTGGTATCAGAGCTCACTTGACGAATTTCGATCTCGTCAAACGATCCTCGCCATCGCCGCCGTCATCATCTTCAAGGCGTTTTCGCCGACCACCAGTCCGATCTCACCGGCCTGCGTCACTGCCTACGACCCTTATCTGCTGCCCACCTTACCTCCCACCCTAGGAAGCACGGACACTTCCCCAGGCCCCCTGTACCCGTGTCGGACACTTGTCAGACACCGACACTCGCCGGACACTCGTCGGACACGCATGTGCCGTGTCCCACGTGCTTCCGGGAGCCGGACACTCATCGGACACTCACCAGACACGGCAGGTTGGCGGGTTGTTAGATATAGGGTCGGGTCACAAGCAGCTTCAGAGGATCAAATAGGTTAAAGCCAAAACTAAATCACAGCCGTTCTTTTGCACGTCATTTGGTCCTGAGTATAATTCACTTGTCAGGCTGGTTGTAACGGACGATTACGATTCAGTTTTGGCTTTAACTTATCTGATACTCTGAGGTTTCAGATAGGTTGAAGCCAAAACTGAAACACAGTCGTTCTTTTCAATACCATTTAGGGTTGTATGTGATTCACCAATCAGGCTGGGTGTAACTAACGGGTGTGATTCAGTATGTGCATTAAATTTTCATTTTAGTTGTTTTCTATGAGATTTTTTCGATTATTGAAATATATATGAATTATAAACATACATAAAATATAAATAAAAAATATTAATTTATTTTGCCATATCCCCGCCCTACTCGTGTCCTCTTTTTTTAGGATTTGCCGTGTCAGCGTACCCGTGTCGTGTCGTAACCGTGTCCCCGTACCAGTGTCAGTGCTTCTTAGAAAGATACTTTTCAAGTCCGAATGAGAGTCGGATGTTGAATGTGGAGTTTGCAAAGTTCTCGACGGCTTTGGAAGAATTTACGGAATATGATTCTTTGCACAATAGGGGAGAGATGGACCCAAAGATTTGGTGGGTCATGCATGGGGCTTCTACACCTGCACTCCAAAGTTTGGCTTTCAAGCTTCTCGGGCAACCTTCTTCCTCTTCGTGTTGTGAGAGAAATTGAAGCACCTACTCGTTTATTAATTCAATGCGGAGAAATAAGATGACTCCGCAACGTGCCGAGGATCTTGTCTTTGTTCACTACAACCTTCGTCTTCTATCAAGGAGAAGCCCACAATATTTGGAGGGAGTGACGAAGATGTGGGTTATTGGAGGGGATGCATTTGACTCTCTCGAGGACATTGGAGTTCTAGAGGTTGCGGAGCTTTCACTTGATGAACCCGATTTAAAGGCGGTACTTTTTACGGATGAAGGCGAAGACGAAGGAAATATTGGAGAGGACACCATCATACTTGGGGCAAATTGAAGCTTTTTTCATTTGTGTTTTGGAGAATATGGAAGAGGGATTATGACATTATGTTTATGTTTTTGTTTTGTTGGATGTTGTTTATCTATTTTGGGCCGTTTATGTTTTGTTAGGATGCATTTGCGGAGTATGATGTTTATCTATTTTGGTTGTCTAGTACTCGTTTTAGTATGATATGTTAGATGATGCACTAGCATAGTATGATATGTTAGATGGACCGTTTAGTTTTTATGAATGGTTATGTCATCTTATATTTGTTATATATTATTTATATAAAATTATATATATATAAATATATTGTTGTGTCCTAGCCGTGTCGTGTCCTATTTTTTTGATAAAATACTGTGTTTCTGTGTCCGTGTCGTGTCGTGTCACCGTGTCCGTGCTTCATAGATGCACGCTAACCCACTCAGAAGTCGAGGGGGGGGGGGGGGGGGGAATTGAACCCACAACCTCCTTGCCAAAGCATTCATTGCTTACCAACACCTTTATCCCCTGCTGGGTCTCTTATCCTCTCTCTTTGTGTTTAATTATTGGTGGTTTGTGCCGATTGTTTGTCAGCAGGGAATTCCAGCATCACGTTTTCCTTTTTTTTTTGTTGTTGGCTTGTGCAAAGTCATTATAACTTTACAAGTTTGATTGGACTTTGAAACATTGAAGTTACCCACGGTGAAAAATTCAATCAAGTTATGTGAACCTAAGTAACTAGAGCATGGAGCGAGAGCGTGGAGCGGGAGGTGGAGCGTGGAGCGGAAGCGCAACCACAAGAACGTCAAATTTCAATTAAGCATAGGATCGGGAGCGTCTCCAAAGCGCCATATATAAATAAGTATATAATAGTAAATAATATTTTATAATAACAATAGCAATGAACAATGTACAATCAATTATATAATATGTAAGGAGACATATTTGAGAGGCCATTTGTAAAGAGTTTTAGATATTATTTTTATGGAAGAATAATTTTTAGAGGTAAAGGGTTTAAGTATTGATATATATTGTAACTAAGGATATTTAAGTATACTTCCTCAATCCTCACAATCACAAACCAACGCTTCTCCCAGCTGACAACGCACATCCGCTCCACACCCAACGAGACCGCACTCCCCAAATTCTGGATCTGTGTTCCATATGAGAATCCAATTTAAAATCAGGAGAGCGGGGTTTGGGAACGGAAGCGAAAGCGGAAGCGGGAGCAGGAGCGTCATGTAAGTTAGGACATTTGGATTATTAAGGCCCGGACCACTACCATCAAGGGGGAAAATGCTAGCATTAAGATTTTAAAGCAAGAGGAAACAAACAAGTCATACTCAAAATGAATCTTGAAATGACTCAAAAAACAATCATGCTCATAAATTAATTTAGATAAGGGATCATTCTTTGATAAATTATCATGTATTTTCTTATAGTCAAATTATAGATGCAAGTTATAATCCAAATGTACACTCTTACCCATGCTGAAGTAGTTCCAAAATCCCCCACGGAATGTGTGATAACCTTCCTGAGAAGTAGAAAACATGGAGAATCACAAATTTCTTGATTAAAATACAGTACTAAACAGACTTGAATCATAAAACATTAAGCATGAGATGTTATGAACAATAAGTACTAAAAACAATATGTACACGGCAATTGCTGGCAAAGCACTTAACTGCTGATCAGAACCTCTCTCCTTAGACAGGTATCTAGTTTTTGCCACACTACTAAACTACCAGAATGGCTTGTCGATCAAATTATGCAGCAATGTTACATGATAACAGTACTTCATGGTTCTAACTTCTAACCACTAGTAGTTTTTGACATACTATACAAGTTCTGAAAGACGCCTTATTAAACAGAAAGAGGTTGCCTTACCACATTAAGTGAGTCAGTACTTGACACACGATGAAACGCATGCAGAGAATGCGGCAGTTCTAGAGGAGCAATTGGCTCACAGGAGCCATCCTTGGGAGCACGCATCCTCATTATTATATGCCAGCTGAAGTAGAAATGTAGAAGCAATAAAATGAAAAATGCTGGAATAAGGTCATATCAAGGCAAATCGGTGAAAGGAGAATGTAATTTACATAATAAATAAAGAGTGAATAATCAAACTTCTATAACCGGAAAGCTAAAATTAAAATTCTGGGTAACTATGCCAATTAATTTTTGCTTCCTAAGGGTATCCATTTGCATTATATTGTTCAAGACGGATACTATATATAATATGTAACATAGTAGACATTAGATAATTAAGAAATAGAAAATTATAAAGGCACACAGACCTGGAAAGTAAGAGAAAATATTGAAATAAAAAAAATGTGGAATCAGTGTAGTCAAGCCAGCTAGGCGGTGCCTAGGTGTTTTAGCCTATCTAGGCAAAGCAGCGCCTAGGCGATATATATATATATATATATATATATATATATATATATATATATATATATATATAGAGAGAGAGAGAGAGAGAGAGAGAAATGCTAGAATGCGGTAAGTGCGGCACCTTACCGCAGCCGTCTGATGCACCGCTGCGTGCATGCGATGCACGCAGCGCGTGCATCAGACGGCTGTGGTAAGGTGCCGCACGTACCGCATGCCGCAGCATAGCATGCCCCTCTATATATATATATATATATATATATATATATATATATATATATATATATATATATATATATATATATATATATATATATATATATATATATATATATCGAGAGAGAGAGAGAGAGAGAGGAGCTTGACTTTGTATGCTCATGCAAAGAAGGCCTAAATGTATGATCTTATATTAACATATATAGAGGTTTCCGAATTTGCTAATTTTTTGTAGATGCAATATTTATGTTAAGATGATCATCCTCACAAAAAATCAGCAAGTTCTGAAACCTCCAAGCATTTCAAATAAGCTTATCAAATTAACGGTTGAAATGGACAGACGATATAACTTCTATCATTTTGATACACCTAGAGGTTTCAGAACTTGCTGAATTTTGGTGAGAGTGATCATATTGTTATAGATAGCATATCCATCAAAAATCAATAAATTCTGAAACATCTAGGTCTAGACACTGGTACGGGGACACGGGTACGACACGACACGGGTTCGCCGACACGACAAATCCTAAAAAAGGAGAACACGGGTACGGCGGGGACACTGCAAAATAAATTTATATTTTTAAATTTATATTTTATATATGTTTGCAATTCATATATATTTCGAAAACTGAAAAAACCTCATAGAAAACAACTAAAATAAAAATTTAATGCATACTGCATCGCTATCGTTAGTTACATCCAGCCCGATCGGTGAATCGCAGACAGCTCTAAATGGTATGGAAAATAACGGTTGTGTTTAAATTTTGACTTCAACCTATCTGAAACCTCAGAGGATAAGATAAGTTAAAGCCAAATCTGAATCGTAACCGTCCATCATAACCATTCTGACAAGTGAATCACACTCAGGCCCAAATGGCAAGCAAAAGAACGGTTGCGATTCAATTTTGGCTTCAACCTATCTAATTCTCTGAGGTTATAATCTCAAAGGATCAGATAGGTTGAAGCCAAAACTGAATCACCACAGCTTGTAACCCGACCCTATATCGAACAGTCTGTCAAACCGCAGTGTCCCGAGTGTCCGAGGAGTGTCCAACAGTGTCCAGCTCCCGGAATCACGTAGGACACGGCACATGCGTGCCCGGCGAGTGTCCGACGAGTGTCGGTGTCCAACACGTGTCCGACACGGGTACAGGAGGCCTGGGGAAGTGTCCATGCTTCCTAGATCTAGGTCCATCAAAATATTAGAAGCTTTATCAGCCGTCCATTTCAACCGTTAATTTAAAGAGCTTATTTGAAATGCTTAGAGGTTTCAGAACTTGCTGATTTTTTGTGAGGTTGATAACCTTAACATAAATATCACATCCACAAAAAATTAGCAAATTCAGAAACCTCTATGTATGTTAATAGAGGAGCATACACTGAAGCCTTCTTTGCACGGGCAGACAAAGTCATGCTCCTCTCTCTCTCTCTCTCTCTCTCTCTCTCTCTCTCTCTCTACATATATATATATATATATATATATATATATATATATATATATATATATATATAAAATCCCTCAAGTGCGATCCAATTGATGCGACTCTGAAGAGTAACATATGCACTAAGCGTACTACAACTGTACATCATTTGCAGCGGAGCACAGCAACATGTGGATGTTAGCGTGCATACACCACCCAGCCGCCTAGTGCAACATATGTAATGGAAGTAGTGCAACATATATAATGGAAGTAGTGCAACATATCCCTTCCGACAAATATTCTCTGTTTCTAATCTTTTCTTCCTTCGCACGCTTCTACCCCGTCGCCTCGCCATTCGTCTACGACCTCGCGGAAGATCGACGCGGAGTTTCTTCATCTTCAAAGATCCATCGTCAAGGCTTCTTCACCTCTTCTTCTGGACCACGCCTCCCCTTCCGCGCCTTTCATCTGCATCAACGGAGTCTCTGTCAGTCGCCGGCATTGACCAAAGCACGGTTTGGATCATCCTCTGATACTTTCATGTGATATTTTCTTTTCCACAACCGGCCTTATTGCTGATTTCATATTAGGGTTCCTAATATTTGGTTTTTCCGTGAATCTCATCCATTAGGGTTTATCGTTAGATCTTTGGTTGTTCTTTGAAACATTGGCGTATTATTTTGAGATTGTGACTGTTCTTATTGCTGGAATTCAGTTATTATAATCTGAAATTAAGTCTCATCTTGTCAGTTTTATTATTTCGTGGAATTAAATCTGGATGGGAATGAATGGATGATGAATCGTGATTGTAAACTTTGCTGAAATCTGATTTTTATATGCTGAAATTTGTATTTAAGTGTTTAAATTCTGCACATGGGTTTATTTAAGCATATGCATCCCATCAATTGTGTTGAGTGACAACAGGGTGAGGTATGTGAAACCCGATCCCAAACCCTAGGTGTGTGAAACCCTAGGTTTGTGCTAGGTGTGTGAAACCCTAGCCCAACCCCTCCTATTCCCAAATCCTCACACCCTCCACCCTTCTCCCACCCCGTGCAGCCACCGCCAGCCCCGACCCCTCCTTCCCCATGCAGCCACCGCCAGCCCCGACCCTTCTCCCACCCCTTGCCGACCACCCCAGCTCGCGCCCCTCCTCTTCCCTCCCATCCTCCCGGACAACCGCCCCAACCTTCCCCTCCCGGCGACCCCGCAGCACCGGCCCCCGCTTCTTCCCACGACCCCGGTCCCGTCCCCTCCTCCCGGCGGACCCGCAGCCCAGCCCGGCCCTCGCCTCCTCACCGCCCGCGACCCCCACAGCCCAGCTCCGCCTCCCTCCTTCCCTCAACCCCGCCGCCCGTCTCCACTGCCCTCCTATCCCGCAGCCGAGCCCACCACCCCACACCCCTCACCCCGTGCCCGATCCCACCTCCCTCTCCTCCGCCACCCGAACCCGACCCGATACCCTCCTCCTTTCCTCCCCTTCTGTCTCTCCTCTGCAGCCCGACCCCCAACCCAACCCGACCCTCCTCTCCTCTACAGTTCGCCGCCAACCCGACCCTAACCCTCATCCCCGGCTTCGCCCCGTGCCCAAGTTCGTGTCCCCCGACGCACTTCAGCATGCTTACATGGCCACACGACTGGATGGTTGACCCGGACGCTGATCACGGGTTCAATTGAGAGCGCTGACGGCTGACCCGGACGCTGATCACGGGTTCGATTGAGGATGCTGACGACTCCTGGATATTTGATCACCATTTTCGGAGTTCCTATTCCTGAGACCAAGTATGATCCTCAGTAGGTACGTCTCTTTCCAGTAGGGTATTTCCGGTAATTCTACTAATCGGATCTCTAGTATATTATCTGTGCCGACGGCTGTCCAGCTTCGTGAGATTGTGTGTCCCTACCTGCCTGTTAAGTTCATTAGCATTTGATATTGCGGGACGGACTCGTGCCGTTTAATTTAAGCATTATTCATTGTAACTCTCAGAACTGAGATCGAACTGCATGATGCGAGTAGTTTCTTTTAAAACTCATTATTCCCTGCTGATGGCTTGAACAAAACTTCCTACCTGAAACTTTTAATTCATAGCAAAACACTGCTAGTACAATTAAACTACTGATTTCTTGTCCACCTGCATCGTTTTGCATCAGATATATTTCGCGATATTTCGCGAAATATATCGATTTTTTGTTCCTTGGTCATAGCTAGGTCTATATATGAAAAGGCTTGAACCCCTTGTTTTCTTATCAACAAAGTTATAAATTTCAGCCATTGCTGATTTTATTTAGATTAAGATTTGACCTCTCTCTTTTTCCTCTCTATTGTGTTGTGGATGACTCTTCGATGATCCTATGATATTGGATCTTTCCCCTAACTTAATTGGTATCCAAGAATACCAATCCCCTGAATTAATTTGCAGTCTCAGTTTTGTGAACTGCTATTTTTATACCAGAAAGATCTTAGAACAATGAGCAAGAAAGCAATTGAGAAGGTAAAACATTTTTACCAGACCAAATAGTGTTATCTCACTACAATAATGTAGAAAAAGGTTTGCAGCTGCTAATTTTGATGGGAGATGGAATATGACCATTATTGAATTGTGCACCAGAACTATGTGAACTGAAAACTGTAAGGATACTGCATGTGCCACTAATACAATAAGAATGAACATTGTAGAGCATAACATATATAGAAAACTATACGGCGGATAACAAGAATTATGCGATTAGACCACACTACCTGTCAATACTCATTTCTGATGCTTTCATAACTTGATCCAGAAAAGATTCCACAAAATGACGGTCTGTACCAGGATTCTTCTTCCCCTGCACTAGTAGATAAATGTACGTTACAATATAAAAGCCTTTATGAAACACAACCACCGTTGATATGTACTGGGAAAGTTAAGCAATAACCCTCGTAGATTTGGTAGACCACCTCAACTAAATATTCATACCGATCACATGGAAACAAGCATGTGTGACCTATATACAAACACAAGCACAATAACACAATCTCCAATTGGAAGCATGCAGTTACATGGTTTATCTATCAATGTCTTTGTTTTGCCCATAGTTCAAGTATACGCTTAGAGCAAATGCTAAACATAAGATATAGAGAGAGAGGAATGATAAAATCTGGTGTACGGTGCACCTCGCTGCCGTCCGATACACCTTGCCCCGACCGGTGTATCGCACTCATCCATGATCGTGCACCACATCCTAGCACACCCTAATATATATATATATGGGAAGCGATACTCTTACTCATGGCCTCTTACTCATATAGTTACCTATGATCCGGGCCGTCCATTAGATCCCGACGTACGGTTCGGATTAGATGGGGAGTTAAAGCAATGGTGTCCACATTAAATGCCCGTATTAAAAGCTCGTATTAAAAGCTCGTATTTAATGCGAACACCATTGCTTTAACTCCCCATCTAATCCGAACCGTACGTCGGGATCTAATGGACGGCCCAGATCATAGGTAACTATGAGTAAGAGTATCCCTCCCCTATATATATATATATATATATATATATATATATATATATATATATATATATATATATATATATATATATATATATATATATATATATAGAGAGAGAGAGAGAGAGAGAGAGAAATGCTATGCTGCGGCATGCGGTAAGTGCGGCATCGCACCGCTGCCGTCTGATGCACCGCTGCGTGCATGAGATGCACGCAACGCGTGCATTAGACGGCTGCGGTGCGGTGCCACACTTATCGCATGCCGCAGCATAGCATGCCCCTATATATATAAGGAAAGGGTTTTGTGAAATCGAGTTCACCATTCAAATGGTGTAACTGAATTGAGAGGATGCCATGTGTGCGTTAAAAGTCAACAATTGCAGCTGGGGATATGTATGTAAATATATATCCTCAAGCCGCAATTGTTGACTTTCAACGCATACGTGACCTCTCCATTCAGTTACACCATTTGTATTTCGGTGAAATGAGCAGCCACCCATTTGAAGCCCTTACGAGTTTTATAATGTGCTGATTTTTTGTGAGCATAAGCACCCTACCTTAGACAGAACACCCACAAAAAATCAGCACATTCTAAAACTTTTAGGGGCATCAAATGTTATTGATGGAGACATCGAGCAACGCCCATGGCGCGTGTACCAGCGCAGGAGGCGCCACCTGAGCCTATGGCTCTGATCAGGCATTCAGAACCATCATGGTTGTTTTCTTTGTTGCATTGTGTTATTTAGTCCCACCTCGATTTCCGGGGACTTTTGTTTGCTGCTGCAGGCCTTTATATAGGCCTACCCATTGGTCATGTAAGACTATGCAATGAATAAGAAATTTTTGTTTTCCTCCGCATACATATTGAGTGAAACCAGGGTGAGGTGTGTGAAACCCAAACCCCAAACCCTAGGCGTGTGAAACCATAGGTTCAGACTAGTGTGTGAAACCCTAGCCCCTAATTTATTTTTTTTTCCTTTTCCCTAGCCCCTTTGCCCCGCGTCCCCCACCACCGGCCACCGCCCTCCCTCCCTGCACTGCAGCCCCGGCCCCTCCTTCCCCCCCCTGTGCGGCAGGCCGACCCGACCCGATCCCCCACACCCTTGCCCCACGCCCCCGCCACCGGCCTCCTTCCCTACACTACAGCCCCCACCGCCACCCCATCCTCTCCCTCTCTCTCTCCTCCCGTGACCCCCTCTCTCCCTCTTGTGATTCTCGATCCCATCCCGATCCACCGAACCTCCTCCCCGACCCTCTCATAACCCACGCCCAACCACCCCCATATCCCCTCGGCATGTCGGCATGGCCGATCCGGATGTTGACCACGGCTTGATCGACGACGAAGATGGATTCCTCGATATCCGTTTCCTATTCCTCGACTTCCAGTTCAGCGCCGGCTAGAATGTGAAGGAGTACGTAGAGCGCATCACCTACCTCGTCGCCAAGGACATAGAAGCTTGGTTGGGGATCTCGGAGAACCATCAACGGTGGCACCCCGACGCACCCGTGCACCCCAACGTGTTGGCGCTCCGGGCCCTCGCTCAAGCCCCACCACAACCAGAGAGTCCCGCATCGGCATCAACTCCGCCTCCGGCTGAGATTCCTGAGGTTCCCCTCGATCCTCAGTAAGTTTGTTCTTTCCCCCCGATGAATTGCTTCCGGTAAACACCGATGAATTGAATCTCTCGTCTTTTATCATTGCCGACTGTTGGCCACCTTCGTGAGGTTGAGTGATCCACCTGCCCAGTAGAGTAGCTAATCTAAATATTGCGAGTGGGACTATTGGCTGGTAAGTTAAGCATTGTTCTTTATCCTCCTGGAATTTACAGCGATCGGCCTCGTGCTAGTCGTTCCCAACGCATATGCTCCATGTTATTTATTTGAATTAATTTTCCTGCTTGGTTGTCGTAAATAATAGCGAAGCCCTGCCTACTCAATCCGTAGTGCCAACACACCGCCTGCATTGTTTTGCATCATTTTTGGTATCAAAGCATGGTTGTAGGTAGGCATGGTACTTGCAACGTTTACATTCGAAATTAGCATTCATTAAACATCATTTTAATTGTGCATGCCAACCCGTAGAGATAGGCCATACTTGTTAGGAGAGTAGCGAGTCGGACAGTTGCAACATGGATCCCGACACCTTGGCTAGGACACTTACCGAGTTAGCTCAAGGGATAGCCACCATGAACCAGAATTTTGCTGCTTACCAGCGTGACACTGATGCCCGTTTTGACCATCTGGACCAAGCTCCACTACGGACTCCACCACCCCTGGACCCTCAAGACTTTCGGCCACCTTGGCAAAATCATCAAGATCCGGATGAACAATATCTCCGGAGCATCAGGCTAGAAGTGCCCTCCTTCGATGGCAGGCATGATCCCCAGTTTTTCTTGGACTGACGCCAATCCATGGACCGATATTTTGCCTGGTATCCCTTAACGGAACCAAGGAAAGTCTGATTCGCCGCGATGAAATTGAGTGGACCTACCAGTCAATACTGGACCAACGTCGAGGCATTGAGAGTTGCCCGAACCCAAGACCCCATCGATAATTGGATCGCGATGAAGAACGAACTAAAAGGCAAATATGTGCCTCCGTCATATCAAGCCCACCTTCTGGATCAGTGGCACCAATTCACCCAGGGCAACAAATCAGCCAAGGACTATGTCGCCAAATTCGATGAGTTCTTGACTCGTTGCAATGTCTTGGGAACCGAAATCCCTGTCCAGGTCCTATCCTGTTTTCGATCGGGTTTGAGAGAAAACCTGAGTAATGAACTCCTTGCCCGTGATGTCACCGAGCTAGAAAAGGCTTACGCCCTAGTCCAAAATCTTGATAGCTTCCGATCTAGCCACCCTCACAGGGGTGATTCCCGGAGTCATACTCCTCGTCCCTCCCCGAGCAATTATCCGAGTCGGTCTTATCCCACCCAATCCCAACCAAGGACAAATGCCATGAGTCGGAGCAATGAAAAGGACAGTCGTGGCAAGGGCCATAAGAGGGACTTCTCCAAAATCAGTCCCCTCATCAAATGCTACAAGTGCCAGGGCTATGGGCACGTGGCTGCAAACTGCCCAAGCCCCGTCAAAATCAATATCATTGATGGCACACCTGTTGAGGCACTGGAGTCAGACATGGATCATTTTGTATACAAAGCTGATGATGATGAAGGAGATTTCGATGAAGAGGTGACCTCACTCTAGGTTGCCTTAGGTACACAACACCCACCGAGTTGGCCGTTGTGAGGTGCGCGCTGTCCCAGCCCAAAGAACAAGATGACTGGAGGCGTACCAACATTTTTCATACCTTCACCAGAATCGGAGATAAGAACTGTAAAGTGATCATTGACAGTGGGAGTTGCGTCAACGCAGTATCTTCTGCCGTGATCTCCAAGACTGGGTTGAAGGCAATTCCCCATCCTCGACCATACCAAGTCTCCTGTATCAACTCTATGGCAATGGAGGTCAAGCAAAGATGTTTGGTCCCCATAAACTTCAATGCCTACCAGGAGAAAATCTGGTGTGATGTCTTAACTATGGATGTGGGTCAAGTCATACTGGGGCGACCTTGGCTGTTTGATAATGACGTCCTCATCTATGGACGATCTAACATGTGTTTGTTTGAGCATGAGGGTAAGAAAATCAAATTGATGCCCTCTCAACCCAAGAGTGGTCCGCCCGCACAAAAGTCCACCCCCTCCGCCAAGAAGACTAGCAGTGTCAACTACATCAGTGCCAAGGAGTTAAGCCTCGAGATGGAAAAAGGAGCCCCAATTATGATCCTTACGGCCCGAGAAATTCCTAAAGAGTCTACCCCAGCAATTCCCCCTAAGATTGCTCCTGTGCTAAAAGAGTTCTCTGATGTCTTCCCCGAGGACCTACCCGACCAACTGCCCCCAATGCGTGACATACAACACGCAATTGATTTGGTCCCAGGGGCGAGCCTCCCCAACCTGCCCCACTATAGGATGAACCCTACGGAGCATGCCGAGCTGAAGCGACAGGTTGATGAACTGTTGAAAAAGGATTTTATCAAAGAAAGTATAAGCCCTTGTGCGGT
Organism: Chamaelirium japonicum; assembly: GCA_947650365.1. Taxonomy (NCBI): domain Eukaryota; kingdom Viridiplantae; phylum Streptophyta; class Magnoliopsida; order Liliales; family Melanthiaceae; genus Chamaelirium; species Chamaelirium japonicum. The sequence continues at coordinate 27,481,280 of OX393557.1, read as the reverse complement.
CCCCGCCCTGCAGTGATCCAAAACCATGGTGTACTGGGTTACCCGGCTGGCGTTGCATTAGCGTGTCACTCCTGCAAGCCATCCACACCCCTAAAGGGAGGTGCATTCCTTGGTGTGAGTTACACTGTACCAAACCCAGGCCTGGTGGTCATCAGCCTGACTGTTGACCAGGTTCGATTACTCGACGGGGTAATCAGAGGTACGATGTATAGGTCAACTTGGAAGGAACCAAGTCATATGATCATTCGAGTCTGACGGTCGTCTCCATCGCTCGAAGTGAATCATGGCATCAAGTGGAGGGACAATGTGTTTACCACTACTAAACGGAGAGCAGGGGTATGATGGAGAACATAGTAAGTCCGGGTGAATTGGAGTGCAGCCTGCGTCGCACTCTGGGTGGCCACGCAGGTTAACTCGAGCTCAGAGGATCGATGGTACACTCGGGAAGTGTGTCGATCGAGCTTGAGTTGGAAGCCATGAACCCCGGTCCCTGATGGTTCCACCTTATCAACATTATGTACGGTTCTTGAACCATCTCCTCGGAACACCATAATCATTAAAAGGAAGAAAGAAGTTTACGCTCCGTGTGTGCTTGGCACTAGAGCACGGTAGATGCGTAACTACATGCGAGTACTAAAGGGTATACCCGAGACTAGTACAGAAGCGCAGGTAGTAATCCCTAGCCATAAGTGAACTTCGCTGCATAGATGCGATACATCGGGGTATGTTGTGAGATGACTAGTTGACTTTGCTAGAGACACCCTCCGGTGGCCTCAGTTAATAGTAAGGTAACTAGTAAAGATCACTTAAGTAGTGGCCGCTAGGTCTCGCACACTAGAAATGGTCAAATTGAGGCGTCAGGGCGTTTTGATAAAAACTCACTCTGCCAGACCTCACTTATGGCCGACCCTAGCAGTGGGAGACCATGCTAGGGCCGGCCCTATATTGTAGGGATGAGAATCCCTCACTATAGGGCCAGCCATATAGATAGGGATAGGGCTTTGAATTGGTCAAAACAAGCCCTAAAAAGTGGAAAAACGGATAAATAGAAGAAGAGATAAAAGGGTGATAATGGAGAGATAATTGTGGGAGGTTCTTATCCCCTTGGATCCTTATCCAAGGGGGTAGGTCGGCCCTATATAAGGGACCATATGGGGCCGGCCATAAGGATACAAAAAACCGAACCCCCTCCCTCTCTCATCTCTCTAGTTCTCTCCCTAATCTCTCTCTACTTACCCGCTTGCAACTTCGTCTTCGTCACGTGGAGTTTCGTAGAAGGAGAAGGGTCGTTCTTAGGAGGCACTCAGAGATCCGAGAGCGACGTTCCGTGCATCGTGTGAGATCGGGTGAACAAGAAGGCATCGTCTCCATTCATACCATTGGCTTCTTCGCGAATGATCTTCCGTTTCCATCGACAAAGAAGACAATTCTCCGCGGTTAAAAGATCCGCACGAAGGTATGAATAATCTAACACGTAGATCTAGCGAGCATTATGATTTGCATTCATGCTAGATAATCATTACGCTAGATTGTCGTTAGGGTGTTCGATTCACGTGCATACACATGCACACATATGTAGATTAGTTTCAACGAAAGTTTAAATCGTGTAACGTGCACCATGAACGGTCTTTCGACCGCCAAATCGTTTCTGCTGCGAGCCTCTACCATGGAATTATTTCCAACAGGCCGATCCGACCCGATCCCCCACACCCCTGCCCCTTTGCCCCGCGCCCCCGCCACCGGCCGCCGCCCTCCTTCCCTGCACTACAGCCCCCACCGCCACCCCATCCTTTCCCTCTCTCTCTCTTCTCCCGTGACCCCCTCTCTCCCTCTCGTGATTCCCGATCTCATCCCGATCCACCGAACCTCCTCCCCGACCCTCTCATAACCCACGCTCGACCACCCCCACATCCCCCGGCATGTCGGCATGGCCGATCCAGATGTTGACCACGGCTTGATCGACGACGAAGACGGATTCCTCGATATTCGTTCCCCATTCCTCGACTTCCAGTTCAGCGCCGGCGAGAATGTGAAGGAGTACGTGGAGTGCATCACCTACCTCGTCGCCAAGGACATAGAAGCTCGACTGGGGATCTCGGAGAACCATCAACGGTGGCACCCCGGCGCACCCGTGCACCCCAACGTGTTGGCGCTCCGGACCCTCGCTCAAGCCCCACCACAACCCGAGAGTCCAGCATCGGCATCAACTCCGCCTCCGGCTGAGATTCCCCTCGATCCTCAGTAGGTTTGTTCTTTCCCCCCAATGAATTGCTTCCGGTAAACACCGATGAACTGAATCTCTCGACTTTTATCATTGCCGACTGTTGGCCATCTTCGTTAGGTTGAGTGATCCACCTGCCCAGTAGAGTAGCTAATCTAAATATTGCGAGTGGGAGTATTGGCTGGTAAGTTAAGCATTGCTCTTTATCCTCCTGGAATTTACAGCAATCGGCCTCGTGCTAGTAGTTCCCAACGCATATGCTCCATGTTATTTATTTGAATTAATTTTCCTGCTTGGTTGTCGTAAATAATAGCGAAGCCCTACCTGCTCAATCCGTAGTGCCAACCCACCGCCTGCATTGTTTTGCATCAGTTATATTTCAGATTAACAGTTACAACAAACGTTCGACAAACTTCTAATATTTGATGCCCCTAGGAGTTTTAGAATGTGCTAATTTTTTTGGGTGTTGTATCCAAGGTAGGGTGCTTTTTTTTTTTTGGAGAAATATCCAAGGTAGGGTGCTTATGCTAACAAAAAATCAGCACATTCTAAAACTCCTAAGGGATTCAAATGGGTGGCTGCCCATTTCTGTTAAATATGCTGCCAGCCTATACCCCATTTCTGTTAAATATGCCCCTATATATATATATATATATATATATATATATATATATATAGGGGAGGGATACTTTTACTCATGGCCTCTTACTCATATAGTTACCTATGATCCGGGCCGTCCATTAGATCCCGACATACGGTTCGGATTAGATAGGGAGTTAAAGCAATGGTGTCCGCATTAAATGCCCGTATTAAAAGCCTGTATTGAAAGCCCGCATTTAATGCGGACTGCATTGCTTTAACTCTCTATCTAATCCGAACCGTACGTCGGGATCTAATGGACAGCCCGGATCATAGGTAACTATATGAGTAAGAGGCCATGAGTAAAAGTATCCCTCCCTATATATAAATATATATATATATATATGGGGCATGCGGTAAATGCGGCACCGCACTACAACCGTTTGATGCACCGTTGCGTAAACGGTGCATCAAACGGTTGTAGTGCGGTGCCGCACTTACCGCATGCCGCATTATAGCATGCCCCTATATATATATATATATATATATATATATATATATATATATATATATATATATATATGGGCATGCTATAATGCGGCATGCGGTACGTGCAGCACTGTACCACAGCCGCCTGATGCAAGTGCTGCGTGCATCGCATGCACCGCTGCGTGCATCAGACGGCTGCGGTACAGTGTCGCACTTACCGCATGCCGCATTATAGCATGCCCCTATATATATATATATATATATATATATATATATATATATATATATATATATATATATATGGTTCCGATCCAGTGAGAAACCTCTTATATGGGAAACCTTGTGAGAAACCTACCTAGAGGTTTCAGAATTTGATGAAACTTGGTAGGTGTGCTATGTATGGCAAGTTGATCATCCTCACCAAAAATCATCATATTCTAAAACCTCTAGGCGTAACAAATATGCTATTCAAATTAATGATTTTTATGGATGGTCAATAAATCTTCTAACATTTGATGCCCCTAGAAATTTTATAGTTTGATGAATTTTTGTGAGGATGATCAACTTGCCATACATAGCACACCCACCAAGTTTCATCAAATTCTGAAACATCTAGGTAGGTTTCTCACAAGGTTTCACATATAAGAGGTTTATCACTGGATCGAGACCATATATATATATATATATATATATATATATATATATAGACACACACACACACACGCACTAGTGGAAGCCCGTGCCGATCAGCACACAGTGGGCCCCTTTGGTGCGGCTATCAGCAATGTTGTGGTCGCCGGCCACAATCGGCATGCAACGGGCTCCTTCGACGCAGCACGCAGTGAAGACCTTTGGCTATACTTGGCCGACACGCGTGCAACAACAAAGGTTACTCAATAAAAGTCATGAATTGAAAGCATCCAGTCCTCCCCGCTGCAATTCCGCCATGGCCAAAGAAAATCAAGGGAGGGGGAGTCGGATCAAGCCCTCCCCCCTTGTTGCTTTGCGTGTGGACGAAAGAGATCACGGGGGCGGGAGGGGGGGGGGAGGAGGAGCTCGCAACCCCCTCCTTGTGCTCTGTTCACGGACGGAGGGGATCGGGATCGCGAGCGTTGCGGAGGAAAGAGAGAAAGAGAGAGAGAGAAGGTGGGATGAGAGGGGGGTGTTTAGGTGAGGAGAGCGAGAGAGAGAAACACACACGAGATGAGCCCCGATTACGTTTGTTTTCCTTTTTTTCTCTACTCAAGGTTATCGAGACGGAGTAAAGCATGGCCCTCTTTACTCGATCGCTCCTCTCTTTCTACCATCGATCAAGGGGATGATGGCCAGATATATCTTGACATAGTGGCACATTTGTAATAACTTGGAAGAGGCTTCCCTGGCATGTACCCCATGCCTAGTGATGCTTGTGCCTATCGACACAGCAACACCGCCTTCAGCAGCAAAAAAGAATCGACTGCCTGAAGCGAAAAAATATTTTCGGCTAGGATAATAAAAATATTTTGCGGCACCCAAATTCAGCGACTAGAAAAAAACTTGTTTGTAGAAGCACTCGGTCTCCTCTGACCGAATTGGTTGCAGAAAACACTCGGCCTGAAATGGCTGAAGAAAGGGAGGAGGAAGGAGGTGACGACAGTGGGTTGCGTAGGGTCAACGGATGTGGACCACGAAGGCAAACAGCAGCCTGCACAGGACTGGAAATGGTGGCAGTGGGCATGGGTTGCCCTTAGCAATAGGTCTAGTAAGCCGTGGGGGTATGCTGGATATATTAAAAGTATGACCTATGAACACCCAGTACAATCTTAAATGCTCAAACTGACAAGGTTGAATGCACGATCAGGTTTAAGGCGGTCAAATGACAAAAGGATTCCACTGCCCCCCATCTGGCTGCACACACATGCATGAAACAATAATAGTTGAATACTACATGAATCTTGAAAAAAGAATCATAGTGCTTGACTTACCCAGCCAAATGAAAATGGAAGGTTGTTTCCAGTTCCCAGAGGCACTGTAGCAATAGGAGGCGGCTGAGCTAGTTTAAGATCAGAAACCACTCCAAGAAGCCAGCTTGCTGTACCATCGCCACCCGCAACCTAATCTTGTCCTTTTACGTCAGAGATAAAATTTATAGAACTGAAACCTTGTAAATGACAGTATACTCGCAACATTGTATTATAAATAAATGAAGAAGAAAGATGGAAAGGACTCTAGGCTACAAAAGTCAGCATCTTAACCATTTTGGACTCTTTTACTCACTATAAGTCTCAATCTCCTCTCAATTTCAGAAGCAAGATAATCACCATTGGACTTCAGTTTTTCCAAATTGACATAAATCCTGTGCAGCACCTTGTCAGGAGCCTCCTCTCCGAGATCAAAAACCTGAAAATTATAGACAGCTAAATAAAAACCATTGTGAAAACAATCAAAATATTAAATAAATCTTGATGTTGCATTTCATATATGATCGTGAAAACACAAGCCGTTGCTACATCATCTCAACAATAAACAAGTACCTGAGAACTGTTGAGAAGCTCACGATATATTCCAAGCAAATTGTTTCCTAGCTGTCCGCCACTTTTGGAATTGATGAAAACTATCACAGGACAAGTAGGTGTGTAAGAAAGATTCTCGACCTCTGACCCTGGTACAAGTATGTAATTTGGGATATAGAAATCCTTCAATGGCTGATTCGTCTCAGAACTGCACTCATCCATTCCTGAATTTAACCTGCAGCAATTACATCATATTATCTATCAGAAATTCCTTGAAAAAGTCCTTGGCACGTCGATGATAAGTGCATAAGAAAAAACACATTTATTAAAAAAAATTACTCATATAGCCATAGCTCACTTAAGAAACACTAGCAATTGTCATCAAATTTGGGTTTGCAAACAATTCTGCATTTCTTCTCAGTAACAAGAGATGGATAACGTTACACAAGGTCAGGCAATAATCAACAAGAACAGGGCTAATCATAGCAAACCAACAATGAGAAAAGATCTTTGATGCCTTTATTGCACGAAACAATGTAGTTTATGGTCTGACAGCGATGATCCATAAGTCAGTAGTCCACGGTATCTAAAACGCCTATCAGAAGCGCAATGTAGCTCTTCCAACACGTCAAAAGTAGTCCTTTGGCTCATTTTCTACCACAAGTGAATATGTCCAATGGTGGAAAAGTTAGCAAATCTACATGAGGAATGAGTATACTTAAGCTCCGCCAGCTGCCTCTTAGCGCTAGACAATTTAGGCTCTTGTCTACCATTGGTGGTGGATATATGTTATCGATTCATTAAGCATGTGGTCACAAGTGCCCATAAGAAGCACAAAGCTACCACTTCTCAAAACATCCCAAGGGGGGCTTTCAAAGTTACTTTAGTTTTTGCCTTTTACAGATGAATGTGCCAACTTATAGAAAAGGCCCAATGCTCATCATCACCGTTCTGTTCGACACCAAGTTGGTGGATCATAGGGAACATCAGATTCCAAAATTTACACAAAAGGAGCAGCACCAAAATTTAAAAATCCTAAACCCACTGACAATGAGAAAACAAATGATCCACGGTTCACCTGCACACTTAGACTGTTCACTAGCTGATATAGAGGTTCTTCATATGATCAGTGTTAGTATTAATTCTTGTTCTCGAAAATTATGTCAATTGGAGTTCCAGATTAACTCACGACTGCATACATGTAATGTTAACAATTCGGCTGAAATGGAGATGGGAAAGAGTGTACTAAACAAATTAAGATACATTTCTAGTATAATCCTGTGTACATTCTCAGACTTAACAAGAAAGAAAAAAAATCACACCACAGAGATACATATAAATTAGGTAAGAAATTTCCGGGTAAAAAACCAAATTGTGAATTTTAGAAAAATCTTCCAATAGCTATGCTTATTTTTACATGCCAATCAACTCAAAAATTCCTCTATTTTTTTTAATAATAAATTACTGACAAAACAAATAATAAACCGTATGTGTCTCGGATCGATGCACGCCATGATGAGACAATTGACATCGAGCAATCCAAAACAACTCACATTCGTGACGCGGAATCATGGCGTCCAAGGGATCTAACGGATTCATAACCATCTAGCGCTACGTCAGATTTCGAGCAAGATCTCATAACATCCCTCAAACGCCTCCAGGCACGTCGCACAAATCCAACCGCTCTGCTCTCCATTAAATCGATTCCGACAACAAAGAAATCTAAGGTAAAATCCGATTCCGATATCTACGAAGCTCGCATGAGCTCAATCGGCGATCATGATCCAGGAAGCAACATCACATTCCAAGCTCAAACCGAGGTAGAATTATTAGCTTTCAATTGGAAGATGATTGAACAAAGAAAACCTAAGTGTCGATCGTGAGTCGAGAGCATCACGGAACAATCGGATCGGATAAGAAGCTCACCAGAAAAGGGTTTCGAAGGGGATCGCAGAGATCTGAAGCGATTCTTTATCCCGATTTGAATCCAGAATCCGGAGAAGAGGAAGGAAGGTGACGCGGTTAGAGCGTTCAGGTATTTATAGGTGTATGTATAGGGGTAAAATTGGATTGATTGTTCTGTAGCCGGATGCGGCTATATATACACCTCATACTTTGTCCGAACAAGGTGGCGCTCAACTAGCTCCTCCAAATGATGGCGAACCAATTTCCCTTTAGGCCCTTGTTTGATAACACCGAAACGACCTCCACGGACTCGTATTTTTCGTAAAATTGGATGTTTGTGCGCAACTAGCTCCACCAGATGATGGCGATCCAATTTTCCTTTAGGCCCTTGTATCAGTGTTTTGAAAACCGGACCGGACCGGGCGGTTCAACCGGTTTGGACCGGAACCGGCATATGTTTTGGTTCGGTCTTTGAATAAACCGGTTTGTATGTTAACCCAGGAATCAAACCTCCCCATTGAAGAATTTAGTAGATATCTATATAAAAAAACGTATTTTCATACGGTTCAAACGGTTGAACCACCGGTTTGAACCGATTTGGACCGAACCGGATGCCTTTTCGGTTCGCCTTCCGGTCCGGTTTTGAAAACACTGCCTTGTATGAGAACACCGAAACGGTCTCCACGGACTCGTGTTTCTGTAAAATTGGATGTCTGCACGCAACTAGCTTCTCCATATGATGGCGATCCAACTTCCCTTTAGGCCCTTGTTTGATAACACCGAAACGGCTTCTACGGGCTCGCGTTTTTGTAAAATTGGATGTCTGTGCGTAACTAGCTCCTCCAGATGATGACGATCCAATTTCCCTTTAGCCCCTTGTTTGATAACACCGAAAACGGCTTCCACAGACTCGCCTTTCCGTAAAATTGGATGTCTGCGCGCAACTAGCTCCTCCAGATGATGGCGGTCCAATTTCCCTTTAGGCCCTTGTTTGATAACACCGAAACGGCTTCCACGGGCTCGCGTTTGTGTAATTGGATGTCTGCGCGCAACTAACTCCTCCAGATGATGGCGATCCAATTTTCCTTTAGGCACTTGTTTGATAATACCGAAATAGCTTCCACGGGCTCACGTTTCTGTAAAATTGGATGTCTATGATATTTGACAACGCATAAATCGAAACTGCCGACACATGTTTCATCAAAAGACTTGAAAAAGATGCATCGAAGCGGGGGCTCGGATGCGGATTTCGTCGAAACACTGTCGCAAGAAACACTAACCCGTGTATCAATGTAATGGACCTCGGCTATTACTCTCATCAACCTATAACAGCACTTAGTCACTTCATTCGAAAGCCATCAGGCAGAGAACAATTTTCTACATGGGAGCCGATTGTGAGATTTTTTCACGTTTGATCGTTACCAGCGAGCTAATCGTGAAGGAGAGTCTTTGATCATCAGGTAAATTTCTAATCTTGTTATTTAATGAATCTATTTTGGAGGCTTCTTTAGGGTTTTGTTGGGATTTGATGATTTTTGAGTTTTTTGGGAATTTATGGAATTTTTTAGTATCCTAGGATTTGATAAAGCCTGATTTTGTTATCTTTGATGGGGATTTAGATAACAACTATCAAAATCTTGCAATGTCTCAATACTTCAATATGCATGTGTGGTGTCTTTTCAAACAAACATCAAATACTATGTAGTTTCGTTGATCTTGAGCCAAATTTAATTCAAGGCTTATAGATCCTCTGATTTTATTTTTTGTTGCTTGTATTTTGTCCATATCCATGTATTTTCTTATGGATCATGTAGATACACTCACGTCTCAAAATCCGAGTCGTAAGGGGAGGTCCACAAAGGATATATGAAAGCATCATTGCCTCTAGCCAATATGGAACTAATTAATCCCTACAGATCATATATTGTTCAACATCATTGTTATGCACCATATTTTGTTATGGATCATATTTTGCTTATGGATCATATATTATTCTCCATTTATATGCTTATGGATCATGACTTGCATGCTTTCTAAAAATTCATTTGAAACCCATAAGCAGGGGCGGATCTAGGAGTTGGCTCGGCCGGGCTACAGCCCGGCCAAGATTTAGTTAAAAACCAATCATTGTCATAGATGGCCCAGCCCAACCCAGTCCCGCCCCACAACTAGCCCAGCTCTCCTCTCACGACTCGAGGGTTTTAAACTTGCTCCGTTTCTTTGGGGTCCGGCATCCCCAGAGTTCATCCCATGGCCCATGGTCGGACAGTTCCGATGCCCAAGGGTGCCATGTGGCTCACTCATAGAAGTAGCGCTCCGTTGGAGTTTGTCTTCCACTTTAATGTTTTGTTTAGGGGGAACTGATCTCCTCACCGGTTTACACCCTTTGGTTGGTTCTTACGTTTGGCTCCCATGCACATGCGCCACATGGTGCGAATCACAGTTAGCAATTTGATATCGAAATTTGATTTATACACCCACATTTTTAAAAATTTGACTTTACCACCAATCCATCAATTACCGATTAAAAGTAGGGGGTGTAACTCAAATTTTGACATAAAAGTGGGGGTGTAAGTCTAAAAAAATACTCCATTTTTAAAGGGTCGCTCGCAGAAGTGAAGCAAAATTGTAAGAAGAGTGGGACTGTAAATCTAATTTCAACATAATTGTGGCGGTGTAAGTCAAAATTAAAAATCCAGCAATTAACCCCTTCAAGTGAACCACATTCAAGTATTCAACCTAAAGCTCAATGACCACAACAAGAATTCTAAGAAATAATTAAAGAGCAAACTAAGGTGAATAAATAAATATCCCAATATATACATGGTTATAGCTTCTTCTATAACTTCCTTTCAGTTTTAATTGATTGAAAAAAAAGACTCTTCGAGGAAGGGATTTTGCCTTGACCCCAAATTGTCTATTAAGCTTCGGAAAAAAAAAAAGATAAAGTACACTTACACACCTATATTTTCAAGCATGTTCACATACACCCTCTCTAGTTTTAAAACTTACAACAACACCCCCTCTAGTTTGAAACGATAGCACCTAGCACCAAAAGAGCATGACAGTATTAACTAGAATGAATTTGACAAAAGTACCCTCATTTGTTTCTTATTTGATGCTGACGTGGAATCTTTTTATGGTTTGTTTTATGTATCTTTTTTATATTAATAAAGTTTTCGGGTACTATCGATGTTCGTTTAAAAAATTATACTCAGTTTTTTTTTACTGTATACAATAAAATTTTCATTGTAAAAAAATTAGTTAGATTCAACCCAGCCCAAAATAAATTCCTGGCTACGCCCCTGCCCATAAGATGAATTAAATATCCAAACCCGATTGGAACACTTTCAAAGACAACTTCCTCGTGGAAATACTCACCACACAATGTTCAGCTCTTCGTAAGCCGGCCAACGCATTAACAAAAAATTATTAACGATTGGTCGTAGAAGAGTTCACAAAGAGGTATGGGACATTATACATCTGGTTTTTTTTTTTTTTTGGTCAAATACATTCGTATAATTACTTATATAAGAGAGTTACACACATGAAAACATAGCGGTGGATATATCAACAGTATAGAGATGCAACAATGCTAAAGGAAAGCCTGAGTGAGGGTCCCTAATAAACATCTTACGGACCTGACGTCCAAAGTTTGCCACCCAATTGGCCTCACGATAAACATGGCGAGCTTGAGTTGTGCTGAAGGATGACCAAATCTTAGAAGTATCTGCAAGCCAAGGATGTGAAAAGTTGTTTTGAGAAAGAAATTGATTAAGGCAATGGGAGCCATCTTCGAAGATAATCGAGCAATGAGGGTAAGAGCTCCGAGCGTGGTTGATACCTTCCCATAAACCTCAGATTTCAACATCAAGGACAATAGATGATCTGAAGCGGTGTGCAGTCCACTAGCAGAAGTCGCCCAGAATTTGTTCACAAAATAAAGCCTGCTCCAGCAAATCCTTCAATAGATTTTTTTTTTTTTTTTTTTGAGAACCCCTCCCGTCGGAGGGAGGGTTTGGCGGACCCCGACCAGAAATCATTAAAAACTAAGTCAAAAGACTGTTACAAAAATATAGAGCCTCCTCCCCTAGTTTATCATACCAGGGGGTAATCCAAGTTCTGAAAAAGGCGTAAACCGAACGCCGAAGCTGCTCCGGTCCTGAAGATTTGCCATTGAAAATTCGGTTGTTCCGTTCCAGCCAGATGACCCAAACGATAGCCATGACCAGCAGATCCCAAGGCCTCCTGATTGCCTCTGGAATTCTTCTCCTTCTCCACGAACTCCAAAGACCACGGAGCATCCGGGGATGGGAGGAGATCCCGGTCAGTAGATAATGAATCATCAAAGTTGAGAGTAAGGCATCCCACAGGTAGAGGCTACCATTTAATGAGCCGCACGATGACTTGGTTCCGGCTTTCCGCTTGAGGATGAAATGGAAAGGGTGAGCCCAGACATGTCGAGCAATTTGACGAGGAGAAATGCTTTATGTCGAGAAGGTAAATTGATTGCGCTATTTTCCACAAGACCCATAGTGCATAAAGAAATAAGGTACGCAACAGTAGGGATCCAAATTGAAGACAATAACGTAAAGCAGCAGACAACAAAGTTAAATCAAGCATCCCTCCGATAAAGCCAATCTAATACTAAAAATATATGGCAATAGGACATTCTAAAAGGATATGCGTGATAACTTCCTCACGGAATGTCAACAAGAGGCACAAAATATTGGGACTGGAATTCTGAGATGCGCTAGACGAACTAGTGTGGGGATAGGGCTGGCAATGGACCGGTTCTGACTAGGTATCCGCTCTGATCCAAACCGATAAAACCGGTTTCGAGACTGGTTTTTCACATAATGGGTCGGTTTCGGATTTAGTTTCAAGTCCCGTTTAGTTATCGGGTCGGTATTGGAACTACCGATACCCGAACTGTTACCAACCTGATATGTGATATATATATATATATATATATATATATATATATATATATATATATATATATATATATATATATATAGAGAGAGAGAGAGAGAGAGGAATGATAAAATGCGGTGTGTGCGGTGTCACACCGCAGTCGCCTGATGCACCCACTGCGTGTGTGCGATGCACGCAGCAGTGCATTAGATGGCTACGGTGCGACACCGCACGCCACATCCTAACACGCCCCTATATATATATATATATATATATATATATATATATATATATATATATAGGGCTGGGATCCGTTGACAACCCAAAATGGGAGGTAAATTTACAATCCGCTTACAACTCGATTCTATTGGTAGATAGAGGTTTCCGAATTTGCTGATTTTTTGTGAGGATGATCAATATGGCAAGTTGATCATCCTCACAAAAAATCAACAAATTCTGAAACTGAAAAGGGCATCAAATGTGTTATTCAAATTAACGGTTCAAATAGATTGTTAAGAAAAGCTTTTATAACATTTGGCACCCTTGAAGTTTCAGAATTTGTTGATTTTTTGTGAGGATGATCAACTTGCCATAGTGATAATCCTCACAAAAAATCAGCAAATTCTGAAACCTCTAGCCCCATCAAATTTATTCTTCAAATTAAATGTTAAAATGGACGGTCTATATTTGAGGAGGACATTTGATGGGGCTAGAGGTTTTGGATTTTTTTGATTTTTTGTAAGGATGATTTCATTGCTATAGATAGCATCCTCACAAAAAATTAGCAAATTCTAAGACTTCTAGCCCCTTCAAATATTGGGTTGTCAATGGGTTGTCAAGGAAACGAGTTGTCAACGGATCCCAGCCCATATATATATATATATATATATATATATATATATATATATATATATATATATATATATATATATATATATATATATATATATATATATATATATATATATATATATATATATACACTAGTAATGCCCGTGCCTATCGGCACGCGAAAGATTTTGAGGGCGGGAACAATATTTCGAGAGCGGTGATAATATTTCGAGGGAGATAAAAATATCTTGAGAGTGATAACAATATTTCTTGAGTGGAGATAATAGTACTGCACATGCCCGTCGGCACGAACATTCAGGGAGAACGTCCACATTCGAAGGGGCATTCACATTCTGTGAAGGGGCCCATATTTGGTGAAAGTATCTACATTTGGCGAGGGCACCCAAATTTAGCGAGGTTGATCACATGTGAAGACATCCACATTCGGTTAGGAACGTCCACAATTGATCGAGATAACCATTTTCAGCAGGGCGACCACATTAATTGGCGTCCTTGTTTCAGCTTTCAACGGGGGTGCCCAAAGTCGACGGAGGTGAAAAAATTTGATTGCCCCTCTAACCTGTGTATGATTAACTTTCAGGTACGGGTATGATTAACACTGCATTGTGATATCTTTTTTGTTTTTTCATATCAGAAACCCAACCCTGAAAGACCCTTCGGCCAAGATTGAGCCACAAACTCAACAATTCCAACTCTAGAGTTTATAGAGATTCCCCCTCGTAATTTTGTTGTCGACAAATTTTGTTCTCGACGATGGCTATCGACGAATTATCCACAAAGCCATGGTACCACAAAATCTGAGAAGTGATGTAGCACTTGGGAAGTTGCCCATAACATCATAAAGAATCATACAACCACAAAGCAATGGAAGTCATTAGGCACACACACACAACTTCAACCGGAAGTATTAATGAGAGGCTAAGTTACAAACTGAAACTTCGAACAATATTGATTTGGCTCAAGTTTTCTAAAGGAATGGAGATGATAAATAAAGCATCAGAAAACTCTCCATTTAACACAGCAGACTAACAGGTTTGAAAAAAAATACACATGAACATAAATTCATATTTTATTGATGCTCAAAAGAACATGTTATCAGACCAACCAGACCACACACAAACACATGCTGAGCTTTAACCATCACCCACACAAAGCATAAGCCTTAACACCTCCCACAAATTCTACTCTGGAAGTATCTGCTCGTTATATGCGTCTCTCTCTTCCTTTACCTTCGGCTTCGATGGAGTCAGGCCGGCCCTAGGAGCCTGCTTCTTTTATATCCCGCTCACAATGTCGTCGATCCTCAGCAGCATGCAGGTGGCCTCGATGGCCGTCTTGAAAGTTCGCGCCTTCCCGTTGTAGGAGCACCTTTTTTTTTCTTTTGACAAAGTTATTTCAGCAACGCAACAAAGTTATTTCAGCAAAGCGACAAAAGGAGGTATTATTTTAAAACTTTAGTGAGCGATTTGGATCAAAATAAAATATAGAGCGGGTTAAATACAAAGTAATCCTCCTATATTTTCACACACACACACAGAATATGACCAATACCTGATCCAAGGTAACCTCGCCGGTAATAATAATATTTTGAGGGAGGTGATAATATTGGTATTTTTTGAAATCTGATATTAAAATCCCACTGTTAGGACTCATGCAGACAGAACATGTCACTCCAATAGAGGTGCATGTATATGCAGATTCTATAGCCAATACAAACAATCTATATGTGGACTCACAAAGAACATACAAATATACAATAACAAAAGAAGAGTATAATAGTACATGATCACTTGCGTATCGGAGTAGCAGAAAAGTACCATAGTGGCACTGACCTATGCTGATCGGCACATGATCTGTTGTGCCTAAAAACTAAAAAGGTACCATAGTGGCACTGACCTATGCTGATCGGCACATGATCACTTGCATATCGGAGTAGCAGAAAAGTATGATGTGTACCTTATGATATGGTACATTCTAGCACTCTGTCCATGAGGCAGAAAACTATTTTGTTGTGCCTAAAACAGGCTATGTACCTGATATAATTATATCTGCACCTTAAGAAGAACTAAAAAATATGCTTGTAGGATTAGAGGACAATGTGTGAAAACAGATTATCCACTTTCTATTGCTTCAATCTAATCCAAATGTGATGCTTGTTACATTTAGCTATCTTGGTTTATTTGTTTTTAACCTCCAAAAGGATTTCCTTCTAGTTTCCTAATTTTCATTCCGGTGATAATGTGTGAACAACAGACATTCCACTTTTTATTGTTTCAATCTAATCCAAATGTGGCACATAACTCGAAAATTAGCATATCAAATTAATAAAAGTGAATACATAACATGAGGCTACAACAAAATTAGATCAAAATACTGCATACATATGGTCAGAAAAAAAAAAATGAGAACAATTGCGATCACTTATGAACATAAATTCCATGATAATGTTGACTATGCTGATTTTATATGGATGAAAAACATAAAACCAAAACAAAGCGTTAAAAACCAAGGATCAAACTTTGATGTAGTGGACACAAAAATTTTGGTGATTACTCTATTATAAGTGTCACTATGGATTTTGAGGTTCTAGGAGGAACCAAGGGTTTGAAATATGTGGCCTTTAATTATATGAATATTTTTGTTATTTTAAGAAAAATTCTTCAGAAGTCATGGGTTATGTTGTGTTATATATCTTGTAAATACTTCTATCAGATTTTGAAATCTAATGTCAATACCCGAGCCTAATCCAACTCTGTGTTGGATTTGGACTGATACCCAAGCCTAATCCAACTCTATGTTGGATTTGGGCTCATTTTGCAAAACAATCAGATTTTAAAAGTAGCATAAGATCAGACTCGATGAGATTATGCATATGATCTGATGCTCTAATACAGGATGATTTCAAAATCAGATTTCAAACAATGAATGAAATGTAAAAAAAAATCTGATTTTACGGATGCATCAAATTTTTAAACGAATTGGCATTTTTAAAATCCAAGTGTCCCGCATATGGTTAACATACCATAGACAACATGTCGTCGTCACCAGCTTTCTTCAGCTTGCAGTCGAGTCGCCTCTCCAAATAGTAATCGTGCAGCCTTGGTAGCCTCTCGTTCCCGCCACCTCTCTGCAGCACACAACCGTACTCTCTCTAGAGCCTGTCTTTGGGCTATCACGGCCCTCTTCCCTGTAAATATTATTATGAGTATATGGCATTCGTACTGATAAATATATTCAATAATAAACAACTGTATTAATTTTCACATACTCTCATTCTCCAGGCGGTTCAATATTCTTAATATGTATCGAGAGAATCTAAACATGTCCATCCATATAGACCATGCAACATCGTTGGTATCGCTACTGACCCGTAGTATCCTCCCGGAGACGTAGCGTGGGTGTAAAATGATAGGCCACGGTCTCCACACACCAACATGTTCCTCAGGAATATAACGTGCGTACATATCCCAAGACTACATGTTGGATTTATAAGTCAAATTATTCAGAATATGAAATACTTTAAACTAAGGACATAAAAATTATGAAAATATAAATTATTTGATTTGATGGTGGTATAACATACAGCAGAATAATATTTCTAAACAAAACATGTCTTATTCAAGATAATGCCAAAATGACTACATCTCATGGTGAAGTTGGAGAAAAAAAAACTTAAAAGTGATCAACAGTGATCAGGCATTTGCTGCGGCGGTATATTCGTCGCACAATGAAACATCTCTCTTGCATGTCTCAGACATGCAATAACTGTTTAACAAAAAAAACTATTATGTCTGCATCGACGGTGACAAAGGTATATGTGACAATAATTATTATGTGTGAAGGGGGCTTACAAATGTGATACGCAACCACAACAACAACACTGTGTCATAGCATCCTGCCAACCTCCACTACCACATACAAAACAAACCTATACCGAAGATAAGTTGCATATATAAGATACTACTCAATAGTTAATTAAGAAATATATTTAATTGTAAGATAGTATTATTTCAGGGTAAGAATTACCTAAAATTTAGTTATATGACACTTAGGTCAATAGAACTTCAGGGTAAACAATATTTGTTGTTGTGGTCGAACTGTCAGATGGTAAAAGAATACTAATTCTATTTGTTGAAGTGCATCTAGATAGTGCAACGTATAATTGGCCATGACTGAAAACTGGTGTCCGTAAATCTATCCCGACATACTTAATTGATTGACCTTGTGACTTATTAATTATCATTGCATATGCTAACCGTACAGGAAATTAACGTCGTGACATTTGAAATGGTAGGCCAACAGTTGATGGTATTAGACTTATCCTTGGAATAAATACCATATTACCAACTTTATCCCCAGTTAAAATTTGTGCTTCAATAATCCTGATTCCACAACGAACAACCATTAGTCGTGTCCCATTGCATAGTCCATCTTTCGGTGCAAGATTTCTAAGAAGCATTATCGGAGATCCCGCTTTTAGTTTAAGATTAAATGGTGGTAATCCGGAAGGATCCAATGAGTTTAAAAACTTAGTCGAATATGCATTACTTGGATATTGTGACTCTTCTTCAATAACTTGATCTGCAGCAAAGTACTCAATTATTTCGCTTGGATAATGATTTAATGCCACATCATTTATTGTATTTACATCATCATTTCGTGCAGCTAGAATTGTTCGCTCTTTTAAAAATGATGCTGATATTGTACCATCTATATTCAGTTCTGGATAAACTGAAATAATAAGTTGATCAAGATTCAAACAATATCGCATCCTTGACGGTAATTGAATATTTTCTATTGGGTTTGATCCAACCTATAATAATTTTAAAAAAAATACAGTTACATAATATTTTATTATAAAAATAGCTTTGAAATAAAATTTTAATATATAATTATTTACCTCCATCAAGAACTTGGCAAAATCAATATTATCAGGCTCCAGCATATTCAGACGCATGTTCTGCACCAAATGTAGAACATGTATATCATTCCAGATCGTTGATCTTCGGATAAAAGCACCAATAATTTACTCCCTAACACCTTTATATTCCACAGGTAATATTTGTCGAAAATCACCAACAAAAACGACTGTTATTCCACCAAATGGTTTATGATTATTATTAATATCTCTAAGTGTTCGATCCACTGCTTCAATGCAATATTTATGCTGCATGGTAATTTCATCCCATATTATCAGCTTTGTTTCTTTGAATAGACATGCTTATATTGACTGCTTAGTGAATGCACATAATGATGTTTCTAGTATGTCTAGTGGTATGCGAAATGTTGAATGAGCAGTTCGTCCTCCATACAATAACAAAGACGCAATACCAGATGAAGCGACCATAAGTGCAATATGACCAAGGACACGGCAAGTATTTGCAATTGTATTGTATACGAATGTCTTACCAGTACCAGCCGCTCCATTCAAGAAGAATATTTTTCCTTTATCATTAAATACTGAATCGGTCACTAACGTATAAGCATTGAGCTGTTCATTATTAAGACGTTCTCGATTAGCATTTGTTTCTTCTTGAAGCCCGTCATATATGAGCTGTTTTTGCTCCCAGATGAGTCTGTTACCAACTACCCTACTCCAATTTCCCATCGATAAAGGCATGGGCTAAAAATATGATAAGGTTTTACCTGATTCTTGAAGTAATTCGTCTATCAGATATAAACCATAATTTATCACTTGATCATTAGTTGGGATTGGAATAAAAAATTTTGTTTGGAGTTGATGTTCCAGATCATCACATAAATCAAGCGCAAACCTGTTCCATAATAAATCTGGTCCGATTGGAGAGCACTCCAAAAGTATAATACTGAATAATCTTCGTAATTGATATCCGGTTTTCATAATAGACGCCTCTTCTAAACATTGTATCCACTCGGCATCATCTTCTAACAACCCTCGAGTGATGCATGCTGATTTAAATGTCTCATAAACAATATCATTCACTGTACGCAGACATTCAAATGACTGTGGGCCTTTAACGACAGTTAACAGTAAACGTAGATAGAACCGCTCGCCTTCATTTGGACTTACAAAATACATTCTGCCAATGGCAAAACCTTGTCGCCTTGGTATCCATTTTTATTTGTCTTACTCCAAACAAAATATTGTGAGAATTCTTGATAAGTAAACTCTCGTGCACTTTGGTGTTCAGCACAACAATCAAAAAAAGCTGTTAGAGTTGAATTTTGATTGGCCGCTCTAGAAATAATATTATCAATTTCTTCGGTTGTCTTAAAAGTGACATGATGCATTCCTGGCAAATGAATTGTTAATCGTACAACGTTTAGTTTCTCTTGATGTAATGGATTCTCAAGCAGTCTGCATACAGCTTCTGGTGGTCCGATATATCGTGCATCAATATACTGTTGAATTTCATCACCTTTAAGAACCATAGTTGTCCTGTCGTGCCCCTTATAAATGTATTTATGAATATATTTAACTGCACGACATGATGCACATACTTCAGCATTAATATGACAATCGAACAGTGCAGATAAATGCGGATTGTATGGAACAATATCTCTATTATCAACATTTTGTCCCCTCACGACATACACTTTATTTGTATTACGACGTTGATAAATAGGGTAGCCATCAATATCCATAGTTGTTTCATCTGCAAATTTACGTGGGTAACGTTTGGTGCATTGACCATTTTTTATACATGATGCACGTTGGTTTCTCACACCGCACGGACCATGAACCATGCATTTTTTTATAGTTTCAAAAAGCATAGGATGTGTGTCAGGATCTGGAAATTCAGCATATACTATTTGATCAACTTGGGCAACAGTACAAATTTTGTCTGCATGTTGAAGGAAGATGAGCGCATGCATATGTGGAAGACTGCGTTTTTGAAATTCAATTGTGAAAACATGTGCAACTGCTCGACCGAATATCCCACTTTGTAGAATTTCTTTCATTATTGCTTTTCGTTTCAACTCAAAGACGCGGGCAACTAAATCGGGCCAATGAATAGCATTCTGATAAGACAATAGTTCATTTTGAATTTCTGACCAATTAGGATTTGCAGTGACAGTAAGAAATATATCCGGATGTTTGTTATATCGTGTGATCGCCATAGAATCCTGAAAGATTTCATACATATTTCTTGGACTTTCTGAATGTGATAACGGTAAAATAATTCTTTTTCCCACTTGATCTGCAGTTAACCCCTCATCTACAATATCAGTTAGACCCTTGTAGATATCTGCTTGAATAATGTTTTGATTAAGTTTAACAAAGCGTAGACGATTTTGTTCATTCGCGGCCCATGCGTCTACTAAAAACTCTTGAAATAATTTTTCTCCATATAAAATTGTTGAATATTCTGTTGGGCGAGGAAATAATCGATATGCAAAATATTGTGTATGAGTAAGTCTAGAATTGCTTGGGCAATTATTGGTTACATCAAACTGTTTTAAATCTTCTAACCACCCTAGTTCCCCATAAGGAAACATTAGGACATAGTGCAAAGACAAATAAGCAGGATGACATTCATTAATCTGTTTCATTTCTTGACCAACTCTCAAATGAAGAATAATATCTCGTGTAGCATGAGCCTCGCTTCTATCTCCCGGTAATACAATTGCAACTTCATCCATTGATGGAAGATTATAATGACGTCGATCAATACCCTCTCTATAATGTAGATATGGCAATAGATTATTGTTCTCTTGAGCATTTTCACTTGAGCTTAAAATCTCATATGCACTTTTATATAATGTGCAAAAAAGATTTGTTTGCAAAAGAGTCTCTTGTATGATGCTTAAGATATCCAGTGATAAATCTGGATTACGATGATGCCGATAATCTAATGTAGTGTTTGGATCATAAGTATAAAGTTGAGAATAAATTGGATCCTTCCCAAAATCTGGTAACAATGCTCCTGTCTGGTGACGTAGTTCTCCATGTATTATAAACGACGTAGGACCACGTCCATTTAACACACGGTTATCCATTTTTGCCCCAAGACTTGTAAAAGTATTTGATGCATTATATTCTCGAATATACTTCCGAAATGACATTGATCGTGGATCAGAACCTTCATATAAAGATTGAAGGGCAGGAGGCAATGGAGTTAGTGGCGGTAACTTGATTTTTCCTTGTAAGCAACACATTCAGAATAACGGTTGTCCCACAAGTGATGCGGCTAATTGTTCATCAATCCAATAAAGAGCTGAACAAAACTTACAGGAAATATTCATTCGTCCAAGATAATGACGACCATCTGGGATATCAGGTGTAGGGCCTCCCCGAAGCCTCAGATTAGGAACTTGTAATTCAGCTTCAAATTTATCTTCAACATAGATAGATTCCTCATTATAGTGAACAGATGCATAAGAAGTGCAAATTGTCTGTTGTTGCTTTTTCATTGCTTCTTTCTCTTTCTCTCTCCGTGCACGTTGTGCTAATGAATGATGAGAGGGTATAGTAAGTTGTTCAAGATAATGACGATCATCTGAGGTATCAATTCCAGGGCCTACCCGAAGCGTCGGATTAGGAACTTGTAATTCAGCTTCAAATTCATTTTCAACATATATAGATTCCTCATTAAAACGAACAGATGCATCAGAAGTGCTAGCATGCACATCATATGCCATGTTATCCTGCTCAGCAAGTTCTTGAACGGGATTTTCACTACAAATCATATACAATACTTGTCAAAAAAAAACATATATCATCTACTTACTTTTAAATTTTATAAATATCTTACAGGTTAATTGGTCTTGATGAAGACGTATCTGCCATTGAAAGCAACTCTGCTTCAAGGTTTCTAATAGGAAGATTTGTCTGGGCTTCTTTTTCTCTCTCTTTTCGTGCACGTTGTGCTAATGATCGGCGAGATGGTGTCATCTGTTATTGCTTTTTCATTGCTTCTTTCTCTTTCTCTTTCCGTGCACATTGTGCTAATGAACGATGGGAGGGTATAGTATGTTGTTCAAGATAATGATGACCATCTGGGGTATCAGTTCTTGGGCCTCCCAGAAGCCTCAGATTAGAAACTTGCAATTCAGCTTTAAATTCATCTTCAACATAAATAGATTCCTCATTAAAACGAACATATGCATGAGAAGTGCTAGTTTGCACATCATATGCCATGTTATCCGGCTCAGCAAGTACTTGAACGGGACATTTACTACAAATAACATGCAATACATGTCAAAAATTTATATGTATATCGTCTACCTACTTTTTTAATTCTGTAAATATCTTACGGGTTAATTGGTCTTGATGAAGACGTGCCCGTCACTGAAAACAACTCCGCTTCAAAGCTTCAAACAGGGAGAATAGTACGAGTTTCTCTCTTTCTCCATGCATGTTGTGCTAATGAACAAAGAGATGATGTTGAACTTAAGCTTTCTTCGACACTGATATATTTGCAAGGTGATTGTCTAATTGGACTATAATAGGCATATTCATTTCTGGATCGCTTCCTAAATGTCATGTCATAAGAAATACTTGGGATTAAAAACAATTTCCTACTGCATCAAACATTGTTAAAACCCTATAAAGATGATGAATCTCTAAAATGAAGTAAATATCTTACCGGTTTTGTGGAACTGAAGATGTGCTCGCCACTAACAGTGACTCTGCTTCAAGAAATCAAACAGAAAGATTGGTTCGAAGTTCAGAGTATGAAATTAGTGTTTCGGTCATTTGTTTTTGCTTTTCTTTTGTTTCTTTTTCTCTCTCTCTCTCTCTGTACATGTGCTAATGAACAGCGAGATGGTGTTAAAGTCAAGCTTTCTTCGATATTTGTGCATTTGGAAGGGATCAAACACACATCCCTACTCCAACAAACACAGTTAAAAACCTATCAAGTCTATAAATATTTAAAATAACATAAATATCTTCCCGATTATGTGGAACAACTGAAGATGTGCCGTTCATTGACAGTGACTCCATTTCAAGAAATCTAACAGAGAAATTGGTTCGATTTTCAGAGTACGATATTAGTGGTTTTGGCAGGGACAATATTTTGAGGAAGTGACAATATTTCAAAGGTGGCAATAAATATTTTGAGAGCGACGACAATATTTAGAGGGAGATAACAATATTTAGAGGGTGGCAATATTTTAAGGACGGTGACAGTATTTTGTGAGCGATAATAATACTCGTGTTTGTTGGCACTCGAACGGGGTGACAAAATTCGTTCGGCATCGCCCATAATCGGTTGGGGCATCGACATTAGGTTAGAGAGCCAACACTTGACGAAAATAACATTATACGTCGACGACCCTCACATTCAGAAGTACACCTGGTGAGTTTCAGTTGTTCACCACCTCCCCATCTCTTGCCGGTTCGACACGTAGATCAGGCCCAAGCCCAGAATCAAACCATAACACAAAACAAAACTGTATTGATTTTTTTTTCAAATAATGAAGAAAACTTCACAAATTTCACTGGTAATCTAAGTACGTGGACCTGATATAAAGCCAAGGACAGAAGCTTTTCTTAGCACTTTACAGCCCTAACTAAGACAACCAACTGAAGCCCATACTTCAGTTGCCGCCAATGCATAACTTGGCACTGAGCTGCAGTTCCCTGAAGTCCTACCACTCTAGAGGTTTGGAAAAATATTATTCAACCAAAATGTTTTACAGATTGGCATGTCTTGATCATGGCCGTCCATTACTCAGCCCGGGTTAAGGAAGTAGAACCCAACCAGAATGTTTTACAGATTGGATTAACAATACAATGGATACGCTTTGGAGTACAGAAAAGTAATTTTGTTTTAGTCGATCCATACTTGCCACTGATTTATATTCCACATAGATATCAGCTGCAACTATTTACAACGGTGATCCAACAAACAAAAACTACATCAACATATCATTGTTGTTCTAAAATCTTAATGATGATCCAATAAATAAAAAAAAGGTTTTAAAATTTTTATGATCAAAACCTTGAAAAGAAGAAGGCTGATGAAAGTGATAATGATAGCATTAAAAATCATTGATCAAATCCATCAAAAACCTTTAGGTTTAACCCATCATCCTAAACAATTTACCCAAAAACCTAAATCTAAGCACCCATCAGCCAAATATTGGAGAGCAAGTTGAAGTTGGAGTTGGGGTTGGGGGAAAAAAAATTGCAATTGGAGTTGGGGAAAAAAGAAAAAATGTCACCCATCCTTAACAATTTACCCAAAAAATTCATCCCATAGAAAGTTGGAGTTAGGGGAAAAAAGAAAAAAAAAGAAGAGAAGTATCCCTTCGTCTCCCTCTAGGTCTCTCTCTCTCTCTCTCTCTCTCTCTCTCTCTCTCTCTCTCTCTCTCTCTCTCTCTCTCTCTCTCTCTCTCCAAAGCTGTCGAAGGCGCTTCTCCCCCACCGGCGGCGATGGTGCTGCTGCCGGGCTTGTAGATGGCCTCGAGCTCGCTGAAGCTAGAGCTTGTAGTTGCCGCCGCCGCCGGTTCCCTTGGCCGGGCTCGCTCCCCTCTTTGCTCTTCTTGCAGTAGGCGTTGGTGGAGCTTTCCGGCTCCTTCTGCTTGAAGTTCCGGTCGATGTAGTCGATGTCCAGAGGCCTCCTGCACCCAGAGCATAAAATTTTTGTTTCCTTTTTCTTTGGATTTTTTTTTCTTTTTTGGATTAATATTGTTTTGTCATGCATTTTTGTTGCAAATAGAAAGAAGGAGATTAACAGAAATCTCCATGAAATTCGGCATATTTGAGGACTGAGGAGAAGGACATGGGGTTAGCGATTACCAGAAGGGTTCCTTGATGCCGTCGGCCTCCTCCCGCTGCCACGGGTTGCATGGAACTGGCTCTCGGATCCGTCGTCGCCATATAGAATGCCCCCCCCGGCTGTCGCTGTCGCCGCCGCTGCTCTCGTTCACCACCAGGTTGAAATTCATAGCGATGGCGAGGAAGGACGGTGCCCCCCCTCCTTCGTCGCCGCCTCCGCCTCGGCGGTCGATCGACGAGCCGGAGTTCTCCCGCTCCGACTGCTGCAATTTTCGAAGAGATCAAAGTCAGCAACAAATTCAGCACAGCTGTTAATCTATCTCTTCCAAATGAATGGTACTCACCCTAACAGCAATGAACGGTTGTGTTTGTCTCTTACGGTTTGTCTCTCGACTCAATTAAATGTTTGTCCCCCCCCCCCCCCCACAAAACCCTGAAATATTATATATATATATATATATAGAAAGAGAGAGAGAGAGAGGGCTGTTACGTTGAGCTATGAGCTGCGGTAGAAAAAAATGAGCTGCGGGTATTTTGACCCCCTTAGAAGTTTTGGAATTTGATGAAATTTGGTGAGGGTGTTGTCTATGGTAAGATGATCATCCTCACCAATTTTCATCAAATTCCAAAACTTCTAGGGGGGTCCAATGGTCGAAGTAAAATCTGCAGATTTTAACGGTGACTGCGGACGGCAGATTTTGCTTTGACCATTTGACCCCCCTAGAAGTTTTGGAATTTTATGAAAATTGGTGAGGATGATCATCTTACCCTAGACAACACCCTCACCAAATTTCATCAAATTCCAAAACTCCTAGGGGGGTCAAAATACCCGCATCTCACTTTCTAAACCGGCAGCTCACAACTCACTGTAACATTCCTCTCTCTCTCTCTCTCTCTCTCTCTCTCTCTCTCTCTCTCTCTCTCTCTCTCTCTCTCTCTCTCTCTCTCTCTCTCTCTATATATATATATATATATATATATATATATATATATATATATATATATATATATATATATATATATATATATATATATATATATATATATATATATATATATATATATATATATATATATATACCCTAAATCTCTAATGTTTTGCTCATTTTGCTACAGTTCGTGCTCTTTGCCTTTTGGTATCTTTAAATATTTGTGTCCACAAAATTCCCACCATTTGGTATCTTTAAGAATCTGTGTCTACAATATCCCCACCTTTTGGTATCTTTAAATATTTGTGCCCACAAAATCCTCCAACCAACTAAACATTTTAATAAAACGATTCAAGTCCGGGACTTTGAAATGGTTAATGGACCGGATCCGGGTCATAGATGTAGGAAACGGACCCGGATCGGGTCCAGGTCAGTGGGATAGCATAACGGTTCGGGACTGGGTCGACATAGATCCGAACCGAACCCAATCCGTTGCTAGCCCTACGTGGGGAGGCGCTCCAAGAGCATTTTCCACCCAAATACAAGCACCCGATGCATCCCTTTGATCTTCAATAGGATAGGTGATTGTATGTTAGATACGTAACAAATGATATCTCTACCGAATGACAGACCAGTAAAATAATGACACCTTAGGGCATGTTTGACATCGTTCCAAACTTGTCGTTTCTATTACATTTTAAAAATAATAGCTATTATTTGTTCCGTGGATTGAAGATTTGAGAATGGAATCTCATCGTTCCCTGAGTTTCTCTGCCAACCGAACTTAAAACCACCGAATTAACACTAGATCTGACGATTGACGGGAATACCCTCAGTCGGATGAGATTTAAACAGCTGTTCCGCATGCCAAACACCCCCTTACATAGCATTCAATGTATCTAGTCATTACCTGACTTTTGCTTAATCCTGTATTATTATGGAGTTCTCGCAAATTCATAAAAAAAGGGATGAACCACAAAATTCCAACATTTCCAATAGGTAGATGCATTGTTCGATTGATCAAATGGTTAATATAATCTAGGCACGTGGCAGATTCAATTTTGGAAGTATCTGTTAGACATGGTATTGGAAGCACCCAAAAAGGAGTGATGATATTAGGACTATGCCCATGTATATATACAAGCATATGAGGAGTTGAAACTCTAGACTATCTTATGTGAGGCTAAAACTATACTAATATAACTAACATCTCCCCTCAAACTTAAGGTGGGTCGAACACTGAGAGTTTGCAAATACAATAATAGAAAGCTACAGTAAGAAGGGCATTTGTGGGAAAATATGAAGTTTGTTCTTTGGAGGAGACGAAAGGTAAGAAGATCATGTGACTGATATATTCCTAGCGAGTATAGTAGCAATCAGTTTTTATATGTTTTGTGCGTTCATGGAAGACTGGTTTGCTTGCAATCTGAATTGTGCTTTTGTTGTCGCAATGTAATGGAGTTGGTATGGAGAGAACAACAATCAAATCGCCAAGTAGGCGTCGCATCCAAATGATCTCCATAGTGGTGTTTTCCATGACATTAAATTTAGACCTAGAGGAAGACCAAAAAATTGTGTCATGTTTCTTACTACGCTAGGAGATGAGGGAAGCACCAAGAAATAAGCAAACCCCATACTGGAATGGCGAGTGTCAACATTCCCCCCCGTAATCCGCATCAGAGTAGGCACGCAAGATTAGTGGAGAGGTGGAGAACAAGAATAGTGTTGAGTCATTGTACCACGAAGATAACAAAGAATCCCGGGAACAACTGCATAATGTGAGGAGTGAGGTGCTTCAATATACTGGCAGACGATGCCAGCAACATAGAAAATGCCGGGCCAAGTAATGGTGAGATAGACAAGCATCCCAATGAGTTGATTATATCTAAAGGTTGGGGGAGTCAGAGGGTGTGTGTGTGTGGGTGGGTGGGTGGGTTAGTGGGGGGAGGGGACCTGCTGGCTGTGGGAAAGAAGAGGGGAGGGGTGAGACTGACGGTGGCGATGTTAGAGTTGGGTTGGAGAGAGGTGAGTGTGTAGGGGTGGGGCCGGGGGAGGGAGGTCAACAGTTGGTGTTGGGTGAGGAGAGGAAGGTCGATGGGTGTGCAGATCGATAGGGTGGAGGGGTGTGGGGAGGGAGAGGCTGATGCGATAAAGGGGGTGGGGAGATGATTTTGGCATGGGGAAGCTAGGAAGGGCTGAAGTGAGAGAGAGAGAGAGAGAGAGAGAGAGAGAGAGAGAGAGAGAGAGAGAGAGAGAGAGAGGGTTCAAGCGGGGAGGGAGAGGCTGGTGGCTAGGGTTAGGGTTTGGATTAGGGCTCTGATACCATGTTAGACATGGGTATTGGGAGTGCCCTAAAAGGAGTGATGCTATTAGGGACAATGCCGATGTATATATGCAAGAATACGAGGAGACGAAACACCTAACTATCCGATGTGGGGCTAAGCCTATACATAGTATGACTATATAATAAATAGTCCAAAAAGGACTAAACCTATGTTAGGCATGGGTATTGGGAGCGTCAAAAAAAGAGTGATGTTATTAGGGACTATACCCATGTATAGATACAAACATATGAGGAGATAAAACTCCAGACTATCCGATGTGGGTTAAACTTATAAAGAATATATACAACTATAACTAACAAGTATCGAAAATCGAATAAATAAACTCACTAATCGATCGACCAATATGAACACAACATGTGCGGATCCTAACCATACACGATGCGTTGTTCAATTGATCAAAATGACTAATAACATGTTACAAATGGCATACAAATTTTAAAAAAATGAGTAAATAAACTCAGTGATCAGCCAGCGCTATCCTTCAAATGCATGCATAACCCCATGATCAAAATATTGTCTAGCTAGCACGATCAAATAAGTGGATGGCATGGCCTAACCGCAAGACGAACACATCATGGGCATTATGAAAGCCGTGAGTGGAAATTATCGGGCGCAACAATCGTATCGAACCACCCTACTCCAAAGTCTATATAAGGGAAGAAATCCGATGTTTAGACGACATCGGACTCGAATATAAATAAGGACAGTCCACAACTTACTCCTATCGACTAATATCACTATATTTATTTTCAGTCATATAAATATAGTATTTCACTTTCTTCTGATCGGCCGAAGGTTTACTATGTTTTCAAGTACCAATTACTTTTATGCGCATAATTTTAGCTTCATGTATGTTTTCCAATTCAATGACTTCGCCTATCCAGCTTGTGCTTTGTGAGGGGTGTGTTTGCTAGATATGCATTGTTGGTCCATTCCCTAATAACTTATGCGGACAATTGGTGGAATTGGTGTTGATTGGTGGCTTTGGTTGGTTGTGGAGCGTACGTGACTTAGGGTCTAGCTCTAGCATGGCATCTGGCTCCAGCTTTAAAAAATATATAGTTGCTTTAAGGGGGGTGATGAAGTGACGAT
The DNA here is from genome assembly GCA_947650365.1 of Chamaelirium japonicum. NCBI lineage: Eukaryota > Viridiplantae > Streptophyta > Magnoliopsida > Liliales > Melanthiaceae > Chamaelirium > Chamaelirium japonicum. The sequence goes on along the minus strand of OX393557.1, from coordinate 27,451,752 downwards.
ACGCTAGCACTTTATGAGAAATAATTTGACACTAATTTTATTTAAAATGGACAACTTAAATGAAAAGGGCATGCTGGACAGCTATGATGGATTATTAATATTAGCTATATATCCACCCTCCATTGATCTGTCCTTCCTCACAACCCGTCGGGATTGGTACCCAGTTTCCATACAGAGAGGGGATAGGATGAATGGAGTGGTTGGTTTCAGACTTGCAAAAAAAAAAATGGAAAAGGGCATGTTGGTGATGTACGTCTACGATGACATGTGAGTAAGGCATCCGATGCCTGGGGCATCTCCGGTTAGTCGCGACGCATATGGATCTGAGAGATCTTCCAACTTTTATGGATGCGAATAGATGTTGGTGGTCGAGATGGAGCAGCAGAGGTACGTGGTTGCATTAGCATCATTGATGGAGGTGGTAGTAGGAGTTTTTATTTATTTATTTGCTAGACCAGCCAAGCTGTCAGAGGACAGGGCGGTAGAGCAAGGGCCCAGAGATCAAAACGGAGGAGAGACAACAACAGCTATTTATTAATTCCATAATCATGTGACCATGACATCAGTGGCCAAGATTCGCACGCGCAAACAAGGCACAATGGCAAAAGTTCGCCCCATGGTTTCCATTCCGGGGGTCGAAGAGAGAACCTCTCCAACATGAGAGAGAGAAAGTAACACAAGGCCAAGAGCCCGTTGGTGTTGATGCATTGGATCGATGACTCGATTAGAATATTTTGCCTAAACAGATCTGAAATTCTTTAGTCAATTGCAGCTGCCTCTCAATCCACTTTATGTGGGCACTTCTATTTCACCAAGAGAATCTCACTACTGATTGGATTTGACCGTTGAATTTAAAATAAAACACATTTACTCATATTTACAGCTACAAGAGGAAGACCAGAATCGGAGAGGAGCCAACAGAGGACAATCGGGCTCGACCGGATGATCTCTCTCGGCTTCTAATTGGGTCCCCAGCAGCTCAAGAACATGACTTGCCTCACCGACTCCTCGGATCGCTTGGCCTCTTCTCTTCTCTCAGATGAAGGAGGCGGCACCACCCTACCGGCCTGAGAGAAGGACCGAAGGTCGCTCCTGACATGTTGATGGAGAGACCTCAAGGCGTAGTTCCATCGGCACAACCCTGCTTGGTCCTTGAGCGCTTCCACCGCGGCGACGCTCGCCGCCGCGACCAACGAAGCCCGGCTTGGAGAACCCATCTCTCTCTCTCTCTCTCTCTCTCTCTCTCTCTCTCTCTCTCTCTAAAGGAGAATCTGAGTGCAAGTAGCTGGTGGTGTTGTGGGTTGATGTGAGAGAAGAATAAGTATATAGGCCCCCATATATAGATTTGGAGAAGAGGGAGATGCGGTGGGAGGTATGGAGGAGAAAACTGGATGCGCATTGCTGCTGGTTTTGGGATTCAGCTTCCCGAAAAACAGGGGGCTCTGTTTTTTTTTTTTTAGGTTTTATGTAATTGAGGGGCTTATATGTAAATATCACTTTGACAGGGGTTTATAAGTAAATAAAGAAGATTACAGGGGACGATTTTTATGGGAAATTTTATTCCTACCCCAAAAATCTGTAATTAGCCCCCATTTCCAACAAACTTGAACACACCACATTTTTTTTTTCATACACCATTCCTATCCCAAAAATACCCTTCTCTCTTATACCCACCTTCAATACACCCCAGTTAAATGGCCCGCCCCAACTTGATTATACCCCAATCAAACACATAACCCCTTAAATATATCTCAATTATATGCACTCTTGAATTCACCCCATTCTTAAATAAACCCTATGTAGTTGGCTGGTACTTGAAGCCACAAGTAGGGCTGCAACTTGGGCGGGCCAATCCGAACCCAACCAGAGTCCAACCCGAACCCAACCTGAATTTGGGTGGGCTAACCCGAACCCAACCCAAATTATTTATCCTCTATCATATTGAAGCCGGTCAATCCACCCCGCACAACCCGATCAACCCGGCCAATCCGACGGGTTGGGTTTGGCCTAAGGATGTTCAAAGAGACCTTAGGCAGGGCTGGGTTGGGGGTACAAAAGACCTTGAGTTAAGGCTTTGGGATTTGGGGTACAAAAGAAAAGGGCATTGTTGGTATTAAAGAATTGTTGAGAAAGATATTGAGAAACGGTAGGGAGCTGGGTCTAATTACAGAATTTTAGGGTACGAATAAAATTTCCCTTTTTTATTGGTAGAAACCATTGGCACCAATTCTTTATGAACAATACCGGGCGGCTCCCGTCTCCAACTGAGAGCTCAGTTGGTAAGACACGTGCGCAACCACCATGGCCTTGCTCAAGGGGGAATAGGTGCTTCGGCACTCAGTGGAGGAGACACATGGGGCCCAAGGGGGGTAGCTGCCCCCCGCCCCCGGGGTTGGCAATAGGGATGGCAACGGTGCGGTTTAAAACCGCAAATCACGGAAAACCGCACCGCATGGTGCGGTTTTGGTTTGCCAAAATATAAAACCGTCGCGGTGCGGTGCGGTTTCGGTTTGCGGTTTCGGTGTTGCGGTGCGGTTTCGGTTTTATCCAAAACCGCAAAAAACCACACCGTTTAGACCATTATAATGTTAAACCGCGGTGCACCGCACCACACCGCACCGCATGGTGCGGTTTCGGTTTTACATACGGTACACCGTCGCGGTGCGTTGCGGTTTCGGTGTTGCGGTGCGGTTTCGGTTTTGCCCAAAACCGCACCGAAACTGCACCGTTGCCATCCCTAGTTGGCAATGGGTCATGTCGGATCGGGGTCGTGTCGGGTCTAGTTTCGGGTCATGTCTAAAACCCCTAGACCCGGACCCGACCCGTTTAACTAATCGTGTCTAGACCCTAAACCCGTACTTAACCCGTTTATAAACAGCTAGACCCGATAAAACCTATTTACCACATAGGTCTATTCAGTTGACCCGATTGACCCAATCTGCCCCAATCCGACTCGACCCGACTTGACCTGATAAGATCCGTTGGTACTACATACTACAGTTACGGATTGCGAGTAGACCCGACCTGACCCGGCATGACCTGTTGAGTTTTAAACGAGTCATCCCGAGTCTATCGTGTCCAGACCCTAAACTTGGACCCGACCTGTTTATTAAAAGGGCCTACCGTGTCAACCCGTTTACAACCCAAACCCGTTTAACCAATACCCAGACAAGCTAACTTTGTGTCGGGTCTGCCGTGCTGGGTTCAGAATTGTCAGCCCTACCCCCGTGACAATTGACAACCATTGCCCCCTATGTATCTGTGGGGGAGGATTTCTATCGTCGTACGTAATCCCTCTCTAATAGTCGATTGAAGATTTGACCCTTCAGGATGTGGCGCGCTTCGAAGCGTTGAGCTATCGCTCAGGCATTATAGAGTAGAGAAATAAAGAGAGTTAATACAGGATGTGATGACGGAGTTCTGCCAAAGCCTACGTCTCCGGGCGGTATGACGCAACCTTTGAATCCACTATGTCTGTGTGTAAAAAGTAGAACTACTCTCGACAGACTGATGAGTGCTTCTTACAAGTAGACAGGGGGTCGAATAATCTTAAAGGGAGTCTGAAAACCAGAAAACTCGAGGAGCTCTGGAAAACAGAAAGTAGGATTCTGGTCTGGAATTTTGGATCTGGAATATTTTTATGGTTGGCTATATATAGTAGTTTTGATTTGTGAGGAATATTTCAAGAATATTCCCAGGTATATTTGGGATTCTGGTAAATACTTGGGGGGATTTACCAGACCACAGATAGTACAAGTGGGCCCCAAGCAAGGCTGCGGGTCCCACTATTGTCTTCGAGGGCCCCAGGCAGGGCTGCGGGTCCCACTATCGTCTTCGTGGGCCCCAGGCAAGGTACAAAATCTTACGATATTTCACAAAATATCGCGAAATATTTCGGTTTTTCCAGACCTCGACACGAAATGTCTACTGCGATATGAAACGAAAAAGAAATCACGATAATATCGCGATATATCGTGATATTTCGCACGATATATTTGTCGGCACGAAATATCGCGATATTTCGTGGAAATTTCGAGATATTTCAGAAAATTTCGAAATTTTTCGGGATTTTGGCATCGAAATATTGGGACTGACTGGTTATAAAAGGGGACTGTGGGTTTCGGTTTCAGCAGTTTATTTACATATAATAACATCGTCTTACTTAATTTTTATTTTCTCCATTTACTTTAAGTTATTATATGTAAATAAGCAAATACCCCCCCATTTGATTTCAATAAAAATATCAAAAAAATCAAAAACCAAGTGAATCAAAAAGTAGGTTTTCAGTTTTAGTAGGAGAAAACAGTTTTTTCGGTTTTTCATAAAATTTGTATGTTGAGAAAAGTGGTTAAATCAACTCATGTTTAGCTCAAAAAATTCCACAAGATGTAGAACTACAAGTACATCTAGAAAACCATGGTCCGTCAAAGAAAATTTTGAATGTATAAAAACTTTTCTTTATAAAAACTCATTTTTTCAGACTTAGTAAAAAAACAGTGTTTTGCATTTCAGCATAATTTTTGTACGATTTCAAACTTGCACAACTTTCTTGTTTTAAGTCCATTTTCAAAATCGTTTGAAGCATTAATTTAACAATCAACTAATCTTTATTTGGAAATATTTTTCTCCACAAAAAAGATTAAAAACCATTTTAAAAACATAGATCAAAACAGGATCAAACAAGACAGCACAAGACTCATAAACTCAAATGCAGAATACATGCTTTGTGATGCCCTACACCCGTAGATAGGGTATAAATATTATCTGAGTATTCTAAAACATGTATCTAAACTTAGTTTATGACTATCCAGAGTTTCATTCAAAAATTCCATTAAAAAATCAATATTTCCACCATTTCCATCAAATCACAATATTTCCACACTGTCGAAATATTTCCACGAAATATTTCCATTTTCCAGGAGGTCGAAATATTGACCGAAATGGAAATTTCGAACCTTGGCCCCAGGTAGGTTGCGGGTTCAACTGTTATCTTTGTGGCCCCCAGGCAGGGTTGCAGATCCCACTGTCATGTTTGTCGGACCCAGGCAGGGCTGCAGGTCCCGCTGTTAGGCGTTAGCCAGATTTTGCACCCACAATTATCTGGGAACCTGTGGTGCAAAACTGGTTGTTCAGGGCTACGCCTCTAAGACCTCACTCGATCCTGCATGCGAGCCGACCGAACGGTGCACTCTTTTGTGTTACAACTAACCAACTTGCACAACTCTGGATGAGTTGATGCAACTTCTACAACACCACCACCATTGAGCCTTTTGTTTCATTGTCCTGCATGACGGTGGTGACATGCTCTCCTTGCGTTATGTTTCGCTATGAGGTCCATCGTTTTCTTTGATGTCAGTATGGGGATGTGAGGTCTACTGTACGTTCGTTGTGGCGAGCGACGGCTGCTGCTCGAGCCAGAACAAATCCATATGGTAAGGTGTGACGTAGGAGTTGACCTGTGGGCGAGGGAGGAGTAGAGAGAGTTGTAGCATGATGGTGTGGAAGGGTTGCTCGAAGAAGTAGGGCATCATCACTGGTAGCAACGATGACGACGTCTAAGGAGGAGGACTGTAGAAGTATTCCGTCAATGGGGGTTGGCGATTCAGGGACGTAGAGGGGTGCCCAAGGATTCAGTAGTCGGGTCATGTTTGGGTTGAACGGAGCTGCGGAGGTCTGGGTGGAGGGAGAGGGTAGGCAAGCTTTGGCTTGTCTTCAACAGTGCCCGCCAACCCTCTGCTAGAGGTTGGCTAGTTGCATGTTTGTTGACCCACTATCCGAGCCGGCAATCGTCCGTCTGCCGACCCAATGTCTGGGGTAGACATGCAGAGGTATGATTGATGGTGAAGGTTGATAGTAGTACGTTTGGTTGAATGTCGAGGGGTGCTGCGTCTCTACGTTTGGACGACTTCCTGACTTTGAGGTGGAGCAGAGAAAGAGCACCCTTCCAGATTTCAAATGGTGAGGATTTTTTTTTTGGTAAACCTGAGAGAAAACGAGATGGGGTTGAGGAGCAATGATCTTCGAGATATGCTCTAACGGATTCGCGGATATGCAGCGGGCGACTGGGAACGAAGCTGGCTTTTTCTCTTTTTTTTTTACAAAAAAAGTCACAATATCTTGTACCGAACAGATAAGGTCGGTAAATAATGTCTCTGTTGTGATGGGCAATCAATGTCTGACCAATTTTGGTAGGATTCCAATATACCATCAAACTAGAAAAAAAAATAGGAATCTTGAAAAATCATTTATCCAAGACATTGGACAAAAGAACATGACACAAAGTGATATTATCCAGGTAAATCAATGTCCAACCTAATTTACTAGCTAAGGGTCTGTTCTTTTGAGTGAAAACATAGTGTGGAAACTCATAAGTGAAGGGAAACGGGATTTCCTGGCTACTTTCATGTGTTCTTTTGTGACATGTCATGGAAGAAATTCAATTTTCCGAGTGCTTTATTTCCCTGACGAGTGTGGAAACAAAGTCCGTGCAAAAGGGGCAGAAACTACGTTTCTCCCCAACACGAAGAAATCCTCGACTTCGACGGCGATTTTCACGAGATCCCTCTCACAGTCTCCGTCATCTCTCCAGCCATCATTCTGACGATCCAAGGGCAGAACCTCGTCAGACTTCTTTCTCTGATCTCTAACCCTATGCACCGGCTTTCCATGGATGCCCTATTTGTCCATATTTCATAATATGTTCGAAATTTTTTAGGGTTTATTGCGGTGGTTGATAGCTCATCTTCAAAACAAATTGTTCTTTTTGCACACACTGATGATTTTTGGGTATTTAATTTTTATACATTTATGGACAAACCCAATTTGTGATGGCAGAGTGAAGGGTTTTTTTTTTTCTTTCTTTCATATGTTTTACCTGCAACCAAATACAACTCTATTGCTTTCAACTTAATTGCTCAACCTGGATGGGGAGGCCTTTTAGCCTAACGGGATGAGGATGTCTATCAGAACACACCATATCGGGGTTAGAGCATCTCCAACGGCCTCCGAAGAGAGATATGACATTGCTTCAGTCATAACATGGATATTTTTCTTGGATTATGAATATACCACTTTGGTTACTGTATGAGAGGGATATTGATCTCTTAAGCTTTTTAACTTTGGTTACCTGCTGCGATTTGGTCTTGGATCTGCCATCAAAAAGTTTCCTACTCATATGGGTGCAAGATCTGAAAACTGTTTGTGCGATTCGGTCTCGAATTCATTCTATTTGTTATTGCTGTCTCATTTATTTTCTGTAGACTGTTTGATTTCTTCCCTTAATTTCCCTGCTATAAAGAACAATGGAAATTGTGTTTGATTTCTTCCTTATATTTCCTTGTTAAAAGAACAAAAGAAATAAAGCAGCATGAAAATAATTTCCGCAGAAATTATTTTCTTTATTTTATTTTCTAGGAAACTAAAAGAACAGATCATAAAAGAACGGACTAGGCATTTCTGTTTTCCATCTCAAAGCGCAGTGATCATGGAATTGAGAACTCCAACCAAGAGGATCTCAGGACAAGATTGGATTTGACCGTTGAATTTAAATCGAAGCACATACACTCATATTTACAGCTACAAGAAAAGACCCTGAATCGGCTTCTAATTGGGTCCCCAACAGCTCAAGAACATGATTTGCCTCACCGACTCCTCGGATCGCTTGGCCTCTTCCCTCCTCCTCTCAAACGAAGGAGGAGGCGCCACGCAACGGGCCTGAGAGAAGCACCGAAGCTCACTCTTCACATGTTGATGGAGAGACCTCAAGGCGTAGTTCCATCGGCAAAACCCCGCTTGGTCCTTGAGCGCTTCCACCGCCGCGATGCTCGCCACCACGACCAACGACGCCCGCCTCGCAGAACCCATCTCTCTCTCTCTCTCTCTCTCTCTCTCTCTCTCTCTCTAAAGTCTCCAAAGGAGAATCTGTTGAGTGCAATTAAGTAGTTGGTGTTCTTGTGGGTTGATGTGAGAGAAGGATGAAGTATATAGGGCCCATATATAGATCCGGAAAAGAGGGAGAAAACGGGATGCGCACTGCTGCTGGTTTTGGGATCCAACTTCCCGAAAAACAGGGGGGCTCTGTTTTCTTTTCTTTCTTTCTTTTTTTTCTTTTTTTATTGGTAGAATAAGGGAGGGCTCGACTGCTTGTTTAGTTCTTTAACATTGGCACCGATTCTTTATGAACAAGATCCGGCGGCTAACTGATAGCTCAGTTGGTAAGACATGTGCGCCGTGGCCTTGCTCAAGGATGAATAATTTAAAAGTGCTTTGGCACTAGGTCATGTGCGGACCCAGACTCTTTTTTTCGGTTTGTTGGAAGCCGCCAGACATTGGGGTCCTCAAGTTGAATTTTGACGGACTGTCCACGGTGGCGATCGTACAGGATTGTCACTCTCTTCTACGGTGCTGCGGTGTGTGGAGTCTCCCGCGTATATCGGGAGGGAAACGTTGTTGCGGATTGGTTAGCTGGCTCGACATGTCGAACTGGGACCTCTTCGGTCTTCTCCAGCGCATTGCCACAATTTCTTCATCGTCTAGTGGTTTGGGAGGCTTTGGGCCTCCCCCTGTGAGATGGTTCATGGCGTCCAGGGCATGGTAGTGTAATCTGTTTACCAAAAAGAAGAAGAAAAAAAGAAGAAGAAGAAGTGGTTCGGTATATTTCCTTCCTCTTTGTTGTGGTGGGCCTTCCTCTCGTTTTAGGGCTTGTTTGGTTTAATGTGAGTTGGAACCCACGTGTTCTGGTCCACATGAACATGATTTTTTTGATCGTTTGGTTATCTTCTCCGCTTCCCGGCTAGGGATGGCAACGGGTCGGGTTTGGGGCGGGTCGGCCCTATCCCGAACCCGCCCCATTATATTTTATCCCGCCCATACCCGTTCCAAACCCGTGTCGGGTTTTGAGGGTAATTCCTAAACCCGTCCCAATTAGCATTGAAAAAACCCGTGCCCGCCTCGCCCCGCCCCGTTTATGCATTGCGGGTCGGGTCGGGTCGGGTCGGCTTCACCAAAACTGCATATTTAGCTTCTTGGACCCATCTAATTGCAGCTCTACATGGAGAAGAGTATTGAGTAAAAATTCTGATAAGCTAAGAGCAATAGTAAGCATACTCATCAAAAGTATGCTTACTATTGGATGGAAGCATACTCATCAAAGGTATGCTTACTCATCAAAGACTCATATGATAGCCTGATAGGTTATATACCCGGGTCGGGTCGGGGCGGGTTGGAGTAAAACCCGAACCCGACCCGAACCCGACCGGGTTTTAAATGCAAATCCCAAACCCGTCCCAAACCCGTTTTTGAGTATCCCAAACCCGTCCCAATAGGGTCGGGTCGGGTCGGGTAGCCCGATAAACCCGAATAATTGCCATCCCTATTCCCGGCTGCATCAATTGGAACTCCCGGTTGTGGTTGGTTCATATACAAACTTAGTGAGTTTGTACACCACGGTTTTTGCCCGAAGTACCCTAGCTCATGTAGTTTGCACCCCCTTGTTGACCCGCAACTCATGAGTGTTGACACCGAAAGGAATTCCTCGACTGCAGACGGCACGATCTAGTGTTTCCTTGGTGTTCTTCGCCTCCTACCTCTTCTCTTGTATTGTTGCTTTCAACTGTGGTGAGAGCCGCCTCTTTTTGCTTCGTAGTGGAGCTCGATTGTCAAAGGTGCTCCATCGTTTGCTCATCTCTCTCTCTCTCTCTCTCTCTCTCTCTCTCTCTCTCTCTCTCTCTCTCTCTCTCTCTCTCTCTCTCTCTTTCTCTCTCTCTCATATAAGGTTTCCTCCTTCCAAGGTTCAAGATCTTGACTATTTTCTTTCATTTTCATGTTGCGATGTAAGGTTTGATCAATCCAATAGCCAAAAGCTAAGACTTCTGAAGCTGTGATGCCAAGATGGATGAGATGAGGTGAGGCGTCCAAGATCAACGAGTTAGTCCCACATAGCCTGAAGAAAAGGAGATCATGAGCTACTTATATAATTTCTCATTCCAAACATAGAAGATGTGTTTTAAAACCTTGTGCCGCTACGAATTTCATATGAACTCCATATTTAAGCATGCTTGGGTGAGAGTAGTACTAGGATGGGTGATCTCATGGGCAGTCCTCGTACTAGCATGGACAAAGCAGACAATATCTTGAGTGTTTAGGGTTGATGTTACAAAATGGTATCAAATTCGGTTCTCCTCGCAGGGGGGAGGGGTTTAACCCTATACTTGGACGTGTAGCCCTTAAGGGGGGGTGGATTGTGACGACCAAGATCCAATAGCCAAGAGCCAAGACTCCTAAGGCTGTGATGCCAAGATGGATGACATGAGGTAAGGTGTCCAAGGCCACCGAGTTAGTCCCACATAGCCTAGAAAGAAGGAGATTATGAACTACTTATATAATTTTTTCTCTCAAACATAGAAGATGTATTTTAAAACCGTGCGCCACTATAAATTTCGTAAGAACTCTATAGCTAAGCGTGCTCGGGCGAGAGTAGTACTAGGATGGGTGACCTCCTAGGAAATCCTTATGCGGGTACGGAAAAAGTAGACAATATCTTGTGTGTTTGGGGCGGATGTCACATTGCTTCAAACTAGGGTTTAATTTTTGCCGAATTGTATGACTGAGCCTTTGATTTCTCTTATTGAAGAGGGTTTATGTAATTTTTGATCCGTTGCATGTCTGGGCATTTTCTTTGATCACATTTGTTGCGAATAATTGTTTGACTTTGGCCTTTTGCATGTCTGGGCCTCTTCTTTGATTACTTTTTGTTGCGATCTATGGTTTGATTTTCACCCATTCCATGCTAGTCTCTGATTTCTCTTATTAAGAGAGGGTCTCTGCCTTTTTTTAGCCCTTTGCATGTATGATCTTCTTCTTTGATCACATTTGTTGTGATCTAGGGTTTGATTTTGGCCATTTGCATATTTGAGCCTATGATCCCTAAACTTGAGAGAGGATTTCTATAATTTTTTGCCCGTTGTCGGACCACCACTACAAGCCACTGCCAGACCGCCATCGGTCGCCTATCGGACCACCGCTCGCTGGTCTGTGCGATATCGGAAAATGAGCTACTTAGCCACTGTACCTCATTGGATTAGCCAATTTAACATGTTTAGATCGAATCAAGTGGTTCCAACCAAAATGGATTGGGTTAAATCAATTTGGTTCAAACCCATTTAAGTCATTCGGGCCAGCCCAATAGTTGGCAAGTCAAAGTCAGTTAAATAGTATTGGGCTTAGCCAAACTACTAAGCTTAATTTATTTGGGTTGAGCCCATTAGGACCAAACCCATATGGTCTCAATTGGACACTATCAAATAAATTTCAATTAAGATTGGATTTAATTAGTTTTAAGCAAATCCATATTTCTAAATAGAACACGTTAAGTAAAGGCAACCCAAAATTCCACTAAAGATATCCAGAAACCCTTAAACTAGACATACATGCGTCTTTTAGATATATCTTGAGCAAACAGACACAAAATTTGGTTCCATTTGTGGCGACATACTCATAACAGAATGACCTACCACCTATGAAGAATTTAAATAAAACCGGAGTATGTAGAATTATGGCCACATATACCTATACCCTAATTTATTTTATGGAATTCCCAAGAAATCTCATATTGGGATTCGCACCATCTCTTCATCCAAAAATTAGGGGATTTGATCCTTAAATTATGGTTAACTTCCATGTAAGAATTATTTTTTAATCATGAATATTCTGGTGTTATAAAAGTGAAAAGTTGACTAGCTGAAGGGTTTGAAGCTAGCCCAGACTATAGTCTGAAAGATATTTTTAGGTGTGGGGCTTGCCCTAGCTGTGGTTTAAAAGCTAGGTATCCCTAAGTGTTGGGTTATTTATGGCTTTGATCTAATTAAAAGAGAATATCCTGAGTTTGGGGTTGTTCCTGGCTGTGTTATGTTACTGTCCCGAGCATAGGCTTAAAAGTAATCAAAGATGGTCTATATATCCACCTTTAACAACACTTAATGATATGTTTAGATATAAATTCTGTCACATGATATTTAGATCGAATTTTATGCGTATAATGAACTACTGGGCTATTGAAAGAAATTGAAGCTCACGTACCCCCCGACCTACAGATGACATTGTTGTAGATACTAATGTTGCAAGGCAGAAGGATATTCATGAAGGAGCTGACCCTATAGAAGCCGGAGGTCCTATGTATGACTGAGTGAGCCTTTCTACACTAGAGATAACAAACCCAAGCTTGAGAAGCGAGGAACTTCGAGACTTATTCTCTTTATATATTTTTCACTTCTTTTAAAATACTTGGCTACGTAATTGCATTTTTGAATTGAATAAAAGGCTCTATTTTTGAATTGAATTGCATTCTTGGCTCATGGGGATCTGGTTGTTTTGCATCGGAGTGATGGATCTAGACCTGACCGACGTCTGTCGTGGTTTTTACAGTCCCTCCGTTGCTCGGTTATGATTCCTGGTGGTCTGAGGAGATGGGGTTTCGAGGAGGTTCGGGGTGGTGCAGCTCTTCGTCTCTGTCGAAGCTGAAGGTGATAGTGGATCCTATCTGGTATTGTTCCAATTTTTGTTGTCAGTTTGTTTTGTTTGTTGTGTTTAGAGCGAGTGTTTTCTCTTCTTAGTATGTTATTCACTGTCGGAGTCCAACGAGTGGTGTGCTAGCTGGAGCGGTGTTGTTAGTGTGCCCCTCAAGTTACTGGTCAGTTTTTGTCCCTGATGGTTGGCGGTCTGTGTTGCTCCTGACGGTTGACGGGCTATGTGTATCTGTGCCGGTGGGCAGACTCTTTGCTCTCGCCGGTGGGCAGTCTCTCCTTTGTTGTGCCAGCATGTGGCATCTCCTGGAGATCCGTTTGTGACCTCTCCTTTCAATAAACCAACAAAAACAAAAAGCAGGGTAAAATTCAAAATTTTACAAAAAGTTTGTTAATATGCTCAACTTTGGTTTAGGTTGCCTGACCCCGTTGCTTCAGAACAATCCAAATTCAGTTCGGGCTGAATTTTTCCAACCCGAACCCAAGCCAGTCTTCAAGTAAGTGAGCCAAAACCCAGACCTGACTCGGGTTGGGTCAGGTTTAACCCGGCTAAGTTGCACCCCCATGATGGTTGCAAATGGAGACCAGTTAAGCTTCACTGGAAACTATCACTAGTACTCCATCAACTTGTTTTACTCACATAGGTGTGGATATCTTTTTTATGAATCTCTAATTAGTGTTTGAGACCTACACATCTGAAGGACCTTTCCCCTGATGTTATGTTTAATGCCGAGACATCGAAGTCTCGTCAAAATTGATCCGATATCAATGTCTGAGATTGGTGAGACATTAAACTTAGCTTCAACCCAGCTCACCCAACCCCACCACCACCCGCACATCGGCTTGCAACCGCTCTCACCGCCGCAACTCCAACCGATAGCCACCATCGCCTGCCACTGTCGCCATCCACCACCGATTACCTCCAACCACCACCAGTCACCACCGAACCCATCACTGCCTCCCCGTTTAACCACCACCATCGACCACCTTCAGCCACCACCGTCACCGTTGTCGCCGTTGTCGCCCCTATAATTAACTGTCCTAGCAAACTTAAAAAGTTTTTTGATCATGCGAAAAGAACATGGGACATTCGATCATACAACATTTAATTTCCTGAAAAACATTTCCCAAGATTGATTTCGATTCGATTTCGAAAGACCAAGAACACGTTCTCAAAATTACATCGACCCAAGTCCCAGAATTCCGGAGCCATTGCACGCCGGCAGAGCACCAACAAAGACAGCCCAATGGAAACCTGGCCATCCCTCATAAAACGTCAGTTGGGACCCCAACACACTAGGTGCACGACTACCTCCGCCTTCTCTGCCTTCCTCCTCCTGATCCTCTCACTGCTGCTCTCACCCGCCGCGCATCCACTGGCGGGTTGGGCACCGGTGGCGGCGGTCGGGGACTGCCCGGCCGCCGCACGCGAGAAGGATCCGAGGCTGCTCCTAGCGTGCTGGTGGAGGGACCGGAGGGGGTAGTTCCATCGGCACAGCCCCACTTGGTCCTTGAGAGCTTCGACCATGCCGACGCTCGCCGCCGCGACCACTGAAGCCCGGGTTGCAGCACCCATCTCTGCTCTCTGTGTGTGGTGACGTGAATCCAAAGGGAAATTCGCAGTGGAAGTCGTGGCGTGGGTTTGATGGGATAGAGAGGGTTGATGGCCTCCCTTTTTATAGAGAGACACGGAAAGAGGGGGGAGCAGAGGCGAGCGGCTGCTGGTTTTGGGATCCCATTTCCGGGGATACTGGGTGCTCCGTTCGTTTATTAAGCCAAAACAGCCAACTGAGCCAAGGTTTCAATAAGTTCAAAGCCTTTAGTAATCCCAATTGAGGCACGTGGTTTTGCCTTTTTTTTTTTTGTTTGTTTATTTTAGTCCAAATCTCCCCTTGTCGGTGGGCCCCGATAGGTGGGCCCGGCGCACATTACTGCCGCATGCAGTCGGCTGGAGTAGATTCACTTTCGGGTTGCCTGCGATCATCCGGATATGATGCACATCGAGCCCACCAACCGGGGCCGACCTATTGGGTACCACGAACCAACATCGAGGAGTTGGCACTACTTGTCATGGTGGACTGGTACATTTGGAAGGCGTGCAATCGTGCTGACTTCGATAAGAAAGTTGAGCTTTCGGAGATGACATTGTGTAGGGGTCGATATTTTTATTCAGGCTAATGCGCAATGGTCCCAGTCTGCTGATGGGCCGCCGCATCCAAGGCCCAATAGGTGTCAAATGGGAACTTCATGTTCCTTTCAAGTTAAATTTTGATGGATCTTATGACCTTCGTTCCAAGGCGACTGGCTCAATTTTATGGTTCGAAATCATCATGGGCAACTGTTGGTGGTTGGTTCTTCTCCTTTTTGTTCTAATGAGCAGGAAGCGGAATTTTGGTGATTATGACACGAACTCCTTACTATCCAATGTTTTTGGCCTCATACAACTCTCTCTGTGGAGGGTGACTTCTGTGGGTGCAAAATCTGGTTAATACCCAACAATGGGACCCGCAGTCTTGCCTGGGGTCCACGAAGACGACAGTGGGACCCACAGTCATGACTGGGGCCCACAGGAACGACAGTGGGACCCGGAGACCTGTCTAGGACATGCGAATACGACGGTGGGACCCGCAGCCCTGCTTGGGGCCCACACATTATTTGGGTATGGTAAATTTCGTCGGATATTTACGAAAACCCCCGATATTTCCAAACTACTATATATAGCAGACCCGACAAATATTTCAGATCCGAAAACCAAGTATGATTCCATTATTCCATATCCTACTTTCTGTTTTTCAGAGCTCCCAGAGACTTCTGATATTCAGACTCCAGTCAACCATTCTCCACCCTCTGTTCACCTATGTAAGCACTTCTCGGCCTGTCGAGAGTGGCTCAACTTCTTTAGAGATACTGGATTCAAAGGTTGAGTCTTACTGCACGGAGACGTAGGCTTCGGTCGAATTTCGTCACCACATCTTGTTTCAATATTTTCTCTCTTTTTACTCTACAGTGATAGTGTGACAGCTCAGCGCTCTACAACGCACCATATCTTAAAGTTCTACCCATCAATCGACTGTTGGAGAGGGACCGTACGACAGTCGTAATCCTCCCCCACAGTTTGGCACTGTCTGTGGGATATCTCGCTATCGACTAACAACCTCCGTGCTTTCCAACTCCTTCAGTCAAGCAACCAACTACCGATTGCCCGAGCAATCCGTTTGTCTCCATCGCTACACCAGAATGGCGAAAATACGACATGTGGACCAACCAGAGGAAAGTAACATGCATCCAGACGCTCAACATCCAACGACTCACTCAATGAGTCATCGGTTTGTAACAAGTCAACGCCCTGAGTAACAACCCGTTGTTGATTCAAGTAGTCGCCCGTTGGTTGATCGCGCCGCTCAGACTCAACCTCGGCAATCTTCTCAACTTGCCGACCCGACTTCTCAACATTTAAGGAAAACACATGTCTCACCCGTTGCCGACCCTCAAGCGACGTATAAGATCACGGCAAAGGCCCTCCGACAGAGCGCCGTCGGAGCAGGAGTTGACCTTCCACGGCCAGCCGCCGGTATCAGTGACGGAGCAGACGTCCGCCGGCTGCTTAACCGGTCCCCCGCTCCTTCCAGACGTTCTATCTTCGACACCTCCCGACGGTCCCTCGAGCCCTCTTTGAGGGGGCCCTCGCCTCTCCCTTTTAGACAGACAGTCTGGGAGCGCCTTGACGAGTCAACTCGTCAACCCAAGCCTCTCGGCTCTAAATCATCCTCCGACCCATACAGTCAGAGGGAGGTTCGAAACGGAGGACATCACTCTAGAACTCAGTCGCATTTCAACAACGACTGAACTCTAGTGGAGCATCGCTAGGAGAGGAAGGTTTTTTAGTCCCACCTTCCTCCAAGCCGTATCTCCAACCAACGAGACGATCGTAGGAACGACCACGCTTTCGAAGGGCCACTTCATTGGCAAATTTTTTGAGCTCAGTTTTTTCGAAGCTAGAGAAATCCCACTCTCCCCAAGTTCAACTGTTTAACGGGACATCCGACACTGCACGTCCTCGCCTTCAAGTAAGCGTTGACACCACATGACCTCGACAACCAGGTTCTATGTCGCACCTTTGATAGCAGCCTGGATGACATATCGTTGGACTAGTATCATAATCTTCTGACAAGCTTTATCAACCTGTTCGAAGACCTGGCGGACCTCTTCGTCTAGCACTATTGGCTGTACCACAAATTGGAGAAGAAGCTATAGAATCCCTCTATCGACTACGGATGGGCTCGGATGAAACCCTCCGAGAGTTCACTCGGAGGTTCCGGAACGAGCATGCAGCGCTCTTCGGACGTCACCACGACGACGAAGCAATCATGTTGGTATTCCAAAATGCTCTGCGCTACGATCTCCATATCTACAACGACCTCATCCGCAATCCTCCTATCTTCCTTGGAGCACTCTTCAATCGGATCCAGCGGGAGATCGAAGTTGAGGATGATCAAGTCGCTCACAAGGATTGTGACCGCAAGAAGCACCCTTCGGACAAGGAGCTAGCAAGACCGATAGCCCGAGCTCTCAATGCTCAAGCTAAGGAAGGAGAGTCCTTCAAGAGGCCGCGAAGGATAAGCGATTGACCCACGAAGCCTCGGATGGCCATGTTACTAAATGGAACCTGCCTATTAATATCATACTCGAGTAGATCCAGCACGAGAACTACTTCAAGAGACCCAACCCTCTCGAGCTTGGCACAAAGCAGACGCAGGATAAATCGGTCTACTATAATTTTCATCGGTGCCACGACCATCCTAGCCCATCAGAGGCCTCCCTTGGCCTACGATCATCCTCACCGACCAAGATCTCAACGGATTGTGCACTCCACATCGTGACCCCTTGGTCCTTTGACTTGTTGTCAATGGAAGCTCCGTCAACCAGATACTCATCGACACCGGTAGCTCTATCGATATCATGTTCTCTGATTGCTTCAAGCGTCTTGGCCATAAATACGAGAGTCTTGACGTAGTCCCCACCATCATCACCGGCTTCAACGGGGAGCAGAGCATGACAATAGGAGAGGCAAGGTTCACACTCAATCTCAGTAGAGAGATGCGGGTGTCAGTTCGCTTCGCCGCCGTCGAGGGAACATCAAATTACAACACCATTTTGGGCAGACCCTTCCTCCATCATATCAATATTGTCTCCTCCTCTAATCACCAACTCTTCAAGTTCCCAGCTAAGGAGGGCATTAGGTGTATCCAAAGCAGTCAGCAGACGAGCAGATCATGTGGGGCTGCGACTGTACGAAATCATTCAATATCTTACGCTACGCCGGCAAAGCGTTCAGCCTAGTCCCTCGACTAGATAGAAGTCAATAGAGCCTCCAGTGCCAGAGCCTGCGCAGATGGAGTATGAGGCTCCACCTTCAGTCGAGAATATCGCCCGAGTAGACATCGACAACAGGGATCTTCCTCAAAAGACATTCATTTGCACCGGTCTTAGTTATGTAGAGGCGCAAGACATGGTATTGTTCCTCAAGTCCGACATTGATGTCTTCACCTGGAGCTTTGAAGACATACTCGGGATCAATCTGGATGACGCATGTCATTGGCTCATAATCAAAGAAGGGGCGAACATGGTCGAGCAGAAGCCGTGAAGCATCAGACCAGAATGGCTGGTTGCGGTTCGAGAGGAGATCGACAAATTACTCGCGGCGGGTTTCATTCATAAAGTAGAGTATTCGACTTGGATCTCAAACATCATCTCCCGAAAAAAAACCTAAAAAGATCAGTGCCTACATCGACTTTATCAACCTCAATAAAAGCATGCCCTAAAGATCCGTTCTCCATGCTAAGAACAGATAGACTCATTGATGCCATCGTCGGGCACAAACTACTACATTCATGGACGAATACTCAGACTATAACCAAATTCCTCTGCATCCGAAAGGTTGAGAGAAGACATGCTTCGTGACAGACAAAGACATCTACTACTACAACATCATGCCTTCGGTCATAAGAATGTGGGGTTAACCTACCAGAGGCTAGTTACGAAGATGTTCAAAGAGTAGATTGAGCGCAACGTCAAAGTCTACGTTGATGATCTACTCACCAAGAATCGAACTCGAAAGGATCATCTCTCCGACCTTGCCGAGACCTTCCAAGTTCCGAGGAGATACCGCATGAAGCTGAATCCGGCTAAGTGCGACTTCGGCATGCAATCAGAAAAATTCTTGGGTTACCTAGTGACCAGGAGGGGCATCAAAGCAAATCCAGATCAAATCCAATCAATTCTCGAGATGCCACCGCCTTCCAATCAGAAGAAGGTTCAGCGCTCACGGGAAGGCTAGCAGCACTCAACCGATTCTTCTGCAAGGCTTCAGACAAGTACAAACCCTTCTTCGACAAGCTCTGCAAGACCGATACCTCAGGATGGGACTCAGCCTACAAGCAAGCATTCCAAAAAATCAAGTTCTACCTCGCTCGAGCTCCTATTCTGATCGCGCCAACATCGGGAGAGCCACTCTGGGTTTATCTCACCGTCACCGATCAAGCCATCAGCGTAGTCCTGATCAGTAGAAGGGATGCCTTCAAACATCATGTCTACTACATCAACCATACACTTCTACAGGTCGATACTCGCTACTCAAGGATAGAGAATGTCGCCTTGGCTCTACTAACATTGTCTCCCACCTGGTCATCGTCACTTCCGAGCATCATCTCAAAGATATCTATGACAAGTCAGGTCTAGCTGGTCGGATGACAAGTGGGTAATTGAGATGAGTTCACTCGGTATTGAATTCGAGCCTCGAATTTTCGACAAAGGGAAAGTCGGCGCGCCGACTTTCCCGTAAACGATACTATCGCTCTCGAAGATGCTCTCGAGACGCATCTCGACGACAACGACGAGCAACATTTCAATCCAGGCCCTGATGCCTCCCATCCGAGCCCTAAGGTTCCTTCGATGACAATTACGCGATGAAAACTCTACACCGATAGAGCTTCGAGTGTTATCGGCTCGAAAATTGGGATAATTCTAATATCCTCCAAGCTTGATCACTTAGAAAAAGCCATCCTCCTCGGATTCAACGCAACTAACAATGAAGCTAAATACAAAGCTCTTGTCTCTGGATTGGAGATTGCTCGAGTACTGGGAGTAAATCACTTGACAACCGGAACCACGATCGACTAGTGGAATTGCGCCACATACCCCACAACCCCAATAACAATCACCTCTTAGCCCTTTAAATTACCTCCTTACCCCCTTATATGGGGGTATGTAGCGCAATTCCACTGGCTAACAGTAAGTCCAGTCGTCAAATTTTTCTCCCCCCAAACCCCCCTCAAGACCACGATTCAACCGGCACAATTGCCACAAGGTATCTAGGGAAAATAAAAAATAAAAGAAAAAATGCCACTAGTAGAGACATAGACACTTCCCCTATCGGGCAGTCCTTAGGACCACATGCGGAATGGGTACACGAGTCACGGATTTGTCCTTGGCGGCCTACAACACACTAGCGCACGGGTAATATTTATTGTTTGTTAACACTGAACAACCCACCTTGTGAACCAACAGCCTCCCAAGGCCAAATGTCAAATATGGGCATTTGAGTTGCTTTGTTTCAAACCAACTGTCCACTCAAGAACCGAACCGACCCGACCCGGGTCCATGTCCAAGGATGGATCCAGGCGGGGTGTGTGGGAGCGATCGCCCCGCTAGATTCGAAAGAGAACCTCTTATTATCGTAGTATTAGCTAAGGTTATTTTAAAATTATATAAATTCGATCCCTCCTGAATTTTTAACAAAATTTAAGACCCCGTCCTCCCAAGGATTTTTTTAACATTCGTCGCCCCCAAGGTTCGATTCCTGGATCCGTCCCTATCCATGTCCAATTCGAGTTGGTTCGGATTATGATATAATAGAGCTGAGCTAGTTTGGTTTGGTTCTGGATGGACTAAAACCTGAACCATCCAACCCGAGTTTCAACCCTACCGATCCTTATTTTGACAAACAAACCACTGCTCAAACTACTATACACATGGTTCAGCCAAAAAAAAAAAAAAAAAACTATACTCATGAGAAACGATTATTGAGTTTGAGCCGGTGAGGATTCTATCACTATCATCAACATGCTTATTAATATATTCACAACTTGAGTAAATTAATGATACGATATTTTTCGGAAGAGTAATGCTATCTCTACAATTTCCATTGATAAACTAGACCCATCAAGTGGTATCAGGGCCCAGGGCTTAGTGCTTGGTGTGAATGCTAAGCACTAAGCCTTAGCAACCTACAGTTGGAAACGGTAGCCGATCGATGCGTGCCACGCAACCGTCTCGTAAACTAAGTGTGTTTCACAGTGGGACCCCATGGCAGGCATATGCTACAAGTAGGGGTGGCAATGGGTCCGGTCGTGTCGGGTTCGTGTCTAGTCGGGTTCGTGTCCAAAACCTCCAGACCCGGACCCGACCCGTTTAACTAATCGTGTCTAGATCCTAAACCCGTACCCGATCCGTTAATAAACGGGTAGACCCGATAAGACCCGGTAAGACCCGTTTATCACCCGGGACTATTCAGTTGACCCGATCCGACCCAATCCGACTCGACCCGAAAGACCCGCTGGTATTATATATTATAGTATAGGATTGCGGGTAGACCCGACCCGACCCGACACAACACGACCCGTTGAATACTAAACGGGTCTTCCCGGGTCTACCATGCCCAGACCCTAAACCCGGACCCGACCCGTTTATTAAACGGGTCTATCGTGTCGACCCGTTTACAACACGATCCGTTGAACACTAAACGGGTCTTCCCGGGTCTACCGTGTCCAGACCCTAAACCCGGACCCGACCCGTTTATTAAACGGGTCTATCGTGTCGACCCGTTTACAACCCGAACTTGTTTAGCCCTGACCCAGACCCGCTAACTTCGTGTCGGGTCTGCCGTGTCGGGTCCGAAATTGCCAGCCCTAGCTACAAGTGAATCGAACTCAGATGGATGACTGTGATGACGCTGGTACCACGTGGCGTGCATCGGACGGCTACCGTCCGTCACTTGGAACCGTAGGTTCGGGTTTGTGGATGGAGATGGTACCAGATAGTTCGGACATATCGGACCGAAAATCCACGGCTGGTCTGAACGCGATCCGGACACGGCCGAGTCAACTACCGTCGCAACTAACTCTTTAAAGCACATCACAAGTCCGGTCCCGTCACCGCCTTGTAGTAGCAGCACTAATACACGCCCGCTTGTTAATGCTCAGTGCTCTGCTTATGAGAGGAGGGTAAGCTGACCATTGAGTGAGGAAAGGCGATAAAGAGGGCCAAGAAAAATCCAAAAACCACGGACATGAAGCCCACCTATTAATTACAGTTCACAAAATCATTTAATCCGACCTGCCTCACCCAACCCCTTCTCCTCTCCGAATTCCGCCATTGAAACGGCTCGAGCTCGGCTCTGGTGCTCCGCCGACGGCGAGGGATCCGTCGCTGGAGATGAAGTGAGGGGGCGATGGCGGTCGCGCGCGGGAAGGTGTGGGGCCTCTGCCGGATGCCGTGCTGGCACTGCGGCGGAGGTGGTTCGAGCACGTCGTTGGAATCTCCGGTCCTGATTCACCACAGCCGTCGATCGGGCCGCAGCCAGGTGAGCCAGGCCGATGGGGGGCCGAACCCGCAGAACCGGCAATCTGGCGGCAGCTCGATGTTGTCGGCCGCGAGGTCGCTGCTGCCAACCCGGCGCCGCCTCCGGCTCGACCCGGCCAGCAATCTCTACTTCCCATGTGAGTTTTTTTTTTTGTTCTTAATTGGAATTCCAATATGGGTTTGTGGAATTTTGATGATTGGTGTTGTATGAATATCAGTTGATGTTGGTCAAAAGGCAATTGTAAAAAAAAAAATTAACTCAAATCCAACATTAGCTAGAGACATTCTTGGAGAATGTAGAGGCCGACGAAGTGCGGATTAATAGACATGGTGATGGAATGATGAGGGTCAAAAGGTAACCCAAGAAAACATATCAATGTTTCGAGGAATGTAAGGGAACAAATGACATTGAGAACTTGGAAATATATAAAACAAGTAAGACTAATACCCCTTTTAATGAATGAAAGGGTTTATGAGTCCTAGCGATATAAGTCAACCTTGTTACGATTCTTGTGCCCCCTCAAAACCGGTGATGTGATGGAGGGGGCAACAGTATATGAAGACATGGACCTCCCACCCCTTTACTGATGTGGGGCAACGGTATATGAGCACTATCATTGCCTTTGAAAGGGCCATGTGATTCTTTCAATATAGAACAGAAGTTGTTGGGATTGGTAGTGTTCTACATGCCATTCACCTGTACTTTGACATTAGTTATGAGATAGCTTGCTTTTTTTGTGTTAGATACTTTTGCATTTACATCGCTATTGTATAAGATACATGACAGTCCATCGAGTATTACCTAAGAAGCACTGACACTGGTACGGGGACAAGGGTACGACATGACACGGGTTCGCCGACACGGTAAATCCTAAAAAAAGAGTACACAAGTACGACGAGGATACAACAAAATAAATTAATACTTTTTTATTTATATTTTATGTGTATTTACAATTCATATATATTTCAATAACTGAAAAAACTCATAGAAAACAATTAAAATAAAAATTTAATGCATACTGAATCGTAATCGTTAGTTATATCCAGTTCGATCGGTGAATCGCACACAGCTCTAAATGGTATGGAAAAGAACGATTGTGTTTCTGTGTTGGCTTCAACCTGTCGAAAATCTCAGAGGATCAGATAAATTAAAGCCAAAACTGAATCGTAACCGTTCGTTACAACCAGCCTGACAAGTGAATCGCACTCAAACTCAAATGGCGTGCAAAAGAACGATTGCGATTCAGTTTTGGCTTCAACCTATCCGATCCTCTGAGGTTATAACCTCAAAGGATCAAATAGGTTGAAGTCAAAATTGAATCACAACAGCTTGTGACCCGACCCTATATTGAACAGTTTGTCAACCCACCGTGTATGGTGCGTGTCCAGCGAGTGTTCGGCTCACGAAAGCACGTGGGACACGGCACATGCATGTCCAGTGCGTGTTCGACGAGTATCGGTGTCCAACACAGGTACGAGGGGCCTAGGGAAGTGTCTGTGCTTCCTAGAGTATAACATAGGTAGCTTAGGTATATAGATGAGATTCACATACAGAAGGTCTAATCTTACCAAATTATTGTACGTGATAAGGTTCGTGGTCGATGATAATACTGGACATCCTACTTGTAAGACTGAAACACTATTGGCTTCATTTGGTGAGATGGTTTATCTTGACCATTAGAGTGATGGCTTTAAATCGATTGTGTTGATGTGTTTGGAACACACTGAACAAGAATCTACATGAGAATACATCATCTAAATGACTGCCATATGATGAAGTGTTTCTCATCTGTTGATTCCATAGACTCTCTAAGGTGTTTGTGAACTCAGGGCTTGATATCTGTTACTTTGATTTACAAACTAGTGAGACCAACTTGCTGGGCAATACCATTGTATCTTGGGTGGCTTATACTGAGTGCTTGGGAATGCATTTATTGTCAGGGAATTCTATACTCTCTATGAGGGAGAAGGTATCCCCTTTAGTAACTCTCATGAAAGATGATCACTAGAACTGAGTGCCCTGACAAAAGTTTTGATGAACTATTTATTAGATGAATTTTAAATAAAATATTATTATTTCATAAGTAAATGTTTTTATTTGAAAAGGTGTTTTCATCGGTGATGATGAAGAATGAGAAGTTGTAACGAAAGGACATGAGCTATAGTGTGCTCCAGGTAGGATAGTTGCTTCTCCCGGTCAACACATGTGGATACAATATAATGAGGAGGCTATGTGCAAATTAGTAGGAAATGATATTTGCGTGATTTTCAATTACCACATATCACAATCTTGGATTTGATAGTAGTTCTAGCTAATATTAATTAAATAAGGATGTAGTCATGTTTTTTTTTTGGAAGGAAGGATGTAGTCATGTGACTCATGTGATAATATGATTACAATAATCATAGTTTAATTGGAGCTGAGGTTATGGAGACTTAACGGATCCCCACTCCCAGCCTTCGCTGGTAAGTCGATAAATACTAGTCCTAGTATGAGTAAATTAGAGAGAGAGAGAGAGAGAGAGAGAGAGAGAGAGAGAGAGAGAGAGAGAGAGGACTAGGGTCTTGGGGGAGAAGGAATGACTTCTCATTAGAGCAAGAGCCTAATATATATACAAGAGTGTATGAGTCTCATACACTTTAGAAGGATGTATAATCTAATACATACTAGTATCTCTAACAAGAAAGTTATTGCCTTTGCTGTAGGCTTGTTTGATTTCTTTAATTAGGTTGCTGAAAGCAAATTTCTTTCTTTTTTATGTTTCATTTTGAATGGCTATTATTTTGAAGAACTGAAGATTCTTTTTGTCGTTTCTTCCTTTTGATTTATTGCCAGTTGGATTAGGTTTACGGTGTTTATCATTAGTTTACTTTCTCGTTTACCTCTCTCATCTTCTGATTGTGTTCACTTTGACTTGTTCTCAGTATTTTGTAATATTGTGCAATACCCTGTATCGTTTCCCTTATTGTTGTTTTTGAATTATGGTTATTTTTTAATTGATGCTTGATTAATCTTATCCTTTTATTTATGATTAATATAACTTATCTGAATTTACTGTAAAAGATTCTTACGTCGTAGTTGAATGGAATATTAGGAGTTAGGACTGTTTCTTTCTTTTCTCAAAAATTATGTGAAATTATTTGAATTGCCTTTTATTCTCTTAGTATCTTTCTATGATAGTTCTCTTGGTTATGAAAGTTCATGTCGATGATGGAGGATTGGATTTTTCCTCTTGATCTTGTGAATTTTGTCACAGATTGTGTTATACTGCCTAAAATCTAGGATTGATATCTGTTTAGCTTTCTTTTTTTTTTTCCTGTTTGCAATGTTTTACTTTGAGACGGTTTTTAGCCTAAAGTTACAATTCTAGAGTTATGTTATTGATTTTTAACTAAACCGTTTTAACTTTTGGCATGCTGAAGATGAACCTGGTAAACAGGTTAGAAGTGCCGTCAGGATAAAGAATATCAGCAAGTGTCAAGTAGCATTTAAGGTGTGTATCAAATTTCATATTATTTCACTGAAAGGATAAAGAATACCATCAACCGTTAAGTCCTCTATGAGCTGTTTATAGTACGCGACAATGTCTACATGTAAAATTTTGAAACAATCGATTCCAATTTTTTTTAAAATTGTTAATTCCCAATTTGGATCCGACTTTCAGAACTATGTGGCTGTTATTGTCATTAGAGCTTTGTCTTGTATTTATTTCCATTATCTACTTCTATTGTATTGTCAAATTTTAATTAACGACGTGGTATTAGTTTCAAACAACTGCACCAAAGAGCTGTTTCATGCGTCCTCCTGGGGGTATACTTTCTCCTGGAGAAAGTATCATAGCGACCGGTATTGTTATTATCTCATACTCTCTTTCCTTCATTATGAAAAATAAGGGAAAATTAACAGTAGTTTCTTTTTTGCGAGAGAAAAATTGTTGATTATTTTGTGTAACCGGTAGCATGATCGATCAATCATAACGCGCCATGTGTCCAAGTTTGGTTCCAAGATTGGAACATGGTTGGCGGTTGTGAGAAATTTGAACACTTGGTGTGTTATCATTGGTCGGTTATGCTACCGGTTACACAAGCCGGTCAAGAATTTTTCTCCCTTTTAGAGGAGGGAAGGAGTAAATTTTGTAGAACTACCCTCATTCTGACTTTCATTTTAATTTTTAAATGCCTATTTTCAAGTTTGTGGAGCATCCAGAACCCACCCTCATTCTGACTTTCATTTTAAATGCCAGTTTTCAAGTTTGTGGAGCATCCAGAGAACAACGAGAAACAGCAGGATAAAAAATGCAGAGTCAAGTTTAAGATTATGAGTCTGAAGGTGAAGGGGCCAATGGAATATGTTCCAGAACTGGTGAGTTTTTTTTTCCCCTACTTCTAACTACTCTGTACTTAATAAGCAAGGATTAAAATTATGGAAAAGTTTGGGAGGACGTGAATGGTTCTATCGAAATACGTTAGCTATCAGTTAGTCAGATTCAGTTGGTTTTAAGTTTTAACCAATATGATGTCTGTATACGGTTTAACTTAGTTTCAGTTCTTATGCATTTCTTGCAAATTGTTTGAAGAGCAAAGCAATCGCAAAGCATGGTACAAGTTGATTGGTCTCTCTATTTGATTTGCATTTTCCGAAAACTTGAAGTGCTATAACGTATTATAAGATAGAGACCTTGCAGTCTATACATAACTTCTGATGGTGTATAGAAGTTGCCCATAGCAAGGTTGAAAATAATGGTGCCGTCATGGTATCGGTCGGCCCTCGACTAGTACATACTGGTACGTTCTGGTTGATGGCTCCTTTTTTTATGATTCCTTTGCTTCTACAATGGTACCCATATGACATTTGTGCTTAGTTTGGGCTTTCCAAAAGAAAGTGCTTAATTAGCGAACCCGACCCAATATATACATTAACAAGCTTGTTTTAAGATAGACTGATTAAATTGATGCTAATCTACTTTCTCATTTCAAAGCATTATCATCGATGTATGTGATCGTCAAATTATCTCACTTAAACAGATGCCCTATAGTCTAAACACTTTAGTTAATGTACTGGCCTATTAAAAACTGATTTATTGGTTCAAAGTATGGTATAAGGCAGAAAACAAGGTAAACAGTTGCATTTAAATGATGCTATCCTTGCAAATCATGTTGTAAGATTACTTTGGTATACTTCACGGTATAACAGGTTCGCTTTTATATAATTGACAATCAAGCTGATGATTTATCATTCACTATACCTGGTTAGCATTGAGATTCATGAGCTAGATTTACAACTTCCGTGTTGCATTGAAACAATGTGGCTCAAAAGTTCTTAGATGGTTAGTGCCAGGTTGACAGCCGGTCGGAAATTCTTGTCAATCTTCCTTAATACTCTACCCGATCTTGCTGGGATAAAGATGATGATAATGATACTGGTCTTTGTTTATTTACATTTTCATGCACAGTTTATATAGTTCTGTATGGTAATTTTTACACCTGTAACAGTTCGACGAGCAGAAAGACCACGTTGCAGTTGAGCGAATTCTTCGGGTTGTTTTCCTGGATGCGGATCGTCCAAGCCCTGTAAGCCTGCACCACCCCCCACCCCTTCTCTCTCTCACTCATACTAGAGTATTAAAATGTTCATTGTTGCATGAATTTTAAAGCGAATGGAAAAGCTGAAGCGCCAGCTAGCTGAGGCTGAGACCGCACTCGAGGTACGCAAGAAGCCTCCTGAAGACACAGGTCCCCGGATTGTTGGTGAAGGGCTTGTGATCGACGAATGGGTACGCATTGATAGTCGTATTATTTCAATAACCGATTCATCGTCGCCTCTATAATTTTAGCTTTGATTGTAACATTTCTGTTTTTATTTTCCTTTTTCTAGAAAGAACGAAGGGAAAGATACCTTGCGCGGCAACAGGTTGAGGCTGTTGATTCAGTGTAAAGTGTGATTGATGTGGTTTTACGCCGTTCTTTTACTTCGACCAAATGATTTGATCATGTATTCTGGGGAAAGAGTCGCTCCCTCGCACCCCTTGTATTTCCAGGCTTGTTCATATGGTTTGGTTAAAGATTCGAAAAGAATTCATCATGTACGTAAGCGTCGAGAACCTTCGAGGTCTGTGGTAGTTGATTTGTGTTGTGTACTACTTGTAAATGATGGGATTTTGCTTTTCAAGAAATAAAAATTTGAAGGTGCTACCTTGCAGATTATTGATTCTTACATTTATAATATTCACAATAGGGAATTTCAACTTATAAGTAGGATCAAATATTCCTTCTACTCTTCGCCGGTGCACAGCATACAAGCAAGATGGATGGAAGTGATCATCAAAGGAAACATCCACGAACTGCAATACATTGTCGTCCCTGACCGCCACTAACCTGCCACACCGCAATCGACACCACCTCCACTTCTGCCAGCTATTGGTTGGGAGCAGTGGCAACTACTTGGTATTGATACAACTCATGTGTTTGGAAAAGCATTAGTTGCAATTCATGCACTTTGAAATATACAAGTTGCATTGTAACTACCATGCGGTTGTAACTCATACTGTTTGGTTGTTTTCTAGTAGTGGTTGTGGGAGACGGTGGATGGCGTTGGCCGGCATGGCAGCAAATGATGGTCAACGACGATTGTTGGTGCTCGTAGCAGCCTTCACAAGATGTGTCCGTTTTGAGTCCGTGACACGTCGAGTCCCATGGACAGACACATTAATGGAGTGTAATACTATTTGGACAAACTTCAACGGCAATAACTTTGACAACCAGACTTATGGACTGGTGGCGGGGCCTAGGGCTTAGGGCATGTGCATTGGCATTCACGCCAAGCGGGCCCCGCCTCCAGTTCATAGGTCTGGTTTGTCAAAGTTTTTGTCGTTGTAGTTTGTTCAAATAGCATTAATGGAGAGTAGTTCGGTTCGGGTTGCGACACGACCGGCTAACCTGTAACAGTACAAAGCTACATGCCTTGACGTAGGCTCGACTGAAACGACACTTTGCCTAAGTCCAACCGATACAATGGCACTACACTGAGTACTCTGAATTCTAACCCCCATCGATCAATGAGCTCGAGGTCCTACCCTCGGCATTCAAAGAAAGTCCGAGGAAGGCTTCGTCGCCTCGGCACCAGACAAAGTCCGAGACGTCAATATCATCTCGACCCAAGGAGACAGCCTTGGCATTCAAAGACAAAATCCGAGGCAGGCTTCACCGCCTCGGCACCTTCCAAAGCCCTAGACATCAACACCGTCTCGGCCTAGGGAGATGACCTTAGCATTTAAAGACAAAGTCCGAGCCAGGCTTTGCCGCCTCGGCACCCTCCAAAGCCCAAGATGTCGACACCGTCTCGACCTAAGGAGAAACCCTTGGCATTCAAAGACAAAGTCCGAGACAGGCTTCACTGCCTCGGCACCTTCCAAAGCCCAAAAAGTCGACACCGTCTTGGCCTAAGGAGATAGCCTTGGCATTCAAAGACCTAGTCCGAGGCAGGCTTCACCGCCTCGGCACCTTCCAAAGCCCGAGACGTCATTACTGTCTCGGCCCAAGGAGACGACCTTGACATTCATAAACAAAGTCCGAGGCAGGCTTCACCGCCTCGGCACCTTCCAAAGCTCGAGACGTCAACACTATCTCGGCCCAAGGAGATGACCTTGGCATTCAAAGACAAAGTCCGAGGCAGGCTTCGCCGCCTCGGCACCTTCCAAAGTCCAAGACGTCGACACCGTCTCGGCCCAAGGAGACAGCCTTGTCATTCGAAGACAAAGTCGAGGCGACCATTGCCTCAGCACTCAACAAGCCCAAGCCCCTGCCCGTGGCACTTGAAGACAAAGTCCGAGGCGACCATCGCCTCGGCACTTAACCAGCCCAAGGTCCTGCCCTTGGCATTCGAAGACAGTCCGAGACGACCATTACCTCGGCACTCAACAAATCCAAATTTACAACCTTGGCATGCACAGAAGCCTAAGGCTCACAACCCCAACACCTCTCAGCAGGAAGGTCAAGACCCAACTTCACGACATCTAGAGGCGCGAACTATATGGTCAGGGGGTGGTGGCTGGTACAGCCTACCAACATCTGAGCAGTCCAAGCTTCCATTTGCCGAGGGCCGACCAACTCAGTCGATGCACAGTCCCAGGTAGTTGGGCATTCAGCAGTACAGGTAGTCAGTTGATAGCCGATATCGCGGTAGCGACCATTCAACTCAACCAATCAGTTAGAACTCAAAAACTTCTTCGAAGTACAACAAATACTTTGATCCCCTTGATCATTATCGGTTAGCAGCAACCGATCGATCGACATTTGGTCAAGAGTAGTCCATTCACCCCCACTCGCCAATCCCTCAATTCGACCAAAACAGCCAGCACTATATCCTATGGCCAGGAATCACACCCATTGATCGGTTGCCGATCGGCGATCTCTTCCTCCCCAACACCGATCGGCGACCAGTCTGGCCCCTCCGGCGATAGCCCTTCGTCCTCCACCCGATCGGTCAAAAACCTACTAGATCTGGTGCCAAACGCATATTTCCGACCGATCACTCAGATCGTGACCGGTTGATGGCGCCCGATCGGCGACCGGCGCCCGATCGGCGACCGGCGTCCGATCGGAGATCGACAACTGACAACCGATCCTCCTTGCCCTTAACCGGCAGAATGACTCCGGAGACACAAGTCCTCTTCAGGTGGTGCAAAGCGGGCCCCGCCTCCAGTCGATGGGTCTGGTTTGTCAAAGTTTTTGTTGTTGTAGTTTGTTCAAATAGCATTAATGCAGATGAGTCGAACCCAACTGACCCGGTCGACTGTTGGTCGCAAAAAAAAACCGGTTCTTTTATATGATCCGAGTCCGGTCCAAACTCGAACTCTTCTCGCGTCTCTATCTCTTGTTTTCTTTTTAGAAGAAGAGTCTCTATCTCTACACGGCTATAAGGTCATCCCCTTCATCCCTCGCTGCTCTCAGATTCTCAGCCATGGCTTCCAGTAAATTCTTCTCCTTCCTTCTCTTGCTGCTCTCATCCTTTCAAACCGAGCCGAGCCGACCCAAACCAAACCTAACCGAGCCAAACCGAACCAAACCAAATCGAACCGAGCCAAACCGAATCGAGCCAAAGCAAACCGAACCAAGCCGAGTAGAACCGAGCCAAGCCAAATCTAACTGAGCCAAACCGAAGCAAACCAAATCGAACCAAGCCTAGCCAAACCAAAGCAAAGCGAACCGAACCGAACCAAGTTGATAGGAGAGTTTGGTCTGCCTATAAGCACGTACTAGAGTCGTGGGTGCTGAGGTCTACGGCTCGAAACCTATGTTTCTAAAGAAAAAAAAATCCCAACGGCTGGAAACCTATGTTGAGATTATATTCTATTATGTTGCAATGGTGAGAACAACCACCGCATAAAGTTGTTGGATCTATAATGTAGCCCATGAGTTTGGCCCATTATCGAATAGATGAGAAATCATATGATTAACGGGAAACATATTGTTACACCAAGATGGCAGAAAGCAAAAGGTTTGTTACACTCCCATATATGAAAACTGATTTATGAAGAAAAAGGAAATGAGAGCTAACTAATTAACACCGTAAAGACCCTCCCAACCGATGATAAACATTCAAGCGGACGACACTGTCCGCTTGATATGCTTGAAGGTGTGGGTCCAGCTCTTCTTCTGATGCAGCAAGATGAACCCAGTGGCCCGGTTGTAGCAGAACTCCTCGATGTCCTCCAAGGAAAGAGACCCTTGGGGAGTCCCAACTCCTCAAGCAGCTCGATGGATTTCTTCTTGCAGACGGCGTATCCGTGGTAGACCTCAGCACCCACGACTCTAGTAGCACCCATGCGCATCTGAACCCGACAGTAGCCACCATCGATCAATAGATCACATCCCAAGCGCGATAGCAACCACCGTCAATGAGGAAAAGAGGAGGACAATATCAACTTTAGTCGGTGTACCACATTCCAATCCGACAACAACCACTACCGATGAGGAGGGTCGTACCAAAATTTTAGAGAAGATAAAAAAAGAAAGACGACCGGAGGTGCCTCACGTGTTTGACAACGTGACCTTGGGAACACAGATCAACTTAATTAAGGGTGACTATTATGTGCTTCGCTTGATAAGTGAAGAAAAAGCTTTCGTCTATGGCATCCACCGCCACCTGCTGTACGCGGTTGCCACGAGCAACCCATCCAGCCATGGCAACCGGGTACAGCAGGTCAAGTGAGCAGCGCATTCACGCCAATGGGATTGTCAAACCAGTTTGTTCAAATAGCATTACTTTTACTTTAATCACATTTTTTGGGGGATTTAGTGAGCCGTCCGACCGATTAAGGTACAGTTTAGGGCTGTCAATTCTGGACCCGATACGAAGTTAGCGGGTGTGGGTCTGGGTTAAACAGGTTCGGGTTATAGACCCGTTTGATAAACGGGTTGACATGATAGACCTGTTTAATAAATGGGTCGGATCCAGGTTTAGGATCTGGACACGGTAGACTCGGGAAGACCCGTTTAAAATTCAACGGGTCGGCTCGGGTCAGGTCTACCCATAATCTGATTATGTAGTATGTAGTACCAACGGTCTTATCGGTCAGGTCGGGTCGAGTCGGATTGGGTCAGATCGGGTCAACTGAATAGACCAGTGTGGTAAACATGTTTTATCGGGTCTAGCCATTTATAAACGGGTCGGGTCCGGGTCTAGCAGTTTTGGACACGACCCAAAACTAGACACGACAGGAACAACCTGACACGACCCATTGCCATCCCTAGCTACAGAACTTTGAAAACCTATTGATGAAAATACCTCAATTGTTTTAAATTTTATTTGCAATGCTACTGAACCAGTGAACAGCAAACTCGGCCAGATCTACCCACCTCTGTTGCTCGCCAACGCCGAACCCCATCTCCTCTCTCCTCACCGATGATGGCTGTCGTCGCGCTAGGGTGTGATGCATCGATCGGTGGTGGCTGCCATCGGGGTGGGGTGCGATGCATCAGTCGGAGCCCCACCTCCTCTCTCCTCACCGATGGTGGCTGCCGTCGTGCTGAGGTGCGATGCACCGATCGGCGGTGGCTACCGTCAGGGTGGGGTGTGATGCATCAGTCAGAGCCCCACCTCCTCTCTCCTCACTGGCGGTGGCTGTTGTCGAAGTGGGGTGTGATGCACGATCGGCAGTGGTTGCCGTCGGGGTGAGGTGCAATGCACTAGTCGGAGCCCCACCTCCTCCCTTCTCACCGGCGGTGGTCGCGTAAAGAAGAGAGGAAAAGGATAATTTCGGACTTACAATAAAATGCAGGACCTTAGGTAAATAGAAACTTTAGGGGGTCCTCTTTGCATAATGGATCTGTTGTCACTGACCTCTCACACATTAACCCCTTTTTTTTTATATATGTGCGAACACTTTAATCACATTGGAGCGTCTAAACGGAGCCGTTTGGCATCCAACGATCCAGATTCTTCCAACCCCAACGGCTATTTTTTTCTCCTCCAACGGTCGAAAAACTCTTACACAGACAAACCCCCCACCCCCTCTCGACTCCCTGAACCCCACCGACAGACCGTCCCATCTCCAAGAAACCCAAAGCAAACCAAGAAATCGTAGCAGAGATCCCCCCCCCCCCCCCCCCCCCCCACTTCTTGGCCACCCTCTTCTCCGTCAAAGACAAACCCTTTCCTCCTCCTCAGAGATCCCCTCCCCCCATTGCAAGAAGATGAGCATCCTCCAACACCCAGATACCATCAACTCCCAGAACCTCCAGATATGGAACAACGCCGCCTTCGACGCCGCCTCCGAAGGCTCCGGCGGGCTCCCCGAGAGGGTATCTTGGTTCCCCCTGCAACCAATCTCAACCAATCAGTCGATTGATGCCGATTCAGGCAAGGAGAACCGGAGCCGGGGTTTCTCCAATTCCCCCATCTCCAAGAAATCTCAAGCACCCATCAAGCCCTCCCACCAGAAATCCGATCCCAGGAAGGTATCAGCGGTTTCCTGCAAGCAAGAAGCGGAAGCAGAATCCAGTGATCTCGGCGATCTCGATGATAGAAAGATCGATGCCGAGATCATGGAGATCGAGAGAGAAATCGGCCGTCTGTCATCAAGGCTAGAAGCACTCCTGGTCAAGAAGGCAGGGAGGGAATCGAGGGCTGCGGTGGATGGGCGGCGGGGGCGGATCGTCCCGGCCAAGTTCATGGATCCGAAGCAGAGCTCGATGAAGGATTCTGCGACCCCAGATGCAAGAAAGGTCAAGGAATCTCCGGCGAGCCTGAAATCCCGGCAGAGAGGCCTCAGCTGCGGTCCATTCGGAGCCGGTGCTGGCCCGAAGCAGAACCTGGGGAAGAAGTTTGAGACGCCAACTTTGAGAAAGACTGAAGAATCTCCGGCGAGCGTGAAGCTCCACCGGCGAGGCACCAGCCTTGGGCCGATGGATATACATAACGGCATCACATTCCAGAAGCCGGAAGCACCAGAATCCACTCCTCTTGGATCCGCGAAGAGCCGCAGGAAATCATGCTTTTGGAAGCTTGAAGGAATTGAAGAAGAGAAGGGGATGAGTCAAGAAAGGGAGAGGAGATTGTGCTCAAGCCCTAAATCTCGACCGTCAATTGCCAAGGCCCCGGACGCAAGGCGGGGAATCGCTGCAGACCGATCGAAGAAGGTGGCAGAGTCTCCATCAGATCCCGCAAGTGTTCGATTCCGGCGAAGGGGTGTCAGTCTTGGGCCCTCAGAGATAGCCACCAGCACCCGGTTCCGTCACCCCGGTAAACTTCATCAAATCACTGAT
The DNA here is from genome assembly GCA_947650365.1 of Chamaelirium japonicum. NCBI lineage: Eukaryota > Viridiplantae > Streptophyta > Magnoliopsida > Liliales > Melanthiaceae > Chamaelirium > Chamaelirium japonicum. The sequence continues at coordinate 27,416,830 of OX393557.1, read as the reverse complement.
CTGAGGAAGGGGATTGCTACTGCCGGAGCGAAGAAATCAGTCAAAGGAGAGGAGAGATCACTGGCCGGCCTTAAACCAAAGGTGCTATTCCAGGAGGCCAAGAACCCAGTCCCTAGCAAGAGGCCATCAAAGAGTACCAAGGTGAGAGTCGTGGCGAGCCGCTATAGCCTGGCTTCTGCTCGTGTCTCGGGGGACGAACCGGAAAACAAGCGGCGGAAATGGTCATTGCCGGAGCCAGGAAAGGAAGAGACTGACAGAGTGGAGAACAAATGCTCCTTGTCCCTCGGAGATCCACCTGCATCTATGCTGGAATCCAGTAGGACTCCAGGATCAGATGATCAAATGAAGAGAGAGTGGGAGATTTCGATCGAGGTGGAGGGCGAGGAGAGTCTCTCGTCACCACCTGAACGTTCTCCCCCATCGGTAATGAAGATTGCTGGATTGCTTCCTAAGATCAGAACCTTCCGATGCACCGCTGAGAGCCCGCGTGATTCGGGATGTGCTAAGAGAGTTGCTGAATTGGTTGGAAGGAGGTCCTACTTTGGTGCGGCTGAGGGTGAGGCTTCGACTTCGCCTTGTGCAACCCTGTTGTTCGAAGAGGAAGAACAACAGTAAGGTGCCTAAAACTCGATTCTCCGTCCAGTCTGAATCTCCGTGTCGTCGGTACAAACAAGTTCTTCGCACAAACAAGTTCCGCATGGTGTCGAGAGTTCTTTTGCTTTGGATTGGAGTAATGGTTTCGATTCTTGTATCATTTTGTTCTTCTGAATGTAACAGTAGCTTTCTCTTGCATGAAGAGGGGCAAGCCTTTCAGTTTGCTTTCATAAGTAATATCATGATGAAGATATAAGTAAGGTATGTATTTCTTCTTGTGTGTGAATTTGCTTCTCTGTAGGAATGGATAGAGAGTTGTAAATAGTATTTCTTGGTAAAATTGGATTGATATCTGCAATTTAATTATACAAAAGAATGAAGAGAGAGATGAGGAAATGTACCAATGGAAATCGAGTCGAGTGCATGAAGTGGAGAGGGGGTTGGGGGGGTGCTATGTGATCAACGCATGTCTCTCAAGCATGAGATTAAACTTTATAAACCAACGAGAAGGACCGTGCATGGTTGTGGATGTTGGAACATAAATAGGTGGATTAAGTGGACAAAATGAGTGTGACAGAGATGAGGATGTTGAGATGGATGTGCAGCGATATAACGAGGAACATAGTGAGGAATGTGTAAATCAAAGGAGTGAAGGAGTTACCAACGGTTGAGGATAAAGATGTGGAGAACATATTATGAGGACAAAGTGGTGGAGAACATATTAAGATAGTACGGGCATTTACAACAAAGTGGAAGACAGTTTCATCGGGAGAGGGTCTCGGGTGGGATTTGGCACATCAAACTCATTATGTTCCAAAGACTTTACATTGCTTTCGAGAAAGGATGAACATGGCTTGGAGGACTTGGTGGAAGTTTGGGGTTCATGTAGAAAAACTCAGCCTAATTCATTTGTAGTTATGGGTGACTAATGACAATTAAAGGATATGTCTACAAAATAGATTTTGAACCTAATTAAGATTAAGGTGGCAGATTGAAATATTGTATCTGAAAAAAGTCGGACTGGAGTCTCAAATATTTTTTTTTTTTTTAATGGGCCGCCATAATGGTCAGTACATCACTTGTTAGTACACTGGCACAAGACGGAACAAGGATCAAAACTCGCCATAGGAGCAAGAGAAATGTCTTGATTTTTAATAACCCAAAAGCAAGAAAGCTCGCCATGGAGATGTGAGGGAGACCCGCCACTGCAGAGTGGTAGGAAATTTTCCATAGCACTTCGCATGTCTTACCATCTGAGCCATCAATTGGAGACACTTTGGTAAACCTCACATGGGAAGCACGCGCAATGCAAAGAGGACACAGGAAAAAGAGAGACGACGATGGAGAGATTAGGTGGTGATAGAAAGAAATGGTGAGGGTGAGATTGTTTCATCCATTCGTGATCGGTTTTCTCAAAAAAAATCGGGCTATAAGATTCAATTGATAATGATGGTTTTCTCAACAAAAAAAAAGCCACCAACCGAAAGAACAGACGATGTTGCTTTTCGCCACTGTGGAAATTCCTCTAACCACAAAACCCGGGTCTATGCACTTCTCTATGAAGATCTCACCGCCCTCCTAATTAGCCGATGTGGGACTATTCTCAACAGCCACTATCCATTTCAGTAGATTCTACTTAAGTTTGCAAAGGAAATTTCATCGAGCACCGCTTGAGTTCAAAAACTTGTACTGGAGACCTTAACCAATCAAATTACAGCTTCACACAATGTCTGCACATCAATGCAAACTATAAACCATATATCACTTGTGGTTTGCTAATTGCAGCTTTGCGATTCAGTAGAAGTGCAAAGACATCAAAGGGCATCGAAACGAAGGTGAACCGCCGTGGGACCTTTTGGGCTAGCTAGATGCGACTCGAGTCCCTCCCGAATATGAATCGCTTCATCCAGTCGGATACCACCAATGCCCTCGTGCGCCAACAGACTTGCTTGCTGGTGGGGGAAAGCAACAACCAAAGCATCAGGACTCGGGCAACGCTTAATAAGTGCAAGCATGCATAATGTTAGATGCCCTACATCAAGCATGCATTCTCCAGGCTGTGTTCTTTTCCCAGGAATTGGAATTCCCTAGGAAATTGGTACTTCCCCATGTTCTTTCAATAAAACCACCAGATATAAAGGGATTTACAAATCTTCCCACATTTGGTTTGTTATACAGAGCTACAAGCTCTCACCATGAGGATGTAGAGGTACAGAAGGATTTATAGACCTTAGGTGTTGGCTGAGACATGAAATCCCACAAAATGCTGGCTTTCATATCCTGAGGAATTGGAAGTCTTTAAGTTATGAAAAGAGCTTGGGAGTGAACCCATTTGCTAGGGAATACCAATTCCCAGGAAAAGAAGAAACCTAAGGGATCTTTGTGATTGGTATGGACTATGGAGAAGTTGCAACCACAACAAACACGCATAACTTAAAACATGAAAGTGTTTTCGAGTATCAGAAACAATGAGAGGCAATTAAAGACAAAGAACACGGCTTACCTTGCATACACGGAATACCAGAGCCACTGGGAGCTGCGGCCTATAGAGATCCAATCTCCAGGGAGCTGTGCAGCCGTTTGCTCTCCTCCTAAAGGAGCAAATTGCCCGAGATGCTTGTACCTTGGATAAAAACCATTGCAGAAGAATGTAGTACATGGAAGAGAACATCTAGGGGTGCTTTGATTACAGATTAGGTGGAGAAACGATGCATGTCATTGAAAGAAAGCAAGATCGCATGCATCTAGAGTTCCATGTCAAGATTTAAATATGATGTTAGGAGATATTTTCAAGGTTAATTTACATTTTACCTCCTTGAAGCTTAGCCCAAAATCACTTAACACCCCTTACGTTTTTTTTGTTCCACGTTGTTCCTATAGCTTGAAATGTTAGCACAATACCATCTTTTGTCAACTACTAAATTCCTTCTCTTGGTAATTTCAATTCTATCTAATCAAAACTGAACAAAAGGGGAAAAATGTAGTTTATTAACTATAGCGGGGTTAAGTGATTTGGCAAAGCTTCAAGGGGGGGGGGGGGGGGGGGGGAGTGTAATTTACCCTATTTTCAAATTTCAAGCTTAAATCTAAAAATACTTAATGAAGCACCTACGGTTAAAATGTGAGCTGAAGCACCAGGGATTATGAAATGTTTCTGGTTATTTCATTGTGAAACACAACCTCGATGCATATATGTGCAGAGTGAACAAATCCATGTGATTATTTTATAATTCTAAACCATGTTTCGATTGAACAGTGTGTTTCAACTACACAAACTTCATTAGGACTAACTTACAGAAATTGAGTAAGATGAGGACACATCGAGTGAATGTCTTTCTTATTTTCCTTCTTTTCTTTTCTGATCCTACATCAGCCCTACAACTTCTTTAGAGGTCCAAATATTGAGTCAGCAATAACAAATTCACTTATGTTACTTAACACAGTAATTTTCTTTTTATTTTTCCTTTTCCAGAAGCATTTAATAAATAAGAGGGGGAAAATACAAAGAGGGATCATCTCCCAAAAAGAGTGGAAGAAGTTGAGAAAAAGGGTAAAAGATAACCCAAAAAAAAAACAAAGGTTCGACCCTCCTACACCAATAGCAAGTTGATCTCATAAATCACGGTGACCATGTAATCTTAACTAGGTAAATTCATGTAAAACGCCATAAATCAAAACCTTGGTGAGTGAGTGTATCCAAAAATGGTTTCGGACCCACATGGACTAAACACGCGAAGAGTAACTTTAGTCAATAAAAAAATTTGCCTTATAAAAGAGAATATGACAAAGATGCATAAAATTCCTTGTAAAAGAGTATTATTGAATTAATTTCAGATTTCAGATTTTGCTGAAGTTTTACTAGAAAAGCTGGCTTTCTAGTCCTTTTCTTCTTGTTTCATACTTTCATGCACTCTTATTCATGTGTTGATTGTTCAGGTTCCAGGAAGTGGGAACGTATCTATGTCACATATGCATATTGATACCAAAACTAAGAAAGGAATTTTACAAATCAACCCCTGAAATCTTCCTTACTTACGTATAAACCCTGTAAGACCAATGCTTACACATAAAGCTCTCCAAAAATCTTAATTTTGCATAAGGACCCTTGCAGTAACTGACACAAAAAATGTGGGAATATTCCCAGAATAATGTCTTTTAGCTGTTAATTTTGAATAACTATATTTACTTTCTTTTTTATCCTTGCAAATCCCTAAATACCCCTCCAAAGTGAGAACGATTCGAGCTAGGTCCAAGTTAGAATCAGGTAAGGCATTGGCTAGGTTCAGGTTATGTCCATGTTCAATAAAGCCGGGTCGGTTTAAGTAATTACAGTCGAGGGTACATTGGTCATTTTTTATTTAGGTTAACAGTTCATTAGGGGTGGTTAATGGAGAGGTCAATATGTAAGATTAGGATGATTAAAGGGTTTTCTATGAAAATATCAGTTTATATGGGTTTATACATAAATATGGAAGATTTCAGGGGTCGATTTGTAAAATCCTATTTTACAATTGATAAAGGACTCATCCTTATAGATACAAGTCACACAGCTAAAGTGGTCTACAACCCTTCTGATACTCAAACTCTAAAGACAATGATCTAGAAATACATCAAAATTAAAATCTTAATCACCACATGACTTGCTTTCACATTTTCTGGGTATTCTCTATAAATTTAAAAAAATTATAAAATACAGCTTTCCAATAGGAAGACAATAAATACCTAAGTCAGATTTTTTATGAGGAGACTTTTTTTCTTCAAACAATTGACTTCTAGAAAAACCATAATCGGGCACGGGAGTGCTGCTAGATTTCCCTTACTTTCAAGGGAGTCTCTCTCTCTCTCTCTCTAAACACTGAACAATCAGACTCCCTATCCGACCCAGGATATGAGTTAGGCTTCCAATTAGATTCGCTAAATAATAGGTTCATATCCCAATATTAACGGAGGTTGATTTATGATGGGGATCAGAGCATTGATGATACTGATCATCAGAGGCCATCGAGGAAGCAGTTGAAGACTTAGTGCAACATACATCATACGGATTGATCATGAAAAGCTATTGGACACAAGGCTGATGTATTTATTTACTATTTTATCTCTAGTTTTATGTAATTTTCAATGTTGGGCCATATGTTAGGTTGTTGGGCCCAATGGTTTAGTTGTAATGTGTTTGGACTCGACGTATTTGGTTTTAGATGAGTTGATAGCCCTCTTTTCTCCGCTATTTTATGATATTCGTTGAATACGATAAAAATTGCACCTTTGTCTTCTTCGTGGATCCGAGGAAATTTCGTGGAGCTATCCTCCATTGACCCGGAGCAAGTCCAGAGATGTGCAATCATAGTGTGTATCTTCTTTTTTGTCTCTTTCTCTCTTTTATTTACGTTATGCATACTATCAACAAAGTTGAACCAAAAGCCTCATCCCTATACATCAATCCATCAAGAAACTAATAACCTTCAAGCCAATCTTCAAATTTATACAGGAAATTCTAAAATCAAACCAAAATCAACTATATATCTACATAAAACCTATCTCGAAACCATCAATATGGTGTCTTTGGAAGAGTCTTCTCCATTTTGATTCAATTTGTAGCACAAAAATTCTTAAACTCCTTTTTACAGTATTTCTCTCCATTATCCAATCTCAAACATTTTAACTTCAAATAGGTATCATTCTCCAGCATGGCTTTCCACTTCTTGAAGGTGGTAAACATGTCATACTTCTGCTTTAAGGAATACACCAACACCTTTATTGTGCAATCAATAATGAATAGGGATGGCAACGATGGGTTTTTCACCAAAACCGAAACTGCAACACACTCCTAAAACCCCACACCAAAATCACACTGCACTGCAATGGTTTTCTATTTTGTAAAGCCAACACCGCACCATATAATATTTTGCAAAACTGCTACCACACCGCACCGGACCATTTAGGCGGTGCGGTGTACTACAATGCGGTATGGTGGAACGAAATTTGATTTATTCTACTAATTACTACAAAGACCATTGATCAAATGGATACGATTCCACCTATTTGCCTAAATCAAAACCTAATGGGTTCAACTACAATATTCAATCAATGCACTGAAACTCATTGGCAATACATCCAAAACCTAAAACAATGCTATGATAAGTGATCTATCATGTGTATGGGTGCCAATTACTAAAGTGTTGGTACACTCTTTTTTATTTTTTGAAGAAACCATTGGTGGACTAGGGAGGTTAAGGTACATGATATATTAGAAAACAATGGTACATAAATCGTGGTGTACCGTGGTTCGGTGCACTGCGGTGTTGTGGGTGAAAACCAACACTGCACCAAAACCGTGCGGTTTTTATTTTCATGAATCCAAATCCGCACCAGAACCATTTTGGTGAACACCAAAACCACACCATGTGGTAAGGTGCACTGCTGTTTTGCGGTTTAAACCGCACCACTGCCATCCCTATCAATGAAGGTGATAAAAAAATGAGCCTCCAAGGGATTGAACTTGAGCTAGTCCCCATAAACTTGTATCATAAAGAGTTCTTTAACTAATAGTTTCCCAAGGCATAAAGATAATTCATGTTAGACCCTAGATTCCTCTAGTAAGTCATGAACTCAAAAAAACTCCCTTATTACACTGTTAAACAAGACAATCCTTTTCAAGATCAACCAGCCCTGCGAATTCATGACAACGTGTTACCAAATCCTATCATTTGGAGTATGAGAATAATAACCAGTATCATTCTAGCTACCATATTTTATATACGCAATGCAATAATATGCTAATCAGTAGTAGGGATAGGAGGATTCATCCAAGGTCACAAGTTTCCCTGGAAAAAAAATATATTTACCACCACCTACAAACCATCTTAATATGGGTAATCAAATAGACCACTCATGGCTGAATATTTCAAGGGGTGTTATAAGGAATGTTATAAAAATGAAAGAAAAAAATGGCCATCCAATGTCAAAATTGGAATACAAGGGCACTGCGGAAGCACACAGTCAATGAACATAGTTAATGATATGAAACAACAAAAATGAACAAAAAAAGCAACAAGAAAGGATCATAAGGGGCCATAAATTCTACTTAAAACACCTGAAGCAACTAATAAACACAGTAAGGAGAAAAACAAGAAGAAACAGAACGGTACCGGAAGGGGAGAAAACGATGACGACCTGATTCCCTAATACGCAAAGGACCTTCGGGATTTTCTTCGCAGTCCTTCAATCTGTTAAAACATTTAGCAAGATAGGTTCCTTGTTGTGCAGCAACCTGGCATTTAAACAACAAAGAAAAAAACATTTAATATGAATAAATTCAGGATACACATGTCTGAAAATAAATAGAACGTCTAATTCCACATGACACGTTTATGTAAACCAATTTAATTCAATTAATAATACTTAGAAGTCACCTGAGCTGTTGCAGGAAGACACTTGACCTGCGAATCCACTTGAGCTAGAGCTTTTTTGAACTCTTCTATGCCCAACTCTACAGATTCTTTTTTAACATCGCTTTTAGACTCCTCCAGCAAATCTACAATGTCACTCATATGCTTGCTCTTTAAATAGAGTTCCACCTGAGGGTATCTTATGCAGATATCTTCTAAAACATCTTTAATTTCTTTCACAGTTAAAGTTCCAGAATTGTCTTTGTCTGCTACCTTAAAGATATCTGAGATATCTTCCTGCATGAAGGTTGTTATTAATAAAAAATAAGAAATCACATTTGTTCCGCAAAACTACACCACACATACAAAATGCTGACTGTTCAGCTAGCAGCAGTTTACTAGTTTACCCATGCACCCTACCTTCAAAATGATTTTCTGTGAAGAAAATCGAGGTTGAGCAATTGGGATCTAGGTGATTACTGATTAATTCTAATACTGCTAGTACAATTCAACATGTAAATTCTCTTCAGTGGTTCTTTATGCATGCATACGAACACATTGAACATTTGTGTGATATTCCTTCTAGCTGAGAATCCAGATCCACAGAAATGTAATTTATGTTTATGATGGATATAGATAGTGAACTAGAACAGGTTAGTGTAGTTTAGATTGTGAAACATAGCCAAGCCATTCACCCAGCGAGCCAGCATCTTTCACCAAGGTTGTCAAAGCTGGGAGTCAAAAAATGATCACTAAGACGATGTATAAATTTTAAACTTCATAAGTAGAGGGGGACAGGAGTGACCAGGAAGGATGAAAGTAAGCACCAAGAGAAGTGATAGTTTTCAAGGAATCAAAAAGAGATCTGATGTAGGATAGGAACATAGTGTTTTATTTGGATAATGCTCTTGATCTACTTTGGAGAACAAAGTGTAACATATGATGACAGCACTACTAGGCAACCATATCCCTAACACCCCTTAATAGTCAAGGTGGATAAAATATTACATAAGCATATAGTATACATCTTTAGGTTTTTAAATAATAATAAATATCATTTTTTGTCCTATATTCTATTTTGTTCTCTATCATACTAGCATTCGAGTATGAATTGTTCTTATCTTTTTTTCACTTGATTTTGGTTTCCCTCTATACTTGCGGAACAAACTGTATAAAAATACATTGCATGATTTCTTCTAGGTCACCATATTGCAAGAGACAAATCTTTATATTACTCTAAAGATAGTTGGATGAAGCCCGTGAGAATTTGGCAATGGTGGACATGCTCTTCGAGCAATTTTGAGGATTTGGGGCTTTTTACGTTCACTTTATTAAATATATATTTATTTTAGAGCAATTTTAGAAAGATAGTGTGACAACCTGGTCAAGTGCATGACGTCCCCCCCCCCCCCCCCCGGTCTGTGGCAAAATGGATGGAGGGTGCAAGAGTGTCCCACAGCAATGGGGAGCTGGATCTCAGTCGTTCGATGCTCCCCATCCGGATGGGTGAATTTCATCCCACTACATGCACGTGGGATGGCTCCTCCATCTCTGTCTTGCATTTGTGTGCGTGTGTGGGTGTTTGTGCGTGTGCATGTGTGTGCACGTAAAAAAACAAACAAAGAATGAAAAAGTAAGACAACTTACTAAAGCATGTCTCTCTAGCAATGCACACAGATATACAAACCCAATAGAACATGTTACAAACTGTTTCGAGCAACATGCAGAATTCAATGGAGACAATGTGGCAGAGGAAAGTACCCTACAAAGTACAGTTTTCTAACTCAAGAGTAATGAAATATGGCATCCGGTTACCATAATGGCAACCATGTAATTTGGTTATGTACATATATTTGATTGTTTTATCATACAAAGAGCAGGCAGAAAAATGGCAAGTGTTTCGCTGAATAACATGCTATAAGCTAATCTTACTACATGACCTGCATAATTTTCGCAAGATATAACATCAAAAAACCATCATACTGCACATACCATGACTTTTCGTTGACTTATTGTGGCACAGTCCCCAAGAGCGTAAACACAATCAGATTTAAGGACTCTCAGCCATTCATCAGTCGCTAATACTCGCCTATCAACCTGAGCATGTGAGAAAGCACTCAAATATAAAAGGCATCAAGTTTAGACAAAACAGTGGCAGGATGCTAATTGAGCTTGGGGAAAATGTGAGCACAGGTCTACATCAACTAACCTGATCAATTTGTTTCATGAAGTCCAATATGACAGGCCGAGTCCCAATACCAGTAGACCAGACAGCCATTCCATATGGTACAGAAATCTCCCCGGTCGTTTTATTTGTCATTGTGATGGACTCATCAGATACCTTCACAACCCGAAACTCTGTTTTCACTTCAATGCCATCCCTTTGGAACTTCTCTTCAGCAAATTTAGTGATCCTTTTGTCAAACCTGAAACACACTAATCAACACATCAGCACAAATTCTTGAAGCCAGTATCTGGGAAAACAACACTGGTTACTTAGAATATTAAATGTACAACAAATGCTAAAGGAACAAAAATTGAAGGCAGTGGATACTGGATAGTAAAGATGATGATAATAGAAGATAAATTTGAGTAGATTTTCGTATAGCTTTAGAGATTTGTGAACTGCATTTGAATCTGTATGCCGTTACCTGTCACATCCCTCCATCAAAAGTAGTTAGGATATTTGCTTAAAGATCCAGTAGCACTAGGCAATATTCTTGTGCCATATAATACAGAGCAAAATAACTGTGCTAATAGATGAAAAATATATAGTGATCTAAAAAAACACTAAAACAAACAAGTTACATAAAGAGATAACATTGCTTTGTTCATTTCAGTGCAAGCTATGCAGAAGTAAACAATCTAATCACGGAATGGGTAGACATTTCTATGGATATAGTGGAAAAACATATGTACATAAACTGTATACTACTGTAATACGCAAGCATATTGTATAAGGGAGGTTATTTATAAGTTTTTAATGGGATTTTGCCTCCTGCTAGTGGTAGATTGCATTATTGCGTTCACAATTACAATTACCTCACAAATAGATGGGACAATACTTAACGGCTATGGTACGTCAGGTAACAATTGCACCTCAAGCTTCATGGTGTCACAGCACAAGATCGGCATTCAAACCCTGACAGTACCACAGGGTCCTGTCATGTAATATTCTGCTCATCTATAACCAATATTAACAGAAGAGTTTCAAGGTTTCAACAGAATTGGATGAACTGTTGCCAATTACGATTCCAACAAAACTATGGGTGGCATAAAATGTACCAATCCCTGTCACACACGTGGCCAAACTGAAGACCGGTAAGTGGCACAACCGACTCGCAGCTCATGCAGCGGTATAGGACTCCGACAACCTAAAACAAGCACAAAGGGGCAGGAGATGAAAGACCCACTTGAGGAATGACCGACTTTCGTGGAAGGCATGGGCTATACTTTCTCAAGTTGATCCGGTTTGATCGGCCCCCTGGTGTGTGGCCTAGTGGCACAATTATCATCCCGGCTACCAGTTAGTCGACTTGCTAATAGCAAATTCAGACTACTTGATAGTAAATTCAGACTACTTGATAGCAAATTTAGACTACTTCTCCTGGCAGGCGATCCAAAAGGCGTCACGATTGTGAGGCCACCCCGATAGTACAAAGAGATTGTGGCATGACAAACAATACGTGGATTGAGATAATGCTAACTCATCATGCCCACCAAATCCAAAAACTACCCCACGATAGGATGGGAAGTACCCGATTCTATGCAAGAGGATACAATGGCACTCATACATGCAGAATGCCCCTAAAAAAGATGCCAAAATTATGAGATCGCGAGGCCACGCTAACCAAGGAAGGAGATCGTGGAGTGATGGGAGGAAAGACCCATGAAACAGTGGTTACAGATAGGAAGAGACCAAGTATCTGTCCTCATAGAAGGAGTTGGAAAGCACAAGGGACCAAAGGTTGAAGTCTGAGTTATTGGGGACTTAACTTCGTCAAGCTAAGACCTTCCTGCTCTTAGAGATTTTTGACTTATGCGTCGGAGTGTCTTCGGCTCCTAGAGGTGATGACCATTACAAGGATGTTTTAATAGATCCCTTTTGGAAACTAACGTGATCTTACAACCATTCTTGAGGAAGGTGTGCGTGTTCATTTCACAATTGTGGGTCATCTTACGATCATACTACCACAGGCGGCCTAAAAGAATGTGACAAATGCCCAAGAGAACCACATCATGACACACCAAACTACGTCTTTGTTTACCATCCCAACAGAAAAGTATACAAGACATCTTGTGTTAATAAAAACATTTAAGCTCTTCTTGAACCATGCCATATTGCAAGGCTTATTTAGCTTCTCAGTCTTTAGTCCTAGTTTTTAAACCATTCTTATGTGACACAAGGTTTTCAGTGCACTGTTGTTAATGATGAGTAGACATTGTCTTTAACCCGATGCACGGTAGTGTGGAAGATACTTTGGCCAATCCATTGATCAGACTCTAGAGTTCTAAGAGTAGTAAGTACTCGATGGATCACTAGCACGTGTACTTTCTCATTTCCCTCAATTGTCACCTTAGTGGGCTCTTCATGTTGTGTCTAGCCATCATCGTCTACTAGATCTTCGTTGGTCTTATATTGTTCCAAGATCCACATTGTTCTCTATGCTATCAAAAAAATGAGTTAGAGCTTATCGATGTTTAGGAATGTGAGAAAATCTATGTCCTTGGTTGCCACACTCGAAATACTTGAATGATGGTCCTTGTGGGTGGGATCCTAGAACTTAGCGATCTCTTTACTCACTGTCATGTGGACTTCTTGGTTTTTGCAAAGGTTTGAGTTAGGGTGGTATCATGCTTGATGAGGTGCCCTTCCCAACAAGATTGGTGCCAATGGGACCTCGGGGCACTACATCTATTCGGAATGTCCTCTACGTGATATTTTTCTGCCATTAGCACACATCTAGATGCATCCTCAACCGTTAGGATCGTATGCATAGCCAAGGCATTCTAGAAGGGAAGGCACAACCCAGCTATGTATCGTGCCGTTTTCTGTTCATCCTCAAGATTTGCGTTCTAACTTCTAAATGGTAAGCTGATCAAATTCTTCGATGCATTTTTGCACCGACTTGTTTCCTTGATGCAATCCACGTAGCTTTTGATGTAGCATCGATTAATAATCCGAAGGTACATATTTGTCTCTCAATCTTATCCAATGTAGTAATCTTTACTTTGCTTTGCACCTACGGGCTCAAGTTATATGAAATTTTCGCCAACAGACTAAAGTAGCTCTTTTCAGCTTCATTGCAACTAACTTAACCTTCTTGTCGTCAGGAAGGTCCTTTTATTTAAAGAAGTGCTTGATGTTTTCAATCCAATCAAGGAAGGCATCGACGTCCCTCGAAAATCTTCAACATCTATGCGCACTCCAAATCGTTGGGATACTTGTAAGGCACTTGCGATATGTAACTTGAATCCTCAAGATGGTTCTCGTAGTTGTCAAGCTCTCAGTTTTCTTGGTTTTCCAAATTGATTGTCTTCAATTCAAGCTAATATCATATTTACCTACCTTTTGGGATTTTCTTCTTCGTTCTATTCTTGTCCTTTAACATGATTTGCGGCTTGTCTCCACTGATATAAGCATCTATCTTGTGGAAGCATCCCTAAGTGATTGGAGATTTCTCTCAGTATGGTGGAATGTTGGTTTAGCATCTCGTGTGTTGCCTCTTGCCAAGCCCCCCGTGGTTGTGGTGCGTTGTGTGGATGATCTTGCATCGCTCTATACAGGTGCCCATGATCCGCCATGGAATTGGATGGACTAACGGATTGTCTAGTGACTAAGAACCTATGTTTGCGGATGCTCAGGTTCTCCGAAAAGTGAATAGGTGCGAAACCAAAAATACAACCCCTAGGATGTGCTTAGCACCTCTACATCCTTATGAATGCTATATGTGATGTAATATAGAGTATTTCATGAAAGGACAACAATATGGTGTTTTCTAGAATGAGTGTGTGCACTTTATATAGGCTCTAATGATGCGGACAGCACACAGATGATTCACATCGTACAATATTATGACTTTTATCACTAGAAGAGAAATCAAGCACACTATGTAAATTAATATACAGAATCAACAAGCAAAGATGACACTTATTTGCTGATTTCAAAGGCTTGTCAATCCTGAAACAAGGTCTTTCAAGCTCTAATACCAACTTGAAGTGGACACTTATGTTTCTCAAAAAAAAAAGAAGAAGAAGTGGACACTTATGTCGGTACACAATCCTAAATACTGGCTACCCTATTGATTATCAACTAGACATGTTTTATCAATATAATTGTACATAAAACACTAATAAAGCTAGCAAACTAGGACTATTAACCGTATGTCTTCGATCGATAGGAATAAAATGGGAGACACAGGTCAAGACCCAACAATTAGAGCATCAATACTATTACAAAAATTAAACTCTACACATAATGTTTAAGAGAACACCAGCAAATTTTGAATAAAACGGAGTGAAAAAATAGTACAAAAAGAGGGCAAAATAGGGCAGCAATGACTTCCAACAACCAAGGACAAATCTATCGTGAATAGGGCATGATTAGGGCATCAAAAAATTATCAAAGATAGGTCTTCAGATGTGATACCATGCAGTTTTGCAGGAAATTCTAGCAAAGAATGAAAATAAGAAAGACATAGAGGAAGGAAAAGATAAGCCTAGGGGGAATACCATCGTGGATCCTGTTGGCGTGGAATAACCCTAACGAGGTAGAAGTAGAACTGCCGCCTATCGCTCGCAAAAGCAAATTAGGATTTCGGATCTCTGATGATCTGAAGAGAATTGATACGATCAAAAAAAAATCACAAAAGTAAAGAGGAAGAAGTAATCACACATGACATAGGGATTTGTTCATGAAGTTTGGAAAAGCTCTACCTCTATGGATGTTGGTCACAGCCCATTGGAGCACTATGAAATTAGATAGGAGAATACAACCATCTTCATCCTCGCCTCCAGCGGATCTCAAGGGAAAATTCTCCCTCTCTTGATCCCCACGATCTCCCTTCGTCTCTCACACGCAATTGAGAAGCCTGAAGTAGAAACCCTAAGCCGTCAAAGAACTGTGACAAACACCACCAACCCTAAAGGAGAAATCTCGTAAATAGTTAAAATCCCGTGCAACTAACCCTCAGTTGCTACAGGATTCGCACGAGTGCCCATGGTATTCGCTCGGACGAAACCATAACGAACCCGAGCCCAAAATAGCTCTACCTAAAATTTCGCCCGGAAATTTCTACCCGGGCAAAACCTGTAGCCTTCTACTGTCTACAAGCTCACCCGGGCGCCCACAGGTATTACTGCAGACCCGCAGTGCGAATTCAAGTGGGGAACGAGTCCACGTCTTGTGAAAAGTTAAGCTTGGTAAATCATAATTATTGTGCACAATGCCAAAAGTCGATTTTGATGTAAGGCTAATGTCGAGCCAAAAATAGGGAGAAATAAAAAATATAAAGAAAGAGGCTGAAGGAAGAGAAAAAAAAACATTTTTTTTCTTTATTAGCAAATCGTGCTAACGCTTCTTTGGATAGGATTTCCTCAGCTTTCTTGTGGTGTCACTTGATGTTAGTTTCTCATATGACCCATCGGGAACTTGTACCAGAGTTTCTGGGAAAATCTTAACTAAGGGTTTGGTCACCATCAAGAAGGTGGTCTTTCTTATTTCTTTTTACTGGTGAAATTGTTGTGCATTGTAATATTCTATTGGAATAATGGGAGTTCTCTCACTTCCTCGTGGACGTAGCCCAATTTTGGGTGAATCACACATGTCACTTGTCTCTTTTATTTTCTAATATTTCTCGTGTTCATCTAGATCTTGTTTTGTGTATTGATTGTATTGCCACAAAGATTAATCTGTAATATTTTGTTGCTAGTGCGACATACCAGGCAAGACAATCACATGTGCAGTATAGAATAATAAGCATGACCACTGCATGTGGACTCATGACCACAGTATGTTCACAGAGGGGATACAAACACATAGAATAAAGTATCAAGTCTGAAGTTATTTTTTGTTCTTTCTACAATATTCACATGATGCTGCATGATATAGTCAGTGAGAAGAGTGGAGCTGGCTGTTAGAAGCACCATAGACACACACAAGTTATCTGAGTTATATAAGAGAATAGATGGCACATGAACATACGATACACAATTCGATTGATTTGTAATAAATATTAACTAACCAATGAAACAGAATAGGGTTGACAATACCAATCTCTTTCTTACATAGTAAGAATATGCCCTCCGGCCTCGATGACAGATATTTTCACTAGGTCTCGCACCATAGGATATAACTTCGCCAAATCTTCTGAGACAAAATCATGCAACTCCGCAGCAAATTCAACACCAGTTGGACCACCACCAACTATAACAAAATGAAGGTTCTTCTTCCTCTCATCGTCACTTAGGTTTGGAAGGCTAGCCCTCTCAAAACAATCCATCACGCTCCCACGAATTTTCTGAGCATCCTCTACTTCCTGCATAAACAGGTGTCCTTTAGTAACATGAGATTCAGACTTAAAATGGGATGCAATCATGCAAGTAAATATCATATTTTGCAAAACCAGAGGATTCATTTGAGACTAGATCAAATCTGAAAGCTAATAACCGCCCACATATCTGATAACAACTTAAGTGATGATAAAAGGGCATAAATGTTGTGATGTGAGAGTAGTCATAGTCATACAAAATCGTTAGGTATGTGGAAATAACAACATCCGTGCCTAGCTCTGAACAAATCTAGAAGCATGATGAAAACCAGCCTGCCTTGTATTTCAAGCTAATGTGTTCAAAGAATTGTATATGGTGAATTCACAGTAAAAACCCCTAAGATAGTTACCATCACTGCATGCTAATCAACAAATACAGCATTCTTGTTTAGAGGGTGGAAAATGTACCTTCAGAAAGTGACAATGCTCCACCACACCAGGGGTGTTAAATGTATTCGCCTGGGCTCCAAGTGCTATTACCAAGTAGTCATAATCAACCAGAAACTCACTATTGCCATCCAAATTTGTTCCAATATTAGAACGACAGTGGACTTTCTTGTCTACTGGATCAATCTTGAAACACTCAGCTTCCCAAAATTTAATATCACCCCCTTTCTGCCAAAGAACAATAACACTGATACTTCATGGACTAGATCAAATTTATTCCTACAGATAATAAGTATAAACATATTTTCGACTAGAGCAGATAAAACCAGGCAATGTAGAAATTAGGACAGATACAAAGATCGGAAGCCAAGTAACATTGCATCAAGACAATGAAGGAGAAGTGGTGAAGTCCCAAATACAAACCCACAACAGAGTCCTCTCTTCGAAATTCAGACGAGTGTTCTCCAATATTCTTTTATGTGCCGATTCCATCAGTAGCGGGAATTATGTTGCATTCTCAAATATCTGAAGATATATGCCACTGTTGCATCTACAAAACTATGCTAGAAGACAACTTTTCTTAACCAAGCCAATAAATTTCCATGAATGAACATCACATCACAGTAAAAACTTCCTTACTGTTTTACTAGAGCAGTCATTCTCACTGTCATTGCAATATATCTTACAATGTAGCATTCATTCTCACTGTTGTTATATTTTCTTCTAAAATCATCATCATGAATTTTGTTATTTCTAGCTTCTCAGTTTCTTCAAGAAATGTTTTATCACCTGAATTATATTCAAATAAAGTCAACTTCTACTATTAAAGACTAACGATTTACAAATTAGATAAAAGGATATAACAAGGAAAGTTTTGAGGCAAGAATACTTATTAAGTTATTATCACATATAGAACTTATCCTACGGGTAAACATAGAACAAGTAATGTCTATCTCAACAAAGCATCTTTACCTTTTTCATGATCTTGCGGATCGGCTCAACAATGCTGCGTGCTTCAACTGTTCCACATGTGACACTTGGTAGCAAAGGCGTAAATGCAAAATAGTTACGAGGTGATACCACCTGTACGTCGTACAAGGAACTATCTAGGTTCTTCAGGAAACTCATACCAGCCCAACCAGTTCCTAGAACTACCACCTTCTTCTTAGCAGCTGCTTGAGATGAATCATCAGCAAGGTCTGATTTTGCATCAGCATATGCAACGAGACCTCCACTACTGCAATTTGCAAAGCATAAGCTTGTGTGGAGGACATATAATAAAAAGTAACACAGAAGAAGTTACTGAATAATTTGGACCTTTACAGAAAAAAAAGAGTTTTCAGACAAAGGACACCTTGATGCAAAACAATGCAGGTGAGGATAATGTTATTAATTATTTGAGCAGGTAGGGCGTAACTATGAATTTCGATACCAAGCGGAATAAGCGATTCAACCAATTAACATGGGCATATGCTTTTGGGACTACTATCACAGTGCCAATCACTTATCGAATCCAGGCGATAAATAAACTATGCTTAAAATTACCGGCTAATAGTCCTACTTGCAATATTTAGATTAGCAGTGCTACGGGCAGGTGGACACTCAATCCTCACGACAGGGGCAGCAGTTGGCAATGATAATATACTAGAGATCCAATGGGTAAAGCACGATGGTACCTGATCGAGTAGAGGAATCCTTACTGAGGAGGGGAAGATGGTGGCGCAGGAGCGTTCTCCGGAGTCGGCAGGACTTCCGGGCGAGGCGGTGGTGGTGTTGGGGCCTCCGGGGTTGCGCTCGTCTCGGGGCGAGGATTTGCGAGCAGGTGGAGGCACACAATGTTCCGATGCACCGGCGCGTCAGGGTGCCAGCGACGATGCCACTCGCTGATGCCGAGGCGGGCTTCAGCGTCGCAAACCACGGTGTAGGAGATCCGTTCCACGTATTCCTCCACGCTCTCTCCTTCCGAGAATTGAAAGTCGAGGAAGGGGGAGTCGATGTCGAGGTACCCGTCTTCGTCTTCGATCATTCCATGGTCCACGTCGGGGTCCGCCATGGGAGCATGTCGGAGCGGTGAGAGGATGGTGGGTTGGTCCGGGTCGGATCGGATCGGATTGCGAGAGAGGCCGAGAGGGGAGGGGATCGGGTGACAAGGGGAGGAGGGGTTCGGTTGGCTGTAGGGAGGGGTGGGGACAGGGTATCGGGCCGGGCCGGATGGAGGAGGAGGGAGGGGGGGGGGGTCGTGCGGCTGGGGCTGGGATCGGGTGAGCAGCAGCAGGAGGGGGAGAGGAGGGGATCGGGGTGGGGAAGAGGGTATCGGGCCGGGCCGGATGGGGAAGGAGGGAGGAGTCGGGCGGTTGGGGGCTGGGGTCGGGTGGGCAGCAGCAGGAGGGGAAGAGGAGGGGATCGGGGTGGGGAAGGGGGTATCGGGCCGGGCCGGATGGGGCAGGAGGGAGGAGTCGGGCAGCTGGGGTCCGGGATCGGATGGGGAGCAGGAGGGGAAGAGAAGGGGGGATCGGGGTGGGGAGACGGGCGGCACGAACAGGGAAGGAAGGGGACAGGCTCGGGGAGAGAGAGAGGGAGAGAGCTGAGGGGCGGCGGTGGGGGTTTAGGGAAAGGAAAAGGGGAAAGATTAGGGTTTCAGGTTAGGGTTTCACACGCCTAATCGGATCCTAGGGTTTCACACACCTAGGCTTGGGGTTGGGGTTTCACACGCCTCACCCTGGTTCTCTCAACACACATGTGGAGGGAAAACGAGAATTTTATTATTCATTCAATATCATTACATGTTCCATGGGCAGGCCTATATAAAGGCCTGCGATAACAAGCGAAAGTCCCTGAAAGCCGAGGTGGGACTAAAAACACAATGCAAGAAACAAAATAAATAAACAACATCCATAATGGTGCTGACTGTCTGATCAGAGCCATAGGCTCATGTGGCGCCTCCTGCGCTGGTACACGCGCCATGGGCGCTGCTCGATGTCCCCATAATTCTCCCCGGGTGGGAGAGAGCTCGACTCCGTCGAGTAAGGCTCGGTGCGGCTCTCGTATAGCTCCAGCAGGTCCGGGTCAAGCCGTTGCAGTTCTTCTCGCTCTATCCATGTATCCTCAGATGAGGGCTTTCCTTTCCAGCGAATCAGATACCTTCGGGTTCCACCGTCTCTACCAGAGACGATCTCGTCATCTAGAATTTTATCAATGTCGTCTGCTGTGGGATTTGGGATATTTTGGGGTAGTGGAGGTAAGGAGGTGCTCTCAGAAACAGGGTCCAAGGTTGGCTCTACCAGAGGGTTACTAGGGTTGAAATTTGGGCCCTTGTAGGCCACTAAATCTTCGATATTGAAAGTCGGACTAATGCCAAAACCCTCAGGTAGGTCGATAACATAGGCATTGTCATTTATCTTCCTTAGGATCCGAAAGGGGCCGGCACTGCGTGCATGTAGTTTCTTAACAGTCCCCGGGGGAAACCGTTCCGGGCGGAGCCGGACCATCACATAATCCCCGATGTTAAAAGTTTGAACTCGTTTTCGGGCATCGGCTCGTAATTTATAGTCAGCATTGCTCTGCTCAATTTTGTTACTGATTTCTTTATGTAGTTCATGCATGTGTGATGCAAATGCAGATGCAGACTCAGAGACTCTATGATGATTAGCCATGGGAATGAGATTTATGGGTTGCCTAGGCTTAAAACCATGGACAATTTCATGTGGACTCATGCCGGTAGTTCTATTAACAGATGAATTATATGCAAAATCGGCTATTGACAGTTTCAGATCCCAACTCCCAACGTGTTCACCCACTAATGTTCGCAGAAGATTCCCCAAGCTCCGATTGACTACCTCGGTTTGACCGTCGGTTTGGGGGTGGAATGCCGTGGAAAATTGGAGCTTTGTTCCTAACTTATGCCAGAGAGTCTTCCAGAAGAAACTGGTAAACTTGACATCTCGATCCGACACGATGGTTTTGGGTAACCCATGTAACCTCACGATGCCATCAAAGAAGATTTTTGCGACGTGGGAGGCATCGGAAGTTTTAGAGCACGGGAGGAAGTGAGCCATTTTAGAGAATCGGTCTACCACTACCAAGACCGAGTCATGTTTTCGCAGGGTTTTCGGGAGGCCGAGTACGAAGTCCATACTAATGTCCTGCCAGGGGCAGTTAGGAACTGGGAGGGGGGTGTACAAGCCAGTGTTTTGCTTTCTCTGCTTGGCCAGTTGACAAGCATGACACCTACCCACATGTCTGGCGACATCACGTTTTAGGCTCGGCCAATAAAATCGGTACTCGACGGCCTCGACGGTCTTGTTAACGCCAAAATGGCCAGCAAGACCACCCGCATGAAGCTCCCAAATAAGGAATTCACGAAGGGATGTTCGGGGAATGCACAGCCGATGGCCACGGAAGAGGTACCCGTTTTGCATGAGGTATCCGTCTATTTCTTGAACTGTGCCGTCTACTAGTGCAGCATAGACTTCACCGAAATCGGGACAAGATTCGTATTCGGCCCTCAATTTTTCAAAACCTTCGACCGAAGCGGTCAACTTAGACAGAACGAACATGCGGCGACTGAGGGCGTCGGCCGCCTTGTTTTCTACTCCCGCCTTATGACGCAGGGCGAAAGTGTAGTCCTGGAGGAACTCAACCCAGCGACCATGCCGTGCGTTAAGCTTCTTCTGTGAGTAGATATACCGTAGGGCCTCATGGTCAGAGTAGATAACGAATTCTTGCGGAAGCAGGTAGTCTCGCCAGTGGCGAAGCGATTGGATCACGGCATAGAATTCCTTATCGTACGTAGAGTATCGCTGTCGAGTTTCATTCAACTTCTCGCTAAAATACGCGACAGGATGACCTTCTTGGGAGAGGACGCCCCCAATGCCGATTCCGGAGGCGTCACAGGCTACTTCGAAGACTTTGGTGAAATCTGGGAGGCGCATCACAGGGGCCTCAACCATTCGCTTTTTGATTTCCAGGAAAGTCCTAGTGGCAGCACTCGTCCACTCAAACTCGCCCTTTTTTAGACAGTCTATGATTGGGGCCGTAATGGTACTGAACCCCTTGATGAACCTTCTGTAAAAGGTGGCGAGACCGTGGAAGCTTCGGACATCCCGGATGTTCTTGGGTTCAGGCCATTCTTCAATGGCGCGGACCTTTTCCGGGTCGGCAGAAACCCCGTTGACAGATACGACAAAACCGAGGAAGTGGACTTCGGTGGTAAGGAAAGTGCACTTTTTAGGATTGGCGAACAGCTCTTCCTTTCTTAGCACGGCACAGACTTGCCGAAGATGGTCTAAATGCTGTGCTTGGGATTGGCTATAAATGAGTATGTCATCGAAGTATACCACCAAAAATTTTCTCATAAAAGGGCGGAGTACTTGTGTCATGACTCTCATGAAAGTGCTAGGCGCATTGGTCAGTCCGAACGGCATAACCATCCATTCGTACAGTCCGTCATTGGTCTTAAATGCCGTCTTCCATTCATCTCCAGGGCGGATGCGAATTTGGTGGTAACCACTCTTCAAGTCAACTTTGGAGAAGACTGTGGCTCCAGACATTAGATCTAACAGATCATACAGGCGAGGGATAGGGAAACGGTATTTGACCGTTATCTTATTGATGGCACGGCTGTCTACGCACATGCGTCAGGTTCCATCCTTCTTGGGCGTAAGCAGAGCTGGGACCGCGCAAGGACTCATGCTTTCTTTGATGAAACCCTTCTTCAATAATTCATCAACCTGCCACTTCAACTCGGCATGTTCTGTAGGGTTCATTCGGTAGTGGGGCAGGTTGGGGAGGCTGGCTCCAGGAACCAAGTCGATGGCGTGTTGTATGTCACGCATCGGAGGTAGTTGGTCTGGGAGGTCCTCAGGGAAGACATCGGCGAACTCTTTCAGTACTGGGGCAACCTCTAGTGGAATAACTT
The DNA here is from genome assembly GCA_947650365.1 of Chamaelirium japonicum. Taxonomy (NCBI): domain Eukaryota; kingdom Viridiplantae; phylum Streptophyta; class Magnoliopsida; order Liliales; family Melanthiaceae; genus Chamaelirium; species Chamaelirium japonicum. The sequence continues at coordinate 27,393,995 of OX393557.1, read as the reverse complement.
GGGTGGACTCTTTCGGAACTTCCCGGGCTGCAAGGATCATGATTGGAGCCCCTTTTTCCAGCTCGAGGCTCAATTCTTTGGCACCGATCAAACTGACGTTGCTGGTTTTCTTCTTGGAGGTGGGCTGTTGCGCAGACTGACCACTCTTGGGTTGAGAGGGTAACAATTTAATTTTCTTGCCTTCATGTTCAAACAGGCACATGTTGGATCGGCCGTAGATGAGAACATCGTTATCGAAGAGCCAGGGCCGTCCTAGTATGACTTGACCCACATCCATCGTCAAAACATCACACCAGATCTTCTCCTGGTAGGCATTGAAGTTTATGGGGACCAAACATCTTTGCTTGACCTCCATTGCCGTTGAGTTGATCCAGGATACTTGGTATGGTCTGGGATGGGGGACTGCCTTCAACCCAGTCTTGGAGATCACGGCAGACGAAACTGCGTTGACGCAACTTCCACTGTCGATGATCACTTTGCAGTTCTTATCTCCGATTCGGGTAAAGGTGTGAAAGATGTTGGTACGCCTCCAATCATCTTGTTCTTTGGGCTGTGACAAGGCGCACCTTACAACGGCCAACTCAGTGGGGGCTGTGCGCCTAAGGCAACCTAGGGTGACGTCATCGCCCTCTTCATCAAAGTCTCCTTCATCTTCATCAGCTTGGTAAACGAACCCATCCACGTCTGATTCCAGGGCCTCAACAGGTGTGCCATCAATGATGTTGATTTTGACGGGGCTAGGGCAATTCGCAGCCACGTGCCCATAACCCTGGCACTTGTAGCATTTGATGAGGGGACTGACTTTGGAAAAGTCCCTCTCATGGCCCTTACCACGACTGTCCCTTTCGTTGCTCCGACTCGTGGGGTCTGCCCTGGGTTGGGATTGGTTGGGATTAGGCCGACTCGGATAATTACTCGAGGAAGGACGTGGGGCGTGACTTCGGGAATCTTGGCCCCGATGAGAGTGGGTGGACCTAATACTATCAAGATCTTGTACTAAAGCGTAGGCCCTTTCTAGCTTCGTAACATCTCGAGCGAGAAGCTCGTTCCTCAGGTCCTCTCTTAGGCCTGACCGGAAACGGGATAAAACCTGAAAAGGGGTCTCAGTCCCTAGAACGTTGCAGCGGGTCAAGAACTCGTCAAACTTGGCGACGTAGTCCCTCGCTGACTTGTTACCTTGAGTGAATTGATGCCACTGATCCAAGAGACGCGCTTGATAGGAAGGTGGCACGTATTTCCCCTTCAGTTCGTTCTTCATGGCTACCCAAGTATCGATGGGGTCTTAGGTTCGGGCCACTCTCAAGGCTTCGACGTTAGTCCAGTACTGACTGGCAGGGCCACTGAGTTTCATCGCGGCAAAACGGACCTTCCGGGGTTCCGTTAATGGGTACCAGGCGAAATACCGGTCCATGGATTGGAGCCAGTCTAGGAAGAATTGGGGATCATGCCGACCATCGAAAGCGGGCACTTCTAGCCTGATGCTCCGGAGGTATTGTTCATCCGGATCTTGATTGTTCTGCCAAGGTGGCCGAAAATCCTGAGGGTCCATGGGTGGGGGAGTTCGAGGTGGAACTTGGTCCAGACGGTCAAAACGGGCATTGGTATCGCGCTGGTAAGCTGCGAAATTTTGGTTCATTGTGGCAATCCCCTGAGCTAACTCAGCGAGTGTCCTAGTTAGGGCGTCGGGATCCATGTTGCAACTGTCAGACTCACTAGACTCCCCTAAAATATATGGCCTACCTCTACGGGTTGGCATGCACAATCAAAATGATGCTTAATGATTGCTAAGTTCGAATGCAATTACCATGCCTACCTAAACCATGCTCTGATACCAGAAATGATGCAAAACAATGCAGGTGAGGATAATGTTATTAATTATTTGAGCAGGCAGGGCGTAACTATGAATTTCGATACCAAGCGGAATAAGCGATTCAACCAATTAACATGGGCATATGCTTTTGGGACTACTATCACAGTGTCAATCACTTATCGAATCCAGGCGATAAATAAACTATGCTTAAAATTACCGGCTAATAGTCATACTTGCAATATTTAGATTAGCAGTGCTACGGGCAGGTGGACACTCAATCCTCACGACAGGGGCAGCAGTTGGCAATGATAATATACTAGAGATCCAATGGGTGAAGCACGATGGTACCTGATCGAGTAGAGGAATCCTTACTGAGGAGGGGAAGATGGTGGCGCAGGAGCGTTCTCCGGAGTCGGCAGGACTTCCGGGCGAGGCGGTGGTGGTGTTGGGGCCTCCGGGGTTGCGCTCGTCTCGGGGCGAGGATTTGCGAGCAGGTGGAGGCACACAATGTTCCGATGCACCGGCGCGTCAGGGTGCCAGCGACGATGCCACTCGCTGATGCCGAGGCGGGCTTCAGCGTCGCAAACCACGGTGTAAGAGATCCGTTCCACGTATTCCTCCACGCTCTCTCCTTCCGAGAATTGAAAGTCGAGGAAGGAGGAGTCGATGTCGAGGTACCCGTCTTCGTCTTCGATCATTCCATGGTCCACGTCGGGGTCCGCCATGGGAGCATGTCGGAGCGGTGAGAGGATGGTGGGTTGGTCCGGGTCGGATCGGATCAGATTGCGAGAGAGGCCGAGAGGGGAGGGGATCGGGTGACAAGGGGAGGAGGGGTTCGGTTGGCTGTAGGGAGGGGTAGGGACAGGGTATCGGACCGGGCCGGATGGAGGAGGAGGGAGAGGGGGGGGGGGGTCGTGCGGCTGGGGCTGGGATCGGGTGAGCAGCAGCAGGAGGGGGAGAGGAGGGGATCGGGGTGGGGAAGGGGGTATCGGGCCGGGCCGGATGGGGAAGGAGGGAGGAGTCGGGCGGTTGGGGGCTGGGGTCGGGTGGGCAGCAGCAGGAGGGGAAGAGGAGGGGATCGGGGTGGGGAAGGGGGTATCGGGCCGGGCCGGATGGGGCAGGAGGGAGGAGTCGGGCAGCTGGGGTCCGGGATCGGATGGGGAGCAGGAGGGGAAGAGAAGGGGGGATCGGGGTGGGGAGACGGGCGGCACGAACAGGGAAGGAAGGGGACAGGCTCGGGGAGAGAGAGGGAGAGAGCTGAGGGGCGGCGGTGGGGGTTTAGGGAAAGGAAAAGGGGAAAGATTAGGGTTTCAGGTTAGGGTTTCACATGCCTAATCTGATTCTAGGGTTTCACACACCTAGGCTCGGGGTTGAGGTTTCACACGCCTCACCCTGGTTCTCTCAACACACATGTGGAGGGAAAACGGGAATTTTATTATTCATTCAATATCATTACATGTTCCATGGGCAGGCCTATATAAAGGCCTGCGATAACAAGCGAAAGTCCCTGAAAGCCGAGGTGGGACTAAAAACACAATGCAAGAAACAAAATAAATAAACAACATCCATAATGGTGCTGACTGTCTGATCAGAGCCATAGGCTCAGGTGGCGCCTCCTGCGCTGGTACACGCGCCATGGGTGCTGCTCGATGTCCCCATCACACCTCCTCTCGAAGATACAGACAGCTGTAAGATACAGTCAGCCGTCGTAGAAATACCAAACAAAGGCAACTAGGAATTTTCAATATAAAAACTTATAGAATTAAAAGAACCAATTAAAATAGATTAATCACCGCATATTGGTTTCTCATTATAATCAGAGACCAATATCAACAACTAAAAATGTTGTTTTACAAGTTAGCGATTAATAAGAAAACTGTATATTATCAAATAAAATGAAACGGTCCAATTAAAAAGATCAATCTACATGGATGAGAAGTTTTTGACTAAAAAGACAGTGGATTACAATTGACAAGAATTCATACGTATCGGATAAAGCTCAAGTCCATATCATCTACACAAGAATTGTCAATTGAACCACAACATCATCCACATTGCTGTAAAACCATCCTCATTCCCCCGTATTTAGTGTCTTATTTCATGGTTTTAAAGGGCCAAAGACGGCTAAATTGACCTTAAATATAGAAATTTTTACGTGGTCTGAACCTTTGACCATGTGGACACCCAAAACATTAATAGTAATTAATCTAATTAATCTCTCACATTAATGAAACCATACCAAAAGGCATAAGATTCATGAATGCACTAAGAACTGAAGTTGTGTCATACTATGAAGCTTTCATCAATAAGACAGAGGCAATAAATGCAAAAAGTATATACCATGCAATAGTTCACATCTGCTTTTTGTTTACTCATGGAGCATTAAAACTCGGGCAAATTACAAAAACATCCTAAACTATACACCTCATTTCATATTGGTCCCTTGACTTTTTTTTTTAACAATTTGATCCCTGAACTATTCTCTCTGCATTTAGCCCCCTGAGTCAACTTTTATTCCAAAAATACCCTTGTCATAGTAAGCATAAGTTAAAAAAATTTATAAAAAAATTAAGTCTTATTGGAAATTGATAAGGGTATTTTTGGTATAAGAAAGTTGATGGAGAGGGCTAAATGCAGATGAAGCATAGTTCAGGGATCAAATTATTCAAAAAAAAGTTGAGGGACCAATATGATATTTATGGTTTCTTTAAGGTATCTCAATAATCTTTCTAGTGCATTCCAATGTGATTGATCAGGTTTACTAGTATACCTGCTTAGTCTTCCTATAGCATAGGAAATGTCTGGCCTCGTAGAATTAGCGAGATACATAATACTTCCAATGACTTGGGAGTATTTAAGTTGTGAGACGCAATCACCTTGACTCTTCCATAGTTTCATGCTAGAATCATAAATACTAACCGGTTTACAGTCAAACATGTTGAACCTTTTTAGTACCTTCTTAAAATAGTGGGATTGGCTTAAAGTTAATCCACTATTAGACTTTAATATTTTTAGGCCTAAGAATCAACCATGCCTAGGTCTTTCATACCAAAATTCTCCTTTAGAAAATTCTTTACATCCAGAATCATTGGATAATTATTTCCAAATATCAGAATGTCGTCGACATAAAGACATAGGACAATAAAACTACTTCCAATGGTTTTAAAATATACACATTTGTTAGATCCATTTAAAGAAAAACCATAGGAGGTAATGACATTGTCAAATTTCTCATGTCATAACTTTGAAGCTTGTTTAAGTCCATATAGTGACTTAACAAGTTTGCAAACTTTGTGCTCCTGACCAGTAGAGACAAATCCCTCCGGTTGATTCATATAGATCTCCTCTTCTAAATCGCCATTCAGAAATGTGGTTTTTACATCCATTTGATGGATGTCGAGACCATATATTGAAGCTAGTGTAATGATTGTAATCAACACTCGGATTGTTGATATCCAGGAGACAAGTGAGTAGGTATTGAAACAGTCTACTCCTTCTACCTGTTTAAAACCTTTGGCTACAAGTCTAGTATTGTATTTTTCAATTGAGCCATCCGGTCTCAATTTCTTCTTGAATATCCACTTACAACTAGGTGGTTTATTCCCAGGTGAGAGATTGGTGAGAATCCAGGTGTTATTAGTCACAATGGATTCCATTTCACTGTTAATGGCTTCCTTCCAAAATTCAACATCCACAGAGGATATCACCTCTTTATAAGAGGTGGGATCATTTTCAATACTGAAAGTAAAGAAACCATCCCCTAGATTCTTCTTTATCCTGGTTCTATTACTTCTTCTGGGTTCTTCCTTAAGGGTAGGAAGTTAGGAACCAGAAAATTGCTAGAAGGAATTGACCTAGAGGTTGTGAAATCTTATACTTTAAAGGAAAGATATCCTCAAAGAAAATAGCATCTCTAGACTCAATGATTACATTTTTATCAAATCCACTAGCCTCAGACTTGATAATAAGAAATCTATATGTTGCGTTATGATAGGCAAAGCATATGAAAACACAATCAATAGTTTTTGGACCAAGTTTCCTCTTTTTGGATATAGGAAGATTAACTTTAGCCAGGCATCCCCACACTTTAAAGTGTTTTGCATCCCCACACTTTAAAGTGTTTATAAGTTGACTTCTTGTTAGTCCATTTTCATATGGAGTTAGCAAGGATTCTCTATGGGGAACTCTGTTTAAGATATAGCAGGCTCTCAAGAGAGCCTCACCCCACAAGTTGTTAAGTAAACCTGAGCTAGTAATCATACAGTTCACCATATCTAAAAATGTTATATTCTTCCTTTTTGCAACCCCATTTGACTAAGGAGCATAAAGGGCAGTGATGGACTATGCCTTGGTCTTCACAAAATTTTGCAAAATCCATTGAAGTGTATTCACCTCCTCGATCAGACCTAAGGGTCTTGATTTTCTTCTCGGTTTGGTTTTCTACATCCTTTTGGAAGGCTTAGAATCGATCTAAAGCTTTATCCTTGGTCTTTATCAGATAAACAACATAATACTTGGAAAAGTAATCTATAAATATGATAAATATCTTTTACCACCCCTTGTAAGAACATTGTTTATGTCACAAATGTCACTGTGAACTAGTTTTAAAAGGGCTGACTCTTTGTGTACTGTGTTGAATGATTTCCAAGGTTGCTTCGATTGAACACACACCACACATTTTGATTTATCAATTGCATGCTTAAGAATAAGATTTAAGGACAGCATTCTCTTAATTGTATTGACATTAACATGTCCTAACCTTCAATGTCGTATGTCATAAGACACCATATGCAATGCCACGGAAGAAAAACTTTCAATTATTATTGAAGTCGAAATAACATTCAATTTGAATAAGCCATCGCAAATGTATCATTTCCCAATAAATACATTGCATATGCGCCTTATGACACATATGTCATATGTCATAAGACACCATATGCAATGCCTGGTAGTTATAAAACCACCCAAACCGAATAACAGATGGTTATAAAAACCGTCTGGTAGTTATAAAACTACCAAAACAGAATAACCAACATGTGGTTATAGAAAATTAGAAATCACCTGGTAGTTATAAAACAAAATGGAAATAAAACTGTTGGAGGGCATTGCATATCAGGCATTGCATATGGTGTCTTATGACATATGCGCATTGTGTCTTATAACATTCAAGTTGAATAAGCCTAGGCGACAAGGCGCTCTGGAGGGTAAGGCGCAAGCCGCCTAGGCGCATGTGCATAAGGCGCACCTAACCACGCCGAAAGGTGGTTATAGAAACCATCTGGTAGTTATAAAACCACCCAAACTAAATAACATGCGGTTATAAAAACCGTTTGGTAAAACTGCCAAAACCGAATAACCGACATGTGGTTATAGGAACCGTCTGGTAGTTATAAACCAAAATTGAAATAAAACCGTTGGAGGAAAATTCCAAAAAAAAATTGAAATTTCAATATTAACAACAGGTACAACATGCTTCGAACTTGTAAAGATATGTACTTTGTCTTGCTTCTCCAATGTGAACGCACAAGTTGCCCTATCGTAAAGTGTGTTTTTCTAAGATATAGCTCTGAGCATAAAGGGTGACTTTGCATTTCTCGTCACGTCTTTTTCTTTACGGAAGTACCATATTATGCTACCAAACCTATGTCTCAAGATTGCATTCCTTTCTTATATTGAGTCCTAATCTCCCACCTTACATTTCTCTTACCTTGAGATCTTTATCCTAGTAGTTATTTCTCTCTCTCTCTCTCTCTCTCTCTCTCTCTCTCTCTCTCTCTCTCTCTCTCTCTCTCTCTCTCTCTCTCTCTCTGTAGGTCCCTCTAAACCTATTGTTCCTCCTTCATATAAGACTTCATCTTCTTCTGATGCTTCTCCAAATTTATGCAGTCAAAGTCGGTAGTCAGCCTCTAGTCGGCCAAAATTTATTATAACCCCTAAACATATATGAACTAGCATAAATGTAGTAAGTATATGATATTAGTTGATCAATAACAATGCATGCATTCACACTTCACAACATGTGTATAAATAAATAAGTAACAGAATATAGTTGTATTGGCTTCATACCCATGTCAGAAGACTCAGAACTAAGAATTCATCACAATATTTGTTTGTTGATTTTAATATGTGAATAGCCCCAATTTTGATTATAGGGTTATATGGATATCGACAGATAAACAATAATTATTTGCCTATATTTTTATCTCAGATTCTCAGGTCCTCAACGGATGATTATAGGGAAGAGCCATAGTTGCAACTCAAGACTTCGGATCAATATAAAAAAATCCAAACAAAATTGTTTGCAGAGACTCCTTGCAAAAAAAAATTGCTTGCAGAATGCAGCCTAAGGACTAGTCCTAGTTGCTAGTTAGGGACTAGTCGAGATTCCGCCCAGTTATAAAAGAATCTGAATTTGTCGGTTGGCAAAATGCCGCCTGGAGACTAGTCAGGATTCCGCCAAGTTATGAAAGAATCTGAATTTGTCGGTCGGCAAATTGCTGCCTGGAGACTAGTCGGGGACTAGTCCTGATTTTAATAGCATAGCTCTTAATACTCCACTTCTCTCGACGGTCTCGCTTAGCCTGGATGATGGTCATGTAGTACCTTCAACCGGTCGATATCCTACGCACGAGTGTCACATTTTCGATTTGTAGTGACTATGAGTGAGGCTTCTTTTGATCGACTTCTACTCTTCGTAATTTCAGTCTTTTTTGTAGCCATCCAACCTCGTTAGGAACCCAGACTTATTGAAGGCAGTTTAGTCTTCCCACTGGCAACAGTTATAGCTGATGAGTTCCAAGCTCTCCAGCAAACTTATAATCGGGATCTTGTTCCTCCTCCCTCGAGAAATACCCCTATTAGCTGTAGATAGGTCTACAAGGTCAAGACTCGGTTTAATGACTCTGTTGAGAGGTACAAGGCTCGACTGGTTGCCTATGGCTATAATCGAGAACACGACATTGATTATAAGGAGACTTTCGCTCCTGTAACAAAGATGACTAATGTTCAGACTTATTGTTGTTATTGTCGTTGTCATCGGCACAAGTCTCAGATGGATGTGAAGAATGCATTTCTTTACGGTGATCACTCTTAGGAGGTCTACATGCAGCCCTCTCCTGGTCTTTCGTCTCAATCTCAGCACATCTGTCACAGGCCCCTAGTGTCTGGTCATTTTTGTTCTATTTTGCTCCGGTTGTCGGCTTCATTTAGAAAACCATATAGATGACCAACTTCTCGTCCGTACACATTTGAACAAGAACTTGATTTTGAAAGGGGTATTACCATATATGTATATTCTATTATTCTTTTGGTCCCATATTGCCTATATTTGTGATCCCGCTTCGTGTAGTACAAGTATCTATATATTCAATTCTTTCTGAATTTTAGATGCTCTTTGTGAATTCTACAAGTTTGGGTCGCCGGATCTGCTGACTCGGCCATCGGAGATAAATAAGCTATTCAAACGTAGAGCAGATTCGACGACCCAAAGCGAAGCAGATTCCAGGTCAAACGGCATCAGGGATCCAAGAATCAGATGTAGAGATGTAAATAAATGTAAACAGATCAAAATAGAGAGGAGGGGGGAACCTGGCGACGAAGAGAAAGACGAGCTTGGTAAAGATGGGGCGGTGGTGGAAGGCCGCGGAGGCGCGGTCGAAGAAGAACCCCGAGAACCGCATTCCGGCGATCGGGATCTGATGATAGAACGAACAGACGAGAGAGAGAGAGAGAGCTAAAGAAGGGGAGAGTGGGAGGAGCTCCGTCCCGGAGGTCGTTGCAAGTTTGACCCACAGCTTGTCTATACCCCCTGTAGATAAAAAGGAGCTCGGATCTCCTCCAGTCGATCGGCCCCGATCGGTGGGCTCAGAACGCATCACAGCCGCATGCAGTCGGCTGAAGTACGATTCACTTTCGGGTCGCATCCATCGTGCGGCTTTGATGAGCGCGAGCCCACCGACCGGAGCCGACCGACTGTAGAAGATCTGAACTCAGATAAAAAAGGGGGCATGGTAGTCCTCCCTCCTCCCGTCCTAAGCAGTGATGTTCCGCACGTGACCTACTTCTTCGACCTGCTTCCTATCCGTTCTGGAATTTTTTTATCCTGTGAGCCGCCCAATCCGTTCGATGCAAAATCATCAATAAGGGCTGCAACAGCTGATGTGGCAATCAGTGATTGGACCATACCCACTTGGTAACCTATAGGTAGGGGTGGCAATGGGTCGGGTCGTGTCGGGTTCATGTCGTGTCTAGTTTCGTGTCGTGTCCAAGACCCCTAGACCCGGACCCGACCCGTGTAACTAACCGTGTCTAGATCCTAAATTCGTACCCGACCCGCTAATAAAAGGATAGACCCGATAAGACCCGGTAAGACCCGTTTAGCACCCGGGTCTATTCAGTTGACCCGATCCGACCCAATCCGACTCGACCCAACCTAACCCAAAAGACCCGTTGGTATTATATATTACAGTATAGTATCGGATTGCGGGTAGACCCGACCCGACACGACCCGTTGAATACTAAACGGGTCTTCCCGGGTCTACCCTGTCCAGACCCTAAACCCGGACCCGACCCATTTATTAAATAGGTCTATTGTGTCGACCCGTTTACGACCCGGACCCGTTTAGCCTTGACCCAGACCCGCTAACTTCGTGTGTCGGGTCCGAAATTGAAAGCCCTACCTATAGGATCTGCTACTCCATAGCCTATCATGTGGGACTAATATTACCAGAAACTCAAGGATTTTTTTTTATCGGATTATCTCTTGATAGCGTTTCTACAAAAGCAATATCTGGCTCCAACAGGTGCTGGAGCAACATGCTCCAACAAGCAGATGTGGCAACCAATGATTGGACCATACCCACTTGATACTTGTATGGTCTACTACTCCATAGGTTGTCATTTGGGGCACATATTATCACTTTAAATTTAAGACAATTTTTTTTTAAGAGGATCTTTTCAAAATGAGCACCAGGCTATCTTAATTACCCAAACTATTGTAGTATCTCTAAACCTTGACTTTTATGCTCTCAAACACGTGCCAAAGAATTCACATCGGGCATTTAGACATTTTACATACCCTTTTGCCCTCTAATCAAAAGGTAAAGAAACTCAAATATTTCTTCCCTCCGCGTTCTCCCAGACCCCACTTGCTGCCTACGCAACCTCATCGTCGGTACTCTTCCTTGGCCGGAGATCACCGGAAGTCGTCGGAATCTTCATCCACGGTCGTGCAAAGCCTTAAAAGGTAAATCTACGAACCCTAAACCACGATTTAATAAGAAAATTGGTTTTTCTTTTACCCTAAATCATGGGCGAAATTGTTATAAATTTATTTTTATACCCTAAAATCTTGAACAAAATGGTTATTTGAGGCTACTTCAATTTGGTAACTACGTAGGGCTTCCATAAAATAAGTTTCAGATGTTATAAAGATGTGAACATGATATTGTAGAGATTAATTAATTAGGGCTTTTAATTTTTAAGATTAAAATTAATTAAAAATTTTGTTATTGTATTTTTTGAAATTGGCTTTCACCCCATTGTCAAACAATTTTGTTATATGTTTCAGACCGCAAGTTATACTTGCATCGAACATAAAAATATTTTCGTGAAATTGAGTTCTAATGCAAGTAAATTTGTGTGTGCAAAGTCACATGTGTCTGTTGTAGTAATATTTGCGTTCGACAAAAAAGTTTACTTGAGTTCGACGCATTTAAAGTTGTGTACTATGTGAAATGTACTTGTATAAGATCATCTCCTGCACTTACTGAAATTTTACTCAAATCTAAGTAAAAACTCAATCTGATATAGAGCACTCCAACCAATTGCTCAAATTTGAGTTAAAACTCAATTTGGTATGAGTTTGAGTAAGGGTCGGAGCTGATTTTAGAGATTTTATTTAGATTTGAGTAAAAACTCAACGTTGAATGTTAATGTTGTAAATATGGAGGTCCTTAGAGATGACCGTTGAGAATTTGGTATGCATTGAGTCTCCCCTGATTTGATGTAAAATGAGTAAAACTCATTTTGGTATAAATATGAGTAAATGACTTGATAGTTTTTTGAGGCCTTTTTACTTGGATTCAAATTTGAATCATGATTTGAGTATGGTTGGAAATGCCCTAAGTTGCAGTAAATAGTATTTGGTGTAGCTATGTTTTACTTTTTGGACTTCTTTTTTACTTTCCTTAATATTATATGTAATATTGTTTTTGTAGATGGGACGTGAAGGTCTTAAGGAAAAGGCCACTGACACCATCCGCCAAATCACCTACAAAAATATCTAAAAAAACGCCATCCAGATCATCTACAATGAAATCTAAAAAAGAGCCCTCAAATTCACCTGCCAAGGAATCTAACAAGAAGCCTTCCAAGTCACCTACAAAAAAATATAAAAATGAGCCAAAAATCTCTACGACAAAAGGAGGAAAGAAATTAAATGCTGGAAAGGGGTTAAAATTAGAGAAAAATATAATTGTGTACAACAATGCACACGTTAATAGATTGGAGTATATGGCTCAACCATCTATTGGAATTTGTGAGATCTACAGCTAGTGAAAACCTTTAGTTTAGCTGTATATGGTTGATAGCTTAAGATTGCACCTTAGTACATGTTCTGATTACATAATGGAAAGCCTTGGCTACATGGTAATCCACTTAAGTAGGAGACTCAATGGATTGGTCCCATATAACCTAAATTCGTTCACAACTCTGATTAGGGTTGGTCGCCCTATCATGATAAGTTGTTAGGATGACAGAGCATGGGTGTCTCCACCACAGTCATTACCGGGCACAGTATCTGTGGCAGAACGAAACCAACACGATGCACAGATTGGTAAGCAGACACCGGTGCACTAAGCCATGTTTCTATTTATGATATAACGGTCCTAAACCCTGAGGAAACATGTCTGGTGGGCTAACTAGTGTGTGTGGTGCTTCGGCACACCAATGTATAAGGGTCCAGTTACGTGACCCAAAACCACAATGTACTAGGTTACCCAACTGGTGTCGCATCAGTATGTCACTTCTGCAGGTCATCCATACCCCCAACAGGAGGTACATTCTTTGGTTTGACTTACGTCGTATTAAACCCTGGCTAGATGGTCATCAATTAGACTGTTGATCGGATTCGATTACTCGGCAAGGTAATCGGAGGTATGACGTATGTAATCCACCTAGAAGGAACCGAGTCATATAAATACTCGAGTCTGATGGTATTCTTCATCGCTCGAGTTGCATCATGGCACCAAGTGGAGGGACAACGGATTTACCACTACTAAGCAGAGAGTAAGGATATGCGAGAAAATATAGTAAGTTCGGGGGAATTGGAGTGCAGCCTACGTCGCACTCTAGGTGGCTACGAAAGTTAAATCGGACTCAGAGAATCAATAGTACACTCAGGTAGTGTGTCGATCGAGTCCAAGTTGGAAGCTATAAACCCTGGTCCTTGAAAGTTCCACTTATCCACATAATGTACGGTCTTTGAACCATTTTCTCGATTCACATAATACAATTAGAGGAAGTTATAAGTCCAACCCTAATAACCTTATGCTCCGTGTGTGCATCTTACTAGTGCATGGTAGATACGTAGGTGCGTGTGTGTGCTAGGGGAAATCCTGGAGTAGTATAGAGACACGCATAGTCATCTCGTTACCTTAGTAAGCTTCAGTATACGGTTGCAATGCACCGGTTCGTATTGCGAGTTAACTAGTTGACTTTACTAAAGGTACCCTAGGTGTTTACTAAGAGTACACCGTTAATAGTAGAATCACTAGTCATAACCCACGTAAGTGCTCCATGCGAGTTCTCAAGTGAGAGAAGCAACTAACTAGTGGTATGGGGGTATTTTGGAAAACCAAATTACCACCATGCCCAAGCTTGGCCGCCCTTAGTCCATGGGGACACACATGGGCCACCCCCTCCCTAGCTTTTAGGAGTTGCAAGCAAGCTTGTAAGGGAGGGGGATCATTATTCAAAGGGTTTTGACCAAAGGGACCGGCCATATATGGCAACAAAAGGCCCGGCCTATTGCTATACGCAGGAAGGAGAGAGAATAAGGGAGGGCTAGCCATAATCCTCATACGTAAGGTATGGGGGCCCAACCCTTATATACATATGAGGAGAGGGGGGCCGACCACTAGTGATGATACCCTAGCTGCCCCCTTTTCTTCTTCTTCTTCTCCTCTTTCATCTCCAACGCGTGTGCGTGAGAGTTCAAACGTGGTTCTTCTTCCTCGCATGATAAATCATAGATGGAGAAGGCTCGTCGCATGGAAGCACTCAGATATCCATTGACGAGGTGCAGTGTATCGTGCGAGATCGAGTGAACTAGAAGGTGCTTTTTATAATATTTTACTATCCAGATTTTACGTAGAAGATCAATGATGTTTTTATTACTTTGGAATCTACAGAACTCCAAATGATCTTAAACCAGGTATAAATTTTGTGTCTCGAAGTCGTCTATCTGTAGTCCGAATTTTAGCTCAATCAAAGTTAGAGAAAGAAAGTTATGGCTGTTGCACCGAAGTTATCTCAAGCAGATCCGACCCCGTCTCCATCGACAAAAAAGAAATTTATCGCGGTGAAAGAATTCGCACGGAGGTATGATTTCTAACTTGTAGATCTAGTGTAGATACAACATGCATTCATGCTAGATTGTTCTTGTAATAACCCGTAATTTTGATAAACTTTAATGCTTTATAATTAGCAAATTCTGTATTTTACCCCTCATGCTTGTTTTTATTTGGAATTTGGTTTTTTGTTTTATCGAGCTACCGATTGTGATGGCTTTACTAGACTTGTGCACTCTTGAGAGAGATCCACAAAGTTCTAGGGATTCGGGTGGTTTCGATTCGTGAATTATCGGATATTAACGATTTGTAACCCAAGGGGTATTTCTGTCTTTTTTAAAAAATTGCTATTTTTTTGTTCTTCAAAAATATATAAAATTAAAATTTTTGGATTCGTCTTGTTAAAAGCTTTCCAGCGGATATTTTGAAGTTGAACACGTATTCGATTTGTAACTGTATCCGAGCCAGACTCACCTCGGGCACTTTACCTGATCTGTTTGACCTTGAATCTCATTCGTGTGGGATTGTATTTCGCAGTTTTCAATCCGTCGGATTTCGATCAGATGGACAATAGATAACATTTATATGAAGTGGATTCTCTGCATCTTCCTTTATTATAAACCAATAAAACCTAGTTGAAAATCCTCACGTCCTCCTCCCTACTTCTCTCCTTGTGTGCGTGTGACCTCCGGCGACATTGGCGATCTCTAACAACCAGCCGGTAGGTTCCCTTCTCTGATCTTCTCCTATTTCCTTGTCTTTTTTTTTCCTTTTCTACCTCTCTTTTCCTCTTCTCACAGGCTGCTATGTATGGGTGTTGATTAGTTGATACCCCTTTCTTTTTTTTGCTCTTACTCTTAGATCTTTCTTTTTCTTTGCTCCAATCTCTATACCTCTTCAATTTTGCTAATTTTTCCCTACCCAATCTCTAGATATGTATATGAATTTTCTCTCTCTTTATTCAAAAATGTTTTTTTTCTTCTCTTTCTAACACCAGATTTTTCCCTCTTGAGATTGTAGTTTTCTTTTTTTTACTTGTTTTACAAATTTCGTGTAATGGGATATGAGGACATCTGATCTTGCCTCAATTCTGTTCAAGAGATGGTTTTGGGTAATTTGGAAAAAAAAATATATCAATCATAGTAAATTTCTAGAATTGGGATTCATTGTTATTTTCATGATGATTACTCTTAGTAGTTCTTTAACTTGTTTTTTTTATTTTATTTGCCTCTTTCTTGATGGGTTCAGTTTTTTCTTATAGGCACCTTTTATCATTTCTATTTTTGAACCCAGGTCTACAACCCTTTAACTATAAGTTTAATACTCTTACACCTAGACAACTCTCTTTCTCTCTCTAATTCTTTCATTTCTTAAACCTCTATCTAAATAATTTTTTTTTTTTTGGAAACTTGTTGGCTTTTAGGGCTAATACGTTTTTCGATTCTCGTTGAATGTTGTACTCTAATCTGGATCTTTAAACTGTGAGCCATTAATATATATCGAGTTCCTGAGTAATGGAGTCTGACCTCTGTTCAGGTGACATTACTTGGGTTACAAGGTTTTAATCGGTTAATATTTTCTCTCTTGAATAGTATGATATATCATCTATATATTGTTATGAATGAAGGTAGATAAATCTATGCATAAAGACAAATAATGTTTTTTTTCTTCTTCTAATTATGTGGTTTCCGATTTATGTTGTTTATGTAGTATGAGGTACATGTTAGTGGATTTGAGCCTCGTACGTGTGAATTATCGGAAAATTATTTTATATTTCGATCCCGAGTGGGTCGATATAGGTTTTTATTGGGCTAACATTGTGGGAAATTATGGACCCCTTACAGTGTGTAGCCAAGGGCCTTGACAACCCCCGAAGTGAGTTATCAAAATACTTAAAGATAAATAATAAAAAATTAAATAAACACAAAAGGGTTGGTTATCGTCTTGAGGTTCACGCAGTGTTCTCCCGAAGTTGAAGAGGGCCTCCTGGCACGCCTTAGGGTGTGGCCAGTCGTCCTGTGGAATGTAATTCCCGAAGCAAGCAAGATGGGTATGAAGCTTCTCCGTGAAAGACGGAAAAACCTGTATAGCCAAATATGGATATGTTTCTTCTTCTTCTCTCTCTCTTTTCTCCCTCACCGGTATGTCGGTTTGCGAGTTCCCCACCTCTCTCTTAATGGAACGACATCGACAGGTCCACAATCATTAATTGAACAAACTTAATTAATATAATAGATCGATTAATTTGGTGTCACACTCTTGCCGTGTGCTAGTGTTACTTCCGTTTTCTTTGTTGTACTTTACTGTTGTAGTTCTTTAGTTTATTGTTATGGTTTTGTTTTCCCGTATAAATTTAAAACTAATCTTTTCTTGAGAAATGCTTATTTTCATATGCCATCTATTAGCCAAGTTTTGTCACATTGACGTCTCCTATGGTATAATTTTTGAGGCGCAGGTACTCGTCAGTAGTAGGGGTTGCAGAGTTACATCAGTTGCAGTAGTTTTGTTGCTCGACGTTCTTGTGCAGCGTGGTTCCTTTATTTTCAGTTTCATATCTTTTCTTTCTCTTCGTAGTAGTTGAACATGTTCTTTTAGAAGCTCTGATGTAACTGGAACTTTTTGTTTTGGTATTAATGGACTGGATTAATTTAGTTATCTTTCTACTTTAACTCTATTTTTAAAGAAAACCCTAACTCTCCGTATTTTTTTTATTAGCTTATTTAATTAAGTTGTTAGAAAATACGGGGCGTTACAGTTCTCTTCGCTAGATCGGTGTTAGGGTGTCGCGTAATTACCTTGTTAGGTTCATACACGTATATGTAGAAGGTTTCGATGAAAATTTTGATATGTAATGCACATCACTCACAGTCTTCAGACTTATCCTTTGTTTTCGTTGTTGGACTCTATTATGAAATTATTTCCAATAAATGGTATCAGAGACACATAAGTAGTGTGTTTTATGTTTATTCATGAAACAGTCATATGCGCACATGATTAGTATATGTCGTCATCGGGGTTCTACGAGTAGATCATGCATATTGTATATATTGTGTGTTCTATAGATCGATCTCGGAGGGTGCCGCTGTGAAATTATCTAGATATGTGATTGCTTGTTACTGGGGGTCGGACCCTGTGCTAGCTTATGTCAAGATATTACTTCTGTGTATGGATAGGTTTTAGAGTCATCGTCAAGCAAGAGGTGGATGTTGACCACCCTTTATTCCCAGGTTTTTATTATGCTTGTTTTCATTTTCTTTCTAGAAAATAATACATGAGCGAGCACATGCTCGAAGGGCACTATATCTTTTCAGTTACAGAATGAGAAGAAGGACTTGCCACAGAGATCCACCACCGGGAGGACGAGCAGAATCTTAAAGAACGATAACGATCTGGTGAAGCGTACACGATGACGGTAAAAGCAAAAGCATCAAAATATCGTATATAGAGGCTTGCACTGGATCGAGGAACCCAGGGAAGGAGACAAAGAGTCTGCGCTGTGCTAGTCTGGTTCAGGGGTCGGACCCTGAACTTGATTCAGTTGTATGGATGTTTCTTTCTGTAATTCTTTATATTTCTATAGAGAACCCGGATGCAATAATTAGGTTATCAGTGTTTTAGAGGGATGCCCTTTTCCCTCAGGTCCAAGCGACCTTATTAGCATATGATTCCAATAGTGATGCCTATTATTTACTTGACCTTTGATGATAGCATGAATTTCTCATATTTGGTTATACCATCATTAGGTCAACATCCGATTAGTCGAGTATCCCTATTTGACTAGCATCGAAATCTAGAATGAGATGAAATTCTACTATGACATCAATCGTCAAATTTATAAGCAAGGCGCCATGGTAGTGAAAGTTTTTTCCCTCGATAGTGGGACCCGCAGCCCTGCCTCGGGCCCACAAACACGATAGTGGGATTCGCAACCCTACCTGGGGCCCACAGGGACAACGATAGGACCCGTAGCCCTTCCTGGGGCCCACGGATACTATTCGGGTTTGGTAAATCCCCCTGTATTTACCAAAATCTACAGTATTCTCGAACCTTTATAAATAGCTAACCCTGTAAATATTCCATATAGGAATTTCTTATTTCAAACTTTACTTTCTATTTTCCAGAGCTCCTAGAGCTTTTTGGTTTTTAGACTCCAGTGAAGCCTTCTCCACCCTCTGTTCACGTATGTAAACATAACTCGACTTGCCGAGAGTGGCTCAACTCCTTTCAGAGATAGTAGATTCAAAGGTTGCCTATTACCGCACGGAGATGTAGGCTTTGGCCGAACTTTGTCATCACATCCTATGTCAACTCTCTCTCTCTCTCTCCCTCTCTCTCTACTCTACAGCATCTGAGCGACAGCTCAGCGCTTAATAGTGTGCCACACCTTGAAGGGTTAAATCCTCCCCTACAACGGTCGGCCTCGAACAGTGGGTCAGTAGACACAACAGTCGGCCACGGATAGCGGATCGACAGACATATTCTTATTCGCGAACTATGTTAGACACTGTTGAGGGAGCTTCACAACCTGATGACACTTCGCCTCCCAAGCTCCCAGACGCGTGGTGACATCCACGATCAGATTGTATCCACCTTTTGCAAAAGCTTAGGGCTAAAGATCAGATCTATCCAAAATCAACGTTGTCCGCAATCTAGCCACACCATAGGGTCGGACCAACGGATTGTTGCAAATAGGACACTAAACAAGCGATCGACATCTAAGCCACCTTCGGCCACACCCAACGAATTTTACATTAGGATCGCTTGAGAGTGATCTTCAAACTCCGAAGACGCCACAAACAAAGGCCAGAGAAGAAGATCGAAGCCGACAACACCTCGTCGTCTTCAACAAAGGTGTCAACTCCTCGCACGAAGAAGAAAGCTTGGAGAAGAAGGCCTGAAGCCGGTGCTACCCCTGCCGTCTTCATCAACAAAAGCCGACGCTACAACCGTCGCATGAAGACCGATGCTACCCCGCCGTCTTCATCAACAAAAGCCGACGCTACAACCGTCGCACGAAGACCGGTGCTACCCCCAGCATCTTCATCAACAAAAGCCGACGCTACAACCATCGCACGGAGATCGGTGCTACCCCTGCCGTCTTTAAAAGAAGCCTTCGACTTCGATCACGCCAAAGAAGCCCAGAGAAGAAGAGAAGTCAAGCCGACGCTACAACCATCGCATGGAGATCGATGCTACCCCTGCCGTCTTTAAAAGAAGCATTCGACTCCGATCACACCAAAGAAGCCCGGAGAAGAAGAGAAGTCAAGCCGACGCTGCAACCGTCGAACGGAGATTGATGTTATACTTGCTATTTCCAACAGAAACCTTTGACTCCGATCACGCCAAAGAAGCTCGGAGAAGAAGAAAAGCAAAGCCGACGCTATAACCGTCGCACAAAGATCGATGTTATACTTGCCATCTTTAAAAGAAGCCTTCAACTCTGATCACGCCAAAGAAGCCTGGAGAAGAAGAAAAGCAAAGCCGACGCCACATCCGTTGCACGAAGATCGGTGCTACCCTCGTCGTCTTCGAAAGAAGTCTTCGACTCCGATCAAAGCCAAATAAGCCCGGAGAAGAAGAGAAACCAAAGTCGACACCACAACCGTCGCCACCGAAATAAAGCTAGAAGAATAAAGAAGACTCAAAGATATCGTCATCGTCATTCAAGGTAAAGATTAAGCCAAAACCAAAAGCAAAAGCTCAAAGCCAAAGCCAAGCAAACCAAGAGTTATGCCCGCGCTAAAGCCACGCACGTGCTGAAGCCAAGCAACTACGAAGGATCACAAGCAAAGCAACGCACTTCTAGCGAATACGACGCGAAGTCCGAAAAAACGAAAACACCGCAAGCCTCTAAGATATGCCGACGCCAGAGCTACGCCAAAGCGACGCCAAAGCCAGACGCAAGAAGCTAAAGTCAAGGCTAAAGCTAAGCCAAAACCAGACGCAAGAAACCAAAAGCTAAAGATAGAGCAAAGCCAAAGTTACGCCCGCGCTAAAGCCACGCATGTGCTGAAGCCAAGCAACCACGAAGAATCACGAGCAAAACAACGCACTTCTATCTGATACGACGCGAAGTCCGGAAAAATAAAAACACCGCAAGTCTACCCCTTCTACGTTCAAGTGCTAAACGCCAAAGCTACGCTGACGCCAGATGCCCGAAGCAAAAAGCCAAAAGTAAAAGCACGATCGACGCCGCGAACCGACAATCAAGGACGGCGAGGTCTAGCAAGTAGCGAGGAAAACACGAAGACCGAGAAACGAAGCCAAAAACCCCCTAGCCGAGAAAGCGCGAAGCATGGAAGGGACAAAAGCAACGGCGGATATTTCTTAGCCTCTCAAGAAACCCTCACCCTGTAAAGACATCTGTCCTGGGCAACCCCTTCAGAGCTCTCGCATGAATACCACGTGGAGACGCGGATCAAAGGGACCCTCCAGAGAATCTCTCCCACAATCTCCTGATCAAATATCCCAGGTCTCGGCCTCTGTAATCTTCGTGTGTGTAATAAAGACGACCCGAATCTTTTTCTGCGCATACAACAACCACTATGCATGGTGACTCCACACACATTCCTGTATTTTACAAAGCCGTTTGTTAGCATTGACAACTCAATCGTTGGCGATGAAAAACATGCAGTAGGGTGCCTCCTTGCTGGTCGGCCCTTGACAGGGGATTGACAAATTCTTCCCAGACGCTCCTCAAACCACCTCGACATCAAAGAACCAGTTTTGCATCATCGAGTTCCAACTAGCTACCCCATGTCGTCTTTTCTCAGATTGCATGTACAAGTGACACTCAAGCCTGTTGAGGTTACTCTATATTTCAAAGATATTGGATGTAATATTGCGTCTTACCACACGGACACATTAGCTTCAACCGAACTCCGTCACCACATCCTGTGTCAGCTCACTCTGTTTGGAAAAAAAAAACAACCGCTTTTCTTTTTTAAATAAATTATTATTAAAACAATCCGGTCCCATCCTCTGGGAAACTAGGTTCCACTCCCTCCATTCCCATCGGACATTCCGTATGCAACTCTATGTTCCCTGTCAATATTGATTCGAACCAAAAGCCTGCTCCAGAATTCCGCTCCTAATGACCAAACTTTCTCCCTGCCCATGCTTTGAATGAGATCCCAAAAGAGGGCTTTCTCGTCTAAAGGCGGAGAGAACCAGAGGTATTTCAATGTTTCGCAAAGCTACTAGAGAAGCGCTTACTTATGAGCAGAAAGGGAAGCCAAAAAATGTGAGCACGCCTGCAAAGATAGAATCAACACGGGAAAGAGAGGAAAAAGATCCGAGAATCCTTCCAGTTCAAGGGTGACCACGGACGAAACTGTTGATCCTTCACCATACGGGTGACTAGCTCGCTTTTTTTTTTTATCGCTAGAACGAACCGGCAGAGTAACTCTCTCTCTTTCTTTTCAACAAACATCTGCAGTCATCTGTTCTTTGCTTTCTTCTGCATTGGATTCTGTAATCAACAGATTCATCAATGGGCTTCCTTCCTTATTGAAAAGGATGTTCTCATCAGGCCTTTTTTCGGAGGTAAACTCTGTAATAAGAATTGAATCAGATGAAAAAGATACACTTCAATCCACAGACCTGTCACATTGAATTTGGATTGCTAGCATGCACTTCTAATCAAATGTTATTCAATTAAAAAAATCCTTTTTAATAACATTTGGAAAAAAAAACCTGTAAGCCACGACGATGTGCAGATTGCCATCATGTTAAATGGCTACATTCATGAGTTTCTTCAAGCTTCCACTACTGCTCAATGGCGCAAAATCCCTCCATGGTGCCTTCAGCAGCAGACTCAAACAGACTGCGATCATTGTGTGCTGCCTCCAGCAACAGGCTCGTACACAGCGGTGGCCGCATGGTGCCTCCAGTAGCAGGCTCATACACACAGCGTAGGTGGCGTGGCGCCTCCAGCAGCAGACGCGTACAGATAGCGGTGGCGGAGCCGGAGTGGTGCATCACGTCAAAATATTGCAATGAAGACAATATAGAGACTTAAAATGATCACAGTAACGTGAGATAAAACTTTAATTTTTTTTGCAAATTACATCCCTATAATAAAAAAAAACATATATAATAATAACCCAACTCTGGGTATTGATGGCAGCATTCAGAATGAGTAGGAGGATATATTCAGCTCACGATAAATCTCGGAAACCATGGTTTCTTCATCATCAATGCCATCACTAAATGAACAAAAAATCACCCAAAAATAAATAGATAAAGAACAAATTTATATAGGATGTATTCTCTCAGACAAATGCCTCGATCTGTTCCTCATCGTGAAAACCACAATCGGACTCGTCATCTATGATTTGGTCATCACCGAGAAACACCTATACCACCACAGATCTCTTTAGCCAATCAAAAACTTTATCAATATACAGATAATTTGCAAAAACACCCGATAAATTTTGCAGACTTGAGAAAGGATCATTAGACCTTCCGGCATGTATGTGGCATTTCCAGGATCTGCTGGCACGTGAATACAAAGTAATAAAAAGCCAGAGATCAGGATGACCACAAGAACCGTGGTTGATTTGGCGCCCAAGCCATTATACCAAGAGGAACCATTCATCCCCCAGAATTGGTAATGGGCGCAATAAATGCTCCACACAAAGAGAAGCTAAATGTTACTCTATTGATTCAGGTCTTTAAAAATATTTAATACAGTCTAATGATAAGTACCTCAGAAAAAAATTCGTTTTAAATACCCTTTCAGTTTTGACACAAATCACTATACTTTTGTCTACACAGATTTCAGTTAGATTTAGGGTTCATTGTTAAGGGTATAGGCATAGGAAATGGTAGTTTTATCATATAAAAGAGTGAAAAATCAAGGGAATTTAGCAATAAGTCCATTAAAGGAGAAACTTTTTCATTGAAGGACAGCCAAAAAATAATTTGGCATCAGATTCATCCAAAAAAGATACAATAACAACAAATCCATCAATAGACTTTTCAGCCCCTTCAAATAATATAAGGGTAGTTTCCTACACTTACCCTTTTTTTACCAAAATAGTAAACACTAACCCTAATTCTTTAACATATCAGTGAACCTAACACTAACCATAACCCCAAATCGTTACCCCGATCAGTTAACCAGCCTATCCAAAAACACTGTAGCAATACGACATAAATATAGCATACCAAGACAACTATATGCATTTTTTTGTGAAACCTCAGATATTAAAAAAAGACAACAAAGCAATCAATGTATCCAAGAGTTACAATTGCTACAGTGATTTGTGCCAAAGAGTTCAGATCCATGAAAAAACAGCATTATAAAAACATTAGAAAAGAAAAACCCAGAATCCTAATTATACATCAAATAATGAAATAATTGAATAAAAATTGAAATTTCCTTGCAATAAAAAAACAAAACAGGGCAGAATCATACATAGTTTTGCTCAGACAGCCAAGGGTTTCTCTTCAATTTCTGGTAGAAGAGACCAGATCAGAAACTCTAGTCCAAAATAGCTTCATCACCGCACAGTATGTAATGAAAACAAACTCAAAGTAGTAGTAATATTACGAGAAATAATTGTAATTTACACCAATCATTCACATTATAATTAAACCTTATAAGACTAATATATTTTTTGGGTATATTACACTTTACCCCACTTAAGTTTAAGAAACATTTGGCACCATTAATTCAGGATTCGATTGAATAGAAATTACCAACAGAAGAAATTTAGCAATTGAGAAAAGGGGCACTGTGCTAACATTAAAACCTATAGAGCCAAATTTGGAACAAAATCAAACTTCAGGGCGGGGCTAAGTGATTTTGTCCTAAAATTCAAAGGGGTAAAGAGTAATTTAACCTAATTTGTTAAACTATGAAGAAAAATTGCATGTAAATAGAATGTGGTGCTGTTATTTAACTCAAAACTCGTAGGGTACATGAGAAAAAGCTGATGACAACACTAAACTTTCTGAGTTTTTTCAGCCTCCATGCCCATTGAAAATATATGCTGAAGGATAGTTAAAACTCAAAAGACAATAAACCAGAAAAAAAATATAGATTTAACAGAAATTTTACTAAAATAATTTTAATGAAAACTTGCCCAAATAAAATTAGATAAATAAATTGAAGATTGCTCAGAAATATCTGTTAATGTCATAACATGCTGCTTCCCCAAGTAGGTTCTCCCTGCTAGCAGGGTCTTGGTTCCACAGCACATCCATTTTGCAGACAGATCATCATCGGCATAGCACCAGGGGTGCCATTGAAAATAGATACAAGGGTTTTTTTGGCTCACACCCCCACTATTATGGTGAAAAGTGAGTTCCTCCCCACACACACTTTTAAAAATAATTGACTTTTTAAAATTTTGAAATGTGATTTCCTCCCCCCGCACTTTTTTAAAAAATTGACCGTGAGCAACCAATTAAAAGTGGGTGTTTTTTATTGAATTGCTCCCCCCCCCCCCCCCCAAAATCCCTCACCTGACCATGAGCAACCAATTAAAAGTGGGTGTTTTTTATTGAAATGCATCCCCCCACCCCCCACCCCCACCCCCACTCTCTTATTGGGACCAGGGCTAAAGGGTAATTTTTAGAAATGTGGGGGTGTAACTCAAAACTTCAACATAAAAAATGCAGAGGTGGTAGGGTTTAAGGGTTTAATGGCTTGGGGAGCCTCAGAAAATTCCATTAATTTCATATGAATGTAGCAACTCCGAGTAGGTTCTCCCTGTAAACAGGGTCTCGGAGCTAACTACACCTCAAAACGTTGGAATGTGTCATCACCGGCGTCCATGGTCCAATCCAAATTGCCAACCAAAAATAAAAAGGGTCTAGGGGATAAAACCCAGAAAATTAAGGTCAGTAGGGGTACTTTTTAGTTACCCCAGCGAAAGGGGGGAGAGGGGGGGGGGGGTAAAGTCAACAAAACCAAAATAAATGGACGATAAACATAAAACAGAAAGAATACAGATTAAAACTAGAAACCAAATTTTCAAAAAGCTTCGAACTTGTGGAGGCTCAGTTTCTAATCAGCTTGCTCGATCATGAATTTTCTGAAGCAGAACTGGCATTGAAGCTTTATAGATTGTCATCACAGCCGACAGAGACGAAACATTTATTATAAAAAAAAATTCTGTATTTTGTAATTATCGGCTCATATCAAGAAATTCAACCAATTAATCCCCTTATGCTTCACAAATTATTAATTTCAGAAGCGCGGGTAGTCATAATCAT
Organism: Chamaelirium japonicum; assembly: GCA_947650365.1. Classification (NCBI taxonomy): domain Eukaryota; kingdom Viridiplantae; phylum Streptophyta; class Magnoliopsida; order Liliales; family Melanthiaceae; genus Chamaelirium; species Chamaelirium japonicum. The sequence continues at coordinate 27,368,390 of OX393557.1, read as the reverse complement.
CGCCGCCGAAAATATCCAAATAAGAAATCCGCATAATTTAGATGTATTGACACAAATCACCTCGTAAAAATTAAAATAGATGAAGGACAAAAGCTTTGGCAAGAAGTTTTAGAGGCAAACCCATGGAAGTAGAGGAGGGCCCCCACGTTGCTCTTGCCGTCCCAGATGTCTGCCTCCATGACTGAGCTCTTTGGGCATCGAGATCTCAAAGGGCCAAAGGTGAGGAGAGGCAGAAGAAAGCCAACAGAAGATGATGTTGATCTGATCAGTAGGGTTTGCAATTTAGCCGTTGCTTTGACACAGATCGGGCTTTGTGAACGTTGAGCAGATCTGCAACACAGAACGGCGATCGACTCTGGCACGAGCATTGGGGCTTCCATCTTCATGAGATCTCAGAGGAGCCCGGGGTGCGACGTGCGAGATCCAAAGAGTACTCTTTCATAGAACCCTATGAAAGATAGAATCCGATCGTTTCTATGCCTATCGGGAAAGGGACGAAACCGATCAACGATTAGGGTTGCTAGATCCGATCTGCTACATATCAAAAATCCTAAAAAAGAACGATTTTACTCGCAATCATGAAAGGATTGGATGCTAGATTCATTGACCACCGGCTTAAAAACCCAAGGAGAGAGAGGAGATGTGTGGGAAATGGAAGAAGCGGAGCGGGTGGTCCTTTTTATAGACATTTCACAAACCCTAACCCTAGATCTGGCCGCCTCCTTTCGAAACCTGCTGTGCGGCGGAGGAGCCAACGGCTTCCCGTTGTTGTGCCGCGGAGCTATATCGTGGGCGTTGGATTCTTATCGAATGGGGACCGCTCCTTATCGATGCCGAACGTGGAGGATCCACCGTTCACTCCATCTAAACTAAAACCAACCACTTGATAAATTGGATTTATTTTTTTTTTTTGAAATTAATTGGATTTTTTTTTGGGTTAGGTGTTCGAGTTCCCTCACAACAAAGCCCTCCCGTGAACACGACTCCTTAAAGTTTCATTTAGCCAAAGGTCGTTGTCGTTTTTGATAAACCTAAAACTATTCTCTCTTGTTTCTTCTCCCATCTCTCTTGAGCAGCTCCGGCGACGATGACTGTAGCAGAGACGGCGAGGGCGATGGCGAGCAACTCCAGCGACGGTGGTGTTTGTGGGAGGAGATTACGACCGTCGTACGGTCCCCCTCCAACAGTCGATTGAAGGGTAGAGCTTTGAGAGATGGCGCAAGTAAAGCGTTGAGTTGCCAAGTGCTGAGCTGTCACATTAACATTGTTAAGTAAAGATAGAGAGAAAAATAGTTGACATAGGATGTGGTGACGAAGTTCGGCCGAAGCCTAAGTCTCCATGCGGTAAGACGCAATCTTTAAATCTACTATCTCTGAAGAAGTATAGCTACTCTCGACAGACCGATGAGTGATTATACAAGTAAACAGAGATTGGAATATGCTTGTTTAGAGTCTGGTCACCAGAAGGCTCCGAGAGCTCTAGAAAACAGAAAGTAGGATTTGGGATAATGGAATTCGATCTAGAATATTTATAAGATCTACTATTTATAGAGGTTTGGGAATATCGAAGGTTTTGGTAAAATACCCGGGGGAATTTACCAGACCCTAGATGGTATGAGTAGGCCCCCGACAGGATTGGCGGATGCCATCGTCATCTTCATGGGCCCCAAGCAGGGCTGTAGGTCCCACTGTTGTCTTTGTGGCCCCCGGGTAGGGCTATAGGTCTCACTGTCGTCTTCGCGGGCCTAGGGCAGGGTTACAGGTTCCAATGTCGTTTTTGAGGGCACCAGGCAGGGATGTTGAAATTAAATCCTTTTATCAGAGTCGTAGCAGAAGCAAAAGATAGATCTGAGGATCCTCATAGTGTATGTTTTATTACAATTAATTCCACAAAAATAATCTACATGCAAATCTATGACCTTAGAACTTAGTATATGTGCAGACACCCCTAGGGGTATACTACGATCTATGAAAGATATGCATGTATCTAATTAGGTGTTTAAAATCATCATACATGGTCGATCTTAGATCCGAAGAGAATGGAATAATGGTTGATGATGAAGTACACATAAATTAGAGGAAAATTGTCGGACATCATCTTGTCCTTTGCGAGGGAAGGAATCCTCGAAGTCCTATCTTTGAATGCAAGGACTACGAGCCGACGGATGATCATGTTGCGAAGACGATGATGCTTCCAAGCCTTCTCTTCTTTTTTTCTTTTTTTCTTCCTTTTGCTTCCTTTCCTCCTTTCTTCCTCTTTCTTCTTTCTCTTCTTCTTGGGCGAAACCACAAAGGGGGCTGGATTTTCCAAAGAGAGGGAGAGAGCCTTGGGCTAGTTTCTTCCCTCCCCTGTCTTCTTATAAGGTCGGTCCCCTACTTGCAAAAGCAAGCAAACTAGAATCGGCCCCTATGAGATAGGGATGAGGGGGGAGGGATAGGGCAGGTCGGTTAGGGTTTTTCCTATCCCTTTGACACTTTGGACAAAAACACTTTTATATCGGGATACCGCTGATAAAGAGATAAAGTGAGGTACGCTTGTCGGAATCGAGTTCCATCAACATCTACGAGCTCCTGAAATTATTCTGCTTATTTTTTAATCCATATTCAATATGTTATGAGCCATATTTTAGTATTTATTAAAATATCCCTATAGCCCCTTAACATATGTGAATTAGGTTCTTAGGCTTCGGGCTTGTGCTCTATCGTACTACTTCACATCTAACGTGTCCAACCGGGTCGAGGAACAATTTCTATATACAACGATATGGTTGAACCTTCAGGATTCAGGATCTCTAGCTTCAACCGGATTCCTGATTAACTATTCCGGTGACACACCAAAAGGTTCGCTAATCAGTCATAATCCGATTAACCCGCGTAGCCACGTACCCAGAGTGCAACGCAAGTTGAACTCTAGTGATCCTAAACTTATGTTACTCCCTCGTAACCATATTCTCTACTATACTATGATAATTTTTAATCCCTTCTATTACTGGTGCCATGATTTGACTCGGGCGGTGGGAAGCACCGTCAGACCCAATCGATCATCTGACTTGGATTTAATGACTTGTCATCTATAATACAACACACCTTTCAGTGTTATTCCTAGCATATGGAACATCTTCAGTCATACTGACAACCATCAAGCCTTGATTAATCATGTAGACAGAATCATCAAAATGCACACATCCATTACTAGACGTCAGATAACCTGTAGGGGTTGCATGCCACTCCAGCACCAGTCCGGTAACCCAACGTACCATGGTATTGGACTATGAAAGGTCCACACACGTTGGCACATTAAAGGACCACACAGTCGGTTGGCTCAATGTACATAGTTCCTTATGGTTGAGAATATATTATCTATAGTAGTAAGACAGTTTATGCATCAGGCTCTGATACACTGATCCGTGCACCGTCTTGGTTCCTATTCAAAACGATCATCGTGTTTGGTCAGGTAAATCAAAATCCTATGTTTCTCATGGTGGAGACTTTACCATATTCTCTACCTGCTAACAGCTTATTCTCGGTGAAGCGACCGATATCATCAAAGTCGTGAACTAGTTCTAGGTCTACATAGAACTGGTCTACTCGGTCTCTCAAGCATGGACCCACATGTGCCTCAATGACGTATTGTATTTCCTATGGTCCTTTATTACGTACGAATTAATATATATCAAAGCAGTATTCTAACTAAAATCCACACTCAGGACATAAGAGCTACAACAATCTCCCACTTGGCCTAGCGGGGAATGACAGTCTTAACTTCTATGGCATCCACGTGCTTCTCAAAAGTCTTATCAATAGCGCCTTTGTGAAAGGGTTCATCATGTTATCTGCAGTCGCCACCTGAGTCACTGTAACCTCCCTATGCTTCTGCAAGTCCCATATAATGTAATATTTTTGCTCAATATACTTACTCTTTTCTGGTGATATCTTGGCTCCTTGAATTGTGCTATTACTCTACTATTATCACAGTAAAAGACAATAGGTTTTTTGAGCTCCCAGTACACATCCTAAGTCCGTCAGAAACTTTCTGAGCCACACTGCCTCCTTGGCCGCCTTGTACGTCGTAACACACTAGCTTCTGTTATCGAATCTGTGATGCATCCCTGCTTAATCTCCCACTTGGCCTACCGGGGAATGACAATCTTAACTTCTATGGCATCCAAATGCTTCTCAAAAGTCTTATCAATAGCGTCTTTGTGAAAGGGTTCGCCATGTTATCTGCAGTCGCCACCTGAGTCACTGTAACCTCCATATGCTTCTGCAAGCCCCATATAATGTAATATTTTTGCTCAATATACTTACTCTTTCTGGTGATATCTTGGCTCCTTGGATTGTGCTACTGCTCCACTATTATCACAGTAAAGGATAATAGGTTTTTTGAGCTTCCGGTACACATCCTAAGTCCGTCAGAAACTTTCTGAGCCACACTGCCTCCTTGACCGCCTTGTACGTCGTAACACACTAGCTTCTGTTATCGAACCTGTGATGCATCCCTGCTTCATGCTCTTCTAGCTGACAGCTCCTCCTCCCAATGAAAATACAAACCCCGATGTCAATCTCCTAAATTCTGGATCTGCTGCAAAGACAAAATTCGTATATCCAATCGGCGTAAGTTCCTGTGAAGAGTAAACTAACTCATAATTCCTCGTACTACGGAGATACTTAAATATACTTTTCACAGTAGTCTAGTGCCTTAGATCCGGATTTGACAAATATCTTCCCACCATGCTTACTGCATAGTATATATCTGGTCTTGTGCACTACATGACATACATCAAACTCCCTATAGCCGAAACATAATGTATCTTCTGCATCTCTACCCTCTACTTAGGAGTTTTAGGACCCTGATCATTGGATAATTTTATTCCATGTCTGAATAGAACTAGTCTCTTCTTGGAGTTGTGCATATTAAATATGACCAAGATAGTATCTATATAGGCTTACTGTAACATCGATAAAATCACAAGTTCAAATAATTCATCTATTTGTAGAGTCACAAGTTTAAGCTTTTTCTTCAGCTGAGTATTTCTCTTCAATATGGAATTGCAAGCCTCTCATACGTCAAATTATCTTCGTTAACTTTTGATGCTCCGTCATCCTCGGATCGTGAGGTACTGCAGTCATTCCCAGATTCTATCCTTAGAGGTTCACTTAGACCCTCACTGACATAAACAGATCCATAGAATGCACAAAATTTGATGCTTCAAGCTTTTCAGATCCCTGACTTGACTCAGACTCAGAGTCGTCAAGGGTGACATTCATGGATTTGCGCTTGATGTAATTTGGCTTAGTGGTAAATTGACTAGTCACATGACCTAAACTCTGACACCGGTAGCATCAAGTTTCATCAAGGTTAAAACTACTACCCTAATTGAATATCTTCTTTTAGTAGAAGCTCTTGGCGAAGAAAAGAAATAGAAGGCGGAAGAGGAGGTAGAAGAAGCTATGGACAGAGGAGGCAATTAATTGGATGAGGGAGAACGTGCAACGGTGGGCGGCCTGCAAGGGCACAATAGAGGAAGAAGAGAGATTGCCCTTGAGAAAGGGGTTGTCTTTGGGAATAATTTGTGTTGGCTATAGATTGGGGGCTGCGAGTGGTGAAACATGGGCTGTAGACATTAAAAATGTCCTCTTTATTTAATCTGATTTGTATGGTGGGACCTCCGTACCGGTTAAGGTGGGTCTTCCTTGCCCACTCATTGCCACCTTAGCTGTTGTTCAGATTTTCAAGACTGATCCAGCCGTCAAAATGAATTCGAGCTTGGTCGTAGAAGCGAGTGAGATTTAGTCACATCATTTTCTCTAACTTTGCGCATGTATGCCATCCATGCATGAATAGCGCAGCGAGTATGCAAGTCCTAGCCCATGCAGCGTGTGCAAGTCCTAGCCCATGCAACGTGTGGGCATAACGTTCCCACTATAAAAGAAGGGGGCTCGTTCGTTTAAGGTTGCATTCTCACGTCCTTCATCTCTCAGCGTTCTTGTTTCTTGTTTCCTCATCGACACACGGTCATCTCGCTCCGCCACAATGGACGACTCCTCCGGTCCTCCAGATAGGGGACAGTTTCCACGACAGCGGGGAGACAACCTATATACACTACACCATAATGGTCAATTTGGAATGGTTATGGATCGTTCTAAATATAGTTTGGCACGGTTATAAACCGTTCTAAAAATACGCGTTCTAATTGGATAGGAACGGTTTTTAATCGTTCATGTTTATGAAACAGGAACGGTTTTCACATTGTAAAATTTGGAATGGTTCATAACCGTTCTAATTTATTTTCAGTAATGTCTTTGCACCATTCTTATGTTGAGAAAAATCAACAGTTCTAACCGTTTTATTCTAAACTAGGAACAGATAAGAACCGTTCCAATGTATAATTTTTTTTGAAAAAATTTCATACTAGCTTTTCAATCAACTGATGCTTAAACAAAGCAACCACGTACCAACTAAGCTACTAGTATAGATCAGTTTTTTGGTTATCTGGGATGATTTAGATCACTGCCCAGTAAAAACATAACTACCACAGATGGTAAAAAAAATGTGGCAATAGATTTTGCCATAAAAAGTCTGATATTTTAAACAAAATGCATATAAAGGATACAAAAACCAATTTCAAAGTCTTCAAATTAAGTGGAACTGCCACTAATGTTCAAGATGAGTCACCATTGCATATAGCATAATAGATGGGTGTCTCAAATCAAAGTACAACTCAACAAAAAAGCCACATCAATCAGCTGATGCTTAAAACTAAGCAACCACATACCAACCATGCTACTAGTATAGATCCGTTTTTTGGTTACCTGGGATGATATAAATCACTGTCCAATAAAAACATAGCTACCACATATGGTAAAAAAAAAGTGTGGCAATAGATTTTCCCGCAATAGATTTTGCCATAAAAAGTCTGATATTCAAAACAAAATGCATATAAATGATACAAAAATCAATTTCAAAGTCTTCAAATTAAGTGGTACTACCACTAATATTCAAGATGAGTCACCATTGCATATAGCATAATAGACGGGCGTCTCAAATCAAAATACAAACTCAACAAAAAAGCCACATCTTATCCATATCTAATAAACCCCTTTGGCCACACTACAACACCACCGACGCCAATGTCCTCAAGGTTTGTTGCACTACCTTGACTTCCTAAGTATACTTTTTCTTCGGGAACAAGGATCTCGTCCAATACCACCTTCTCCTCTGTGTCACGTAGGGCGCGCTCATGCCCAATTCCCTGTGTTTGATCCATGAATACTCTTCCGACACCAACAACATCATAATCCCAGCTGAGTAGTTCACAAAGTTTTCCATATGTGACGGGGCTACAACTGAAACTGAATTAGAGGCACTTGCAGTCGTACCGTTGCATGGAGTTGTGCCTTGCGTCCTATTTTGCCCATGATACAAATCCTGTGGTACAATTTGATGACTAAATTTATATATGCTACAGAATATCTAGTCCATACTCTATCTAATAGTATTTAAGAAAAGATGATGCAAAAGTATTTAACCTTCAATTCCCGCATTTCCATAACCACAATTTGCATAATTGAATCCACTCTATTAATATGAGATTTCCATTCTTGGTTTTAAACCTAGATAGAAGCAATCTTAGCTATTGTTGGAGCAGAAAACTCGATCTGAGTTCTTGAGACAGTGATCCCAACACCACGAAGGCACCCTTTAGAGTCCTTACCGAACACTTGGGATAAGGGATCATCGAGAAGTGATTGCGAACAATTATCACCCTCACCCTGACTCTCCACAATATTCTTTACAGTTGTCTGTAATATTATATAAGCATATGAATGTCAAGATCTTATTTATATGATCAAACTCCTTGTAATTTATAACATGTATGCCAATATATGACTATACCAACTCACCATGTAAGAACCCTATTTTAACTGAAAAATAACAAACTAAAATGCAAATTAGCTGAAGGCATATATAGATGAAAGTAAGGTCTCAGTAAGGGGCGTCCACCTGAAATTAATGACCCTGACTTGTACTCGGGTTTCCTTCAACTGAGAGGGAACCCAATTACAAGTCTGAACACCAAAACACCATATTTTAGCATAAGCCTAAACTTGAACCTAGGCTTACGCCAAAGCTTAATCCAAGCCCAAAATGTTGGACATAGATTCAGACCTAAACCTATGTCCCAATCGTTAACACTCTAAGTTTAAGATAAACCTAAGTCTAGGTTCCGCCTAGAGACACACCTAAGCTTAGGCTAAGCCTAAGTTAAACTAGGTCAATAACCTAGTCTTACACTAAGCCAAAACCTAAACCAAAGGAATCTAACTAAATCCTATCGCTAATGGCTCATTAGAGGGCCCACCTAAAGCCCTTTAGATGACCATGGATTAATGAGGACTAGTTGGGCTCTAAGAGGAAGCCCACTTGGAAGGCCCATTTAAGGCCCAATGGGGAGAGCTTTCTTGATATTTCTAGATGAAAGTATGGTCAAAAAAGGGGGGGACCAGATCCACTAAATGGGGGGAGGGCCTTGACTTTCTCCCCAAAAGTTTAATAAAAGGAAAGAGAGGTGGGGAGCTTGGCCGGCCATTACCCTTGGCCCAACTCCTCTACTCTCCACCCCTTCTCCTCCCCTCCCCACCCATCTCCTCCTCCACCATCCACACTCTCCACCTTTAGCCATCCGAAATCCGATCAAAGAGAAGGAAAAGAAGAGAGGAAGAAAAGAGGGGAAATTGCAAGGTAAGCCCCTAACACTTGAGGAAAATATAGGTTATGATGGATTAGAGAATAAATTAGTTTTTGAGTTAGGTTTTAAATTGAAAGAGAACCATGAAAAATCTGGACTGTTTTCATGTTTATATTGTGACATGTTTTATGCAATTAAATCCAAACATCATCCAAGAGAAAATGAGGATTGTTCTATAATGGTTGTTGGTTCAAAATCCATGCACTTTTATGGGGAAATTTTATGAAATTTATTTGAGATGGAAATCATTATTGTTAGGGGTTGTTATGCATAGTTGTTAGAAGAAATTTTTTAGTCTTGTGGATAGATTTTTGGAGAATTAACTTAGATGAAACCCATGATGTTTAGGGATTGTTTTTATGTGTATTTTTTGGGTGAAAGCCTTGCACACTTGGGATAAAATTTATGTAATTTAATTTAGTTGAAATTTATGATCTTAAGAGTTGCTCTAAATAACCACCGGAATCGAATTGGGATTGTGTTAGCGCCTGAATGTAAACGTAAAGTAAAAAATCTTTTGGCTTGAATTCAGACAGTAATGAACATTACCATAAGTACGGGATTTCGTGTAGGTATTTATACGCACATATACCTGTATCTGAATAAGAATACATATATATAAATAAATAAATATATATATATATATATATATTTACTATTCAAAATTTCTAATTATGACTACTATTCACTTCTACTATTCATACCTAACCGTGGGTGTCTCACTTGCATGTACATATGGTCCAAAATATGCATGCTATAAACGATGTGACGGTCGCGTACGGAGCGGGGCTTGTCCCCCACATCGTACTTGGAGGGCGGTCATATCGTCGCACGCATAGGATGGACCATCTCGTGTTTTTAATGTTGTCAAAATCTTAAAAATTAAGGACTAGCATGGCTTTTAAGCCAGGGCTGATCTACAGGTTGTAGGCCTGGACTAGAACAAGATCAATAATGGCAGGGTATAGGGGAGAAAGAGTAAACTCTTAATCCTACCCTAAGTGATCGTTGGCCTTATTGGCCTAGTGGGGACTAGACGTGGTTCTAGCTTTCCTTTGGTGACCTGAGGGCACCTACAAATGAAGTCGGGATCCCGTCCTTATTTAGGGTAAGGATTCACAGAGCTACACAGGGTGTCCGAGGACAGTGTTAGGCCAGCGTTGAGGCGCTGAGTCTTTAGATACAAACTCTAGGAAGGTCGTTGCAATTGCCTGAGAGTCTTGTCTTTTCAGACATAAGAAAGTCCGATATTGGCAAGTGTTAGTGCTAACACTTCGCAGGTGGAGTGGGTCCGATGAGCCGTTGGGAAGCGGGGCTTGGTCTGTGTGACGCCGCTACCGGACCCCTTGGTTGTGAGGGCGCGAGTGCTCGGGAGCGTGCACAATCACGGTTTTTCGGGTTGACGGACCCGAAGAACAGGGATTATTCCCCCTCGTTTACTGTGGCTTCTGTGACCCTTAGCCTAAGTGTGTGTAAGTGTGTGTGTGTGTGTGTGTGTGTGTGTGTGTGTGTCAACAGTAAACCTTAGTAGCTTCACTAAGGTGGACTATATTAGTAACCATTTAGTAGCGTCCTGGTACCGTTGTATTCAATTAGTAGTTGCTGTAGTGGTTCTCACTGAGTCACTCATTCCTTTTTGAGTGACTCAGGGTTTTGTGTATCTTTATGACAAAACTTAGGTACTGGATTTGGAGCTATCGGTCGGCGATTGTAGTAAGAGCAGAGTTGAATTGCAGCATGGTACATCGTTGGGAACTGGAGCATGCAGTTCGAGGGATCAAATTTGAGTTAGTACTTTTGGCTAGATAGTAGTTGTAGTCTGTAAATATTTTGAGAAGAGAGTTGTTGTTTATGTATGATGTCGTTGTGAGTATTACCTTTCTATGGAAATGATATGAAGGAATTGATACCAATTGCTCTGATAAATAAAATAGTAGCCTATGAGTAAGGGGCCTTCAGGCTAGATGAGTGGACGTGCGATCGCCGCCTACTTGACCCGGCGCGTGCTCCTGATGGAGCATTACTAATAGGGGAATTGGAGAGTTAGGCTCGTCCCCTAAGAGTGGTGCTCCAGGCAGTCGAGTTTCCTTTCTCTCCCTCTTGCACTATCTGGTGCCCACAACGAACTTTTTATCTCCCTTGCGAAGATGGACCCCACTAGGTGCTTGGGTGTTCTGGTACTTTGGCCTTGGGTTAGTCCTCAATAAGGACAAAACCCTCTTCCGAGTACCCTGGGCTCGTGCTACTGCCGAGTACCCTTTGGTTCGAGCTTGCCCTAGGGTGCAGGTCGTCTAAGCTAAGGAGGGAAAATAAATTATTTACCAAAAAAAAGAAATTTAAATTAAATTTCACACCATGGGTTTTTCGCCGCGGAGAAAAATCCAGGGCGTGACACACCATGTACGGAGCGACACCCTCTGGTATGGTCCCATCCTTTTTTGTATGGGTTATCATCCATAATTTAGCACGTGGGATTGGCGTCGTAGGGTCAACGCATTGCTTCTTCTGCAAAATATTAAATTTGAATCTTTATCATAAGTATTGAAGCTATCTTTGATCTCGATCATAAATACTAATAAAAAATTATATTTTTTGTGACAAATGATACGTACCATATTATCTTCTACTCGAGCAAGTCCGAGATGCCCGTTGGTATGCGTATAAGTCAATTTCGACCTATTATCCTTATTTTTCTTTCTTTGTTGTTGAGCTTTAGGCGTAGCTTCATTTTCACAAAATGACTTCCAATCATCTGGCCTAATATTTGGAGGAACGTTAGCTACTCTTTCCTCAAGTGTTGGTAATGGATCATAATACCGCCCACGCAGTATGTTCTTAAGTTTCCTAAAGTCAGCAGGCATGGATAGTTCGCACTTTTTCCAATAATACCCTGGTATATCATATTCTTTCTAAAAGGGATATTGAAATTAGTAAGTGTTATATCATGTGAGTGCTAATTATCAAATGCATTTATTTGGCATATATCTTACCAATAGAGCATTCCATATGTTATATTTGTAATTTTGTGGCACCATCTTTCAGCTTTTGTAGCTAATCAGAATATAGGTTCGGACAAGTTTTTCAATCTGCGAACTTAGTTTGGTAGATTTGTTCCCCACCGCTATATCATTTACATTGAAATTGAGTTTGATACGTTGTTGGGATGATGATCCCTCATCCAAACCAGAATTATTACTTGCTTCAGACATTATAGGCAAATATATCTATAACATCAAAGGTTAGATATTAGTCCAAAGTATTGTATTGTAGTATTAATTAATGTAACGAATGATTCTCAATTAAAAAAAGCATAAAATCTAGGAGAAAGATGCTTCCAGTTTTTGACATTTACCTTTAGATAACAAGCTTTAATCAACAAGCTCGAAAATATTTGCTTATCTTAGACAAAATAAGAAGAAAAATCTGATTGTAAAGACAATATAAGCTCTGCATCGAGTATTCGTGAATACAAATACAGATGAAAAATATATGAGAGAGCATAAAGATGATGCATACCCACCACAATTATCAAGATAATTAATACAAAATCAACAATCTCAATTCCAAGTCTATGGATGATAGAATGCGTATGTATAAGCTCAACACGGTATATTTGTAAATACAAAGTAAGATAAATATATAAGATATATGAGAGAGCATAAAGATGATGTCTACCTACTGCACTTACTGGCCAAGATAACTAGTATAAATTCAGCAATCTCAATTCCACGTCAATAGATGACAGATTGCGTCTATGTCAGGATATTTCCAACATCGAGTAAATCTCGATGTTGGAATAGGATTGCTCTAGAGTAAGTTCATACACTACACCATAAACTAGTATAATTGGCGTCATGCTAAATATGTCCATTTATGCCACTTTACCTCCGTGAGACCTAGGATAAAGTATTAGTCTCGCTAATATTATCACTCATAAAAACCGCATAGGGGAGTGTCGGTTCAGGTCCGGGTCGAGCTTGTGTCATGTTTGGTTCCAGGCTCAAGTCATAGGTCTGGCAACCTCAAAGCAATTTTGTTATCATTAAAACCACATAATTAGTGACCAAGTCCCTACAAAATGCCTGAATAAAATACGGTAGCCAACTTGGTTCCCGCAAAAGTCGGAATCAAATTCAACGACTTGGTCGGAAAAAGCTTTTTGCGAACACAACAAACACGATCATCAAATGCAGCGATTAGGCCGCCGTAAATTCATTTAAACGGTTGTTTTCAACCGTCGATTAAAGGTAGATTTGTTGTAGTCATATCAGGTACGAGTGATGTGGAATATAGGAGCAGTTTAGGGTACCATCCATTTCATGGGCCGGTCCCCCACTGCCATCCCATTTGGTTCTGCTCCAAATCCCACCATATTCAAAATTTTATTATTGAAACATTGTGATTCTTCTATCATAGGTAAATATATTAAACAAAACAATTATAGCAAACATCATAACTGTAGTCTAAAGAAGTGAAACATAATCATGAAATATACTTAATGGCAGATAATTACTTTGTTCAGAATTTGAAAATGACTTGGTAGCACACATTGTATATATAATTTATTACATGTTCATATCACTAAGGAAAGAAAAAACAAAATACTGATAAAGGAAGAGCACCACACGACATGAAGTTCTAAAACGTTGATATGAATGGGGAAAAACCCACATCTTTAGAACCAAACACAAAATCAAGGTTACAGTAAAGTGAGAAATCCATTAGAAGCAATACAAAGAAATCCCAATCTGCACATCACAAAACATTGGACTCATAGGCCTTCTTGAGGAGTCCTCTGCATATGTACTTGAGAACCAACTACAAAGAGTCCTAAGCATGAAATTAAGAATAAATCCTAACAACGAAAGGAATCACAGTTGATAGGCATTGGTAAGGAAAGGCAGGAGCGCTCACTAGCCGCGTTCTTGCCGTCCTTCCGATTGAAACCCTAACCGTTGTTGATGGGAGAGATAGTAAGTGGGAGATGGAGAACGAGAGATGGACCTTAGGGATTGGAACTCCCTTCCCTCTGTGGTGTGATGGATGGTTGCTACCCTTGTTGTAGTCCTTCTGATAGAAACCCTAACCGCTCTTGATGGAAAAGATATAAAGCATTAGATTAAGAACGAGAGATGACCTCAGGGATTAGAACTTCCTTCCCTCCGCGATGAGAATGATGCTTGCTAATGTCGATCCTTTCGATTGAAACCCTACCCTTCTAAGAGAGGCGATAGACCTGCAAGCCGACTCTTTTTTTTTTCCCTTTGCATGAGAGGTTGGCTTGTGGACGGATTAATCGTATATATCAGAAGCCCCATGTCTCACGTCGGATTCACACTGAAACGGGGGGTTAAAAATCTGGAACGGTTATAAGCAATTCCTATATTGAAACGTCAATAAACCGTTCTATATTAATTTGTAATGGTTTATAACCATTCCTAAATTAGAACGGTTTATAAGTGTTACAAACATAATGTTTCAAATTTTACTATTTGGTGTAGTGATAGGCGCTGGGCCGGGAGACGGCAAGGGCAGGAAGCCCCGAGTGGAGTCCCGGCCTCCACCCCTGTTGCGGCTCCCACCCCGGCCTCGGCCACAAACGAGAAGATACTACATACTCGAAGACAAACGCTTCATCGTACAACCCAGCTGGTACTTTGCGGCCGAAGGCAAGAAGCCACTGGTAGAGCTGCCTCTGCCCCCGCTCCCCACCCCCACCTCCGCCGAGGCTCCCACCCTGGCTCTCACCCCGGACCCCGCCACAATCGAGAATATTCTACGAACACGTAGTCGAACCCATTAACGTACAACCAAGGGGCTTTGCGGGCGAGGTACAAAGACTAACCGGCCGTCCCTCTGTTGCCGGTCCCTTCTTCGCTCCACTAGCTTTCGGGTGGTAACGTGCCTAATTGAACTATGGGTCCCCCGCGTTACATTTCGTCAACTACAACTCCGGCCAGTCCCTCACGCCCGCCACCAGCTTCCGGCGGCAACATGCCTAACCGGACAATGGGTCCCTTTTCTCCAACTGTAACTCCGGTCAGTCCCTTCTTTGTTCCACCAGCTTCCGGCGGAAATGCGACTAACCGGACAATGGATCCCCCACGTTACCTCAATAATGCCCCAAGCCTCCTTGGAGTTCTTCGTATTTTGAGATGCGTCTGAACTCATATTCAATAACTCCGCAGTAGGTAGCATTTAAGCCCATTTTATCAAACGAGCACTGCTCTCGTTCAAACATAGTCCACTCGCGGATTAACTTCGGTACCACTTTCTTAATGTCGTTCACAACCACTATCATATATGGTTCTGTCCAACCAAATGTGACAACGTCCCACATGCAGATGCCGATCGACACAAGAAATGTCCGCATCCGGGCTGTCCATAATGGATAGTCAGGCCCCGTCATACATTATGGCCTGTTGATTGCATTATCATCTCGTTAGGCTGCCATTTGCTGCAAGACAAAGCAACAACAAACACAAGCACACAAACAAGCAAACAACTTTATGCAAAGTCTAACACTAAGGCAATACAACGTGCATGGCTCTGATACCAGTTGAAATTCCCTAGCCTGTAGGGGTTTAATAGGGAGGTTCCAGGAGTCCGGAGGGAACACTCGACCTAATAAATTTATGCACACGATTGCATGCTCTTGTGGCACAATGAATACAAGTCGATGAGTTACTCTTTTTTAATCGTATTTGTGTTCGCTCGCTAACTGCACGCTATTTTAAAGATTTTTATCTCGCCATGCAAAGGGACGTGCACTCCTCTCCTCTCTCAAAGGTTCAATCACAGGTGAGGATCTAGGAGCCAACTACATGCTAAAAAAATAAGCATATATGGCTGAGCATAAAAGTAAAGCACACGATTGATTTTTATGTAGAAACCCTGAAGAAAAAAATAACGCCGGGACCATGATCCCGGAGGTGCAAGTGATCCACTAGAAAGAGAAAAGGTACAAGAGTCAATAGAGTTACCCCAGTAGATCTATAATAATTCACAACTCAACTTTGACAGTTCACACGAACAGGCGTTCCATGAGCTGCTCGACCCGGCGCACCGCAGTCATCACATGCAATCCCCCACAACCTCATTTACTTAAACTACTTGTCCTTACCACCTCGGCCTTATAAGCACTGCTAGCTTCACACCTTGCTCGCAAATGTACATTGCGAGCACTTAGTCCACACGAGGCACAAACTGCGGCCTTCAGTAAAGGATGGACCAAGGGTTCCACCCCACCAAATTCATAATGGTGGAAACCCTCCAATGATTTGTCGCCCTCAATTCCCTATGGGGGGATCGTCAAGCCAAAGCAACAGATTTTTGCCCAAGGGTATCTGACCTTCGAAGGACTTGTCTCCCTCATTTCTCTATGAGGGGGACATTTAAGCCATAGTGAAGGATTTGCGCTTAATACACATGGGCGACTGAATACACATGGAATTTAAAGGTGGTTCGGAATAAATTCTAAACCAAGTCGGGAAAGGGATTCAACCGACAAAAACGTCAATCACAAGAGGGATGGGAAACCAAAGTGGCCCGTATTGAGAACGGGGTGGACCAATTTGAAACCCTTGAGGAAGTGCATAAATGTTTCCAAGGAATGGTGGAGCGATTCCCGCTTGCACTAGATGAAAACCTTGAGTAAAGGTGAAGGGGACATAACAATCCGCATGAGCTACACCCAAACAAGGCTCCAACCTTAACCAAAGAAAGAGAGAGTGACCCTTTATATAGCCTGCATAAATCAACCAACGATCTAGACCACTCAAGGCACGGTCTAGACCGAAATGGCACTAAACGGTTCGGACCCTTAGTGCATTTGGCTGTTTAATGCAAAATCCTGTTCGGACCGCACTACGAAGGTACAAACTCCCAAACTTAGCCGATTTTTCAAATTGGCTAAGTGTTGGGTCGCTCAAGGACAAAACCGTTAATTCGTCAAAAATAAGTTTTCACAATCCAAGAAAACCGAGAACACCGGTAGATCAAGAATACAAAAATAAATATATTTAAAACAAGCACGGACCACAAAAGACATGAAACCGATGAAAATATCAAAATGCATGCAAATCGAGTAAAACAGTTCTGCAATCCAAAACATAAAGTCCAAACCCTTTATACCCAGACAGATACGTTCAAGACACGAGTGAGCGGATGTGCAAGCTAGGAAGTTTGGTCAGATGTTGAATCTTCGTTGTATTGCTGTTTTGATATTGTGCTGCATTGCTAAAGTCTTCAATGAGTTGTGAATGCGTACATTGTCCTAACTCACATGTTACACAAACCTCACCGAATTAGTTTTGGTGCTCATAAATTCCGCCAACAAAATAAAATGTACAATATACGCTGTAACAATGCACGATGCGACGCGGGTTCGAGCCCTGGCGAAGGCAAATTGTAGTCCGATTCCCCTCCACACTTCTCTCATATAGTCATGTCAATGTATCGGATCATGATACAAATTCGATCTGATTAACCCGGATTTGGTATTAGGTTTTCAGTCCGAGATCCAATTAAAAACGATCTGAACTGCTTCGATTAATAATCAAATCGAATTTGAATCTACCTTGATCCGATCGGATTAAGATCCGACCCACTTCTGTATTATGTACACAATTTTCCCAATCTATATAACATGCTAAGGCCGTTCGTGTTATTTACTACTTTACCACATAAAAGTAACTTTGCGTTAATTATATTTTTACCACAAAAAGGAACAAAGGCAAAAAGGAATCTACCAAAACTACGGTTAAACCGACGACCCTCAACCGCCAAATGAATATAGTGGGGGTGGAGGTGGTGATGCCCGGTGGGTATGTTGCCGCCGAAGACGGCCTGCTGTAGTGCCGACAGGCACGAGCATGCACTAGTTCCTTACAATTGAGAGAAAGGAAACCCTAAATCTCCCCCTCCTACCCTCGCAGCGCCACCGACCCATCCGTTCCACGACGAGCTTGGGATTGAAGCTTTTACTTTTTACTGCCTCCAGTAGTCATCAATGAGAGCTCTCTTGACTTTTGGAGCACTCCGATTCCCTTCGTTCCCTCTAGTTTTCGGACACCAAGGGGCTAGCGGCAGCTACGATCTCTATCATTGTTTCGTAATTCGTATGATCGAGTTCAGATTCGGATAATCCGATGGATTCGGATCATATATTACAGTATCCAACCGTTCGATATCGGATCGGTTGGATAAGTAAAACGGACCAGATCCAGATAACCCTGATCCGGTCCGAATCCGACCCGTTGATAGGCCTACTCTCATCTCATCTCCCTCCCTTGGTCTCTCTCTCTCTCTCTCTCTCTCTCTCTCTCTCTCTTTCTCTCTCCCTCCCTCCCGCTCTCTCCGTCCCTCTCTCTCTCTCTCTCTCTGTGTGTGTGGTGGCTGCGCGCGGCGGTTGAAGCAAGGAGAAAGGGAGGAGGGCGCTCCAGAGCAGGGAGGAACCGCAGCGAACGACCCCCCACCGACCAGGTCAGCCCCCTTCCCCGTCTCTCCCTTTTTCTTTTTTTCTGTGGATCAAACCAGCCACCGCCCCCCTGTTGCCTTCTCCTTAGACGCGGCCATGGCCGCTAGCCATGTGGCCGGAGAGGGCTGAACCAGCCAGGTCAGGCCCCCACCGGCCACCCAACCACTAGTCCGACCAGCACAGGCCCGCCCCTTTTGCTCTCGCCTGGCTGCGATGGCTGCGGGCGTATCGTCGGTCGGTGGCCAGGCATCAGGTGGCACCCGACCACCCTTATTCTCGTCTTTGCCGTGGTTGTCGTTGGCTTTTGGCCGATGATGGGGCAGCCCGGTAGAAGCCGACCACGAGCCGGCCACCTCATACTTGCCTTCCCTCTTGTTGTCGTGATGGTCGTCGGCCGATTGGCCAGTGACTGGGCTATCAGCAGTTGCCTGCCCACCGACCCCTTGTTCCCTAGGTGCTGCTCATGTGGCGAGGCTAGTTTGATAGTGAGCAGCAGCTCGACCTACCACCTATGTTGCAATTAGATAGTGAGCCGCAGCTCGACCTACCTAGGTGGTATGCAGACCATGTAGGTCGCTTGGCGAGGCAAAGTCATAGTCATATCCAACACTGGTATAAGATAAAGTTGTGCATAGAAAAAAAAGAAACTTCCCCCTTAATTTGGAGGGACATCTTTTCAATCAACAAGTGATCTTGCAGCGAATCATGTAATCGGTCCGATGGAACCATGTTTTAGTTATTTTGGTACATTTAATGGTTGAACACTTATTTCGGTGAGAGGGTGTATCAGGGCATCCCAATTTACTCGACTTAAGTGGGAATTATTCAGTGCAGCTCACAAAGGACGTTCCCCTCTATAGATCGCAGGGCTATTCACGGGAAGGGGGATTTCTCCCATCCGTACACCGTTCGGCTCATATATATATATATATATATATATATATATATATATATATATATATATATATATATATATATATATATATATATATATATATATATATATATTGTTGGGTAAAATAAAGTTCTATTCTATTAGCATGCAATGATTCATGGAGAGTGAACTAGCTAAAGTGATGGGAAGCTAAGGCTTTCTACAGAGATGCAAGGGAATAAGGAGAAGGAGAATAAATGACTTATCGAAAGAGATGAGTCGAGGCTTGTACTTGCACAATGCCCTGAAAACTAGATCGTCACCGTAGGCCCAGGGTACAACGACTTAGAGCTTCTCCGCACTAAGGGGGGCTCGGGGAACTCTTAGAGAACTCCAAAAACAATGCTCCAAAAACCTTGTTGGCTTCAAGACGAAAGCATTGGTGCTAAGGAGTGCAACACTTCACCTCCAAGAGAAGCACACCACAGCAGCTTGGCTCCAAAGAGGGGGTAAATCACTTCACCTCCAAGAGAAGAAAGCCACACCTTGGCTTAGTTGGAGCAATACCTCCACTCATGGAGATGCAACAACAACTTGGCTTCAAAGAAGAGCTTGACCTCGGCTTCAAGTAGGAGCAGCACCTTTGCTGCTTCTAATGAGTCCGATCCACACTAGAAAGAGGTGAAGAGATATAAGAGAGGAGTGAGAGGGATAGATTCTATTCTGTATATTGAGAAGTCCCGGACCCTCATTATATAGTCGGAGCCCACAACTAATCAAGTAACCTCCCCTCTCAAATCACGGATAATAATGTCGCACCTTAGCCCGAATATCTCCCACGATCTCTTGTAACGTTTTTACGTTACTCCGGCAAGATTCTCAAAGACCGGTTCCACTGCATCCACTCTAACCACCCTTGAAGTCCTTAGCCATTGGATCAACATCAAATGAATGACAATTAAAACAGAACGAGAGAAAAAACAGTGCGAGAGATAAACCCAAATCCCGGTTGGTAGAAGATTGAATTATTCAAAAGGTTTGAATTTAAAAAATTAAAACTAGCAATCCTCACATGAATGATTTAAATCTCAATAAAATAATTAAAAATAAAGTTTGGAGTTCCACAGGAATGTGCAATCACTGAGGTGTCTTTCAACTTGAACCCCAATTTAGAGATTGTCTACTGGATTTACTAACTGAGTGGTGACATAAATCTTTAACCGCTCAGTTTGGATAGTAGAAGTAGTCAAAGTCCAAACCCTTTATACCCAGATAGATACGTTCAAGACACGAGTGAGCGGATGTGCAAGCTAAGAAGTTTGGTCATATGTTGAAACTTCGCCGTATTGCTGTTTTGATATTGTGCTGCACTGCTAAAGTCTTCAATGAGTTGTGAATGCGTACATTGTCCTAACTCACATGTTACACAAACCTCACCGAATTAGTTTTGGTGCTTATAAATTCCGCCAACAAAATAAAATGTACAATATACGCTGTAACAATGCACGATGCGACGCGGGTTCGAGCCCTGGCGAAGGCAATTAGTCCGATTCCCCTCCACACTTCTCTCATCTAGTCATGTCAATGGATCGGATCATGATCCAAATTCGATCCGATTAACCCAGATTTGGTATTAGTTTTTCAGTCCGAGATCCAATTAAAAATGATCCGATCTGCTTCTCTTAATAATCAAATCGAATTCGAATCTACCTTGATCCGATCGGATTAAGATCCAACCCGCTTTCGTATTTTGTACACAATTTTCCCAATCTATATAACATGCTAAGGCCGTTCGTGTTATTTACTACTTTACCACAAAAAGTAACTTTGCGTTAATTATATTTTTATCACAAAAAGGAACAAAGGCAAAAAGGAATCTACCAAAACTACGGTTAAACCGGCGACCCTCAACCGCCAAATGAATATAGTGGGGGTGGAGGTGGCGATGCCCGATGGGTATGTTACCGCCAAAGACGGTCCGTTGTAGTGCCGACCGGCACGAGCATGCACTAGTTCCTTACACTTGTGAGAAAGGAAACCCTAAATCTCCCCCTCCTACCCTCGCAACGCCACCGACCCATCCGTTCCACGACGAGCTTGGGATTGACGCTTTTACTTTTTACTGGCTCCAGTAGTCATCAATGAGAGCTCTCTTGACTTTCGGAGCGCTTTGATTCCCTTCGTTCCCTCCAGTTTTCGGACACCAAGGGGCTAGCGGCAGGTACGATCTCTATCATTGTTTCGTATTTCGTATGATCGAGTTCAGATTCGGATTCGGATTCGGATTCGGATCATATATTACAGTATCCAACCGTTGGATATCGGATCGGTTGGATAAGTAAAACGGACCAGATCCAGATCCGGTCCGAATCCGACCCGTTGACAGGCCTACTCTCATCTCATCTCCCTCCCTCGGTCTCTCTCTCTCTCTCTCTCCCTCCCTCCCGCTCTCTCCGTCCCTCTCTCTCTCTCTCTGTGTGGTGGCTGCGCGCGGCTGTCGGAGCAAGGAGAAAGGGAGGAGGGCGCTCCGGAGCAGGGAGGAACCGCTGCGAACGACCTCCCACCGACCAGGTCAGCCCCCTTTCCCGTCTCTCCCTTTTTCTTTTTTTCTGTGGATCAGACCAGCCACCGCCCCCCTGTTGCCTTCTCCTTAGACGCGGCCATGGCCGCTAGCCATGTGGCCGGAGAGGCCCGAACCTGCCAGGTCAGGCCCCCACCGGCCACCCAACCACCAGTCCGACCAGCACAGGCCCGCCCCTTTTGCTCTCGCCTGGCTGCGATGGCTGCGGGCGTATCGTCGGCCGGTGGCCAGGCATCAGGTGGCACCCGACCACCCTTATTCCCGTCCTTGCCGTGGTTGTCGTTGGCTTTTGGCCGACGATGGGGCAGCCCGGTAGAAGCCGACCACGAGCCGGCCACCTCATACTTGCCTTCCCTCTTGTTGTCGTGATGGTCGTCGGCCGATTGGCCAGTGACTGGGCTATCAGCAGTAGCCTGCCCACCGACCCCTTGTTCCCTTGGTGCTGCTCACGTGGCGAGGCTAGTTTGATAGTGAGCAGGAGCTCGACCTACCACCTATGTTGCAGTTAGATAGTGAGCAGCAGCTCGACCTACCACCTATGTTGCAGTTAGATAGTGAGCCGCAGCTCGACCTACCTAGGTGGTAGGTCAAGCATTGGACCGCGCAGGCGGACCTTGTAGGTCGCTTGGCGAGGCAAAGTCACAGTCATATCCAACACTGGTATAAGATAAAGTTGTGCATAGAAAAAGAAGAAGCTTCCCCCTTAATTTGGAGGGACATCTTTTCAATCAACAAGTGATCTTGCAGCGAATCATGTAATCGGTCCGATGGAACCGTGTTTTAGTTATTTTGGTGCATTTAATGGGTGAATCAGGGCATCCCAATTTACCCGACTTAAGTGGGAATTATTCAATGCAGCTCACAAAGGACGTTCCTCTCTATAGATCGCAGGGTTGTTCACGGGAAGGGGGATTTCTCCCATCCGTACATCGTACGGCTCATATATATATATATATATATTGTTGGGTAAAATAAGGTTCTATTCTATTAGCATGCAATGGTTCATGGAGAGTGAACTAGCTAAAGTGATGGGAAGCTAAGGCTTTTTACAGAGATGCAGGGGAATGAGGAGAAGGAGAATAAATGACTTATCGAAAGAGATGAGTCGAGGCTTGTGCTTGCACAATGCCCTGAAAACTAGATCGTCATCGTAGGCCCAGGGTACAACGACTTAGAGC
Source organism: Chamaelirium japonicum (assembly GCA_947650365.1). Taxonomy (NCBI): domain Eukaryota; kingdom Viridiplantae; phylum Streptophyta; class Magnoliopsida; order Liliales; family Melanthiaceae; genus Chamaelirium; species Chamaelirium japonicum. The sequence goes on along the minus strand of OX393557.1, from coordinate 27,345,529 downwards.
TTCTCCGCACTAAGGAGGGCACGGGGAACTCTTAGAGAACTCCAAAAACAATGCTCCAAAAAACTTGTTGGCTTCAAGATGAAAGCATTGGCGCCAAGGAGTGCAGCACTTCACCTCCAAAAGAAGCACACCACAACAGCTTGGCTCTAAAGAGGGGGTACATCATTTCACCTCCAAGAGAAGAAAGCCACACCTTGGCTTAGTTGGAGCAATACCTCCACTCATGGAGATGCAACAGCAACTTGGCTTCACAGAAGAGCTTGATCTCGGCTTCAAGTAGGACCAACACCTTTGCTGCTTCTAATGAGTCTGATCCACACTAGAGAGAGGTGAAGAGATATAACAGAGAAGTGAGAGGGATAGATTCTATTTTGTATATTGAGAAGTCCCGGACCCTCATTATATAGTCGGAGCCCACAACTAATCAAGTAACCTCCCCTCTCAAATCACGGATAATAATGTCGCACGTTAGCCCGGATATCTCCCACGATCTCTTGTAACGTTTTTACGTTACTCCGGCCGGATTCTCAAAGACCGGTCCACTGCATCCACTCTAACCACCCTTGAAGTCCTTAGCCATTGGATCAACATCAAATTAATGACAATTAAAACAGAACGAGAGAAAAAACAGTGCGAGAGATAAACCCAAATCCCGATTGGTAGAAGATTGAATTATTCAAAAGGTTTGAATTTAAAAAATTAAAACTAGCAATCCCCCACATGAATGATTTAAATCTCAATAAAATAATTAAAAATAAAGTTTGGAGTTCCACAGGAATGTGCAATCACTGAGGTGTCTTTCAACTTGAACCCCAATTTAGAGATTGTCTACTGGGTTTACTAACTGAGTGGTGACCTAAGTCTTGAACTGCTCAGTTTGGATAGTAGAAGTAGTTAACAGACAACTCATACATCCTTAAATCATCATTGAGTTTCCCTCTCGGCTGTGCTCTTTCACGGTCATGAGCTCTCCCCTATTTTAACAAGTGCTCTAGAGAATTGACCCCAATTCTCATAGGAAGCATTCCAGCTATAGATAGCATTAGGAGCCTATGACTTAGCCTCACAGCGATACATAATGTACTACCACATCATAGTGAGGGGTAATATGCTTGGAAGCACCCCCACAAGTCCCTCGGATAACTTGTTATCCCATTGAACCTTGTTTTTGGGATCTTCAGTCATGAAGGTTGGGTTACTACTTACTGTTATCGAAAACTTATTAATTCTTAGGTCTCAGCCCCATCTCTCTCGATGTATTTAGAACTAGCTCTCTAACTAGTCCCTTAGTTAAGGGATCTGCTATGTTGTCTATCGACCTAATATAGTCAATGACAATTATCCCTTCTTTCATCATCTGTCGCACATATTTATGTCTATGACGAATATGTTGAGACTTTCCATTATAGGAATTGTTCTTGGCCCTCATTATAGCTGCTTGGCTATCATAATGAATAAGGACATCATGAATAAGTTTTGGCCATAGAGGAATATCCATAAGGAAGTGCCTTAGCCATTCACCCTCCTCACTAGTCTTATCTAGGGCTATGAACTCCGATTTCATAGTGGATTGGGCTATGTAGGTTTGCCTGGATGGCTTCCAAGAAACTGCACCTCCTCTAAGGGTAAACAAATACCCACTAGTGGATTTAGTTTTCGAAGAATCTACAATCCAGTTAGCATCACTGTACCTTTCTAGGATAGCTGAATACCTACCAAAGAAAATGCCGTAATCCAAGGTATGTTTTAAGTACCTCAAAACTCAGATTAGAGCATCCCAATGCTCCTTATTAGGGTTAATAGTGTATCTATTAAGTCTGCCTATCGCATATGCAATATCGGGTCTCGTGCAGTTCATGATATATATAAGACCGCCAATTACCCTCGAATACTCAACTTGTGATACACTTAACCCCATGTTCTTCTTCAGGTGTATTGAAGGATCATCTAGCGTTCTGGTAGGTCAATAGTCAAATTGACCAAACTTCCTAACTTCCTAAGCACCTTCTTTATATAGTGGGACTGAGATAGAGCTATGTCATTGGAATCTCTTAAAATTTTGATTCCTAAAATGACATCTGCAGCTCCTAAGTCCTTCATATCAAAGTGCCTGCTAAGAAGGTTTTTGGTTTTTACCACAACTTCCAAGTTGGTTCCGAAGATCAACATGTCATCTACATAAAGGCATATGATCATGCAAGTCTGACCGTTGACCTTAGTGTAGATGCACTTATCTGACTTATTAATCGAGAACCCACTCAAAGTCAATACTTGGTCAAACTTTTCGTGCTGCTGCTTTGGAAACTGTTTGAGACCATAAAGAGATTTATGTAGTCTACAAACCTTTTGTCTAAGCCTTGCACTACGAGGCCTTTTGGCTGATCTATATATAGATCTCTTCCTCTAATTCACCATTTAGGAATGTGGTCCTTACATTCATCTAGTGAATCACGAGATTATGGATAGCGGTTATGGCTACAAGCACCATAATGGATGTAATCCGGATCACAGGAGATAAGTGTCAAAGAAGTCCACTCCCTCTCGTTGCCTATAGCCCTTAGCTACTAACCTCGCCCTATATCTCTCTATAGATCTATCTGCCCTAAGCTTCTTCTTGAATATCCATTTACACCCAACAATTTTGCAACCAGGAGGTAGCTCCACTAACTCCCAGGTGTCATTGGATGTTATGGACTTAAGTTCACTGTTTATAACTTCCTTCCAAAAAATGGAGTCAGCTGAGGTCATGGCTTCAACATAACTAGTTGGATCATCTTCCACTAGATAAATGATGAAGTCAAACTCAAAAGAAGTACTAGTCCTAGCTCGCTTGCTCCTTCTAAGTTTGTTCTCTTCATCGTCTGAATAGTCGATCCTACACCTAGGAATAGGCCTCTCGAGCGTGCTAGACTCCTGAGGTCTCTCAGACCTATCTCTATAAAGAAACCAATCTTCAAAGAACTCGGCATCTCTAGTCTCGATGATGGTTTTATCATCTATATATGGGCTTTTAGAGTGGATTACTAAAAACCTATGCGCACTGTTGTTCTGGGCATATACTATGAACATGGTGTTTGGTCCCACCATCTTTTAGATGTTCGATCTCAGGAGTAAACATCACCAAATCCATATGAAACATGACAATGGGTGAAAGACGGCTTGCAAGACAAACGATAAACTCAATGAGTAATTGTCCATGACTAGTGGCTTGTTTGTTTCACCAAGGACATTTATGTGAGTCATGACGCAATTACTCATCCTTAAAATGAAGTATTTTTGAGATCTACTTCGGCATCCTAGTCAATAATTGAAGCAAGAGAGCAAAAGGAGCACCTTCGACAAATAACGAGGACTTACACCACTAGTACTTCAACTTAAGGAATGGAATTATTGAACATTCTGGTGGTTTTGTGAGGCTTGTAGTTTTTCTAAGGGTTGTTTAGCCACTTGAGTGGCGCCCAAGAAGGTTAAGTTACCCTGACACCCTATATTATTCGGTCACTATTGGCTATTGCCCGACCACCATCTCCTTTGTTGGTCGTCGCCCAACCACCTTCTCCTTCGGTGACTCGGCGGTGGTCGCCACCTGGTCACCATCGCCATAGGCCCCTACCTGGTCAATGGTCACCCTCTTCTTTAGTCATTGTTGGTCATCACTTAGACACCCTCTTTCTCGTTCATCAAAGATCGTCATCGGATCACTTTTTTTTTCTGCTTAATTACTTTCTTCATATCCAATTTGGACATTATTGATCCCCATGCTCCAATTGGGGGGTGGGTGGGTATTAAGATGTACCATCATACATTTAGCGCCTAATTTTTTTTTTTTTAATTTCTCTTGGTCGAGGGATTTGATTCCCTTGATTCTTTCCCTTGATTAAGGGATTTGATACTTTATCTGTTTATCATCTTGTATATACATCACAAGGTTAATGAGAAAGCAATTGACTCCATTTTCTGATGGATCCTAATGATTTGTAGAATCCAAAGGTATTCCTTTGCTCATGGGCTGGTAGATAAATTTTCAATGCAAAGGCATTCATTCAAATCTTCACCTTGTTCCACTTCCCACCTTTGTCAGAGTGGTCATGTTCAAGACGTACTTCTATCGAAATTCCAGAAGCTATTCAATATTAAAACACCATTAGTGACTAATCCTTGCTTCTATTAAGGAAGATAAACCCTAAAACTGGATTAAATGCGTATGAGTGACGGGTAGTCAGCTCGAACGCGAGCCAGGAAAAAAGAAGAAATGATGAATAAATACCTTTGTCTTCTCCAATTCAAAGGTATCTATTCATCGTTTTTTTTTTTCGGGCTCACCTTCGAGCTCAGTATCCGTCACACATACACCTTCAATCCAGTTTTAGTGTTTATCTTCCTCAATAGAAGCAGGGATTAGTCACTAAGGTTTTTTTAATATTGAATACCTTTCTGTATTTTGGCAGAAGTACGTCTTGAACATGACCAATCTGACAAAGGTGGGAAGTGGACAAAGTTGTAGATTTGAATGAATGCCCTTGCATTGGAAATCTATCTACCAACCCATGAGCAAAGGAATACCTTTGGATTCTACAAATCATTAGCATCCATTAGAAAATGGAGTCAATTGCTTTCTCATTCACCAATATACAAGATGATAGAGTATCAAATCCCTTAATCAAGGGAAAGGATCAAGGGAAATCAAATCCCTCGACCAGGGAGAAATAAATAGAAAATTTTAGACGCTAAATGTATGATGGTACATCATAATAATCCCCCTAGTTGGAGCATGAGGGTCAATAACGTTCAAATTGGATAAGAAGAAAGTAACTAAGCAAAAAAATAGTGTTCTAACGACGCTCTTCGATGAACAAGGAAGAGGGTGTCCATGTGGTGACCAATAACGACTGAAGAAGAGGGTGACCACGGACCAGGTGGGGGCCTATGTCAACAGTGACCGGGTGGCGATCGCCGCTGACCAAAGGAGAGGGTGGTTGGGCAACGACCAACAGTGACCGAAGGAGAGGGTGGCCGGGCAACAACCAATAGTGACTAAAGAGTATAGGGTGTCAGGGTGCCTTGACCTTCTTTTGTGCCGCTCAAGTGGCTCAACAACCCTTGAAGAAACTACAAGCCTCACAAAACCACCCATGAAATGTTCAATAATTCAATTCCTTAAGTTGAAGTTCTAGTGGTGTAAGTCCTTGTTATTTGTCGAAGGTGCTCAAAAATACTTGGTGAAGTAGAAGTAAATCTAAAAAATACTTCAGTTTAAGGATGAGTAATTGCGTCATGACTCACATAAAGGTACTTGGTGAAGCAGACAAGCCAAAAGTCATGGACAACAACTCATTGAGTCTATCGTTTGTCTTGAAAGCCGTCTTCCACTCATTTTGGTTTCAGATGGATTTGGTGATGTTTACTCTTGAGATCGAACATCTAAAAGTTGGTGGGACCAAACAACATGTCTATCGAATTGGAAAATGACTCTTGACATGGATCTTGCTAATAGTGTAACTATCCACACACATCTACCAAATCTCATATTTCTTTGGTGTCAACAAAGCAGATACAATTCGGGGGCTGAGACTACGTGACATAGGACGACTACCGGGAGGACTCTCTTAACACCTAAATGAATGGAATATGATGTAATATGCGTTTCTTACTAGAGGGCAACAATAGGTTCGACAATATCAATCAATGCACTATGCTCTAATCCTATGCCAATGCCTAGACGATGATTCAAGTAAACAAATGATTTCAGATAGTGATTATTAATTTAAAGCAATTTAATCACAAGTTTCTATGCACATAAAAAAATCTCAAATGAATTATAGAATGATAATCTTATTTCTTTGATTGGCCCAAATTGGCTTAAAGATATGCTTAAAATCACGGACTGCCGAGGTTCTACATCAAACTTTGTGTCAAACATGGAGAACTAGTAACACTTCGACGTATCGATCAATATCGATTTATTGAAGTCTAATGATCACGAAGAAAGAGCGGCGACAAAGGTTTCTTTTGTTGCAGATGTCTTATGTGAAATAAGAGAATAATAAGGGAAACAAAATCAGTGCTAATTGCTGTCTTGCAGCGAAGAGCTCCATTTTACCTTTTTTGTAGCATATGTCTTATGTGTAATTCTTCTCCCACTCTGTGCTTCGTGGACTTCGAGATTCGTGGAGTGATCCTCGACGGAAAAATCACCCCACACTGATGGCTGGTGGTGGTGTGTTTCTTGCGCCCTAGCACCGTCATGCACCTTTCTTAGAATAGACCGCTACTCGATTGCGAATCGTCTGGTAAAAGGAAGCTTCAACTGCTGCTCAATGTTTCAGGCTATTTAAAATGCCTCATCTTCCCTATAGAGGTGTAGGGTGCTTATCTATTTCTGGATATATCATAACTGAGCTAAATTATGAATCTGGAGAGAACATGGTTGCTGTCCTTCATGATATCGCATCAGACAGTGAAGTCATTGAATTTCTCCATATGCTCCTTAATCGTTACGCTTCATCACTGCAAAATCACTTGTTGATTGAAAAGATGTCCCTCCAAATTAAGGGGGAGGCTTCTTCTTTTCTATGCACAACTTTATCATATACCAGTGTTGGATATGACAATGACTTTGCCTCGCCAAGTGACCTACATGGTCCGCCTGCGTGGCTGTTCAACTTCATCTTCGCTATCAGATTCGCCTCTCATTGTCACGAGGTTCCACTTGAAGCAAATCCTCCATTGCTGTCGGACAATCAAGGAAATTATTGGGTTCAAGATTTCCTACGGACTCGGGGACTTTGATTGGTTTAGTGATGTCCTCGTAGCTATCAAGCACATAGCTTTGATCACGCGCAATGGTTGCTGGACATTTTTGTAGAAAGATTCTCATTGAGATGGACCATAGATACGAGTTTATCAGTTCACCAGTGGTTGCTGTGTGACTGTGTCACGTGCCTCTGGGGAGGCTCCAGAGCATCCTTATTATTGTCTTAGTGCTCCGTGTTAAATATTTGCAAGTTACCACTGTTAATTTGCTCACCTTTCGTGATCATGCTCTCGAGGAGGTTGGTCTATAACTAGGGCAGTTCCACAATCAGTACAAATCTGTAGGGAGGAAATTTGCGATCAAGGTCTGTCAATTTATGGAGATCCTTGTCAAATACCTCCTCTTTGTGCTTTTGGTTAATGATTATAGAATTTTTGGCCGCTTTAGGTCGACAAGGTGGTGCCAAACCTTGTGTTCTGATATCAGATTGAGGAGGCCCTTGGTGAGGTTTAGAAAATTCTCGAATTACATAAAACTAGACTTTGAATTTGACCTGGAATTATACTAGTAAAGTGGTGAAAGATGATTTAAAGTTGATTAGAGGAATTCTACCATCGAGGTTGTTGGTAGTCTAAAAGGGTTTTGAAGTTGCATGAAGGAATTCATAAAAATATTGATTCTATAATTAAAATTTTGTAGCGTAAGTTCTGGTTTTGGGAGGACTTACGTGATGCTTTGTGGTGGATCTTGGCTTATGGACAATGAAGCACGGACACGGACACGGACACGGACACGGACACGGACACGGACACGGACACGGATACGGATACGGGACACGGCGAATCTTGAAAAACTAGGATACGGATACGGCGAGGATACGACAAATATATATATATATATATAATATGATTAAATTTAGAGCAAGACTCGCAAGCAAAATGATACAATACATAATAAACTAGTCTTCAATTCTCCATGATCTATCAAACTATCTGAAGTAAGAACATTCTGAAGTAAGAACATTCTGAAGTAAAACATTGATTTGTTGAGACTGAGTAGCTGGCAGTAAGAACTTCTGAAGTAAAACATTGATTTGTAAAAACTGATTTGTAAAAGCTAAAAACCAGAAAAAATCCCAGAACAGTCGATACTAACTTTACAAATCAGTTTTGGGATTTTTTCTGTTAAGTTTGTAAAACAGAAAAAATCCCAAAACAGTCGGTTCCAACTTACAAATCACTGAAATCAGTTTTGGGATTTTTCTGATTGTGTACCAATCACAGAGAACAGACTAGAGAGAGAGAGAGAGAGAGAGAGAGAGAGAGAGAGAGAGAGAGAGAGAGAGAGAGAGAGAGAGAGAGAGAGAGAGAGAGAGAGAGACAAACCTGGTCGAGATTGTTGCTCGGAGAGCCTAAACCAGATCGAAACCGATCGAAACCGCGCAGAGGAACTCCCTCCTCTTCTCCGGTAAGCTCAGAATCTTCAGCTTCGTTCCGAGAATCTCGAAATACGTGTTCCAGAAGAGGTGGAGGGCCGCAGTGGAGCTGCGGCGAAGGCAGCAGGAGCTGTTCGTCCCCTTGATCAGAGCTCGCGAGGAGCTGCGGCGAAGGCAGTAGGAGCTGTTCGTCCCCTTGATCAGTACTCGTACGTCGACTCCCTCCTCGACATCCAACTCCCCGACGAAGGGGGGAGACGGCTGACCGACGGCGAGATGGTGGGCCTCTAGGGCTTCAGTTACTCAGGGGGGATGATAGCCAGGGTATCGTCCCCTCTTTAAAACCAAACCCAGTCGGGTTTTAATCACATCCAGATTATGCAGGCCCGACCCGACTATCAAGCAGGCCCGACACGACTTTTAACCAAGCAGGCCCGACCCGACTAGCACAGACTGTATCCGATCCGTATCCTCCCGTATCCTCCACGTATCCATGCCGTATCCGATCCGTATCCGATTCTCCTTTCTTTTTTTTTAAATAATGGATACGTTGTAGCCGTATCCGACACGTATCCATGCCGTATCCATGCTGTATCCGTGTCCGATACGTGTCGGATACGGGTACTCGTGGCCTGTAGGAGTATCCGTGCTTCATAGCTTATGGATGGTTCATGTCATGAATATAAGATCTACATGTAGGAACTGGTATAGATGCAGAAATTAAGAATATGCACAAAGATTTAGGGAAAAAAAGGAAAGTAATGAGGGATAAAGATAAAAGAGAACACTAGAAGAGGTCTCTCTTCTAGCAGGTTATTTAAGCATCACACTTCAATTTTACAAAGGCAACACACCAAGACATCTCAGCATTGCAATGGAAACCAAAGAAGGCATCAAATAAGAGAAGATGAAGATCTGAAGATGTTAAGATTTGGTTGATGTAATATGGTGGCCATAGGCCCCTTTATATAGTCCAAGTGAAAACAGCAAACAAGGTTCTCGTTGATTGTAAATGCTACACAAGGATCTTACTCGGACTATTGTAGTGTACAAATCAAAATTGCAGACTTTTGCAGAAGGTGTTCGGTTTCTCCTATTCACTTGGACTACTATAGTAGTACAATGGAAAATGTCCACATGGCTGTCCGATCCTCGTAGTTGACTTAACCAATTGGCTTGCAACCCCTTTCACTTGCAAGTTGGTCTCCCAGAATCCTATCCAAACTGAAACTACTCCTTTGGATGAATTTGAAGTCCAACCAAAAAAGAGATTGAGTTCTTTCACTTGGATTTGGGCTCTTAGTGAATATGGCTCCTAGTATATATAAAAGAAAGAGGGCGACCTTGACGTTTGGTCTATTGGAATGACCGGTCCCTAGTCATTTCAGCATGTACGATTGCACTTCCTCTCCTCCTCTTGTGCATGCTTGTTCTTTCTTTCTCCTCTTTTCCTTTTTTTTTGTGCACTCAGACAGTAGATTTACTAGATTCACTACCAAGGTTGACCATCATAGGGCTATGGAGGCTCTCTTCAATAGCTTTCCATTTAGAGGTGTTGAGAAGCAGAGTAGGCGATGAGGACAGATTCCTAGTAATCGTTCAGTCCTTTGGGAGCCTCTTGGGTGGTTTTATGATCATGAAAAGGCATGTTTTTAACCTTTAGAATATAAATGTTTTTTCTCGTAAAGATTAGAATATATATGTTTGATTTTATGAGTTGTTTTTTCACCATGTATGTACTATTCTGGAATAAATGCCAAAGAATGATTTTGAAAACCAACCCAAAGTAGTTGGAATACTCTTTGTTGGTTATGTTGTGGTGGTTGTACATTATAAAGATGCATTACTATTTACGAAAACCATCACTACAAAATAAAAGAAAAATGTTGAAAAATGGCACCATTAGGGGAAGCATGTTGAAAAATAAATTTCTAATGTTTGGGTCTTTAATGTATTGCTTGCTTGATATATTTAGCTTATTGACTAGTTTAACTAACTGCTTAAAGGACGCTGAAGGTATGTATGATGCTGGTCAGGCCTTGAACGGTAGGTTTCATATGAAATTAGTGTACTCAAGGACATTTTTAAACCATGGTTACTGGCACTGTTGTGAATGTTTATCTATGAGACAGTTATTCTGGATATTTCTTAACTTAACAAAGCTTTCAGGATGGATGCCAGCAATACACTCCGAGTGCTTATTGCAACAGATTGTCACCTGGGTTATATGGAGAAAGATGAAATACGTAGGTTTGATTCATTTCAGGCATTTGAGGAGATCTGCTCGATAGCTGAGCAAAAGCAGGTAATAGAAATGTTGTTTGATTAGATGTTCTCGTTTTCTTGTTATATTTTATTTATTGTTTCTAATATATTGATTACCTACTTCCATTTATTATGCCTGCATTTCGTATATTATAATCCTAAGGTAGCATTTTCTTTTTGTCGTTCGCTCTTTCCTACTCTAGCATATGCTTTTAAGTAAAAAATAAGGCCATCAGGTTTGGTATCGTATTCCGCTGGGGATTCGTGCTTCTCACCATCACTTCTAGCTAATGTTCTTGGCGATCAAGAAGTTCCGATGCTAGATTTGACTGGGTATTCATAGAATGTTCCAATATAATATGTCCAGTCAAGCAATGGATCTGAAAAAAATATTTGGCTGCAGGTAGATTTCTTACTTCTTGGAGGTGATTTGTTCCATGAAAATAAGCCCTCAAGATCGACTTTAGTAAAGGCGATAGAGATTCTCAGACGCTACTGCCTCAATGACCAGCCAGTGCAGTTCCAAGTTGTCAGTGATCAGACAGTAAACTTCCAAAACATGTATGATATACCCAACTGTTCATGTTATAAACACATGAAATTGTATAGTCCTTAAGTTGTTGTAAATTTTTTGCAAGTTAGGTTTCTAAACTCAGAACTCAACTTTGCAACTCATCTGGTTGCTTCAAATTGTAAAAGATGATTTCACATTTTGACTTGGTGCTCTGATTACAATGCTTGAGTTAGTAGTAGCTTGAATTAGGAGCTTGATCTCTGTTGTGAAAGTCTGATATGGCAATAGTCAATAGGTAAGATAACTTGATCCTATGACATGAAATTTTAAATATTCCCCCTTGCATCAAACATTTTAACTTTCTCCCATGCAATGCTTGTAAATTGATCCTTGGTTGAGATGCATTTTCTTTATAACAATATTTGTAGCGAGGTGATCTGCAGCAAAGTGCTACTGTGTTGCATCTAGCAACACTGATAAGGGAAGAAAAACTATAATTAGTTGTACTTAGTATGTCGGTCTCAATTTGTGAAACCCCTGATGTATTGTTAGTACTGATGACCAGGAAATACATATTTCAGTATAACTTGTAATCAGTTATCTCTTTTTGATCCCAAGGTTGTGATATGTTTTGTTTTTTTTCTTTTCAGATTTGGACATGTTAACTATGAAGATCCCCACTTCAATGTTGGCTTACCTGTTTTCACTATTCATGGGAATCATGATGATCCTGCCGGTGTGGTATGGTGAAAAGCCACAGCTGTATTTTGAAGATTAATCAGCCACACAACAACAATATGATCACAGTCATTGTTTCCTATTTTGCTTCTTGCTAAGAAAACCATTAATCATTATACTAATGAGCCTTTAATAATCAGTCTTTTTTTTTGAGATTCACGATCATATAGGGAACTATAGTGTTAGATTCTGCTGAAATGAGTCATAATGTGAACTGATGGAATCAACAACTGAGATATGAAATCTATAATTTCAATGGTTACATAAAAATAGAAATTTGTCCAAGTTAATGATTCATGTAGATACCTCATTGTGCTTGATCTTCTGTTATGGAATTCTGAAGGGTAAATATCAAGCCTCTTGCCAGCTTGGTAATCCGTATCTTTGATGAATGATATCACCACTCACCAGTAATAACTTTTGCTATGTTGTAAAGCTATTTGATAACGCTCAATGAAATTCCTGAAAGAGTAAAAGGTATGAAGTAGATAATCACTAGAATTGTTGCAACTTTAGGGGAAAGTCTTAAGATTTCAAAGTATTTTCCGATCTGAGTTCTTTTTGAATTTCTCATTGGAAGTGCTTTTAAGGTCTTATAAAAGCTTCTAGTAGTTGCCTATTTTTATGAGGATTAAGGATATACAAGGTAAAAAGAAACGAGGGATTCTTGTTTGAAATTGAAACAGACGTGCTTGCTGGAGTAAAACTTCTGATGCAGGATTTTTGCGAAATTCACAGGATTGTATGGAATTTCTTTAAATTCTAGGCTTCTTGAAGGATCCATTAGGTAGTCTATGCATAAAACCAATGAATTTTTTTAATTAAGATGCAGAAATTATTAGAAATTTCAGGAAAATCAGAACTTACGAGATAAAAACATGAAGAGTCGATCTTCTACTAGGGCTACTAAGGAGTTGATATCCTAGTTTTTCATGGCATGGCACCAAGGAATTCAAGAAGAAATGAACACCTTATTATAAATAGAGGAGAAAACATCTAATGTTTATTCTTATTCATTGTTAATTCTTAGAGTAGTATTAATGAAAGTAGCTAGAAATGACATGGAAAAATTATTATTGATAACAGATATAGCCCTCAATAAAAATGAATGGCAAAGAAGGATTCATAAAGCCGACCCCAGATAGATGGGACATTGCTTGATAGTTATGGTTAATGTTTATTCGTAGAACTCTTGTTACGTGTCTATATATAACTCTCAAACCAACTGATGCAGAGCATATCAGACACACACATATTTCAAGGCAAAAATTAGCCCGGATGCAATGGCCCATGAAGGTCCAGTTATCTGAATGCTTTATTTTAATATTTATTTATCATTTGCGGAGTCATTTATTCATGGATAAACATACCGGTCGCGGACAAATTATCGGCTGGCTGAAAAAACGGTTTCGAATCGGTCCATACCGGTGTGAATTGATTTTTGGTTTCAAAAAAATTTGAAAAAATAACCAAAAAATCCAGAATAATCTAAAATACTGGTTTGTGATGTTTTTTTTCATTAGTAAACTAGTTATAGGTATGAACCGGTCTTTTTAAGTTATAAAGTCACTGTTTTCACTGTATGATTCTAAATTGTGGAATTTGATATAGTTATTAAATTGTATTTGTTAGATTAGCCTAATATTATGCTTAGGGATTACAAAACACAATTCATGACCATTGCACAAACATGAATTACACAACTAATACGAGTACATGAGTCATATTGTACAATTTCACATAATATGATAATAAACACAAATTCATAGTCCTAAGACTCCTAACATGTTTAACAAATAAAATGCATATCCATAACTTACAAGAGTAGAGAATTAGATATTTTTACCTACTTAGACTGAGTAACTTAGTACCATATGAAACTTCGGGCAGGCTGCATTTCATCATCATCATCATCATCATCATTATCATCATCATCATTATCATCATTGCCTCGTGGATGACCGGATGGCGGCAATGTCGGATATTGGAAGAAATCATACACGAATGACTGATATTGAGGCTCCTCGTACGAACTCCCAATGCTACCCATCGATGATTCTGGCTCCGACTGATGATAATATGGTGGTGGGTAGTGTGGTGGAGGATATCCATGTCCACAATAAGGTTGTTGCAAATTTGGAGATGATGCTTATAGATCTATAGATCTAAGCTTTGATGGTATAGATCTGACCCATATCAACATTTTCACCACAATTATTTGGTTTATTTTTTAAAAAAATACAAAAAAAGAAAAGAAAATTGAAACTCTCCCAAATTTGCATGAATCGATCATGCAAATTTGGAGATGATGCTTATAGATTTATAGATCTAAGCTTTGATGGCATAGATCTAGCCCATTTCAACATTTTCACCACAATTATTTGATTTTTTTCAAAAAAAATGCAACAAAAAAAAGAAAAATTAAAAAAATTATGAAAACATACATTCAAATGTGATTTTGATCTTGCAAATCCGAGTTTTTGGCTTCAAATCTTGCAAATCCAGCTAGTATGAAGGTTCACCTCATATGGGAATGAAGAAAGATGCCCAAAAAAATGAAATCGGAATGAAAAAACCACCAAAAACCATACTTCATATCCGGTACCGGTTCAAACCGGCCGGTTCGAACCAGTACCGGCCGGTATTTAGGCGATTTAAGCCTCGCGACCGGTATCGACTGGATACCGGTGTGGTTCGGTCCGGTTCCCGATTTGAACCGGCCGGTACGGTTCGTACCGGCCAGTATTTTGATCCTTGCATTTATTTGATTAATTTTAGCCTACATGTTTTTGGTTTTTCTTAGTTAAGTTTAGTTCCATATTGCCTATGGGCAAGTTATGTAATCACATGGAGGGTTATTTAAAGCCACCTTGTCTTCTGTTATCTACAATGAATAAATGGTTAAAAATTGTGTTTAGAAAAGTGCGTTCCTGATGAAAGGATGCATCTCCACTGTGTTGGTGCTGACTTCAACAAAACCCCAACAACAATAGGAAGAAGGAAGAAGCGGAAGCGGAAGACAACAACGAAGAAGAAGACCAATCATATGAAGAAGACCAATCCCCCTCTTTCTGCCTTATTCAGCATTAAATATGACCTCCAACAAGACCTCTTTTTCCTTGTTTATTTGAGCCCTTCTCTCGCTCGAGGATCGTTTGGTCACTCAAGAATTCTTCAAGGTGATATCATTCCATGTTTAATCTTGTCTTTGGCATGATTTGAGGGTGTTTTTCATTGATTCCGTGGACCCCATTCTTGTCCTGCATCACCAACCCCAAACTCAATCCTAATTGACTTTGAAATCTTCTATCCAAACATTTAGATTAGGAGTCTTTCAAACCTTTTCTATTTAAATAAGACTTCTAAACTCACTTTAAAAATTGAATATGAAGCTACTCGTGGAGATTGATGGTGCATAATATAGTTGATGGAAAATCTACTGAATACAATTTAGCTACTCAACAAGCTAGATGACAATTGGATAGGAACATGAACAATTGATTAGGGGGAGTATAGAGGAAATAACGATGAATGGAGCGCTCGTACTACGAGGATGTTTCTTTAGGCAATTTAGCCATGTTTGTGAAGGTGGCATTAGTGCTAGCCTGAGTAAGCTTACCACTAAGAGCAAGAGGAGGAAGCTCAATGCCAAAAGATGGCCTAGAAGTAGCATTCACCAAAATTTTTGGGCTGGGGATAAAAGGACTTATCAGAATGTCAAAATATGAATACGAGTTTCCTCAATCACCAGCATAGAAATGGCAGATTTAATACAAGGCAAAATATCTTGTTATAGTAATAATCTAAGCGGCTTTAACATGGGGTGATGGTGTAATATGGATTGCTTTTCTTGCTAACAATCATAATATACAATTGCTCTTGAGTCTTGACTGAATGAGTGAAATATCGGTTCCATCGCTTGTATTTCCTGCCATTAGTCGGTCATCAGCATGTAAAACTCAAGGTGGACTGCTCACTTTGCTGAGCAAACTAACAATCACGAAGAACTTGGGACTCACATTTTGCATAATTGCATGTAACATTAAGAAAGTATTTTTTTTGAGCTACTCAAAATGCTACGATGTGATGGTATAGAGATGTCTTCGCCAACGTCATCAAATAGGAGCGTGATCGTATGCGCCATTAGAACTATAATGAGACATGGCCGAGGTGAAGCATGCCTTTGTAAAGGTCACATGGGATGCAATTGGTGAGACTGGCTCGAGCTCAAACCTATTTAAGGTATTCTAGTAGCATCAAATGTACGTCTATTCATGATTGTGCAACAGGTAATCAACCACATCACTCAATTGCTTACCCAACAAATTCAACATTCTTGATGGCCTGATGGGGAAATACCATTCAGAGGAGAGATGCAGAAGGTCAATGAATCACACTCATAATTGTGACTAAAGTGTACTATGTCTCGACTATCGGAATAGGGAAAAAATGGAAAAAGGTTAAGGGAGCCTACAACTTAACGAAGGACTGAGAGAGCACAAAAATAGATTGAAAAACCTTGGTAGTCCAAGAAGCCAACAAAAGCACCTTGGTTAAATCAAAATAGAAGTTTGGAAATCAAGATAAAAAAAGATAAGAAACCGGGAAACCCCAAGAAACATATCAAGCAAAGTCAAGTGGTTAGAAGAGGTAAAAGAAGAATGAGGGAGGGAGAAAATAATGTTGGGATTCTAAACTAGCCCCAGTGTTACTAGACAAAATTGGGGAGGAATCACACTTAATTAGCGATTCTAAACATTCAATTAGACAAACTCAGTCTTTATTGTTCCACAATATGCACATATCTGATTTAAATTTGGAATTCTAAGCGAGCCCTAGTGCATAGATTTAGTCATAAACATGGTAATCCAATCATAGGAAAGTTGATTCCAGGCTTTCACAAAATGTGTTGTAAATTGCTTGAAATTGTGTATAAAAATAGGAATGTAATTGATACCCGATAACCGAATTCGATGATTAGAAAATGGATGGGTTTGGACTGCCCTTCTGAACGCTAAAGCTTATTGTATATGTGGGGGAAAATCTTCGTGCCGACCCGAAGACTCTCGCAGCACCAGTCAATTGGAGTCGAAGTTGACGTCGAAGATCGTTGATCGATCTATTGATTGAAGTTGTTGCTTTTGATATGTAAACAGAGAAAGAGAGATACAATCAGAGAGTAGACACGAGAGGTGTGATCTCGGAGTTCAGCCGAAGCCTACGTCTCCGTGCTATAGGGAGCAACCCGAATTCACTAAAACTTCAGTTGAAGTGACCTCGACAGGCCGAGTGTCACTGAAAAACGATCTGATCTCTTCGAAGGAGAAAAGAAGATCAAAGGGAGATGGTAGATCGGAGGTTGGAAATTCCAGAGCTCTGGTTTTAGAACTGAGAATTCGATCTCTTTAGAATCGATCCTATTACATTCGAAGGCTCTGCTATTTATAGACTTCCTGGGGAGGAATTCCGGGGCAAATGGCGGTTCCTGCTGCCGTATCTGGGGATCCTCCAGGCAGGGCCGGTGGGTCCCTTGAAAGCCTTCAGGGGCCCACCAGGCAGGGCCGGTGGGTCCCGTTGCGGTCTCCGGGGGCCCACCAGGCAGGGCCGGTGGGTCCCGCTGTGGTACTCGGGGGCCCACCAGGCAGGGCCGGTGGGTCCCGCTGTGGTCTCCGAGGGCCCACCAGGCAGGGCCGGTGGGTCCCGCTGTGGTACTCGGGGGCCCACCAGGCAGGGCCGGTGGGTCCCGCTGTGGTACTCGGGGGCCCACCAGGCAGGGCCGGTGGGTCCCGCTGTGGTACTCGGGGGCCCACCAGGCAGGGCCGGTGGGTCCCGCTGTTGTCTCCGGGGGCCCACCAGGCAGGGCCGGTGGGTCGCGCTGTAGTCTTCGGGGGCCCACCAGGCAGGGCCGGTGGGTCCCGCTGTGGTCTCCGGGGGCCCACCAGGCAGGGCCGGTGGGTCCCGCTGTTTGCAGACTTCTTGCCAAAATTTGTACCCACAGTTACCCCCTCCAAGTTAGCTAGAGATCATCTGGCTGGCTTGGATTCGTGGTGCAAAGCTAACGACCCCCTGTCACACACGTAGAGGAGCTTTTTGTCGAGTGTTAGCATAAAAATGACTGACCGGTTAATTTTGATTGATCGGTCAATTTTGACCGATCGGTCAATTTTTGGCCGATCGGACAAATTTGACCGATCGGTCAAATTTTGACCGATCGGTCAAAATTCAACCGGTCAAGGATCGGGTGATCGGTCAAAAAACATGGTTTTTTGACCGATTCAGTAGAAAATTTGACCGATCGGATAATTTTAGCCGATCGGTCAAACTTGACCGATCGGCTAAAATGAAATGATCGGTCAAATTTAATCGGTCAAGAGTGATCGGTCAAATTTGATCGGTCAAAAAGTGATCGGTTAAATTTGATCGGTCAAAAGTGATCGGTCAAATTTGATCGGTCAAAAGTGATCGGTCAAAAAGTGATCGGTCAAATTTGACCGATCAATGGAAGACCCTCTGCCAGGGTCGCGGATTAGATCTGATGGATTAGATCGAAGAGGGGAGGATGGCCTCGACCCAAGATTGTTGAAATTTTGAGGATGCTGTAGGGGAGTTGTCGGATTTGGATGTCGATCAGGTTGAGGGAGGGAGGTGGTTATTGATCGGGTGCAAATCGCCGATCGGGTGCAAATCTCCGATCAGGTGCATTTTGCCGATCGGGTGAATTTCACCGATCGGACAAAAAACAGCCGGTCAAGAAATGGTTGATCGGCAAAATACCCACGTTTCACGCCAGATCCAGTAGGATTTTGGCCGATCAGGTGGAGTTTGGGAGAATTAGAGGATCGAGGTTTTGCCGATCGGGCGAATTTGATCGATCGATCGAATTCGACCGATCGGAGGCACTGATCGGGTGAATTTCACCGATCGGGTGAAATTCACCGATCGGACAAAAACAGATCAAGAGAGAAGATTGATTGATCGGGAGGAGGTTACTGATCGGAGGTTACTGATCGGGTGCAAATCGCCGATCGGGTGCAAATCGCCGATCGGGTGCAAATCGCCGATCAGGTGCATTTCGCCGATCAGGTGCATTTTGCCGATCGGGTGAATTTCACCGATCGGACAAAAAACAGCCGGTCAAAGAAGGGTTGATCGGCAAAATACCCCCGTTTGGCGCCAGATCCAGTAGTATTTTTCGCCGATCTGATAGAAAACGAAGGGGAAGAAGGGGATCGAGTCTCGCCGATCGGTCGATTTTGACCGATCGGTCAAATTCGACCGATCGGGCAATTTCGACCGATCGGAGGCTATGATCGGTGGATTTTGCACTAAATCTGCAGAAAAACCCCCTTGGCGACCGATCACCGAAACCTTGACCGGTTGGTTTCGTCCGATCGGTCGCCGGCAGTCGATCTACGATGGAGTTGGCGTTGTCGGTGAAGGGGGGGACGCTGCAGCTGTGTTTGATCGGGTGTGCGCTGCCGATCGGAGCCGAGGGCGTAGAGGTGGCCGTCGCCGGATCACCGATCTGCAGCCGCTTGGAGAGGAGGAGAGAGTGCTCGTGCTTGCAGGACGCCGGAGCAGAGAGGGTACTGCAGTCACGGGGCCGGGGGATCACAAGTCACGGGTTGAGACAGCTCAAACCCCACTGTGTAGTCACGGGCTCAACGTTGCAGCTGTGCTCTTTTGAATGCATGAATGCTGGCCGTTTGATAGAGGTTTGGTGTTTGCTCTTGTTTGAGAGTTGGATTTGAACGGCAACTTGGATCCCAAGTGGAACTCTCAATGGGATTGAAGGGCAAGTTGGATTCCAAGTGGGAAGTTGAGTTGGATTGAAGGGCAAGTTGGATTCCAAGTGGGAAGTTGAGTTGGATTGAAGGGTAAGTTGGATTCCAAGTGGGAAGTTGAGTTGGATTGTTGGGTGGATCGGCGCACATGCATGAATGCATGCATGGAAGTTCCATGCATGATGGAAGGGAAGGCTGTGATAGCTTGATGCACAAATGATGGCATTGATTATGGCCATTGATTCACACCTTTGATGCTTGCTTCAAAGGTCAAAAGTTGACAACCCAGGTGAAGGCCATGTAAATGTTTGGTGTATATACCACGCGTGCTCCCAACCCGGCACGCTATGATCGTTTGATTTGAATTATTCTTGATCAAACACCATACAACCAAAAGGTATTTCAAATGGACTGAACACCCAGATCGGCCAAGTGGGACTTCCTCTCTCGGGCTCGAGGGGTCTGTCTCGAAATTGTAATGCCGTGGCACTGCTGGTCTGAGAGTGAGCCAACGATCGGACTTGAGTGTGGTTTGATGTATCTGTATAGTTTGTCTCTAGGATTTGCATTCTGGAGTCCGTCATCTTTCATCTAGCGTCGAATACGTAGAGGAACATGGGCGACTCCTGGCCAATGGTCGATCCTTCGACTGATCGCCACTAATCGGTAACGGTCACGAGGGTCGACTACCGTTAGAAGATCGGATGACGAAGGTCGGCCGATAATCCGTAGCATTGAAAGCCATGCCACGGGAGGTCATGTGAGTCAGTTGGGCAGGGCCAATCCTCGTAGTAAGGAAGTTTGAATCGATCGAATGTCGATGCTACGAACCGTTGTAACTTGATCTTTTGCAAGATTAGCTTGTACTCACAAGTCTTCGAATGCACAAGCATGTACGAATGACATGCGTACCTAGTTGTCCTCCACTGGACTAACCAGGGTAGAGAGTGTCATTAGAAAGCAATTGAATGTCTGGGTGTTCTGAAATAGAATTGGAACATCTTGCTACTGAATAGTGTTGAGGCCAAATTATCCGGTCAAGGTTCGAGTGATCGGCAAAAAACCTTGGTTTTTTGCCAGATCCAGTAGAAAATCGACCGATCGAATGATTTTAGCCGATCGGACAAGTTTGTCCGATCGGTAAAAAATTATCCGGTCAAGGTTCGCGTGATCGGCAAAAAACCTCGGTTTTTTGCCAGATCCAGTAGAAAATCGACCGATCGAATGATTTTAGCCGATCGGATAAGTTTGTCCGATCGGTAAAAAATTATCCGGTCAAGGTTCGCGTGATCGGCAAAAAACCTCGGTTTTTTGCCAGATCCAGTAGAAAATCGACCGATCGAATGATTTTAGCCGATCGAATAAGTTTGTCCGATCGGTAAAAAATTATCCGGTCAAGGTTCGCGTGATCGGCAAAAAACCTTGGTTTTTTGCCAGATCCAGTAGAAAATCGACCGATCGAATGATTTTAGCCGATCGGATAAGTTTGTCCGATCGGTAAAAAATTATCCGGTCAAGGTTCGCGTGATCGGCAAAAAACCTCGGTTTTTTGCCAGATCCAGTAGAAAATCGACCGATCGAATGATTTTAGCCGATCGGACAAGTTTGTCCGATCGGTAAAAAATTATCCGGTCATGGTTCGAGTGAGGCCATGAGCGAAGACTTCGATTGAATGCTGAGACTCAGGTCTCGGACTTTGCCCTCAAATGGTTGATGAGTTTTCGCCTTTGTCAATCGGCTTTTGAATCTTAGGACGATCTGCAACGTCGGAAGATTTTTGAGGGTTGGTCGGAAGATCACGCGACTCCTGGGTGATAGTCGTCTCGTCGTTGATGCTGGCTATGAAAGATTGTCGTTTCACCCCCTCATCGATAGTGGATTTCCAGAACGAGTCTTCCTCGAGCATGAGAGCACGTGATGCTCTCTTATGAGTGTCGAGTGGTAGAAGTCTTCTGTAGTGACTTGGTAAATTTGAGAGATGTCCTGCCTCTGGAGTGACATTGGCTGAATGCTGCTCGACGCGTGGGACCTTGATCTTCATGTCGAGATGTGTTGGGGCAAAGAGCTTTAGGCTTTGCTAGGGTGCCGAGAGCAAGTCTCGGATTTTGGACTTGCTGTACGTCGAGGCAGCGAAGGTGTCTTGGATTATGTATCTGAGTGTTGATATTCTGGTAGCTTGAAATTGAGAGTTGTGCTGTTTCACAACCCGAAACCGTTTAACATTTGCACGTAAAGGGTCGTGTCGCAACACGAGGCCCTAAACTTGTTAAACGACCTGGTAGCTTGAAATTGAGAGTTGTGCTGTTTCACAACCCGAAACCGTTTAACATTTGCACGTAAAGGGTCGTGTCGCAACACGAGGCCCTAAACTTGTTATACGATATTGGAGATTGAAATTGAGAGTTGTGCTGTTTCACAACCCGAAACCGTTTAACATTAGAACGTAAAGGGTCGTGTCGCAATACGAGGCCCTAAACTTGTTAAACGACCTTGTTGCTTGAAGGTTGAGCTGGCCCAACTTGAATTTGCTTGAAGGTTTGAAACTGAATGTTGCACTGTCTCATAACTCAGAATTCGAACGGACAAGTAGACGTTTGAGAGCAATCTTTATTCAGCATAGAAATTTACACTTAGAGTAGAGCATTTTGAGATATCTAGCTCGTGGCAGACGATGTTTTCTTCTGACTCGACCATGTATGGACTTTCGCAGTTGGGAGCTAGTTTCCACTGCTGTGCTCTCTGGTAATTCGAATGGTTGCTCGAAAGTAGACTATCTCTAACCCCCAGATCTTTCAATCTCGAGCGAGATCTTCACTGTCGATGTTTGACGGAATGATCTTGCCTGCCTTTGACAAATTCTTGGAGATGTCCTATACGTAGCAGATCTTCCAAATGATACCTTAGCCGGTGGCATTGATCGGTAGAATGGCCATGACTGCGATGGAAATCACAGTAGACTGTTTTGTCTGCAGTGAACTTGGTGTCGGGCTGCAGTGGATTAGGCCATCGAAGGAACTCTTCATGTTGAATGTGATCGAGGATTTGCTCGATTGGTAGATTCCACTCGGTGAAAGTAGTCTTCTTTGGAGATCGACGTCCATCATTCTTTGATCGCTTGCTGGCTGGAGGGGCTGCTGCCTCGGCGGTGTGAGCTTTGGCAGCATAATTTGGGGCTTCTCTCTCAGTAGGCCTTCTCTTCGACTCTCGCCCTTTTCGAGCGACTTGATCATCTTCAACCTCGATCTCTCTCTGGATTCGATCGAACATAGCTCCTAGAGAAGGGGGGGGATTGCGGATGAAGTCATTGTAAATGTGTAGATCGAAGCGGAGGGCGTTCTGGAAAGCCAACATGATGGCTTCATCATCTAGATGTCTTCCAGAGAGAGCAGCATGCTCGTTGCGAAACCTCCTCGTGAAGCTGCGGAGAGTCTCGTCTGCACCCATCCTCAGTCGGTAGAGAGAGTCGAGTTTCTTCTCTGGCTTTAGATTGAGTTGATAGTGCTGCACAAAGAGGTTAGCCAAAACACCGAACTGGGTGATGGACCCAGCTCGGAGATTGTGATACCAGTCGAGTGAAGGCTCATCAAGACTTCCCGCGAAGGTGCGGCAGAGCACGTTGTTTTCCTCTTCGTGTGGTGTTAGAGCTTGCTTGAAAGCAAGTATATGGAGGCTTGGATCTCCTCTGATGCAGTTGAATTTGGGGAGGATAGGAGTTCTCCATCCTCTTGGAAAGGTGGTCTCGAAGAGACTTCGATGTAGAGGCCCGGCAGAGGAGTAACCGTCCCTACGACCGTGTCCTCGACCTAGAGGTGGGTCAAGAGGCAAGATCGCAAGGTCTTGCTCGGGCATTGAAGTATTTGCCGGTTGGAGTCGATGTCGAAGGTCCGATCCAAGTCCACGTTGAAATGGAATGGATGGGGAAATTCGGCTTTTTGAAGGAATGCCTTTCTTTTGGGGCCTCCTTGGTGCATTGAGATTTGATGGAGCCTTCTTGTCGCAGTTGCGGCCGGAAGACGATTGGGAAGACTCGTCATCAAGGCGATCCCAAACACTTTGCTTCCAAGGAGCAGCAGAGGGAGTTGGGTCGCGTCGAATCCTCTCGAGGGCAGCAGTGCCCATTGATCTCCGTTGCTCGGAGTGGATTGAGCGTTGTGGAAGATTGATCCTCTCGCTTGCAGAGGGGATAGGCAAAACGATCCCAGCTTCGGAAGCTGCCTTCTTTAGAGCATCCCTCTCAGCCGTGAGGGTGGCATTTTGTTTCGCCAGTTGGAGCAATTGGAAATCGACTGCAGAGACTTGGTATGTCGATGGAGGGTCTTCAGCAGGAGCAGGGACAGTCTGCCCAATTGATTGATGAGGATGAGGGGCGATCGGTCGATCGACTGATCTTCCGCTTCCTGAGTGAACCCCCATCTCGGGGACAGCAAGGGGCTGCCCGAAGTTGAGCCTTTGACTCATTGAACGAGTCTCAGGACGAGGTTGATGTTGAGTGTTACTTCCTTCTGGTTGACCCTGGTGTTTGGTTCTCGCCATTCAGAGTGCAAGGGTACAACGAGATTGCCGATATCCGATCAGTTGTCTGATCAACCGAGGGGGCGAGGAAGTTTGGCTATTTGATCTGGTAGTCGAAGTAGAGAGGACACGGCTTCTCACTCGGATCCCACAGACGGCGCCAAACTGTGGGGGAAAATCTTCGTGCCGACCCGAAGACTCTCGCAGCACCAGTCAATTGGAGTCGAAGTTGACGTCGAAGATCGTTGATCGATCTATTGATTGAAGTTGTTGCTTTTGATATGTAAACAGAGAAAGAGAGATACAATCAGAGAGTAGACACGAGAGGTGTGATCTCGGAGTTCAGCCGAAGCCTACGTCTCCGTGCTATAGGGAGCAACCCGAATTCACTAACACTTATGTCGAAGTGACCTCGACAGGCCGAGTGTCACTGAAAAACGATCTGATCTCTTCGAAGGAGAAAAGAAGATCAAAGGGAGATGGTAGATCGGAGGTTGGAAATTCCAGAGCTCTGGTTTTAGAACTGAGAATTCGATCTCTTTAGAATCGATCCTATTACATTCGAAGGCTCTGCTATTTATAGACTTCCTGGGGAGGAATTCCGGGGCAAATGGCGGTTTCTGCTGCCGTATCTGGGGATCCTCCAGGCAGGGCCGGTGGGTCCCGTTGCGGTCTCCGGGGGCCCACCAGGCAGGGCCGGTGGGTCCCGCTGTGGTACTCGGGGGCCCACCAGGCAGGGCCGGTGGGTCCCGCTGTGGTCTCCGGGGGCCCACCAGGCAGGGCCGGTGGGTCCCGCTGTGGTACTCGGGGGCCCACCAGGCAGGGCCGGTGGGTCCCGCTGTGGTACTCGGGGGCCCACCAGGCAGGGCCGGTGGGTCCCGCTGTGGTACTCGGGGGCCCACCAGGCAAGGCCAGTGGGTCCCGCTGTTGTCTCCGGGGGCCCACCAGGCAGGGCCGGTGGGTCCCGCTGTAGTCTTCGGGGGCCCACCAGGCAGGGCCGGTGGGTCCCGCTGTGGTCTCCGGGGGCCCACCAGGCAGGGCCGGTGGGTCCCGCTGTTTGCAGACTTCTTGCCAAAATTTGCACCCACAGTATAGGCCTGTCAGGTATGGATATGGTCCAATCCAACCCAATAACAGACCTGAATTTTTTTTTATGTGAAATATATGAATAACAATTGTTTCATTTGATGACATATCTGCTTCATATTAGGTTCTGTTTTACCATGAATATCATAAGTTAGATGTGGGTAGAAAGCTTTGTTACCACTATTTTATGTCGAAAGCATGCCAAGTTTGCTTCAGATTTGATGATTAGAAAATGAATGAGTTTGAATCCCAAGTCTGAATTCCATAATCTTATAATGTGCCTGTTAGGCCTGGATATAGCCCAATCCAACCCAATGACCCGATAGCAATTGAGCAATTCTGAGAACAACTTATGTGATATACATAAGAGCAATTGTTTCATTTGATGCATCTTCTTCATATGAGGTTGGCACAAGTCTAATTTATCATGAATATCTTAATTTACATGTAGTTTGGAATCATCGTTAATACCATTTTATGTTGAGACAATGCTAAGTTTAACAACGAATATGTTAGGGATGGAATATCAAAGGGAGCAATAATTTTGAAGGAATTAGAGCTTTTAAAATCTTGTTGAGATTCAAAAGCTGATTCAAATTCGACATAAACTTGGTAAGAAGCAAGAACCTGAATCTGAAATTGATTAGCTCATTGGGTTGGATTTGGATGTTTCATGGATCCAAACTGAATCCAACATCTTTACAACTCTAGCAAATATTAGGAATTCACAACAATCTTTAAACTCTTATACAAAATTTAACCTATGACAACTCACGGTAGTAGTATAATTTAAAATTGTGGACTAAATTGATGCAAGAAATTCAGGATAATAATCTGAAATTAATTTCTGTTAACAAAATATTCAATGTTAGGACTTAGATACAAAAGAGATGATTACTTAGTGTTACTTATAGCAATCATGAATTTTTGTAAGATATTGAAATAGGAAGAGAAAATTAAGAGAGAAATACAGAGGAGAAAAAGATATCAAAGAATGAAGCCCTGATTTATTTCATCGATCTTGAATTAATTTCCATCACAACCCGACCACCTTTTAAAAGCAAAAACCACCACCCTTTCTTGCTTCGAACCAACACATAAGGTACAAAGGAGAAAGTGGTGTGAGAAATCCTGTGAAAGAGGCCTTGTGGGGGTCTATTTCTTATGTGGGTTGAGGTTGCAGACTTTGCGCGTGGAAAGAGGTCCCGCACCCTGTGGGTTTTCAGCATGCCCACAGTTTTTGATGAGGCCCAATATTAACTTGCCCTCAAATAAAATTAAAGAAAAATTGCCTCTTAACCAGAAGATTGGTGCCGCTTGAGAAGGGGATGCACTCTATGCCAAGGGTAAGGTGTCGCTCCAAATACATCTTGGTGCAATTGGTTGCAACAAGTGATTCTCGGATGGCGAAGAAATAGTAAAAAAGTGTGCTTGAAAATTATCCATGGCAGATTGTTCTAACAATCATTTAATTAGATAGTGCCGACTATACTCCTCTTTAGCAGCTGCACCAAACCTAGATAATATAGAGATAATTCGCGTTGCTGGTGGTCTCAAGTCGTGATAAGCGAGTTTGATTTTAATGAAGGTCCTGCTAAGAATGCATGTGACTTTGACCTGAGGGTTAGAAGATTGGCTATAGGCAAGAAAATTTATAATGATCTCCAAGTCTTCGCTACGAGCATGGCATGAAGTGGCACAAAACCTGAGCAAGCGTTCAAGAATCAAGAGAACACATCCCTTGATGGGGTTCCTACAATACGAATTGGCTACTCACCTCATGGCGAGTAATATATGTGCAGAATCTGTAGAATTTCTTGTTCTCCCTTTCGGGAAGAAGGGTTAGAGAAATCTTATTGATTGCCTCTAGATCTCCAAAAAAAGCATGAAAGAAAGACTCAAAATGGTACGGTCCCTCCACCTAATAATAGCAGAGGGCAGGGGCAATCTCATACCTTTTGGTATGCGATGATGCATTTATGTCCTCCATTTTTCCAATGTTGTGTGGATGTAAAAGGCCCACAAGTCTTGAACTTCTCTTTGAGAAAACGACTAATTCTGTGCAATTAGTCATGGTTAGAAAGAAGATATAAGTGTAAACTGGATTTATTCTGCAAACACATATACACAAAAACGTTACTATCTATAAGTAGCTAATTAAATATAAAATTTGATGATTTATACAATCTACAATACAAATAGAAACTTGTAAACTTATATGAAGTATTCACTTTTTAGTTTTTAATTTTTGTAGTATAGCTAATTATACTTCAACCATTACCATCAATCCTTTATGTCAACTATTGGGGTGCTACATACTTTATTATATCATATCCTTCTTCATGTAAGTACCACTAATTTTTTGGACACTTGATAAAAAACACCACATATATTGTTTAATTATGGATGTTACTTCCAATATAACTTATACAAAATCCTTACACTAAATTGATTATATTTTAGTCGTCTAACTAGATTCTTGGATAATAGGCGGTTTCTAAGAAACCTGATAGTCGGTGAGAAATCTAGGTAGCATCTTGGACTGTCACCCCGCCTTGGTAATGAGTCTAATGACATCCTAGGGGGTGCCATGCCCAAGCATCTGGTAATTGCCTGTGACAACATTGCTTCCTACTTTCTAGACAAGTAAAACAAATCAAGTTAAATAAAGCTTAGTAGATAAGCTATCAGTTTCACTCGATACCTCACTTAAGACTGTTCTTGAGAGTTTCATCTTCTTATTTTGATACATGCCACTAGTGTAGTCAAGGCGGCTAAGCGAAGTGGCGCTTAGGCGGTGCCTATGCATATATAGAGTCAATCTATGGTGCAGCGGATTAACGTAAGGCTAACTTGCGGCCAAGTTAATGGCCGCACGTGTAGATATTTTTTTTAATTGAACGGTCAATAAAGCCGAGCACATTTGATGCACCTATAGGTCTTAGAATTAGTTGATTTTTGACATGTGGCTCATTAAGGGGTAGGTGATCACCCTAAATTTTTTTTTTAAAAAAAAACAAATCTCCACGTGCCCACCATAGAGTTGGCCACATGTTAGCCTCACGTTAATTCGTTGTACCATAGACTGACTCTCTCTCTCTCTCTCTCTCTATATATATATATATAGGAATGTTACAGTGAGCTGTGAGCTACAGAAGGAGAAAATGAGCTGTGGTCATTTTGACCACCCTAGAAGTTTTGGAATTTTGTGAAAATTGGTGGGTGTGTTGTTTAGGGTAACATGATCATCCTTACAAATTTTCAAGGAATTTCAAAACTTCTAGGGTCATCAAATGGTAGAAGCTTTATCTACCGTCCACAGTAACCATTAATTTTGCTTCTACCATTTGATGACCCTAGAAGTTTTGGAATTCCTTGAAAATTGGTGAGGATGATCATGTTACCCTAGACAACACACCCACCAATTTTGATAAAATTCCAAAAATTTTACGGTGGTCAAAATGACCGCAGCTCATTTTCTCCTTCCGTAGCTCACAGCTCACTGTAACATTCCTCGTATATATATATATATATATATATATATATATATATATATATATATATATATATATATATATATATATATATATATATATATATATATATATATGGGGAGGGATACTCTTACTCATAGCCTCTTACAAGTGGGGATTACTAATGATCCGGGCCGTCCGATCAAACTTGATCGAGGGCTGAGATCAACCCTCCTTCCTTTATCTCTTTCTCTCTCTCTCTCTCTCACCTAAACCCAGCCCCCATCCCCACCGACCCCGACCCCGACCCCGACCCCATCCTCTCCCCCACCGGCGATCCCCCCCCCGCAGCCCCGACACCGGCTCGGGGAGCGGAGCCGGCGGGGAGCGCGGAGCCGGCGGGGGGCGTGGGCAGGCGGGCCGGTGGGGGGCGCGGGCAGGCGGGCCGGCGGGGGGCGCAGAAGGTGCGGGCAGGCGCGGGGCGCAGGGGGCGCGGCCAGGCAGGCAGCCGCGGAGCCGGCCGGGGGCGCGGGCAGGCGGGCCGGCGGGGGGCGCATGCAAGCGGGCCGGTGGAAGGGGCTGCCGGAGTCGGGGGGGTCGCCGGAAGGGGTTGCCGGAGTCGGGGGGGTCGCCGGAAGGGGTTGCCGGAGTCGGGGGGGATCGGGAGATCGGGGGAGGTGGGGGGATGGGGGGTCGGGGGGGTGGGGGATGCTTGATCGAGAGAGAGAGAGAGAGAGAGAGAGAGAGAGAGAGGCAATTGATCCCAGCCATCATGATCGCAATGGATGGCTGGGATCATTAGTAAGAGCTCATGAGTAAGAGTATCCCTCCCCTATATATATATATATATATATATATATATATATATATATATATATATATACACACACACACACACACACACATATACATATATATTTATTTATTTATATGGGTCAGGATCGGATGACCCATGAAATTTTGACCTATGTTTTGACCCATCACCCTAATCGTTGGATTCGGGTTTCAGAATGTGCTGATTTTTGTGAGGATGATCAATATACCATAGATAGCATATCCTCAAATGTTAGTAAATTCTAAAACCTCTAGAGCCATCAAATGTTATAAGAATTTTCGTCCGTCAGTTTCAACCGTTGATTTGAAGAACACATTTTATGCACCTAGAGGTTTTATAGTATGCTGAGTTTTTTTGAGGATGATCAACAAACCATAAATAGCACCTTTACAAAAATTCAACACATTCTGAAACCTAAATCCAACGATTAGGATGATGGGTCAAAAAAATATGGATTAGCCGATCCTGACACTTTATATATATATATATATATATATATATATATATATATATATATATATATATATATATATATATATATATATATATATATATATATATATATATATATATAGAGAGAGAGAGAGAGAGAGAGAGAGAGAGAGAGAGAGAGAGAGAGAGAGAGAGGAATGTTACAGTGAGCTATGAGCTGCCATTTCAGAAAGTGAGCTGCGGGTATTTTGACTCCCCTAGAAGTTTTGGAATTTGATGAAATTTGGTGAGGGTGTTGTCTAGGGTAAGATAATGATCATCATTAATTTTCATCAAATTCCAAAACTTCTAGGGTCATCAAATGGTAGATGCAAAATCAGCCGTCCGCAGTCACCGTTTAATATGCAGATTTTGCTTCTACAATTTGATGACCCTAGAAGTTTTTGAATTTGATGAAAATTGGTGAGGATGATCATCTTACCCTAGACAACATCATCACAAAATTTCATCAAATTCCAAAACATCTAAGGGGGTCAAATCAATCGCAGCTCATTTTCTCCCCCGGCAGCTCACTGCTCAACATAACAGTCCTCTCTCTCTCTCTCTATATATATATATATTGAAAGAGAGAGAGAGAGAGAATAAAAAAATTCTAAAATACCAGGAAAAAAAAATATATATTAGGTTTTAAGTTTAGATTTAATTCAACTTATTTTTCAGTTAATTTAACAATTTGAGTTAGTCAACTCAATTTTGAAAATCCCCTAAATTCTTATGAACCCATCATAAGAATTTGAATTAATTCTTCTCAATTTTGGGTTAATTCAACTCAATTTTGAATAGCCCCCAAATTCTTTTGAACCCATCATCAGAATTTGAGTTAATTCCACTCAATTTTAAGTTAATTCAACCCAATTTTGAGTTAATTCAACTCAATTGTGAAAAAACCCCAAATTCTTATGAACGCATCACAAGAATTTGAGTTAATTCAATCCAGTTTTGAGTTAATTCAACTCAATTTGAGTTAATGCAGCTCAATTTTGAGTTAATTCAACTTAAATTATGGAAAACCACCAAATTGTTTTATGTAGTGGGCAAAATTCTACTCAATTTTAGAAAAATCCCAAATTGGATCAAGTGAAAAACTGCCTAGGTGCCCAGGCACCAGGTGGACCTGGGCTGCCGCCTAGGGACAACCGCTCGCCTAGGGGATCACCTAGGTGCCCAGGGGTCCAAAACGCCTAGGCACTGCTTTGACTACTATGGGTGCCATTTCTCTAAAATATTGATTGGTTCCATGCAAGCATTTCTGCTTAAGCATAGATAACTGGCATTCAGTTTGCCAAGAATCCAACTTTGCACTTTCGTGACCTTTGAACGTCATATTCACTGTCATTTTGACCCCCTATGCCTTGTCTTTGGTAATTTTGCATTGCAGGATAATCTTTCTTCAATTGATATTCTCTCGACCTGCAATCTTGTAAATTATTTTGGGAAAATGGTTCTTGGTGGTTCTGGCGTTGGCCAGATCACAATATATCCTATACTTGTCAGGAAGGTGGGTTTATTTGTTTAGTAACCTTGCGTTAACATTATTTTCTGAATTTTTTTTGAAAACTTGTATATTATATCCCAGGGTACGACTTCAGTGGCCTTGTATGGACTTGGAAACATTAGAGATGAACGACTGAACAGAATGTTTCAGGTAACTATCTGGTCAGATTTCTTTTTATCAGAAGTCTTGACTATATTATGGAAGGATACTGGTTCTATCACCGGTTTTTAACCATTTGGTCCCTCAGACACCTCACGCCGTGCAGTGGATGCGGCCTGAAGCCCAACATGGATGTCCAGTTTCAGATTGGTTTAACATTTTGGTTCTTCATCAGAACAGGTTATATACCATGCTGGAAAGTAAATGGGAAATTTGTGTTCTTATCCTTCTAATTTTATCTATTTCTCAACTACCACTTCTATTCACAACACCACTTAACTCATGTACTTCATAGAATCAAGACGAATCCCAAAAATGCCATAAATGAGCATTTCTTACCTCGGTTTCTGGACTTTGTCGTGTGGGGCCATGAACATGAATGCCTTGTTGATCCACAGGTATCACCTTACTATTTCTCTCAATAATTGTAGCTTTGCTGGTGATTTCTGCTGAAGGCCATTTCTGCAGGAAGTTTCAGGGATGGGCTTTCATATCACACAGCCAGGCTCTTCTGTTGCAACATCATTAATTGATGGGGAATCAAAGCCTAAGCATGTACTTCTAATGGAAATTAAGGTGGTTCTGCTTGAAAAACTTTGATTATTTATTTGCCATTTCAGTAATTTTCATAAACTTTATGTAGTCATACTTCACTTTGCTTGTGCTTTCTGTATGCAGGGTACTGAGTACAGACCAACAAAAATACCTTTGAAGTCAGTGAGACCTTTTGAGTATGCAGAGGTAAGGAACTCCACACTTGAACTTTGTTCCTTTAGGTGTTCTTCATGCTGTACATCTCTTGCTATATAGGTTGTGTTAAAGGAGGAAGCCGACATTAATCCTAATGATCAAGCATCTGTTCTTGAACATTTGGATAAAATAGTAAGAGATATTTCTGTTATCACAAATAATTATCATTTGGCAAATGACCTCCATTGTGCTTTGAGTAGGTTGCTATCTATCATAATAACCTCAATTGTTTTAGGTGAGAAATCTGATTGAGAAAAGTAGGAAGCAAAGTGTTGCCAGTTCAGAACTCAAGCTTCCATTAGTTCGACTAAAGGTAATGCTTTTAAGGATATGTGTTCATGTTTGCTTGTTTCAAAACTGGGAATTTTCCTCTTTGGCATATTGTTTTTTCCTCCAACATACACTTCCCTATATCAAATGTTTGCCTTCTTCCCTCTTCATCTAAGAATGACGCGATGTCTTGGTAATGTTGGAGGTTTACTCTTTGGTTTCGTATAAGCTTAAATTGTTTGGCTGATAAGCTAGGCTTTCCTACCCACAACTGTTCTTTCAAGTATTGTGCTGACTGCTGAGGCTTCTTTCAGCCAATAGATAACTTGGTTAGGAATTCAGTATCAATTCGCAGAAAATTGGCATCATGTTGAGAGAGATTTTCAAAACATCATAGTTTGGTCCGTAAAACCTACCCCATCTAGATGGATAGCGCTTGTTATGATTTTTCAAACAGCTCACTGGAAACATTCAACATCAGATACTCAGTTTTGCCTGACAGGCTGATGCAGTATGATTATGGGTTCCCACGGAATCATTGAAAATAGCCATCGAATCATTCCAAAGAGAAGATGAAACCTGGAAGGATATCATCTTGAATAATTCTTGAGCGAACCATGCTCCAAATTTACCTGGCGAAAAGGCTTCGAATCAGCTACAAAAAAACTTCTGGGAGACCTGAGGGTGCCCTAAAAAAAAACAGCTCCACAAGGGGTTCCCTCAGCAATCTGGCTAGCCAGAAGTACCCTTGGAAGACAGCAGGCCGCAGCTGGGGTGCAAACAATTGATCTGGGTAGCCAGGGGTGCCCAGAAAAATGGCCTCAGCTGGGGTATAAATAGCAGATATGGGATTAAAAAAATTCTTGTGACTTTACGTCGTACAGACGGACCTGCAGGGCTTTTCTTTACGCGAAAAAAGACATTGAAGACCGTGACTCCTCTTTCACGTGAAAAGAGAGGAGTCAGAAGTGGTGATTCACAATTTTTTTTTATTAATCAAAACATTATGATAAAAGAGCCATGAGGGCCTTTAAATAACCCACAATGTTGCCATATAATTTTTCCCTACCCAATATGGGACTAAAAACATAACCCAAGCCAACACAAGTAGACTGAGAATTGCCACTAATCAGTACTCCGAAAATACTAAAATAAAACAATAAAATAAAGGGTCTTCATGTGCTATCACAACCGGGCTGATTTTGCTTTGAAATCCGTGCACGCTTGATATGCTTCGCATCAATCGCTTTTGCTGCAAAGAACTCGTCCTCCAGTTGAACTCCAAGTACGCAAGCAGATGCAGCGTCAAGGTCAATTCCATCGTGGTAGAGTCTTGGTATCAGTAGTTGATGGTGTATACCTAACTGATGGTGTCGCGCTGGATTGTAGTCACATCCCGAATCCCAAGTGAACAAATTGTTGGTGTCGAAATGGGACAGAAAGCAGGGAAAGTCGCAACATGAGTTACTAGTAGCGATCACCTGGGCAAGCTGATATGAAACCTTGGAAGAAGCCACACACAAGTGAGACTGAAGAAGAAACCAAGCCGGTGGTGGAATGTCTACTCCAGTGTTATTAAAGGCGCGCGCCTAGGCTCAGGCTCAACTAGGCTCACCCCATGCGCCTCAAAAAGCATAAGGCCAAGCTTCTGTTAGAAAGGCACATGCCTAGGTCTAAGCGCGCGCCTATGCTCCAGGCTCCAGGTGAAAAAAAAGGCGTGCCTAGTTAAACCATGTGCAATTATGTGCTTACAATTGATATTTTTGGCAATATGATTAAGTTATTAAGTAGATTTGATTCATGACTACAGTAGTCTAAATATTGGCACATTGATTGAATATTATTTACATTCAAAATTATTTGTTATAGTTCTTAGGTATGGCCATATGAGCAATTGTCGGTTGGATTTGATGACTTTGATATTATTTCAACTATTACAAGATTCAATGAGTTTTCTTTTTTTTTCTCGATTTGCACATTTCATACTGATTTAGAAGTATGTGCACAAGCACACTGATGAAATAATACATTCAATCATTTACTGTTTATTTTTTGTTTGCTATAATATCACATTTGATATCTTATAACTGGTTATTGAATTTGAACTATACATATTTGAAGATTTAATATATTTTAAATGGCTTATTTAGAGACGTAATTCAAACCTACTAGGCTACAACATTTGTGTTGTTGCAACAACGATCTATCCAATTTATCTTTTGTCTTAAGATTCATTTTCTTAGTCTAGTTATGCATATTTTGAATATATATATATATATATATATATATATATATATATATATATATATATATATATATATATATATATATATATATATATATATGTGTGCCTTACTTCAATCAGGCGCGCGCGTTGAGTTGTGCCTAGGCTCTAGGAGACCTTTGCGCCTCATGTGCGCCTTGAGCCGTTCAGAACACTGGTCTACTCAACAATCGGAGGCAGCATGCTGGAGTTGACACTTAGTAACAACTCAGTATGTAGTATGTGCTTCACTAACGGCAAGGGCGGAGGCAACAAATTGATCGGAGGGAGTTGCAAAGGATCTACTGTAGTGTTGGCAGAGGTTCCACTGCTAGTGAAGGCTCCTTTTGTATGGTTGCTGGTAGTGGGAGCTCAGGAAGTGGGGATGACTGACTCCTCTGGTGGTGCCTTAGAAGGTGAGAGCTTTGGAAGTGGGGGATGACTCCTCTCATAATTTATCCTACGATTCTCACCATTCTGCTTGCTATTTATCTTGATCAATATCTATTTGTCGAAGTCTGGCTTGAGCCTGTCGAAGTTTGGCTCGAGGGACATCGAAGGACCGATCATAATGATTGGACATTATGATAGGATTTCTGGTACTAAAGCTAATGCGGGGTGAATATGGGGGTTTCGCGGAATCAATTATAATAGTCATCGAATTATGCCAAAGAGAAGATGAAACATGGATGATATTACCTTGAATAATTATCGAGGGAACCACGATCCCAATTTACTCGACAAAAAGGTTTCTAATCAACAGCAAAAATCTGTCGGGGGGCTTAGGGTACCTTTTGAAAATAGCAGCTCCGCAGGGGGGTGCACTAAGCAATCTGGGCAGCCAGTGGTGCCCTCGAAAGATAGCAAGCCGCAACTGGGGTGCATACAACAGATCTGGGCAATTAGGGGTTCCTTGAAAACAGCTAGAGCAGCTGAGGTGCCCTTGGTAAAACACTGGACACAGAATTACGAAAATCCCGGGACTTCTTCATGCCTTATGGACATGCCTACTAGGCTTTACTTGAAGTGGAAAAAACAGCGGAGGCTGTGGCTCCTCGTTCATGTGAAAACAGAGAGGAGTCAGGGGTGTTGATTCGCGGAGAGGAGAGGAGCGGGAGAGAAAGAGAGAGGAAGTGGGCCCCCTCTTCTTCTTCTTCTTGCTTGAGACGAAATATTACGAGATAGAGAAAGATAGGGAGGGGGA
Organism: Chamaelirium japonicum; assembly: GCA_947650365.1. NCBI lineage: Eukaryota > Viridiplantae > Streptophyta > Magnoliopsida > Liliales > Melanthiaceae > Chamaelirium > Chamaelirium japonicum. Next base: position 27,309,500 of record OX393557.1, on the reverse strand, counting down.
GGAAGAAACCTAGGAGCCAACACCTAGGGTTTTGTTGGAGTTGGCACCAACGAGGGGGAGGGGGGGGGGGATGCATCGTAATTAGGAACACAATTGCAATATGTAATTTATTTTATTAACCAAAACATTATGATAAAAGAGCCATGAGGGCCTTTAAATAACTCAGAATGTCGCCATACAACTTTGCTCACCCAAGGACTAAAAACATAAACCAAGCCAAAGTAGCTAGGTTGAAAATTATACTAATTAATATTCCTAAATTACTAGATAAATACTAAAATAAAATAAACTGTCTTCATGGCTCATCTCATCTGGGCTGATTTTGTCTTGAAATCCGTGCGTGCCTGATATGCTCCACATCACATTAATTCTTTGTGTTCATAATACCCCTTCAATTGCTATAATACATGTCTGCTAGTGATGTCTTTTTGTGAGACCTGGCTGCTCCCGGGATGTGACAACTGAGTTCACTTTGGGGGTTGACTGAGTTTGAATCCTGAAAAATCATCCTGTCTCTTTCTCTTTTTCCAGTTAATGTTTATTTTGTTTTCCTTGCCATCAAGTATCTTGATTATGGCAGCTTGAAATAAAATTTGTAAATTGATCTTGCAGGTTGACTACTCTGGATTTATGACAATAAACCCCCAAAGGTTTGGCCAAAAATATGTGGGGAAGGTACCTATAATTTAATTATGGAAGTTTGTGCAAATTTGTTGAGTGATCTTACTAAATTATCAAAATATAATTCTGTAGGTCGCTAATCCACAGGACATTCTCATCTTCTCAAAGGCGGCAAAGAAGGGTTCTCCTGGAGGTAACCAAGTGTATTTAAATTTGAAGCAGACCATCCTTGGATTATATGGTATAGTTATTACCACATTGCATTTTATATTCTTTGATACTACGTGGAGCACTTAAGTTGTTCAGTGGTGAGGCTTTCAAATAAGAATAATGGAAAACATGAGCCGTTATATAGGCTATGTAGTTATCATGTATTTGCATTCACAAGTTTTCATAGGTTGGTTATTAATATTAGTTATAGCCATCTTGTGATGTAACATAGCGCAACCATTCAAGAATGAGACGAAATACTGGACTTGGGTTAATATAGTCTGAGTCAGCTGTATCGATGGCTGCAATATATTTTTTTTCCCCTGTTCACCATGATCAATGAGTATCATTGCTCACCATTGCAAAATTTGGGCGAAAATACTTGTTCTCATAAAGCTAGACATATGATACTATAGAAGATAACTCTTCCAATAGATGCTAATTGAACACCAAAAAACTGAATGAAAAAAAAAAAAATAATATATATATATATATATATAGAGAGAGAGAGAGAGAGAGAGAGAGAGAGAGAGAGAGAGAGAGAGAGAGAGAGAGAGAGACGAAAAATATCAAAATATGTAAAACATGAAAGGGATAACCTGAAATAAGTCATCCCTTTCCTTGAACAAGAATGAAGGGCATCCTAATAGGCTCTTGAGCAAGGTTTCTATGGAATTTCACAGTAAGATGATTGAACTTTGAAGTCCCACCAATTGGGCTAATGGAGTTGCACAAATAAAACAAGAGAAAAATCTTCACCTGACCAATTCTAATTCGATAATCACACACACACACACACACACACACGCACACACACATGACTAATGGAGTAGCACAAATAAAACACGAGAAAATTCTTGGTCTGATCAATTTTAATTCATGCAATAGTCACATACACACACATTGGTAACCAAAACACCTCTTGATACAAACGTCTTGGTAACCTTGAAACATGTATCAGTTGTTGTAACGCCTTGTAGTGACAATGGAATAAGCTATGTAAAACATCTTGGTAACCTTGAAACACCTCTTGGTAACCTTGAAACATGTATTAGTTGTTGTGCAAACACCCTGTATTAACAACAGAAGAAGTTATGTATAGGCTAGTAGATTGTGTAGAACGAAGCATGAAATAGGATGAATGGAGCGTTGAGAGGTCAAAAAACACTGAGCTTGGCAATGACATTAGTGGCGTTACTAGTTGTGAAAATGTTTCCTTAGTATTTGAACACACTTATGATAGCTCAGCAACGTAAATCTGAAGGGAACAATGGAGGTTGTGCTCATGATTGTACTCAAACTTCTATGGTTATACATGAAAAAGTATGAGGCACTAATGATCATATCCCTGCAGTATTGATGAGCAACTAGGAAGCACCGATACGGATACGGGGGTACGGATACGATGATACATGGATTCTTGAAAAACTAGGATACGCGGTACTACAGTGATACATTTGTAATTTAATATATATATATATATATAATTAAATTTAATAATTTTTTGTGCTAGAATATGAATAGTGAATAGTTTAAATATTAAATATGACCATGTTCCTCATTCATTATATGATTTACATCCAATATAACAAAAAAATACAAAGCTAGTGTCACATTCATCCATTATAAAAAAGTAACGCTAACAACATTACGCAAGTGTCACATTCATCATCCATTACAAAACGCTAGAAAAAACACTAACATTCATCATCTATTACAAAATATAAAGTTAGTGTCACATTTATCATCCAAAAACCAAAACATATAAATGATATCATTAAGCAAATGGTTACATATGGAATTTAGATCCATATCCAAAGTTTCGGCCAGGTTTGGGTCGGTTTTTTCAGATTTTGGACTACATAGCCATTCTTACGTATCCCGGCGTATCGGATATTTTTTTTATTTTTGTAAATCCCGATACTTCCTAGCAGTATCAGATACGTATCCTGCCGTATTGGACCACATTGGAGTATCGAGAAGTATACGATATGGGTACAACACTTGTTTCGAAGTATCAGTGTATCCCAGATGAGCAATAAAACATAGTAGACTCCACTACAATTAGCAGTTGCTTGTAATCTGTCATCAAATGAAATTAGTACTCAATGAGGTACTCCCACTTTGCACACTAGATGATTGATCGAAGTCGAATAATATGGGATGGCGACTGGGCAGTAATCGCCATGGGGCTATTTCCACCAGATGTTAATTTTTGGTGACCTTTTGGTCACCTTTCCGAGAATGTTTGGCCTCCGTCTATCATATGATCTCACATGTCAAAATTGTGAAGGTAAAGTTTCATTGGTGATGCAACATGATCTATTATGCGCGCTTCACATGTGTTTCAGAGCATGGGTCATATTTATTTTGGATTATTATTTGGTTATTATTTCAGGTGAATATAGGAGTCATTTTTAATAGATTATGGTTAACAAGCCCTATTTTAGTAGTATATTAAGTTAGGAAAGATTTAAGTGTTAATGCGCGTAAGGTCCTTGACAAAGAGATCGATTTAGCTTAAGGATAGAGAAAAGTTCAGTTTAGTGTAAAGTTCCTGGATTAACAAATCCTATAGCCTACGGTCCCGATTTTTTCCAAAATCTCAAAACCACCCCCACCCCCTCTCCTTTCTTCCAAACTCGAGCAGAGCAGCCATGGCAGAGGGGGGCGATGGCGAACGACGTAGAAGAGAAGCCACGGGAGAGTCGGAGGTGTTTGGCTTCTGTTTAGGTTTAGAATTTCTAGGTCTAGGGTTCACCCCATGGCCTATAGATCTTTAGGGTTTAGGGTTCGGTTTAGTTTGGGCGGTGGCAGAAGCGAGCGACCATGGGAGAGGCGGAGGGGTTTGGTTTCAGTTTAAGTTTAGAATTTCTAGGTCTAGGGATCACCGCCCATGGCCTATAGATCTTTAGGGTTTAGGGTTAGGTTTGGTTTAGGAGAGTGGCATAAAACCTAAATTTGAAATGAGGTTTGAGCTTAAACGAACAATTTGTTTGTCCTTGAGCTAAACTGATCTCTTTGTCCGTCCTTAGGCTAAATCAATCTCTTTGTAAGGGACCTCTCACTAAGTCCCCCAAGATTTAATTCAGTTATAATTGTTTTTTAGGTTGATTTGAGTGTCCTAATATGCACATGTAGTGGGAGTTATAAATTCCATCCAAGGAGTTGCAATACTTTAAAGATTGAAAAGACGATAGAGCAAAATACTCTTGTAATCTGTATAAGAACCCCATGTCAACCTTTTCATGAACTTTTATGCTTTGTTCGGAAATTAATAAAATAAAATTTGTTATTTCTTCTTGTTTGGTTTGAGATCCCTTGGAGCAATTCATTGCCTCGGAGCGGGTCCGAAAAGGTGCAAGGCCTTAATATCCTCTTCTTTTTATTCGCTCTCTTTTCTTTTGATTTATGCACATTACCCAAAAGCTAAAACCTAATCACTCATAAAACCTCTCCATCAAAATATACAGGTTCCACTGAAGCTTTTCGTGCTTTCACTTTCATCACAAAACCTAAATCTGAAACTAAACTTGCATTAAAACCCTAAATCTTCCATCTGAAACCCTATGAAACATCTCCAATTGAAGCCCTGTCCTTCCCTAGAAAAATCTATGCCAAATGCCCTAATTCTTAACCTCGGATTCCCTTCCAATTGGTCCACTAAAAAAAAAAAGATTCCCTTCCAATTGGACATTAATTTGTGGTTTGTAACTCTTTCTGTCAATCCGTACCACCATGTCGACGATTGTCCCTGACATCTCTTGTCACGTCGGTGTAAGAATTATTCATCTAACATTAGGATGTGATAGTTGAGGTTGCTGTTGGATGTCCTCCTGTCTCTGACCTCCCTAATAAGTCATGTATCTGCCGGTACACCATCCATCCGATGCATGACACATGTTTTCTGACCATCTCAAGAGAGCCTTTGACCTGAAATCGCCATCATTTCTCCTCATAGACCCATTCTGATGCGAAACAATGCAGGTGATGAAAATGTTATTAATTAATTGAGCAGGCAGGGCTTACTATTAATTGCGATACCAAGCGAGAAAATTAATTCAAATAAATAACACGGGCAGATGCGTTGGGAACTACTGTAACAATGCCGATCGATTTCGATATCAGGCGATAAAAGACAACCCTAATAGTCCTACTTGCAATATTTAGATTAACAACGCTACAGGCAGGTGGACACTCAACCTCACAACAGGGCAGCAGTTGGCAAAGATAATATACTAGAGACCCAATTGATGAAGCACGTCGGTACCTGGTCGAGTAGGGAAATCCGTACTGTTGAGATGCTGATGATGGCGCAGGCACATATTCCTCCACGCTCTCTCTTCCGAGTCGAGGAAGGGGGAGTTGATGTCGAGGCACCCTTCTTTGTCTTCGATCATTCCATGGTCCCCGTCGGGGTCAGCCTTGTGAGTATGCCGGAGCAATGAGATGGGATTCGGGTGTGCTGTGGGAAGGGATGGGGGTAAGGGTGTCGGACCGGGCCGGATAGGGAATGAGGGAGGGGCTCGGGTGGCTGCTGGCCGGGGTCGGGCGGGCAGCCGGTGGAGGGGAGAGGAGGGGGGGAATCGGGTGGGGCCTGGGGTCGGGTAGGCAGCAGCAGCAAGAGGGGAGAAGAGGGGGATCGGGTGGGGCCTGGGGTCGGGTAGGCAGCAACAACAATAGGGGAGAGGTGGGGGACCGGGTGGGGCCTGGGGTCGGGTAGGCAGCAGCAGCAAGAGGGGAGAGGAGGGGTATCGGGTGGGGCCTGGGGTCGGGTAGGCAGCAGCAGCAAGAGGGGAGAGGAGGGGGGACCGGGTGGGGGAGAGGGTGGGGGTCGGGTAGGCAGCCGCAGGGAGGGGAAGAGGAGGGGGAGCGGGTGGGGGGAAAGGATGGAGGGGGGGCGACGGCTAGACTATGGGAAGACAGGGAAAGTTAGGGTTTCAGATTAGGGTTTCACACGCCTAAACTGAACCTAGGGTTTCACACACCTAGGCTTGGGTTTGGGGTTTCACACGCCTCACCCTGGTTCTCTCAACATTCATGTGGAGGGAAACAAAATTTTATTATTCATCAGTGCCATTACATGTTCCATGGGCAGGCCTATATAAAGGGCTGCGATAACAAGCGAAAGTCCCTGAAAGCTGAGGTGGGACTAAATAACATAATGCAAGAAACAAAAATAAATAAACGACATCCATCATGGTGCTGACTGTCCGATCAGAGCCATAAGCTCAGGTGGCGCCTCCTGCGCTGGTACACACGCCAGGGGCGCTGCTCGATGCCCCCATCATTCTCCCGGGGTGGGAGAGAGCTCGACTCCGTCGAGTAAGGCTCGGTGCGGCTCTCGTATAGCTCCAGCAGGTCCGGGTCAAGCCGTTGCAGTTCTTCTCGCTCCATCCATGTATCCTCAGATGGGGATTTTCCTTTCCAGCGAATCAGGTACCTCCGAGTTCCACCGTCTCTACCAGAGACGATTTCGTCATCTAGAATTTTATCAATGCCGTCTGCTGTGGGATTTGGGATATTTTGGGGTAGTGGAGGTAAAGAGTTGCTCTCAGAAACAGGATCCAGGGTAGGCTCTACCAGAGGGTTACTAGGGTTGAAATTTGGGCCCTTGTAGGCCACTAAATCTTCGATATTGAAAGTCGGACTAATGCCAAAACCCTCAGGTAGGTCAATAACATAGGCATTGTCATTTATCTTCCTTAGGATCCGAAAGGGGCCGGCACTGCGTGCATGTAGTTTCTTCACAGTCCCCGGGGGAAACCGTTCCGAGCGGAGCCGGACCATCACATAATCCCCGATGTTAAAAGTTTGAGCTCGTTTTCGGGCATCGGCTCGTAATTTATAGTCAGCATTGCTCTGCTCAATTTTGTTACTGATTTCTTTATGTAGTTCATGCATATGTGATGCAAATGCAGATGCAGACTCGGAGACCCTATGATGATTAGCCATGTGAATGAGATCTGATACACTCTAATACCAACTTGATGGGATGCGTATGCTTGAAATAAACCAAGTGCAGAATTTAAAACATTAAATCAGATTTCAGCATGTATAAACAAATTTCAGCAATGCCTAGAATCACGATTCAACATTCAGTCATTACCAATCAGATTTAATTCAAAGAAACAATAAAATTGACCAGATGAGACTTAATTTCAGATTAATATGACTGAATTCCAGCAATGAAACAATAACAATCTCTAACAAATAAGGCCAATGTCTCAATAACCAACAAAAGATCTAACGATAAACCTAATGGATGAGATTCTCGTGAAAAACAAAATATTAGGAGTCCTAAGATGAAATCAGCAATAAGGCCGGTTGCGGGAAAGAAAATATCACATGAAAAGATCAGAGGATAATCCAAACCGTGCGTTGGTCAATGCCGGCGGCTTTCCGATGCTCCGATGTTGCAGATGAATGGCGCGGAAGGGGAGGCGTGGTCCAGAAGACGGGGTGAAGAAGCCGAGATGAGGGATCTTTGAGGACGAAGAAACTCCACGTCGATCTTCCGTGAAGCCGTAGACGAAGTGCGAGGCGACGGGATAGAAGCTTGCGGAAGGAAGAATAGACTAGAAGCAAAGAGGATTTCGTCGGAAGGAATACACCGAGCAAGCGATCCGCTTCTCCGTTGTTAGGGTTTCAATTCAATTCATCTCCCTTTCCTCAATTAGGGTTTTAGAACTTATAGGGGAAACAAGCAAGAAGACAAGAAAGGAAAGAAGGAGAGAGAGGGACCGATCGGGTAGAGAGAGAGAGAGGGACGCACGGGTGAGAGAGGGGGCGCGGGGCATGTTCGCGGGAGAGAGAGAGAGCGCCGGTCGGGTGGGAGGATAGGCTAGGGTTTTGGGTTTTTGGTTTCCCTTGAAATCTCATCCATTGAGATTTAATCTCACTTAAGATCCTACGGCTAAGACTCTAACATAGAAACGAGTCAGTTCGGCATCTGTGGCTCGAACCGGATGCGAACATGGCTCGCACCTACCCAAACCAGAAATAAAAACAGAAATAACTAAAGATCCGTTAGTCGGATCGAAATAAAATAAAAACCAAAGTTGTAGGGCTTCGATTAAGCTTTCCACTGATGCAGACGGATCGACGATCGGCTTCCTGGATCTCCGGAGAGGATGAAAATACACGATCAGCTGTAGAAAAACTGCACGTAGTAGGCTCGTCTGCATCAAGATCTATGAGTTGCCTAGGTTTAAAACCATGGACAATTTCATGTGGACTCATGCCGGTAGTTCTGTTAACAGATGAGTTATATGCAAATTCGGCTATTGACAGTTTCAGATCCCAACTCCCAACGTGTTCACCCACTAATGTTCGCAGAAGGTTCCCCAAGCTCCGATTGACTACCTCGGTTTGACCGTCGGTTTGGGGGTGGAATGCCGTGGAAAATTGGAGCTTTGTTCCTAACTTATGCCAGAGAGTCTTCCAGAAGAAACTGGTAAACTTGACATCTCGATCCGACACGATGGTCTTGGGCAACCCATGTAACCTCACGATGCCATCAAAGAAGATTTTCGTGATGTGGGACGCATCGGAAGTTTTTGAGCACGGGATGAAATGAGCCATTTTAGAGAACCGGTCTACCACTACCAAGACCGAGTCATGTTTACGCAGGGTTTTCGGGAGGCCGAGTACGAAATCCATACTAATGTCCTGCCAGGGACAGTTAGGAACTGGGAGAGGGGTGTACAAGCCAGTGTTTTGCTTTCTCTGTTTGGCCAGTTGACAAGTATGACACCTACCCACATGTCTGGCGACATCACGTTTCAGGCTCGGTCAATAAAATCGGCACTCGATGGCTTCGATGGTCTTGTTAACGCCGAAATGGCCAGCAAGACCACCCGCATGAAGCTCCCAAATAAGGAATTCGCGAAGGGATGTTCGGGGGATGCACAGTCGACGGCCACGGAAGAGGTATCCGTTTTGCATGAGGTACCCATCTATTTCTTGAACTGTGTCGTCGATTAGTGCCGCATAGACTTCGCCGAAATCGGGACAAGATTCGTATTCGGCACTCACTCTTTCAAAACCTTCGACTGAAGCGGTCAATCTGGACAGAACGAACATGCGGCGACTGAGGGCATCGGCCGCCTTGTTTTCTACTCCTGCTTTATGGCGCAGGGTGAAAGTGTAGTTCTGGAGGAATTCCACCCAGCGACCATGCCGTGCGTTAAGCTTCTTCTGTGAGTAGATATACCGCAGGGCCTCATGATCGGAATAGATAACGAATTCTTGTGGAAGTAGGTAGTGTCGCCAGTGGCGAAGCGATTGGATCACCGCATAGAATTCCTTATCGTAAGTGGAGTATCGCTGTCGAGCTTCATTCAACTTCTCGCTAAAATATGCGATAGGATGACCTTCTTGGGAGAGGACGCCCCCAATGCCGATTCCGGAGGCGTCACAAGCTACTTCGAAGACTTTGGTGAAATCTGGGAGGCGCATCACAGGGGCCTCAACCATTCGCTTTTTGATTTCCAGAAAGGCCCTAGTGGCAGCACTTGTCCACTCAAACTCGCCCTTCTTTAGGTAGTCTGTGATTGGGGCCGTAATGGTACTGAACCCCTTGATGAACCTTCTGTAAAAGGTGGCGAGACCGTGGAAGCTTCGGACATCCCGGATGTTTTTGGGTTCAGGCCATTCTTCAATTGCGCGGACCTTCTCCGGGTTGGCAGAAACCCCGTTGACAGACACGACAAAACCAAGGAAGTGGACTTCGGTGGTAAAGAAGGTGCACTTTTTAGGATTGGCGAACAGCTCTTCCTTTCTTAGCACGGCACAGACTTGCCGGAGGTGGTCTAAATGCTGTGCTTGGGACTGGCTATAAATGAGTATGTCATCAAAGTACACCACCAGAAATTTTCCCATGAAAGGGCGGAGTACTTGTGTCATGGCTCTCATGAACGTGCTAGGCGCATTGGTCAGTCCGAACGGCATAACCATCCATTCGCACAGTCCGTCCTTAGTCTTAAATGCCGTCTTCCACTCATCTCCCAGGCGAATGCGAATTTGGTGGTAACCACTCTTCAAGTCAACTTTGGAGAAGACTGTGGCTCCAGACATCAGGTCTAACAGATCATCCAGGCGAGGGATAGGAAAACGGTATTTGACCGTTATCTTATTGATAGCTCGGCTGTCTACGCACATGCGCCATGTTCCATCCTTCTTGGGCGTAAGCAGAGCTGGAACCGCGCAAGGGCTCATGCTTTCTTTGATGAAACCCTTTTTCAGTAAGTCATCAACCTGCCGTTTCAGCTCGGCATGTTCTGTAGGGTTCATTTGGTAGTGGGGCAGGTTGGGGAGGCTGGCTCCAGGAACCAAGTCGGTGGCGTGTTGTATGTCACGCATCGGAGGTAATTGGTCTGGGAGGTCCTCAGGGAAGACATCGGCGAACTCTCTCAGTACTGGGGCAACCTCTAGGGGAACAACTTGGGTGGACTCTCTAGGAACTTCCCGGGCTGCAAGGATCAGGATTGGGGCCCCTTTTTCCAGCTCGAGGCTCAATTCTTTGGCCCCGATAAAACTGACGTTGCTGGTTTTCTTCTTGGAGGTGGGTTGTTGCGCAGGCTGACCACTCTTGGGTTGAGAGGATAACAATTTAATCTTCTTGCCTTCATGTTCAAACATGCACATGTTGGATCGGCCGTAGATGAGAACATCGTTGTCGAAGAGCCAGGGCCGTCCTAGTATAACTTGACCCACATCCATAGTCAAAACATCACACCAGATCTTCTCCTGGTAGGCATTGAAGTTTATGGGGACCAAACATCTCTGTTTGACCTCCATTGCCGTAGAATTGATCCAGGAGACTTGGTATGGTCGGGGATGGGGAACTGCCTTCAACCCAGTCTTGGAGATCACGACAGACGAAACTGCGTTAACGCAACTTCCACTGTCGATGATCACCTTGCAGTTCTTATCTCCGATTCGAGTAAAGGTGTGAAAGATGTTGGTGCGCCTCCAATCATCTTGTTCTTTGGGTTGGGACAACGCGCACCTAACAACGGCCAATTTAGTGGGGGCTGTGCGCCTAAGGCAACCTAGGGTAACGTCATCGCCCTCTTCATCAAAGTCTCCTTCATCTTCATCAGCTTGGTAAACGAACCCATCCACGTCTGACTCCAGGGCCTCAACAGGTGTGCCGTCAATGATGTTGATTTTGACGGGGCTAGGGCAATTCGCAGCCACGTGCCCATAACCCTGGCACTTGTAGCATTTGATGAGGGGACTGACTTTGGAAAAGTCTCTCTCAGAGCCCTTACCACCACTGTCCCTTTCGTTGCTCCGACTCGTGGAGTCTGTCCTGGGTTGGGATTGGCTGGGATTAGGCCGACTCGGATAATTGCTCGAGGAAGGACGTGGGGCGTGACTTCGGGAATCTTGGCCCCGATGAGAGTGGGTGGACCTAAAGCTATCGAGATCTTGCACTAACGCGTAGGCCCTTTCTAACTTCTTGACATCTCGAGCGAGAAGCTCGTTCCTCAGGTCCTCTCTTAGCCCTGACCGGAAGCGGGATAAAATCTGAACAGGGGTCTCAGTCCCTAGAACGTTGCAGCGGGTCAAGAACTCGTCAAACTTGGCGACGTAGTCTCTCGCTGACTTGTTACCTTGAGTGAATTGATGCCACTGATCTAAGAGACGCGCTTAATAGGACGGTGGCACGTATTTCCCCTTCAGTTTGTTTTTCATGGCTACCCATGTGTCGATGGGGTCTTGGGTTCGGGCCACTCTCAGGGCTTCAACGTTAGTCCAATACTGACTGGCAGGGCCACTGAGTTTCATTGCGGCAAAACGGACCTTCCGGGGTTCCGTTAATGGGTACCAAGCGAAATACCGGTCCATGGATTGGAGCCAGTCTAGGAAGAATTGGGGGTCATGCCGACCATCGAAAGCGGGCACTTCTAGCCTGATGCTCCGGAGATATTGTTCATCCGGATCTTGATTGTTCTGCCAAGGTGGCCGAAAATCTTGAGGGTCCACGGGTGGGGGAGTTCGAGGTGGAACTTGATCCAGACGGTCAAAACGGGCATTGGTATCGCGCTGGTAAGCGGCGAAGTTTAGGTTCATTGTGGCAATCCCCTGAGCTAACTCAGCGAGTGTTCTAGTTAGGGCGTCGGGATCCATGGTGCAACTGTCAGACTCACTAGACTCTCCTAACAAATATGGCCTACCGTTACGGGTTGGCATGCACACACGACGACCACTAATGCAGAGGAAATAATGACATATGAGAAATGCAGGATTCTTATCTAATAACCATGCTCTGATACCAAAAATGATGCGAAACAATGCAGGTGATGAAAATGTTATTAATTAATTGAGCAGGCAGGGCTTACTATTAATTGCGATACCAAGCGAGAAAATTAATTCAAATAAATAACACGGGCAGATGCGTTGGGAACTACTGTAACAATGCCGATCGATTTCGATATCAGGCGATAAAAGACAACCCTAATAGTCGTACTTGCAATATTTAGATTAACAGCGCTACAGGCAGGTAGACACTCAACCTCACAACAGGGCAGCAGTTGGCAAAGATAATATACTAGAGACCCAATTGGTGAAACACGTCGGTACCTGGTCGAGTAGGGAAATCCGTATTGTTGAGATGCTGATGATGGCGCAGGCACATATTCCTCCACGCTCTCTCTTCCGAGTCGAGGAAGGGGGAGTTGATGTCGAGGCACCCTTCTTTGTCTTCGATCATTCCATGGTCCCCGTCGGGGTCAGCCTTGTGAGTATGCCGGAGTGATGAGATGGGGTTCGGGTGTGCTGTGGGAAGGGATGGGGGTAAGGGTGTCGGACCGGGCCGGATAGGGAATGAGGGAGGGGCTCGGGTGGCTGCTGGCCGGGGTCGGGCGGGCAGCCGGTGGAGGGGAGAGGAGGGGGGGAATCGGGTGGGGCCTGGGGTCGGGTAGGCAGCAGCAGCAAGAGGGGAGAAGAGGGGGATCGGGTGGGGCCTGGGGTCGGGTAGGCAGCAGCAGCAATAGGGGAGAGGAGGGGGACCGGGTGGGACCTGGGGTCGGGTAGGCAGCAGCAGCAAGAGGGGAGAGGAGGGGGATCGGGTGGGGCCTGGGGTCGGGTAGGCAGCAGCAGCAAGAGGGGAGAGGAGGGGGGACCGGGTGGGGGAGAGGGTGGGGGTCACACGCCTAAACTGAACCTAGGGTTTCACACACCTAGGCTTGGATTTGGGGTTTCACACACCTAGGCTTGGATTTGGGGTTTCACACGCCTCACCCTGGTTCTCTCAACATTCATGTGGAGGGAAACAAAATTTTATTATTCATCAGTGCCATTACATGTTCCATGGGCAGGCCTATATAAAGGGCTGCGATAACAAGTGAAAGTCCCTGAAAGCTGAGGTGGGACTAAATAACATAATGCAAGAAACAAAAATAAATAAACGACATCCATCATGGTGCTGACTGTCCGATCAGAGCCATAAGCTCAGGTGGCGCCTCCTGCGCTGGTACACGCGCCAGGGGCGCTGCTCGATGTCCCCATCACATTCACTCTCCAGTTTCCTGTTGCCGTTGCAATCCTCAGTAATGAATTAGAGAAGCCCTCTCCGAGTTTCTTTAGATCTCTAAACAATCAAAGAATCAACACCTGGGAATATCGTGATGCTTTGGTTTTTCAGGGGGCATGTTGATAGGATGGAATGATTCCTAGTTTGCTATGACATCTAAGATGATTGGTACTTGCTCTATCACAGTGGTTCTTAAAAACTTAGGGGATCAAAATCCATGGACAATCACTAATGTTTTAGGGCCTAATGACTCCAGAGATAGATATGACTTCTGGAAGAAAGTTAGTAGTGTTTGATCCTCCTTTCGTGGCTTGTGGATTCTTGGAGGAGACTTCAACATCACCAGATTTTCCTTCGAAAAGAGTGGCCAGTTGGGAAATAAAAGGGACATGTAAAATTTTGCAGAGATAGTGAGATTTGATCTTCCTATGAGCGTTAATAAATTTACTTCTTGTAATAAGAGAGAACACAATGTTTTTGCTTGTCTGGATAGATTTTTGATCTCAAATGACTGGGAATGCCTTTACTCGAGAGCTACTCAGTATGCTTTAGTAGTCTTTGATTTTGGCCATGCACTAGTGCTAGATTCGTCGCCTTGTTCAGTTGTTCTAGACCTCTAACATCATATTTTTCGATTTTAGAAGATGTGAATTCAACACGATGGCTTTGATGATCTAATGAGGCTATTGTGGGATCAAGCAGGTGATATGTCAAACTCTGCGAGCAATGTTGTCATCAAACTCAAATTTCTTCACAGAAAATTGAAACTTTGGGAGCCCACAAATATTGGTAGCATTAAAAAGCATAAATCAACTCAAAATTTTCAAAAATTGTAGATTTGGAAGTGAAATCTGAATCTTCTCTCCTATCAGACGCAGAGAAGGAACTGCTAGCAAAGACTACTATGGATTTGAAGAATATACTCATTAATGAGGAGATCATGTGGACGCAACAATCACACGACAACTGGATTAATCCCAGTGATATGAACAATTCCTATTTCCACAAATTGGCTAATAGCAGAAAGAGAATTCAATTCATTCTCACTATTGAGGGCACTTTTGTGTCTGATCAAACCTTATCCTTTCGAGTATTCCTGCAGATTTTAAAAATGATGTTAACATACATTCTTCAATTTTAGCAAAATGTGACTGGTGAAATATCCAATTGCTTACTGTCACTGATCTGTCCAGCCTGGGTGCTTCCTTTGAAGACAAGGACTTTCATAAAGCAGTATTTGATTTGAAAGTGGATTGAGCTCCGGGGCCTGGTGGTTGTTCTATGTTTTTATCAAAGATGTTGGAGGTAGTGGGACCAGGCATCTGTTGAATTTTGAGATTTTTTCGCTAACTGAGTCTCTCTCAAGAGCTTATACTATTCTTTGATTGTCTTGATTCTTGGAAAAGGACCAAATTTCATATCTTATTTCTTGCCTTTTAGCTTGTCAAATTGTGTATATAAGATTTTTACAAATATGCTTTCTGATGGGTTAGATGGAGTTATTAATGATATTAGCGGGTGAAATCAAAAACTTTTATAAAAAAAGGATAATTTTGGATAGTTTTGCCGATGCACAAGATTGCAGTTTCCACCTGAAAGATAAGGAGGATGGACCAGTGTAGTCAAGGCGTCAAGGCAATGCATAGGCGAATCCTAGGCGATAAAAATTAAATATATTAAATAAATATAAGTCATATATCTACATAAGTAATTTGTGATTTTATGCATAATAAAATTTAATTTCTAAAGATAGATATGGTCGAAATAATACTATTTGATAATGGGTATGATCCAGAGCGTATGGTAAGCTACAAAACCATTGTTATTGCATCAAATAGGAATCATGCGTCAACCACAATGATTATACGTTGCAAATATTAATCACATATCTTCAAGAGTAACATAACCCTATGATAACCATAAATTCAAACAAATAACATAAGCATAAATATGACCATATTAGATAATCTATTATTTTTGGAACATTTCACAACCACGTATCCCAAAAAAAAAAACAATTAAAATTACTCATCTAAATCACCTAACCATCTACATCATCGTCGCTCTTGTATGAATAATCCTTATATGTCTCTTTCGACTTTTTCCTCTTCAAACCCTGAGAACATGGACATAATAGTTTTTTTCCCCATTAATGATGCATGGTGTTAGCCATCGATAAAGCAACATGGACCTATAAAACCAAACGAGATCTAAGAAAACTCAATTTGAACCCGACTAATTTTTTTTTTATTTTTAAAAACCAATTACAAAACTAGGTGCCTAGGCGCCCAGGCGGTGGCCTAGGCGGCCGCCTAGACTCCATCACCCGCCTAGCCATGGCCTAGGCAGTCGAGGGTCCAAAACGCCTAGGCGATGGCCTAGCCGGCGCCTTGACTACACTGGGAAGGACTTTTGTTGAAGATCGACTTTGAAAACGCTTTTGATAGATCTGATCGAGGTTTCTTCTATAAGCTTTAAAAGTAAAAGTATTTTCATCTAATTATATCAATTGGATATGGGATCATGTCTGATGAATGGTAAAATTGGAAACCACTTCAAAATGGGGAGAGGAGTGAAACATGGATGCTCTCTCTCACCCTTTGTATTTGTCTTGGCTATGGATATATTTGGTGCTATTGTACAATTGGCAGTTCGAAAGGGTTCTTACAGGTGTTGTGATCCCTTATAGAAATTCTAATCATCATTTTGCTGATGACACATTTCTCTTTTGTGACGCTCGCAAGGAATAATTAGTAGTTTTAAAAATCATTCTTTACTGTTGTTATTGGTATGATCGACTTCTCAAAATCCTCTTTTTTTTACATTCGTCAAAATCCTGACAATGATTGGTTTTTTGCTAAGAAGCTTATTTGTAGACTGGAGTCCCTTTTCCTATGAAGTATCTGCGGCTAGGAAGCACGGACACTTCCCCAGGCCTCCCGTACCCGTGTCGGACACTTGTCGGACACCGACACTCGCCAGACACTCGTCGGACACGCACCAGACACGCATGTGCTGTGTCCCACGTGCTTCCGGGAGCCGGACACGGTCGGAAACTTGCAGGACACTCGTCAGACACTCGCTGGACACGCACCGAACATGGCGGGTTGATGGGTTGTTCGATATAGGGTCGGGTCACAAGCTGCCTTAGAGGATTAGATAGGTTGAAGCCAAAACTGAATCGCAGCCGTTCTTTTGCATGTCATTTGGGCCTGAGTATAATTCACTTGTCAGGTTGGTTGTAACGGACGGTTACAATTCAGTTTTGGTTTTAACCTATCTGATCCTCTGAGTTTTCAGATAGGTTGAATCCAAAACTGAAACACAGCCGTTCTTTTCCATGCCATTTAGGGCTGTATGTGATTCACCAATCGGGCTGGGTGTAACTAATGGTTGCAATTCAGTATGCATTAAATTTTCATTTTAGTTGTTTTCTATGAAATTTTTTCGGTTATTGAAATATATATGAATTATGAACACACACAAAATATAAATAAAAATTGTTAATTTATTTTACCGTGTCCCCGCCGTATCCGTGTCCTCTTTTTTAAGGATTTGCCGTGTCGGCGTACCCGTGTCGTGTCGTAACCGTGTCCCCGTCCCAGTGTCAGTGCTTCTTAGATCTGCGGTTACCATTAAGTGATAACGAAACTCATAAGAAATGTTTGGTTCAAAGTTCAAACTTATTGAAATACAGTCTAGAATTGCGAAGGGGAAGTTGACTCTTGTCAACTCAGTTTTAACGGCTATTCCTTATTATTATTTGGGATTCTATTATTTTACTGATTGAGTTATTCACATAATTGACAATGTACATAACAGATTCCATGGGAAAGGCCCAGAAGACACATCAGAATCATATCAGCTAGCTAACTAGAGAGTTGCTTGCAAATCCAAATCTCAATTTGTCATGGTGTGGTTAACCGAGATCATAATAAAGCCCGTTTGGGCAAATGGTGGTGGAGGCTTAGAACGACCATGGAGATAGTTGGAGTAATGTTATCGGAGGAAGATGTTTTCAGAGGTTTTCAACTCTTCAAGCTAAGGAGCTCTGGCAATATTTCACCCTCTGGAAATGAATTATTTAGGTGGAGGGAATCTATCAATGCGGGAACAAGCTGATTTTAGGCAATGGAAAGTCTTCATTCTTAGGATGATATTTGGTTAAGAGAGGGGTCCTTGAAGAATTTGGTCCCAGATCTTTATGCTATAGCGTGGAAGGTGAAGGCTTTAGTGAGTTAATAATGCAAGATCTAGGTGGTGTTAATGCATGGGAACTTAAATTTAAACGAAACATTCGACAACCTTTGACCTATAAATTGCATGAACTATTGGATGTTCTTTGTCACATTATGGTGAATGATCATCATGATAAGACTGCATGGAGATTGTGTCCGTCAGGTATTTTGTCAGTCAAATCCTTCTATAACTTTATCAACTCTGCAGGGGTAGTTTGTTTGATTGCTTCTGCACGTTGGAATGCAAAGGGTGTTTTGAAGCTAAAAAACAAAGGCTCCTTTGAAGCTAAGAATCTTCATGTGGTTGGCTAGTGGTTACATATGGTAAAAATCCTTACGAGGATTAGTCTCAAAAGCGGAAACATCCAAATGTCTTTGATCTTTCATGTATTTTCTGCTCCCACTAGAAAGAGGATACCAATCATCTTTTCTTGCATTGCCCCTATTTTGACTGGATTTGGAAATATATTAAGGAAACATGAAATATCAGAGGGAAGCTAGGCTTCATTTGTTATGGATCAAATGGTGCTTGACCACTTTGAGAGAATGGAGACTGTCTGGGACAATTTGGCTATAGCACTTTGTTGGAGCATTTGGAAGCAGAAAAATAATAATCTTCTGCAACATGTCTTGTGAGAAAGAGAGGTGCTGCGGTTAATCAGTATTCACCTCAAATCATTAAAAACAGCTCTTCAAGGATGCTAATATGAATTTTGTACTTTCTACTTTTTTTTTACCGATTGTCCTGTTCACTTACTCTGTGACTTCAAAATGGTCATCAAATTATTGTTGGCCTATATGAGCTTACCCATTGGCAAACATTGCAACTTTATACTTGGAGAGAGGCTCCGTAACTCTCGACTGTAAACCCCTTTCTCTTCCACAAGCCCACCTTGTGGGTGCTCCTTCGCCTATCAGCCTCAGTGATATTGACACGACAACCGATATGGTTAGAAATCTTTATGTTCCCTTAGACGTACTTTAAGTTTGTTGATATGATCTACCATTTATCCTCATTTATCTACGTTCCATGCATGCTATGGTATTATTTGGCTTCTAAGTAATATAGTGGGTTTTGATACACTTATTGGATACATGGAGAGTTGGAAAATGGATATTTAATTTGTAAGTTGGCTTGATTTAGTTTTAATAGAATATATAAGCATGATATTGATGATTGCTTTGGATATTATAACTTATGTATTCAGGTTATCAGATTTGGACATAATGGTTTAAAAAAATTCAGTCATGTTTTATATTTTTAAATTACGCAATAGATACTATAAACTTTAGTTTCCATGTTGATATGGTAGATCATGTCTTCATTTACCATGTAAACAGTGTTTGCCCTGAAATGCTAGCAGAATATTTCTTTACATTGGTTTGAAGAATTCATATCTGTAAATTGATAATTTTTTTGTAATCATGAATAACGACTAAGATTTCTTTTTTAAGGGAGAAAATTGAATAGCATTAGTACATAATGGAAAACTTTCATGTGACACAGTCATTGCTCAAGTCCTTACATTCAAAACACTGTGTACATCTTCATCCTGCTTACTTGACCTTTCTTGATTTACTGTAGAGAAGGCTGATGATTCTGAAAGGCTTCGTCCAGAAGAACTTAATCAACAAAATATTGAGGCCCTTGTTGCCGAAAGTAATTTGGTACTCTTCCAAGTTTCTCTTTCTTGTCATATTAAAATGGCATACTTTCTTTTCACATGAAAAAGCATTTAGTGGTAGTATTGTTAAAGATAAACTTTGACATTAAACACTAACATAAACATACAAAACCTCATCTCATTTAATTGATGTTGGGTTAGATATTCAGGCCAAGTCTATTAAAATGGGAAATCTTTTGATCTCCAATTTAATCCTACTCAATGACCCTCCAAATTTCTTGCCGAATGGCATTTATGTGCTTCATGTGTATAATAGTTATTTATTGTGTATGTTTGTCATTGGACTAGCTGCAACACAGCTAAATATGATAAAAACGAATGTCGACTCAAAGATATACTTGACACCTTTTGCTAGAAGTGCCAAGTTCCATTCATGATATGAAGCATCAAGGAGTTTCGTGTTGTAAACCGGAGTTTTTAATAATTGCAACTTTCTAGAATGTCCGGTGTTTGACATGTCAAGAAGATAAGATTTCAAGGTTTTGATGGGACAAGGCTTGATGATTATGGTGCACACCACGATCCAAATTTATGCATGTTTTTGATGCAAAATCTTGTTCTGGGTGCTAATGTTTAAAGTTAATAGCTAAAAAGTGAACATATCCTTGACTAACATGTGATTCCATGCAAAACGAGTAACATATCATGCAATCTAAGTGGCTGAAAAAATCTAACATAGAGGGGGAGATGAAAGACAACACAGACAATCCAATGGTACGTTGAAAGAACACCACCCTTGACCAGGAACCACAAGAAATTGGAAGCATGCACAATGGATAGTGAAATCCATCAAGTGAAGGAAAAGTTGATGGGGACATCACTGCTATGGTTTGAAATTTCGATTGAAATACCAAAATTTTGCCAAAATATTTCGTTTTCGGATGTGGGCGAAATGAAAGGGGGTGGTTCGAAATCTAGACCCCTTTCGATTTCAGTGAAGTTTTGGGATTTCGGAGGAGCATTTTGGTCACTTCGTAGAGATTTTGACCGAAACAGTGTGGCTCACCAAACCACAAACCACGTGCTGTCCATCCGGTTTTGTTGTCCACTTCGCCGAAGTTTCACCATTTCATGGGCATTTCGTCCATTCCATCTAGATTTCACCGAAACAGTTGGGCCCACTGAAACCACGTGCCATCCCTCGATTCCGTTGTTCAATTCACCGAAATTTCGATGTTTCATGAGCATTTCGATCATTTTGAACGAAACAAGCCACATATTTTGTGAAACCTGTCAGCTGTTTTGGTGGGGATGGGCCTTTAAATGCTAACAAATTTCGACCGAAGCATTTCCATTTCGACCGAAGCCTCCCCATTTCACCCAGATTTTGCCCGAAACCTCCAGACTTCGTCGGATTTCGACAATTATCATGGTCCATACAAGCTTAGTATGTGTTTGGTGTGTGTTTTCTTCTAACAATTCAAATGAATATGTATGTACAACTATAAAAGGCTTAATTTTTTTTTTTTTTTTTAAATGTATGTATCCAATACCTAGACATAACACCTAGGCGAAGCACCATGCTTGAGCCTTGGGGAGCCTGGTAAGCCTAGGTGTGTCTTTGGCTGCTTAGAATGTAACCTGATTCTCGCAATACTACAATATGCCAGATGATGCTTCACAACACAGTGGTGCATTTTTTTCTTGTAAACATATAAAATTTCTAAAGAGTAGGAATGAAAAAGGTATAAGCTATCTTACCGGATAAAGTTCCAGGAGTTTTTGAATTGTTTTACGTAGACCAGGGAGTATGCATATAAACATCAAATCATTTTGTGAAAATTAATAGTAGTTTAATTTGTATTTGATATTTTGGCTATTCTTGTCCTACTAGAGAGAATAGTATTAACCCAGATATTTAGTGTGCAATTTGGTTTACTTTTCACTTCTTTTGCAGAAAATGGAGATCCTTCCTGTTAATGATTTGGATATTGCATTGCATGATTTTGTTAACAAGGATGACAAGATGGCCTTTTATTCTTGCTTGCAGTACAATCTTGGGGAAACACGGGTAATAATTTCTTTTGTTCGAGATCTATTACCAACACAGCTCACAGTTCGACAATTACTTTCTGTAATATATATTTATAGCATCAATTAATCTTATCAAACCTGCAGAATAAATTGACCTCTGAATCAAATAACGTGAAGATCGCAGAAGATGATTTAGTGCTTAAAGTGGGCGAGTGCCTGCAGGTTTGGATCTAATGATAACGTTTGATTGGATTTAAGGGGTACTGAAGCAAGACATGCTGTTTATAACCGTTCTGTTGCAGGAGCGCGTGAAGGAAAGGTCACAACGCTCCAAGGAAGACTTGAGAATTACATCGAGCTCGCAGAACTTTCTGGTAAACAAGCGTCAATTGTCAAACAAAATAAAATCTCATGAAAAACTTCTTGTGGATCAAATTGTAAGTGTGTCTAATGACCACGGACATTGGTATGTCCAGGATACTAGAGGTAAAAGGACAGCAGGCCCTAGTAGTACAAACTCTTTCAGTGATGAAGAGGATACGAGGCAGATGCTCTCAACCTCGATGTCTGCTGGCCGAGGAAGAAAAGGACAGGCTACAGGATCTAGGTCCTCTTGTAATGCTTCTGACCTTGGTCGAAGTGGAGTTTCTAAGAGGGGCAGGGGACGAGGCTCTAGTAGTTTAAAACAGACGACTCTTGACGCGGCTATGAAATTCCGCCATTCTGAAAGGTTAGCCTGAGCCATTGTGTATTTTTTGCTCCATATCCGTTTTGAATATGTTTTCATTTCTAACCCCTGGTTGTTTTTTCCCCTCAAAATAGTTAGCCCTCTATGCCATCTGTGTACTTGACTCACTATCAAATAGATCAAGCAAGAAACTATGATGCTCTTTTATTTTGCTCTCCTTGCAGGTTGCCTAGGACTAGGACATGGCGTTAGGATGAGTCATGTTTGGTATCTGCTACCTGATACCTAGACCAGTATTGGTTTCCATCAAAATTTGATGCATTACCCTTTCCATATATTATAAAGTCAGGTATTCTAATAAAAGACCCATATCTTACCCGACATCGGGCCATGGGTCGGTTGTGGTTAGAGTCTGCATCCATGTTGGATCCAAGGTTCGAAATCTCCATTTCGGTGGAAATTTCGACCTTCTGGATATGGAAATATTTCGACAGTGTGGAAATATTGTAATTTTGTAGAAATGGTGGAAATATTGATTTTTTGATGGAATTTTTTAGTGAAACTCGGGATAGTCATAAACCAAGTATAGATATACACTTTGGAACACTCAAATAATATTTGTACCCTATTTAGGGGTGTAGAGCTTTACATAACATGTATTCAATGTATTGAGTCTGTGAGTCTTGTGCAATCTTATTGGTTCGGTTTTGATATATATATATATATATATATATATATATATATATATATTTCAAATATTTTTTAATCTTTTTTTTTTTGATAAAAATAATTTTGAAATAAAGATTGGTTAATTGTTAAAATAATGTTTCAAACGATTTTGAAAGCGGACTTAAAAACAAGAAAGTTATGCAAGTTTGAAATTATACAAAAATTATGCTGAAATATGAAACATTGTTTTTTTACTAAGTCTGGAAAAAAGAGTTTTTATATAGAAAAGTTTTTATACATTCAAAATTTTCTAAGACGGACCATGGTTTTCTAGATGCACTTGTACTTCTACATCTTGTGGAATTTTTTGAGCTAAAAAGGAGTTGATTTAATCACTTTTCTCACTATGTAGATTTTATAAAAAACCATGAAAATTGTTTTCTCCTACTAAAACTAAAAGTTTACTTTTTGATTCCTTTGGTTTTTGATTTTTTTGATATTTTTATTGAAATCAAATGGGGGGGTATTTGCTTATTTACATATAACGACATTTACTTAAATGTTATTATATGTAAATAAGCTGCTGAGAACCAGGCCCTCTAGTCCCCTTTTATAACCAGTCAGTCATAGAATTTTGGATATATTTCGCAAAATTTTGACAAAATCTCTCGATATTTTGTGAAGATGGAAATATTTCGTGAAAATATTGTGATATTTCGCGAAACCGCTCGATATTTTGACATTTCCAGTTCTGCTCGAGGTTGCAATTGGTATTTCGTATCGGGTTTTCATTTTTCCGATATATTTCGCGATATTTCTAGAAATATATCGATTTTTTGTACCTTGGTTGGATCCAATTAGTGTATTTGTACTCTTTTCGACCTACTTCTGTCCTTATTAAGTGTTAGAACAGAGATAAAGAATTCAAAATCTTGATAAATTGATACAAAAGGTAAAGAAAAAACATGTGACATATAGTACTACTTGGGTATTGTTTGAGGTTTGGGTTAGGTCCGGGTCTCTTTAATCCTGATCATACCTTACTGTAGCACCAGGACTTTTCTGGTCTGGATTGAGTAAACAATGATAACACCCATACTCAAAATCTTCACATTGTCAATCTTTGGGTCTATACCCTACCTGTTGATGCTCAATTCTTAGTTTGGTTTGGATTGGGCCTGGGTTGGGTCTGTGTTCACGGATCTAAGTACAACCCTATCTAAGAATGGATATGGTGCTGTGAGTTGTGTGTGCATGTAGGATTTATTTACCTTTTTTTTTGAAGGACCACCATAGTGGTCAGTACATCCCCTGTTAGTGCGCTGGACACAAGATAGACCAAGGATTGAAACTCACCATAGGAGTGAGAGAAATACCCTGATTTTTAATAACCTCACATGTAGGAAAGCTCACCACTAAGACGAGAGGGAGGCCCACCACTACAGAGCTGGAGGAAATATGCCTTAGCTCTTATTTGAAGCCTTGACCAAGGCCACGGTTGTATACGGATTACCAACTGAGCTATCAGTTGGAGACATTGGATTTCTTTACCATGTAAACCTGGAGTTTTGTTTTTATTTTTCGACTTGTGTTGCAGATCAGCTGCGGCCTCTGCAACGGCTGCAGTTCGAAGTATTGCAGACGAAGAGGTGGACTCCCCTTCTAGCGAAGAAACAGAAAGATATGAGGCGAATGAAGTAGTTGAGAGTTCTGTAAGTTGTATTTGCCAGTTAAAATTCTGCGCAGATTTACCTTCTTCATGTTGATTTAATGATTGTTTTATTGTTGGTGGGGATGAAGGAACCTGAAGAAAGTTTGCCAGAGAAGGGGCGCAAAAGAGCTGCTCCTAGAGGGCGGGGTAGGGGTTCTACATCTTCCGCAAAGAGGGGTAGGAAAACAGAAATGTCTTCCATCCAGAGTATGCTTATGAACGATGATGATGATGATGATGATGACACATCAAACAGGCTAAAAAAAGCTCAACCCCCTCGGGTATGTAAAGCTCCTTTGACATTATTTCACTGATTACGTTTTTATGTTTTGTTGTGCCTTGAGAAACAGTTAATTGAAGGTATTGCTCCTAACTCTTTAAGACAAGTACCTTGCTTACTTCGAGTCTACCTTCATTACCAGAAATGTTTTTATTCTTACCTTTGTGTTTTTTGGGAATTGTTGGAAAATTTCAATTTCTTAATAATTTTTAAATATTGTGGCATCATTGTTCTTTGGAACTTCATAACCAAAGCCAAATCAGCCGATAATAATTGGATTGGAGGCATCTTAAAAATGCTTTACTGAGCTGTATATATAGGCATGTATGTTGGTGGAGAATGGCATGCATGCATACTTGTCATGGTGTCCTGCCAATGCTCTGAATGCTGACAGAGTGACAGGTGTGTAATGTGGTATGTAATATATGAATGGCAACTTTTGCTTAACATCATCGGATTTGCCTTTGTAGTTTTTCCTATCAAATTAAAAAAGGGATTTTTGCATACACCTCCCTGACAAAAAAATTGATATTACATAAAACGCCCCCTCTTTTTAAGTTTTATTAATAACCCCCTAACATATTGTTAATAATATGTTATTGAAAATTTGTTGCGGGGTGGGGGAATGCAAAAAATCAATAAAAAAAGGTCAACCTATCCTTGCCTTACAAAGTAGTAATAGGATTAGTATTGACAATGATGGGAATCCTCGGTCTGATATTCTTGCATAATTGGGCATGAAATGTAAATGCGCCGCCTGATAATTTTTAATTATTTGCAAAAATTTCAAGATGTTTTCTGCTGATTAATCGTATGCCCAGATTTTCGCCTATAATGCTTCTCTTACCGCAATTGTGAAAAAAAAAAGTTAAGTGACCTGAGTGACATTACCCGCGATTTTTTTTTTCTCGGAGTAAAGAAAAAGGAATGCTGTTCTATCATGGCTTGTAACTTTTTTCTGGTGCTTGAATTGTAGTTGGGAATTGCTGACCTAGTTTCTAAATCTGCAGGTTACAAGGAACTACGGGGCTATCCGAAAGAGATGACATCAGCCTAAAGGTTGGACCTACAATCTCTCTCATCTTGATGGGGTTTTGAAGAGGCTCCAAATGGTAGTATCAGTCCTTAGAGAAAGGATGTATAACTTGACCTTTTTTGCAGCCACCAGCTTTGTGATAGAAACTGTACTGTGTTCCTATACAATTCTTTTCATCGTTCTATCTTAATATCGGAGTTGCTTCCCTCTCTACTCTTTGTACGTTCGAGGATTATGTTAAGTCCTCCATCGAAGAATCCCTCAAGAAACTTCTCTAATCTTTCCCAATCTTTTCTTTATTGTGTAGAGGAAGCTTGCGTGTGATAGATCGAGTATACAGCTCACTGTGAAGCCTCTGATTGATCTCTTTTGCTGAGACTTTTCAGTTGTGATCCATAGCCGGCACATTCATGGGGCAAGACTTTGTTGTTATTGTTGATGTTGTTCTCGTCGTCGTTGACTATGGTCATGTCGGGATGGTTGACTATAATCACGTGTTGTTGACCGATTTTGGTGATGTCACTTACTGTCATTTCGAGATCCCAGTTGAGTTGCACCAAATTTTGAAGCGGTTTGGAAGTCAGTTCTGCACCTCTTGCATGGAACCAAAAAAAATTTCCTCAGTTGCAAGTTAGACTTTTGCTAGTGAATCTTGGGCTTGTTTATTTGAAGATCGAGTTGGGCTTGGGTTTGTAAAAGCCGACCCGAATTGAATTTGGGTTGGGCTTGGGATAAGGGGTCGGACAGCCCGATCCACAACCCAACCAAAGTTGAATATTACATGTCACATTATAGGTCCTGCTAGTTTTGTTCCTAGACTGCATGGATCCTATTCCCAATCCAAGGGGTCACAGCCCCCCTAGACGGTTCAGGTAAGTGACACCTTACTGTTAAGGATTAAAGATGGGGTAAATCACACTTTGACCCCCTAAGATTTATGCTTATTACACTTACACCCCTGACTATTTGAAATAATAGCTTGACCCTTTTTCAGTCATGTTTACCTAGCAAAAATTTACTAAAACCATGGCTTGTCTAAAGACATAGTTATATAATAAGGAAATATTTCATACCCTTTTGCATGTTATAAAATGGTACTTAATACCCAACATTCTACTAACAACTCTCTGTTTAAAGGATCATTTTGTCATTAGGACAAAACAAATGCTGATTAGGCAAAATCCCTTCTCTCTCTCTCTCTCTCTCTCTCTCTCTCTCTCTCTCTCTCTCTCTCTCTCTCTCTCTCTCTCTCATCCAATTGCCCATATTGAGCCCCCCCCCCCCCCCCCCCCCTGCAGTGACGGAGGGTGTCTCAACGCCGAAGACAGTCCGCTGTAGTGCCGACAAGTGTGTTGCTATCGAAGGCGGCCCGCTGCTTTGCCTACAAGTGTGTTGCCGCCGAAGACGGCCTATTGCAGTGCCGATAGGCACGGGCATGCACTAGTCTCTAGACAAGACATGGTTTTCATGATTTTTTTACAAATAAACATGATAGATAAGGGTCAAAATGTAATTTTAGAAACCTCAGGGGGGTAAGTGTAATAAGCTTAAGCTTCAGGGGCCAAAGTGTAATTCACCCTTAAAGATAAGTAGATTTTTTGCTATAGGCAATTTAATTTTCAAAATTTAAACCTTTCGACATTATCCGAAGAAGCTTGTTCCTTAGGCCCATTACACTGAGTTACTCCAACATCATTATCTTCCAAGCTAGTGTGAAACCAGGGCCAGCCTCGGTCTGCCATCGCCGTCCCTGCTGGCGCCCCTTACCATCGCCTTCAACAGCTCCGCTATCACCATAGCCCTCGGCCAACGCCACCACCATCGTTGTCGCGACCACCATTGTCGGCCGATGCCGCCATTGTGGGCATCGCCGAGTCCAAATAAAGAAGATCCATGTGGAGAGAACAATATGTAGTATGAATAACCAAGCTACTCATCTTGTAAAAAGACACAGATTGCTTCAGCATTATTATCATGAATATTCACACACACACACACACACACACACACACACACAATGCTTCTACAACTACATATTTCATATGAGAGAAGTGTATATGGGCACCAGCCTTTTTTACTTAGTACCCCACCAACCATGATCAATTGATCACACTAACCAGATACGAGATTTTTCGAAAATATTGGCACTTTGGTCTACACTCACACATCAACATCTTGCCTGCATGAAGCTCAATCTTTCCTATCAGTACATACAGACCCATCGTTGCGGCTTTTGGCGGCGCCCATCGGCCGCAGAGCATCCAGCGAGGCGTTTGAATGTTGGGAGTGTTCCTGCTGCCACTTTCCATTGCACCTCTGGTTCTTCCCCTTGAGATGGAAGTCTGATGTTCTGGTGAGGGGAAGGACAACCCACAGCTTTACATCAATGTACATGTTTTTTTTTTCCCTTCTCTCTAGTCTGCAAAAAAGTTAACCAAAAACTTCAGCAAGATACGCCGACAGGCTATTTGGAATTTTAGAATGCAAAAAAAATATAAAATATAAAAAAGCAATTACTATGATCAAGTACTAGAATAAGCATTTTAGAAAAATAATCATATTTGGAAATTTATATCAGTTACATGTACATCCCCCTCCCCCCCCCCCTCTCTCTCTCTCTCTCTCTCTCTCTCTCTCTCTCTTTCTCTCTCCCCCACAAAACATTTTGCGCGCCAGATACTGTCTCTCTCAAACCCTTTCTTCAATTTATGCTCGATTTTCTTGTACCAAAAACAAAAAAAACACGCAAGGAAATGTCACAATGAAAACAATCCACAACTTTAGGGGAAAAAAAGCATATAAGCTCTATCAAAAAATATATAAATATTTAAGCCCAGGTACAAAAATATGATAGAACAAAGCAGTACAAAGAAGGGAAATCAAATATAGGACTAGTCACTACATTACATGAGCCGACGATCGATCTATTTCTGAACTACATACAGCCACATCAAATTTTTTTTCTTCTTTTACATGAGATTAATCGCTATCCTTCTGATTTTTTGGAAGGTACAATTCATTGCAAGACTTTTTATTTTTTTACACTAACATAGTTACCAATAAGAGAGAATAAAAATGATGAAGAAGGGCTGCAAGCTACTTGAAATGATAAAAAAAAAATACCGAATCGAACAGAAGGGGAGAAAGCAAGTTGCAACATGTAATTCTATCTATGTCTCAATTTTAGCACATCACTTAGAATGCTCCAAAAGACCGACCTTCGGAGGGAAGCACAACGTGTATATTAAGGCAATCATACATTGCTCCTTAGCCGATGTGGGACACACAGACACACACACAAACGGGAAAGAGCGTTTCAACATAAAGGACAAAACTAATGGATAATATATAATTATTTTTACAAAAAATAAATAATAATTGAAGGAAAAGCTCTTACAATCCTCTTCGATTTATAACCTTCAGTCCATGACTTATATCTCATACCCCCCTTTATGTTTTTCTTCAGTTTTACTGTATTATTTGGATAATATTCTGCAAAATTACAGCAAATGGGAAAAGAGGACAACGCAGAGAGTAGCCTTTAACCACAATTCTCTTCCAGAAATAATAAAAAGGAAAATAAACTACAATTCTACGTCAAGTCGAACCAACACTCCTGTTTTTGCTGAAATCTTAAAATTTCTCCGCTTTATATTCAATTTGCACATATTTTTAGTTACCTTTTACTAATTTTTTGATGATGAACTATGTTATTTCTTACAAAATTCAGGAAAAAGGAGGTTTATTCTACACAGAGATAAGTCAACTTGAGACTATTTTCATAGAAAAATAAGTTATAGATCTCTTGTAAAAAAGGAAAGAGGACAATTGGATATATTATCTTTAACATAGACTCTATTTCTTACTGGAAAAGACATTTTGAATTTTAGCACCAAACACATACCTTCTAAAAAATTTAAACATGACCCGTAATAACCCGATAAAAATTAAAAATATCGTAAAATTACCTAAAAGTTACTTCAATATCTAGGATAAAAGACAATAAATATCCAATGATTACCAATTCATCTAGCATCATATAACGTTTTTTTTGAAGAAATTGTTCCTCTCCAATCGGTGTCGAACACGACTTCCACCTTAATGTATACAGGACTTGGAGAACAGAACATATATGGTGATTATTATATAAAACATGAGCAAGATAAAGTGTTTTACTAGCCTGTGGCTTTTGAATTAAAAAATCTGTATTGTGATAATCCATCTAAATCAGAAATTCAGCAATTTTCAGCAATAAATCTGTAGAACGCGACGGAAAATTATGCGGAATGCAGAAAACAAAGAGCAATAGGAAGATTTAAAGAAGAATGGAAACTTGAATTGGCTACAATTAAAAAAAAAAAAAAATGACAGGCATTAGGCAAACCTTATGGTAGCACTTCTTAATTTGTAGCAAGCTAGAGCTAATGATGATAGGATTTAGAATGCCTCGGGAGTAATCGGCGATCATCGCTGTCAGTCAAAGTAAGATCGGCATTCGGTGATGCCCTTCTCATCAACGACAACACTTCCATACGGAGCAACAGCATCCGATCGAAATTTCTAACCACTGTCCAATTTTTGTCGCGCCCTTCTTCCACAGGCTCCTCAGGAAGAGTGATGATGATGACCAAAGCATCGAGACCGGCAGCCTGGCGTAATAAAAGGCTAACCAACCGCATCTCAATGTCGTAACCCTTGAAGTTCTTTATCTTGATCGTCTTGAGGCGCTCGAAGCCACCCTCTGGAGGCTTCTCCTCAAAGTATATCTCCGTAGAAGCATCAGGCTCATCCATACAGGTCGGAAGCTGATCGAAATTTTTTTCGAAGCAATCAATACATCAAGAACTCAACAAGAACGGGGAATTGAGCGGAGGAGGCAATTCGAAGTAACAGACATACATCAAGAACTCAACAAGAACGACTCAAGCTAGGCGATTGATTGATCG
Source organism: Chamaelirium japonicum (assembly GCA_947650365.1). Classification (NCBI taxonomy): domain Eukaryota; kingdom Viridiplantae; phylum Streptophyta; class Magnoliopsida; order Liliales; family Melanthiaceae; genus Chamaelirium; species Chamaelirium japonicum. The sequence goes on along the minus strand of OX393557.1, from coordinate 27,278,898 downwards.
AGGCTAATTAGGCAATGCATCAAACCTCTATGAAAAGTTTCTTGAGATGACGGCACTTGTACAACCTAGAGAAACTATGGATATCCATGAGATTGCTGCTGGCCATTGTTAGCATCATCAGCTGTAACTCTCGCAGGTTCGGAAACATCCGGAATTCCCCGCCCGGAACCGCAGCTATGTACTGAGGTAGCAAGAAAAGAGGAGATTTCAATGATCAAGAACAAAGAACATGAAGCCCAATTCATGAACAGAGCAATCAATCAAGCACCTGAAGCGAAAGGCTGCAGAGGGTAAGAATCTTGACATCAGAAGGCCCTTGAAAGATCTCCGCCAAGTTGGTCTGAGGCAACCCCGCCCCCGGGCCGGGGCCGCCGCCGCCGCAGCTAGTCATGTACACATCCTTCAGCGCCGGGGCGTTCTCGATGGCGTAGTGGCCGAGGATTTCACCGCGGAGATGCAAGGAGCGGAGGTTCGGGCATGCGACTGTGAGGTTGCGGAGGTTCGGGCACACGACTGTGAGCTTCCTAGCCTTTGGGCAGCCGACGATTGTGAGCCTGTCGATCCGGGGGCCGGGCAAGTGGACATCCAGGAGATCCGGGCAGCGCCGGATGTCGAGCACGCGGAGGAGGGCAATGTCGGTGACCATCCTCACCAGGTCCTTATCCGTGATGCGGATCTCATGGACGGTCAAGACCGCGAGCGAGGTGAACTTCTTGAAATGGGAGGGGGGGAGCCAGAGGTCGAACCCGCCGCACAGGGTGAGGTCCGCGACGGAGGGGGCCTCCCAGTCGAAGTAGAAGTAGGGCGGGTTGTTGCCGACAAAGGGTTCCAGGGAGATGTCGAGGATAGCGACGGCGACGCCGCAACGGGCGGCGTAGTCCATCCAGTTACGGACGTGCTTCAAGTGTGTTTGATTGACCGGGTGGAAGGCGATCCGGAGGGTATGGAGGCGCCGCCCGGGAGGGAGGAGGCCGATGTAGAGATTGGTTCTTTTGACGACGGCGTCGGCGCTGGCGGCGGGGATGATGGTGGGGGTGCATTCGATGTAGAGGGAGGAGGAGGAGGAGGAGGAGGAGGAGGGCTCCCCCATCGGTCGGGTTTCTTGGCCGGAGAGAAGGAGAAAAACAAGAAAGCAAGCAAGAGCAGTGGAGAGCGCTGCGCTATTTGAACACTGCGAATTCCCCCCCACTTCTAAAAGAATATTTATATTGGAAATGTTGGCCAGCAAGAGCAATTCCTCGCTCCAACCACGGTGGAACCGCTGACGTGTCATTCAAGGATAGGGCCATACGAAGCCATTTTGCATGTAATACCGTGGACCCCGCAGAGGAATAATTAGTTTATTTTTCTCTTTCATTTATTGGCCGGTAGTGGATCATGGTCCTATTTTGACATGACACGTCAACAGTTGAAGCCAAGTATTGTTCTTTAACCATGTTAATATATGTATAGATGAGTCGGATTACATGCAAAGAGTACTATATATATTGGGTTTTGTTCTCAAATAAGAATGTTGGATTTTCTCTTTGATGTGAAGAGACAACTTTGGGAGAAAAAACTATCATCCACTAGGCCTTAGCCAACTCATATTTATATAACGATGTGTGTAGCCATGTGTAACCAACAATATAAACTATAATAGACTAACACCCTCTATAAAACTTAGAGTTGATCAAACATTGAGAATTTACTAATAAGAAACCGAAAACGAGACAAAGGATGCCATTTTGTGAAGAAGTCAACAATCTGATCTGTAGAGGAGGAGATATAGGGAAGAGAGATACGTCCCAATGTCATACATCCACTAGCGGAGCCAACATAGTCTCAATGGGGGCAGCCCTCACTGAGATTTCATGAAAAGAGAACCAGAGAGTCTTGTTTCCCTCCAAAAAAAAAGTTTTGAGTCTTGAGGCCTCTTTGATGTATGTGTCAGCCAACCTCACTGTGCCCCCACTAAAACCTTGAAGAGACAAATCTGATGTCGCATAAAAAAGAAAGGTAAAATTACACTTTGCCCCATTAAAGTTTAGCTCATAAACACTTGATCACCTTATAGTTTAAAGAACTACATTTTACCCCCTTTGAATTTAGTTTTGATCAGATAAAGATTACCAAATGAGGAAATTAGTAGTTGACAAAAAGGTTTATTGTGCCAACATTTCAAACTTTAGGGAGCTATTTGGAACAAAATAAATTGAGCAACCTCTAGACTTAAAAAGTAACGTAGAGGACCCAGATTTTTTTTTTCTATATACAATTTAATTTTCAAAATTTAAACCTTTCGACATTATCCGAACCTGTCCCGACTCGACAAAATTGGCAACTTAGTACCTGTTACGAAGAGAGAGGGAGAGAGAATAGGATTGGGGAGAAAAACTCATTGTATTATCTCATTAATCACACAAACATTACGTAAGACTACCTCTCTTTATATAGAGAGAGAACGAACACCATTACGTTACCACAACCGAGGTGGGACTAATAGAATACTAACACACTACATCTAATACCCCCCATCAAACTGATGTAAGGTATAAACCGACATCAGTTTGCTTAATAAAAGGAAGGAGAAAGAAAGAAGAAAAAAAATTTATATCAAATAACCCTTTTTTTCTGTAAAGTAAAGATAATGCCAGGGCGACCTGCAAGCAAGTCATCCTGGAAACCCGATTGACCTGCAAGCAGGACAACCGGGGGAACCCGGCCAACCTGTAAGCAGGTCAACCGAGAGAATGAGCAATAATCACTAAGGATCGGAGCGGAGAAAGCCGACGGTGATGGAAGCCGACAATAAAGGAGACCGAAAGGAGAGAGATCGGCTAAGAAAAGGTGTGAATGCTGAGACCTCATAGAAGGCAAGCACCCGATCGAAGCAAGTACTTGAAATCTCTTAGAAGATCTCAATCATCACAGACAAAGAAGAAGGAGAGAATGTAGAGTCGTAGCTCTGATAGGGTCACATGACCAAGGAAAGGAAGAGGATCCAAAAGCCGGCGCAAGAATGACCGGAACGAGAGATGATCCAAAAGGCCGGCACAAGACAAGTGTGACCAGAACAAGAGTGGATCTAAAAGCCAGCACAAAACAAGTGTGACCGGAACTAGAGAGGATCAAAAATCGGTACAAGACAAGTGTGACCGGAACGAGAAAGGATCCAAAAGCCGGCACAAAACAAGTGTGACCGGAACTAGAGAAGATCAAAAGAAACCGGCATAAGACAAGTGTGACCGGAACGAGAAAGGATCCAAAAGCAGGCACAAAATAAGTGTGACCGGAACTAGAGATGATCAAAAGAAACCGGCACAAGACAAGTGTGACCGGAACTAGAGAGGATCCAAAAGCCAGCACAAAACAAGTGTGACCGGAACGAGAGAGGGTGCAAGGCGGGTCGGTAGGGCGCAGAGCGCAAAAATACCAAGGCGCAAGGGCACAGAGCGAGGCGAGAGGACAGGCGTAGGGTGAAAGGCGGGCTGATAAAGCGCAAGGTGCAGCAGGCTGACTGACAGAGTGCAGGGCGCAAGGAGAGTGCAAGCGGCGAGGGGATGGCCGGGAGTGCCAGATCTGGCCCCCCGTGCTACTGTGCCGAAGACAGGACGCGGGCACAAGAGGTGGAGCGGCAGCTCGAGCGCAGGGTCGCAGAGAGAGCATAACGAGTCAAAGTGCACGAGGGTCGGAGCGGGTGCAAGGGCTATGCCGGGTCAGATCGGGTGTAGGGCATAGTGCAGAGTCAGGCTCAAACTCAAAAGGGGATCACCGAGTCGGATCGGGTGTAAAGCCATCCGATGCAACAGATCATAGTCGACAGTCAGGTGGAAAGCATAGGTGCAACAAATCTTAAAGTACAGCCATCCGATGCAAATCGGATGGCTGTGAACAGCTATAAGGAGAAGGGGAATAAAAGAGGGAATGTTCGAATGACGCATGGACGACTGTGATCGAACTAGAGAGAGAAGGGGAATAAAATAGGGGGGGAACACCAGTTCTCAGGAGAGAGAGAGAGAGAGGAGATAAGGAAAGAGAGAGAAAGGAGTGGGATCGGAGAAAAATCCGGGAGAGAGCGAGAGAGAGTCGGAGACGGGAGAGGGAAATCCGGGACGTGAGAGAGGAGGAGGGCACGGGCGGCGACCGGATCAGCCGATCTCAGGCAGCGAGCGGCAGCAACGAGGCGCAGGGCCGGCGCGGGCACAGGGTACGACGGGGCCGGCAGGCCAGCGGGCGGCGGCAGGCGAGCTCGAGGCCGGCGGCGATCAGGCGATCGGCGACAGGGGGGATCGACCCCCGCCTTTCCGGCCTTCTCCGTCTGCTGCGCGACGGGGGCACGAGAGAAAGGGGATCGGGAGGCAGGGCAGCGGGCCGGTCTTCGGTGCAGATCGCACTCCGGTGTGGGCTTTGCGGCAGCAGATCTAGACGGCGGGTGCAGAGGGTGGAGGGCCGGGGGCCGGAGATGGGTGCAGGGCCAGGGCCAGGACGGAGACGGGCGCAGGGTCGGGGGTCTGAGATGACGGGCGCAGCGGTAGGAGGACCCATGGGCTCGGACGACGGACACAGGGACGGAACGCAGGCGGCGGGGGCGCAGGGCCAGGGTCGGAAGGCCGGATCAAGGGCCAGAGCTAAATCCCGACCGGATCTCAACCGTCCAGCCCCACGTCTCAGCCGTCCATGCTGCGCCGAAGAGGAAGACAAGGGTCCTTGTGTCGGTGCCGCTGCTACGCAGGAGAGAGGAAGACCCATGAGCTCCGAATGGAGCAGATCCAGTGAGGGACCGGTGGCCGATGCGGCACGAGACGGCAACCGCACCAGATCGATCAGGTATTTAGGAGAGAGACGGGAAAAAAATATTTTGTACTGTTCCCGGCCTCCTCGATGTCGTCAACGATGACCGAGGAGGCCGAGGCCGAAGAGGAGATTGTCGAAATCCTAGACCAAGATGGTTGGTTCTGATACCATGTTACGAAGAAAGAGGGAGAAAGAATAGGCTTGGGGAGAAAAACTCATTGTATTGTCTCATTAATCACACAAACATTACATAAGACTACTCTCTTTATATAGAGAGAGAACGAATACCATTACGTTACCACAACCGAGTTGGGACTAATAGAATACTAACACACTTCATCTAATAGTACCAAAAAAACTAAAATTAAATTTTAAAAATTAAAATTTATGTTTGGCCAAGTTGGACCTAGTAGGACGGGTTTTGCTGATTCCTCAACAGAAACCGATCCAGCCTTAAACGAGGAATCAGATCAGGATTTTGCCAACCTACTTGCATTCCAAAGATGCTGGTTCCTTAGGCCCATTACTCTGAGTTACTCCAACATCATTATCTTCCAAGCTAGTGTGAAACCAGGGCCAGCATCGGGCTGCCATAGCCGTCCCCGCAGGCGCCCGTTACCATCACCTTCAACAGCTCCGCTATCGCCATAGCCCTCGACCAACGCCACCACCACCGTTATCGCGACCACCATCGTCAGCCGACACTGCCATTGTGGGCATCGCCAAGTCAAGATAAAGAAGAGCCATGTGGAGAGAACAATATGAAGTACCAATAACCAAGCTGCTTATCTCTTAAAAAGACTCAAACTCTAGGCACAGCTTGCTTCAACATTATTATCATGAATATTCACACACACACAAATGCTTCTACAACTACCTATTTCATATGAGAGAAGTGTATATGGGCACCAGCCTTTTTTAGTTTTTTTACTTAGTACCCCACCAACCATGATCAATTGACCACACTAACATCTTGCCTGCATGCATGAAGCTCAAATCTTGACTATCTTGGCACTTCTTGGTCTACACTCACATCTACATCTTGCCTGCATGCATGAAGCTCAAATCTTAACTATCAGTACATACAGACACTGTGTTGCGGCTTTTGGCGGAACCCATCGGCCGTAGAGCATCCAGCGAGGCGTTTGAATGATTGGAGTGTTCCTGCTGCCACTTCCATTGCACCTTGGCTCTTCCCCTTGAGATGGAAGTCTGATGTTCTGGTGAGGGGAAGGACAACCTACAGCTTTACATCAATGTACAGGTTTTTTATTTCTTCTTCTCTAGAGTCTGCAAAAAAGTTTACCAAAAATTCAGCAAGTACTAGAATAAGAATTTTAGAAAAAAAACATTGTTTGCGCTCAAACCCTTTCTTCGATCAATCTATGTCTATTGATTGTCTTGTACCAAAAAAAAATTAAAATACGCAAGGAAACAACCTTATGGAAAAAAAAAGTATATAATGTTTCATAAGCTCTATCAAAAAAAAAAAAATTATAAGCCCAGGAACATAAATATGATAAAACAAAGTAGTACAAAGAAGGGAAATCAAATATAGGACTAGTGACTACATTACATGAGCGACGATGGATCTATTTCTGAACTACATACGGCCACATTAATTTTTTTTCTTTTACATGAGATTAATCGCTATCCTTCTGATTTTTTGGAAGGTACAATTCATTGCAAGACTATTTTTCATAGAAAAATAAGTGATAAGTGATAGATCTCTTGTAAAAAAACAAAAGAGGACAATTGGATTTTATCTTTAACATAGATCCTATTTCTTACTGGAAAAGACATTTTGACTTTTTGCACCGAACACCCGACCTTTCAAAAAATTTAAACATGACCCGTAATAACCCAATAAAAAAATAAAAAAATACTAAAATTACCTAAAAGTTACTTCAATACCTAGGATAAAAGACAATAAATATCCAATGATTACCAATTGTGCCTATTTCATCTAGCATCATATAACTTTTTTTTTTTTGAAGATCGAAATTGTTCCTTGCCAATCGCTCTCGAACACGACTTCCACCTTAATGTATACAGGACTTGGAGAACAGAACATGATGATTATTATATAAAACATGAGCAAGATGAAGTGTTTTACTAGTCTGTGGCTTTTGAATTAAAAAAATCTGTATTGTGATAATCCGTCTAAATCAGAAATTCAGCAATTTTCAGCAATAAATTTGTAGAACGCGATGGAAAATTACATGGAATGCAGAAAACAAAGAGCAATAAGAAGATTTAAAGAAGAATGGAAGCTCAAATTGGCTTCAATTTTTTTCAAAAAAACAGTAATGCAGAAGCATGCCTCATCATCGCATCTAGGCAAGTTAAACCATATGATAGGCTTAGCAAGTAAAGAAGAACGATAATAGTGAAGTGAAGATGAGGAATTAAATGACAGGCATTAGGCAAACCTTATGGTAGCACTTCTTAGTTTGTAGCAAGCTAGACCTTATGATGATAGGATTCAGAATGCCTCGGGCGTAATCGGCGATCATCACGCTCAGTCAAAGTAAGATTGGATGCCTTTCTCATCATCGACAACACTTCCATGTTGAGCAACTGCAACCGATTGAAATGTCTAACCGCTGTCCAAATATCACCGCGCCCTTCTTACACAGGCTCCTCACGAAGAGTGACAATGATGATCAAAGAATTGAGGCCGGCAGCCTGGCGTAATAAAAGGCTCACCAACCGCATCTCAATTTCGAAACCCTTGAAGTTATTTATCTTGATCGTCTTGAGGCGCTCGAAGCCACCCTCTGGAGGCTTCTCCTCAAAGTATATCTCCGTAGAAGCATCAGGCTCATCCATACAGGTCGGAAGCTGATTGAAATTTTTTTCGAAGCAACCAATACATCAAGAACTCGACAAGAACGGGGAATTGAGCGGAGGAGGCAATTCAAAGTAACAGACATACATCAAGAACTCAATAAGAACAGGGAATTGAGCGAAGGAGGCGATTGATTGGTCGAGGCTAATTAGGCAATGCATCAAACCTCTATGAAAAGTTTCTTGAGACGACGGCACCTGTACAACCTAGAGAAACTATGGATATCCATGAGATTGCTGTTGGTCATTGTTAGCATCATCAGCTGTAACTCTTGCAGTTTCGGAAACATCCGGAATTCCCCGCCCGGAACCGCAGCTATGCACTGAGGTAGCAAGAAAAGAGGAGATTTCCATGATCAAAAATAAAGAACATGAAGCCCAATTCATGAACAGAGCAATCAATCAAGCACCTGAAGCGAAAGGCTGCAGAGGGTAAGAATCTTAACATCCGAAGGCCTTTCAAAGATCTCCGCCAAGTTGGTCTGAGGCAAGCCCACCCCCGGGCCGCCGCCGCTAGTCATGTACACATCCATCAGCGCCGGGGCTTTCTCGATGGCATAGTGGCCGAGGATTTCGCCGCTGACATGGAAGGAGCGGAGGTTCGGGCATGCGACGGTGAGCTTCCTAGCCCTTGGACAGCCGACGAAAGTGAGCCTGTCGATCCGGGGGCCGGGCAAGTGGACATCCCGGAGATCCGGGCACCGCCGGATGTCGAGCACGCGGAGGAGGGCAATGTCAGTGACCATCCTCACCAGGTCGTTATCCGTGATGCAGATCTCATGGAGGGTCAAGACCTCGAGCGAGGTGAACTTCTTGAAATGGGAGGGGGGGAAGCCAGAGGTCGAACCCACCGCACAGGGTGAGGTCCGCGACGGAGGGGGCCTCCCAGTCGAAGTAGAAGAAGGGCGGGTTGCCGTAGAGATGGGGTGCCAGGGAGATGTCGAGGCGAACGACGGCGACGCCGCAACGGGCGGCGTAGTCCATCCAGCTACGGACGTGCTTCAGGTGTCTTTGCTCGACCGGGTGGAAGGAGATCCGGAGGGTATGGAGGCGCCGCCCGGGAGGGAGGAGGTCGATGTAGTGATTGGTTCTGTTGAAGACGGCGTCGGCGCTGGCGACGGGGATGCTGGTGGGGGTGCATTCGATGTCGAGAGAGGAGGAGGAGGGATCCCCCATCGGTCGGGTTTCTTGGCGGGAGAGAAGAAGAAAGAAGGAGAAAAAGAAGAAAGCAAGCAAGAACAGTGGAGTGCGCTGCGCTATTTGAACAGTGGATTCGTTCGAGAGGTGCAAAATGTTATTGCTTCCCGATGCGCTCTCCTGAAATTATCCTAATTACGGATAGATCCCTCATAAAGTGACCAATGGGAGATACGATCGGAGGAGGACGAATATTTCTAAAAAATTATACCCCTATAAATCTATAATCACCATAATCAATAAGCACTATGCGCTAGACGTCTGATAGATTAAAAAAAATATGTTATACCAAGTTTTTATTTCACCGCGGAATATTATAATTTGCACGTAACCCAATAAGCTTCAAAGGTCTGGCTACAAACTTGACACCACGATCGCACAGGGCCTATTCGGGAACTACATCAATAGAACCCTCCTCTCCACACTGCCTTTAACACCGTGGCCCTAGTGCCCACTCGAGTCGCCGCGGAGCACTTCTGTGCTTCATACATGCGAAGAAATTATGGTTATTGTTCTTGTAGGACCCGAACGTGCCCAAAGGTAAATCGTTCTAAAGAAATTATGGTTTTTCTTGTCGTGTCGCATAAGCAAGATCTGACCATCTTCCATTTCATACAAAAGAACCCAACACATGGGATTTGCAAGGGTGGCATAGAGAGTAACCAAAAACAAAACCACTTAACATAAACAAAGGGTTCTAAAAGCACAATCTGATAAAAGAAAAAATAAATCTTTAATTAATATTTAATTAAAGATTACGTGGTGAAAAATGACCTACAAGCCTATAAGATTTTACATCGGTAATAGAGCTTGAAGGGAGGATAATTTTTAAATAGAATTCTCCTCAATTTTTCACACTAAGTCAAAAGAGGAAGGAGGTATTTATACAAAAACGTTTGCGTACTAGTGGTCTGAATAACTGTTTGGACAGCTAAGCTATCCGGTCTTAACAGCTATTTGGACGATAGACGCAACACCTCAAAATACATTGAAATCAGTCTGAACTGCTGCTCGGATCCCCAAAAAAATGGTCCTTAACGATCCGGACCATTATCGATCACCCCATCCGACTATATATCTAAGTCCGAATATATGGTTTAGAGAGATAGATATTGGAAAATAGAGAGAGATGGTATGATATGTTTCGGGATGCGCATTGCGAATTTAGTTTTTCCGGCTGAATTATATCATGCTTTGGTGTGCCTCCTTCGGGTTGAACTTTCCAAACTTAGTTTTTTTGGCTGAATTCTACCATGTTTCGTCTTCGCGAGGGTAACGACGGTGGGGGTGGAGGGGGGGGGGGGGGGGGAGGTCTGGCCGTCCGACCCCTGTCGCCGTGGGAAAAAAGAGGCGTGCGGACGCGGGAGGAGGCCGGATCCCTCCCTCGTCGCACACCGTCTGCCGGAAGGTGCACTGGGGGGCGGGGGGGAGTCGGGTCCCCCGTCGCCGTTTTGGCCGCCTGAAGGATCTCCCCCCACCTCCGGGTCTACATCGCTGAGTAGAAGAGCACGGTGGGTTGGGGGGGGGGGGGGGGACTATCGGCTCTCGCAGGAGAGTCAGCGAAGGCGACGAGGACGATAGATCCCCTCACCGCCTCCTCGCTCCTCCCCGTATCCCCTCGCCGACTCCTCGCTCCTCTCCGGATATCCCACTGATCCCGTCAGCCCATCGCTCTCCTGCGCCGATCTCCTCTCTCCGGATCTCGTCCCGTGACACCCCACCACCCCTGACATCCCCACGCCACGGCCACGCCTCTGCATCCCCACGCCGGTCCCGACCACCCTCTACCTCCCCACGCCGCACCCTCTGCCACCCTGACTTCACCTCCCCTGCATGCCCGCACCGGATCCTCTCATCCCTGCGACGATCGTGACCACACCGCCTCTCCTCCGAAACCGAGTCCCCTGCCTCTCCTCTACAGCGATCCACCCTGCACGGTCCCACCTTTACAGCCGACCCCACCCCCACCCTACAGCACTTGCAGGCTTGCAGCCGACCCCAATGCCCGGACATCGCCCCCCTCTGGACTGCACTTAGACCAGGCGCGCACCTACTGTGCCTCGCCCGACCGCCGAGCGCCTGCAGCCCGTCCTCTCTCTGGACTCCATTTCGCCCGGGAAACGGCAGTCCTGCAGCCGGGTGCCCGACTGTTCCTGCCAAAGTGCTGATCCTGCCCTCTGTCCTAGCCACACTCTGTGTTCACCTGCTCACTATGGTCGCTCACTGTGTCCCTCCGACCCTTAGCTTTGAGAGCGTTCTAGGCCCTGCCCCTCCGCCTCGTCCTCCCCGTGCGGCATGTACTCCTACCGTTCTTCTAAGCACCACCATTGCTTCGCCCCAGTCTAACTCCAACCGACTTCAGCGATTTGAGGAGCTACTTCAATTGTTGCTCACGATTTGTCCACCTCTTCTGGTACTACTGCTTCATAGATATTTGATTCTGGTGCCTCTTGTCACCTCACCTCTGACTCTACTGTCCTTACAAGAGGTCGCACTACGGATGGGATAGGTGACACTTAGGCTCTTGATGATACCACACCATTACATCGTCGGTCGCTCAGATAAAACAAACATAACGGAAAAGTGGAGTAATACTCAGAAAATATATATATGAGAATATTGAATTCTAAGGTTTCCAAAATGGCCGTGTATGCTCGTATATAGTTACAGTCCTGTCATTTCAAGAGAATGCCATCCCTGCTTCCAAGCCAAGAGAAAAATTCCATCCTGGCTATCAGAACTGAAGCAATGGATCCTACATTTTCATGAACCTCTTGCCCCACCACTTTCGATTTGTCCTCTCCCCTTCAGAATACCCAACCTTTGGTATTGCTGCCTTCGCCTCGCGTAACCGGACCTTGTAATCCTTCTTCCAAGCACGGAATCGAGCCTTCAGCGTCCGTAGCTCTTCGATGGTGTACACGTTGGGACCCGACTGCCCTGTCTTCACCTCGGTAAGAAACCACGCATCGTCCTCAAAGGCCTGGCTCCGCTGCTCAAACTCCTTCACTAGGTGCACAACTGCGTTCGGGATGCCATCAGAATCTCTTGCCAGTCCAGCATTCGAAGCGCATGCGTGTCTAGATGGCGTGTTTTGAGGCGTGCGTGTATCAGCAGATATGGCACTTTCAGAGTCGTAAGCGCTAAGAACTGGCGATGAATCAACGAAGAACTTCTTTGCTGCAGCTAGACTCATCTACAGATAAATTGCCAGATTCATCAATTACATATTCTATTTAATAACGTGCTTATAATATAAAAATCAAGTTTGCTTTATATATATATATATATATATATATATATATATATATATAGAGAGAGAGAGAGAGAGAGAGAGAGAGAGAGAGGAATGTTACAGTGAGCTATGAGCTACAAAAGGAGAAAATGAGCTACGATTGTAAATGCCAAGTTTCAAAATTTGTTGAAATTTTGTGGGTGTGTTGTCTAGGGTAAGATGATCATCCTTACCAATTTTTAACAAATTTCAAAACTTCTAGGTCATCAAACATGCTAAAAAAATTAACAGTTACTATGGACGGTCGATAAAGCTTCTACCATTTGATAACCTTAGAAGTTTTGGAATTTGTTAAAAATTAGTGAGGATAATCATCTTACCCTAAACAACACACCCACCAAATTTTAAAAAATTCTGAAACTTATAGGGTGAGGTTTTCGATCGTAGCTCGTTTTCTCCACTTCATAGCTCACTATAACATTCCTCTCTCTCTCTCTCTCTCTCTCTCTCTCTCTCTCTCTCTCTATATATATATATATATATATATATATATATATATATATATATATATATATATATATATATATATATATATATATATATATATGATGGGATCTGTTTACACCTCAAAATGGGGTGTAAATTTACACACCGTTGACAACCCGCTCAAATCGTTGTATAAAGGTTTCGAAATTTGCTGATTTTTTGTGAGGATGATCATCATAGCAAGTTGATCATCCTTACAAAAAATTAGCAAATTATGAAACTTCTAAGGACATCAAATATGTTTTTCAAAATAACGGTTCCAATTGACGGTTAAGAAACTTCTAACATTTGACGTCCTTAGAGGTTTCGGAATTTGCTGATTGTTTGTGAGGATGATCAACTTGCCATAGTGATCATCCTCATAAAAAATCAAAAATTTCTAAAACTTCTTGCCCATCAAACCAATTAACAGTTCAAATGGACAGTTAAGAAAGCTTTTACCATTTGGCGCTCTCAAAGGTTTCAGAATTTATTGATTTTTTATGAGGATGGTCAACTTGCCATAATGATCATCCTCACAAAAAAAAACAGTAAATTCTGAAACCCATATTCAATTATTGGAGCGGTTTGTCAATGGGGTGTAAATTTACACCTCATTTTGGCCATGTACAACATACAGTAGAGGTGACCTCGATAAAGAGAGGGTCCCATATTAGTGTGAAAGGTCCAAGGAGGAGGGGAAGACCTAAAATAACATTGATGGAAGTTATTAGAAAAAACATGAAAAAACTTTCATTGACCATATATAAATGTGATATCTAATACAAGTTGATTAAGCTTACAAAAAATCAACAACTTCTGAAACCTCTATCTAAATATTTGAAAACCGGTGTAAAAGTTTAAGTGCAAAAACAATGTCCCCCAATCCTAACCCCCCCCCCCCCCCCCCCCCCCCCCAACACACACACACACACACACACACACACACACACACACACAAATAGCCCCAAGGGACCGTTTGGTTCGCAGAATTGAGGTCATTTCCACGGAATTGGAAATGATCTCCAGTGTCGGGCGCGTTTGGTTCGCAGATTTGAGGGGGGAAATTCATTCCAGGGGAAGATCAATTCAGTGTTCAGCAGCTTAGAGGGGAGAAATTCATTCGTCCCGAGGTTGGGGAGAGATGGCTTATTTCCCCCGGAAGATGCCATGGCATAGATTTGTGTTCCAGTCCTATCCTTTGCCATTCATTGATTTACTACCCCTCGTCATGGAGCCCTAACCCGTGGTGGTGTGAAGCGCTATCTCCGTGGCTCTTTTCTTCTTTTCTCCCATCAACGAGCTAGGGCACCGATTGCCTATGGTTCTCTTTCTCCCATCAACTAAACCTTCGGCTTTGTGGTTCTTCATTCTCTCCAGTCGACAATCTTAGGCACTGGTCGCCTGCTTATGCCTCGGCCATCATCAACAAATCGACGGCTCTGGTCACCTCCGATTTGGGGTAAATTTTAGATATTCTAAAATTTTAATTTCTGAAAATATTTTTTGCTATGATCTTGATGATTTTGATGCTATTGATTGGCTTTTGGTATGGAATTGTTTAGAGTTTATCTAGGGTTTGGATAAGGTTTTTGCTATGGGTTTTGTATAGGGATTTTGCCTTGGGTATTTCCTATGGATTGGATGCTCTGATTAGGATTTGAATTGGGATGAGTTTTTGCTATGGTCAAGGTTCTAAAAAGCGCTAGGCGCTAGTCGGGAGGGGGGGGCGCCTAGCGCCTAGGCGGTGCCTAGGCGTTTTGCCTTTTTTTAATTATTTTAATTATTATTTTGATATTATATAATATATATATGTTTAAAAATTAATATAAGTTCAAGATTATCCTAAACCATTATTTTAAAGAAAAAGTATATAACCATAATTCAAGATTGAGTGATTAACATGAACAAAAGAAAACATGGTCCGCCTGGCCCGCCTAGCCAGCCTCAACCCGCCTGGCCCGCTTAGCTAACCTCAGCCCGCCTGGCCAGCCTAGCTCCGCCTAGACCGCCTAGGCGGCCGCCTTGCCCCACCTAGACTGCCTAGGCGGCCGCCTAGCTCCGCCTGGGAGCTTGGCCGCTTTTCTGGAGCGCCTAGGACCTAGGCGAGGCGGTGGGGGCCGCCTAGCGCCTAGGCGGCCGCCTGGGCCGCTTTTTAGAACACTGGCTATGGTATATGGTCATTTGCCACGATCCCCCCCCCCCCACACACACACCTCACCCTCATTTCCAGCACGAGCCGAACACCTTTGAGCAATGGAAATGGATGTCCCCCTGATTTCCCCCCTCATTTCCTGCATGAACCAGACGGTTTTAAATTCCGAACGATTTCCTGGATAGTCAATTCCGGAAGATGGATTCATAAAGCCAACCCCAAGTAGATGGGACATGGCTTAATGTTTATGGTATTGATCAAATAAAATTCTAAATTTATAATCAAAGAAATTTCAAATTTTGAAACACATCTGAATCCATTAATTATCTGGCAGCGCATAAAGGGTGGAAAACTTTAAGTTGCTGTGTAGAAGTTTCAATTTACAGTGCCTTTCTATCATGGCATGGAAATGATGAGCAAATTTAATATCAAATATTATACCTTCATCCTTCTTCTGATAATAGAGCTTGGAAATATTTATAAGGTAACTCAATCTCATGAACACCTAAGTTGTTCATAACTTCGAGCAACTGAAATTAGATCGGTCCGCAGTTACCTGCAAAGATGCCGTCTGTTTCTGCCACATCTCCTCCTTAGACTTCATTTCTGCCTCGTACTCTGACCACCTCGTCTCATGTTGCTTAAGCCGCTGTTGCAACGTGACATTCTCCTCCTCTTTCTTGCTCAGTGTAGTCTCCGCCTTCAGAACTCGGATCTGAAGCTCTGATAAAGCTGAAGCCTGCACCAGAGGATGCTCCTTATTAGGGCCCTGCCATGCAACCATAGAAATCTAAATAAGTGGCAGCAGTTCCAAAAACATTGCTGCACTTTGAGGGAAAAGACCAAGATGACACTTGGCGTAGTGTTACGAACCCGACCGTTTTTCCAAAAGCTCCGAAGCTGTTGGAGATCGGGCTCGATAACTATTTAGGCACATAACCGTAGCAATCAAGGAGAAGGCCAGGGCGTCACACAGAGGCTAATTGCCGGGTCAATCGATAAACCAAATCCAAATTTTCAATCCTAAACTATGGAGCTCTAGGCTCTATGCATAGATATTACGAGATTAAGAATCCTTCTCTCTTTTGAACTACAAAACTAAAACAAGTTAGGATGATTGCAACCTTTAGAACCTGTATATCTGGAGCTACAAAACTAAAACAAGTTAGGATGATTGCAACCTTTAGAACCTGTATATCTGGAGGAATCCTTTGCACCATAGTGAGGCAAATGAAAAATTAGAAATAAATTTATAGTGAGGCAAAATTCTACAAAATAACAGGTCTTGCTCAAGAAAAAATGATTAGAGATATCATTACCTTCTCCAAGGGATAGTCAATGGTGTCAACCCATCCAAGCTTATCGTCCATTGGGCTTGTCGCGGATGAGAGGTTAGTTGGAGAGCCCGACCCCTCGGCATCCGCAGACCTTTCTTCGTAGCTCTTCAGCTCGGGCATCGTAACATACAGAGATTCTTCTGGTTGCTGGTTCGCGACCAATACCCTCTTGCTTCGAAAGATACTACTTTCAAATCCAATACCACTCTCTTCCGTCGAACCTCGTTCCTCCTCCTCTTCCTGTTTCTCAGGTGGCTCCAGAGGGCGTCCCGACACATTGCTCCCAATCTTGACATTCAACGGCAGTGGATGCCGCGAAGACGGCGGGCGCCCCCTGGAGGCAGGCCGGGCCGGCAACGCTGGAGGAACATCCTTCCGTTTCACATCCCTTCTATTAAGGGAGTTCAGCATTACCTCCAGTGAGCTCGGAACAGCCGTAGCAACCGTGCCGGCGGATGACATGACTCCAGAACCCCCAAAATTCTCAGAACCGAAGGAAAACAAAATCTTGAATTTCTCAATCAAACACCATCATCTTCAAACACCTTCGAAACCCAATTCTCTTCTCGTAGAAATCAGCTAATTGGTGCAGCCTTTCTGCATTATCCATGGAAAGCCCACGAAATCTCCAAAATCATCAGAACCAAAGGGAACCAAAATCCTGAATTTCTCAATCAAAAACCTTCGAAACCCAATTCTCTCCTCGTAGAAATCAGCTAATTGGTGCAGCCTTTCTGCATTATCCATGGAAAACCCACGAAATCTCCAAAATTCTCAGAACCAAAGGGAAACAAAATCCTGAATTTCTCAATCAAACATCATCATCTTCAAACACCTTCGAAACCCAATTACCTCCTCGTAGAAATCAGCTGATCGGTCCGGCCTTTCTGCATTATCCATGGAAAATCCACGAAATCTCCGTCAAAAGCAATGCTATCTCTTCCGTTTAAAGCAATCTAGACACGAGAAAGGCAATTTTCCGTCATTACTCACTGAATCCCCAAGAGAGATCCATCGAATGCAGATTTTCTCTCATTTTGTACCTAAATTCGAAAGGAAATCAGGGTTTTCTGGGTTTCGATCCCGCGTTGCCGATAATCCAAATCCAGGGGGGGGGGGGGGGGGGGGCGGTTTCTGTTGCAAAACCTAACCTTAGGAAAAAAAATTTAAAATTTTTGGGCAATTAACCCTAGCCCTAATTTTAGCAGACCGTTGAGGAAGGTCGGTTGGCCAGTGGATAGCGTGAGAAGTTGTGCCGGCGGTCTTTCCTATGCCACTGCTCTCGATCACGAAATATCATGTGCGTATCTACGCCCCCACACTCCATTGTCTTGTAGGTGTGTCCGTGGCAGAGTTTGGAGCGCTACCGTGCACCTGTTGGCGCCTTTGTCTCGGTATTAGTCGGCATTTTCTGTTGGCACCAGAGCCGGCCTTGAGGTTTTGGGGGCCCCAGGCAAACTGTAAAAGTTGGGCCCCCTATACATATTACAAGAAAAAAATTTAAGTACTAATAATTTTTTTTTGCAAGTATCAATACAAAATTTGTTTTTATTGAAAAATGCCCTCTTTGACTGTTGGTGTTTGTCGTTTGGACTTGACTGTTGGGCCCCCCTCCTTTAGTGTTTGGGCTTGACTGTGAGGCCCCCATTAGTATAAATTAATTGGGGGCCCTAAGCAACTGCCTTGTCCGCCTACCCTCAGGGCCGGCCCTGCACCTCCGTTGTCCGTCGACAACCCAGCACACTACTGATCGTAGTTATGCCTACTACAATCCCCTATGCAGCTAGGATTTGCATGGCAATGCCTCCCTGCACTCCACTCTCAGACAATTGACACATGTCAACTGCCCTTTCAGTTTTTCTTTCTTAATTTTTAATAAAAGAAAGAAATATCATGACAATAGTGTGCTGGGCTTTCGGCGGACAACAGAGGCGATACCAACGGGTGTCGACGGATACCAGGGCCAACGGGTGCGCAGTAGCGCGTCAGACTCGGCTGCGAGCAGTCAATAGACATCAAGTACCTGAGCGTGGAGTGCAGGGAGACACGGCCACACAAAAGCACTGGTTGCACAGGGGATTGTAGCGGGTACAATTGCAGTCACCAGTGTGCTGGGCTGTCGACGGACATCGGAGGCGATACCAACGGGTGCCGAAAGATATCGGGACCGAGGTGACGACAGGTGTGTGGTCGCGCGTTAGACTCAGAAGCAGGCACACCTACGAGACATTAGTGTGCAAAGGGCGTCGATGGCCGCTAGATATTTCACGATCGAGAGCAATGCCACAGGAGAGAACACGGGCACAACTACTAGCAGCAACGTGCAGAGCCACCGACATATAGCTTCCAAGCATCGATACGAAAGCATAGTCGATGTGCTTCTAATTCGACTGTTTTGCCATCACCATCATGTACTTTGACCATGAAACCCCATTCAAGACGCCTACTTAATTTCATGCAAGTAATGGTCGGATGATCCATGACTCTTGTGGAACTTGGACGATTACCTCCCCCATGGCATGTGGACCGTATCATCAATCATAATGGATTCATCGCTATTGATAAGGAATTTGTGTACACACATAAGGAATTTTTTAATAATATATTCTCCTACTAAAACGATGCATGGAATTTGAATTACATTTGATTCTATGCTTGTCTGTCACATCGGGATAAAATAAGTGCCACGGATGACATTTGATGCACTAAGGTTTTAGGTTTTAGATAAGCTCGATTACTAATTGTTGGTCACTCATCGTCGCTCGTCCTCACTCGCCTATAGATACTATCGTCGATCGCCGCCACTCAATACCACTATTGGCCTGTCACTTGTCGATCCCATCTGCAATTGTTGGTCATCTGCTCGTTTCATGCATCTGAGGGTTAAGTGCGATTGGACGCCATGTGTCGTGCATCTCTGATAAGATGGCCCATCGGTAATAGTCCCGATGTGCTCTCCTCCCTTCAATAGGTCGGTCTTTTGGAACACTTCAGATGTTGTCACACTTGCTGAGGGCCGGTGTACGTTGATCACCGGGGGATGGGATTAGGTCTCTTCATATACTCGTGCTCTCCTCCCTCCAAGATCCTGACCTAATAAATCCAGCTTCTCATGCATTGCATCAATAAAAACATGAGGGGTATCATTAATTAGCCTTTGTATTGGGTAATTACTAATGCACTTAAAGCTAAATATGTAAAAAAATATCACTAAAAAACAAAATCAAAATAGAATGTAGGTGCAGAAGCCTTACCACTTGTGGCTGAAGAGAAGTCCCTATATTTTTCAGTTTTTTTGAAGTTATGTAGAATAAGTTGCATTGTTCAAAATACAGAAGTCTAAAGATCAGCATTTTCCTAACATATATGATTGTACAAATGGCATGTGTGTGCTACTTTTTGAAATCTAAAGATCAGTTTGAACTTAACATTCACAAAATACACCACCCAAAAACAGTTATTATACTAAAAGAATAGCTTAAAAATAAAAAACTAACATTATCCTAGATAAGGTTTTCGTTTAATGTTAAGGGTATGTAAAGTTTGAACTTAACGTTAAGCCCATGTGGTTGGACTTTGGCTATCGCAAGCTCCTCCCACGAACATGTAATAATAAAAAAAAAATTATAATTTTACCCTTACAGATAAAGTGTAACAATTATAGCAAAAGAGTAACAATTAGTAAAGAGTAAAAATCCGATAGTATTGGCTAACATGGGCTCCTTTTGTCGTGCACATGTAACAACAAAACTTTTTAAATGACAATTTTAACCCGACATATAAAGTGTAACAATCATAGCAAAAAAGTAACAATTGGTAAAGAGTAACAATCCGTTAGCAAAGAGTAACAATTTGATATGGTAATGTCTTCATTGTCGATTAATTGTAGCGGTAGTTTTGCTAATCTGGTCACAATATGATTTTTTTATGACCAAAAATGTTTATAACTATAGAAAACCAAGCGGATTCTAACTCACATAAAGAGTAACAATTGTGTAAAAAAATGTAACTATTTGATTAATTAACAGAGTAAATTTTTTTAATGAAAGTATACATTAAAAAAATTAATTTATTTTGTGATTTTAAATCAACAATCTGAAGTGATTTCAATTAATTTTTATGCAATATATGGACTGTGTTAAGTTGATGGTAAAAAATATAAATTTAATAAACTTGGGTTGTGCGTTATTTATTGCAATACTGGACTTGTAGGAGGGCTTATTTTATAAAGCCAACCCCTAATAGCCATCACCTAAACAGAAATGAATGGCAAAGAAGGATTCATAAAGCCAACCCCAAATAGACGGGAATTGGCTCGATGGCTATGGTATGGCATAGCTACCATTTATTTTAGAACCATTTAATACATAAATGAGAAAACACAAAATCATATAAATTTTGGTTTCTAAACACTTCAGTATTACAATCATAATGAATGGTGTGAATCTTCATTTTTAAAAATGCTCCCATCTACAGTGCATTGGTACAACTAGAATTTGAATCCTTTGTGACCAGCTGCAATACAACTATAGAGACCACCAAAATGTGCAGCCAGGTTCAACTGAGTCCCATAGAAGACAACACTTGGAATTTTCCTCTTCCACACATGAACCATCTGCCATCGCAATCACTGTAGCTCATCTTTATTGATCCTGACCATCCTATACAAACCAAGGTATAAAAATATTAAACTGCCTCTACAAGGAGCCTGCGGCTCAGTGTGCCGGAGAACGACAATTGCCATATAGAACAAGTATCCGGCTAGTGTTTTGAGAACAGCCCTTGGGTTAACGACGAGAAATCAAAGTCGCCGCCTGATCGGTTAGGGCTGCCAGAGGGGGCAGGGGAAGCGGAGGAGCTACTCGCCCCTACTTTAGCCACTCCGTTGACGTGCGTAATGGACGATGACCACAGTTTAACAGTAATGTTGATCTCCAAGCAAAGCAATACAGATGGTTTCTCAACACTGGTATCTACAGACTATTTTAAGAATCTTGAGGGGGCAATAATTTTGGTTATTTGAATAGGAAATGATGCTTTTGAGTTGAGAGAGCATAAAACTAGTTAAAATTGATTAAGGATTAGGTCTAAATTGATGTTTCCTAGGGATTAAACTAGGAGCAAAGCTATTCAGCCATCCGGATCAGGCCATCATGATGTGGTGCGTGGTGCAGCCGCCCCTTTTCCTGCCAATCGGACTGAGTGTCGTTCACCTGTCAACGTTGGGTGCAACAGACGATTGTGATCAGGTGCCACATCAGGATGGCCCAATCTGGGTGGGCAACGGGATGGCTGTGAAGCATTTTCGTTAAATTCATCTTTATATAAGCACGGAAAGGGCCATCACATGATCAGTCCTATTTTCTTTTGCTTGATGAATTTCAGATGTTTTATCTAAATGTAAAGACTCCTGGTCAATGACCTACATTGAAAAGTGTAAAGATTGATTATGAAAATCATGGCTTCAGCTCATCATGATGTTGATGATCAAGTGGAATGTTCTCGTTGATGATCAAGTGGAATGTTCTTGTGGAATTACTAGTTGGAAGGCCGGCCTGATAAATCAAACGATCTTGTTGGCATGATTGGAGATGATGTTGCAGGTTCGTAAAAAGAACCACTCAAGAAGGCAAATGATAGAATAGATAGGTAATAGGAACTAGGAAGCCTTTAGATGGAGAAGCTTCGGAAAGGTTGAATGCAAATATTCTCAACCCTAAGGCCTCTACCTTCCCTGAGAGGCCAGGTCAAAATAGTAACTACAGGGTCTTAGATGGGGACGGGAACAAGGAGTTCTTGAAAAGTTGAAAGCATATATATAGGAGTCCGACAAGTAAAAAGCGCCATACAAGACTGGATCTGTACAAAAGGAGCGGAAGCAATTGCATGTGGCTTGGCATTTCCATTTGGATGAGTTATCCTTTTTTTTCCCGCTCTATCCTTTAGATAATATAATATATGGGCTCTTCTGGAGTTGAAAGATAAAAGGAATGAGATTTCTTGCATGATGTATATCCTGATTTAAAATTTGCCGATCTAAAACATAAAAGAAATCCTCAAACCTAATCCAACGGAGATTACACCTTTAACCATTACTTCTATTTCAAGTACTAATGTGGCTCTTCAATACCAAGAAGACACCTACCTAAAATTTAAGCGATCCATAGATAGAAAACTCAGGAAAATAGAACCTTTACTATTAGGTGATGAATATCTTTTCCCTAGATGAACTATACTTGTTCAATGTGATCTCTCTCCTAAAGTAGTCCAGTTTTGGTGTTTGAAACGGCACTTCCATAGCTTACAACTTCACCTCCCACATCACCCTCATATGTTTTATGCTAAAAGTGAATCAAATTACAGTTCCACAACTTGTAAGAAGAAGCTAAAGAGTACCTACAAGTTCTAACAGATGACAACTTAGAATGTCGGATGAAATACATTGTAAGGGGTATGGCTGCCACGGGTTACACCATCAATTCGCTGAGGCAGACCAGAAGAGACTTTAGAGGTAGAAGGGACATTTACATGTGAAGTAACAAGCACTGCACTTAATACACAGCATCATGCCTCAGGATATTCCATGTATCACTTCAGAATGAATCTCTAGAGAAAGATAATAAGGAGAATATGCAGATCACCTTAAGGCAAGGAGATGAAGTTTGCACGACCACAAGGATCAAGAACAAACAAAGATCTAAGCTAACCTCAGCACCAAAAGCTATTCCTATTCATTGTTCATGAAAAACTGATTCTAATACTGCTTTTTTTCCCTGGGAATTGGAATTCCCAGGAAATGGGTCCATTCCCATGCTCTTTCCATAAACCCACCTATGCTCAATTATGCGGACATTGCTTTCACCATTTTCCCACACCTAGGTATATGCTTTCACCATGAGGATGGGGGAAGTCTAGAAGGATTTACAAATCTTCCATTTTGGTTGAGAAAAAATCCCACAACAATTGGGCTTTCATTTTCAGGGGAACAAACAAACATTCTAGCATAGGGAAAGAACATGGGGATGAACCCCATTTTCTTTTCCTGGGAATTCCAATTCCCAGGAAAGAACACAGCCCAACAGAATTTCAAATTCAGAACCTTAAATTTTATAGGCTAGGCATTAGTTCAATTCTTACTTCGCCAAATCTTAACCTTTTACATGCTGTTAGGAGATGACGGCTAGGGTTTGGAGAGGAATGGAATACATTCCATTGAGGGACTCAAGCCCAATATATGTACATGTATCACTATACGATCCGACCCGACTGTACAGTAAACCCGACCCATCTATATGTATATTAACACTCCCCCTCAAACTCACGGTGGATCATGAACCGAGAGTTTGCCTAGAAAATGCCGGAAGCGAGCAATCGTCAGGGGCTTCATCAGAAAATCAGCAGTCTGCTCCGATGAGGAAATGAAAGGCAGGGAGATGGTGTGGTCGAGAAACGCTTGGCGAACATAATGACAATCAACTTCAATATGTTTTGTTCGCTCATGGAAGACCGGGTTGCTAGCAATCTGAATAGCACTCCGATTGTCACAGAAGAGAGGGGTGGGCCCGGATATCACCACTCCCAAGTCGAGCAGAAGGCGGCGAAGCCAGACAATCTCAGCGGTGGTGGAAGCCATAGCCCTGTATTCGGCTTCGGTGCTGGAGCGAGCAACAGACTCCTGCTTCTTGCTGCGCCACGAAATCAGTGAGTCACCCAGAAACACACAGTATCCTGTAGTAGATCGACGAGTGGCTGCATCTCCTGCCCAATCTGCATCGGAGTAGGCACGCAGCACCAACGGAGAGGTGGAGGGAAACAGTAGTGAACGGGTGATGGTGCCCCGGAGGTAGCGGATAATCCGAAGAACAGCTGCATAGTGTACTGACCGTGGAGCCTGAACAAACTGACTGACAATGCCAACAACATGGGCAATGTCTGACCGGGTCATGGTGAGATAGACGAGCATCCCAACCAGCCTCTGGTAGCGGGAGACATCCTGGAGCGGCTCACCATCTGTAGCGAGAAGCTTCAAATTGAGCTCCATGGGTGTATCAGCAGTGCGTGTCAGTAAGAGCAGCATCAGCAAGGATGTCGGAGATGTACTTCTGCTGGGAGACCAACAGACCACGAGCTGATCGGGCAATCTCAAGGCCCAAAAAGTAGCGAAGAGAGCCCAGATCTTTCATCTCAAACTGACTCTGGAGGTGCCGCTGGTGAGAGGCGATGGTGGCACTGTCATCCCCAGTGATGATCATATCATCCACATAGAGGAGAAGAACTGCAATGCCCTGACTGGAGGAGCGAGTGAACAAGGCATAGTCGGAGTGACGCTCAACAAACCCGGCGGCCAGAACTGCACTGCAAAATCGCTCAAACCAGGCACGAGGGGCCTGCTTGAGCCCATAGATGGCTCGGCGCAAACGACACATGTGCCCTGGAGGAACTGAAATGCCCGGAGGAGGAGCCATGTAGACTTCCTCGGAGAGATCACCGTGGAGAAACACATTGGTGACATCCATCTGATGGAGAGGCAACCCTCGAGCAGCTGTCACAGCTAAGAGGGTGCGCACAGTAGTCATCCGAGCAACTGGAGCAAACGTCTCCTCGTAGTCAATCCCACACTCCTGGGAGAAGCCACGAGCAACGAGGCGAGCCTTGTGCTGCTCAATGGATCCGTCAGGTCGAGTCTTGACCTTGAATATCCATTTACAGCTAACAGGCACCACCCCGGAGGGACAAGGCACCAACTCCCAGGTCTGGGTCCGCTGAAAAGCCTCAAGCTCAACTGACATGGCCTGCCGGCTGCCGCCACTCTGGATGTAACGCTGCCTCACGGTACGATTGGGGCTCCCGATGGGTGTGGATAGCAGTAAGAAAAGCCTGAAAGGAGGGTGAATAGGAGACACTGGCAAAGTAGCCAGAAGAGTCAGGAGAGTCAGAGGGAAAAGCAGAGTAGCCAAACCTGTCAGGAGAGTAGTCATATCTGTCAGGAAGGTGATGTTCGCGCGCTGGGTAGCGCCGAACAGGAGCAGGATCCACGACCGGGGAGGAGGGGACAGCAGCATCAGGTGAGGGAGTACCAGTGTGAGCCGACTCTGGAGGAGCTGCAGACTGACGAACACGAGTAACAGGTGGTGGTGGAGGTGTCGAGGAAGACGGAGGGGGTGGTGATGGTGGCAGTGGAGGTGGCGGGGAAGATGGAGGAGTAGGCGTGGATGAGACAACAGAAAGCGGGGGTAGAACAGGGATGTGGAGATGTGAGGAAAGCGAGGAGGATGACGCAGGAGGCAAGGAAAGATCCCGAGACTCAGGTGAAAAGTACGGGACATCCTCAACAAAGGAGACGTGACGGGAGACACGGATCCGACGAGCCAAGGGATCGTAGCACCGATACCCCTTGTGCTCCCGACTGAGCCCCAAGTGAACACACCTAACAGACCTCGCAGAGAGTTTGGTGCGCTCATGGGGAGGAAGAAGAACGAAGCACGTGCAGCCAAACGTGCGAAGAAGAGAGTAGTCAGGTGGGCTGGAGTGAAGGCGCTCGTATGGGGTGGCACCGGACAGAGCAGACGACGGAGTGATATTGATGAGGTGGACAGCCGTCATGACAGCTTCAGCCCAGTAGGAGTGAGGAACAGACGCAGAGAGAAGCAAGGCTCGTGCAGTCTCAAGGACATGACGATGCTTGCGTTCGGCAACGCCGTTCTGCTCATGGGTGTGGGGACATGACTGCTGGTGAAGAGTGCCGTGAGACTGAAGAATCTCACGCATCTCAGAGGAGAGATACTCCTTGGCACAATCAGACCGAAAGGTCTTGATGCGCCGACCAAACTGAGCGTGTATCATAGTGGTGAATCTCCTAAAGATGTGAGGTACTTCAGATCGATGACGCATAAGATAAACCCAGGTGCACCTAGAATAGTCATCGATAAAGCACACATAATACATGTAACCCGATAGAGATGCAATAGGAGCAGGATCCCAAATGTCCGAATGGACTAAATCAAATAAAGCATCAGACTGGGAAGCACTAGCAGAAAAAGGAAGAGCTAGATGTTTTGCCAGTCGACAACCCGTACAAACAGAGAGGGGGGAGAAAGACGCTCGACCCAAAGCGCCCGAACGGAATACGCTTTTGAGTCGATCATTCGATATATGACCTAACCTTCTGTGGCACAGGTCGGCATCAGAGGTGACAGACATGACAGACGCAACGGAAGACACATAACCTTCTGTGCCCAAAGTCCTCCTGCCTTACGGCCCAGCCCAATCCTCTGACCCGTTCGCGAATCCTGCACAACACAAACAGAAGGGGTGAAGGTGACAGTCAGGCCAGAGTCGCAAAGAGAACTGATAGAGATCAAATTAATATTAAGACGGGGGGCATGATGGACATGGGGTAGGGTCAGGCGACCAGAAGGGTCAGAGGTGGTAGTGATGGAGCCACATTGCGGAATAGGGACGAGAGTCCCATCCGCAGTGCAAACCTCCTGGTGGGTGGTAGTGGGAGAACAGTTCGTGAGGACAGTGGAGTCAAAGGTAAGGTGACAGGAGGCACCCGAATCAAAGATCCATGGAGCAGTAGTACCAGAGGTGGCAGACAAGCCGTGCGCAGTCGAGGAGCCGGTGGAGGCTAGGTGGCGAAGAAGGAGCTCCTCGAGGCGCTGAAGACGGTCCGGCTCAGGCTGAGAAGGTGCTGTAGTAGCAGTGGGGAGCGTCGACTAAGAAGCACGGATACGGACACGACACGACACGGACACGCCGACACGATATTTTTCAAAAAACCAGGACACGGACACGTTAGGGGACACGCTGAATTTTATATATATATATATATATATATATATATATATATATATATATATATATATATATAAACAAGTCTTATATTATGATTTATAATCGAACATAATACTAATAGTTAACTAAAAAAGTCTCCAACAAACATTATAAATGATTCAAGTGTATAGTTTCAAACTTTCAAAACACAAAAAAACAAATAGAACACGCATAATATCATCATCCATCAAGGCCAACGTCAAGTGTTACCACATCATTACCATTGACGTGAAGACCACGACCTCCATATCCAGCTTATTGATGGAAAGATTCGCAATCTCAAGAACCCCAACATCTTCAAATGAGAAAAAAGCCTCTCCGGTAATATTCGACATGCTCCAACACGCATCCGACACGCTCCGACACGTGTCGGACAACCTTCTTCATAGAAGACACGTTTTTTGGTGTGTCCGACACGTGTCGGAGAGTGTCGGACGAGTGTCGGTGTCCGACACGTGTCGGACACGGACACGTTGAGGTCCCGAGAGTGTCGGTGCTTTATAGAGCGTCGAGGCCTCTACAGTAGCCGCTGTACCACCAAAGTGGCGGAAGGAAGACGAACCACGTCCACGGCTCCGTCCACCTCGACCGCCGCGTCGATCGTCGCGGGAAGTCGAAGCCCAGCGTAGAGCTCTCATCCGGACCCCAGCGGGGGTTGCGTGGAGGACGGGTAGGGCAGTCGCGCTTCATGTGGCCGGGCTCCTTGCAGTAGTGACAGAAAACAGCCTCATCGGAGAACCCGGCTGCCAGGACAGTGTCGGAGCTAGGAGCAAGTGGAGGAGGACGAGCGCCCTGAGTCTGAGGCGGGTCTCCTCGTCGACCAAGGCTAGTAGAGCATCCTCTAGCCGAGGGAGTGGCTCACGGTGCAGGAGCTGGGCAGCTATGAGAGCAAAGTCCGGCCGAAGCGCTGCCAGGAACTGGTGCAGGTGGCCCTCATCGAGGTAGCGCTGGAAATCCCGAGAGCGGGGGCAGGCACACCGCTCCGGGATCAGTAAGCCCAGCTCATGTCAGTAGGCACTCATCTGACTGAAGAAGTCCTGAATAGTGCGCTCCCCCTAACGGGCAGACTGCGAGTCACAGATGAGCTGATGCCGGCGTGCGCCGCCGCGCGGGAGAAATCGGTCTCGGAGATACTCCCACATCGCGCGCGCTGTAGGAAGGCGGCCGATGGGAGCAAGGAGCGGACGAGCAACAGAGTCCAGAAGGTACGCCCTGATGGCCTGATCGTGGCGGCGCCACGTAAGAGCAGCAACCGTGGTAGCAGTCGCAGCAGAAGACGCGGCACTGCTGGTGACAGAGGAGGAACCGGAGTAGTCAGCTGGAGGAGGATCATCGCCGGTGATGTGACCCCACAGATCACGACTGGAGAGCGCAGCCTCGACGGTGAGTGACCAATCAGGCCAGTCGCTAGCCGATGCCAGCTGAAAGGCGACCGCCTTCAGCGGTGGAGAGATCGCAAAGACGGACGGCACGGCAGGAGAAGCCATGGAGGAGGCTCAAAGGAAAGGGGAACCGGGAGTAGGTGTGCGGGTGATGGGGACGTCGGGTCGGAGGGGGCTGTCGGGGCAGAGGAAGGGTCGGAGGGGGCTGTCGGGGCAGAGAAAGGGGGCGGAGAAGGCTGTCGAGGCAGAGGAAGGGGGCGGGTGGAGCTGGCGGGGCAGAGGAAGGGGGCGGAGGGGGCTGTCGGGGCAGATGAGGGGGGCGGAGGGGCTGTCGGAGCAGATGAGGGGTGGCGGAGGGGCTGTCGGGGCAAAGGGAGGGGGCGGGTGTTGCTGGCGGGGCAGAGGGAGGGGGCGGGTGGGGCTGGCGGGGCAGAGGAAGGAGGCGGAGGGGGATGTCGGGGCAGATGGGGGCGGAGGGGCTGTCGGGCAGAGGAAAGGGGGGCGGAGGGGGGCTGTCGGGGCAGAGGGAAGGGGCGGAGGGGGCTGGAGTGGGCAGAGGTGCTGCCGGGGGGAAGGGGAAGCCGGAGGTGCTGCCGGGGTGCTGCCGGGGTGAAGGAGAAGCCGGAGGTTGGTGCCGTCGTCGCCGTCGTCGTGCGAGAAACCCTAGAGCTCTGATACCATGTTAGGAGATGACGGCTAGGGTTTGGAGAGGAATGGAATACATTCCATTGAGGGACTCAAGCCCAATATATGTACATGTATCACTATACGATCCGACCCGACTGTACAGTAAACCCGACCCATCTATATGTACATTAACACATGCAAAACCGTTTGCTGATATTACATCCTAAGCATAATCAAAACAAGTCAAGAAAAAGATATTTTTACTGGATGACCGACCTGGAGGTAGGTAATTGACCAAAATTTTCCAATGGATGTGCCGGCCTGATATCTACCGTCTGCCATTAAGAAAAAAAGAACAAATGAGGCATACAACTATTTGGCATATTTGGATGGAGTAAAATTGATTTTGAAGAATTACCACCTGCCTAAAATTGCTAGCATCTTTCTGTCCAGTAATTCCTGGAATTTGATTACTAAGATTTGGCAACTGGAAATTTCCATTGGGTGCACTACTGAGTGGTTGAAAAGTTTTGGCTTGATTTGTCGGAGGCGCACTGCCAGAATTAACTGCATTCATGAGAAGAGCCTGCTGCTGTGAAAGGAATGTGAGCTGCTGTTGATGAATGGAATATGGTGACACCATATTTGACTGCAATGCAACACCAAGGCAACAAGGTTAAGCAATATAATCATTTTCTTGTGATTAAAACTCCAGTAAAACTGATAAATGATATTATAAATGCATGGAAGAAGCTATTTTATAGAGCCTTACGGCGACAATGGAATTAGATAAATGTGAAAACTTCAAAATTATTCACAACTTCTCTTTCTAACCAATCATTATAGCTAGATTTAAGAATAACCAATGAATTATTGCATAATACGGCTAAAGTTTGGCATTATCCCGATTTTCCGGAAAAAAAACAACAGAATAAACCTTTTCAAAGAGGCTCATAATGTCATTTTGTATGATTGTCGGGGATTTCTCTGGAGCAACAGGTGGCGTAATTGATGGTGAATCTTTAAATAGGTCCTCGATTCCTGATGAAGACTGAGTCTTACTTTCAACAGGTATTGTTGTGCTGCCTTTTTCTGAATAACTGGTTTCTTCTGCAGCTGCAAGTTCCAGATTTAACGAGCAGTTAGGTCACCATAGACAAGTAACTAAGATAACTTATAACTACCACAATTGTCTAAAACATAAATGATCATCCAGGCTTAGGGGGGGGGGGGGGGGAAGAAGCTATAATCATCGAGTAAACTATTTGGGGTCGGCTAAAAAATGTTTAAAAAGGTGATGAATACTATTATAACAAAGAAAGACAAATAAAAGATTTGAAAATTCCATTTCAATGCTGGAAACTTGAAACAAGACAACAGGCAAAATATTTTCATTCAGTCCTTGTGATTGAGAATGTGTTTTAACTTACACTGGAAAGCTGCCCATCCATTATCATCGAGAGATGATGAATCCGGCCCATTTTCACTAGGACCCTCCACAGAAAGCATGTCAAAAAGATCAGTTGCATAATCAACGTTTGGAGGCTGGGTGGATGGGGTATCAGTTACAGGAGGAGCTGTCTCTGGTGACTCTGGAGAATCAGCTTTGGCCATGACCGGCTCTGCTTTTGGTCCAGAGAAAACCTGTTTGTCGGTACAGCCCATGTCAGCTTACATAATCTGGTGTCAAATATATTATTGAGTTATTCTCTGAACATCAGGATGTTGTCCCTTCGAAAGGGGGAAAAATTAAACCGCAAAACTTACTATCCCACAATAACTATTTAAGTGGACCAGAGAAGCTAAGGTGCATAGATGCTTATATCCAAATATGCTGAGCATCTTTTAGATCTCCATATACTCCTATGGGAGGCATATTTATATATATTCAAACAAAGATACAGGTAATTTCTGCAAGTGAGTTTCTTAAGAAATTTGTTTGTGTACAGAGCTGTGAATTCAAAGGTCGGAATTTAATTGATCGAAATACAAAGGAAAATAGCACTAGTTATCACCTCCTTTTGTCATGGCGGATTGGCCAAAATCTGAACTAGTTTTGACCACCATCCAAATTTAAAACATGTCCCAATCGAGTCCAATTCGAACGAATGATCCAACCTAGATCTGGTTCGTTCGAACCGGATCCGAACCATCCCGATTTGGCCGAATCAAGCCCAAGTTTCTGACCTTTTCATGTTTAATATTTTTAACCAAACCAAATGAATCCAAACTCGAACCGGTCAAATTGATTCATTGCTCGCCTTGGCTGACCTAAAACTGAACTCCTCAAACCTTGATATATTTTTCCCATTGAAGTTTTAAAAATTCCATTCAAGATTTACGATTTTGCATGGACCTACTCTATAATCTGATCAATTAGAACTACAATGTCCTCAAATGACATACAAACACTATATTCCCTCTTTGATGTAAGTCATTAACACATCCACTGCTAGACTTAAGGGACTAAGGGTAGATCTCTGAGACAACTCCATTGGTGAAAATACATTGCCCTTGCTTGATGTCACTAGTACACTTGCCCCTACTCTCCCGTAGAAATCTTTAACCATCTCTATATAATGTTGTAAGATACCTTTTTCTCCACATCCAACCAAACATCTCTCATGGTAATTTATTGGACGCTATCTTTAAGTTAATAAAAAGAATGTGTTCTCCCCCTTCTCCCTACATCTTTCAACTAATTACCTGATGAAGAGGTTGGTTCAACAGGTGATCTATTAGCATAAAACCAATTCATTATCCTAAACGCTTGTTGGGTGCCTAAAACATCTACTTTGCCAATTTCTTTTGAATATTTCATAATACGAATAATAAGTTTTATACATCAGTAATTTGTGCAACCTTGTATATTCCCTTTAATAAAGATTAGTATCACCACACATCACTCCAGTCATCAAGCACTTTTACCTTATTCATTATTATATTGAACATGTTCTTTAAAAAAAACTAGATCAACATCAACCATATATTTCCACACTTTAATTAGCACTCCATATGGCTCTAATGCATTACCCTATTGCATTTTTTAAAAGTCTTCAATAACTTCCGATTTACTGATATCCGGAAGATTTTCTTAGAACCCTTCTATCTGTTCCCAATGGACTTTGCAAGTTTATTGATGATTTTCTCACACTATCCAATGATTGATCTTACATTAAATTCATCCATCTGGGAAACCTACTACATTTAGCCCTACATGAGGGCCAGGCTAATTTATACCTAGTCATCTGCATTGTTACTTTCTTATCACTGCTTAAAGAACACTTATTTCTCTTTGGTTGCTTTGAACGTCTTCATTCCATCGCCGCAATTTCCTGTAAGCACAATTGCTCCCTTCAACTCTTTAGGCACATTATTCTCAAACCTTTAATACAACTTGTCGTTTGCCCCCACAAACTAATTATTTTCACCTATAATGTTCCATCGTCTCCATTTCTAATTTTGAAGTACAAAGGATTTCTCTGCCTCTACTTCTTATATTCCACTAGCAAATCCTCAGTTTCAAGATCGCCTCCTACCTTTTTTTAGTTGTTAAGTCCATAAGAAGTAATTTAAGCTGTATTGTCAAGGTTCCCCATGTATAACTTTGTAGTTACGTAACACTTTCTCTCTTCTTGTAAAAAAGAATTATTCTATCAGAGATCGATTCGTCCTATTTGTAAAAGTCACTGGTGCTCCTCTCTTTTGCTAGTATAAGATAATAAGCTATGGCAAATTCAAGAGTTTCCACCCATTTCTATCACCATATATTTCACCCCCATGTAGCGCTCATAACCCTTCTTAAACCTCCCCACTGCCTTATCTCCTATGAATATCTTGTCCTATTCCGTAATGTTTTCAAGAAGACTATCAATCTCCATGGAGAATTACCCCCGGATCCATGACGTGGGTAGTGATCCACAATGACAGATACAATTTGTTCAATACAAAAACTAGAGATTTTGATGATTTTAAAGCTAGAATTAGCACACAAAGAAACTGCAAATAAAATTTTATTGATTATCGTAGGCTGGTTATATTACATTTGAATTCCTTATATGACCAACTTTTCTTCTTCAGTAAGCCAAAAGAAACCAAACAAAACCATAATCCTAATCCATGAAACCAAAGGAGCCCCGTACCTAGTGTTATTGCTTCTTCCATTCCTCTTTCCTACTCTCCTTTTCTCCACACGCTATATCAAAATAACGACGAGAGAGTCAAGGCCTTCTCCACATGGGTAGAGGAATCTAGCCCTCTCTAGGCGTAGATGGGTCGCTTGATTCAAGAGGGTCTCCTCTCCTCTGAAGTAATCTGATTCCGATCCATCAGATTTTCTCCTTTTCAGCTAGAAAATTCCTAAAGAGTGGCACCTATCAAGGCAACGAGCATTTAAATTTATAAAAAAAAATTCAACTTTGCAAATAAGTCATTGATTTCGCAAAGTCATCAAAACTCTTAAGTTGCAAAACTAAAAAAACCATTATATCAGCTAAACTATTATGCCCTACTAATATAATAAAATTGAGTCTCGATGATGATCACGAAAGATAAATGCCATCTTTGCAATAATCCAATTTTTGCTCTTGCTTCAACCATCCCCGTTGCATACCAAAAAAATAGCTCGGTTGGAAAGATCTCAGCTACGACAAGAAAAACAAAAGAAACTAGTCGAATAGTTGCTCTACCCATCCAAGTGTCCTCTCAAACTAATTTTCTAAGCCATTCAATGGAAGTTTGCAGTGATCCGAGAAGTTTCTCGTGTGGATCAGATTTGATCAATTGGTCCATGGCCAATTGCGTCATCCACCTTTTTATCTCTTCCATTGCCTTTCCTTCAAGTTGTGATTCATAACTCTTGGAGGTCCACCTAAAAATCAGAGTAAAAGCGACTCGATGTCGAGATCAGTGGCGGCATGTGAATTGGATATGTCCTTATATTAGGCCTAACTAACCCCTATAGAAAGAAGGGCCTCCTGCTGTCCTCTGCCAAGAAAGGATTGGCGCAGGACTAGGAAGAGAGTAAACCTTCACCTAGATTGTCCGGATAAACACCATAGATTGTCTAGGTGCCGACTATTTCTAATTCTGACTTCTCCATCTCTTGAGTTGGCATGTTGAAGATAAATTTGCAGGTGTTCAACTTTAAGATGTGTCCTATTATCCTCGTTTGGTTAGTGTAATAGACCATCTCATGTTAGTAAATCCAAGATCGGTCAAGCAAGATGTGACATGCATCCATCTCCACCACGTTATTAAACATCCACCGATATTAGACTTTACTAAGCACCATGATGCACTAGGTCTACCATTGTCTTTGCATAAAACATGATGAAAGACATGGGAGCCTTTCATTAACCCACCATGGTAATACATAAGTATCCCACAGGAATAGTGGGACAATGAAACCTAAAAAAGTCAAAACAGGTAGACTTTAAATTAACCCTAATTAATACTCTTTAAATACATTAATAAATAACAAAATAAAATAATTGGGCCCCGACAAATGGGTCTAACATCATCCAAGCCAAAGAGAAACGAGCTGGGCCATCCTCCAGCGCCGATGGCCGTAGACAAGCATGATATGAGGCCCGATGTCCTCATCAACGACCCTTTCTAACAAAATTGCAACAAAGTTACTCGACTCTTAAAAATTATGAAAAATGTGTCCAAAAGTCCAATTATATAATCAGCGTATTGTCAACCATTACTTTAGTTAAGGCCACCAAAGCATTCAAGGAGAGTGATATCATAAACTTTATCACTGTCTCACATCATATTAGGTATCAAAACCAGATAGGATTAATATTATAAATCATATAGTGAATAGTTGCGTACAAAGCTATATATAAAATAGATAAGCATTAAGATTACCAGGTTGTGTGCTTTAGGAGGCATCGGAATACTTTTCTTTGCATTTTCTGATGGAAGACTACTCCGCTTCTTAGGAGATTTCACATTGTCGGTGGATCCTTTTCCACCTCTATCACCAAAGTCATGCTTAGATTTAGAATCCATTTGTTCATGAGTCTTTGCCGGTGATTTTAGCATTGCATCCCTAGGTGTCCATCTTTTTTCCTCATATCTGGCAACTCAAACTTCTTAATCAATAAGAGAACCCTCAAGATTGTACTCAAATAATCTTATTGCGCTTAGAGAATGGATAAAGAAAGTCACTCTAGAAATGACAATAAAATTATTCATAAAACGACAATAAAATTATTCATACTTAGCACGAATGAAATTTTCGATTCCAACTCTGTCATAGTTTGGAGGTAGTTCTGCTTCCCAGTAGCTATTTGCCTTTACATTTCCCATTGCTGCACAAAATCAGAACCCAGAATAGAAAAAAAAATTCAGGCAATTTTCAAAGGTAAGACATTGATATCAACGAAATGCTAGTAACAATTTAAAAAAGCAATCATAAAGAGAAAGGTCAATATTTACTTTGGATAAATGCAACCTGCTCCGGAAGCCATGTGTCCAGTGTCGCAGACCTTACCTATATATAATGCAAGTACTTTGAGAGGGAAATAGGATGCACAAACCCAAAAAATTCTGAAAGATATTAAATTTTAGCTTGATCAGTTGCACAAATGCTCTACATATAAGTTTCATGGACCTGCAAAGCACATCTAGATGATCCAATATGTTTGCCAACTTGGACGATCCAAAATTAGCTCAGGTTGAAGTGTTAATACACTTTATGTAATAATCTAGAGCTCAATCTAAAAAACTCACTTCATGCTCAATCGTTTCCGCTTCTTTCTTTTTTCTTCCTTTCTATATGTGTGTGGAGAGAGAGAGAGAGAGAGAGAGAGAGAGAGGGGGGGGGGGGGGGGGGATCGGTAATAATAACTAGTATATAGCAAAGCAAAGACCATCTCTAATTTACAGCAATTGGCTTAAATTAGTGTCTCTGGTCAGGCACATGCAGAAGAAAACCAAACTGAGATAATCATGTGGTGTTTATCATCCAAAGCATGCCAATGGCTTGGATGTTCAACAATAAATTATCAGAACTTGCTGGGAACTAGAATGATATAAAGGCATGTCAGGTCAATCGTCTAAATGAACATCAGATCGACTCTTACAATAATCTTAAGTCATTATTGACAAAAGAGAGATCAATAATTATAACCAGCAGCCTCAATTACCAGAAATGATTTGATTGGTCAGGTACATGCAGAAGAACTCCTAATCAAACAAATTATTGATGTGATCTTTATCATCAGAAGCACAATATATGTGTCAATGACTTGGAGGGTCAACCAAAAAATTTAAAACTTATTGGGCCCTGACTACAAATACTTTGTAGGTTAATTCTAAATCTGCAAAGAGGAAGCAGGCCTACTCCTACCCAATCTTATATCACAATTGTCAAAAGAAAGATCAATAATTATAACTAGCAGTCTCAATTAGAGAAATTGACTTCGATTAGTGTCTTTGATCAGGCACATGGAAAAGAAACGCAAATCGAACAAGTTATTCATGTGCTATTTATCATCTGAAGCATAATATCCCTGACAATGATAGGAGGGGAAACCACAAAATATCTGAAGTTACCGAGCCTTAGAACAGAGGCTTATCAGATCAATCAAAAGACTACAACTCCACAGATTTAGATTTGTTGTTGCTACTGTATTATTACAATAGAAAAGGCAGCAGCAACTATTCATTGTTAAGCACTTGCTAAGACATAGAACACAATGCTTCAGTTAATAAGTACTGAGTGAAGGAAAAAAATACATATTTACAGCATGTGAAATAGAATTCCTCAGCAGTTGACCTTGAAATATGGAATAGAAAACACAAGAACATAGAGCATATATCAAAGAATATAAGTAGACTTGAGCAGACATTAACTCGAAAGCTACAATTTACCACCTCCCATTGAAGCTAATCTCCCAAAGCATATCTGTAAAATTAAGGAACTAATGGTGCATTTAGCTAGAAGCCATACGACCTTTGATATGTGTACCCCCAAACTTCTATGGATTCCAGAACACTGCATGCATACAAAAATGCCCAAATTTACACTTGCCCATCGCGGACCTCTGCAAGAAGATAAACCAACATTAGACTGAATGAAAAGGTCCTCAATCCTTTGGGGAAAAAAAGGTCAACAAGGTAAACAATAGAAAATAAGAAAACAATCTAAAGGCCACCAACAAAGCACAAACCTCCCTCCTAGTAACCAATGTTGCTTCTGGACGTACGTGTGTCACAATATGAAATGGGTATGAATCGTTGGGTTTGACAACATTTAAGTTTTAAGAAAAAAAACTTTTTCATGGTTAAGAAACTTGATTGTACACCTTTTTCTTAACTTTGCTCCGATATACAATTTTTTAAGAGAATCGATTTTGTTGGTAGAGTTTGCATTTATTTCTTTATGACAAGAGACTGCATTATACTTAAAGGAGAATCGAAAATAAGATTCATAGATGATCCAAAGTTAGACTCTTCAAGATATTTCTCCCAGCTATAGTATTATTGTGTGTTAACTGTAAAGCCTCGCATGTCCACCTCAAATCCATACTTGTATTGTTTCTACACTCACCAACAAAAATTTCTGCACCGTGCGAGAGCATACAGAAGTAGCATAAGCACCACAAGAAGTATGTAGCATGATGAGATGGAAAGCATTTCTTATTTTCTAGTTGGAACTTGGAACTTGGAAGTAGGTCAATTGAGAGAAGTGAATGAAGAAGCGGTATCCTATAATCATGCACTTTGGTCAATAATTTGAGAGTTGAGAAATGATTGGTTTTTTGTTAAGATGGAAGACTGTATAGTTCAGTTAGGTTATATTGCTTGGATATGGCATGGGTATTGCTGTCAGATATCAGTAGATTCAGTACAAGGTGTTGGATTTTTGAAAGTTCTAAAATAGGATTCAACGAGACTATATCCTAAAATAGGATTCGACCATAAAAATAAATTTGGATATGTTCCATATACTTCGCTCATTTCCTGAGTATATATCAATATTTAAAGTAGGTCAAGTGTCGATATGTTTGTTATAAGTATTACCGATACAGCACATAGAGAGCTACAGAACATTTATTATTGACTAATGCATACAATTGATCCTTCAAAATGGAATTTTGTATCAATATTTAAGTCAAGGCCTTCTATGTCACGCAAATTTTTTATTGCATCTTAAATAAATTTAAATTTCTTGGATATGCTTTGGCAATCCAGTGTCATAAGATAACCAATTTAGCTTCTTTGAAAAATACAAAATGGTGTCTGACTATGTCAGTCAACCAGAAAGAAGAATAAATACAGCATAGTATTTAGAAAAGTGTTAAGAGGTTAGGCATCTAGGTTCCTAGTTAGTGCTTAAAGTGTAGAGGACTTTGCATGGTTTGTATAAACAGGCCTTTTGGTTGATCCTGGATGATCACTGGTTTTTTGCTATGGTAGAGAAAAAGCTGTGCAGTTTTCCATAAATATCGGTAAACATGTTGACCAAGGCAATTAGTTTTTCTGAAATTATTGATAGAGAAGAAATTGTTATCCCATGAGTCAGATCGTTATTGTGTTACAAGTGTGAGGAATGTAACTATGGTCTCCTGAAATGGCAGCCAGGTATGATGCATTATCTTCTGGACCCTTAAACTTAATGACACTATATACTTCAACACAAAAAAAGGCAGATTATTTTAACTTACTATTAAGATCCAAAATAATAGAAGCATGTTTCCAAAGTTACCAAAGAATAATTAGTGCAATAAGCACAATTAATTTTACATATAAGGAAAAACTACAGTGTTTACAGGACCAATAAAACCACAATACAGTATTTGCATCAAGCGACATGAAGGCCAACAATAGTTGCATAAGTAATTATACAGCGATCAATATAGATATTAGACACTTACTTCGCTTTGCAATCAGCACATTCCTTGTTCTCTGGCAATTTGAGAAGTCCCTCCAATATCTGCAAAAGGATAGAATAGATTAAAAAAAAGAAGAAAAAAAACATCAAACCATTTGTAGAAAGTAGTAGCAACTTGGACGGATCCATCAATCAAAAGCGACAAAAATGAACCTAGGCTCAATAAATTGGTAGTTGATTGGGGTGCCAATATAAATTTACAGTAGAAAGCGGTTCATGTAAAATGCAAGAATGCAAAGGGTACGCTCAAAATGTGCCTTCTGCCTACAAAAATTCACCAGGTGGTAAGCATCAAGAGACCTAGGCAAATTATGTGTCCTCTTAAAACCTATGCAGGACCTAGGCAAATCCAATGTTAACCTTCTTTAGCCTTTTCAATTGGCATAAGTCACTCGTGTCCCAAATCTTTTGATGATGTCTATCCAATATATATAATATATTTAGATATGTTTATTGCTATGTTATGCTGTAATGATTGAGAAGAGAAGATCATACTTTGAGCAAATATGCTTAAATTTTAGCAAAAGGATGAAAATGAACTTTTTGTTCACCAAAACATGTTTAAATTCACCAACCTTGCAAGTGTTAATATAATCATCAAAACAACCCCAAAGCCAATCCTAGTAGACATAAAACTTCCCTAACCTAAGGCACTACCAAACGAGAAAAAAAAACCGACAAAAATACAACACTAAAGTCTAAACTCCCATTTAAAAAATTGAACATTAAAAATTCTGAAAGTTACAATACCATAAAAATCTAAATAACTTTAAGACTTTTACTAAGTTCGTGGACTCTTGGAGGAAGGGATCTTATTACAAGTAGGACCCATAATCATTGGGGAACCCTGTCATAAGTAGGAATTTTAACTCATTAAGGAATCCTAATTTGAGTAGGTATTCTAGATCAATTAAGAAAACCTTCAAGGGTCCTTATTGAATTGGAATTCTATATAAATATGGAATCATAATTGAAGAAGAAATCCTTTATAACTAAGGAAAACCTTAAAATTTAGTAGAATGAAAACTAAGGAAAGCAAACACATTAATTAAATAAACAAAATGGATGGCTACAAGCCTACAACTCTATGGGAATATTGTGTCATTTTCGCTCTTTGAATAGTGATATGCGCAACACAGGATTCCAATTCCCTATAGGCAATCCAATCCCATCTTGATCGGATAAGACTTAGATGACGATGATGACAGCTAGGATTCACTAAATTCTACATCGATGGATCGTGATGAAACCCTACATGCTCCTGCCTCATCCATTCACATGCAGACTTCAAGCCAAAAAGCATAATATCTCCCACAAACCAGTTTATCCCACAACCTTGAACAACATCACATTATTATGTGACCCTACCTTTTGATATCACACCACAAACTATATTCGGTCTATGAACTTCGGTTCGATCCATGATTTGAATGTTTTCCAAACTTTGATCATCATGCGGATATAGCACCTTTGATATGCCAAATTGTGTAGAGAGATGTTTGGAGAACAACAGACGAAAATACACCAACCATAATGAAATGTGATACAATTAGGTTAGGGTGGTACAAATCAAATCCAATAGGGTATTGGCACATGTCGACTCTTAATGGAGTGTATTGCTATGACATGATTTGACTATTCAAGTTGATATGAATATAGATTGCAACATTGCATTTAAGCTAATTATTGATACCCCGAGTGACTATTTTAGGGGAACGAATCATACTTAGAAAAAAAAATCAATATTGTGAGACGAAATCCTACTCGTCCGATGGCCAGATACTAAACTAACTTTCGATGCTCATAATGAGAATCTCGATGGGATGTCGCTAGCTTTCATACAAGTTTTTGAAGGCCCTTTGCATGATCAGTATCATTGAGTTATTGCCTCCGGAAAGGAAGCGAAAAAACTAAGAGCCTACAACAAGAAGGTAAGAACCAATAGATCAAAGATCGTACCTTTTCAATAACTAAATGATACCCATGAAGAAAAAAAATCTACCATGGAAAATCCTAAAAAAATTTCGAACGAACAATCGAAAAAAAAAATCACGGATCTCCCAATTTCCAGCTTTGCAAAGGCAATTTGCCAAAATAACAAAATGGGTAGCTAAAAATTAGGAATTTATCGTACAGACAGATAGCAGAACGGAAATCCGGGGAAAGAGAATAGACCCTTTTGTGTTTCCAATCGAGCTCTTTGGAAACGGATGCCTTCTCGTTCATGTTGAAATCCCCCGGTCGCTTCCCGGATCTTCTAAAGGAGAGAATTATCCAATTTTAGAAAAATATAAAACTTTGGACGAACGATTCCCCTCTTCTCTCCTCTAGCTCTCTTCCTGCGAAAATCCGATCAACAAATAACAGAAGAGACCAACCCCCCTCTCTCTCTCCACCTCTCTGTCTCTCTCTCAACAAAAAGCTCACCTGGTGAGTACAGGACAGCTAGCCTTTGAGATCCGTAGTTCTATATCGAGGATGTAGATATATCCTCACGTGGCACCCGATCACAGCCGCCCAATCCATCCAGCCATCAGACGGCTGCGATCGGATACCACTTTACTATGTATATACACTAGCTAATGCCCATCACCGTTGGCAAAGCGGAGAGGGAGAACAAGGGGATCGGGGGAGATGAGGGAGAGAGAGAGAGGAGGGGGGCGGGTGGGATGGGTGAGTCTTAGTTGTACACACACACAGAAGAAGAAGAAGGGATGGGTGGATGGGACCGGCTAGAGAGAGAGAGAGAGAGAGAGAGAGAGAGAGAGAGAGAGAGAGAGAGAGAGAGAGAGAGAGGGCCCGATTGGAGAGAGAGGGAGAGAGAGGAGTGGGTGGGCTGGCTAGAGAGAGAGCAGCGGAAGATGACATGGACTTTATTTTTTCGACAGATCAAGGTCATGCTTCTACTGTTTGATTCAACATAATAAAATACACATACAATATAACTTATGGATTATCATCTATATAACATGGCACGGCGGTTTCGTGCTGACTAGACAAAATGGCACAAAAGCTGACTAGACAAAACTCTCTTACGATCACAGCCATTCGTTAGTCTCTCTCCGATCTCTCTTCCTCTCTCTTCCGTCCGTCTCTCTCTCTCTCTCCATAGATGGAAACCATTAAATCCGGGATCAATACAGGGCCAGTCACGCGGTCCGTTTAAACCCGCGACCCATGACCCTCTCTCTCTATATATCCCTCATCGCGATCGATCCCCCCCTTCCACATCTTTCTCTCTCACGCGCGCTCATCACCCCAATTCCTTCCTCCCGCCCGAGCTCGCCCCAAATCCTGCCCCTCATCGTGATCAATACTTACCAAATCCCCCCCTCCCCCCCGAAATCCCGCCGGTCCCCTCTCCAAATCTCTGTATCTCTGCCCGAGCCTGCCAACCTCCGCTCCAAATCTCACTCTCTCACTCTCTCATCACCCCAAATCCCGTGCCCCGCCCGAGCCTGCCCATCTTTGCCCTAAATCCCCCCCCCCCTCTCCAGCCTGCCAAATCCCCCCCTCCAGGAGGGGCGTGAGGGCGGGGCCGTCTTGTGAGGAGACAACGTTGGAGAAGCGGGCGATGTAGTCGGTGATCCGGCGGTGGGTTTCCCCCATGCTAAGGTACGCCATGCCTGGAGCCCGCCGGCGATCTTCCTTTCCGTCACCTGAACAAGGCTAGCGCCCCCGGCAAAAGTGGTGGCGGTCTCCAGCCTGCCAAATCTCCCCCTCCATAATCCGATCTCCATCTCTCTCTCTCTCTCTCTCTCTCTCTCTCTCTCTCTCTCTCTCTCTCTCTCTCTCTCTCTCTCTCTCTCTGCGGTGATGGCGCGGGCATCCGGTCGGAACCAGGAGCGGAGGGCACCGATTCCAGACCAATAGGAGACGAGTCGGCAGCCGTAACTGAGGACCCCACCCCACCACCCAGGTCAGATCCCGTTTTCCCTTTCTTCCCTTTCTTTGTGGTTTGACGACCAGCCCGCCCCTGTGTGCCCTTTCTTTTGCCGCGGCCATGGGGGGATTGTAGCAGCATGAGTTGATATTGGGTTCATGAAAATTTTTCATTACTGATGTCAATTTAGGGTTTCACGAGAGGTTTCACGAGAGAGGATGATGGAGAACGGTTGCTCTTGCACTCAGAATCTTCATCATTGATTCTTTTGTTTTCTTTTTGGTTTTAAACTCAAGCATTATGTTTTTTTTAATGGGATCACTGATTTTTGGGTGTTAAACTCATAGTTTTATTTATTGTATCTCATCTTGACTACTTCTGATGCAGAAGTCGCCACTGAAACATGTTGATCTCCCTCTCTATCTATATGTTCCTGGGTTCTTTAGTTCTTGATTGTACTCATTCAGTAATATCTGTTCTTGAGTTCTTAAGTTCCAATATTTGTTTTTGTTTCATATATGTTTTTTTTTTCAGGCCGCCCTCGACGCCGACCTCTCGCTCGGTGCCGATGCCTAGGAGGCCGACCAGCAGCATGGTTGCCCACCTCTCACCTGCAATCGATGTACCATCTCTTACTGTCTCTTAGATTTCGATTTTTAGTAGTTCTTGAGCAATGCTATTCAATCATATTTTTAGGAGTTCTTTAGCCATGCTTTTTTCTGTTTTTTTTTTCCAGACCGCCCTCCACGTCGACCTCTCACCCACCGCCAATCTACCATCCCCCCTCTCTCCAATTCCACTATTCCAGTACAAAAAAGTGCACTCAGACGGCCGCCTTTGACATGTGTATGAAACCGATATTACATTCCAAACTTGGTATCTCTGTTTTATTAAAAAATTTGGTATCTCTATTTTTTTTTTAAATCTTACTTCACATGTCGATGTGGAATGCATCGAGTCGAGACCGGTGCAGAGAAGTGCTGACCCGGCCTGGGTGATGCTAAAAATATGATTGAATAGCATTACAGAAGAACTACTAAAAATCGGAATCAAAGAGATAGTGAGAGATGGTATCTCGAAGGCGAGGACAATATTTCTCCGTTACATTTCTATTCCAGTAAATTTTGTCATGTAGAAGATTTGGAGTAAGATGATTTAAAATATTCTCCTCCTTTACATTTATATTCCAGTAAAAAATTTATTATTATTATAGGCATCACTTTTTTTTTGTTTGATTTGGTTTTAGAGTTGGTTTCTATTTCAAAAGGGTGTTTCAAGATCTCCTAAAGGAGGACCAAGGAAAGCTGTTTGTACTTCTCTAGATTTGAAAAAACAGATTTCATCACTGATCTGAAAATATTTTAAATCACTGTGGATTCAATGTTTTGTTTTCCAAATAGGAAAAAGCTATGAAAAAAAGGAGGGTTAAGTGTTTTTTAGCTAAACTTCAGGGGGCAAAGTGTAATTTACCCTTTTTTGCAGGGGAGAAAGAGTACTATGAAAGACAGTTTGCAACTTTGAGAACCTTCGAGGAAGTGGACTCTCTAATCATTGGCAATGCAATTGATGAAGATCAAGAAAATGCAGAGCAAGCCCAAACTGAATTTACAATGAAAATCAGGAAGCCTCTCTCTCTCTCTCTCTCTCTCTCTCTCTCAAATCAGTCCTGATCTCTGTTGCTCTCTTTCTCTAAATTTTTTTTGTTTTTGATTTTTTTTTTTTTGAAGGATTGCGATCGGACTCTTGGTATCGACACGCCACAGCCCTTCCGCCGACCCACAGGTAGGAAGCCTCTCTCTATCTCTCAGGTGCGATCCAATTTTTGTTTTTAAATACTGTCA
Source organism: Chamaelirium japonicum (assembly GCA_947650365.1). Classification (NCBI taxonomy): domain Eukaryota; kingdom Viridiplantae; phylum Streptophyta; class Magnoliopsida; order Liliales; family Melanthiaceae; genus Chamaelirium; species Chamaelirium japonicum. Next base: position 27,234,347 of record OX393557.1, on the reverse strand, counting down.
CCGACAAAAAAGGGGAGGGGTTTGATCGGCTCCCCCTCCCCTCTTCTTCTCTGGTGGATCGGCAAAAAGGGGAGGGGGCTGATCTCCTGTACATCCGCAGCCGAGGAGAGCTGTTTTAATATAAAAGTTTGTCTTTTATTTTCTATTTTTTCCTTTAAAAATCAGTTCTTAATATAAAAGTTTGTCTTTTATTTTCCAGTTTTTCCTTTAACGTAAGGGTCTTTGCTCTATATTTTTGGGTGTTAAACTCATAGTTTTATTTATTGTATCTCATCTTGACTACTTCTGATGCAGAGTCGCCACTGAAACATGTTGATCTCCTTAAAAAATGTTATAACTCTCAAAATATTGTTATCTCCCTCGAAATATTATTTACTCTCGAAATATTTTTTTGCCACCCTCGAAATATTTTCACCTGTCTCGAAATATTGTCTTCGCCCTCGAAATCTTTTGCGTGCCGACAGGCACGGGCATTATTTGCTCTTTAAGTTAGCAATATTCTGTTGATGTTTGAGTTGCCTGCATTTATTTGCTCTTTAAGTTGCTGAACAATATTTTAAATGCAGGGGGTACAAAATTTGCGAACTGCTTTGTTTGTAACGAACGCGGGCATTTGAGCAAGAACTGTCCTAAAAATACAAAAGGAATCTATCCAAAGGTATTTTGTATTGTCTTCATCCTTTTAGCATGCTATGTAACCATATAATGCGTTGTCATAGGTGGTTATTTTGGCAGATCATCCAAGTTCTGATATGTTAGTTGTATGTGGTTTTCATTGTTTTACTTTTACATACACGAACAAAAAATATCAACAAGGATACAAAATATCTTAACATATACTACAGAATAGTGAGTATAATAATATTTTGCACAACCTGATTTTTATCAACCTGAATTATTTTACTGCACATTCTAGAAGACTAGAACATATTTTAGGAATCCAATGACAATAAATTGCATTTCGGGCTAAAATAGAAGTAATCAAAATTTTGTTAAAATCAGCATTTCGGGCAAAATCAGTTGTTTTGATTTATTTTGCTGATTTTGCTTATTTCGAACAGCAAATTTGTAAAAAAAAAGAGCAAATTTTATTGGCTTTCTTTGTCTGCATGCAACTGAACCTGAAGGTTCTCTCGATTTCTGCGGCCCGATTGATATGCCTCAATCGGGAAAACCTTCGGGCTTAAAAGCATTGCCACTAACATGCAAAGGGTCTCTCGGTGCACCGCCGAGAGACCCATCTCTTTTATACTTTTTTATAAGAAAACATTCGGGCTAATAGCATTGCCACTGACATTCAAAACCAATCCGAGGTGAGATTTCAACATTGCAAATCTTTTCTTTGAGTATATGTAGGATCTTGATCTTACAAAACCTGGGATTCAGAAAAGTTTTAATACACTTGGGTTTGAAACAACTACTAAAGAAGTTTTGAAGAAAGCAAATAACGGTTTCGTAACATTCAATTCTCACGTTCAAATCATCGACCCTGGATGCTTGAGCCATTGAAGATGAGATGTTGGAGGAAACTGAACCCCTTTAGCCGTCAGTGGCCGGGTTCAACCTCCTGCAACTCTCACCTTCAAAACCCAACAATGGAGCAAGAACAGGTGTTGGAAGACATTTATGAAAGGAAGCATGCAGATTCTGTTTATGGAATTCACTATACAACAGATGTACGATATATATTCTTGCTGTTTTCCCATGTGAAGTGCATGGTCTCGGCAACTTTTACGTTCAAAAAGATGAGAGAGAGAGAGAGAGAGGATTCCCACTAGATGATAACAGTAACACTTCGGCAGTCAAGCGCGCCTGAACTGATGGTAACACACTACCTCGGCTCAGGATTTGCACACTATGTTTTTGTTATGACATCCCTCTCTATTCTTTTTTTTGGCTGATTTTTTTCTTTTGGGGTTTGGATTATCCTTTTATTCGATCGAACATTGAAAGAAAGATAAAGGCAAGCCTTTAAATCTTTAAAGTCTTATTTTTCAGATTTTGCCTATGTTATGCCCGATATCGTTGCGGTCACATTTTGTTGTGGTCACATTTTGTTGGGTTCATATATCATTGTGGTCACATTCTGTATTTAGTGGAATCCAGGGTTAAAATTATAATCATGTCATTGATTTGAACTGGAAAGTTTTGTAGTTTTAGCATTGGCATAGCCATATGAGTCCACAAGTACATAAGGTCAACTCATAAACTTCAAATAAATGGCTCATATTTGATGAGATGCTCATCTATAACAGGGGCAGCTCATGTTCTTTCACCTGTTTGGCATAAAAAGTCTAGGTGCTAGCCTACTAGCCTCACCAAGATCATCCAGATTTCGTCATAATTGTGATTTGTTCATGAAAATTCAGCCGCATAGTTCTATCTCAAATCAATATTAACTTCTTTTTTCCTAAGATCAACAGCAAATTTCTTTTAGTTTGATGAAAATGACATTGTAACATTGGTTTGGGCACTCAATTTTACTGTTATAGCAGGACACTTTGCTGTTGAATTTTGGCTGATTTTTGGAAATGCTGATTTTTGGAATTGTAACCCAAAAATTATAGCAGCACTGTAGCACTGATTTTACTGTTATAGTAGTAGTTTAAAGGTAACCCATTGATGTAAGGCTTTTAAAAATGCTGATTTTTGGAAATGCTGATTTTTGATCGAAATGCTGACTTTAAAGGTGAGCCTTCAAATCCTTTCCGTAAAATCAGTTTTGTGGGATTGTAATTTGATTGTAAAACTTTGTGATGAAAAATTGATCCAAAAAATGTTTAAATCCTATTTTCTTTTTATCTTTGTCTTTCTTTCTTTGTTTTGCTTTTACCCCCTTATTTTTTTTGGTTTGTGCTGTACAACCAAGAATGAGGCATTTTGAGTTTCATATGGTTTCATATTATTCCTCATGTGGTAGGATATACTTTTGTGTGTATAAGAGCATCTCCAGACCTTGCTCAAATTTTTACTCAGATTGAGTAAACATTTGAGTAACAACTCAATCTGATACAGAGCACTCCAGCCCTTGCTGAAATTTGAGTAAAAACTCAATTTGGTATGAGTTTGACCATGGGCTGGAGCTGATTTTGGAGCTTTACTCAGATTTGAGTAAAAACTTCATGAGCAAAAGCTCCAAAAGGTACTTCCAACGGCTTTGTTTTTACTCAAATCTGAGCAAAAGCATTATGTTTTTTTTAATGGGATCACTGATTTTTGGGTGTTAAACTCATAGTTTTATTTATTGTATCTCATCTTGACTACTTCTGATGCAGAAGTCGCCACTGAAACATGTTGATCTCCCTCTCTATCTATATGTTCCTGGGTTCTTTAGTTCTTGATTGTACTCATTCAGTAATATCTGTTCTTGAGTTCTTAAGTTCCAATATTTGTTTTTGTTTCATATATGTTTTTTTTTTCAGGCCGCCCTCGACGCCGACCTCTCGCTCGGTGCCGATGCCTAGGAGGCCGACCAGCAGCATGGTTGCCCACCTCTCACCTGCAATCGATGTACCATCTCTTACTGTCTCTTAGATTTCGATTTTTAGTAGTTCTTGAGCAATGCTATTCAATCATATTTTTAGGAGTTCTTTAGCCATGCTTTTTTCTGTTTTTTTTTTCCAGACCGCCCTCCACGTCGACCTCTCACCCACCGCCAATCTACCATCCCCCCTCTCTCCAATTCCACTATTCCAGTACAAAAAAGTGCACTCAGACGACCGCCTTTGACATGTGTATGAAACCGATATTACATTCCAAACTTGGTATCTCTGTTTTATTAAAAAATTTGGTATCTCTATTTTTTTTTAAAATCTTACTTCACATGTCGATGTGGAATGCATCGAGTCGAGACCGGTGCAGAGAAGTGCTGACCCGGCCTGGGTGATGCTAAAAATATGATTGAATAGCATTACAGAAGAACTACTAAAAATCGGAATCAAAGAGATAGTGAGAGATGGTATCTCGAAGGCGAGGACAATATTTCTCCGTTACATTTCTATTCCAGTAAATTTTGTCATGTAGAAGATTTGGAGTAAGATGATTTAAAATATTCTCCTCCTTTACATTTATATTCCAGTAAAAAATTTATTATTATTATAGGCATCACTTTTTTTTTGTTTGATTTGGTTTTAGAGTTGGTTTCTATTTCAAAAGGGTGTTTCAAGATCTCCTAAAGGAGGACCAAGGAAAGCTGTTTGTACTTCTCTAGATTTGAAAAAACAGATTTCATCACTGATCTGAAAATATTTTAAATCACTGTGGATTCAATGTTTTGTTTTCCAAATAGGAAAAAGCTATGAAAAAAAGGAGGGTTAAGTGTTTTTTAGCTAAACTTCAGGGGGCAAAGTGTAATTTACCCTTTTTTGCAGGGGAGAAAGAGTACTATGAAAGACAGTTTGCAACTTTGAGAACCTTCGAGGAAGTGGACTCTCTAATCATTGGCAATGCAATTGATGAAGATCAAGAAAATGCAGAGCAAGCCCAAACTGAATTTACAATGAAAATCAGGAAGCCTCTCTCTCTCTCTCTCTCTCAAATCAGTCCTGATCTCTGTTGCTCTCTTTCTCTAATTTTTTTTTGTTTTTGATTTTTTTTTTTTTGAAGGATTGCGATCGGACTCTTGGTATCGACACGCCACAGCCCTTCCGCCGACCCACAGGTAGGAAGCCTCTCTCTATCTCTCAGGTGCGATCCAATTTTTGTTTTTAAATACTGTCACCGACAAAAAAGGGGAGGGGTTTGATCGGCTCCCCCTCCCCTCTTCTTCTCTGGTGGATCGGCAAAAAGGGGAGGGGGCTGATCTCCTGTACATCCGCAGCCGAGGAGAGCTGTTTTAATATAAAAGTTTGTCTTTTATTTTCTGTTTTTTCCTTTAAAAATCAGTTCTTAATATAAAAGTTTGTCTTTTATTTTCCAGTTTTTCCTTTAACGTAAGGGTCTTTGCTCTATATTTTTGGGTGTTAAACTCATAGTTTTATTTATTGTATCTCATCTTGACTACTTCTGATGCAGAAGTCGCCACTGAAACATGTTGATCTCCTTAAAAAATGTTATAACTCTCAAAATATTGTTATCTCCCTCGAAATATTATTTACTCTCGAAATATTTTTTTGCCACCCTCGAAATATTTTCACCTGTCTCGAAATATTGTCTTCGCCCTCGAAATCTTTTGCGTGCCGACAGGCACGGGCATTATTTGCTCTTTAAGTTAGCAATATTCTGTTGATGTTTGAGTTGCCTGCATTTATTTGCTCTTTAAGTTGCTGAACAATATTTTAAATGCAGGGGGTACAAAATTTGCGAACTGCTTTGTTTGTAACGAACGCGGGCATTTGAGCAAGAACTGTCCTAAAAATACAAAGGGAATCTATCCAAAGGTATTTTGTATTGTCTTCATCCTTTTAGCATGCTATGTAACCATATAATGCGTTGTCATAGGTGGTTATTTTGGCAGATCATCCAAGTTCTGATATGTTAGTTGTATGTGGTTTTCATTGTTTTACTTTTACATACACGAACAAAAAATATCAACAAGGATACAAAATATCTTAACATATACTACAGAATAGTGAGTATAATAATATTTTGCACAACCTGATTTTTATCAACCTGAATTATTTTACTGCACATTCTAGAAGACTAGAACATATTTTAGGAATCCAATGACAATAAATTGCATTTCGGGCTAAAATAGAAGTAATCAAAATTTTGTTAAAATCAGCATTTCGGGCAAAATCAGTTGTTTTGATTTATTTTGCTGATTTTGCTTATTTCGAACAGCAAATTTGCAAAAAAAAAGAGCAAATTTTATTGGCTTTCTTTGTCTGCATGCAACTGAACCTGAAGGTTCTCTCGATTTCTGCGGCCCGATTGATATGCCTCAATCGGGAAAACCTTCGGGCTTAAAAGCATTGCCACTAACATGCAAAGGGTCTCTCGGTGCACCGCCGAGAGACCCATCTCTTTTATACTTTTTTATAAGAAAACATTCGGGCTAATAGCATTGCCACTGACATTCAAAACCAATCCGAGGTGAGATTTCAACATTGCAAATCTTTTCTTTGAGTGTATGTAGGATCTTTATCTTACAAAACCTGGGATTCAGAAAAGTTTTAATACACCTGGGTTTGAAACAACTACTAAAGAAGTTTTGAAGAAAGCAAATAACGGTTTCGTAACATTCAATTCTCACGTTCAAATCATCGACCCTGGATGCTTGAGCCATTGAAGATGAGATGTTGGAGGAAACTGAACCCCTTTAGCCGTCAGTGGCCGGGTTCAACCTCCTGCAACTCTCACCTTCAAAACCCAACAATGGAGCAAGAACAGGTGTTGGAAGACATTTATGAAAGGAAGCATGCAGATTCTGTTTATGGAATTCACTATACAACAGATGTACGATATATATTCTTGCTGTTTTCCCATGTGAAGTGCATGGTCTCGGCAACTTTTACGTTCAAAAAGATGAGAGAGAGAGAGAGAGAGAGGATTCCCACTAAATGATAACAGTAACACTTCGGCAGTCAAGCGCGCCTGAACTGATGGTAACACACTACCTCGGCTCAGGATTTGCACACTATGTTTTTGTTATGACATCCCTCTCTATTCTTTTTTTTGGCTGATTTTTTTCTTTTGGGGTTTGGATTATCCTTTTATTCGATCGAACATTGAAAGAAAGATAAAGGCAAGCCTTTAAATCTTTAAAGTCTTATTTTTCAGATTTTGCCTATGTTATGCCCGATATCGTTGCGGTCACATTTTGTTGTGGTCACATTTTGTTGGGTTCATATATCATTGTGGTCACATTCTGTATTTAGTGGAATCCAGGGTTAAAATTATAATCATGTCATTGATTTGAACTGGAAAGTTTTGTAGTTTTAGCATTGGCATAGCCATATGAGTCCACAAGTACATAAGGTCAACTCATAAACTTCAAATAAATGGCTCATATTTGATGAGATGCTCATCTATAACAGGGGCAGCTCATGTTCTTTCACCTGTTTGGCATAAAAAGTCTAGGTGCTAGCCTACTAGCCTCACCAAGATCATCCAGATTTCGTCATAATTGTGATTTGTTCATGAAAATTCAGCCGCATAGTTCTATCTCAAATCAATATTAACTTCTTTTTTCCTAAGATCAACAGCAAATTTCTTTTAGTTTGATGAAAATGACATTGTAACATTGGTTTGGGCACTCAATTTTACTGTTATAGCAGGACACTTTGCTGTTGAATTTTGGCTGATTTTTGGAAATGCTGATTTTTGGAATTGTAACCCAAAAATTATAGCAGCACTGTAGCACTGATTTTACTGTTATAGTAGTAGTTTAAAGGTAACCCATTGATGTAAGGCTTTTAAAAATGCTGATTTTTGGAAATGCTGATTTTTGATCGAAATGCTGACCTTAAAGGTGAGCCTTCAAATCCTTTCCGTAAAATCAGTTTTGTGGGATTGTAATTTGATTGTAAAACTTTGTGATGAAAAATTGATCCAAAAAATGTTTAAATCCTATTTTCTTTTTATCTTTGTCTTTCTTTCTTTGTTTTGCTTTTACCCCCTTATTTTTTTTGGTTTGTGCTGTACAACCAAGAATGAGGCATTTTGAGTTTCATATGGTTTCATATTATTCCTCATGTGGTAGGATATACTTTTGTGTGTATAAGAGCATCTCCAGACCTTGCTCAAATTTTTACTCAGATTGAGTAAACATTTGAGTAACAACTCAATCTGATACAGAGCACTCCAGCCCTTGCTGAAATTTGAGTAAAAACTCAATTTGGTATGAGTTTGACCATGGGCTGGAGCTGATTTTGGAGCTTTACTCAGATTTGAGTAAAAACTTCATGAGCAAAAGCTCCAAAAGGTACTTCCAACGGCTTTGTTTTTACTCAAATCTGAGTAAAGGCTCTAAAACCAGCTCCAGCCCTTGCTCAAACTCATAACAAATTGAGTTTTTACTCAAATATGACCAAGGGCTGGAGAGCTCTGTATCAGATTGTGTTTTTACTCAAAATTTTACTCAAATTTGAGTAGATATTTGAATAAGGGCTGGAGATGCTCTAAGTGATCTATTAACTAGATTCTAGCTAGACTTGCACTGGCAGCTGCTTGATAATGATTTTGCCGAAATGCTGATTTTTGCCCGAAATACTGATTTTGCTAATTTTTGACTGAAATGCTGATTTTTGTCCGAAATGCTAATTTTGGCCCAAAATCCAGAAATAGCATCTTAAACCATTTGGTTTGCTGATTTTTTGCCCGAAATGCTGATTTTTTGCCCGAAATGCTGCAATGTCTTTGCACATTCCTTCCATAATGTAGTATCTCTACATATTTAAGTCACGCTCCCATTGTTGACATTTGAAGGATAAATATCACTTATGTCTAGAGAAAGATATTGCAAATTAACTATGCCCATGGCAAGAAGATGTCTCAGGTAGTCTATACTCTATATCCATGACATACACTACTCCATGATGAATAGAAGAAACAAATCTAAAATCTAATTCTGAAAACTAAGAAGATTTCTTCTTAGTTTTCTCCCCCTATTTCTTTGTTTCTTGCTGATCACTCCCAGGAAATTGCATCCATCATAACAATTCAATAATATTTTTAACAGGAAAATCAATATATTATGTTGTACTACAGAGGGCGTATGGGCACGCATGCATTCATGGCTTTCGAGAACAGATGGTATACCGTAGATGCCATGCTTCATCCCATGACGTTCGATACTTCAACGGGAAAAAGAAGACTCATATATATGCGGACGTATGACTCGATTCCTGAGAATGGGTTACAAAAAATTTACACGGAGATACAAAAAAATGGACAAAAGCAGACCATCGTTATCTTCGCCGACCCCGTGAAAAATGAAATTGTACTAATTCGTCGTCTGCATTTGGGTGTTTTAGTATAAATGGAGCTTTGTAATGAAGGGAAAATAAATTGTCACTTTGTTTTAGTATAAATGTTTATCGTCAAGCCTATAATTAAATATACATATGTGGCTTAATTTATACGTCTTGCGTATCATTTTATTGGACTACCATTTTCTTTATTGAAGAAACATTTATATTTTTCTTTCCATATTTCAAAAAAAAAAAAGCACAAACTAAAATTGGTATGATTTATGATATTCTCTTTAGGTGCAACTATGGATATCATGCCCTCACCCCCAAGTACACCGGAATACGTTCTTGCGACCCCTCCAGAGACACTAGCAGTTGGGTGTGACCAAGAGGTGGTGGCCAATGATCAAACTGAACATGAGGACATAACACTTCCAGCCCTATTAAATCAGACCGACGTAGCCTTCCACGCGGTTACCCCGAGTAATGTCGCTTCAAAGGTACGGTGTTAGTCCTTTTTGATATATATATAAATTATATTTGTATTCTTAATCAAGTTTAAATCAAATTTATTGGGTCACTTAGTATAAGCTTTCATATCAAGTTTAAATCGTTTATTGGGTCACTTAGTATACAATACTGGTAAAATAGAAATACAGTTTTATATACTACCTTTAGATACCTTTTATTCAAAAACTAAAATTTAAGTGATATATTTTCTAAAATATGATATATAATGAATCTATTAATAACTGCAATAGGCTTCATATCTTCAAACGGAACGTGAGTTTTTAGAGATTTCAACATTGCAAATAGAGCAACAGAATAAAACAAGAAAGGATCCAAAGATAACGTTCCAGTCACGTTCAACGGGGCAGCTTGCTAGAAGGCAAAGGGAAAAGGAGGAAAGAGCCAAGGGAAAGGCCGTGGCGATAGGACCATTTCACAATTTAGAATTTTCAGCTGAAAATCAAGGGCGACAGAAGAAATCAAGAAAGGATCATGAGACAATGTTTTTGTCACGTTCTGCGGGTCAACTTGCTAGGAGGCAAAGGGAAAAGGAGGAAAGAGCAAAAAGGAATGGCGTGATGATAGTACCATTTGATAATTTAGAATGTCCTGGTGGAAATCTAGAGATATCAGATAACCCTACATGTCATTCACGTTCAGTTAATCAACTTGCTAACATCGAAAGAGAAAGGGAGGGAAGATGCAAGGCAAATGCCGTAGCGATATTATCAGTTGAAAATCTGGAACAACATCCGGTTCTAAATCCCGAGCCACCACTGGTTGAAAATCTGGAACAACACCCGGTTGTAAATCCCGAGCCACCATTGGTTGAAAATCTAGAACTTCAGCTGGTGCCCAACACGTAAGTTGCATATTTTTAACATAGACTTATCATTTATTATTGTCATTATCATTTGTAAGATATAACAAAACCTGTATTGTAAACTTGAACTTAGGAATATGTTATTTGGTATACAGAAATAGAGAACTAGATGCATCTGATGAGGATGAGGACTTGAATGAACCTATATTACATCGAGAACAACTAGATCGTCATTTCCTTGGTCGGATGGATGTCGTGTGCCCCACATGTTCGGCTTTGCATTTTATTGAGGAGCGATTAGCTAAATCCTCTGTGAGGTCACCAAGATTCGGTACGTGCTGTCTTGAAGGGAAGATCAGACTACCGTTGCTTAGAGAGCCACCCCGGCCGATTAAGGATTTGTTCGACGGTGATGATAATCGTTGCAGATCATTCCGGCTCCATGCTCGCGAGTACAATAATGCTAACGCATTCACAAGCCTCGGAGTGCAGAGAGATTCACGTGCTATTAATGGCCGAGGACCTAGACCATTCACGATACATGGCGAACTTCGACACCAAACAGGTGCATTATTGTCGAGACCAGATCAAACGCCTTCGTATGCACAGTTGTATATCTACGATCCAAAACAGGTATTACAATTTCGAGAAAAAAAGAATGAGAAACTCGATCATTACATCTTGCAGATTATACAAGACACTCTTATTGAGTGCAATCCATTCATCGCTAAGTTCAAAAGAGCACACGAATTATTAAGTTCATTAGATAATGAAAGGTCGGATGTTCATGCCTACCTGCATTATTCCAAAACCAACGACCGACGATGCTACAACTTGCCCAGTTCTGATGAGATTGCGGTGGTCCTGCCAGGAGACGGTACAAAATACTCAAAAGTTCGAGACATTAAACTCTACTTGCGTAGTGAACAATCATTAATGACCATCAGTGAGTGTCATCCAGCGTATCTGCCACTCCACTACGTGCTTCTTTTCCCATACGGTGAGCTAGGGTGGCACGAAGGTATGAAGAAATGGGACTTAGTTAGAAATGAGCCAACAAATACAAGACTCACACAGATGGACTACTATTGCTACCGCCTGTTCCAACGACCTCAAGAATACTCAACGATCCTCCGAGCATCTAAGTTGTTCCAAGAGTTTATCGTCGATGCTTGGGCAGCGACGGAGCAGAATAAGATGAACTGGTGCAGAGCCAACCAAACAAAGCTTCGTGCAGAGTTGTATCAAGGCTTGATTGATATTGCCGCACAAGGCCTTGACCCCAATCAAGTCGGAAAAAGGATTCTGCTACCATCCACGCATATCGGAAGTCCACGCCATATGTTTGAGATATTTCAAGACTCCATGGCAATCACGCGGTACAACCATCATCCGGATATATTCCTAACTATGACTACTAATCCAAAATGGGACGAGATTACACAAGAATTGATTGATGGTCAGAAGTCGACAGATCGTCCGGATTTAGTTGCTCGAGTTTTTGAGTTGAAGAGAAAAGCACTTATGAAGGAGATTAAGGTTAACGGGGTTTTCGGCAAGGAAGTTGGTCATGTCTATACTATTGCGTTCCAGAAACGGGGACTACCACATATGCACGCGTTGATATTCCTACGTTCCCAGGATAAGATTCGAAACTCTACGGATGTGGGCAAGGTGGTACGAGCAGAGCTCTCGAGCCATGACGATCCAGATTTGTACCAAACAGTCACCACATGCATGATACATGGGCCTTGCGGTGCCAGGAACAAGACAGCACCCTGCATGGAGAGCGGACGATGCACAAAAAGATATCCACGAGACTTCTGTGATGCAACCACAATGGATCAGGACGGGTATCCCATCTATCGTAGACGCGACACTGATAGCTTCCGTACGCGAGATGACCATCTAATTGATAATCGAGATGTAGTGCCGTATAATCCGTACCTAACAAGAAAGTTCAACTGTCATATAAACGTCGAGGTCTGTGCCGGGTTGCGATGCGTTAAGTACATACATAAATACATCTACAAGGGGCACGATCGGACTACGATTGTTGTAGGAGGGGTGGACGAGATAAAGGATTACCTTGATGCCAGGTACATCGGTCCAACAGAGGCAGCATGGCGGTTGTTCCAACACTCGATGCACGAGAAAATACCAAAAGTCGAGCGACTCGCTATTCATCTACCGGGTGAGCACCGAGTTCTGTTCAATCCGAACTTGGAAATGGAACAAATTCTTCATGATGCCAGTACCCAGAAGTCTACTTTGACTGCTTTCTTTGACTGCTGTGCGGTAAACCAATACGCTTGCAACCTGACATATCAGGAATTCCCGCAATATTTCGTGTGGAATAAGTCGCAAAAGAAATGGACCCAACGAAAATCTGGCTTTGCAATTGGCAGAATGTTCTTTGCAAGTCCTAGCTCCGGCGAGAGGTTTTATATAACATGGCACGACGCTTTCGTGCTGACTAGACAAAATGGCACCAAAGCTGACTAGACAAAACAATTACTGACTAGGCTAATTTATTCAATTGTCTAAGAGAAGATAGCACATGCAGGCTGATAGACCAATAGACCAACCAACAAGCCTCCATTGCCAATCCGATTTAAAAACGGACGGCTGTGATTTCATTCGCCAGTCCCAATCCCAACCGCCAACTAAAGGTCCCATTAATCCCCTTAATATGCCAGCTAAAGATCCCATTAATTCCCATAATATTAAACACGGGCGGCTGTGATTACTCGGTTCAGCACATGCAGGCTGATAGACCAACAGACCAACCAACAAGCGTCCATTGCCAATCTGATTTAAAAACGGACGGCTGTGATTTCGCCAGTCCCAATCCCAACCGCCAGCTAAAGGTCCCATTAATCCCCTTAATATTACAAAGGGGCGACTGTGATTTCTCACCCAGCCCTCCTTTCAGACCCCCGTCCCTCACGGCCCCCCTCCCGCCGAGATGATCGCCCCCCTCCCCCTCGAGCCGCCGCCCTTGCCGGCCCCCTCCCCCTCGAACCGCCCTTCACACCCTCTTTTCCGGCCTCCTTCACACTCTCTTTTCCGGCCGAGTTGATCGCCCCACCTTCACACCCTCTTTGCCGGCCTTAAATCCCGCCGATCATCTCTCATTCCCCTCTCACCTGCTCCCTTTCATTCCCCTCTCTCTCCCACCCCTCTCATCACCTAAATCAAAGTCGTCACCCTTGCGATCCCCCCAAATCCCGCGCCCCCTGCGATCCGCCCAAATCCCCGCTTGCTCCCTCCTTTCCGATCCCGCCTTCCCCCTTCCCTGTGATCCTCCTTCCTTGCGATCATGCCATCCCGCCTTCCCCTCTTCCCTGCGATACCCCAAAATCCCAAGTCCCTTTCACGCACCTAAAATCCTGGCCCCGCCTCCCTTGCAATCCCCCGTGCCAAAAATCCTTGCCGCTTCTTCCCTACTTTCCAAATCGAGCAGACCACGTTCAAATCCTCCCAAATACGGCAGGATCCTGGTATGGAAATTCTTCATTGCCCCCAACCCTTGCACGCACCCCAAACCCTTCAAGAGGCTGTGATTGTGCAGAAGGATGGATCGTGCAGAAGGCATCAACCCCTCCCCGCAACATCGTGCAGAATGCATCGCTCGCTCGCCCCCCGAGCCGCACGCAACCTCTAGGTCCGCCAGGTATGGACTCACACTCTAGCACTCTCTCTATCTTAGTAAGAAAAAAAAATCTTTCTTAATTTTTCTTTCAAAAACTTCAAGGTTCTTTTTTTTTTTTTTTAATTCATCGTGTAGAAGGACACGATCGTACGGCATCGGCCCCTCGCAGACTCGCCCTTGCCGCACACAGCCTCTCCATCCACCAAGTAGGGACTCTCAGAAAATGTTTTTTTTTTTAAATTGTTTTATTAATACAAAAAAAATTTGGGTGAAGAAAATTTTGTGTTGATTGGATAAAGGCATTGACAAAACTAATATGCAAAGGAGTGTGTGCGGGAATTTTGGTGTGTTTTATTCATAAAAGTTTTATTTCTTGCTGATTTTGCTATTTCCGAAAGCAAAACAACCTCATGATTGTTGATTTTTTTTGCAGATTTTTGCAATTTCCGAAATCAAAAAACAATCAAAATCATCGTTGGTGGCAAGGTGATCATCCTGATATCTTTTTGCAGATTTTTGCTGATTTTTTTGCTTATTTTTTTTGCTGATTTTCTTGCTGATTTTTCCTGATTTTTCCGTCATTCTAAAAATAAAACCCTTATGTTAACTGTTTCCTAAAAAAAACTCTAATCGTTGAATAGACGGATCAAAATCAACGCTGATTTTTCCTGATTATTCTATAAAAACTCTAATCGGTGTAAGAAGCTTTCCGGACTATTCTATAAAAACTTTACTTTTCTACTTCACTGCTCTTTCTCTTATACTTTGATTTGCTTATATTTGCATTGGTGACAAAAAAAAATCTTTCTTAATTTTTCATTCAAAAACTTCAAGGTTTTTTTTTTTTTTTTTTTTTTAATTCATCGTGTACAAGGACACTATCGTACGACATCGGCCCCTCGCAGACTCGCCCTTGCCGCACACAGCCTCTCCATCCACCAAGATGATATCTGGATTCTTCATGGTTGCGGCATAGTGTACATCTATTAACAATGCTCACTCATCTTTTCTTCAAGATATCTTGAGTTGCCAACCTATTTAGGACTGATTTCCATGTACAAACATCCATGCGAGGGGGGGGGGGGGGGGTGGGGAGCGACCGGAGTTTTCCAAACAATGTCTCTCCATTCCACATCTTCATCCCTATTCTTATTGCATTCCAGGCAGCAGAAAAGCTGAAAGTGGAGTTTTTTTTTCTGAGGACCTATGAACTTTGCTTTCTGTGCCCTCAAGGTTTAGTCTAATTGCAGAATGCATCGCCCGCTCGCCCCCCGAGCCGCACGCAACCTCTAGGTCCGCCAGGTATGGACTCACACTCTAGCACTCTCTCTATCTTAGTAAGAAAAAAAAATCTTTCTTAATTTTTCTTTTAAAAACTTCAAGGTTCTTTTTTTTTTTTTTTTTAAATTCATCGTGTAGAAGGACACGATCGTACGGCATCGGCCCCTCGCAGACTCGCCCTTGCCGCACACAGCCTCTCCATCCACCAAGTAGGGACTCTCAGAAAATGTTTTTTTTTGAAATTGTTTTATTAATACAAAAAAAATTTGGGTGAAGAAAATTTTGTGTTGATTGGATAAAGGCATTGACAAAACTAATATGCAAAGGAGTGTGTGCGGGAATTTTGGTGTGTTTTATTCATAAAAGTTTTATTTCTTGCTGATTTTGCTATTTCCGAAAGCAAAACAACCTCATGATTGTTGATTTTTTTTGCAGATTTTTGCAATTTCCGAAATCAAAAAACAATCAAAATCATCGTTGGTGGCAAGGTGATCATCCTGATTTCTTTTTGTAGATTTTTGCTGATTTTTTTGCTTATTTTTTTTGCTGATTTTCTTGCTGATTTTTCCTGATTTTTCCGTCATTCTAAAAATAAAACCCTTATGTTAACTGTTTCCTAAAAAAAACTCTAATCGTTGAATAGACGGATCAAAATCAACGCTGATTTTTCCTGATTATTCTATAAAAACTCTAATCGGTGTAAGAAGCTTTCCGGACTATTCTATAAAAACTTTACTTTTCTCCTTCACTGCTCTTTCTCTTATACTTTGATTTGCTTATATTTGCATTGGTGACAAAAAAAAATCTTTCTTAATTTTTCTTTCAAAAACTTCAAGGTTCTTTTTTTTTTTTTTTAATTCATCGTGTACAAGGACACTATCGTACGGCATCGGCCCCTCGCAGACTCGCCCTTGCCGCACACAGCCTCTCCATCCACCAAGATGATATCTGGATTCTTCATGGTTGCTGGCATAGTGTACATCTATTAACAATGCTCACTCATCTTTTCTTCAAGATATCTTGAGTTGCCAACCTATTTAGGACTGATTTCCATGTACAAACATCCATGCGAGGGGGGGGGGGGGGGGGGCGGGGAGCGACCGGAGTTTTCCAAACAATGTCTCTCCATTCCACTTCTTCATCCCTATTCTTATTGCATTCCAGGCAGCAGAAAAGCTGAAAGTGGAGTTTTTTTTCTGAGGACCTATGAACTTTGCTTTCTGTGCCCTCAAGGTTTAGTCTAATTGCTTTGATTCGGTTGAACAACTCCTCCACCTAGTAAATCATAGGTCTCGGGAGTACCCATATGCTATTATGCAGAAAATCAGCACACTGTTGTTCCTACCTACAGAAAGCTAATCTTCCTACCTCCTTTAAATATGTGCCACCGTATATTCCCCCAAGGTTTATTTTATGTTCTAAATTGCAGGCCTATAGAGCAGCTTTTAGTTCCCAAGTAGCAACTATAGTCCACTAATTCTGAGCCTATATGCATCTTTTCTTCCTTCTGCATAGATTTGTTTGTACTGAAGATTCTGATGTTTTTCCTTATCAAATTTTAGGATTGTTATACCTTCTAAGTTCGAGACCCTTAAATTTTGGATTACTGATTGCACCTTCATGTTACCAAAAGCGCGTTCACATTTAATTTTTGTTCTGGAACACTTTAATGTTAGCAATATTCTGTTGATGTTTGAGTTGCCTGCATTTATTTGCTCGATCTTTAAGTTGCTGAACAATATTTTAAATACAGGGGGTACAAAATTTGCGAACTGCTTTGTTTGTAACGACGTGGGCATTTGAGCAAGAACTGCCCTAAAAATACAAAGGGAATCTATCCAAAGGTATTTTGTATTGTCTTCATCCTTTTAGCATGCTATGTAACCATATAATGCGTTGTCATAGGTGGTTATTTTGGCAGATCATCCAAGTTCTGATATGTTAGTTGTATGTGGTTTTCATTGTTTTACTTTTACATACACGAACAAAAAATATCAACAAGGATACAAAATATCTTAACATATACTACAGAATAGTGAGTATAATAATATTTTGCACAACCTGATTTTTATCAACCTGAATTATTTTAGTGCACATTCTAGAAGACTAGAACATATTTTAGGAATCCAATGACAATAAATTGCATTTCGGGCTAAAATAGAAGTAATCAAAATTTTGTTAAAATCAGCATTTCGGGCAAAATCAGTTGTTTTGATTTATTTTGCTGATTTTGCTTATTTCGAACAGCAAATTTGCAAAAAAAAAGAGCAAATTTTATTGGCTTTCTTTGTCTGAATGCAACTGAACCTGAAGGTTCTCCCGATTTCTGCGGCCCGATTGATATGCCTCAATCGGGAAAACCTTCGGGCTTAAAAGCATTGCCACTAACATGCAAAGGGTCTCTCGGTGCACCGCCGAGAGACCCATCTCTTTTATACTTTTTTATAAGAAAACATTCGGGCTTAATAGCATTGCCACTGACATTCAAAACCAATCCGAGGTGAGATTTCAACATTGCAAATCTTTTCTTTGAGTGTATGTAGGATCTTGATCTTACAAAACCTGGGATTCAGAAAAGTTTTAATACACCTGGGTTTGAAACAACTACTAAAGAAGTTTTGAAGAAAGCAAATAACGGTTTCGTAACATTCAATTCTCACGTTCAAATCATCGACCCTGGATGCTTGAGCCATTGAAGATGAGATGTTGGAGGAAACTGAACCCCTTTAGCCGTCAGTGGCCGGGTTCAACCTCCTGCAACTCTCACCTTCAAAACCCAACAATGGAGCAAGAACAGGTGTTGGAAGACATTTATGAAAGGAAGCATGCAGATTCTGTTTATGGAATTCACTATACAACAGATGTACGATATATATTCTTGCTGTTTTCCCATGTGAAGTGCATGGTCTCGGCAACTTTTACGTTCAAAAAGATGAGAGAGAGAGAGAGAGAGAGAGAGAGAGAGGATTCCCACTAGATGATAACAGTAACACTTCGGCAGTCAAGCGCGCCTGAACTGATGGTAACACACTACCTCGGCTCAGGATTTGCACACTATGTTTTTGTTATGACATCCCACTCTATTCTTTTTTTTGGCTGATTTTTTTCTTTTGGGGTTTGGATTATCCTTTTATTCGATCGAACATTGAAAGAAAGATAAAGGCGAGCCTTTAAATCTTTAAAGTCTTATTTTTCAGATTTTGCCTATGTTATGCCCGATATCGTTGCGGTCACATTTTGTTGTGGTCACATTTTGTTGGGTTCATATATCGTTGTGGTCACATTCTGTATTTAGTGGAATCCAGGGTTAAAATTATAATCATGTCATTGATTTGAACTGGAAAGTTTTGTAGTTTTAGCATTGGCATAGCCATATGAGTCCACAAGTACATAAGGTCAACTCATAAACTTCAAATAAATGGCTCATATTTGATGAGATGCTCATCTATAACAGGGGCAGCTCATGTTCTTTCACCTGTTTGGCATAAAAAGTCTAGGTGCTAGCCTACTAGCCTCACCAAGATCATCCAGATTTCGTCATAATTGTGATTTGTTCATGAAAATTCAGCCGCATAGTTCTATCTCAAATCAATATTAACTTCTTTTTTCCTAAGATCAACAGCAAATTTCTTTTAGTTTGATGAAAATGACATTGTAACATTGGTTTGGGCACTCAATTTTACTGTTATAGCAGGACACTTTGCTGTTGAATTTTGGCTGATTTTTGGAAATGCTGATTTTTGGAATTGTAACCCAAAAATTATAGCAGCACTGCAGCACTGATTTTACTGTTATAGTAGTAGTTTAAAGGTAACCCATTGATGTAAGGCTTTTAAAAATGCTGATTTTTGGAAATGCTGATTTTTGATCGAAATGCTGACTTTAAAGGTGAGCCTTCAAATCCTTTCCGTAAAATCAGTTTTGTGGGATTGTAATTTGATTGTAAAACTTTGTGATGAAAAATTGATCCAAAAAATGTTTAAATCCTATTTTCTTTTTATCTTTGTCTTTCTTTCTTTGTTTTGCTTTTACCCCCTTATTTTTTTTGGTTTGTGCTGTACAACCAAGAATGAGGCATTTTGAGTTTCATATGGTTTCATATTATTCCTCATGTGGTAGGATATACTTTTGTGTGTATAAGAGCATCTCCAGACCTTGCTCAAATTTTTACTCAGATTGAGTAAACATTTGAGTAACAACTCAATCTGATACAGAGCACTCCAGCCCTTGCTGAAATTTGAGTAAAAACTCAATTTGGTATGAGTTTGACCATGGGCTGGAGCTGATTTTGGAGCTTTACTCAGATTTGAGTAAAAACTTCATGAGCAAAAGCTCCAAAAGGTACTTCCAACGGCTTTGTTTTTACTCAAATCTGAGTAAAGGCTCTAAAACCAGCTCCAGCCCTTGCTCAAACTCATAACAAATTGAGTTTTTACTCAAATATGACCAAGGGCTGGAGAGCTCTGTATCAGATTGTGTTTTTACTCAAATTTGAGTAGATATTTGAGTAAGGGCTGGAGATGCTCTAAGTGATCTATTAACTAGATTCTAGCTAGACTTGCACTGGCAGCTGCTTGATAATGATTTTGCCGAAATGCTGATTTTTGCCCGAAATACTGATTTTGCTAATTTTTGACCGAAATGCTGATTTTTGTCCGAAATGCTAATTTTGGCCCAAAATCCAGAAATAGCATCTTAAACCATTTGGTTTGCTGATTTTTTGCCCGAAATGCTGATTTTTTGCCCGAAATACTGCAATGTCTTTGCACATTCCCTCCATAATGTAGTATCTCTACATATTTAAGTCACGCTCCCATTGTTGACATTTGAAGGATAAATATCACTTATGTCTAGAGAAAGATATTGCAAATTAACTATGCCCATGGCAAGAAGATGTCTCAGGTAGTCTATACTCTATATCCATGACATACACTACTCCATGATGAATAGAAGAAACAAATCTAAAATCTAATTCTGAAAACTAAGAAGATTTCTTCTTAGTTTTCTCCCCCTATTTCTTTGTTTCTTGCTGATCACTCCCAGGAAATTGCATCCATCATAACAATTCAATAATATTTTTAACAGGAAAATCAATATATTATGTTGTACTACAGAGGGCGTATGGGCACGCATGCATTCATGGCTTTCGAGAACAGATGGTATACCGTAGATGCCATGCTTCATCCCATGACGTTCGATACTTCAACGGGAAAAAGAAGACTCATATATATGCAGACGTATGACTCGATTCCTGAGAATGGGTTACAAAAAATTTACACGGAGATACGAAAAAATGGACAAAAGCAGACCATCGTTATCTTCGCCGACCCCGTGAAAAATGAAATTGTACTAATTCGTCGTCTACATTTGGGTGTTTTAGTATAAATGGAGCTTTGTAATGAAGGGAAAATAAATTGTCACTTTGTTTTAGTATAAATGTTTATCGTCAAGTCTATAATTAAATATACAGATGTGGTTTTCATTGTTTTACTTTTACATACACGAACAAAAAATATCAACAAGGATACAAAATATTTTAACATATACTACAGGCATTACAATTTTATACTACAGCCGAGACAATTTTATACTACAGCCGAGAGACCCATCTCTTTTATACTTTTTTATAAGAAAACATTCGGGCTTAATAGCATTGCCACTGACATTCAAAACCAATCCGAGGTGAGATTTCAACATTGCAAATCTTTTCTTTGAGTGTATGTAGGATCTTGATCTTACAAAACCTGGGATTCAGAAAAGTTTTAATACACCTGGGTTTGAAACAACTACTAAAGAAGTTTTGAAGAAAGCAAATAACGGTTTCGTAACATTCAATTCTCACGTTCAAATCATCGACCCTGGATGCTTGAGCCATTGAAGATGAGATGTTGGAGGAAACTGAACCCCTTTAGCCGTCAGTGGCCGGGTTCAACCTCCTGCAACTCTCACCTTCAAAACCCAACAATGGAGCAAGAACAGGTGTTGGAAGACATTTATGAAAGGAAGCATGCAGATTCTGTTTATGGAATTCACTATACAACAGATGTACGATATATATTCTTGCTGTTTTCCCATGTGAAGTGCATGGTCTCGGCAACTTTTACGTTCAAAAAGATGAGAGAGAGAGAGAGAGAGAGGATTCCCACTAGATGATAACAGTAACACTTCGGCAGTCAAGCGCGCCTGAACTGATGGTAACACACTACCTCGGCTCAGGATTTGCACACTATGTTTTTGTTATGACATCCCTCTCTATTCTTTTTTTTGGCTGATTTTTTTCTTTTGGGGTTTGGATTATCCTTTTATTCGATCGAACATTGAAAGAAAGATAAAGGCGAGCCTTTAAATCTTTAAAGTCTTATTTTTCAGATTTTGCCTATGTTATGCCCGATATCGTTGCGGTCACATTTTGTTGTGGTCACATTTTGTTGGGTTCATATATCGTTGTGGTCACATTCTGTATTTAGTGGAATCCAGGGTTAAAATTATAATCATGTCATTGATTTGAACTGGAAAGTTTTGTAGTTTTAGCATTGGCATAGCCATATGAGTCCACAAGTACATAAGGTCAACTCATAAACTTCAAATAAATGGCTCATATTTGATGAGATGCTCATCTATAACAGGGGCAGCTCATGTTCTTTCACCTGTTTGGCATAAAAAGTCTAGGTGCTAGCCTACTAGCCTCACCAAGATCATCCAGATTTCGTCATAATTGTGATTTGTTCATGAAAATTCAGCCGCATAGTTCTATCTCAAATCAATATTAACTTCTTTTTTCCTAAGATCAACAGCAAATTTCTTTTAGTTTGATGAAAATGACATTGTAACATTGGTTTGGGCACTCAATTTTACTGTTATAGCAGGACACTTTGCTGTTGAATTTTGGCTGATTTTTGGAAATGCTGATTTTTGGAATTGTAACCCAAAAATTATAGCAGCACTGCAGCACTGATTTTACTGTTATAGTAGTAGTTTAAAGGTAACCCATTGATGTAAGGCTTTTAAAAATGCTGATTTTTGGAAATGCTGATTTTTGATCGAAATGCTGACTTTAAAGGTGAGCCTTCAAATCCTTTCCGTAAAATCAGTTTTGTGGGATTGTAATTTGATTGTAAAACTTTGTGATGAAAAATTGATCCAAAAAATGTTTAAATCCTATTTTCTTTTTATCTTTGTCTTTCTTTCTTTGTTTTGCTTTTACCCCCTTATTTTTTTTGGTTTGTGCTGTACAACCAAGAATGAGGCATTTTGAGTTTCATATGGTTTCATATTATTCCTCATGTGGTAGGATATACTTTTGTGTGTATAAGAGCATCTCCAGACCTTGCTCAAATTTTTACTCAGATTGAGTAAACATTTGAGTAACAACTCAATCTGATACAGAGCACTCCAGCCCTTGCTGAAATTTGAGTAAAAACTCAATTTGGTATGAGTTTGACCATGGGCTGGAGCTGATTTTGGAGCTTTACTCAGATTTGAGTAAAAACTTCATGAGCAAAAGCTCCAAAAGGTACTTCCAACGGCTTTGTTTTTACTCAAATCTGAGTAAAGGCTCTAAAACCAGCTCCAGCCCTTGCTCAAACTCATAACAAATTGAGTTTTTACTCAAATATGACCAAGGGCTGGAGAGCTCTGTATCAGATTGTGTTTTTACTCAAATTTGAGTAGATATTTGAGTAAGGGCTGGAGATGCTCTAAGTGATCTATTAACTAGATTCTAGCTAGACTTGCACTGGCAGCTGCTTGATAATGATTTTGCCGAAATGCTGATTTTTGCCCGAAATACTGATTTTGCTAATTTTTGACCGAAATGCTGATTTTTGTCCGAAATGCTAATTTTGGCCCAAAATCCAGAAATAGCATCTTAAACCATTTGGTTTGCTGATTTTTTGCCCGAAATGCTGATTTTTTGCCCGAAATACTGCAATGTCTTTGCACATTCCCTCCATAATGTAGTATCTCTACATATTTAAGTCACGCTCCCATTGTTGACATTTGAAGGATAAATATCACTTATGTCTAGAGAAAGATATTGCAAATTAACTATGCCCATGGCAAGAAGATGTCTCAGGTAGTCTATACTCTATATCCATGACATACACTACTCCATGATGAATAGAAGAAACAAATCTAAAATCTAATTCTGAAAACTAAGAAGATTTCTTCTTAGTTTTCTCCCCCTATTTCTTTGTTTCTTGCTGATCACTCCCAGGAAATTGCATCCATCATAACAATTCAATAATATTTTTAACAGGAAAATCAATATATTATGTTGTACTACAGAGGGCGTATGGGCACGCATGCATTCATGGCTTTCGAGAACAGATGGTATACCGTAGATGCCATGCTTCATCCCATGACGTTCGATACTTCAACGGGAAAAAGAAGACTCATATACATGCAGACGTATGACTCGATTCCTGAGAATGGGTTACAAAAAATTTACACGGAGATACGAAAAAATGGACAAAAGCAGACCATCGTTATCTTCGCCGACCCCGTGAAAAATGAAATTGTACTAATTCGTCGTCTACATTTGGGTGTTTTAGTATAAATGGAGCTTTGTAATGAAGGGAAAATAAATTGTCACTTTGTTTTAGTATAAATATTTATCGTCAAGTCTATAATTAAATATACAGATGTGGCTTAATTTATACGTCTTGCGTTTCATTTTATTGGACTACCATTTTCTTTATTGAAGAAACATTTATATTTTTCTTTCCATATTTCAAAAAAAAAAAGCACAAACTAAAATTGGCACGATTTATGATATTCTCTTTAGGTGCAACTATGGATATCATGCCCTCACCCCCAAGTACACCGGAATACGTTCTTGCGACCCCTCCAGAGACACTAGCAGTTGGGTGTGACCAAGAGGTGGTGGCCAATGATCAAACTGAACATGAGGACATAAAACTTCCAGCCCTATTAAATCAGACCGACGTAGCCTTCCACGCGGTTACCCCGAGTAATGTCGCTTCAAAGGTACGGTGTTAGTCCTTTTTGATATATATATATAAATTATATTTGTATTCTTAATCAAGTTTAAATCAAATTTATTGGGTCACTTAGTATAAGCTTTCATATCAAGTTTAAATCGTTTATTGGGTCACTTAGTATACAATACTGGTAAAATAGAAATACAGTTTTATATACTACCTTTAGATACCTTTTATTCAAAAACTAAAATTTAAGTGATATATTTTCTAAAATATGATATATAATGAATCTATTAATAACTGCAATAGGCTTCATATCTTCAAACGGAACGTGAGTTTTTAGAGATTTCAACATTGCAAATAGAGCAACAGAATAAAACAAGAAAGGATCCGAAGACAACGTTCCAGTCACGTTCAACGGGGCAGCTTGCTAGAAGACAAAGGGAAAAGGAGGAAAGAGCCAAGGGAAAGGCCGTGGCGATAGGACCATTTCACAATTTAGAATTTTCGGCTGAAAATCAAGGGCGACAGAAGAAATCAAGAAAGGATCCTGAGACAATGTTTTTGTCACGTTCTGCGGGTCAACTTGCTAGGAGGCAAAGGGAAAAGGAGGAAAGAGCAAAAAGGAATGGCGTGATGATAGTACCATTTGATAATTTAGAATGTCCTGGTGGAAATCTAGAGATATCAGATAACCCTACATGTCATTCACGTTCAGTTAATCAACTTGCTAACATCGAAAGAGAAAGGGAGGGAAGATGCAAGGCAAATGCCGTAGCGATATTATCAGTTGAAAATCTGGAACAACATCCGGTTCTAAATCCCGAGCCACCACTGGTTGAAAATCTGGAACAACACCCGGTTGTAAATCCCGAGCCACCATTGGTTGAAAATCCAGAACTTCAGCTGGTGCCCAACACGTAAGTTGCATATTTTTAACATAGACTTATCATTTATTATTGTCATTATCATTTGTAAGATATAACAAAACCTGTATTGTAAACTTGAACTTAGGAATATGTTATTTGGTATACAGAAATAGAGAACTAGATGCATCTGATGAGGATGAGGACTTGAATGAACCTATATTACATCGAGAACAACTAGATCGTCATTTCCTTGGTCGGATGGATGTCGTGTGCCCCACATGTTCGGCTTTGCATTTTATTGAGGAGCGATTAGCTAAATCCTCTGTGAGGTCACCAAGATTCGGTACGTGCTGTCTTGAAGGGAAGATCAGACTACCGTTGCTTAGAGAGCCACTCCGGTCGATTAAGGATTTGTTCGACGGTGATGATAATCGTTGCAGATCATTCCGGCTCCATGCTCGCGAGTACAATAATGCTAACGCATTCACAAGCCTCGGAGTGTAGAGAGATTCACGTGCTATTAATGGCCGAGGACCTAGACCATTCATGATACATGGCGAACTTCGACACCAAACAGGTGCATTATTGTCGAGACCAGATCAAACGCCTTCATATGCACAGTTGTATATCTACGATCCAAAACAGGCATTACAATTTCGAGAAAAAAAGAATGAGAAACTCGATCATTACATCTTGCAGATTATACAAGACACTCTTATTGAGTGCAATCCATTCATCGCTAAGTTCAAAAGAGCACACGAATTATTAAGTTCATTAGATAATGAAAGGTCGGATGTTCATGCCTACCTGCATTATTCCAAAACCAACGACCGACGACGCTACAACTTGCCCAGTTCTGATGAGATTGCGGTGGTCCTGCCAGGAGACGGTTCAGAATACTCAAAAGTTCGAGACATTAAACTCTACTTGCGTAGTGAACAATCATTAATGACCATCAGCGAGTGTCATCCAGCGTATCTGCCACTCCACTACGTGCTTCTTTTCCCATACGGTGAGCTAGGGTGGCACGAAGGTATGAAGAAATGGGACACAGTTAGAAATGAGCCAATAAATACAAGACTCACGCAGATGGACTACTATTGCTACCGCCTGTTCCAACGACCTCAAGAATACTCAACGATCCTCCGAGCATCTAAGTTGTTCCAAGAGTTTATCGTCGATGCTTGGGCAGCGACGGAGCAGAATAAGCTGAACTGGTGCAGAGCCAACCAAACAAAGCTTCGTGCAGAGTTGTATCAAGGCTTGACTGATATTGCCGCACAAGGCCTTGACCCCAATCAAGTCGAAAAAAGGATTCTGCTACCATCCACGCATATCGGAAGTCCACGCCATATGTTTGAGATATTTCAAGACTCCATGGCAATCACGCGGTACAACCATCATCCGGATATATTCCTAACTATGACTGCTAATCCAAAATGGGACGAGATTACACAAGAATTGATTGGTGGTCAGAAGTCGACAGATCGTCCGGATTTAGTTGCTCGAGTTTTTGAGTTGAAGAGAAAAGCACTTATGAAGGAGATTAAGGTTAACGGGGTTTTCGGCAAGGAAGTTGGTCATGTCTATACTATTGAGTTCCAGAAACGGGGACTACCACATATGCACGCGTTGATATTCCTACGTTCCCAGGATAAGATTCGAAACTCTACGGATGTGGACAAGGTGGTACGAGCAGAGCTCCCGAGCCGTGACGATCCAGATTTGTACCAAACAGTCACCACATGCATGATACATGGGCCTTGCGGTGCCAGGAACAAGACAGCACCCTGCATGGAGAGCGGACGATGCATAAAAAGATATCCACGAGACTTCTGTGATGCAACCACAATGGATCAGGACGGGTATCCCATCTATCGTAGACGCGGCACTGATAGCTTCCGTACGCGAGATGACCATCTAATTGATAATCGAGATGTAGTGCCGTATAATCCGTACCTAACAAGAAAGTTCAACTGTCATATAAACGTCGAGGTCTGTGCCGGGTTGCGATGCGTTAAGTACATACATAAATACATCTACAAGGGGCACGATCGGACTACGATTGTTGTAGGAGGGGTGGACGAGATAAAGGATTACCTTGATGCCAGGTACATCGGTCCAACAGAGGCAGCATGGCGGTTGTTCCAACACTCGATGCACGAGGAAATACCAAAAGTCGAGCGACTCGCTATTCATCTACCGGGTGAGCATCGAGTTCTGTTCAATCCGAACTTGGAAATGGAACAAATTCTTCATGATGCCAGTACCCAGAAGTCTACTTTGACTGCTTTCTTTGACTGCTGTACGGTAAACCAATACGCTTGCAACCTGACATATCAGGAATTCCTGCAATATTTCGTGTGGAATAAGTCGCAAAAGAAATGGACCCAACGAAAATCTGGCTTTGCAATTGGCAGAATGTTCTTTGCAAGTCCTAGCTCCGGTGAGAGGTTTTATATGCGGCTTTTACTAACCGTCGTTCGAGGCCCAACGTCTTTTGAAAGCTTGCGCACTGTTGACAATGTATTGTACAGCACATTCAAGGCTGCATGCGTCGCGAGAGGATTGCTAGAGGATGATGAAGAGTGGGTCCAGTGTCTTGAAGAGGCATCAGTAATGAATACTGGACACCAATTGAGGCGGCTGTTTGCCGTCATTCTTCTACAGTGCTCGTCGATCGAACCACATACCCTATGGAGGCGATTCCACGAAAACATCTGTGACGACCTGCCCCACAGGATACGCACCTCCTTTATGATCACGGAGCCAAATGAACATCAGGTCGAGGACTACGGACTCTATCTCCTTAATCAGTTGCTTACTGAGTCAGGTAAAAGTCTAGTCGACTTCCCCCAAATGCCAATTCCTACATCAAACTGGTGCAGAGTGCCCGGTAATAGACTAATCATCGAGCACCGGCAACTGCAGCACGAGGCTGAACGGTCTGATCCCCAGGTGAATATCGAAAAGCTGAATGCCTGCCAACGTAGTGCTTTTGAGCGGGTAGTTTCATCGGTCACAGATAACATAGGCACAACGTTCTTCCTAAACGGCGGAGCAGGGACAGGGAAGACTTTCTTATACAATACCTTGGCAACAATGTGTCGAAGTCTTGGTTATATTGTGGTCACTGTCGCATCGTCTGGGATTGCGTCGCTTCTTCTACTAGGCGGGTGGACTGCGCATTCCACGTTCAGCATACCGCTCGATGTCATGGATAATTCGGTATGCGGGTTCAGCAAGCAGTCGATCCAGGCAGAGCTCCTACAACAGGCTAAGCTAATCATATGGGATGAAGTGCCGATGCAGCACAAGTTTTGCGTTGAAACCGTCGATCGGACGCTGCGTGACGTACGTGAGGTTGACAGGCCATTCGGAGGCATCACTGTCGTACTTGGCGGTGACTTTCACCAGATATTGCCGGTGATACCGAAGGGTACACGCGAGCAGATCATTGCCGCTACTCTCCGCCGATCATCAATATGGAAGTATGTACAAGTGCTAACTCTTACAATCAATATGCGACTGGCTTCAGGGAACAATCAAAATGTTGCTTTTGCAGAGTTCTTGCAACAGGTATTGATTAGATTCAATTCCAATAATCAATTTTGATTATTGTTCTATATTATTCGTACGCATTCTCAAAATTCGTATGCATGTCTTACGATATCCCTCATATATTCCAGGTCGGCACAAACCCGCAAGAGGAATTGGAAATACCATCAGAGATGCGCAGGTGCCCCACACTGCATGATCTGATCACCATGGTGTACCCAAACCTGGACGTGATCGAGGTCGTTACGCCACGATACTTGACGGAGCGGATTATACTGTCCGCAAGAAACGACGACGTTGATGTGATCAATCGTGCAGCGTTAGACCAGTTTCCGGGGGAGTCCAAGTGCTACTTCGCAGCAGACTCGATTGCAGAAGACGAAAACAATCGGAATATTACATCCCGATACCCCCTTGAGTTCTTGAACTCACTAAACCCCTCAGGATTACCACCGTTCAAGTTGGAGCTCAAGGTAGGGAGTCCGGTCATACTTCTCAGAAATATCGCTCCGAAAGATGGTCTTTGCAATGGCACACGACTCATGGTGTCCAGATGCACGACGCGGATCATCGAAGCAAGGATTCTAACCGGCGATAAAGCTGGCAACCTGGTTTTCATCCCAAGGATATCCTTGACCCCGTCAAATTCAGAGATCCCAATCAACATGACAAGACGCCAGTTTTTGGTCCGACTAGCGTACACTATGACAATCAACAAGTCTCAGGGACAATCCGTGTCAGTCGTCGGTGTTGATCTACGTACCGTGGTATTCACTCATGGACAACTGTACGTGGCACTCTCACGGTGCACGAATTTTGAATCTGTCAGTGTTCTACTCCCGAAAGAAAGTCCAAACACCACGACAAATATTGTCTACCCAGAGGTTCTGTTGTAAATCAAAGGTAGGAATCGATGCACACACTTTATTTTTAATATTATTCTTCGTGAAAGTACGTTCGATAATTTCTAACTCCATGCATTGTTATATTTCAGGAGTGCTTCATCTGCCACGATACTAGACGAGTGGAATGCCTGAGGACCTACTGCCTGTGTGACTACACCGTCCACACGTAAGGAAATCTCATAACCTGCTGCCTATGTGACTACACCGCCCACTACTGCCTGTGTTTCACACAAATTATTGTTTTCAACAGGTATTGCGTCAAGGACGAGGACTCATCTCCTTCGAAGGGTTGGCTTTGCCCGATGGATAAGGCCATAGTCGATGATTTAGCACACAATGTCGCTTAGAGATAATAGCTTAGAGATATTTCAGATCTCGATCCATAACTCCCCCTCTCCATCTTCCATCTCCATCCCCATTATTGCTTCTACCTTGATTCAGAGATGAATCAATTGTTTTCAAAACGGATTCTGTTTGAGACCTTGCTATTTGAGAATGCCACAGATTCAATTTTGATTTTTTTTTTTTAAAAAAAAATCAGAACTCAACCGGGCATAGAGATGAGTCTTTGTTTTTTGAGAATGAACTCCACCAGGTTTTGATTCTCAAACAGAGTCAATTTGAATGCCATAGATTCTTTTTAAAGACCTTGATGTTCTGATTAAATCATCTGACCTTGCTGTTCTGATTGAATCAATTTGAATGTCACAGATTCTATCTTTGGGTTTTTTTTCTGTTTTTTTTTAGAACTCCACCGTGTATATGGATGTGGCTCTGTTTTTTTATCGAGAATGAACATCTTTGTTTCATCTATAATTCTCTTTTCATGTAAACATCTATATTTGAGAATGATTCTTTGAATGCCACATATTCTGTTTTAGACCTTGCTGTACTCTATTTTTTAATTCATTTTGTAATCAAATTTGGAATCCAATTTTGGTTCCATTCTAAAGAGAGAGTATTCCCTCAATTTTTGGGTTTTAAATCATGCACTTCAACTACAAAGGAAGCTAAGGGAGTTCTATAAGGAGAATAGCATTCAAGTGACTACTTATAGCCCCCTATGAGGTTAGGGTGGCCCAAGTGGCCAAAACCTGGTAATGGAGAATGAGGTGCTCAAAGAGATAGCCAAGGCTAGAGGAAAGACTGACTCAATTGTGGTCTCATTTGTTTTTTGTTTTCCTTTAATTGTACTCAATGGGCCAATACCAAGTGCAGCAATGACTTTTAATGGTGGACATGACATCACACAATTGGACCATGACCAAGTGCAGCAAGGATTTTGAGCGAGTGGAACTTTTAATGGTGATGACCGAGCAACACAGTCACCGTTTAGAGTGAGAGGAACGAGATCACCACTTGCGATCGAAGCCGTAATCTTTGAAGATCTTCCCGATCGAGATCTCATCTCTTCACCGGCTAGCTCCCGCACCACTCGGTGATCTCCCTCTAGCTGGAAAAGAACTGAAGCGTCAACGTCTCCATCCCCCCTCAGCAATTCATTGCCGCTATTTGAGGGATGATCAGAGTTTGCTTGCAAGGTGCACAAGTCAGATATTTTAGATACAAATACTAATGATTGTTCAATGTATGTTGAATTACATGTATGATAGATGTGTAGACCTCAATGTTTTCTTAACCAGTTAATAATTGAAGTTCAGTTATACGTAAAGTTTATGTATGTTTAGTTTTTTGTTTGCTGGTGTTTTTTTCCCTTCAAATACAGTGAAATGCTTTATGAACTTCTTATATTTATGAAGTTATAATGCATCATCATTCCTGGATATTAAGTTAATGAGTTTTGAGGGGTTCTGAACTCAAGGTGGCTGCACATCTCTCAAGTTCTCAACGCATGTTTGCTTAGGCAATCAAGCAGTCATCGCCTAGGTCTGTCAGACTCCTTGAGTACGCTGGTTTATTATTATGTTACTTAATGGATAGTAGGACTTATCTATGGACTCTATACACTGGTTGAGTAAGAAGCAGTTTTCATGAAATTTTTTTTCTGGTTGTGTTGCCAGAATCATCATAATCACTTGGTTTTCTTCTTTTGTATTTTTGGCAAACCAGACCCGACACAATCAGCGGTTGTACAGGTGTGTTGCCATCGAAGGCGGCCTGCTGCAGTGTAGACAGACACGGGCATGCAATTTTGGACCCGAAACGGTTAACCCGACACACGACCCGACTCGAAATTAGGTCCGGGTCAAACGAAATCGGGTCGTAAACGGATCGACACGACGGACCTGTTTAGTAAATGGGTCGGGTCTGGTTTTTGTATCCGACCTATTTAATACCCTTTTAAAAACCAATGGGTTGGGCCAGTATTGCCGTCGAAAGTTTTTTGTTGCCGAATATGGTCAGCTGCATTGTCGCCGAATACGACGATGTGGGTGGTGATGCCCAGGGTGTGTCTTGCCGTCGAAGGCGGTCCGCTTTTTTGTCGACAGCTGTGTTGCCGCCGAAGGCGGCCCGCTGCAGTGCCGACAGCTGTGTTGCCGCCGAAGGCGGCCCGCTGCAGTGCCGACAGGCACGGGCATGCACTAGTCTATATAACATGGCACGGCGCTTTCGTCCTGACTAGACAAGATGGCACCAAAAGCTGACTAGACAAAAAAATTGCTGACTAGATCATGCTGTTAGATTGGGTTGTGAAAGGAGAAGGGCTCATGATCTAGATGTAACGATCGGCTGTGATCATGCATGCCCTACCATCTTCCCCCTTCAACTTTCTTTTTGAATTTCCTCCTAAACTCCATGTTGTCATTGGGTTGTAAAAGGAAACGGATTTAAGGGCTGCTGTGAGAGCCTACTTTTTTTTGGAATAGATTCCCATAAATCCCGTCCTCGCATCATTGCATATCCTTAATATGGCATACCCTTTATATCCTGTAGTCACCAATTCCTTAAATGTTCCATCGTCACCCCAGCGCGACCACCCTCTCCTCCCCTTCCCCTTCCCCTTCCCCTTCCATCACCCACCCCACCCCTCTTTACAGATATGGGAGAAGAGAGAGAAAAGGAAAAAAAAAAGGATGAAACCACCACCGTGCAGCCCCGGCTTCCGCCCGCTGCAACCCAGAGCCACCCATTGACACCCTCCGCTCAACCGAGCTCCCGTCAGCCACTCGCCGAGGCTTCGTCCCGGCTGACCTCGCCTTGCACATCCAGTCACCGCCCAGTCTTCCGCGATCCTACCAGCACCAAAAAGCCTCCTCCCGTTGCCGTCGTGCCTCGACAACCCTCGGGTCGTGCTGCTTGGCCCCGCCCGTGAACGGTGTCGGCCACCGTATCGAATCCGGCCAGCTCGACTACGATTCGTCCGGCTGACAGAGATCCAACAGGGAGGGGACTAATCCAGATCCCCCCTCCCCCGATCTCCTCCGGCAGACCTCGCCTTGCACATCACGAGCAGATGGGGAGGGGCTGGATCCAGATCCCCCCTCCCCTGATCTCCTCCGGCAGATCCATAATCGGGGAGGGGCTGGATCAGATCCCTTTCCCCTGTTTTCTCCTTCTTCGGATCAGGTTCGACGCCGGCATAGCAGGACACCTTGCCTCTCTCTCTCTCTCTCTCTCTCTCTCTCTCTCTCTCTCTCTCTCTCTCTCTCTCTCTCTCTCTACGTTGTAGGGCTACAAATGGAGGTTCATGGAAGGGTCTGCGACTCTCCAACACCACCAAGCTTGGGGATAAAGTCTAGCTTGGGGATAAAGTCTCTTGCTCGATGTGCAGGTATGCCATAACCATCGAAGAGGGTGTCTTGATCGTCGAAGAAGACTTCATCCTCATGAATTACATCTCCAATCACGGCAAAGACCGATGGAACTCTTTTGCTCGATGCGGAAGTACACCATATCCATGCTGTATAATACTCAATCAGTCCATTCTCTCTCTCTCTAACCTCTATTTTCCCTTGACTGATCACAGGTTTAAAGCGAACTGACAAGAGCTGCAGGCTCCGATGGCTCTATTATCTTCACCCCAATATTTGGCACGGTGGGAAAATCGGTAAGAATCACCCACTAGGTTGATCTTTTTTGTACATAAATTTTCGCCCTACTACGGCATTGATTTTCCCATTCAATTAACCCATTGGATTTATGCAGAAGATGGGTGAATGGAGATGTAGGAGACATGAAGGTTTCGAGATGAGATTCCCGAGGTCCGAACCCCTCAGATCTATTTCTAATTATTTTGAGGTTCTGATTTTTGTAGAGGAGGATGAAGGAATGGAGGTGCAGGAGATGAATAGAGCTTTTTTTTTTCTTTTGTTATTTGTTGAATTTTTTCACAAGAGGATGCATGAATGGAGATGCAAGAGACGGAGAGGCTTCGAGATTAGATTCCCAAGGTTTAAACCTCTCAACATGCTGCCTATGTGAGTCGCTTCTTTTTGAGTCTTGAATCATAGGCATTTACAAATTATGAGTGTTGATCAATGGTAATTTCCAATTCATACAATTTCCTGTTAGCAGCTATAAAACGGACTCAGAAAATGTTTTAGTTGTCGACACTTGGTTCCGTCAGGAGGATATTTAATTTGCTAAGTTAGTATAAAAGAATGACTCGCTTCAAAATTTTATATAGGGTGGGCTTACTTTTGCTGTTTCCCCCCTTTGCTGAAAGTGGTATAGTAGTTTGTTTATGTAATTGCAATCTGGAAATTGAAATAAGCTAAAAATAAACCAAACAGATTAAGTTACTGTATTGCACATTCCTTCTCTATTGTTGTAATCCTTTCAATGCTTTCCTACTTTTCATCGTTGCTGATTTTTTCAATGTTTGCCATATTTTTGTGATTTTTTTCCCGTCGATTTAAAAACATTGAAAGAAAGATAAAGGCTTAACTGACTTTTATTGTTGATTATAGCTAGCTTTTGACACATTTAATCAAGCTCACCATTCAGAAAAATCAACTGCACAAACTAAACCGTTATTGCTTTCATTTGGGGTGCTGTAGCATGCCGAAGACGATCGACTTTATAAGATGCATTCAAAAGGTGTCAGCAACAACAGAGCAACTGAAGAGGATGTAGAGGTTGGAACTCCTTTGCTGTTCACTGTATAATTACTCCTTTGCTGTTCACTGTACAATTACTCCGTAAATGTACTGGTTTACATTTGTACGAAGGAGATCTATGTTTTTGTCTACCATTTGTAATTTAGGTGTGGTGCAGTCCTTTTTTCCAGGTTATTCTAACTTGATTCTCCGAATGCAGGAACTGCGGTGACTGTGCACCAAATTTCATAGTAATTGTAGCAAAAAAGGATATATGCATCAAAAATAAAGATACCTGCTATTTCAGAGACACGGGCATTGAGTGTAGCAGTTTTCGTTACTAACAATGCTGATTTATTTTAGTTGGGCGGAAACAATTCTTACTGGTTTCTCTCTCTTATTACATATCAAAATTTGAATTTTGATCGCCCATCATAAAGTGAATCTCTTGGCCATACCTTGACATCCATTGATCACATTATTTTGGATACCTAAGTATATGTGCCATTTATTTTATCCGGTTGTGATAAAAATTGAGATGGAGTTCACTGGTTTGTGGGTTGCTGTCTCCATATATTTTGAACTCATTTTCTCTGTAGGTCCTATGAGATGGATTTGGCTTCTCACTCAGCCTTGGTTCTTAGCTCTTTTCATGGCTTAAAGTTTCCAAATATCTAGGCTTTATACTAAAGACCAATGATTGTACACAATGAGGAGCTCTTATGTAGTGCACCAATGTTTGAGTTCACTTTTTTTGTCCACCAATGGTTGAGTTGTTTATATCCAGTGCAGTGCAGTGTAGTGAGTTCACTTCTTTTGTCTATCCATGTTTGAGTTCTTATATAGTGCAGTGCATGGTTCTGTACAATGTAATTCGTTGGTTCGATTTTCGGTTTGGGCATCACCAAAACTAAAAACAAAACTGAAATTTGTACAATGTAATTCGTTGGTCCGAAGTTCAGAAAGCTTTATCTATGAGCTCCGAAATGGTCAGCTTAAGATCGAAGGCGGCCTGCTGCTTTGCTGACAGGTGTGTTGCCATCGAAGGCGGCCTGCTGTAGTGTAGACAGGCACGGGCATGCAATTTTGGACCCGAAACGGCTAACCCGACACACGACCCGACTCGAAATTAGCAGGTCTGGGTCAAACGAAATCGGGTCGTAAACGGATCGACACGACGGACCCGTTTAGTAAATGGGTCGGATCTGGTTTTTGTATCCGACCTATTTAATACCCTTTTAAAAAACCAATGGGTTGGGCCAGTATTGCCGTCGAAAGTTTTTTGTTGCCGAAGATGGTCAGCTGCATTGTCGCCGAATACGACGGTGTGGGTGGTGATGCCCAGGGTGTGTCTTGCCGTCGAAGGCGGTCCGCTTTTTTGCCGACAACTGTGTTGCCGCCGAAGGCGGCCCGCTGCAGTGCCGACAGGCACGGGCATGCACTAGTGAATTTACCTTACAGGATTTACAATAACTTGTGGAGAAGATTGCAACGAAGAACTTGCTGATGTAGATAGAGATCAAGCCTCGCTTCCCTTAAGTTGCAACTCCTATTCCACGACGCGACTGGCAATGGATGTACTTATGGGAGTCCCCTTCATCTTGCTTTTATCTTCATCCTCTCCGAAAAGACCTTGAAGAAACCATCATCGTGAGAGGGGAGAAAATCAAGTCTTCTCCCTCTCTTTTTTCTTTCTCTCTCTTTCTTCTTCTCTTTTCCTATCACTTTTTCCTCTTCATGGTCGAAAACCTCTTGGATGTGTAGCATGTTAGACGGCTGCCTCCTTCCCTTAAGTCCCTTTTATATGGTTCATTACATCCCTAAGAGAGATAGGGGTGGCCTTCTAGGGTTTTCATAAGAAGGGGAGTCCAATTTGTATCCAATTCAACACATGGAATCCCACCAAACGTGCGAGACCAATCCAGCAAGAGGGGGCCGCCTATACAGCTATACATAGTTGTCATTGGGCGGCTTTTAAGAGTAGAGGGGCACCGCATATAAAATAAGGGCCACACATACAAGTTGACTAATTGATTATTGTTGCGCAGTGGCAATACTGAGCCCGGCATAGAGAAAGGTAGAAGATGCGGATCCACGGCCCTGTGCCATGAATCTCTGAAATGTCAGATCCTATCGGTGCATTCCCATACTGCACTGGTCCGTTACGACACAAGACACGCAGAAATATATATATCTATATATATATATATATATATATATATATATATATATATATATATATATATATATATATATATATATATATATATATATATATATATATATATATATATATATATATAGACAAGAGAGAGGGACACAAGATTTATAGAGGTTCACCCCAAACGGGGCTACGTCCTCTCTCCAGCAATCACCTCCTCCAGGAATCCACTATGAAGAAGATAAACAGGATTACACCTGATGACACTCCATGCCCTCTGAGAAATCCTCACATTTCTCTCCACCACAAAGGCAACCATGCGCATCAACGAAGACTAAACTATCTTCAACATGCGCCAACGGTCCTCCGAAAAAAATCACCAAATAGAGAAGACCAAAACTGAACATGCAACATGATAGATGGAGAAGAAAGCTCTACCTGTTTGTGCGCTCTCTCTCCCACAGATATGACAGATCTGACTGAATGGATCGCACATGGCAATCTCCACAAGAATAACCATCATGGGTTCCACAAAAAGCTATGATCTAGATATTCATCAGTCATGATCTGTCAGATCAATCATCATCGAAGCATCACGGATCTCCCAACGGCCTTGCACTCTTCCTCTTGGACTCGCCCCATTATGGCCTCGGTCTCCGCAACGCGGCCTTGCGCTCCATGGCTCGCCACCATGCCCGAAGGCATCTTCCCCGGAACGGGGATCTTCTCTAGGTTTTCCTCCAAGTAGAATTCCTCCAGAATTGATCACAGAGCACCCACAAAGCGGTGCTCCAACATGGCGTCGTGGTCGCCGTTTGTCGGCTTTTCAATGGCCTGGGGGAGGAGCAAGGCATGCTCTTCCCCCGAGTTCATCTTTTTCGGAAGAAGCTTCACCAAGAGCCGCTGCCTCCGAAATCGATCCTCTCTTCCAAAGGATGATCAAGGATTCAAAAAGATTATATTTCTTAAAACCCTATACCCCTTTATATACTATGGGAATAGGTTACAAGAGCTTAATCCCGGGATTCCTCCAAAATAGGCAGATCTGGAAAGTCCAATCATGCAAGAT
Source organism: Chamaelirium japonicum (assembly GCA_947650365.1). Lineage (NCBI taxonomy): Eukaryota > Viridiplantae > Streptophyta > Magnoliopsida > Liliales > Melanthiaceae > Chamaelirium > Chamaelirium japonicum. Next base: position 27,196,722 of record OX393557.1, on the reverse strand, counting down.
CGGGTCAAACCCGTGTCTGTCAGGCACAGTCGTGCGCACGACCTAGGAAAGTTGTGCGCATGACTAACTGTAGCAAGTCCTGTTTTTTTACTGAAAGATTCGTCGGGAAAGTAGGGCTCCAGGTCGTGCGCACAATGCCTATCGTGCGCATGACCTAAAAGGTTCATGCGCATGACCCATTCGAGGAAGGTTTGACTCGAGCCATCATCAACAATCTCCACCATGGCGATATGTCACAAACCAGACGTCTATTTGTCATCTTCAAAGCACTCTGACAGTGCCAAACGGTACCCTGTCATTATCACGAACCCGCTTCCTGATGGTGCTCGAAAACGACACCCTGACGGTGCCGAATGACTCCTTCTCGGTGTCCTGAACGCGCGTCCTGAAGACGCGCCAAAAGCACTATGTCGGTGCCTGTATTCAAACATGTGCCCTACACCTCTGGCCGTTGTATGCACCCAATTGAATATCGATAGCCGATCATCATCTCCGATGATAGCCTCCATTAACCATTCTCCAGTGGCCATGACGCCCGGAGTCTCCTCCGACGTCCAACAAACTCCACCGAACCGATAGACTTGTGCCAGTGGGCAATCCTATCGGATTTCCGCTCAAGGTCGCAAACATATGGCTCTCCTCTAAATTAGACTATGAGCCAACCGGCTCTCCTCCAAATAGGATTCTGAGCCACACCACAATGCTTAACAATTATTGCAACCCTAAATGATGTGTCATGGCTACTCCTAGTCCAAATAGACAATCATTAAAGATAAATAATTTAATTAGTTAAGAAATTAATTAATTAAATATTTGTCATTATCTCCATGGACAATTATGATAAACCCCTATGCATAGGGGTCATCTCCTTAGTCCAATCAGATGTTGATCCAAGAAAGAGAGAGAGAGAGAGAGAGAGAGAGAGAGAGAGAGAGAGAGAGAGATGGTGTTCTACTCCAACTGTGACACCTGTGGAACCTCCTACATTTTAGGGAAAGTCAATTTAGTCCACCAAATGGACTCTAATGACTTCTTCTAGAATGCCCAAGGGCCAACTTAGTTCATATCCTGAAGGATGGGGTCTACCGGGGTGGACCCACCTGGTGAATCCTAGTCCAACTAAGACTCACTTACTAGAGAGCATCTAAATATGCCACCTAGAATTCCTAATCCAATTATGTAACCTAGGTTAGTGTGTCTTCTAATCCATATATGCAGGGTTTCCTAGTCAACGTGGAATCACCCGCTGCTAGTAAAGCTAATTGCACTATGATTAGGCAGATCCGCCGGTAGAGGTGGCTAAGAGTGGGAATATTCGAGACTTTTATGAACTTGGCTCCAACTGCATGTATGGTAAAAGTCATCTCATGACATAAACCATGAACTAGTAATTATGGTTACAACCACTACTAAGCCGTAGTTGCACTCCGAAGCCATTAAGCTAATTACGCAAGTGCCCTTACCATACAATGTTGCACATGATCCCTTCTAATCTGGTGTCCGTAAAGCTAACTACAATCAGTCCGACTGTCCCTCCCAGTATAACTCACCTATTTGAGTCCTGATTTTTCATTTTCTTATGATCACCATTTTTGTTTGATTGCCTCCGGCATAACTTAGTGATCAACCCTTAATGAGAGTCACCCGAGGGACACCATGTTCCCCTTGGAGAATATAGAATTCCTACAAACTATGTATGTTCGCCAGCATTCAATGCAAGCCATCCAATCTACCCATATTTGGGCCTGTGATAGGCCACACTTATTGGTAGGTAAAAATGACCGACACCGAACCCAGAGTCCATAGCACATCCTATGATTCAGAATCTAGGCAACTAGTAGTAAAGTAACATGTCGTCTTAGGTGACAGTACTTAAGACCATGTATGCTCTCTTGATTCTGTTCAGTGCATTCCAAATGTACCAATAATATCTAACTTAGAATCAATATTCCAATGTTCGAGATAGACCACCTCTCTTTATCAAAAAATCTCTCACATATGGTCTCACATACATGAGTTACCTAAGCTATACCAAAGTGGACTAGTGGATTTTATGCATCTAAGACACTAGAGTTTTTGAGTATTAGTAAAGCATGCTCAATTAGTGTCAGTCATGCTAGAATTGACATATAGGACACACCAATCCCAATAAAAGAGAGGGGATGGAGAGAGAGGGGGCGGTTGGAGAAAGGGGTGTGTGGGCATAGATGGAGAGAAAGGATATATATATATATATATATATATATATATATATATATATATATATATATATATATATATATATATATATATATAGGGAGAGAGAGAGAGAGAGAAATGTTATAATACGGCATGCGGTAAGTACGACACCGTATCACAGCCATTTGATGCACCGCTGCGTGCATCGCATGCACGCAGTGCATGCATCAGACGGTTGCGGTGCAATGCCGCACGTACCACATGCCGCATTATAGCATGCCCCATATATATATATATATATATATATATATATATATATATATATATATATATATATATATATATATATATATATATATATATATATATATATATATATATATATATATATATATATATATATATATATATATATATATATATATATATATATATATAACGAGAGAGAGAGAGAGAGGGTTGTTACAGTGAGTTGTGGGCTGCGGGGGGAAAAGTTGCGGGTATTTTGACCCCCCAAGAAGTTATGGAATTTGATGAAATTTGGTGAGGTTGTTTCCTAAGATAAGATGATCATCCTCACCAATTTTTATCAAATTCCAAAACTTCTAGGGGGGTCAAATGGTCGAAACAATTTCTGTCATCCGCAGTCACCGTTAAAATTGCTTCGACCATTTGACCCCCTAGAAGTTTTGGAATTTGATGAAAATTGGTGAGGATGATCATCTTATCTTAGGTAACAACCTCACCAAATTTCATCAAATTCCATAACTTCTTGGGGGGTCAAAATACCCGCAGCTCACTTTCCCCCCCGGTAGCCCACAGCTCACTGTAAAAGCCACACACACACACACACACACACACACACACACACACACACATATATATATATATATATATATATATATATATATATATATATATATATATATATATATATATATATATATATATATAGGATAACGATCCAGTGAGATAACTCTTCTATGAGATAACTTTGAGAAACCTATCTAAAGGTTTTAGAATTTAATGAAAATTGGTGAGCATGCTCTCAATGGCAAGTTGATCATCCTCACAAAAAATATCAAATTCTAAAACCTCTAGAGGCATCAAATATACAATTCAAATTATTGGTTTTAATAGACGGTCGATAAATCTTCTAACATTCGATGTCCTTAGAGGTTTTAGAATTTGATGATTTTTTGTGAGAATGATCAACTTGCCATAGAGAGCATGCCCGCCAATTTTCATCAAAGTCTAAAACCTCTAGATAGGTTTCTCAAAGTTATCTCATATCTCAGTGGATCGCTACCCTATATTTTATATATATATATATATATATATATATATATATATATATATATATATATATATATATATATATATATATATATATATATATATATATATATATATATATATATATATATATATATCCTTTGTATCGGTTGACTTAGATGAAGCACCGTTTTGGTAGTATCTATGTTGGGATGCGTAGCTTCATACTCTTGCAGGTTAGTCGGTTGTGTTACGACCCGAACCGAACTAACTATGGCGAGGCACGGGAGCATAAGTTCTTACATAACTCAAAAGCATATGCGACGCAGGTGATTTGGTGTACTTAACGTTGCGTCTTTGTATCGGTTGACTTAGGCGAATCACCGTTTTGGTTGAACCTACGTTATGACACATAGCATCATATTGTTGCAGATTAGTCGGTCGTGTCGCAACCCGAACTAAACTAACTATGACATTGAATATAATTTGAATTAGAATTCGATCGAATTTGAAATGAAGGTTATTTTATTGATAACTTGAATGCAGTTACATTTATTGATAGAACATCTTGAGGTGTGACGCATTCCATGCCCTTGGAAGTTGTCGTCCATCGGGTGAGACAAGTCGGTATGAACATTTTATGCATGTTGAATTGATGATGTATGGTCCTTTCCAATTCGGAGTGAACTTACCGCTATCGGGCTCCTTTGTGTTTGGGAAGACCGCTCTAAGGACATGGCCGCGAACATTAAACTGCTTTTAGTGGACCATGCGATCATAAACTGATTTGATCTTTTGTTGGTACACTACACCAAATTCAGGAATTTGGAATGGTCTTATTTTTTTAGGTTGGAACGGCTATAAACCATTCCAAATTAGGGACAGCTTATAACCGTTGCAAATGTTATTGGAACGGTTCCGCCCCATTCCATAGTTGGAACCATACATAACCATTCCAAATTCCAATATATATTGTTCCTATTATTTCAATAGACTGACTATAGGAGTTCAACCCAACTCCGGCTGACTCATTGATCTTAATGGTTCTAGCAAGGGACAGTTGAGAACCCATGGTACATAACTTATGTACAACATGTGTTATTTGAAGTGATCTTGGTAGAGTGTTATTCATTCACGGGATGGGCTAGTCACTTGCCAGGGTGTTTGCCATAGGGTCATAACTATGACTATCACTAGTTCACTGCATATTGGCATGCACAGATTGAGCCATTCTATTAATTGTTGCCACTTGTGAATTGGCAAAATCATAGAGGACTCTTGGAATATAACCCTAGCCGCCAACCGTCATAGTCCCAAACCATTCCCTCCTTTTTATTTTTTTGCATAATTCCCCCCCCCCCTCTTTGGATATAAGTCTACGGTTTTGATTTTTCTGTTCGAGCGCGGGTTTTTTGGGGTGATTTATTCTCCTCCCGGCCTTTCTTTCGAATGGAAATCAAATTAGATCCCCGATATAAGCCTCGCGTCCCGGCAAAAACAAGGGCTTTCCTTCGCCGTCTTTTCCTACGATTGGAATTTAGAAGATGGGCAATACAGAAGGTAAGCGTTGCTCTTGTGGGATTAGGGTTTCGGCTTGCTTGGTTGTATGTTATTCCCCCCTCATCCATCCCTCCATCTCTCTAGGGTCTTTTTCTGATATCAGAATCCTTGTTTGTCAGGTTTTGTAGGCTTGCATCAAGTATCACAGTCTTGGCCTCTCAAGTGGAACTCAGTTCTCCCGCCTAGGTTCTCCCATACACTCGCCACAATCCACTGATTGAGCATGTTACTAACATCCCCTAATCATCTTACAAATTATTTATTTCTTTTCTATGATGGATCTTTGTTATAATTGACAAAATTTTAATTGTATTTCCCTATATGCCATTGAGTTGTTTTTGAGTTTTGAATCCCAATGACTGTATCTTGAATCCATGATTCCATGTCATTCTGTCTGTCCATTGATGTCAGGATTTGAGAACCATGCGTCAACTATGTGTGTGTATATGAATGGGATCCTTGATCATGGTTTGTACGGTTGTTGGCCACCATGAGTTCGTGAGATTGCTGACTACATGTTTATACAAGTTCCCTTCATCTAATGATGTTATTTCCCAAACAGGACTGCAGATGCTAACTGTATGGAATCACTTTTAGGTTATGGTCTACCCTCGTGAACAAAGATTATTCTGGTGAAGGATAAGATTTATGCTTTTTAATTTATCATTTTGTTTCATTGTATGCATTTTTACGGCTTCACTTGAATACAATTTATAGTGAACATTTCTTCTCAAATCTTCACGCTTTAATTTACATTGGTTTGGTTCAGATTGCAACAACTATTAAAATCAATAATTAGCAAAGTTTCAAGAAGGTACACATTGTGTCCAGTTTGCTTATTTCTTTTGTTATATTCTTTAAAACTTATTTCCATATGATCTAACTGATTTAGGGGTGGGAACAGAAATTTCGATTTCGTCTGAAACCGATATGAAATTTTTTGATTTTGGCACCATATAATTCAAACCTAAATTCTGATTTTTGAAAATTTTGAAATGAAATTAGATCGGAATTGGAAGGGTACTGAGTATTCTGAAAATTCCGTTTTCCGATCCAAAAATTTCAAAAACATCTAATCCGAATAAATCCGATTTTTTTTTCTGACCCGATCTAGACCCATCCGATGCAACAATTATTGTGCAGTGTTGGCCCTTGGGCAAAGCCACCAAAGCTATTGCGATCCAAAAATTTTGGAATTTTTCGAACACCTCTATTCCGATCCAATCCATCCGAAAATCAGCCCTAAGCTGATTAATTTTTTTTTTAAGATGTGCACTTTTATTCAGGATTTTCAATTTACCTCATTCGTCTTCTTTAGAAACTTATTTTCTTACAAAAAACATCTATTAAACTTATTTTGGATCGTTCTTTTTTTCATCTTGTTTGAGTTTTTATGAATTTCTCTTATTGTTTTACTAATTTCTAAATTAATTGATTATATGAAATGAGTTTTTCTTGTGTTGGTTTTTTTTTTGGGTACATCAGACATTGATCTTGACGACATGATCTATAGGTCCTCGCTGACCAAGGCTGCAAGCTCGTCAAGGAAACTCCCAGTGACTCTCCTTCTTGTGCTGGTTTTTATGAATACATGCTGAGCATGTGTATATATTTTGTTCATTATTGAAAAGCATTCCCGAATTTTTTCCTAATTCTCTTCAAATTTTTTTGAATTTATTTGAATGGAATGAACTAACCCTTCATCAAATAGGTCTTGAATCTGAGCATTTTATTAACTTCAAATGAGATTGTTGTACCCTCAAAAATCAAATATTACATCACCCTCGTGAGCATTCATCAAACATTCAACAAAAAAATTTAATACCATTCCATAGCAAGCAACATTGATGGCTAATTTCTAGATTGTTCAACATTTTCAATTTATCTCATTCATGACACTATTTGTTGAATATTACAAAGCAGTTGTGAGCATTAACCAAACATTCAACAAAGAATTTTAATTCTATTCGTTAACAAGCGTCATTGATGGTTACATTTAAACATGTATATCATGTGTTGTATGTCTCTTATCTGCAATTAGTTCGTATTAATACTTATCTTAGAATCGGAGTGTAATAAATTTTATATTGTTTATATTTAAATGGTGGAATGTAGATTATGTGATCACTTTTGATATTTTGCAGGATGTTATTGCCAATTAGCAAAGAGTGGATGAAATCACCGAATAGATTAAGTTCGTTGTATATGTATGGGGTCGCTCAGTTTCTGGAATTTGTTGTGAAGAATGGTAGTGGGCAAAAACTCTTTTCGTGCCCATGTACTAAATGTCGAAATGGGAAGGGAATAGTTGATATTGAAACAATCTTCTTTCATTTGATTAGTAAAGGTATAGATCAGGCATACACTGTCTGGTATTTCCATGGCGAAAAAGATTCAGTTGAAGAGAAACCACAATCAGTCATTGAATGTGGTGATTAACTGAATGGTGATTTTGAATATCCCAGGATGGAGGACCTTGTCAATGATGCTTTTGAAATGCATGATGGAAAAGCCAATCATTTAGCGGATGATAATGTCCGAAATAAAGACGGCCATGGAGGAGCCCCTGATATTGCTATTGATAGTCAAACCCATGAAGGTAAGAAGTTCAAATCTCTTCAAGAAAATGCAAAACAGCCTTTGTACCCTTCTTGTCCGAAAGATCAGACAACATTGTATGCTATTGTCCGTCTAAATAATATTAAGACACGACATGGTTGGTCAGATAATAGTGTCGCTCGATTACCTATGTTTCTTAAGAAGTTGTTGCCAGAAGGGAACACACTGCCAGCAAAGTATCCTGAGATGAAGAATATCATCAAAGAATTGGGAATGCATTATGAGGTAATTCATGTATGCAGGAATGACTGTATTTTATATAGGAATGAACATCAAGATAAACATATTTGTCCAATATGCAAAGCACCCAGATATAAGATAGACAAAATACCAAATAAGAAATGTGCTAAAGTACCACAAAAGGTTTTGAGACATTTTCCTTTAATTCCAAGGTTGAAGAGACTGTATAGTATACCATGGATAGCTAAGGAAATGACTTGGCACTTTCGAGCAAAATCTGTTTCAAATGTTATGCGACATCATGTTGATTCTTCAGTTTGGAAATCTGTAAATAGTAAATGGCCAGAATTTGCTGCTGAAGGGCGCAATGTTCGCCTTGGAATAGCAACTGATGGTTTCAATCCATTTAATAGTCTCAATAGTACTTACAGTTGTTGGCCGGTGATCATAGTGCTTTATAATCTCCCCCCTTCGATGTGCATGAAAAGGGAGTTCTCAATATTATCCTTGTTGATATCTGGGCCAAAGGCACCGAGTAAGGACATTGACGTCTTCTTACAACCACTAATAGATGAGTTGAAGCAATTATGGTCTGAAGGAGTAACAACATATGACTCGTTTACTAAAACTAACTTTAATTTGAAAGCTATATTGTTATGGGCGATTCATGATTTTCCAGCATATGGTACTTTATCAGGTTGCATAACACATGGTTACAAAGCTATCCAGTTTGTGCCGAGGAAACTGACTCTGAACGTCTTCAGAACAGCAAAAAGATCTGCTATCGGGGTCATCGAAAATTTCTTCCTATCAATCACAAGTTCAGGTATGATAAGGCAAACTTTAATAAAAAGGTAGAAGTTCGTCGACCTCCACAACGATTGTCTGGTTCAGAAGTTGAGCAGAAGCTAGTTAGCATCAAGATGAAAATGGGTAAAGGTAAAGTGCTAGTTGATAGAAAACCTAAAAGCAGAGATGATGAAGATGTTGAGAATATTTCCACTAATACTGCATGGTATAGAAGGTCCATCCTATTTGATCTACCGTACTGGAAGGAACATACAGTCCGACATAACTTAGACGTCATGCACGCTGAAAAGAATATCACTGAGCATATTATATTGACGATCCTTGATATCAAAGATAAAACAAAAGATGGAACAAATGTACGTAAGGATATGAAGACCATGGACATTAAAGAAAAGTTGTGGTTGATTGAAGATGCAGATTCCAGAAAAACGATAAAACCAAAGGCAGCATTCTGTTTGAGTAAAGACAAAAAACAATTATTTTGTCGTACCTTAAAGGACTTAAAGGTCCCTACAAGATTTTCCTCTAAGTTGGGTAATAATGTTAATATTCAAACCCTTGAAGTGAAAGGACTCAAGTCGCATGATTACCATGTAATTATGCAACATTTGCTTCCAGTGTTGCTTCAACATGCATATTCAAAGCACAAGGATTTACAAAAAGCTATTGAACGGATAATTGTATTTTTGAATGTGTTGTGCTCAAAGGTGATAGAGAGAGATACTTTTATGTTAACAAACAAATGTTTAGTTGAGGCAATATGTGTCTTGGAAAAATATTTTCCACCCTCATTTTCTGTTATCAGCATCCATCTTGTTGTGCATCTAGCTGAGGAAGCTTTGGCTTGCGGTCCAATCAGATATCGTTGGATGTTTCCTTTTGAACGGTATGCTTCTAATCTTTTTTGTCTATATTGAGAGTTGCTATGGCAAAACTTTCTCTTATTCTAAAATGTTATTTCATTCAACAGATTGATGAAAACGTACAAGGGATACGTGCGTAATTATGCACGCATTGAAGGGTGTATTGCAGAAGGGTACATAGTAGAGGAATCTACACTCTACTGCATGGAGTATATGCCTGATGCAAATGACGGAAATCACAAACATACTCATGAAACCTTTCTAGATGAAAATGTTGATTGCGCAGACGAGGTCTTTGGAAAAAGAAAAAGATATTCAGTTAACCCAAGTACAATTTGCACAAGTGCGAAAATGGGTCTTGCATTGCTACGAGGGAGTGGATGAATGGAAAGAGTATGTACAAGTTTAGATAAAAATTACTGCATAGAGTAGTCACTAAACAAACAATTTTAGATGTATCTAATAGTGTGTTTATAACTAGTGTAGGAAGTATGATGCATATTTTGGAATCCACTATTAGGCAAAAAAAAAAGACGAGTACATTGAAGTATAGAGAGGAGGGTTTTATCCCGTGGCTGTGTCAGAAGGTAATTTGAATCAAAGTACTTCCTTATCTAATTGTGCACATATTAATTATTTTCAAACTTTAATTTATTTTATGTTTTCATTTACAGTTACTACTTACAAATGATGTGAAATCAACACTATGGCGGCTAGTGAATGGACCACAATTCAAGGCACAATCGTATGTGACGTATCGCGCTAATGGTTTCATATTCTCTCCAAGGGAATATGAGGCCAACCTAACAACACAATCCATGACTGCCATTACTAAATTCAGAGTGAGCGAAAAAGATAAAAATTACAAGGAAGCTAAGACGACGTATTATGGAGTTGTGAGTCAAATAATCGAGCTGGACTATATAGACTTCAGTCAGACGGTTTTCTATTGTGATTGTGTGAGAGTGGAGGACAAGACAAATGACTGTAAAGTCGATCCAAACTCAAATTTAGTATTGGTAAATTTAGAGAAGTTCAAAAGCAAAGACAAAATTGAAGATGAGCCATTCATTCTTGTGTCTGAAGCGAGTCAAGTATTCTACTCAAAGGATCTCATAAATGATGGATGGTCTGTCGTTTTACATACACCAAAGAGGTTGACTACAAGGGTGGACGAGCTTGAGAACCCTACTGTGTTCCAATCTGCTTTTAATGACAACAAAAATTTAGAAAATCTTCTAAAGGAACTAGAATAAATATATATTTGAATCACATCTTATTGTTTTTTGTTGACAGTTGTAGGTAAATGTATTGGAATCCTTAATTTTTCTTCTTTCTTATATTTTTTAATTTATTGTTCATCACTATGCTTTTATACATGCTAAAAAACAATAGAAATATGCATTAACAACAATCAAAAGTTCCATAATTCCACAAAAAGTAGTAGAAATCTGTATTAACATTTCAAAATCAGTAGCACCCTACACTATCTATCAAAATCTGGACCATACAGTAGAAATTTACACTAATAGCAGAACTTCAGCAACCCAAAATCTGCACTATCAGCCCGTAAGCACTTCACATTTGAAGAATAAGTTGTAGCCTTATTAATATTTAATTTTTTTTATTCACACGCTGTAGTCTTATTATGCAGAACACTGAGATGACATATAATATTTTATTTTTTTGTAGTGTAGTTATAGAAATTATATTGAGTAAACATATTTATTTCAACTTTATTGTTGTAGACATATTAAGGTTGCACTTGATCTTTAATATTATAAACATATTTGGCTACAATGTCTGAAGCAAGTAATAATTCTGTTGTGGATGGTTCAACGAGATCATCATTCCAGCAACGTATCAAACTCGATTTTAATGTATAAGGTATAGCGGTGGGAAAAAACTCCACAAAACTGAGTTCGTGGATTGACAAACTTGTTTGAACTTACATTCCGATTAGCTACAAAAGCTGGAAGAATGTGCCAGAAAATTACAAAGATGACATATGGAATGCCCTATTGGTAAGACATCAATAATTATATTTGTTATTTGCATTCACACGATACAATACTTATTTCAATTTCTCTTTCAGAAAGAATATGATATACCGGAGTATTGTAGGAAAAAGTGTGAACTTTCCATGCCTGCTGATTTTAGGAAACATAAGAACAAGCTGCTTAAATGTTATTATGATCCATTACCAACACACGAGGAAAGATTAGCTAGTATTCCTCCAAATATTAGGCTCGAGGATTGGCGATCATTTTGTGAGAGGGAGGCTACACCTGATGCTCATCATATAAGAAAAAAAAATAAGGAGAATAGGTCGAAGTTGGCCAATACACATACCAGCGGACGTCTCGGACTTGCTAGAGTAGAGGAAAATATGGTATGCATTAATAGGCACAAGAATTAAAAATTCTAAATAATTTATAAGATCAAGATCAACATTGACTTCCATGCTAATAATAAAGATCTAAAATCTTTAATGCATTACAGAAGAAACAACGTGCTGATCCTATGTAGCCTATACCACGTGCTATATTATGGATGGAAACCCATACTAAAAAGGATGGAACCATTCCAGAGGGTGTCGCTCCATATATGGTGAGTTGGTTACTATATACAAGGTGTGTGACTTTTAGAAATAAGGTATCGATATTCATAATTTTGCATGCTTATGTAATATTGCAGGTCGCCATCAAGAATATTGTTGAAAGTCAATCTGAGGAAGTTACTTGCTCGCAATCAATTCTCAATGATCCCTTATCCAAAGTTTTCGGTAAGGATACAAAGGGGGGTTTTCGTGGTGTTGGGACCACAGTTTCAAGAACTCAGATTGAGTCTTCTGCTCCTGCACTAGTCATTATTGCTTCTGTCCAATCTGAAAATAAAGAATGAAAATCACATATTAATAGAGTGGATTCAACTTTGCAAGATATTGTTATGGAAATGCGGGAAATAAATGTTTGATACTTTTGCATCACTTTTTTTTTAAATTTACTTTTAGTTAGAAGGCGTACTAGATCTTCAGTAACTCTATCAATTATTGATATTGAACTATATGACAGGCTTTACATCATGGACAAACTGGGACCCAAGGTACAACTCCATATATGGCTGCTACTGAAGGTGCCTCTAATTCAAATCCAGATTTTGTTTCAGCCCCACCATATGTTGAGAGGCCATGTGAACTACTTAACTGGGCTTCTGAAGTTGTTGGTGCCGGAAGAGTATTCAAAGATCAAACACAGGGAATTGGGCATGGGCGCATCCTAAAGGATACAGAGGAGAAGGTGGTTCTAGATAGGATTCTTGCTCTAGAAGAAAACGTATACTTAGGAAGCCAAGATGGTGCAACAAACGTGGAGGATATCGGTGTCGGGGGTGTGTTGGTGTGGCCAAAGTTATTTATTAGATATGAATAGGTTTACTTAGAAAGCAAAGTTATTTTTGTTATGGATTTGTAAAAACTTCATAGCTTTATATCTTTATTTCAAACCACTCTTCTTGTTTGATTAACTGAAAAACTTTTTACCTATCATATGCAAATTTTGGTTTTGTTTAGATTTTTTGGGTGTATGGTATTCAAGCTTTATATTTTTGTCTTTCAAAATGCATCTATGAGTAAATGTTTGGAAGAGATTCAATGCTCTAATAAATTTTACCTATCATATGAGAGGGTTGCAACAGAGATTTGTTCAATTCTGCATTCCGGTTTTGCAACAGAGATTTGTCATGATTTGCTGTAGAATTTAGAAGAGGGTGAGTGATTGGATGTAAATATTGCAGCCACAAATGATGCTCACAAGGGGGTGCAGAATTCTGTAGTGCAGACTTGTGCTTAGAGTCTTGTTGTTTCGAGAGTGTTGGATGAGGATATTGATGTTGAGACTATTGTGCTTATAGATGCTGATTCTTTGAAGGAATCGGATGCCCAAGCGATGTTCAATCTGTATATCTTGTAGAGTAAAATTCTGGTTCCAGGTAATTCCTGCTCTCTCCTTTTCTTTTGAAGGATAATAAAATATGGATTCAAGTTTGATTTTTGATTGTTCTGATTGATCACTCGGGCCTACATACCAAATTTGTCGGAGGAGCCATGGAGCCAAAGGAAATGTAGCTTGCGGCATCCTATGATTTCATGGGGAACTACAAAGCATGGGCAGGATGGAGACCGAAGGGGAAGCAATCATTATCAAGCTCTCCATCTCACAATCAGAGGTTTGTAGTGGTAGAGGTCTACTCTTCTAAGTCAGTATTTATTGATCAATTTGGAATACATATGTTGTTGTGGATCTCCTATTACAGGTTGAAAGGAAATCAGCTAAGTTTGTTAGGTCTCAAATAGACCACTAAAAGGAGTTGATCATGATCAAGTGGGCTAGAGAAACACTCTACATTATTAAGATCTGGAGCTGTTAAGACTCTACTAAAGCATCAACATAAGCTGAATTATATTCTAAATCAGTTGTGCTGAGGTAATGTGTTATTGAAGATAATGTATATATTTTGAATCCATAGTTTCTAGCCCATCTAGAGCTCCTTACTTTCAGACAACAGGAAAGTTGCACTATATGATTTCTACCTCCATTGTTGTTTATCACCATCTCAACTCTACTTCCAAATCTTTAAAAATTCTAAGCTTTGTTTACATTATCCTGCAGGTCTACGGGCTTCATCGATTGTGCTGAGTTCAAAAGCTACTAATGAACGAGATGAAGAACTCAAAGCTAAAGAGAGAATGGAATACGGATGCATATGAACACCTTGACCAATTTTGAACGGAATACGGACGGAATACGGATGCATGTGATCATGATCTCATTTCCATGTCATTGTTGATGGATTCAATTAGTTAAGACATTGATTGATGTTGGATTCTTTTTTATTTAATAGATGCATGGGAGATAAAATGATATATTATATCAAGTTGTTTTATGATTTTTGATTCTAAAGTTGTTTGGTGGTATGTGATTCACTAAAATTGCTTCTCATCGGGATTTTTCCCTGTAAATTTGCTCTTAATTAGACATAATTTGGTATTGCTTTTGAGGAATTATGTTTTTGAGATCTCTATCAAATTGTGTACATTATTTCTTGTACAATAAGGTTGATACCAGTTTAATTATTCAAAATCGTCCAAAAAAAAGAACAATCTAAAAAAATATCATCTAATTTTTTTTTACTATAAATTTAAATACCGAAACGGTTTATTACTGTTCCTCTATATAAAAAAAGAACGGTTATTGTGTGTTCCTATTCTAGCAATAGAAACGGTTCATAAACTTTACTGTAACTAAAGTAAATATTTATATAAAAATTGACAAGCATGATTTAAAACTGTTCTTGTTTTATTTTAGGAACGGTTATAGACCATTCCCGTTTTTAATAATAGGAACAGTTATGAACTATTCCTATGCGTCCAAATTGGAACAATTATGAACCGTTCCAATTGAAAAAGAACATACGTTTAAATAACGATTTTTAATTGTTCCAAAAGCTATTTAGAACGGTTCATAACCATTCCTAATTGACTGTTTTGGTGTAGTGGTAAGTGGCGATATGCAATGATGCTTGGTCATAGAGTTTATCTGCTTGGTCAAGGTCGTTGACGCAAAGCGCCTCGTTGATTCTTGATTGTATAGCTTGAGTCTTGTGAGTTCGGCATATTGCTTATGTAGATAGAATTGCTTTTGACCCGTAAGTCAGATAGAAGGACGAGAATCCAGTCGATCGATGAGGCATGGTCTGATAACCCCACAGGATCTCAGAAAGGATCTTCTTCCACAATCTCTTCTTGTCATCTAACTTCTTCTTGAGCGTGCCAAGGATGTCTCTGTTTGAGGCTTCGATTTGACCATTGCATTGATGATACCTCGGGTAATGCCCCGGTATTTTACGGATTAATTCAACCCATATAACACTGGGGTGTTAGAAGTAAAACTTGATATAAATTAAATTTCATCAAATATAGAAATTAACTGAGCCTCTTATTCAATAATATAAGGGTTTGATACATTTCTTGAAAAATAAAAGCCTAAGATTTATTTGCAACATCAACGCTTCATATCTCTGCTCCCACATCCTCATAGTATGGTGTGTAGAGCGGATCTTCAACTCCCTCCGGTTCATTCTCCATTCACTCCTCACCTTCTTCTTGTCCTGTAGGGTTCATAACACCTGTAGGGGGGTGAGTCTAATCCACTGACTCACCTAATAACTTAGTTTTATTCATGCTAAGATATATGTACTGAAGAAGCAGTGAACATGACTATGAATAGTAAATAAAAAAAACACTAATCACCCGATTCCCTTTTTGACCTAAGCCAGGGTAAGAATCTCAAGCCTTACCCGGGTACTTTTTGTTCGCAACAAGGCTAGCCCCACACCTAGGTTCTTTTAGTCATCAGACTAGGCTAGCCCCACACCTAGGTTACTTTTTGGCCTCAGCCAGGGCTAGACCCATACCCAGGTTACTTTTTGGCCTCAATCAGGGCTAGACCCACACCCAGATTACTTTTTGGCCTCAGTCAGGGCTAGACCCACACCCAAATAAGTGATCACATATCTCAAAATTTACAAGTCCATAGTAATATACCGTTATTCGATATCATACACTTAGCATGAATAACTCAGTTTAGTCCCCTACCTGAAGCATCAAAGAATCTTTCTTCTGATAAGGATGCCTTAGAAAGCTCACAACCTGAAATATATTACTATATTTTGTTAGTTTTTACCATAATTTTTATATGGATTCGCCGGAAATGAATTCCGATGAGGACTCCTTATATTTGTTTACTTAAACTACTTTATTTAATAGATTTTATTATTTAGGGGTATTTTGGTCATTTCTAAAATACTTTGAATTTATACTTATAGAGTTTTTTATTCTGAAACTGTGGCCATAGACGGAACTCAATTCGGAGTTTGTTTGCTCCCGGTATGGCCAAAATAGTCGGCATTGACGGAATTTAAATGGGTGGTCTGCCTTTAGTAAAAAGGTCATGTTGCTTTTAGTAATAACGGTTCAGTCAACAAAGGCAGAGTCGTTTTATCATAGTTTAATTTGTGCTTATTGGGTTTCGGCCCACGGTGTTTAATGGGCTTAATGGGCTTCGGCCCACAGTATTTAATAGGCTTCGGCCCACAGTATTTAATGATAAAAAAAACTTATTGGGTATAGGGGCTGACCGGCGGCGGGCGGCGACCGGCGGAGGGAGGCAGCGGACGGCGGTTGGGGACGGAGGTTTTGTAGGTGGTGGTTGGGTGGGCACGGATATCAAGGTGGGGCTTGGGTGAAAAAATCTATTGTAGAGGGGCGGTTTATATAGGTCTTTCGGGAATACCAAAAGTCCCAGGGCCTTAAATGAAAAACAGCCCATTACTGTTTCAGCTATGCGACTGTTTCCGTTCGATCGGAAATGAAAGGTCTACGGTTTAGATGTCTTTTGGTCTCCCCCCTTTACTATAATAATTACTTTTCTGATGTTTAGATAGAAAAGCTTTAAGGGTTTTCTGGTTAGAGGAAAAAGAGTTAAAATTCTGTGATAGGTCCCTGGTTCGAAACCTTACATTGACTATTTTTTTCTTTAATTTTTAAATGCTCTATACGTGCTCAAAACGTAAAAGTTTGTATAGGTTTTTTGATTGTTTCGACCAGACGGACGCAATGGCGCAGTCCGATTTTTATTTTGAATTTTTTTATCAAAAATTCTTATTATATAGATTTAAATTATTAACTTATTTTGGGATGTTACACCTCGGGATATAATAGAAAAGTTTGATCTTATAGCTTTAATAGAACTCTTGGAATTTATACGAGTTGAACTGAGCTCCGTTGTTAGCAACGAGTCTTTTGTGTTGTTCCAAACCTCGCTTGTCTCTCGAAAGAGAGGCAAGACCTCGATCCACTTTGTGAAGTAGTCGGTAGCGAAGAGTAAATACTTCTTCTTACTAGAAGACGGGAGAAAAGGATTAAGAAAATTCAATCCCCATTAATGGAATGGCCAAGGACTTATCAGAGGATGGAGCTTATCTGTAAGAAGATAGATCGCCCGGGCATGCCATTTACAGGGTTTGTATTAATTTCTAAATGAATAAGCATACATCCTTGGCCATAGTAGGCCAGTAGTAGCCTTGAAGCTTGATTTTTCTTTTAAGAGATCTGCCGCCGGAGTGGTTGTTGTAGGCTCCGACATAAATACTGGCCAAGATCGCTTCTACTTGATTAGGACCAATGCACTTGAGATGCACTCCACCATGAGACTGAAAGTAGAGGTCGTCTTCCTGAAGGCGGTAGTGAGAAAGTTTTCACTGTAGTCGTCTTGCTTGAATTGGATCTTCAAGCATCCTGTTATACTTGAAGAAGTCAAAGATTGGTTGTTTCCAATCTGACTGACCGTTGGCTAGGACAAAAGCGAGGGTCGGCTGTCTCCAACTATCATTTTTTTTCTCTGTAGTGACTATGTCATGATGCTTAAGGCTGGCCTTAGGCATCTCTTGTTATTCGGTATGAATTTGACATTGATTGATTGGATCTCCTAGGACTGAGGCAACGTTGGCGAGGGCGAGGGCGTCAGCTTCACGATTCTTCACTCTCAGTATCTAGATGAATCTGACATTTGTGAATTGCTGCTCGAGGCATTGCACAAAGGCCAGGTAGTGTTGCATCATCTCTCCTCGTGCTACGTAATCCCCATTGATCTGCTTGATCACCAACTAGAAGTCACTGTAGACAGTGAGGTGATCTACCCCCCAGCACTCGAGCAATCTCCAATCCAGAGATGAGAGCTTCGTACTCGATTTTGTTATTGGTGGCGTTAAATTCAAGGAGAATGAACTTTTGAAGATGATAGAGTTCGGGGATATCATAACTATCCCAATTCCCGAACTGATTATGCTCGAAGCTCCATTGGTATAAAGTCTTTATCGCGTGGCTATCATTATGGTAGCTTAGGGCTCGAACTGGAGGCCTCAGGGCCTGGATTGACACATTGCTTGTCGTTGCCGTCGAGGTGCATCTATGGGTCATCTTCGAGAGCAACTGGATCCTTGACGGGGAAGTTAGCGAGGAAGTCAGCTATGGTTTGCCCTTTGACGGAGACACGAGGCTCGAACTGAACACCAAGCAAACTTATCTCGATTACCCACTTGGTCATCCGATTGGCTCAACTTGCTTAATATCGATGATGTCTTTGAGAGGGTGCTCAAACATGACGATAACCAAGTATGATATGAAATAGAGGTTGAGTCGCTGAGTGGCAGTCAACAGGGCTAAGGCGACTTTCTCAGTTCTTGAGTAGTGAGTCTCGGCCGGTAGAAGGGTGTGACTGATGTAGTAGACGGGGCATTCAATTGCATCTTTTCTGCTGACCAGGACTGTGCTAATGGCTTGATCAGTGACGACGAGGTAGATCCAGAGTGGTTCTCCTGGTAGTGGCGTGATTAGGATAGGAGCCCTAGCAAGATAGAATTTGATGCTTTGAAAGGCTTGTTCGCAAGCTGTGTCCCATCCTGAGGTGTTTGCTTTGCAAAGCTTATGGAAGAATGGTTTGCTCTTATCCGAAGACTTAGAGATGAATCGGTTGAGCGCTGCCAGTCTTCCCATGAGGCATTGAACCTCCTTCTGATTGGAAGGCGATGACATTTCAAGGATTGTTTGAATTTGGTCTGGATTTGCTTCGATGCCCTCCTAGTCACCAAATGATCCAGAAATTTGCTAGATTGCACTTCGAAGGCGTATTTGGCTTGATTCATCTTTATGTGATACTTCTTCAGGATTTGAAAAGTTTCGGAGAGATCGGAGATGTGATCCGTTCGATTTCGACTCTTGGTAAATAGGTCATCGATATAGACTTGGCCGATATGCTCTGTGAACATCTTTGTGACTAGTATTTGATAAGTTGACCATGTTTTCTTGAGACTAAAGGGCATAACGTTATAGCAGTTGAGACCTCTGTCTGTCACAAAGCATATCTTCTCCTGATTATCTGGATGTAGGGGGATTTGATTATAGCCTGAGTATCTATCCATGAAAGATAATAGCTCGTGCCTAACGGTGGCGTCGACGAATATATCCTTGGCATGAGAAACAGATCTTTGGGACAAGCTTTTGTTGAGGTTGGTGAAGTCGATGTAGACTCTTATCTTCTCATTCTTCTTTGGGATGACGACAATATTCGAGATTCAAATTGGGTACTCTACTTCACGAATGATGCCTACCGCGAGTAGCTTGTCGATCTCTTCTCGAACTGCAGTCAGCCGTTCTGGCTTGATTATTTGAGGCTTATGCTTGACTACGTTAGCCCCTTCCTTGATAGTGAGTCAATGACATGCGTCATTATGGATTGATCCAGGGCATATCTTCGAAGCTCCAAGCAAACACATCGATGTTAGATTTGAGGAATGATATCATGTCTTGTGCTTCTGTATCGCTTAGACTGGTATCGATGAATGTTTTCCAAGGGAGATCACCGTTGCCAATGTCTACTCGAACAATCTTCTCGATTGAAGGTGAAGCCTCCCACTCCGTTGGTGCAGGCTTGGGCAGCGGAGGCTTCCTTGATTTCTATCTGGTCGAGAGACCAGCTTCATCGCCCGAACGCTTCACCAGTGTTGCATTGGGCATTGGTCGAATCCGTGCAGCCGCGCCTTTGCATAATCTGCTCGTCTGTTGACTCCCTCAAATATACCTGATGCCCTCTCTAGTTAGGAACTTGAGGAGTTGGTTAAGAGGAGGAGACAGTGCTAATCTGGTAGAGAAATGATCTGCCCAAGATGGCGTTGTAGTTTGATGTTCCTTCGATGATGGCGAAGCAAATGGAGGCTCACATCTCTCTGCTTATATCAAGCATGAACCTTGTCTCTTCCATTATTATATGTTATGTTCCCCATTGAATCCGATAATGATAGTGGAGACTATGTCAAGGCGCTCGTACTTGTGACCGAGCTGCTTGAAGCAGTCAGAGAACATGATGTGGAGTGCAAACTCCGTTGAGGACTTGGTCGGTGAAGATAGTTGCAGGCTAAGGGAGACCTTTAATTGGCTTCTTGATTCAAGACTCCTCGACTTGAGCCACCGTGTGCACGTAGTGGACATGTCGCACTTGGCGTTCGACTTCCTTCTAAGTCAGAGTCTGGTGGCGGAGATTGTCGTGAATTCCGTAAATCTCCACCCGAATGACGATAGGGGTCGATTGACGCACGACCAAGAGGATCCAACACATCTCCTTCTTTCTCTGAGAAAGGAAAGGAGGAGGAAGTGAATTGTTTATTTGGACGATTTCTGCCTTGAACTCCTGGAGGCGGCCTTCCTGCAAAAGGTCCTCTAGGTGATACTTTAGGTGGTAGCACCGGATAATAGGATGGCCATGGAACCGATAGAAGTCACAGTAAACAGACTTGTCCTCCGTCTGTTTGGTGCCAGGGTCAAGAAGGCGAGGCCACCTGAGGTAGTCCTCGTGTTGGATTTGTTTGAGGATGTTGTGGATGGGCAATTTCTAATCAGTGAATGTGGTCCTCTGAGGCTTTGCGGGTCTATTGCATGCCCGCTTCGGCCTCTTGGAGGCTCCACCTTCTTTAGTCTGAGCATTGTGAGCTCGAGCTGCTCATCGTGCCGGTTCTTTATTTGAAGGATGCTTCTTAAGATCACGTCCCTTGCACGTAACTTTTTTATCCTCCACTTCTATCTTTCTTTGGATTCGATCAAACAATGCTCCGAGAGAGGCAGATGGATTGCAGATGAGGTCATTGTAGATATGAAGGTCATAGCGTAAGGTGTTCTGGAACGCGAGCATGACGGCTTCATCGTCGAGGTGACGCCCCGGAGAGCATTGTATGCTTGTTATGGAATCTCTGAGTAAACTCTCAGAGGGTTTCGTCCGAACCCATCTGGAGTCGGTAGAGAGAGTCGAGCTTTTTTTCTAGCTTGAGGTTCAATTGGTAGTGTTGAACAAAAAAGTCTGCCAGGTCTTGGAACCAACTCACGGATCCCGTCGGGAGGTGGTGATACCAGTCGAGCGACATATCGTCCAGATTTCCCCCAAAGGTGCGGTATAGAACCTAGTTATCGTGATCATGGGGTGTCAATGCCTGCTTGAAGGCGAGGATGTGCAGTGTCGGATCTCCCGTCAGGTAATTATACTTTGGGAGAATAGGGGTCCTCTAGCTCCAAGGTAAATGAGCGAGGAGAATTTGCTAATGAAGCGGCCCTTCAGAGGGCGTGGTTGTTCCGACAATCACCTCATTGGTCAGAGAGGTGTATCGGAAGAAAAGGAGGCAGCGAGGGCGTCGGAGTCCCTTTCGTTGTTCGATGCTCTGCGTTGCAATATTACTGGATCCTGGGGTGGCACTCATCGTTCTGAGCATCCCTTACGACGTAAGAAAACGGAGGATGACTCAGAGTCGAGAGGCTCAGGATGACAAGCAGACTCATTGAGACGCTCCCAGACCATTGGTCTAGGAGGAATGGGTGAGGGTCCTCTCAATAGGGATTCGAGGGACCAACGAGAGGTGTCGACGATGGAACGTCAAGAAGGAGCGGGAGACGGGTCACCGGTCTGTGGACGTCTGATCCAGCGTTGATACCAGCAGCTGTCTGAGGGAGGTTAGTTCTTGCTTCGATGGCGATCCGTCAGAGGGAGTCTCTCAATCATGAAAAGCAATGTTCTGCTTCATGAGAGTGAGGAGTTGGAAATCCTCTAGCTAGATCTAGTATGTCGCTTGGGGATCGACAGTGGGTGAGACATACGCTTTTCCTAGGCGTTGAGGAGTTGCGTCGGCAAGCTGAGGAAACTATCGAGGTTGAACTTGAGCAGCGCGGTCGACTGATCGATGACTCCTCGAGTCTATAACCGGTTGTTGCTCAGGGCGTTAGCTCATCACATACCTACGACTCATTGAACAAGTCATAGGATGTTGAATATTTGGATGTATGTTACTTCCCTCTGGTTGATCCACGGGTCATTTCTTCACCATTCAGGTATAGAGATGGAGATAGACGGATTGCTCAAGTAATCGGTGGTTACTATTTGATCAAAGGAGTTGGGAAGCCTGGAGGTCGCAAGTCGATAGGAAATGATTCCATAGACTGCACCAAACTATGGGAGGAAATTACGGTTGTCGTACGATCTCCCTCTAAAAGTCAATTGAGGGTTGTCTTCGAGTGTGAAGCACAATGGAGTGTGATGCCTATGTCTCCGTGCGGTAAGAAGCAACCTTTGAATCCACTAACTCTGAAAAAATAGAGCTACTCTCGACAGGCCGGGAGTGCTTGTACAAGTAAACAGATGGTGGAATAGGCTTAACTAGAGTCTGATCATTAGAAGACTTAGAAAGCTATGGAAAATAAAAAGTGGAAGGTGGAATAATGATATCTGGTCTGGAATATTTACATGATTTGTTATTTATAAAGTTTTGGAAATATTTGGGATTTTGGTAAATATCTGGGGGAGTTTACTAGGCCCTATACCACTATTATGGGCCCCAGGTAGGACTAGCGGGTCCCACTGTCATCTCTGTGAACCCTGGATTGGGCCGATGGGTCCCACCATTGTTTTCGCTAGCCCCAGGCAGGGCTGCTGGGTCCCACCGTCAGGTGTTAGCCAGATTTTGCACCCACAATGTCATAACCTACCTGTCAGGATTGTTGGGCGGTCAATCACTGACACATCCCCAAGGGATTTAGAGCTTCAAAAGGGGAAGATTAAGGATGAAAAGGAGGAAGGAGGGTGTCAAAAAGGGATCGTCCTAGGTGGGGACGACCAGATGAGGGTTGGTTGACTGGAGATTAGGGATGGAAGATAATTTGAAAAAGAATAGTTATTTTATGAGGTGCTTGCGTTAAACAGTTGGGTGCTTGAAAAAAGACACGTTCTATCTGTAACCCCTAGTTTAAGCTTAGCACACGTCCAATTTTAATTTTTTTTATACCTCAATTGCCCTCATCCCTAACCTTTAGCCAATCCTCACCTCTCAACCCCAACTCCGCCTCCATCCTCTCCTCGTCACCTTTTCCTATTTCGCGCCTAGCCTTCGTTGGCCTTTCTCCTCCCTTCATTTTCCCCACGATGAAACGCTAGGGCACCGTCGACAAGCAATTGTAGACATGTGTCTCGGGTTTTTGCACGTTGAAGATGGAGGAGGAGAAGAAAAGATGAAGAGAAAGAGGAAGAGGAAGAGGAAGGAGGCTGACGGAGTAGGCCAGATGTGGCGTCGGAAACAAGGCGGTGAGGAGGGCATGATGGGAGAGGGATGAGGCCGACATCGTAGGTGAGGGTTGGCTAGAGGTTAGGGGTGAGGCATTTCAGGAATATTGAAGGTGCCAATACGAAAAAATGGAGAGTTGACGATAAGCCATTTATAGAAGATGTTTTTAAGCACCAATCCCGATAATAGTTTTATTTGATCTCCAACCCCTCCGCACATATTCAATTCGATCTAAGATTCACACTGTTACACTATCAAACAAAATACTTCAGTTGGACAAAAACCCTCTTCTGAGTTAAACGAAATACTATAGTTGGCCAAAAATCCTCTTTTGGGTTAAACAAATTAATTCACGACAAAATCCGATGATTTCAGTTGCGTTGGAATCCTCATCGCATCCTCTATAACTTTATTGGATCCGATCATAATTAAAATTATGATAAATCTTTTTTTCCATATAAAGAAAGCTATTCAACTATAATTTTGTATATAATTTTTGTACAAACTCATGTCCTAGCTATCAATTGCACTAAGCTTTGAATGAGAAATTATACTTTGTCTCAACTAGATGATTATGATATGAGTGTGGACAATGATATATGTATAAAATTTAATTTCGGCTCGGACATGCTTTTCGTTTTGGATTTTGACTAAAATACTATATTTAATTGATTTTTTATACATTCATGAATATATTATATGAAGAAAAAAATTTAGAAGCAATATGCAATTAAAAAATATATAATTGTTACTATTGCAACCTAATTGATACTCAAATTATATTCAATTGATACTCTAAACTATATGAATACAAGTAATGTTTGTTTTTTTGAGTAATTTTTACTTAGTCATGTTTGTTTATTATTTTTTATAATTTTAATTTTTTATAACAAGTCAGAAACAATCTGAATAAAAAAAAACATAATTATTAATATTGCAACTCAATTGATACTCTAATTGTCTTCAATTGATACTCTGAATTATATGAACACAAGTAATACTTTATATAGTTTAATTTGATTTTTAAAACATATGGATACTGACAATAGGTAATATAAAAATTCACACAAATATAAATATACTATCAAAAAGATAATCTTTACTAAATTATAATTAACACTCTACGTTTTTGAATTGATGCTTTATAATTCTAGTAAGTATACAATGCTTTATAGTATAATTTTTTTTTATATTTAAGTGATTTTGCACTCATGCATGTCTAAATTTATAAAGACAAAATTTAAAAATAATCTACAAAAAAATAACCAAATTATTACTTTTGCAACCCAATTGATATTTTAACTATGTTTAATAAATATTCTAAATTATATGAAGACAAACAATACTTGTTATATTGAGTGATTTTCACTTAATCATGTTTGGTTTGTTATTTCTTATATATTTTATTTTTTATTGCAATTCAGAAGCAATCTACACCAAAAATATATAATTGATATTCTGGTTGTGTTCAATTGATACGTTCAACAATATGAGGACAAGTAATGCTTCGTCATGTAATGTTTTTTAAAACGTATGGAGAATGATAATATGCAATATAAAAATTCACACAAATTTGTACATATATACAATGAAAAAAAGAATCGCACCAGGCGGTCGGCCGTTTTTCCAAACTTGCTCAGTAGGTGAAGGTCTTGGTGCGCAGCCACGAGCGGCTGCACCTTGGCGGTGGCGCCGCCCGGTGACCCTAACTCCCCAGGCGGTGTCACACGGTGCTTATGCTGGCTTAAGAGCCCGATGTACTCATTGACGTGGGGGTGGGGTGAAGCTGTAGAGGACATAGCGGCGGAAGAGGCAGCCGGTGTCGACGTAAATAGGGCCTTGGAGTTCATCGAGGGCGTGCATGTTGCTGTCGAAGAAGATGGTGTTGTGGTTGGTATAGCGGTCGGAGGGGTTGATGCCTTCGAAATGTTAGGGAAACTGGATGTAGCATATGCAGTTGCCGCTGCGGTCCATCATAAAGCACATGCCCTCCCGGATGGCCATCGAGTTGTAAATATAATGGTCGCAATCGAAGTTGAGGATGAAGGGACTATTGGAGAGGACGGTGGATGCGCGGACCAGAGCATTCATGGCCCCAACTTTCTTGTTGTGGTCGTACCCCGTCCGCGTCTCCCGGAATTTACCCATCGTTGAAGACGATGGGCATGTCGAGTGGCGGCCGTGGTATAAGCAGCGCACCAGGCGGCCAGCTGTTCTTCACCAATGGGTGGTCGGTGAGTTGGTGCCCCTAGAACTTCGTGATGGGTATAGAGTCTGTCAGCATGGTGGAGTTCCTGTACTTGCTCGATAGGTGGAGGTTTGGCTGCGCTGCCACGAGGGGCTACACCTCGGGGCGTCATCGCCCGATGAGCCCGGCTTCCCGGGAGATGCTTGTGCTGGTCTAAGAGCCCAAAGTACTCGTTGGCACGGGATGGGGTGAAGCCGTAGTGGCGGAAAAGGCAGCCAGTGCCGACATACATAGGGCTGTGGAATCCACAAGGGCGCGCATGTTTTGAAAATTTTGCAAGCTGTAGCATTCCGTTGGGTTGAATCACATCATGGATCTCATTTAAAACAACTCTTTACTAATACCCTGTAAACAGAGTTAGTTAAGAGGGCTTCAGCTCAAACTAAATTATCATCTGAACTTTAGTTCTAATGTAGTATTGGAGAGGAATTTTAGCACATTAACTAAAAAAAAAAAGATATGGGTGTTAAAAAAAAAAACGAGTGCCAAGATGATGAAATTGGTGGGTGCAGATAGAAGGAGCTCGGGCTGTCGGTACGCCTGTCAGCAGCATGCATGAGGCAATTGCTCACAGAAAGCAAGCTCCTTTCCCCTGTCCTTGTGCCTGCCATCCTCGCTCGCACCTGCGATGTGCGTGCCCCATATCTAAGAGCATCTCCAACGGCCTTGCTTGAGGCATTCACTTTATCAGATGTGGCGATAAATTCGTTGTCCACTCTTTCAACGGCTTTGCTTAAGCCATGTCAGATCTGAAAAAGGGGTCCGACGCTCGTCGGATTTCTTGGCTTGCTAGCGAATCACTAGAGGGTACAAATGAGGTCTGCTAGAATAAAGGCCATCCGATTAAGTAAAAATGAACCGTTTGATTAAATCTCTTGAGCTCGGAATTATTATATTGCAGGGAATGGGTAGAGAGGTAATTGGAGTAGAAGCAAAACCCACTCACCACACCAAATCTAGATTTGAGGTAGGGCTCTAAGGCGGACGGAGCCACCCTACAAAAGGCGAGCTCCCTGGTGCTTCAATCCACTGCAGACTGAAGCCGAACTAAAAATGGCGGCCGCCACCTTCGAACTCCGACCCTTCCTTCCCCTCCACCAGTCTCCCTCCTCGACTCGCGCCGTCCCCCGGCCCTCTTCCTCCTCTCTCTCCGTCGTAGTTGCCTCCGCGTCGAACCCACTCGAGCTGGCCGACGCCCGGCCCGGGGCGGCGCGCCCCCCGGAGCGTACAGCCATCCGCCTTGGTCTCCCCAGCAAGGGGCGCATGGCCGAGGAAACCCTAAATCTCCTCAAGGTATGACTTCCCTCTCTCTGATTTGTGATCAGCTCTCGCAAATCCTGACCGCATGTTCCCTTCGTCGATGCTATGATGTCTTCAGAATTGCCAACTCTCGGTGAGGCAGCTAAATCCTCGGCAGTACGTCGCCGACATCCCACAGGTGATTCCCTTCGAATTCGAAAGATGATGGATTTTTGTAGGGATGTGAGAGGGATTCTTTCGAAATGTGGTACATGATGGAAACTGGAACCATTTGTTGGATCTTCACAATTCCCAAATGATGATGATGATTATTGCCGTTTGCTATCTTCTTGATGATGATGTCTTACATTTTTATTATTGCCATTCGATGGATCTTCACAATTGAATCTTTAACTTCAGTGACTCATTTTGGATGCCATCATAGAGGTTTGGGAGATGGCGGGCTGTCTCGGTTGGTGATGAAAACTAGGTTTTTTTGTTCTTTTAGCCATGCCCTATTCCTTGATTTACATGCCAGTAGTGAAAAAAATGCATTTTTTTAAAAAGAATTGCATCATAATCCAGATGTTTATTTGTAGCAGCTTCAGCCAGACTTTAACATTCACCAAAGTAGATTGATATTTAGTTGACAGAAATTGCTGCAAGACATTTCATTGCTTCATTTTTGAGATAAATGATTGCATTCTATCGCCCCTATGTCAGAAATTATTCTCATTTAGCACAGTACATGACTTTCCTAAACACTCTTATGTAGGTCTCAAACTTGGAGGTGTGGTTTCAGCGGCCCAAAGATATAGTTCGTAAATTGCAGTCAGGGGATCTAGACCTTGGAATCGTTGGTTTGGACACAATCAGTGAATATGGACAGGTAAGTCTCTAGGGTATTATGTAAGCACTTTTATTAGTGTGGTTTCTTACTTGTTCGGGTGGTAATCTTGATTGGCATTGTTCTAATTTTTTCACCGATGATTGTTCATTGTTCCTTTTGTGCATATGAAGTGGATACGGTACAACTTACAACACATCTGCAAACATATGATAATTTGACCTAGCGGATGAAACCGCCTTTCCTTCAGTTGATGCTTTTCTGTTCCAACAGATGAAGCAACGGTGGATTTTAGCCTATCCGAGCCGAATCATATTCCAAATCGATTCTCGTTCGAGATAATGAATTAACAATCCTCTCTTTATTAGTAGTAAATTAACGTTGAAGTTTGAACGACATGATGGTACGAACACAATCCTTGTGGTCAATGTCTATGGTTTGTGCATAATGAGTGCTATTTGACATTATTTATGTAGTTACCGAGTTCCGATTATTATGGCTGTTTATGATTTGATTCATCTTGCAGTAGCATTATGTTATTCATGGCCTTATTATTGATGGTTGTTAACCATATTACTAAGTTATATCGCTATAACTTGATAGCCTATTGTTATGCTTCATCATTTCTATCGGTTTTTCAATCTTCACGAAGACTAGAAAAGTGTATTACTCCCTCTACGCAAATTGCGTAAAGAGTGTTTTAGTGCTATTACCCTTGATATTTTAGTTCTTATCCAAATGTTCAATTATTGTCGTTTTAATTCTCTATAGTCTTGGCTCAAATGACTGAACCCGAATGCGAAATTACCCAAAAATTACGTATTGGGCCCAAGCCTAAACGAAACCGATCTCAGACCTAAAACTTATAGTGGCAAATGGAATGTAAGGAGTAAATGAATTATGGAGGAAAATACTTAAGAAATTAAAATCCTAAAACTTACATTGGCAAATGGAATGGGATTCAATCATTCAAGTAGTTGTACCCATAATATTGAAGGATGTAGATCCAATAAAGCCACTTACAAATGAGAAGAGAGGTGAAAGAGAGATACCTCGGCGTGAGGACTGACATTAAATAAAGATCTGCAAGCAATATTTTCAATAATAAATATCATAAAAACTGATTTACAAGCTTACAACCTTCTTCTGTTTGTTATCT
Source organism: Chamaelirium japonicum (assembly GCA_947650365.1). Taxonomy (NCBI): domain Eukaryota; kingdom Viridiplantae; phylum Streptophyta; class Magnoliopsida; order Liliales; family Melanthiaceae; genus Chamaelirium; species Chamaelirium japonicum. The sequence continues at coordinate 27,167,533 of OX393557.1, read as the reverse complement.
CTGAGTCTGATCCATAACTCTTATGACATATTTAGAACTCAAATACTATATTGTAAGAGCAAAAACCTCAATAAAGATAATTTTCTTACACCATGAAGTCTGCCTTTCTAATTTCCTAATTTTTTGTGCATTTGCACAAAATTCTAGCAAAAAAGGAAGTGAAAAAAACATCAAATAAGTTGTCACCCACATAGGCTCTTCTAGAGTGAGATTCTTTCCTAAATAGAAGGAAACTACTTCGTACTTCCCATACCTATGCTTATATATTCTCACCGACAATTCTACACTCAAACCCAATATACTTACAAACTTCCCTAACCTTATGTATTATCAATTCGAACTCTTTTAAACACTTCCTACTAAAATATGACTTCTAAATTTATTCTCAAAATTGACTAAGAAAAAGTTTGTAACGCACCATTAGATTAGAAATCTAAAAGGGATTATAATATGATTAGAAATGATAACCGAGCAGGGAATCTTGTCTTAAATAGGAATTCTAAATCATTAAGGAATTCTATTTTGAGTAGGTATCCTAAAAAGTAGGAAATCTTCAATAATTCTTATTTAATTTGGGAATCCTTCAACTCCAAGCAATCTTAATAGAAGTGAGGATTGTAGATTACTTTGGAATCCACCCTAAAATTTGTAGAATTAAAATTAAAGACATCAAATAAACACTAGTAAAGGCCATGAACGTTGTAACTCATGCTTTGGATTGATTATTATTTGCTCCTACATTACATAGCATTTTTAACAATATTTTTCTTTGTGTTTTCATCTTTTCTATCATTGATTCATATTTTTTAGTCCCTTTGACCATAGCGGACCATACCCATCTTTCTGATAGTTAGCTTTATGAATCATTCTCCACCAATCCTTCTATTATGGGCTCTCTTTGATGTCATTGAAAGCTTTTCCATATCTTTCTCACCCCTTCCATTCATGTTCATTTAGATCTTCCTCCCCTCATTCTTGCCTCCACAAAAGTCCGACTCCATCATTATCGGGGTCAATGTTGCTTTTTGCTGCACATGCTCATACCATATTAATAGTTGCCAATCACTTTGTCACTGGTTTGGGCAACTCCTACACTGCTTCTAATGCACTCGTTCCCAATGCCCCAAAGAGCGTATACGCTACCTAGGCAACCGAGTGGGTGACAAGAGCCTTGGATCCTAGGAGGGTGCCTAAGGGGATGACAAAAGGAATTGATAAAAATAAAGTTTACAAAATTAAGAAAATATAATCATGAATAATTCTAAAGATTTTAATGTGAAGAAACTAACAACTTTATAAGGTTATGAAGTTGATTGACCATCCGGGAATTTCTTGTCTTTATTTAGAAATAAATTTTTGTTCTTCCCTTTTTCCTCCATCTTCTCTTCATCTCCCGTCCCCCCTTTTCACTTTCTCTTTCGTTCCCGTCTTTCTTTTGGCGCCTTTCCACTACCCATAGTTTGATTGATAGAGGTCGTGGCTTCACCTATTGTTGCTTTCTATTTCAACTATCCTCAAAGGTTAAATAAGAACAAGAAGGTAAATAAATACAAGTAGAGAAAGCATGATATCTGACTTTATAGCTGTCACAGTGGTCACCTAAGAGGTCCATGTGACAAGACACATGACTAGGTGACCTAGGCCAAATTCGAGACATCCAAGCATTTGCCCAGGCCCAGGTAACTAATTTGTTAGACAATGTTCATCCCTCATCCTACCCCTCATTGATCTACAATATTATTTGTAGGCAACAATATTGTCAAATTACTGGCCTTTATACTTTTTAATGTTTAACTGGTGTCCAAGTAGGGCCACAAGGTGTCGTGAGCAAGGCTGACTTGCTCCTTAAGTTGATTGTATCAATCCATCGAACAAAATTACCACTTAATATAATGCAGACAGTTCGTTACTTCAATATATTCAATTTTAATTCAAACAACCAACTGAAAGTCCGAAACCATTCCAAATATAATTAGATAAGTTAAGAAGACTTAATTTGATTCCTACTGGAATCAAATCATAAATAGGCTGCAAAATGATTATTTATGCTAATCTTGATTCTACTTGATCTCCCAAATATCCAACCTAATTGCTAATAATTTTGACTTGCTGTCTGTATGAGGAGAACTTACCCTCAAGTTCTCGGCTTCATGTTCCTAAGATATTCTTTTCATTTGTTTCAGAATTTATGAAGCATTACTCACTGTGGTATTATTCTTTGGTATTCTATTCTTGAAACTTCCACCTTTTACCTTGCAATGAGTATCTTTGGAATTGATGCAGAGTGCAGACACATATGACCCATTTAGACCTTTCTATCTATTCACAAAGATCAAGTGAAGCTTAAATCGGGCATGGCTTATGCGTTCTACATGTTCTTATTGAAGATCTCAAACGCTTGAAATTAAAAATTGTATTTTCATGTGCAAATAATGTTGAGGTGGATTTGCGTAAAACTAGGAGGGATTGAGTAGGAATGAGGGCATTAGAGGAAGTGTTGGAGTTGCACCCATTGAGGGCAAATAGTTCGAGAACATATGAATATGGTATGGGCATTTACAACATATAGTAGTTGTGGCGCCTATAAGGGGATGGTCTTGGATTACCGTGGAAGGGCCAAGAAGTGGGGAGACCTAAAACAACATTGATGGAGGTTGTTAAAAAAAGATACGAAAAAACTTTCATTGACAACTGAGATGACCCTTAGTAAAAATGAATGGCTTAGAAGGATCATAAACCCAACCCCAAATAGTTGGAACATGGCTTAATGGTTATGGTTATGCAAATAGGCAAATAAGTCATTACCATAGTATCACACCCATGTCCGAGTAGGATGGACAAATTTCATTATTAGTCTTAGGAACTAGGAAGGGGAAGCAGAACGATGCTTTCTACTTGAACTGAAAAGCGATCTTGATTATTCTTCTTAATTGATATATGTCATGTCTTCACACTCTTCCATAAATAACAATGCCATCTTATTGTTTTGCACCTTTGTTAATTGTTACCTTGATTATTTTCTTGCATAATATTGATTCTTGTAATTCATATGAAGGAGCACGGGTTAACCTCGTTGCACATTAAATGCTTTATTTATTGCCAATAAATGGTTTGCTATTTATTGACGTCATTTTTCTCTTTTTTTTCTTTTGTTTTTTGGGAACCATATTCGGCAAGGGGGGAGAGGGAGGAAGGGTAGACTGCCATGTGGCATGATAGGCTCCATTTTATAAGTATTTACTATTACTAAATACTAATCATGTGCAATGCACCAACGGTTGCGATGCCGCTTGATCAGATCGCACATTTGGCACAAAATCTTGCTTCCCATCATCTTAGAGAGAGAGAGAGAGAGAGAGAGAGAGAGAGAGAGAGAGAGAGAGAGAGAGAGAGAGAGAGAGAGAGAGATTAATCATAAAAAAATACTTAAAGAGGGGGTAGGGAGGGGGGATTGCGAAGCTGCCATGTGGCACCAAAAGCCTCAGCTTTATTTATAGATAATAGATATCGAGAAGCATGTTTGCAAAAATCTGCTTACAAGCACGGATTTTATTTATGAAGAATTGTAGATGTTTCAAGAGACATGAAACATACATAAAGAGGAGAGAGAGAGAGAGAGATTGAGCATAAAAAATACTTAAAGAGGGGGGAGGAGAGGGGGGGGGGATTGGGAGGCTGCCATGTGGCACCAAAAGCCTCAGCTTTATGTATAGATGTCAAGTAGAATGTTTGCAAAAGCTTGCTTACAAGCAGGAATTTTACCTATAAAGAATTGTAGATGTTTCAAGAGACATGAAACTTGCGAATTTTTATTCTCTATGAGAACTAACTAGTGCTTTTTGCATCGGAACATATAGGGCATGGTATCAAATGTCGACAAATTTCTTATGAAATAACCGAGATATGTTTTTTTTTCAAGGTTCCGACATAGAAATTGACCGAATTTTTAATAGTACCAAATTTCCTCTGACATAACGAAATGTCGATCGAAATGACCGACATTTGACCGAAATCCGATATTGTGTCTTTTTTCCAGACAATTTCAAGGAAATTTTTTATCTTTTTTAACAAAACAAAGCTCATATTTATCAGTATGAAATTACATTTTTTCTTAATTTTGATTTTTTTTTCATAATAGATAATATTTTATTGTTATCTTTATCCTGAACTATTACTGAAATATTCCATCTTTTTCATATCAAACGAACAAAATCTAAATCTGACCGAAAAACGATAAATTTTCATTAAAAAAAACACCAAAATTTGATCGAAAAACGAAATATTTCCACCAAAATCTGTCTTTCCATTTTTCAATTTTTCCACTGACACATTACCAAAAAGCGAAAAATTTCCTTTTTTTGACCGACCGACATGGACACCGAAAACGATATTTAAAACCTTGATATAGGGCAATGAATCCATTCTCTCACCTTTGACTTTCACCATTCTCCTAAGAGCTTTCAGAGATATGTGCTTTCAGCTTCTAATCAACATAAAGAAACTGTAAATAGGCCATAAGGGATCAATTATGCCACCCTTTGACTTTCACCATGGTCCTGGAAACTTCCAAAGCCATGTTTTTCAGATTCAAACCAACACAGAGAAACTGGCCTGTGCAAAACTTCACCTCGGTGCCCTACAATATCAGATGGGATTTGGGTAAATAACAACCAGGAAATCAGTGCCACACTAGTTTAGTAGTGATACTTGACAATGATATGTAGTTTCTTGTTGATTCTAGATGAGTTTATGTTTCTGACCTTGTTTATGAAGAAGTATATATTGATAACCAGGTTTGTATTCTTCAACATTTGGACAGGGAAATGAGGATCTGATTATAGTTCATGATGCACTTGAATATGGAGATTGTCGTTTATCAATTGCAGTAAGTATGATGTTAAGGAATATTTTTAAAATTTAGGTCCCAGTTGTTATCTTAATTCTGGAAATGAACACAATCTTTTACTTATCAGATTCCCATGTATGGTATTTTTGAAAATATAAATTCCCTTCACGAACTGGCACAAATGCCTCAATGGACAGAGGAGAGGCCTTTACGGATTGCAACTGGATTTTCATATGTAAGCTACCTTACAATTTCTCACTTATGAGCATTTTTTATTACTTCTAACCAAGATTGACAGATTATGAGTTATTTGATAATTTTTCTCCACAGTTGGGCCCTAAGTTTATGAAAGAGAATGGTCTGAAGCATGTCAGCTTCTCGACTGCTGATGGTGCGCTTGAGGCAGCCCCTGCTGTGAGAACCTTCTCTCTTATTTGCAGTTTCTTACAATTTTTTTAAAATACTGTGTTATTTCTAAGATAGTTACATTTTATGTCTGCCGATCACTAGTTACTCATTCCCTTTTCTGCAATTTTACGTCAACAGCTTCTGCAGTTGCCATATGTCTCTTAATAATAATCCCTTCTGAAACCTCTTAATTCTTTGTCCGTGTCCTTGATCTTTATTTTCCTTGCTGTTAGTTTATAAAAGTACATCGTGATATGTAAAATGATTGCCTTCCGTACTAAGACATCAGCTTTATTATTCTCTTTACATGTTTTCGGGGGAAAAATTTCCACATTTTCAATGTGTCCATCTCATGGTTTCTTGGACTCACATTTATCACACATCTTGAAGTGATATCAAAGTAACTTCAGTATCATGCCGATGGTTCTGAACAAGGGAGACAATTGACTGTTTGAGGTTATTATTTTATGACGATCACTTGATTTCATGCCACACTAAAAATGTTAAATCAATACCAGCCTGTACATTGCTGGTAAGTGAAAAATCATTGGTTAATGGTTTCTCTTAATAATTTGGAATTAAGCGATTACCAATTTTAGAAGTCTTTTAACTGTTATCTAGGCGTGCATGGTTATCTAGGTAATTAGGCATGCCGGAAGTGTTGGAAGTCACGGATCAGCATAGTGTCATAGCGGCTATGTGGTACGTGGAAGGAGAAAAAGAAAAACCTGGGGAGTAAGAGAAAAAAGAAAGAAGAGGAGGGAAAAGATGGGTAATCATGGAAGTAGAATAGGGTAGTATTATCTTGTTATTTTGCAATGCCTACTAAATTTCATAAGTTCTTAGAATTATACCATAACCATAATCAACAAGCTTTATCGTAGTGGTTGATTTTGTAATCCTTCACAATCTGTTATTTTGGTGGCGAGTTAAGGGTGTGTGTGTTAGTGTGTGTACATGTGTGCATGCATGCATGTGTGTGGACCAATGGAGGGATCATATCGGTGGACCAATAATTTGGGCCAATGTGTGAACATTAGATAACATTGATGATTGATCGTAGATGTGGATAAAGTCTAGATTTTATTATGAAAGGCATTATTATTGTTTATAGTCAAATAATCGTTTCCTCAGTTTATTACCATGCTACTTACTAGCAAGGTTCAAAATTTTGATTTATATTTTATACCATTATTTTAACACTGCAGGATACAAAATTATTGTGTGGAAATAATTCAACAGTTTGGATATATTGCAGTTTTTTTGGAAATGATGGAAATATTGGTCAAAATGATGGAATTTCCAACAAAACGGATAATAAAAAACCAAGCATAGATACCCTCTTTGGAACACTTAAATCATATTTCTACACTATCTAGGGGTGTAGAGCTCCAGGTATCACATATTTTTGTGCCTATAGTGCAGATGCATAATAGGCTAAACATAAAAATGAAGGAATTTTGTATTGAAACTCAAGACTATCATAAATAAAAAACGGATACACACTTTTGAACAATAAATAACATTTTTACACTATCTACTTGTAGTCGTTTAGAACGCTATGTAGCGTATATTTCGATGCATATACAAATACATGAAAATCTATGATTTGCATATACAAAATTCAAGGAATAACACCAATATTAAGACTGAATTTCCTGATTATTTCAAAAGCCCCCAAAATTTTGAAAGGCAAATCCGATAAATTCAGTGATTAATCTCCATATAAGGTGATATATTTATTTTATACAATAAAGTTATCAACTAAACAACTTGAAACAAAGTAATTGGAAGAAATTTAAGATTTACTAGTTTACTACTATCAATTGCTTTTGGGAACAACATTTCTATATAGTCGAATGAATGAATGGATATGTATTCATTTGATTTGACCTCCCCAAATTGTTGTTAGATGATAGAATTGACACCCAAAAATAATTTTTTGTAGAAATGATGTTGGTGAGGTCGAACTGGATGCTCATTGGCATTAGGGTTTTAGGGTTAGGGTTGAGGATTTACAGTCATTTTGAATTTGGCTGAAGTTTTTTTTTTTTGGGGAAATTACCCTAATTTTCATGTCTAATGTTTCGTCCTCCAATTTCATTTCAAGGGCCTAAAATGGAAATATTTTGAGATAGTTCGAGAACTTTTAAACCATGCTTGCTTGTAACTTTTGTGATTAACGAATTGTTGCCAAGTAAGCCACTTGTCTAGCCTTTGATAGGGCTTGACAACTCTTATCCTCTCATATTAGTGGGTTTTGATATGTTCAATTCATGTCGGAGTCATGTGGATTATAGTCTGGGTCAAGTTTGGAGTTTATTATCTACCAAATATTATAGGTAAAGTTAGGGCTAGAGCCATGACCTTTTTTAGTCACAACTATATGAATTTGATTGAGGGTGAATCATGTCGCATCAAATAATTAACTAGCTTCCATATATTTAGTGAGTGGAATACAAAACTGTTTATTTTTACCTCAGATCTTTCTTGTTCTATTCTCCACTAAGGCCTCTTCTCCCAAATCTTTTTGTTATCCTTTCTTAACTGTTGATGAGATGTGATGTCTACAAGTTGTTATTTGTTGTTCCTCCTTTGACTGAACATTTCCTTTTTTCAGCCTCTTTCTTAAATTTCATTCCCTTTTTGACTCCCATTTTTCTTCGTCTCCCTCCAGGCCTCCACTTTTTGATGATAGTTGGGGACGTCGATAACAACTTTGGAGCTCTGGCTATGACCAACTACAATCGACTCGGAGAATTCTGCAAAGAGATTTTATTATTTGGGCCTTATAAAAGGCATTCGAGTTTCTCCTCCCCCCCTCTCTCTCTCTCTCTAACAAGGTTGTTGTATCAATTATGGTTAATTTTTTTTCCATATTCGTTTTGCTGACCTTATCAGACCAAATTGTTATTTGGAAACAGGCACATGTGATGCGGGAGCATCTGCACCACCCGTGCATTTCGCCGCACTAGTGGACTGCCTCTGCCATCCAGCTTGCCTAGCACGCATCTCAAAGTGAGAATTCAATTAATTAATTAAAATCGAATTAATTAATTATGATTAATTTAAATAAGGAGTTTGGATAATTATGGTTAATTTTAGTATTAGGTTGGTTGAGATTCAATTTGATTTCGGTTATGAGCCCGATCTATAAGGGACTATGTTTATATGTTATTTAGTTATTTAAAGAGACTTTTTGTTGGCCGTGAAGATTAATGAATGAAAGCTATTTCGTTTCCTGCAATGGGAATCCTTGTCCCTCCTTCCCTCTGTTCATCTGCGTGAGAGATGCTCGGTTCCTCCCTCTCTTCGTCTGTGCGTGAAGCATCCTCTCCCTCTCCCTTTCTCTATGTGTTTGTGATCTCGCAACAAAGACGATACATCATACATCAGTTTGGTATCAGAGCCACTCTTAGCGGCCTCCATTCCGTCAAGCGGTCATCCTCGTCGACATCGCCTTTCGTCGCCGACCAGCCAGCCGATGCAGCCACTAAGGTGACCCCGACTTGTCGGACATCCCCGGCCTCGATACGGCTTGCCAGTCGCATCCTGCCATCGACTGATGTAGACACCGGTAAGGCATACTGCAAATCCAAGCTTCCGATTCACCCTTTGATCAACAAACTAAGATTTATTCTCAATATAACATATAAAATCCAAAGAAAGAGAACAAACGAGTATTAACAATCATAGATCTAATGAAATAAGCAAGAATACTTAAACCAAGTTTAATTTCTAAGCAATAGATACATGAAACTACCACAAAATCTGAATTTCTGCATATAAGAATTTAAATTGCAGCAGTAGATTTCAACTTTATCACGACAATAAGCATCAGATTTGATATTGAAAAGGACTAAAAATATGTCTGCAAAGGCTAGGACGATCGAGACTAAAGTAATAACGATTGACAATCTTTATGGGCTTCAAACGGAGAAAATAAAAGTTGAAAGAGGGCTGCAGTGATGATGCAAATGCATGATGTAAAGACGATCGAGCAGAGGCGAAAGAAAGCTAAGATAAAAAGGATAGATATTGCCTGGAGATATCTGCTGTTTAACAAGCAAGGATGCACCAATGATCCTGTACACAGAGCACGGTCGGATGTTGAGATGCACCGGATCCATAGGAAACGCGAAGCCTAGGCCGCCTCGAGGTGAAGTCGAGGTAGATGTGGTCGATCGGGGACTTGTGTCTCAACGTAGAGCTCTTCTCTCATAAAAATCAGATCTGAATTTTCTTTTGTTTTTCCTTTTTTAATATGACTAGGGTTTGTATTGGAGGATCTAGATCGAATAAATTAAGGGTCAAATGGTGTGGCTGAAGGTTAAATAAGGAAATAAAATAAGTGAAAGAAGAAAAAAGGGGAAGGGAGGCGGCGGCTAGGGTTAGAGATCGGCAAAAAGAGAGGGATAAGTGCGTGTTCATGCTAGTGGATCGCAAAAGGAGGGGGGGCCGCATGCATGTATCGCACGAAGAGAAAGAGGGGGCAGTGGGAACCCCATTTGGGCTTAAGATAAGCTCAATTAAGGTTAAATTGTGCTTGGGCTTGGACAATGCCATACCAGTAAAACTGGACTGAATCCTATGTCAAATAACTGCATTCTAACAGTTACTTTGGCAATTCGTTTGCTGATAACTAGTTTTTAGGTCAGCTTTGTCCAGCATTTGTTTTGGTTTTTGATGGAATGCGGATGCTAAAGAAAACCCAAGTGCTGAATTTAAAACATTTAAATATAGAATTCTGCACGTTTGATTCAAATTTCATCAAAGACTATCACCACAGATTATCATTCAATCATGCCCAAACATATTTAATTTAACGAAGTAAATAAAACTGAGAAAACAATAATCAATTTCAGATTTTAATAAACAAATTCCAGCAATAACAGATGAACAATATCTCAAACATAAGCCAAAGTCTCAAAGATAAACTTAGATCTAAACGATAATAAACCTAATGGATGAGATTCTCCAGAAACCAAATAGTTTGGAACCCTAAGTGAAAATCAGCAATAAGGCCGGATTGAAAAGGAAAATTTATCACATGGAAGTATCGAGGGACGATTTTAAACCGTGCTTTGGTCAATGCCGGCCGCTATCAGAAACTCCGTTGTTGCAGATGAAGGGCGGAAGAGGAGGCGTGGTCCAGAAGAAAAGGTTGAAGAAGCCGAGACGATGTGATCTTTGGAGGATGGATGATCTCCGCGTCGATCTCCCGCGAAGTCGTAGACGAAGGCGTGGTGACTAGGTAGAAGCTTGCGGAGGGAAGAAGAAGACTGGAAGCAGGATGATTTTTCGGAAGATACGTCGAACAAGCGATCCCGCTTCTCCGTTCTAGGGTTTCAATTCAATATTCATCATCCCCTTGTCAATTAGGGTTTTTAGGATTTATAGAGGGGAAAACACAAAAGGAAAGAAGGAGAGAGAGACGTCCCGCGCGGGTAGAGAGAGAGGAGGACGCGGGCACGCTTCCCAAGGCGTGCCCGCGCGGGTATTTCCGCAGGAAGGGGGGGCTGGCCGGGTGAGGGGGTTCGGTTGGGGGTTTTTGGCTCCCTTTTGAATCTCAACCATTGAGATTTAAGTAGACCTAAGATCCTACGGCTAAAAACTAAATATAGAAACGAGTCAGTTCGGCATCTGTGGCTCGAACCGGATGCGAACATGGCTCGCACCTACCCAAAGCAGAAATAAAAACATAAATAACGTAAGATCCGCCAGTCGGATCGACAGAAGATAAAAACCAAAGTCATAGATAATCAAACGAGCTTTCCATTGATGCAGACGGATTGGCGATCGGCTTCCTGGATCTCCGTAGGGAGTGAAAATACGCCATCAGCTGTAAAAATCTGCACGTAGGGCTCGTCTGCATCAGTTTTTATGAGAATCATTCTTGCCCGGTTTTGCTTGATCAACGTTGATATTTGGAATTTTGACATCCATCTTCCAGAGTGCTGGTGTTCCACAAGATTTTGATCCTACACAACATTTTATGTAAGTTATTTGTCATCTGATGCCGTCGTCTGAAGGTCTTATTGAAGTTTTTATGTATATTGCCATAGAAATATTTATCTTTCTGGCCAAACGTGAGCATGATATGGTCATCTTATAATGGAAGTGGGATGCTTTTTAATTAATCATTTTCCTGATGAATCTTTGTTTTGTCAGATGGGCATAGCTGATGGTATCCTGGATCTCGTGAGTAGTGGAACGACATTGCGTGAAAACAATCTGAAAGAAATCAAAGGCGGGCTCGTGCTAGAAAGCCAAGTAAGTTCCTGACTCATTTTTTTGTTACCCCGTATTTGCATAGTACAAGACCTATGCTCATCATTAATTAATCATATCACCCAAAAGCTTAAGTTGTTAGGGAATGGTCTAACAATGTATATCATGCTTAGCACCCCTCCTCACGTGCGGCCCTCTCCCACTCGTGGAGAATTAAACAGATGGGGCAATACTCGAATTAACAAATTGAGGCAACACTATTTGAACCCAGGACCTCTCAGAAAACCAGAGCTCTGATATCATGTTAAGCAACCATCCCACCCAAAACTTAAGCTGTTGGGTAATGGACTCACAATGTATATCATGCTCATTTAAAAAAAAACAAAGCAAACAATGTATATCATGCTTGGCACTCATAATAGCCATTTGTACCGGTTGAAGTTGGGCTAGTTTTTGTTCCTCCTAAGTAGATTGTTCTGTGGAGTGGGTGTTGTGCAGGCTGTACTTGTTGCAAGCAAGGGATCCTTGATCCAGCGTGAAGGTGTACTGGATACTACCCATGAGATTCTTGAAAGACTAGAAGCACAGTTGAGAGCAGCGGGACAATTTACGGTATTTATGACATAGGTAACTTTGTATTCCGTTGACATCTCCAAGTTGTTTCTTGTTCTCTGAAATGCGTTTTTTTTTATTTTTTTAATGCAAGGTTACTGCAAACATGAGGGGGAGCAGTGCAGAAGAAGTAGCAGAGAGAATTCTTAGTCAGACGACATTATCTGGGTTGCAGGTAAAGTTTCAGAAAACTGTCATTGTAATGTGGTTATTCAATGATGAATAATGTTTTTTTAAAACTAATATGACATCACGACAGTTGATTCTTTGCTAATTGGATTTTATCATTGGGAACCTTTTTGTTCTAAGATACTGATCAAGTTTTCCCTAACTAGATCTACCGATTGCTTGTGAATTGCCTTGCATAATTCCATGTGAGCAAATAAATGAATAAATAAAAAACTAACTCTTGACTTGTATGAGCTCTATCAGCTTCTACTCTTCAACTCATATATAAATTCCATGTGTCTATTACAAATTTTTTTGGTACCATGTACTCAGGGGCCTACCATAAGTCCAGTGTTCTGCAGACGTGAGGGGCGGGTCATAGTGGACTACTACGCTATTGTTATCTGCGTGCCCAGAAAGGCACTTTACAAGTCTGTTCAGCAATTGAGATTGGTGAGATAACCCCCACCCCCTATAGCTTTCTGATTCTATTTTTACTCTTAAGTTTTTTCTTCAGTAAGTTGTGGACATGAATCCTCCTGCTAAGTTCCACAAGTGCTTAAAAATTCTGTGCTGTAAGTGCAGAACACAACCATTGACCTTGTTTCTCCATTTCATCTCTGACAAGAATGCAACTGGATAAACCTACCCATCATCATCATCATCATCATCCCAACTCTTTCTCCCATCAAGATTGGGTCGACAATGGGATGATCGACAAGAATTTTTCTACCAATTGTCGACCTAACCTGATGGCAACCCTCTGAGATTAGTGCCAAAAGCCCAACAAGATGACAAGAATGCGAGAGCATTTTTGCTACCGGATGCTACACTTGCTTATGTTCAAATAGTGTGGTGTCACGTTGGCCATTCACGATTGAACAAAAATAAGATAACGTGGTTTCCTCTCTCCTCGGCTACAGACCTGCTTTTTCCTACTCTAGCAGCTCTCCTCCACTGGCAGGCGCCTCCCTCCTACTCCGGCGGCCAACCCCCTTCATTATTTCATTCATAATTACAAGAGTATTTATAGAATTTTTAGCACAACTAACTCTATCCTCTCTCTCATTTGATAGCCCACTACAAATCAAAGTAGGGAAATAAATCAGGACCAACAAACTCTATCAACATCCTAATAATTCTATCCTACTATGAACCACAATAACTTAGCCTAGTCCTTATCATTTATTTTCTCTATCAAATCTATGAAGATAACAAAGAATAACTAACAACCAGATATCCACGCACGTGACATTGCTCCTCTTTAATCAACCTTGTCATCAAGTTTGGGAAATAGCTTTCCCAAGTGGGCATCATCCACCGACTTTATCTTCCACCCCACCACCTTCATCTTCCATTATAATGCCTTCCTCAAAGTTGCTAGTCAGCTTGTCAGTATGCTCTTTACCAGCAAGTAGATACAATTTCTATACCTTGCACTTGTGGTCAGGCGATCATTTTTCATGACAATTATATCATAGTCTCCGCTCCCGACGCTCCATATCCGATGGTGTGAGTCTTTGGATTGATAAAGGGAACTTCCATGCAACTATGGGTTAGTTAGGAATCATTGGATGATTACCTTCCAGTCGGACTTGTTTGACCTTGATAGTCACCTTTTCCTCTTCGATTCTGGCCAATCCAAAAGTTGTAGGCAATGTTGTTGGTTTGAACATGTTGACACTATGTTGAATGTCGTCCTTGAGACTACTTAAGAAGCAACTGGCTATCAAAAATTCAGTTAGTCCTTTTGTGTGATTACCAAGGATCTCAAGCTGACTTTGGTATTTCTTTCCGATGTCTCTTGATGAATCTTGGTGAAGTTGCAACCTGATCATCATAAGAATTCGGACCGAATTGAGTTTTGAGAGCCTCGGCAAAGGTGTTCCAACTTGTTGATGCTCCGGATTTCTCCATCCATTGAAACCAAGCAAGAGCCTTTTTCCACCATGTGGAATGATGCAATCATCAACCTATGTTGAGGAGTTTGAAGATAAGAAAAAAAATTGGCCATCCGATGGAATCATTTCTATCGAACTTTGAAAGTCTAAAGTGTCCTTTTCTAGATTCGTCCCAAGGAATCAGAATGAGAATTGTCATGTTGACGATTCGCTGACTCCCCGACAAATTCTCATGCCTCCTTTGCTGCGAGCGAACCAAAGTATCATAGCATGAGGTAAGAGCATTCATTTGTTGCATTAGTTCATTGAGAATTTGTTGGGATTCTTGTGTCTCCTTGAGTTGAACAATGGAATCCGCTGTATGCAACATGTGGGTACCCTCGGCCATCGTAGGATCGATCACTTTGATACTGCCTGTAATGTATCGGATAGTGAGAGCACCAAAATAAAATAAACATAGGAAAGAACAAATATTGAACCGCTTCGAGGGGATCAACACTGAAGAAATAATGAACCACTTCAAGGGGACAACCTCCTGAGATCAATTCATTAAAACATTTCTTCATTATTTCATTCAGAATTACAAGAGAGTATTTATAAAAGTTTTCAACTCACTCTATCCTCTCTCTCTCATTTGATATCCCACTACAAATTCATAGAGAAATGACCCACTACCAACAAACTCTATTAACTTTCTAATAACTCTATCCTATTACCAACAACAACTAATTAACCTAGTCCTTATCGTTTATTCCCTCTTTCGAATGTAAGAGAATATTTATAGAAGTTTTTGCACTACTAACTCTATCCTCTCTCTCATCTGATATCCCACTACAAATTCAAAGTAGAGAAACGACCCACTACCAACAAACTCTATCAACTCTCTAATAACTCTATCCTATTAGGCTATTACCAACAACTACTACTTAACCTAGTCCTTATCATTTATTCCCTCTTTCGAACGTATGAAAGGCAACAAAGAAAAACCAACAGCAAGATATCCACGCACATGGCAATGATCCACTTCCTCCCCCTCCACGTCCGGCGACCCACCTCCCCCTCTAGCAACCTCTCCGGCGTCAAGAGGATGACGGCCTGATGGGGTGAACCTGGTGGTCGGGGGGGGGGGGACCGTGTGGATCTTGCTGTTCCTGCTTTTCCCATTTAGTGGTCCATGCGACGCACCCCAATTAGGCCGTAAGCAAGCATAGCACAGCCGGTAGCAAATTGCTCTCCAAGACGGTGGGATACCAAGAAATCTAACCATTTGAATGCCTATTATTCCACAAAAAGCTTTGGTTCATGATGCAATATCCATGAAAAACCTGCAAGTGCCATTTTGATCATCCATCTTCTATCCTGTTGGTCAAGTGCAGATCGGCGGGAGCGGAGTCTTGGTTTCCCCCCTGACGTACATTTTCGAGGAGGAAACTCCCAGATGGCGCAGTCTTCTCTTGCAACTTGGGTTGTGATCGACTCTAGCCCTCGGGCGAGGTCATTGTTCGATACTGTTTTTGTAGCAGTTGTTGTACGATAATTGCTAAATTATGCCGGGGTGCTGGTTCATTATGTGTAATTTGAAAATCTATTAAAATTTTGAAAATTCATTCCATATGGAATTTTCTCAAAATGTAATCCACCTAATAATTGTGTTTCATTAACTATGATTCTGATCTTTTTTTGCTAACTATGATTTTAATCGGGTTTGGGTATTGCAATTATAGACAACTCTGACTGCGGGGAGGGATTGAAGACTATCCTTATGTCCTCAATTTTATTTAACACAAAGTGCACTTAGGCCTCCTATCCATTTATCCCTTGCACCATTGAGCGGCGAGTTGACGATATTGCAGCGTCTGATGACGGCGAATCACGCTGAGTCCAACCGTACCCTCCCAAGACGGCTCTGGTGCCATTAGGCGACGAATCTGAGCATTCATCGTTACGTGAGGAGGCCGGAAAAATAGCTGGAAACCCCGATCTGGGTGTTGCCTAACAAGCTGATGCTCTGTTGATGGGGTTGTTAGCCTGGAATTTGGGTGATGTCGGGGGTGAGGGGGTAGGGTTGGACATGGACCAGGCTTTGTTGGGCCTAAGTTTTTCACTGGGTGACCTGGGCCCTGCTTGGACCGGTTTGACTTGGGTCTAGATTTTTCATCTCAAGCCCAGGCTCCGCTTGCCCGACAGTTTTAGGGTCATGTCCGGTCTGCTCGACCAATGTGTACCCCTACATAGAGGAAGATTGTAAGTTATAAATGTGGGCTCAACCTTGAATTGGTGTGCAAAACGATCCACTGGCTCTTGAATCTGAAATATCAATTCGGTCGGACCGAGACAGGTCAAGTTAAAGTCCAAATCCGGCCCATAAATTTAATCGGGCTTGAAGATACGGTGGCCCGATGGGGCTCTACCGATAGCCCAGGTCCCTTATATGGTTGAGCTGGGCAAGCCACAGGGCCCATACCCAAATGAATCACAACTGTTCTTTTACATGCTGGTCGGGGTTCAAACAAAGATATATTTTAAACGGTCTGATATTATATCGGCTGGGGTGAGTGCAATTCATCAAATCCAATCAGATGCAATCGATGAGAAGAATATGTGTCCCCCATCTGAAGTGTTGTCGGCCACCCATGTGAATGGATGTCTCATCTCCTTCTCTCTCTCTCTCTCTCTCTCTCTCTCTCTCTCTCTCTCTCTCTTGAATGGACCTAGTCATTCTCTCTCTACACGGGTCTATCTCTCACACACAAAGTGATCCAATCATGTAGGGCTCCAACTTAGGACGGATTGGTGTTGGTCCGAGTGTACGGCGGAAACATGTTTTGTCATCCAAAAGATGACGTAAGAATTAGGATTCTGACTATCCGGAAGGTTATAGATCCGATGAAGATGAAGTTACGATATTGCTTCCGTCTTGATTCAATGCCTATCCCATATACATTATCCGCAATGGTAGATTTGTGGGAGCCTTCTCTTTCTTCTAGATCCTTGTGAAAAACGCTCAATGAAGATGAACGAATCCGTCATGTGGAAGCTCGAAGGAGAGAGATATATTCCTTCTCTTCTTTCTTCTCTTTCTATTTCTTTCCTTCTCTTCTCTCTTGGCCGAACCTCTGAAGGAGAGAGGGGGACACGGTTTTGGCTTGAAATTGGGGTCAAAGGGGACGGGTAGGGTTTGTTTTATGTCAAAATTCCTAAATGGGGTTTCCTGTTATGAAGGGATAGAGATCCCTTGAATCTCTTCCCTTATAACCTCATATGGGTGTTACCATATGAGTATATCAGCTAGGATTTATCCCTTGGCCGAAATTTTCATGGGTATCACCCATAGGGCGCGACCAACACCCAAGTTGCACTCACAGGTTCTGACACCCACTTAAGTCAAGAAAGGCTCGTGTACTTGTTATCCCGATTTGACTGCGGTCAAACCTTAACTTGCTCCATGGCTTCTCTTAGTCCAACTAGGCAACCAATAAGAGAAAATAAATAATTAATTAATAATTAATTATTTGACAACATCCACCTTGAATAATTATGATAATACCCATGCACTTAAGGGTTATCTTCTTAGTCCACCAGGATGTCGACCAGAGAGGAAGATGGAGTCGCACTCTATCCCGGATCACTTATGACACCTTCTACATTTTAGGGAAGTCAATAAAGGTTATTTAACTAGGCTCTAATGATTTCTCCTAGAATGTCCAAGGTACAACTTAGCCCTCAGTTGACACTTATGACTTTTTCGGAGAAAGTCAATGTAATAAAGACCCAATGATTTTAGGAAATCTTAGAAATCACACATGACTAACTTACATATAACAATGTTTATATCTTCATTCCACAAGCCTGGGGTCCACCATGTGGGTCCCACTGAGGAACCCTAGTCAAACTAGGTTTTCTTCATGCGAGGGCCCTAGAAAGGAACCACTTCGATAAACCTAAGCTATAACTCATGATCCACTTGCCCCTAGGTTTATCGGTCTCAGTGGTGTTACCCATTATCAGTAAACCCTAATGACATTGAATCAAGTTCGCTGGCTATTAGTGGTGGTTAGGAGTTGAAATCTTCGGGACCCTGATAACCTTGACTCCCACTACTGTCATAGCCTAGGCCATACCAGTAAACAGTGTCAATAACCACTACTAAGGCACTGCTACATTCCGAGGTTATTAGTAATTATGCAAGTATTCTTTACCCTACTATACTACACTTACTCTTCCAGTCCGGTGTTCGTGAAACTAACTGAAATCAGTATCGATTGTCCCTCTCATATTAGTTGACCCACTTGAGTCCTAACTTCTCAAAACTTTGTGATCACCATTTTAGTACGAGTATGGCTGGCCAGCCTTAGCGATCAACCCTTCATAAGAGTACTCAATGAGACATCTAGCTCCCTTAAGAAAATATGGAATTCATACGAACTGCTTGCGTTCCCTAAAGCCTAATGTAAACCACCCAATCTATTCAGGTTTAAGTCTGTGATAGACCGCACTGTTTGGCATGTCAAAGTGATGAATAATAAACTAAGAGTTCACAACACATCCTAGGATTATGGTTATAGTGAATTAACATTAGAGGTCATATTGTCTTGAGTGACAGTTGTTAAGACCGGTTTCATCTCTTGATTCCGTTCGATGCATTTTGATAACATCAATACTACATGACTTGGTATCTCATACCGATGGTTGAGATAAACAATCTTTCATACGGTGAATGTCAGTGTGTTACAATCTTGCAAGCTAGGTGTACAGTCTACCAACCATTGTGAACCTAGATGAGTGTGTACGGTGACTCACATCTTTTATATGCGGATATCATCCACATACCCGAGTCATCTCAACTACACTAATGTGGACTAGTGGATTTATGCAAATTATGCACTATGGTGTGTGAGTATCAGTGATGTGATCATAATCAAGTGTTGTCATTACTAGAATTGGCATATAGGACATACTAATCCCAATAGTTGGATCGGGTTGGAGGTTAAGCCAAGCCCAACTCAAGTACTGGAATGCTCAACCCTAACCCAATCCAACCCAACCACCAACCCGAGATGCCCAGCTCAAGCCCAACCCAAGCAAAAATTTCCACACTCGGGTTGGGCTCGGGTTAGCCCAAGTTGGTCGGACCGGCCTGGTTGTGCAGATTCAGGTATACTTATTTTCAATCAGTGTTTTAAATTTTAACATTTGAAGATCAAAAACTAAAAAAATCTTATACTTGCTAACACTACCATACAACGTTTGTTGTATTTCTATCCATAAAATTTATTAGATCATCAAATAATGTCTTCATTTGATAAGCAAGAAGTCAAAAACAAAACAAAACATGGGACTAGGCGGAAAAGATGGTTGTGATTACGATCCCGACCTCTCAACATATGAGTACTCGGGATGGTCGTGATTATTACCTATGTATCGCAGACTAACAGATATACATAAGTACTTGGGTTCGGGTTGGGTTTTCTGACCCCTCAATCCAAGACCGACCCAAATTCAACTTGGGTTGTATTTTTTCAATCCTAACCCCTTCCCCCCCCCCCCCCCCCCCCCCCCCCCCCCGAATCCCGTAGGCCGAGCCAAGTTTAGTAGGTGCAACTCGGGTCGGATTGGTTCGGATTTGAGCTAACCCGGAATCGAACCGAACTAGTTCGGTTCTACCATATTGAAACTCAAACCAACCCGATTTAGGCATAAACCCGAACCAACCCAACCCACACTAAGGTCGGGGTTGTTTGGGTCGGTTCTCGGATTTGTAGTTGGTCTAAAACAAGTAATAGCCATAGACTATTTACTAGTAAACTGGAGGTCCACATTGGACTTTAGCCACTCATTGAGTTTTCTTGGTAGTTGATTCAATGTTAGTAGACAACTAAAGTTAAGTCGGGGTCTGTAACTGTTTTTGTTTTCTTTTATAAATTTATTTTTTACCTCTCAAAAAAAAAAAAAAAAAGACAAAAAAACAACTAAAGTTTACTTGGGTAAAAATGTGATGTAGCACAAAAGTTTAAACACGTAACATATATATAAGAGCCGAAGGATTGTCCCAAATTCGGTGGCCCGAAGGATGTGGCATCGTGCAACTGGTGGCTGAAACTCACTAGTGATTTTAAAATCTTTAACAGCACCAGTTGCACGCTGCCACATCATTCGAGCCGTGAATTTGGGACAAACCTTCGGGCTGAATAAAATTACTCTTAAAATTTTCATGCTTGGTCCAAACTCGGCCCGAACTGTTTTTATGAAGCCACCCAAATTAAACTCGCATTTCTAGCACGTATATGCTAAATCTTTTTTTCTTTTTTGATCACACAATAAAAGTAAGAAATAGCATTGATTATAATATGCATTAAAAGGATATATGTGAAATAATGTTTCATAAAGTTCGAGGTATTGATATTTGTGAAGTGGGTGCTTTTAAAATTATTTATTCATTGTATATAAAAAATAAAAATAAAATATTTTGGTCTTCAGGTTGGGTTAGTGGTGTCCATTAGGGATGGCAACGGTACGGTTTTGGGTAAAACAAAAACCGTACCACAAGATCGAACCGCACCGTGACGGTATACTGTTATGTAAAACCGAAACCGCACCATGCAACTCGGTGCAGTGCACCACGGTTTATCACTATAATGGCCTAAACAGTGCAATTTAGCCCGAAACCGCACCGCTACACTGAAATCGCACTGCACCGCAACGGTTTTAAATTTTGCCAAATAAAAACCGCACCATGCGGTACGATTTACCGCGATTTTTGGTTTTAAACCGCACTGCTGCCATCCCTAATGTCCATACCCGGCCCATAATACAGTCGGACTTGAATATTCGAGCCTAGTCCGTCCCAAATCCCAAGCTAACTCTGCCCAAATCAGGCCCGACCCCATGGGCCTCGGACTGGCCCGAGCCCATTAACTACCCTATCTCTCACCAAGAAGAGTGCCATGCAGGTCCTGCTTCGCGTGGGTTCTCGGAACCTAATCCTTATAAAGAAAGCAAAATTTTGGTGTTTTGGGAAAGAGATGCAATTCAGCCTGAAGGTTGTCGTGATTCCGCTAAGCCTGATTGACGTGGCAATGCACGAGTGGTGGTTGAATCTTACTAGTGAGATTCAACCACCTTTCGTGTGGTGCCATGTCAATCAGGCTGAGCGGAATCGGAAAAACCTTCGGGCTGAATTGCATCTACTTGGGGATATATATCCACCCATACCTCAATTTTGTTTACCTATTTTACACTCAGATATTATTTACATGCACATATAGCTTATTAGACACCCAATTTTTGGTCTTGGTGCAAGATCCCTGGATACCGATTATTCGCCATTAACATCTTTCTTCTATGGGATCGGATGGCTTTTCTTCTAAGTTGTTGTAGCTGCCATCTTTAGAGGGAAGCGTGGGCTATTTGTAGCTGCCTCATTTGGCGAAGTGTGGACTAATTATAGCTGTCATCTTTCGAAGGGGCACGATCTCCTACATCACGGCGGTCGGGTGAGTGTTACCGTCGAAGACAGCCATCCGAGTGCCGACAAGCACGGAAAATTACTAGTATCTAAAAATAGAAGGATAGATTACACTTTACCCCCCTGAAGTTTAGACCAAAATCACTTAACCCCCTGGAATTTTTTTTTCTTTTTCTTCATAGGTTCCCATCCAATGATGCTAAAGATGTGCGAAGAAAATCTGTTACAACTTGCTACATGACCATTTCAATGATAGAGGAAATAAGACAGCTATACCATTTTACAGTCTTGGCTAAGAAAAGGCCATGAAACAAACTTGATCCACATTTTAGGTGATAACTCCACATTGTACCCAAACCATTGCACTTTAGTCCTAAACTCAAACCTTGCCTTCACTAATACTATTTTCTGCATCTTCTGCAAGATCTCCATCTTCATCGTTGGATATTTCGCGAATACTGGAGCTGTCTACTGTGTCACTTGCTCCTGCTTGGCTTTGATGGCCTTTGGTGATGCTGCCACCCTCAGTTTGGTCTGGGTTTGATATTGCATTGTCAGCCATTGCTTCCTTCATTACTCCTTGATCCTGTCTTTCAGCATGGCTGCCTCTGTCTTTGGTCAGATCAGTTGCAGCATCACCCTCATTGCCATCACTCTTGTTCTTGCCTTCATCATCTTGAGGTTTCTCAGACTTGTCTAACTGCCCCTCAGTAGATTTTGCTTCCCTTTCTTGCCCCTTGTTCTCGCGTTCATCGTTGAAACCATCTCCTCCATGATCTTTCAAGCTTGCTCCGCTTTCGGGATTCGGTAATTTTTGTTGCTGCCCATCAGTAGAGAGTGCTCTGGTTTCCGTCACACCGCTAGAATCGCTTTGGTTTCCAGTTCTCGAGCTCTCATCATGTCGTGAATCGCCAGGGATTTCTAACTTACTATCCTTCTCTTCATCTTGCAATTCATTTCTATCGCCAGCTCCATGTTTGCTTCTCGTAACATCATCGGCCTGAGGATTTGCCGTCATAATTTCCGACCTCTCGGATGCATTTTGATCACTACCTGCATCTTCTATCACCAGGCCTTCTGTGACTTGAAAATTCTCGGGTATTTTAGAATGTTTGTCGCTAGGAATTTCCCCCTCTTTGTTGGCTTCCATTTTGTTAGTATCGGCGTCTTCACCTGTTACTCTCCGATTTTCATCGTTCTGAGAATTCTCAAAGTGGCCATTGTTACGCTTCTCCGATTCCCTTCCTCTTCGGACCGACCTCCGTCTTCTTCTCTTGGTTTTTGCCTTGTCACCATGTCCGGTTCTTGTTTCGGGGTCCTCACCTTTTGCACTTCCCTTCAGGCCTGCAAGGCCTACTTGCTGCTCGCTGCCAGTATTTTCGGGCTTATCGGATTCCTCATCTTTAGGAACCTCCAGTATTTTCTGACCTCCCTCTCCTCGGTGTTCGTCCAGCTGTTGATCTCCTGAAACTTCTCCATATCGATCGACAGGATTCTGATCTTCATGCATCAAGCCCTCATCATCTGCATTTGTCTTGAAATTCACCCATTGTCCTTCTTTAGGAATTCCGACTTGTTCGTTATCGACATTTCGTTCTTCCATTGCTGCTCTTCCTTCACTAGAATTTGTAGGCCTTTCCAGTTTCCCATCTTTGGAAGGTGAGTCCTCAATTGCATTGTCTGTAGCCGCTCCACCACCGATGATTTTCTCTTCTGCCATGTTACTCTCGGGTATGTTTTGGTTCATTAAGCGACGCTTCGTCTCCTCTAATTCAGCTTCCTTCTGCTTCAAGAGTTCCGTTAGCGTTCCTACGCGAAGGTTTGCGTTGATGGATTCCGCTTCTTTGTCTGCTAACCTGCTGATCTGATTCTGTTTCTCCTCAAGGGCTGCTTCCATCTCTTTCTGTTTCTCTTTCAAGTGGGCGGCGGTGGCTTCTGTCTCCATCAGCTTGTTACTAAGATCCCTCTTCTGGGTTCTCAAGGTGGTTGTTTCGGCTTTCATGTCGCCCAGTTTTCGTTTCATTTCTTTGGATTTCTGTCTTTCCCTCTGTCACAACAGCAAGGAACCATTGAGATCGATTTAGTTCATATCTTGTATAGCAGCTAATATAATATCAGAGTTTTGGAACCCCTAAAGGGTAGCTATTTTGTGCATGTCTGTCATAAAGCTAGGATCTTCTAGGTCTGAATCACCTTACTATCCCTTATTGAAGTTTTATGAATTACTCAAAGAAAGTGTAGTCACTAAGATCGCTGATTCGTTTGGCGGATTCTGCTCTGTGATGACAGTTTAACCATCGAGATCGATGATCCACACCATTCACAGTGATCTACGCCCACATTGGCCATATGTCGATTGGATTTGTCATGAATTTCTGGATAAGTAATGATTTTCATTTTTGGAGTTTCAAAAGGATGAAATCATGCCCTCAAATAATATATGATGATCAAATTCGGAACACTAAATCTTCTCATAAGCTATTAAACCTTTGTTACAAAAGTCATTGGCATCATGGAATCAAATGTCAACAAATTTTCTACGAAATCATCGAAATATGTCTTTTTCTTTTAAAGGTCCGACATAGAAATTGACCAAATTTTTATTAGCACCAAATTTTTGTCCGACATAATAAAATGTTGGTTGAAATAACCGACATTTGATAGAAATCCGACATTATGTCTTTTTTTAGGACAATTCCACTGAATTTTTTTTTCTTTTCTAGTAAAAATTTAGCAGTAAAAATTGCATTTTTTTAAAATTCTGTACATTTTACTGATTTGATCTGGAATTGATCGAAATATGATCAGAATCCAACGAATTTTTACCAAAATCTTTCCTTAAAAAGTAAAAAAATTCCACCGATATATAATCGAAATCCGACAAATTTTCTACATGGAAATCGATATTTAAAACCTTAATTTGCATTATATGGATCATTTCTATAAACCCATGAAGACCAAAGTCTTCATTGCCAAAAGCGAGTTAGAAAGAAGCCTAAATTACTAATTGATGGCTGTCATCAAAATTCACACTTCCTCATTGAATCAAAATCTTGAGATTTTGTTGTCTTAATTAGATCCTACCAACTGTGTCAAATTAGATCCTAGTGCTTCTAGTGAGTGGTTTGCTTGAATCAAATGAGATCTCAAACTTAGAACATATATCTTGGTACAGTAGCTAAAGTAGCTTTTTCACTACTTGCCTCGCTACATGCAATGAGCGGTGGACGGACGTTCGCTAGGTTGTTGGGCCTCAACTCAAACCAACCCGTTGCAGCGATCTGTGCAACGGTTGACTATCCAACGGTCCTGAATCAAAGAAGTATTGGTCTTTTCACGCAATAGAGAAAGAATAGGGAGTCCAATTGGAAGCCCATATGGCTCCCTAGAATAGGGAGTTGCTCTAGGAGTCTCTTGGAGATGCTCTTTGGAATTTTGTTTTCCTTCTAAGATGTAACCTTGGAAGTGGCAGGTAGAGGGCTGGGTTTTTACCTGCAGGAGGAGCTGGATTGCGAGGAGCTGGCGATCCCGGTCTTGGAGGAGGAGGCCGAAGACGCGCCTCTCCCGCAGCTTGTGCATCACCACCACGCACAGCAGCGCAGCCCCCAGCGACAGCACGAGCAGCAGCGCACGGTAGGGCCTCTTCCTGCTGCTGCTGCTGCTGATGCCGCCGCTTGCCGCCATCTCCCTGGCCTTGGACTTGAACCTCGACTCCAATCTCATAACCAGCTCCCTCCCTCTATGTAGTAGGATCTACTGATGGTGGCCTCTACTTAGTTAAGTTTTGCATCAACAACCAGAGGGTTGGCTGGTTTTGTTTGCTTCACATCAAGAAAGAGAAACCACATCCCCCCATTCATCAAGAAATGGCAGCATAGGGAGGTTGTCATGGGCACTGCTCTCTTATTGTATCATACATACATTGGTCAGTGGAGGGCTATCTTATTTGTTGCCCATTATTCGAGTTCAAATCTCCTGCAGTTGGGTAGGCCCAGGTTGGTGGGCCCGGCATGCATCGCAGCCACACGATGGCTGATGACCCAAAGTGAATCACAGTCCAGCCGACCATGTGTGGCTGTGATGACCAGGCCGACCAACTTGAGGAGATTTGAACTCCCATTTTTTAAGTGAGGGTGATTAGAAATTGAACCCTATGTTTTGTTAGGGGGGGGGGGGGGGGGGGGGGGGGGGGGGGACCATCACTATTTTTGCTTAACTAGTTATTGGGGGGAGACCTCAATGTTGCATGTGTATGGGATGAATAAGAAAAGAGTTCAGATCTTCTCCAGTTGGTCGGCCCCGGTCGGTGGGCCCGGGTCTCATCACAGCTGCACGATGGTGGTGAATCGAAAGTGAATCGTACTCCAGCTGACTGAACACGACTGTGATACGTGTCGGGCCCAACGACTAGAGGAGATAGAGACTCGTAAGAAAATGCTAGTTGGCCATCCCCATCTTGCGATCCGTCTAGGCGGGGCAAACCCGATGCGGCCCAAGATAACGGCCTTCCGTTGCACCCAGCCTTGACAAGTGAATCTCACTCACCTCGACTGGCAGGCAAAAGGATGGCTGTGATCAAGTGCCACGGCAGGATGGCCTGATCTGGATGGAAAGTTGGACGGCTGAATTGCATTGCTCGAATGAGTTTAATCAAAATGAGCACATGATGAAGTAGATATGGTGTTGCCAGACCAGAAAGTAAGGGGGTGTTTGACATGAGGAACAACTACTCCGCTTAATCCTCATCTTGAAGTGGGTGTTCCCATCAATTACTATTTCTAATGTAATTTAGTGGTTCAGCGTTCCCGTTAACTTAGAAACGGACGGAGTGATATATTCTCATTCCCGACTATTTCATTTCACCGGAACAGATACTATATGTTACTTTTAAAATATGGAACTAGGAATAGAAACGGAGGGTTTCAGAATGATGCCAAACACCCCATAATTGTCAAGATGGATAGGAGAAAAAAAAATTAAATCATTATGTCATTAGGGATATTAGATGTAGTGTGTTAGTATTGGGTTAGTCCCACCTCGGTTGTGGTAACATTATGGTGTGAGTTCTCTCTCTATATAAAGAGAGGTAGTCTTATGTAATGTAATGTGTGATCAATGAGATAATACAAGGAGATTTTCTCCCCAATCCTATTCTCTCTCCCCCTCTCTTCGTAACATGGTATCAGAGCCAACCCTTGCCTAGGGTTTCGACGCTCTCCTCTCCGGCCTCGGCCTCCTCGGTCGTCGTCGACGACATCGAGGAGGCCGGGAAGAAAATAAAACTTTTCTTTTTTTTTCGTCTCTTGCGGCTCTTGAGAGGTCCCGGCCCCGTCTCCTGCTCCGCACCGCAGCGGCTCCGTCTCCGGCCCCGGACCCGTCTCCTGCTCCGCACCGCAGCGGCCCCGTCTCCGGCCCCGTCTCCTGCTCCGCACCGCAGCGGTCCCGTCTCCTGCTCCGCACCGCAGCGGCCCCGTCTCCGGCCCCGGACCCGTCTCCTGCTCCGCACCACAGCGGCCCCGTCTCCTGCCGCACCGCAGCGGTCCCGGCCCCGTCTCCTGCTCCGCACCGCAGCGGCCCCGACCCCCGGCGCTGCGCCCGTGCCCCGGCGCTGCGCCCGTCCCCTGCTCTGCACCGTCTCCGGCACCGTCCCCTGCGCTGCGCTTCGCTCCGGCCCGGCCGAGCAGCGTCACCCAGCACCGGAGCCGAACCCGGCGAGCTGCCCGCGGGACTTGAACGCGGCGTGCCCTGCTCGAGCTGCGGGTGGTGGGGCCCGACGGCGACATGGGGGCCTGCATGGCGTTCCGGCGGCCGGAGTTTTGCTGCACGGGGGTGTTCCGGAGCCCTTGCCGCTGCTGGCGCCCGGATCTCTCTCTCTTTCCTTTTCTGAAACGGAGTGGGCCGAGCGACACACAGTTAACACATCTATGTGTCTTGATGTGTCCTATGTGTCCCGGTGGTGTCTCTGGTATCCATTATTAGATGTAGGTGTGTCCCTTCATATCCATTATTAGATGTAGTGTGTGTCCCTGCATTAGATGTAGTGTGTGTCCCTGCAAATCCATTATTAGATGTAGGTGGTGTCCCGGTGGTGTCCCGGTGGTGTCTCCTATTTTTATTAAATCTTTCTAGCCATTCGATTTGCATCCCCTTCTCTCTCTGGTTTGATGACAGCCGTGCATGCATGCATCCAGATCCTCCCTCTCATCCGATCATCTCTCTCCCTCTCTTGATCTGTGGCTCTTTCTCTATACAAATGATCACAGCCATCCGATTTGCATCGAATGACTATGATTTACGATTTGCTGCCCGTGTGTGTTCTCTTTCTATTCTCTCTCAGATCCCTTTTAGCTTGAGGCTGTGCTTTATGCTTCACCTATGCTCTACACTCGATCCAACCCGGTGATCCCATTTTGAGTTTGAGCCTGACTCTACGCCGTGCGTTCTCTCTCTGTGTTTTGTGCCGGCTTTTAGATCCACTTTAGTTTCGGTCACACTTGTTTTGTGCCGGCGTTTGGATCCTTTCTCGTTCCGGTCACACTTGTCTTGTGCCGGCTTTTAGATCCTCTTTAGTTCCGGTCACACTTGTTTTGTGCCGGCGTTTGGATCCTTTCTCGTTCCGGTCACACTTGTCTTGTGCCGGCTTTTAGATCCTCTTTAGTTCCGGTCACACTTGTTTTGTGCCGGCTTTTGGATCCTTTCTCGTTCCGGTCACACTTGTCTTGTGCCGGCTTTTTGATCCTCTCTAGTTCCGGTCACACTTGTTTTGTGCCGGCTTTCGGATCCTCTTCCTTTCCTTGGTCATGTGACCCTATCAACGCTACGACTCTTCCTCTTCTCCTTTTTTCTTTGTCTGTGATGATTGAGATCTTCTAAGAGGTGTCAAGTACTTGCTTCGGCCGGGTGCTTGCCTCTTATGAGGTCTCACGCATTCACATCTTTTCTTAGCCGCTCTCTCCTTTCGGCCTCCGTTATTGCCGGCTTCCATCACCGTCGGTTTCCTTCGCTCCGATCCTTAGTGATCATTGCCAATTCCCCCGGTTGACCTGCTTACAGGTTGGCCGGGTTTCCCCGGTTGTCCTGCTTGCAGGTCAATCGGGTTTCCAGGACGACTTGCTTGCAGGTCGTCCTGGCACTATCTTTACCTTTCAGCATAAAAAAAAAAGGGTTATTTGATGTATTTTTTTTTTCTTTCTTTCTTCTTTCTTTTATTAAGCAAACTGATGTCGGTTTATACCTTACATCAGTTTGACGGGGGGTATTAGATGTAGTGTGTTAGTATTGGGTTAGTCCCACCTCGGTTGTGGTAACATTATGGTGTGAGTTCTCTCTCTATATAAAGAGAGGTAGTTTTATGTAATGTAATGTGTGATCAATGAGATAATACAAGGAGATTTTCTCCCCAATCCTATTCTCTCTCCCCCTCTCTTCGTAACAAGGGAAATTGCGAGAGAGTTGTTAAACCCCCCCCCCCCCCCCCCCCCCCAAAAAAAAAAAAGAAAAAACTAAAATGAGGGGGTCCTACCTTATTGATTGCAATGCTTAACTCATGCAACTAGACTAGGGAATGATGTGGAAGAAGGGGGTAAAAGTAAAAGGCAAGATTTGAGGAGGGCGTGCTCTATTTGCACAGCTACCAAATTTAGCTTAGCACTGGGATTCTGATGAAACACATGATTGTTTTTTGTATTGGCACCTTCAATAACCCTAAGCTAATCTCTCCCCTTACCTCTAGCCATTCGAGGTCCCTGGCATGCTAAGCCTTCGACGACTCTTTTGTATCCCCCCATTGTCATCCCATTCCTATAGGCCCTAGCTCATCGGTCACCCCGGCTCCTTCTTCCTTCTCCTCCTCCTCTTTCCTCCTTCTTCCTCCTCCATCCACCCCTCGTTGAAACCCTAATCACATGTCAGTGTTAGGATTGGGTGTTCTTAAATACTATCTACTTATGTATTCTATCATTAGTTCTGAATAACAATAAGACACTGCATCTTTCATAATCAACTCTTCTTAGACAAACCACCAGTCCACTGAGATGTGTTCTAGGTGACTCAGGTGTTTTGGATGAGATCTAATCATAGGAGATCTGAGTGAACCATACACACGTTAGTTTTATAGTGTAGCCAGAATGGACACCCGATTTGCAAGACTATAAGGTCTTGGTCTTCTTTTAAGAAAGATCGATAGATGGTTTATCTCGACTATTGGAGTAGTTGACTCTAACACAGGAATGTTGGAATACTTGGAGTACATTAAACAAAATCAAGAGAATCGACCGAATCTAATAAGATGTCACTAAGACCACGACCACTCTTTTGCTAGTTGACTAAGCCGTAAATTTCAATGTGTCTTGTGGAATCTAGATCGATGCTTGTCGCTTTGATGTGCCAACCAGTGAGGTCTATCGCAGACCAAAACTTGGGTAGCTTGGGAGACTTGCATTGGATGCTGGGAAACACAGACATGCTATGGAAATTCCTCACTCCCCAATGGGAGTTGGGTGTCTCCTTGAGCAACTTCTATGAAAGATTGATCAAGTCTGATAAGATGAACCTAAAGTTAAAGATGATGATCACAAGGCTTTGGAATGTTTAGACTCAAGTGGGTGAGCTATACTGGGAGGGACAGTCTATGATCCCAGGTAGCTTCACAGACACCGGGAGAAGGGGTCCTATGCAACATAATAGAAATGGTATGCTCGCATAATTTTCAGTGACTTCGGAGTAAAGTCGTGGCTTAGTAGTGGTTGTAGTCCTGGCTAACTAGAGCTTAGTCTAGTTATGAGATGACTTAAAACTTATGTCTAGTTGGAGCCAAAGTCATCGGGTCCCAAAGATTTCAACTCCTAGCCTCTTCATATAACCGAGCTAACCTAGTCCTAGTGCAAGTGGTATTCAATTCCTAACCATGGATAAAATTGAAATGACTAAGGATAACTAGCACAGGTAGGACTAGGAGTTACCAGAAGTCAGGAATTCCATTAGGAGACTTGACAGTTCCTTTTAATTGCTCCTTTCAATGGAAGTCCTGCTATGACTACATTCACTAAGTGACACCACATGTGGGACCCACATGGGTCTGATAAAGTGGATTAAGCCTCCGTAGAATTAGTCGATACAATTTGTGTGTGTGTGGGTGCATTTATGTACTAGGAGGGTGACTTTATTACCATCATGCTTTGTAGGTGTGTGATTCCATATATAGAAGGAGATACTTGCATTTAATGGAAGCTAATTTGATTTTGGATCACATCGCAAGAGCGACGAGGCCGACCACACATGGATTCGGGCAGGATCCAAGGATGAGATGCCGACCCTATAAAAATGGCTTCCTCATCTTGTGGAAACTCTAATGCATTATAGAGAGAGAAAAGGAGAGAGATTTCGGCCAAGTTGCACACTTGATGTCGAGGTGCTTCTTGGAGAAATAGTAGAAGAGTATGGTGATGGAATAAGACTCCTACAAGTCATCAATTGCCGACATGAGAAAAGAAATAGATGTTGATTTACAAAGGATGCGAGGTTCTTGGGGACCGAGAGGGGGAGAGGGGTGACGGTTGACTGAAGGTTAGAGATGACGGTAGTTTCAGTATTTTTAAAAAAATAAAATTCAGGTGCCAAGCTAAATCCATTGGGTGCAGATAGAACACATATTTGAGAAGAGATAAATTTGAAAGGCCGAGTGAAAAATTTTCAGTTATAATATATTACCAACACAATAGAAGAAACTCTATTACGCCCTAGACCAATTGCTCTACAATTGTGTGCAAGGAGGTGAACAAGAAGTATTGGGATGGTTTTATCCGATGTTAAGCCCTAGGGGTGGGACTTGTGCGGGTCTGACCCAAACCCGACCCGCCCACCCCGAACAATGGACAAACATGGGCAAAACTGGCTAAAAACTTGGACGGGTTTAAACAAAAAAATATCAACCTGATTTAAATTTGGACGGGTTTGGGCACCGATCTTCCCAACCTGAGGAAGTGATACACTAAGGATGATGTTGAATGCTAAGAATTCGTTTGAAATATATGAGGATATGGATTGGATTTTATGTTTTGGTTATGCAGGCCAAAGATTTTTTTTTATTCAATTCAAAAATCTGTTGGGTTTTTTTTCCATCTATTTATGTGCATAAGTATTTCTAATTGGGCAACCCGTCTAACCCGTCCATTACTTTGCAAATTGGGCAACCCAATCAACTACAATGGGCAAGCATGGGTTGGACTTCCCAGAGTTCTACAGGCAAAACAGGTTAATGTTTGTGCTAGTCGGGTTACGCATGGGTAGACACTTCAACCGACCCAAGTCCCACCCCAATTAAAACCCAACCCCTCCCCCCCCCCCCCTCTCAATGTCAAAGGAGTTGGTGTAAGGTAGTGTTTCCCATGTATCAAGGCACAATTAAATCTTAAGCCATGAAAGTCAGCATTCATGGAAATGTGAGCACTTAAAATAATTTGGAAAAATACTATTTTAACTCCCATGGTCAACCAGAATAACGTGTCTAGATCACAGCCCCCCGGAAGGCTGGCAAAGGGACGCTGTGATTGGATGCCACGTCATTCCGGTTGGCCATTGGACTGAACATTTACTTAAGATTTTTAAAGTAGGGTATAAAGAAAGAACGTAAGGGGGGGTTGGTGAAGGTCAGAGTTAACTTGGCCACACAAACTATAGGTCTGTTATTTTTATTAAGTTGAGTCAATATAATATTGGTTTAAGTAGAGATTTACGTGCAGGGTCATGCTCATTGCACATGCAGATATATATATCTTTTATTTTTCGTTTACTAAAACGTAGATCTACACTCTTTTCAAATGATCAAACTATTGTTTTTTTTTTTTTTTAATTTTAGAGTTGAGAGCTACACTCCACTTGTTAAGATTCCCTCCCCCTCTCCCGGCAAATGTGTGATATGTCCGCAGCAACAGATCATTTTTAACGATAAGGATCTATAACATTTGCTTTTGATGATCGGTTCCAGCGAACAGATTTGTTTGAAGTGTGTGTGGCCCTATTCTATGAATTGATGTGTCCTCGGTGAAGTATTTTTTTTTAAAAAAAAATTAATTTTATCGGGTTTTTGCATTCATTTCTTTGCATAATTCAAAACACCATTTTTTTACATCAAGCCATGACCATTGAATCACATTCAGTCTGGATCGGACGATTGTGATTTGATTTGTACCAAAAAAAATCCTAGTTATCCATACTTTTATAATGATTTTTTTTGTACAAATTAGATCATAGTTGTCAGGGACGGAACTATGTATGGGTCAAGGGGCCCTCAATATATATTTTTTAAATTATATAGTAAAAGCCTTGAATCATAGTATATAGTTTTTTTTTTGTTCATGTTTTGCCCCCTCAAGATGAAATTATTATGCTTTGGTCCCTCCCAATATAAAATCCCGATTCCGCCCTTGATAGTTGTCCGTGGATTTTGAGAAAATGTCAAAATGCGGATCCACGTAAATTATTTCAATATTATCAAACAAAGAGGAGAGATCCGCCGGACAGACAAACGATTTTCAGATAGCATCGATCGAACACTACTCCAAGTCTCCAATGATGCATGAGCTTATCTGCTAGTTGTAGGACATAATATCCTTTACTCCAAAAAAAAAAAATGATATTCAGCCCGCAGGTTTTTCTGATTTCGCCGGCCCGATTGACAGGGTAGCGTGCAACTAGTGTTGTAAAAGATTAAAGTATCGCTAGTGGGTTTCAGCCAGTAGTCGCATTCTGCCATATCAATCGGGTTAGGCGGAATCGGAAAAACCTTCGGGTTGAATAGCATTTCTCAAAAAAAAAAAAAAACATAATATTCTACTTACCACAATGCCTTCAATATTGCCTTGTATTTTGCTAGTTTTATTCTCCTTAATATTTTTTTTAAATTTTGGTAGTAACATTTTTTTTTCTCACATGCAGGCCACATGCCTCCATGCTCTACCAGGCTGGACCCACATGACGACTGAAATTAGACTTCAGACTCCATACCTCGGCCCCAACCGAAGACCATTTCTACATGGATGGGTGCAAACCACCAGGACAAAGCCTAGTGCGGTTTAAAATCGAAACAGTATCACATGGCACGAGTTTGATTTGTCAAAATATAAAACCGTCATCCCCGTTTAGACTATTATATTTATAAACTGTGGTGCAACGCACCACACCGCATGATGCGATTTCGATTTTACATAATGGTACACCGTTACGGTACAATTTCGGTTTTATCCAAAACCGCACCATTGCCGTTGGATTCCGGCAATTGATCTATATAACATTTTTGTGGCTATTCACAAGCTGACTAGATCAAAAAAGGCACGGGATAGATCTAGTCATTGATCCAGATCTGGAGAGAGAGAGAGAGAGAGAGAGAGAGAGAGAGAGAGAGAGAGAGGAGAGAGAGAGAGAGAGAGAGAGAGAGAGAGATCTCCCGCATGAAGGCAGCGGCTGTCCAAGTGACAACAAGCACATCGCTGCCGAAGGTAGCCGTTCGAGTGCAGACAAGCACGCCATCGGATGACAGGCACAGGCATTTCTAGTAATTTGACAAAGATAGAAAATTATTATCAATCTTGTCTCAGTTCTTGTTTATAAGACGGATGATGATGATGATGATGATGATGACGAAGACGATGAGTCTCGAAGGCATAATCAACAGAGTCGGAATAAAGAGGCTAATAGGCAGTTCCAAAACAAGCAGAAGCTTACATAGATCTCACATCTTCTACACGGCACCCGTACATAGTTCCTCTCATATAATATCACAAAGGCGGTAATAACAACCAGATCTGGGTCTCCATGGGCGCACCATACTATCGAGAAGGCGGTAATAATCGCTTACGGCCATATCCGGGTCTCCATGGGCACCACTTATTTGATATCTCGAGATGGGGGTTCAATACATTCATAGGCACGGACAAAGCACGTCAGGTACTAACGGGCGAGCACACCCCATACCGTCGATCTCAGGCAGCCAATCACTCTATTTTCTTCCCATGCTTAAGCTTCTCTGCACTGGCTCCCCTATATGGGGCGACATCGTATGCGTATCCCTGGATAACGGCGAAGAGGACCATCTCCACGATCACCAAGGCATTCTGAATGGCTTCCTGGATATGCTCCACGTCTAACCAGTAATGCTGCGATCGGAGTACTCCTGCCGTGGCTAACAGTTCTAGTGTGATTCCCTGCCAACCCCGGAAGAAAAAAAAAATGAAAGTGTTAGTCAGAAATTTCCTTGAGAGAAGGCTAACCATAAGGTCCATAACCATCTAGCCTTAACTCATCTATATCGGTTGTATGTCGGTCATTCCTGTTAAGGGGTATCTCTGCTGCCAATGTCACATTATGTGTATGGGGGGGGGGGGGATGCATTTCATTTTTATGTGATAATAATAATAATTATAACAACTAAAAACAGATTATGATCATTAAAGATTAGATAATGGTAATATTCCATAACAGATTTGAAAGAATTTTACCTGCCAAAAGCAAAAGAAGACGATCCCTTTGATGCACAAGAACTTTGCCAAAGGCCTGTGAGGTGCCAGCTCCTTAGCAAACACATGGTAGAAGAGCACCAAAGCATAGAGTGCCAAAGAAACGGAAATGTTCAATACGATGGTGAAAGCCCAACTGATCCAAGTGTTGTATATGCCGAGAAGTTGACATGCAATTATGAGAACAGAGCACACCGGCCGAAGTACCACAAATTGCCATGTCCAGTATTTCAGAAGTGTCAATGTGTGATGATCTAAACGGGCAGTGTGAGGCTGAAATTTCAAACCACCATCAGTCATATCTGATGCAGATGCAGACAAAAAGTTTGCACAAGTTTGAATCTATTTACCGGTTTCGTTCACCTCACTTAATGATAGATTTAGCCGGTTTCTATTAAATATGAAGAGTTCTTAACAATACCATGACTCCAGTCCAGTACATCACAAAACTAAAAATAAGAGCCCTAACTTGGCGGGAGAAAAAAGCATGTGAAATAAAATTCAGAAAATAATAGCATGTTACAACTACTTGCAGTAAGAAGCACAAAATTGGGAAGAAAAACTCGAAAGATTCAAACCGTACCACGAAAAGAGTCATTGGGAAAGAATTATGGATCTCCCTCCCCTTGACTTCATCAGGTACTATGTTCTTACTAAGAGATATATTCAAGTAACTATACATCAAGGCCATGAACTTAGCGATCACCTGCATGTTACAAAAGAATCTTGTGTCATTAATTAGGCATGTAACTTTTTGTGGTACAACGCAACAAACAGAATTAACAATAATACAGCATTCAATGTATATCAGTTTAAAACCAGGAACTTACCAGCGCCTCATAACATTCCTTCACCGACTCCAAGAATGTGAAGAAGGTTGTACTGCCGAGAACATCTACCAGACCGACAAAGGATACGATGGCATATAAAGGGGCCATGAGTATGATGACTATTATAGCCTTTTGTTCCTTAGGGTTTTTCCAATGGGACAGATGCTGTACTAGCAACCGCACTGTCAAAATTATTGATAGCATCACACAGGATCCATAGCCTAGCAGAGAAAGTGTCCCTCGGTCCATCGATGGTAAACCCATATAATGCGGCGAGACGACAATCTAGAGGAAGAGCACAATCAGAGAAAATATGTTGAGGTTTTGTTAGGAATTAAAATGTCACGTATAGCAGCTATGTCATTTTTTATGCTAAAGAGAAGGATGCTTTTTTTTTCCAACCAAGCCAATCATAGATGCAACCGAAAGATATATCAGAGAATCAATTCCTTCTGCTCTTCCTTAAAGCTTCTAATCTGTCAAGTTCTCATGAGAAGATAAGCAAACAAAGCTATAATGAAGTCTATATATAAAAAAGTACAAGAAAAAAGGGTTCAAGAAACCCCAATTTGGAACTCCAGCTTTTAGTTCCAATAGTGATTAAGCTGAAATGCAGATCATATAAAAGGGAAAGTGTTACAATAACTCATAATTTGTGTCAGCAAAGTGGGAAGCTAAATGGCATTACACCTTATTATTTATTTCTACAACTTTATTCACAAGAAGATAATGCTCATGCAAAATGAGTAAACTGATTGAAAAGAAAACATAAGTTTAACAACTTACCACATAGTAATAATTTTTGGATGACAATGGATAAATCTACACAAATTAGTAGTTACGAGACATCATACAAAAGGGTGATGAAGTACCATGTATCCACCTGCCAACAACCTTTTCAAGCTGTTTTAGCATGTGGAGAAGTTGCACCACAATCTTTTGGAACATCATCTGTTTTGACCCTTTTTTAATCATTGTCTTAATATTGAAGGACACGTTCAATTGTTTGAACTTATATTTAGGATTGCGTGTCAACCAAATTCGTAATATCGATGGGCAAGGTTTGATGGTCATGATTTTAAGTCTAATATTAACAAATGTGAATGTGGAGCAATATTGTCTAAGACTCGGCCGTGCTAACATGAATCGACTTACCCACATTTGCATTGGTAACTTGAGAAGAAATGTTGATAGTGTCTGCCAAAATCACATTAGGGCATGGAGTCAAACATATATATTTACTATAATATACACCAGGGTTTTTTTACTGTAACAGCTATAGTACCGCAGATCTCCCCCTCTATCTCTCATTCAATACCCACACCCAAACAGGTCAAACCGATCAAATGTGTGTGTGTGTTGGGGGGGGGGGGGGGTTGATGTCCCTCCCGGTGTTGCCGGGGGTCTACACCAGTATAGTTTTAAGACTAACGTTGTAGTTAGACTAACAAGACCATTGGGCTCGAAGACAAAAGATGTATTGGACTATAAAATAAGAAGCCATCGGGCTCTATGGACTGACCTTCAATAGCCAGGCTAGGGCCTAATCCATGACCAAATGAAACGGGGCTGGCCAATAAATGTGAAGCAATATTAACATTTTTTACTTTTCAGCACATAAGTTCTACCAAGAGAAGAAAACCGCAGCATATAAATAAGAGCCTTAAAGTCTTGGACATCCTCTTTTAAAAACAAAACTAATCCTATTGGACTATGCCTCAAAGCTTTGCTAAAATTATGAATTTTTATGCTTCAACTTCAATTTCTACAATTTTTTTCTATTTTTAGAGATTTTGGATAATTTTTTTATTTTATTATCTATAGAATTTAGCAAGAGGAGAAAGAGATTTATCCTAAATAAATAAGAATCCAGCCGAAATGTTTCCTAGAAGAATAAGTTAAGGGAAAAATTCGACCCCACTTCTCTTTTGAAAAATAATTACTTATCCCCTTTAATTTAGGGAAGGAAAAAGATTTTATATGCCCTCCAATTAAGCAGCCCATTTTACATAAATTACATTTAAATAGATTCTCAATTAAAACCCTCTAGTCATATAATACCTGAAACAAAACTAAAAAACCTTAAAAATTATATCTAATAATATCCTAATGACCTAGAATAAAGATTAAAAAAAGATCCCATGAGTAATAAATTGTATTCAACCCTATTTGCTCCTACATGAATAAAGGTTCATGTTTTGTAATTGTATTTCATCCGTAAACTAAAGCCATTGAGTAATTGTTTCCTCAATTGATGACATCAACACTAGGCTTCAAGGAATCCTAGTGTTGGGTGTCTAATTTACACTAGGACGTGTACTCGACCATTAGGATAGGTAAGTAGTTACCATAATAACATAGGACTGGCTCATTAGTACAGTCAAAAGATTCTTTGATACCTATGTGGGACAACATATTTGCACCTACTTACCAGGAAGCTGATTTGCAGCTTCATGGTCTTAGTGGTGCATATAATGGAAGCGATCATCTAAGATTGACTAATGGGATGGGACAAGAAGATGGAGTTGCAATATTCGACCGACTCAGTACTAAATAATGTCCAAATGAAATGGATCATTATTCTCCTTGGGACTCGAACTCGACTACGTAGTCACATACTTTTATTTTTGCGTCCGTCATGAGCAAAAATTAGCTCATATAGTCCATTCCCATGTCTGTGGAAGGTATGCAATGACTTCAAAAATATTGCTCTCTACTTCTCTGCTTTAAAATTTTCACTGAAATGTTTTAAGTTTTTAGCTTATCAAAATGAAAGATGCATTTGAAATTTAAAATTGTTGTTTTCAAGGGTAAACAGGAAGTTCCAACTAAAAATGATCACATTTCCGTGAAAACATACATTCTACATGGAACAATACCACTTAAAGGAGTGAGAGCATACCTATTAAGTAGATGTGGGCATAGTTACCAATTCGGAAAATGGAAAAAAAACGGCAAGAGAAAAAATCGGAAAGAAACGACGAAAACGGGAAAAACGGAAAAAAAAAAAAAAAAGAGAGAAAACATCGGGGAAATAACAAGAAAACCTTAAAAATTATATCAACTATATATGTCATTTTCCAACATTAACTAATAAAAAAATATAGCACTACCCAGTGGTCAGTGCATCACCGAGCTGGCCGATGCATGCCACACCCACAGTATGTCGCTCGCAAAAAACCTCTCTTCCTCTCTCTCTCATAGTGATTCTCTCTCTATCATCTCTATCTTTTGCGGAAACCGATCACAGCGATGCAGAGGAGGGATAAAATCCTAACCCCGTGTCTTCTGAGCCTTTCTCGTGTCTGCTGTGCCGACGGATCATAAAACAACTCGAACCCAAACCCAAGTGAAAAACCAAATTGAACGTATAAAACAAGTACGTATTACGCGTTTTAAGTATAAAACGTATATTTATGTATTTTTCAAAAATACGAGTTTTATTCTCGTATGCTACGAATTCGGAGTGATACGTGTTTTATACGCGTTTTTTTCAAAAAAAAAACGTCCGATTTGATAACTATGGATGTGGGAGCACAAAGAGACCTTGTTCAATTAAAGAGACATAGAAAACTGGTACTGCAACATAATTCTGATGTTAAGGGCAAGAGTTATACTGAGCCATATTAGACATGACATCAATGATGAATCAGAACATGAGTTCATGATGCTGAGGGTAATGGGGATGGTGATATTGAAACTGGGGGGGTCTGGAGATTTGAAGATCATACTTATGGAGATGGAGGCAGTGCAGTCAATAAGTCGATGCTTTTTTTTTTTTTTTTTTTCTGATTTGTGAATTAGATATGACAACATGATTGAACCTAAAAAAGTAACAATAGGGTAACATAACTATCACAAAATAGCGTAACATGTAGGGTATGATTATAGTTGTTAATCCGATGGTGGTAAGGTGGATTTGTCGCAGATAGTATACTGAATAGTTGCTCATGTTTCTGTATAGCGGCAGTCATACCAATTGGACCTATATGCAGCCTTCATATTTGACATAGGATATAAAGTCCAGTTACAAACTTAACATCGACCATCTAATATTGGTGTCGAATACCTAATCTATGAAATCTATATGTTCAGTTGGCAGGTAGGAAGACTTCTTACACGGTTACACCATAATGTATGATATTACGGTTGATGATTACTATGTTACCAACTTTACCAGCCTCATGATTTGGCAAATTACACTAGCATGCACATTTATTTTGAATGTCTATCATGTTATTTATGAATGGTTCAATAAAATTTATATATATATATATATATATATATATATATATATATATATATATATATATATGGAAAATGAGTTCCTATGACATGTCATAGGGAGTACCCTATGACATATGGTGAGTTAGTAACCCTAGAATATTTAGAATGTTTTGAATTTTTATGAGGATGATCACCCTATCTTAGATAGGACCCCCGCAAAAAATCGGCTCATTCTAAAACTTCTAGAGGCATCAAATATGATTTTTAATTTAACGGTTAAAATGGATGGCCGATAAAGCTTCTAGCATTTGATGCCCTAACAAGTTTTAAAATGCTTTGATTTTTTGTGGACATTCTATCTAAGGTAAGGTGATCACACTCAAAAAAATTCAGTACATTCTAAACATTCTAGCATTACTAATTCACCATATGTCATAGGGTACTCCCTATGACATGTCATAGGAACCCAGCCCTCTCTCTCTCTCTCTCTCTCTCTCTCTCTCTCTATATATATATATATATATATATATATATATATATATATATATATATATATATATATGTTATTTACCATAAGATGTAATTTGGTAGACTTTAAGAAGGAAAATGATGCCTCAAGGTTATTTTTGAGCTAATCTACGAACTGCTCATGCTCATGCTCATGCTCATGCCATATTAGAAGATAATAGACAAGAAGTGGAACGAGATATTGAATAATTCACTTCATACATTCTCGGCATACTTAAATCCATACTTGTTTTATCACAAGCTTGTGAAGATGAATTTGGAAGTGAAGAATGCAATCGATAAGGCGAAGGCAAAGATGGTCCCCGAAGGCGAAAGAAGAGATTTATTAATGATCTCAAGCGCTACCACTTGAGGGATCCTCATATCTTTGTGGAATCCGTAGTTGAATTACTTGATGATGCATCTCTAAGTAAGCAATTTCTTTTATTTATGTGGTTATGCATTTTTTATTCATAATTTATGAAACCATTTTTTTAAAAAAATTATTTTTAGGAATATGGTTGGATATGTTTGGAATTGAGATTCCTTATCTTCAACAGGTGGCGATCAAGTTGTGTAGCCAACCTTCTAGTGCTTCCAAATACGAGAGAAATTCGAGAGGTTTTAAGGCCGCACATACAAAGATGAGAAATCGATTAGAGCTGCTGTTCACATTAAATATTCCAATCGTACTTCAGGACAACCGAAACACACAACCAACCAGGCTCTCAGTCAATCAGTACATGACACATGATGTGTGAACAATTAATCGGTCGAAACTTATTCAATCACTCCGCCGTCATAGATATTATAGATACTGGAGATAAAAAAATGCATATATCATCTTCAAAACGTAAGTTGAAGCATAAATCTGTCATGCTTGATCGTTTCCCTCTTTGTTCTTCAATCAATCAGCTCAAGACTGGAACTTTTTGGCTCCGATTCCTGAACTACTCTACCAAAAACTACTCTCAACTAAACTAAAAAACTAACTAAGCACACACAATTGGAAGATTACGGGAAAAAAAAGCATGAAATCTACGTCGATCGAACCCTAATTCCCCAAAAGAAACATCAAATGGCCGGATCCAACTTGCAACAATAAGATCGTGATCAAACAATAGAGATATCTGAAGAGCACGATCAGATCACGGGGTCAACGAGTACCTATCGACGCACGGCTCGATCACTGCTGTCGATCTGAAGCGAGAAACAATCAATAATTTCAAAGGTGCAGTCTCCTTCCTTTGTGGTTTCGGCACCTCTGTAACTTGTCTCCCGGATCTTTGAAAGCAGTGCAGTGATTAATGTGAATAGAGACCCAGACTCTCAAACACGGACGTACGCATAGGAATATTATGTGGGCTTTTAAGTAAAACGTATATCGCACAAGTGGGGAACCGTGTGTGTCGGATCGGGGAGTTAGTTTACAGAGAAATATTTACGTAGTTCTCTCCCTACAGGAG
Organism: Chamaelirium japonicum; assembly: GCA_947650365.1. Lineage (NCBI taxonomy): Eukaryota > Viridiplantae > Streptophyta > Magnoliopsida > Liliales > Melanthiaceae > Chamaelirium > Chamaelirium japonicum. Next base: position 27,125,361 of record OX393557.1, on the reverse strand, counting down.
GTCGGTTAGCGATGGAAATTGCTCACCAGCATGTGAAAAGCACGGGGACCTACACTTAACGGAAGTGTAGGTTCTTTCGCTGAACTTAATACAATTTGATCTTTTAATTTGGATCTACAACAACAGAATCTTTATGTCAAGATCTACACTTTACAAAATGTTATCACGGGGACCTATCACTAAGTCCCCCCAAAAATACACTCCCTTATTTGGCTGACGAAGCAAAAAATGGCTCCCTTGGAGATCTTCTCTAATGAGAGGGAATCATGGAGACGGATGAAGCAGGGAACAACATGCTTTTCACATGCAGGTGAGCAATTTCCATTGCTAATCGACCTCCTGTAGGGAGAGAACTGCATAAGTTCTTCTCTACAGACTGACTACCCGATCCGAGACACATAATTCCCCGCTTGTGCGATATATGGCTCTCTAACCTAGTATTTGTGATGACCCTCAACTCTTTCGAGCAGCTCATGATAGGTATACCTAATCGTGGAAAGGTGCAATTCAGAGCACTTATAATTGCTAGATTTATATTTATGCTTCATATATAATCTACAAGACATTAGTAGTACAATGATAACCGACTCTTTAACCTAGCCTTTGTGATGGTATTCAGCTCTTTCGAGTAGCTCATGATGGGTATACCTAATCGTGGGAAGGTACGATTCAAAGCACTCATAATCGCTGGATTTATATTTATGCTTCATATTATAATCTAAAAGACATTAGTGGTACAATGTTAACCAAGTCTCTAACCTAGCCTTTGTGATGGCCCTCGGCTCTTTTGAGCAGCTCATGATGGATGTACCTAATCGTGGGAATGTGCGATTCAAAGCACTCATAATCGTTGGATTTATATTTATGCTTCATATTTCAATCTAAAAAAAGCTAGTGGTACAATGATAAATGACTCTCTAACCTAACCAACATATATGTCAGCATCCTTCTAAATCACATAAGAATATTTGTGATGGCCCTCAATGATAGCATGCTTCACAATATTCTTTTTGTGCATATGCACCCCTTGCATATATGTCAACATCCTTCTAAATCACATAAGACTACATCTTTGGAGATTATTTTATGCATACCATGGAACTAGAACTTCCAAGATTAATCTAGGGATATTGATAGAAGCACCTTCATTGTGTCAATACTTTCTACCAATTATGGGAAGAGCAAAAAATAGTTTTGATGGCCAAGGACTTTGATGTAACCTTTAGGTTTATTGTTCATCAATCTGGGGTTTAGGACATAACAGAAGGGTTCAAATTTTGAATCAGAAAAGAGTAACAATGTTATCCATCAATCATAGCAAAAACAACTTTATGAAATCCCAATGAATAAGTCTACAATTTTAAAAGCATTCAAATAATTTAAGTAAATACTTCATTGGGAACCAACTACTATGTGATTGAAGAACTCTACGGTATATGATGCAAAAACTAATGAAAATCATGATTCATGATCATACGAGCTTTTACAAGAACCTGGACAACAGGATTATCATCCTTGTTTCAACTTTCAAGTAAACAAAATTAGTATTTTCACAGAAATTGTGGGAAAGATCTAGCAATTGATTTCATGTGTTTCAATATAATTATTGCAAAGTTTTGAACCCTAAGATGAAGATAACAAGTGAATTACTCTTGAACTATAGATTATAAGCAAATTCTGAAAATAAATGACAGGTAAATCAGATGTGCACGGCATTTAAATCATAAAATTGCGGATGTAAACATTAAAATGAGCATAAAAAGAAAGCCATGTATGTGGATATTTAGGCTTTCAAGGTTTACAAAGGTATGTTTTTCTTCTTGAATCATTGTTTCTAAATAGGCTCCTGGTTTGAGTTAGGTTTTCTTTCACAAGGTTTACAAGGGTATGAGATCTCTTTCTTGTAGGGTCATCTTGTTCTCCTTTATATGTTGTACCCCTTTTGGGATTTTTACTGTTGTCATGTCTCTTTGATATTTTTTAGCGGCAACCATCGACAAAATAACATAAGAATGAACATGAAGCATTGAATATGCATAAATTAAATTAAACATGCAATAACCACTTAGTTTGGGAGACGTAATGATCAGTGTCAAGATTTCAGCCATTTTACCATTAAATATGCATAAATTCAATTAAACATGCATAATCACTTCGTTTGCCGCAACCAGATTCGATGGTAACGAAAACCTCTTGCCGAAACCAAACATCAATTCAATTAAACATGCATAAACACTTGTTTATAATCTTCCAATATGGCATGAGCATGAGCAGTTCGTAGATTTGCTCAGATTCGAGAGAATGGAGGAAGCCCTTCTTCTCCTATCTAGATCAAAAAAAAAGGAAAAAAGAGAAACCCTAAACCCCATTCAGTGAGAGAGAGAGAGAGAGAGAGAGAGAGGGGGGCGGGGAAGAACATGGGTTACCTGGTTTTTTTTTAAAAAATCCTCGTCGGCGTTGAGATCCCGATCACAAAGCTTCGAGATCCCTGAACCCCGTCGGCTTCGAGATCCCGATCAGATCTCGCCGTCGAAATCGAGAATCACAAACCTTAGATCTCAGCACTGGAGGTCTGGTGCTCGAGGTGGGCGAGGAGCAGAGGACACCACTCCTGATCGAGTGGGGCCCACTGAAAGACAAGCCGGGCACCCATGCTGATCGCACTCGGTCCGCTCGGTCCCCATACGACGAACGAAGAGCGACTTCGACCAAATGGGGAGGCCTTACCGTATAGCAACGTGGCGTAACGTGGTAGGCATTTCACGGCATTTTGCTGCAAGGCCTCCCCAGCCAAGTTTTTCCTATTCGAACAGTACGAGCCCTTGACTCCTTTCAACGGACAACTGTCCCGATGGAACGTGATCGATTACACCCCTTCCATATGAAGCAGTGACCGTCTGTCTACACCAAAAATGGTGTAGCGGAGGCACAGAAAAGGAGAGATTTTTTTTGGGCTGTGGTGCTCGAGATGGGAGGATAAAAGATCGGGGGAAGAGAGAAAAAGAGATCTGTCAGCCTAATATCCCGTCATATTTTAAACGAAAATATCTCGATCGAATTCAATTGCTAAGATAGATACGCGACCGGAATGAGCTGACCTATCGGGCCGTGAGCGATCTCTTCTCTACCTTTGAGATCTGGGTTTTTATCAAATCTAACGGCTCACAAATGTATTCCGCATTCTGCTCGTGGGGACTTACCTAGGTGAGCCTCGTTGTATATATATACTAGTATATGCCCGTGCCGATTGGCACAAAGCGGAAGCCTTCGATGCGAACAACCCCGACCCCCGAGAGAGAGAGAGAGAGAGAGAGAGAGAGAGATCGTGGGGAAGAGAGAGAGAGAGAGAGATCATGGGACGACAGGGAGAGAGAGAGAGAGAGAGAGAGAGAGAGAGAGAGAGACGGAGAGGGAGAGAAATAAAGGGAAGAGAGACAGGCAAAGATGGGGATGGCAATTTTGGACCCAACACAATAGACCCGACACGAAATTAGCGAGTATGGGTTTAACGGGTTTGAGTCGTATTCAGGTTGAAACGATTAACCCGTTTGGTAAATGGGTCAGGTCTGGGTTTTGTCTCCGATTCGTTTGACCCGTTTAAAATCAGTTTAAAAATCGATGGGTCGAGTCGGATCGGCAATGGCTTCAACGGACAGCTGCGTTGGCTTCAATGGGTCGGGTCGGGTCGGCAATGGCTTCAACGGACGGTTGCGTTGGCTTCAATGGGTCGGGTCTGCGATGGCTTCAACAGACGGCTGTGATCAAAAGAGAGAGATCGGGGGAAGAGAGAGAGACAAAAAGAGAGATCGGGGGAAGAGAGAGAGAGAGAGAGAGAGATCGGGGAAAGAGAAAGAGCGATAAATAGAGAGACGAAGAGAGAGAGAGAGAGAGAGAGATCGAGGGAAGAGAGAGAGACGGAGAGAGAGAGAGATCGGGGGAAGAGAGAGACGGAGAGAGAGATCAAGGAAAGAGAGGACGGCTATGATGGCTTCAATGGGTTTGGTTAAGTCTACAATGGCTTCAACGAACGGTTGTGATCAAAAGAGAGAGATCGAGGGAAGAGAGAGACTGAGAAAGAGAGAGAGATCAGGAAAAGAGAGAGAGAGAGAGAGAGGGAGAGACGGAGAGAGAGAGAGAGAGAGAGAGAGAGAGAGAGAGAGAGAGAGAGAGATCGGGAGAAGAAAAAAATGGGGAGAGAGATCGGGGGAATAGAAAGAGATGTGCTGGGTGCAATTATGGGGGAGGGGGGATCACGTATAAGTGGTAGCCCTAGGAAATTAATCATTTATAGAAAAAACGTGTAAATAATAGCTTTAATACCTAATGTGTCCATTTTTTTACATCAAAATCCTCTAATATATTATAGAGTTTTATTTATTTACAATATGGTCCTTCATTCATTCATTTGTTTCTTATTCTCCTCAAATTCTAGAACCTCTAGGGGAATCAAATATGTTATTCAAATTAACGGTTAAAATGAACGATCAATAAAGCTTCTAACACTTGCAATATTAGCCGCAGGACACCATATTTGCTATATTAGCTAAGGTCCCAACAAGGATACATTTACCTTTAAAAAGAGTATATATTTGTCTTCAGAAAGACTATATATTCGTTTCATAAAAGAGTATACATTTATCTTCAGAAAGAGAATATATTCGCCGGGAGGGACTTGAGCTATTTAATGTGTCCTGCAATTAAAAGTCATCCCTCAAAAATGACTTATTTCAAACTATTTCATATTTTTTTGCTACAATGATTTCACTATAGCAATTTTTTTAAGATTTCACAAAATAAAATTGCTACAATGATTTGATTTCACTGTAGCAAAGAGAAACAATTCGATTCCAAAGAGGAACAATTGATTTTCACTATAGCAATTATTCATCTTTAATACCGAATTGTTGATCTTTGCTATAGTGTACCAAAGAGAAATAATTCGGTGCTAAAGAGAAACAATTGCTACAGTGATTAGGGGTGGCAATTCTTGACCCGACCCGCCAACCCGACCCGAAGTTAGCGGGTTTGGGTTTGGCCATAACGGGTTCGGGTCATAAACGGGTCGACCCGATTGACCCGTTTATTTAATGGGTCGGGTTCGGGTTTGGCCTTATAACCCGATTGACCCGACTTGACCCGTTTAACAAATGGGTCGTGTCAACCCGACCTGACCCGATCCGAGCCAACCGGACCCAACCCGATCAAACCCGGCCCAATCCGACTTGTCTTGACCCAACCCGACAGGTTTACATGGGTTCTGTTGACCCAACCTGAACCAAACCGACCCGACACGACCCGACCCGTTTAGTAAAAGGGTTAAACGGGTCGGGTCAACCCGTTTATTAGGTGGGTCGGGTTTGGGTTTAAGTTTTTGACCCGTTTATTAAACGGGTCGGGTTCAGGTTGGGTGTTTTGCCCTTATACATATGTCTCAACCCGACCCGACCCGACCCATTGCCACCCCTAACAGTGATTTCACTGTAACAAAGAACAACAATTTGTTACTAAAGAGGAACAAATCGTAATGTACTGTAGTTGTCCATATGCTGCATTGAAAGTAACGTAAGTTTTTAATCAATGATATTTTTGTCATTTAGAGGAGATAAAAGTCAACGGAGGAACCTGCTGCAAGTTCATATGTTTTGAGATGTATAAGTTTTGGAAGGGACTTGATATGTATAGAGATATTTGGACATCCTTTATATTAATCAAATCCTATATCAGAGACCTAGCATCGTCATCGGTTGGTAGCGGCCCGCTCCCGCTAAAATCCACGGTAGTGGCCTGATAACGGTCATATGCAACTTTACCATCCCGCCACCTTACGGTACGGGACCCCTTATGGAATCACGACCCGATCATGATAACGGTCATATGCAACTTTCATACTTAATTATTTTCCCAGGAAACCCCTCTAATCTACGTTATTGCAAGAAACCACCCATATCATAACTATTTTTCTTCATCTTCAACCGAAGATAATCAGCTGCCATGTGAGTTCAAAGACTGATCTACTATCTGTTAAACTGATAAAACCTCAGGAAGAACAACAGCTTCCATTGCTTGCGGGTCCCTTGCGAGTTGGGACCACACCTTCTTCATCAACACCCTTGCCTCTCTCCGCACTGGGCCGGTTCGGAACACAGACTCGTCACCCCCCCCCCCCCTCCCAAATCCCCGAGGGGGGAGTGGCCTCGGGGGGTCACCCCAGGCGATGTCGTTCAGGTTGTGGCTTACAACGGTGTTCGGGAACTCCTTGGAGTTGCCTGCGATGGTGTAGATATAGCTTTGTGACAACCCGAGTTCCACCCCAAAAGGTACATATTGAGGAGGGGAGTAATCGGGTATATTAAGATAAAGATCTTCACTCCCATTACCGATGTGGGACACGCGTGGCAAGGGCACCATCGGACGGAGCTCCTAGAGCAGGTCCCAGCTCTGATACTATATGCGCAAAAAAAGATACGGGTCATCTTTATTGTGAACACGAGATTACAAAGCCAATTTTCGGTGACTCGGGGGTGGTGAGTTGGGCGCGGCGAAAATTTGATCAGGAGAGTATAGGAAAAATCCTCTGGAGGGTCCCTTTGATCCGCGTCTCCAGGTTGCTTCGTGCTAGAGCTCTGGAGAAGTTGCCCAGTATAGAGGTCTTTACAAGGTTTTGGGTTTTGGCATCAGTGTCCTCGATCTTCATGTCTCCCTCGGCTCATGCTAGACCTCGGCGTCCTTGATCATCTGTTCGCGACGTCGATCTTGCTTTTGGCGTAGACTTTTGCTTTGGCGTTGACTTTGGCGTGGCTCTGACTTTTGCTTTGCATTGGCGCTTGAACTTGAACATAGACGGAGAGACTTGTGGTGCTTTAGTTCTTCCGGATTTCACGTCATATTAGCTAGAACGTGTGCTGCTTTTGCTCATGATTGTCGCAATTCGTCGGCTTTGGCACGTGCGTTGCTTTGGCCCGGGCTTTATCTTTGTTTTGCTTCGATTTCAGCTTTTGGTTTGACTTGATCTTCTCCTCGAACAACGATGACGATGTCTCCAAGACTTATTTTATTCTTCCAGCTTCCTCCTTTTGGGGATGAAACTTTGGCGACGACGATTGTAACGTCGGTTTTACTTCTCTTTCTTCTTTCTTTTTTTCTCGCCTCCCCAAAGGGGAGGGGTACAATTTTTGAGAAAAGGGGTCCGGTGGGCCCCAATTTCGGGTGGACTCACTTGGCCCCCTTTTGGTTTCAAGTGGTGGGCCCGATAGGTCCCACTTGCATGGGTGGCCCACTTGGGTTCATTCGAGTCAAGTCCGGTCCATTTCTTTTGCGGGCTGTTGTACACGGGCCGAGTTTCATGTCCGGACTATTGCGTATGTGCCGAGTTTAATTTACGGGCTAATTTCGATGCCCACAGATACCATATGACGACCCGAGTTCCTCCCCATAAGATACCTGTTGAGGAGGGGTGTAATCTGGTATATTAAGACCTATGTTGGACAAAACATGAGACGAACACAAACCCTTGGATACCCGTCTCCTCACAAAACCGACTTGTAAGGAGAGGTTCAAGGCGGGTATCTAAACAACCCATCACTTGCTCCCATTACCGATGTGGGACTAACCCGTGTGAGGCATGATCATCTCAACAAGCTTTCCAGTGAAGAGACAGTTTACGTAGTACATCAGAATCGTTCGAGGGAGATTTTCCCGTCCCACCGATGCAGTACTCTAGGAAGGATCGATCGGGTGAGCATCACCCATGCCGAGCCTGTGAACAATAAAAACGATAGAATGAGATCTGGAATCAATTGAAAGAGTAGGCTTCAGTGGGTCAAGCTATCATAAAGAGCAATGGCAAAGAAGGCAATGAAGAAAAATATAGTAAATGGGTTCAGAATTTTGTACCAGTTGAAACATTGATAAATCGGAAAGAGGTAAATAAAAGCAGTGAATTTTTTTTTAGTTTTTAAGATGATGTGATTTGGATATGATAATTAGTGCCAAACATTGCATTCTACCCTCTTTACTTGACTTTTTTTTTCTTGTCCTCTTAGGATATATTTGGATGTTGCCTAAATATGATATGGGTTTCGGTACACATCATATACATGACATGCAAGGAAATACATATTCATCGTTGCACTTGTTTGGTTGTTATTATGTTTGTTCGTTATAATACGTGTGTTTCTGTATGAATTCGTGGGTTTTTTTAAAAATATTATTTGGACAAGCATGAAATGCATGGCAGCGATGGTGTGTCGTGATAGTGGCAGCAGTGGTGACGGTGCATGGCAGTGGCGGTGGCAGTGGAGGTGGAGCATGCTGGTGGTGGTGGTGGCAGCGGAGGTTCATGGTGGTGGCGGCAAAGATGTGTTGCATGGCAGTGGTGGTGGTGTTAATGCATACCAACAATGGTGGAGGTGGTGCAAGTGGTGGCGGGAACGATGCATGGTGGCAACGGTAATGGCGGTGGTCGTGCATAATGGTATCGGTGGAGGTGTATAGTGCGGTGGTGTGGTGTATGGAAGCGACAATGGAGATGGTGCATGTAACAACCCAAAATAAAATAATAGTTTAAAAGGTCATTATAAGAAATTCTTATAATAAATTCAAAATAAAAAATCGGACGGCGCCATTGCGTCCGTCTCGTCGAAACGATAAAAAACCATATATAAACTTTTTCGTTTTGAACTCATTTAAAGCATTAAAAATTTAAAAGAAAAATGTTATATATATATGTAAAAACATATAGCCTATAGAAGGATTCGAACCTATAACCTCTCCATTAGAACTCTTAAAGTTTTTCCTCTAGCCAAAAGACCCATAGTGCTTTTTTGTATAAAAAACAGCTAATATAATTAATAAACATACCACTGGGAAGATCAACGGTCGTTGACCCTTCGTTTCCAATCGGACGGAAAGGGTCGCGCAGACGTAACCGAAGTCGGCGACCTTTCGTTCCCGATCGGACGGTTACAGCTGCGATACGCACTAAATGGCCGATTTGCAATAAAGACCCTGTGACTTTTAGAATTCCCAAAACTACTATATAAACCCCCCCCTCTACAAAGAGTTTTTCATTCCAACCCACCTCGGGATCCGTGCCACCCAACCTTTCCCCTCCCCTCCTCGCCAACCACCACCAACAGCCGCCGGCCACCACCGGCCACCACCTCCGGCGCCGCCACCATCACCACCTCCGGCCGGCAACCACCTCCGGCGCCGCCACCATCACCACCTCCGGCCGCCACCACCTCCGGCGCCGCCACCACCGACCACCACCTCCGGCCGGCCACCACCTCCGGCGCCGCCACCATCACCACCTCCGGCCGCCACCACCTCCGGCGCCGCCACCACCTCCGGCCGGCTACCACCTCCGGCGCCACCACCACCTCCGGCCGACCACCGCCTCCGGCCGCCGCCGCCGCCGCCTCACACCACCCGGCTTGTTGGGTCGGGTATGTAATTTAAACCCGTTAACCCGTTCGGATTTTTAAATCCATTTATAAAATGCTATGCAAAAAGATTAGATTTGATTTAGAACCCCCGACCTCTTCTAAACCCAATTTAAAGCCCTTTGGGCTAACCAAGAGTTCCAATTACACTTTATGTCTAAGAATCAACTAGTAATAAATATATAGATTATCAATGTAAATTGTATTGACCGTATCTTGCCCATACGGACTCTGAATTGAGTTCCGTCAGCGGCGTTGGACTCGTAATGACAAAATACACCTACTTAGATCATAAAATTCCACAACCGACAATTAAAAAATATATTTACCATTTTACCCCTATGGTAAAATGGTCATAACCTTTTCATTCTAAATCGGAATTGAGTTCCGTTTGCGGCCACGGGTCCATAATGAAACGATCTACACAACAGTATAGATTTAAGGTATTTTTGAAAATTACAAAAATACCCCTTAAAAGAGAAAACCCACTAATTCACATCGAAAAATGTTGGGAAAAATCCCAGAAAAATTTAGAAAAAACTAACAAAATATTAGTAACATATTTTCAGGTTTCGAGCGTGATAAGGCTTCCTCATCAAGAATAAGAGTTTGCAACAGTTCAGGTAGGGGATTTAAACTCAGTTTATTCATGCTAATTATATGCTATAGAATGTCGGTGATTTGATATGGAATGGTAAATTTTGAAATACGTAATCACTTATGTGGGTGTGGGGCTAGCCCTGGCTGAGGCCAAAAAGTACCTGGGTGTGGGGCTGTCCCTGGCTGCGGGCCTAAAAGATAAATCCTGGGTGTGGGGCTGTCCCTGGCTGCGGGCCTAAAAGATAAATCCTGGGTGTGGGGCTGTCACTGGCTGCGGGCCTAAAAGATAAATCCTGGGTGTGGGGCTGTCCCTGGCTGCGGGCCAAAAAGATAATCCTAGGTGTGGGGCTAGCCTTGTTGCGGACTAAAAGTACCCGGGTAAGGATTGAGATTCCTACCCTGGCCGGAAGAGCCAAAAAGGGAATCGGGTGATTAATGTTTTAATTATTTACTTTTCGTAGTCATGTTTACTGCTTTCAATACATATTATTTAGCATGAACAAAACTGAGTCATTGGTGAGTCAGTGGATAGAACTCACCCCCCTACAGATGATGTGCACCCAACAGAGACAAACCCTGCAGTACCCGGAGAAGATGAGGAGCGATCGGGATACGACCCAGAAGGAGTTGAAGACCCACTCTACACTCCTTTCTATGACGACGACGGAGCTGGATTATGATGTGAAAATGTGGAAAGTCTTAGTTTTAGGCTTTCGTTTTCAATAAATTGTATCAGACAATGATGTTTTAATATAATGGCTCAGTATTTTCCATATTTGATGGAATTTATTTATATCAAGTTTTTATTCTTAACACCCCAGTATTATACGGGTTGAATTAATCCGTAAAATATCGGGGCGTTACAACTTGGTATCAGAGCCTAGGTAATAGGTCCTAGGAATTAGAATTATTAGCAAGAAGGACATTAGTAGGATAGTCACTTAACCTAGAGCATAAGTTAGGTTCATGTGAAGTAAATCTAGGTATACCTAGTCCTAGATGATTAAGACATTGATAACCTAAGACACTTAATCGCTAGAACAAAGTATGAACTTAAATTAAGAATCTTTTTTTTAAATATGTTATAATAGCCTTCGATACGTAGGTCTGAGACAATAAATTTTGAACGCTGAAAAGTTAGTCAACCCAGAAGATAATATAATACATCGAAATTAGAACGTATGATCACTTAAAGAGAATTAGAAACTAACTAGAATTATAGGATGCCGCTTTGTAACGTTATGGAAACATAAGGAGCTGTTATAAACCCTAGTAGTAACTCAATCAGGGTAAGAAATCCCTAATGAGTAACTTAATTTAAGATCCTATCTCCTAAGACCTCTTTTTGAAAACACGTTACGACAGTATCTTAGCAAAAATAATGATCATCCGAAAGAAACTATTATTAAGTCTTTTATTAGTGTAAACTTAGTCGTGTATCAAAGACTAAGACCTCTTTCCGTGTAACCTGAAACCTATCCAAAGTATTAGAACCTTACCTAGGTTCATCAATCTTGGTGAAAGTAGGTTAAATTAGAAATTAGATTTATGTACGCAAATTACTCGGAAAAAAAAAAAAAAAAAAAAAAAAAAAAAAAAAAAAAAAATTTTAACATGTACTGTGATAATTAGGGTTGAGGTTAATCATTATTTTCTCGAATTCAAGTTCAACGGAAAGGGCTACCTAGGAAAGGGCTGCCTGGGGTTAGGTGGAGCCGTTCCATGGGAAAAAGGGCTGCCAATTGCCAGTGTGGAGCCACCTAAGGTGGAGCCGCCTAGGACTTTGACTTCGAGATCACGATAGTTTACCTCTACATCCTAAATGATCAGAGTCAAATAGTTAAAGTTTTTAATTAAAAAAAAAAAAAAAAAAAAAAAAAAAAAGTACAAATGTGAAATTAAGAACATCAAGGGATTGGATGCAAGTTAGAAAAGGAAAAGCAAAAGAAAACCGGATGTCTTGGCACAGACAATATTGGACAAAGATTTCGGGACAGATTAGTAGTTACTGATGCTTATTATTTACGAAAAGATATATTAACAAGAAACTCATCGGTCAAAATTTCCTATTCACTCAATCTAGGCCTTATTTTCGTCCTGTCCAACAAGGACCTGTGAAAAAGTGGGCGGTGAAAATCATTGCGAACACCCGATGTTCTTCAAATTAGTTATTGGCTATATGTAAAGTGACAAGAAAAGTATTAGTAATGAAAAAGTATATTTTATCTGAGTTTGTGTTCTTTAAATTTTCAGACATTATGAATTCACACGATAATGTTGCTCCCAATGAAGACCTAACCAAGGTGTTAGGAGCTCTTCATCAACTAATAGAAAAGATGAACTCTTCGAAGGATGGTTCCAGGATGGGAGTAATCATAAAAGAATTCAAAGAATTAAAACCCCCTGCCTTTAAAGGAGAACCGGACCCCCTAATTGCCGATAGATGGCTCAAACAGGTGGGAAAGATTTTGGAGACTTTAAAAGTAAATGATGAACAGAAAGTCATCTTGGGCACTTATATGTTAGAAGGAGAGGCAGATTACTGGTGGGACTCGGTCAAGAGAACTCAAGCTATTTCCACATGGGAAGAATTTACGAAAGTGTTCTTAGAAAAATATTTTTCTGACGCAACCAGAGACAGAATGATTGCGGAATTTCTAGAACTTTATCAAGGAAAGCTTAGTGTTTCCCAGTATGAAGCCAAGTTTACTGAACTGTCACGTTTTGCCCAGTATCTTATAGTCACTGAAGAACTGAAGTCCAAAAGGTTTGAACAAGGTTTGAATCCTCATATTCGAACCAGAGTGGCGGTACTCCGTATTCGAAAATATGGAGAACTAGTACAAACTGCTTTAGTGGCAGAACGAGAATGGGAGGAAACTCGAAAAATATTTGAAAAGAATAGACTGAAAAGAAGTACACCATTGATAGAGTCAAATAAAAGACCAAAGATACAAGAGTTTCCAGCAAGGATGAGTAGTCCTCCAAAATCTACAGGACCTCGGACTTGCTTCACATGCGGATCGCGGGATCATTTTCAACGATATTGTCCTCGCTTGAATGGTAACATTTCAACCAGTCCTCCTTTTCGAAATGCTCCACAAGTACCGGTAGCTCGCACCGCTCAAAATCAAAAGGTGCCTGGAAAAGCATTTGCAGTATCTACTGAGGAAGAATCAAACGACGTCGTTAAAGGTATGAACGATTCACTTTTAGAATATTATTCCAATTAAAAAATAATAATAATAAGTGAAACAATTTGAATTTTTGTAAGCACCATTATGGAAATTTAGCTAGAGTAATTTTAGGCCGGGTTTAAACCATTTGTTCATATCAATTCACTTGGCTAGAAACTTACAATTGAAGACAGTACCGTTAGGATATATACTTGCCCTCACCACTGCACTTAGTGATAAGGCCAAAACAAACAGAGTCTGCAGAAACTGTATACTAAGAATTGAAGATGTGGAGTGGTGACCCAAAATGAAATTGAAGAAAATTTGATATTATAGGAATGGACTGGTTATCCAAATATAGGATGATGATGAATTGTTATCGGAAGAATGTTACCTTTTAAACACCTGAAGGAAAGGAAATAATATTCTGCGAAAGAAAGTTCGGAAAGAGAAAAGCAAAAATCTATCACTTGATGATTGGAAGAAATTGTGAAGAAGTTACTTAGCAATTAGATCCAGAAATATACTAGTTCGACAACTAAGGTAAATACTTTAAATTTCGAGGACGAAATTTTTATTAGGGGTAGAGAATGTAACAACCCAAAATAAAATAATAGTTTAAAAGGTCATTATAAGAAATTCTTATAATAAATTCAAAATAAAAAATCGGACGGCGCCATTGCGTCCGTCTCGTCGAAACGATAAAAAACCATATATAAACTTTTTCGTTTTGAACTCATTTAAAGCATTAAAAATTTAAAAGAAAAATGTTATATATATATGTAAAAACATATAGCCTATAGAAGGATTCGAACCTATAACCTCTCCATTAGAACTCTTAAAGTTTTTCCTCTAGCCAAAAGACCCATAGTGCTTTTTTGTATAAAAAACAGCTAATATAATTAATAAACATACCACTGGGAAGATCAACGGTCGTTGACCCTTCGTTTCCAATCGGACGGAAAGGGTCGCGCAGACGTAACCGAAGTCGGCGACCTTTCGTTCCCGATCGGACGGTTACAGCTGCGATACGCACTAAATGGCCGATTTGCAATAAAGACCCTGTGACTTTTAGAATTCCCAAAACTACTATATAAACCCCCCCCTCTACAAAGAGTTTTTCATTCCAACCCACCTCGGGATCCGTGCCACCCAACCTTTCCCCTCCCCTCCTCGCCAACCACCACCAACAGCCGCCGGCCACCACCGGCCACCACCTCCGGCGCCGCCACCATCACCACCTCCGGCCGGCAACCACCTCCGGCGCCGCCACCATCACCACCTCCGGCCGCCACCACCTCCGGCGCCGCCACCACCGACCACCACCTCCGGCCGGCCACCACCTCCGGCGCCGCCACCATCACCACCTCCGGCCGCCACCACCTCCGGCGCCGCCACCACCTCCGGCCGGCTACCACCTCCGGCGCCACCACCACCTCCGGCCGACCACCGCCTCCGGCCGCCGCCGCCGCCGCCTCACACCACCCGGCTTGTTGGGTCGGGTATGTAATTTAAACCCGTTAACCCGTTCGGATTTTTAAATCCATTTATAAAATGCTATGCAAAAAGATTAGATTTGATTTAGAACCCCCGACCTCTTCTAAACCCAATTTAAAGCCCTTTGGGCTAACCAAGAGTTCCAATTACACTTTATGTCTAAGAATCAACTAGTAATAAATATATAGATTATCAATGTAAATTGTATTGACCGTATCTTGCCCATACGGACTCTGAATTGAGTTCCGTCAGCGGCGTTGGACTCGTAATGACAAAATACACCTACTTAGATCATAAAATTCCACAACCGACAATTAAAAAATATATTTACCATTTTACCCCTATGGTAAAATGGTCATAACCTTTTCATTCTAAATCGGAATTGAGTTCCGTTTGCGGCCACGGGTCCATAATGAAACGATCTACACAACAGTATAGATTTAAGGTATTTTTGAAAATTACAAAAATACCCCTTAAAAGAGAAAACCCACTAATTCACATCGAAAAATGTTGGGAAAAATCCCAGAAAAATTTAGAAAAAACTAACAAAATATTAGTAACATATTTTCAGGTTTCGAGCGTGATAAGGCTTCCTCATCAAGAATAAGAGTTTGCAACAGTTCAGGTAGGGGATTTAAACTCAGTTTATTCATGCTAATTATATGCTATAGAATGTCGGTGATTTGATATGGAATGGTAAATTTTGAAATACGTAATCACTTATGTGGGTGTGGGGCTAGCCCTGGCTGAGGCCAAAAAGTACCTGGGTGTGGGGCTGTCCCTGGCTGCGGGCCTAAAAGATAAATCCTGGGTGTGGGGCTGTCCCTGGCTGCGGGCCTAAAAGATAAATCCTGGGTGTGGGGCTGTCACTGGCTGCGGGCCTAAAAGATAAATCCTGGGTGTGGGGCTGTCCCTGGCTGCGGGCCAAAAAGATAATCCTAGGTGTGGGGCTAGCCTTGTTGCGGACTAAAAGTACCCGGGTAAGGATTGAGATTCCTACCCTGGCCGGAAGAGCCAAAAAGGGAATCGGGTGATTAATGTTTTAATTATTTACTTTTCGTAGTCATGTTTACTGCTTTCAATACATATTATTTAGCATGAACAAAACTGAGTCATTGGTGAGTCAGTGGATAGAACTCACCCCCCTACAGATGATGTGCACCCAACAGAGACAAACCCTGCAGTACCCGGAGAAGATGAGGAGCGATCGGGATACGACCCAGAAGGAGTTGAAGACCCACTCTACACTCCTTTCTATGACGACGACGGAGCTGGATTATGATGTGAAAATGTGGAAAGTCTTAGTTTTAGGCTTTCGTTTTCAATAAATTGTATCAGACAATGATGTTTTAATATAATGGCTCAGTATTTTCCATATTTGATGGAATTTATTTATATCAAGTTTTTATTCTTAACACCCCAGTATTATACGGGTTGAATTAATCCGTAAAATATCGGGGCGTTACAGTGCATAATAGTGGGGCAGAGATGCAAAAGTGGGAGCAACTTAGGGCACACTTTCGTGAACTTCATGAGCGCAAGAGGCACGCGCGCACGGGGTGCGAGGGTTGTACACTTTCGTGAACTTCACGAGCGCAAGAGCTGCGCACACATGGGATGCAGAGATTGCTCCACTCCCTGCAGTGCAATGATTGGATCATGATAACCAAAATTAAATGCCCATAAATTGGGAAAAAACTTGATTATTATCATATATTTACATATATGTATATTATTTTGTTTAACATCATCGCCTTCACCTCGTCCCATTATTTAATATTTGTCTCTGTTTTTTTCCTTTCCCTAAACAGTCGTTATCTCTCTATTCCCCTCAATCTTTTCGCTTCATTTATTTGTTCTCTCGACAACATAACGTCTATGTTGAGGGACACATCTCTCGCCAAGCAACATCTTGATCCATATTCTTCTAAAAAGAGGAAAATGGTCCTGACGTACGGCATTACTTGCCATATTACATTACACTCCATCTCATTCCAAAGAATACGGTTCATCTCATGCAGATGAACTCTACTCGGAACATCCCACCGACGCCACCCAGCGTCGTTCCGTTCTTCAATGGAAACGACGAATATATGCCTATCCCGCAACTCAGATGCTGACGATAACACCAACAGAAAAGATGTCTATCAAGATGACTGCACTAGCCATGGCAGAGGCAACTGTGTCATTGAGGACAATGGTGACGGAGGTAACTGTGTCGACGAGGGCGGTGAAGATTGTTGCGCAGTGGACAAGATGGAGAAGGTCGGGTCAAAGATATCGATACGCAGCCTAGCACCGTATATCCCCGAAACGTCAGATCCCATCGATGCATCCCATATTGCACCGGTCTGATACGACACAAGACACACAGAAAAGTCACAGACAAGAGGGACACAAGATTTTATAGAGGTTCACCCCAACTGGGGCTACGTCCTCTCTCCGGATGCCACCACCTCCAGGAATCCACTATGAAGAAGATAAACAGGATTACACCTGATGTCACTCCATACCTTCTAACAAATCCTTACATATCTCTCCACCACAAAAGACAACCATGCAAATCAACGGAGACCAAACTGTCTCCAACATGCACCAACGGTCCTCCAAAAAACCACCAAATAGAGAATACCAAAACTGAACTTGATACATGATAGATGGAAAAAAAAACCTCTACCTCTTTGTGCGCTCTCTCTCCCACATATTTTGACAGATCTGACTGAACAGATCGCACATGGCAATCTACATAGAGGTATAACCCTCACAGGTTCCACAAAAGTTATGATCTAGATACTCATCAGTCACGATCTGTGAGATTAAACATCATCGAGGCACCACGAAGTTCCCAACGGCCTTGTGCTCCTCCTCTCGGACTCGCCCCATCATGGCCTCGGTCTTCGCAACGTGGCCACGCCCTCCATGGCTCATCACCATGGCCTAAGGCATCTTCCCCAGAAAGGGGGACTTCTTTAGGTTTTCCTCTAAGTAAAATTCCTCCGAGATCGGTCACACTACAAAAAAAACAGTTATTACCGACGGACAATATCCGTCGGTAATATTAAAATTTCGTCGGTAATATTATATAGCGACGGAAGATATTTCCGTCGCTGGCTGTCGGGAAAAAAGGCGTCGGGGAAAACAATACGACGGACCAAATATTACCGTCGGTATTAATAATTAATACCGACGGTAATTAGAACGCCGTCGGTAATATTTAACAAATTTAAAACTAATATAATATAGTATTGCCGACGAACTATAAGAATCCGTCGGTAATACTATATATATTACCGACAAATATATATATTACCCGTCGGTAATAATATATATATTACCGACCAAATTAATATCACCGTCGGTAATACTATATATATTACCGACGGATATATATATTACCCGTCGGTAATACTATATATATTACCGACGGATATTATATGCCGTCGGCAAATCATTAATAATTTAAAAAAAATAAAAATATTATTACCGACGGAATAATTCATTTCCGTCGGTAATAAGTATCTTTTTTTTTTTAATAAATTTACCTAAATAATGTTATTTAATTCCTGTGATTCAATACCACAATATATTACCACAATTTATCAAATATTACCACAATTTATCAAATATTACCACAATTTATAAAATATTACCTAAATTGATAAAAAATTACAGCAAATTATCAAATATTACCACAGTTCCCGGCCGACAATTATAGATAGAAGAAAAAATAACCATATATTACAAAACAATATTTACACAATCCAGAACTGAGAGATGATACATGTCCTATCTCAACCACCCCCGCCCGCCACCAACGCCGGTGCTCTCATCGATCCCCTGACGCCGCCCTATCTCAACCACGCCCGCCCACCACCAACGCTGGTGCTCTCATCGATCCCCTGACGCCGCCCTGCTCCTGCAATTAACATGTATTTGTTAAAAAAATGGTTTATATCTATAACTGAGTCTAAGCGTTAAAAAATGATAAGTTAGCGTGTTTCGATTTTGAAATAGGTTTGGATTCGATCCGATCGTCATCGGCTCGGCATCCGGTAATTTGAACTTGGAATTATTCCGTATTTCGGACTTGCGAGCGGGTTCTAATTGGATATTTGACCAATTTACGCTCCGATTCACCGATTTAGAGTCTAAGTGTTGGAAAATCATAAGTTAGCGTGTTTCGGATATGAAATAGGTTTGGATTCGATCCGATCGTCATCGGCTCGGCATCCGGTAATTCGAACTTGGATTTATTCCGTATTTCGGACTTGCGAGCGGGTTCTAATTGGATATTTGACCAATTTACGCTCCGATTCACCGATTTAGAGTCTAAGTGTTGGAAAATCATAAGTTAGCGTGTTTCGGATATGAAATAGGTTTGGATTCGATCCGATCGTCATCGGATCGGCACCCGGTAATTCGAAGTTGGAATTATTCCGTATTTCGGACTTGCGAGCGGGTTCTAATTGGATATTTGACCAATTTACGCTCCGATTCACCGATTTAGAGTCTAAGTGTTGGAAAATCATAAGTTAGCGTGTTTCGGATATGAAATAGGTTTGGATTCGATCCGATCGTCATCGGATCGGCATCCGGTAATTCGAAGTTGGAATTATTCCGTATTTCGGACTTGTGAGCGGGTTCTAATTGGATATTTGACCAATTTACGCTCCGATTCACCGATTTAGAGTCTAAGTGTTGGAAAATCATAAGTTAGCGTGTTTCGGATATGAAATAGGTTTGGATTCGATCGGATCGTCATCGGCTCGGCATTCGATAATTCGAACTTGGAATTATTCCGTATTTCGGACTTGCGAGCGGGTTCTAATTGGATATTTGACCAATTTACGCTCCGATTCACCGATTTAGAGTCTAAGTGTTGGAAAATCATAAGTTAGCGTGTTTCGGATATGAAATAGGTTTGGATTCGATCCGATCGTCATCGGCTCGGCATCCGGTAATTCGAACTTGGATTTATTCCGTATTTCGGACTTGCGAGCGGGTTCTAATTGGATATTTGACCAATTTACGCTCCGATTCACCGATTTAGAGTCTAAGTGTTGGAAAATCATAAGTTAGCGTGTTTCGGATATGAAATAGGTTTGGATTCGATCCGATCGTCATCGGATCGGCACCCGGTAATTCGAAGTTGGAATTATTCCGTATTTCGGACTTGCGAGCGGGTTCTAATTGGATATTTGACCAATTTACGCTCCGATTCACCGATTTAGAGTCTAAGTGTTGGAAAATCATAAGTTAGCGTGTTTCGGATATGAAATAGGTTTGGATTCGATCCGATCGTCATCGGATCGGCATCCGGTAATTCGAAGTTGGAATTATTCCGTATTTCGGACTTGTGAGCGGGTTCTAATTGGATATTTGACCAATTTACGCTCCGATTCACCGATTTAGAGTCTAAGTGTTGGAAAATCATAAGTTAGCGTGTTTCGGATATGAAATAGGTTTGGATTCGATCGGATCGTCATCGGCTCGGCATTCGATAATTCGAACTTGGAATTATTCCGTATTTCGGACTTGCGAGCGGGTTCTAATTGGATATTTGACCAATTTACGCTCTGATTCACCGATTTAGAGTCTAAGTGTTGGAAAATCATAAGTTAGCGTGTTTCGGATATGAAATAGGTTTGGATTCGATCCGATCGTCATCGGCTCGGCATCTGGTAATTCGAACTTGGATTTATTCCGTATTTCGGACTTGCGAGCGGGTTCTAATTGGATATTTGACCAATTTACGCTCCGATTCACCGATTTAGAGTCTAAGTGTTGGAAAATCATAAGTTAGCGTGTTTCGGATATGAAATAGGTTTGGATTCGATCCGATCGTCATCGGATCGGCACCCGGTAATTCGAAGTTGGAATTATTCCGTATTTCGGACTTGCGAGCGGGTTCTAATTGGATATTTGACCAATTTACGCTCCGATTCACCGATTTAGAGTCTAAGTGTTGGAAAATCATAAGTTAGCGTGTTTCGGATATGAAATAGGTTTGGATTCGATCCGATCGTCATCGGATCGGCATCCGGTAATTCGAAGTTGGAATTATTCCGTATTTCGGACTTGCGAGCGGGTTCTAATTGGATATTTGACCAATTTACGCTCCGATTCACCGATTTAGAGTCTAAGTGTTGGAAAATCATAAGTTAGCGTGTTTCGGATATGAAATAGGTTTGGATTCGATCCGATCGTCATCGGCTCGGCATCCGGTAATTCGAACTTGGAATTATTCCGTATTTCGGACTTGCGAGCGGGTTCTAATTGGATATTTGACCAATTTACGCTCCGATTCACCGATTTAGAGTCTAAGTGTTGGAAAATCATAAGTTAGCGTGTTTCGGATATGAAATAGGTTTGGATTCGATCCGATCGTCATCGGCTCGGCATCCGGTAATTCGAAGTTGGAATTATTCCGTATTTCGGACTTGCGAGCGGGTTCTAATTGGATATTTGACCAATTTACGCTCCGATTCACCGATTTAGAGTCTAAGTGTTGGAAAATCATAAGTTAGCGTGTTTCGGATATGAAATAGGTTTGGATTCGATCCGATCGTCATCGGATCGGCACCCGGTAATTCGAAGTTGGAATTATTCCGTATTTCGGACTTGCGAGCGGGTTCTAATTGGATATTTGACCAATTTACGCTCTGATATCACGTGACCATCTTAAGCTTTTGGGTAAGATAGTTATCTAACATCTAGCTAGGCATTCCCTGTGACCATGACCTGACTGTCGAGCTGCTTAACTATGCTCATGAGTCGTCTCTAGCTTAATTAAGACCACTTACGTACAAACCCAGTTAGCCATATGCGTTTGGGACATATCCAGAGTTGCTTGGCTTAACCAACAGCCCTTGATAGCATCCTTTTGGGTTCAAAATTAAACGGGAACAACATTGGCTGCACACTTGCTGCACCTGTTATTCACGTTTAAATGATCCACATGGACCGTCCCGATTGAGCCATAAGCAAGTACAGTGTACCAGTCGGGAAGTAAAAATGCTCTTGTCCTTTCTTGGGAAAAAAAAAATTTTAATTTCTTTTAACCATAATGATGCGTCCCGATCACAGCCGTCCGTTGCACAAAACCCCAATTGGCAGGCTGTGATTGGATGACACGCCATTCTGGTTAGGTATTCAGGTTAGAGGTTGGGGGTGAAAAGTAAACCTTCCATTGCGGTTGGTTTGTCGTGCATTCTAGAGGTCATAGGTCTGAGTCCACCAACAAATTGGCTCTTGTACGAGGGCGTCAGATGTTTGGCCGTCCAAGTGGACCTACTTGGCCTTGGTGAGCCAAATATTCAGCCAGAGTCTGATGCTTGACTCAACCCTGATTCAGACTCAGGTGCGCCCCTCATTGTGACCGGTGGTACGGGCTTCCTGGTCTTGATTTTGGATCGTTTGTTTGGTTCTACAAAGGCACGTACAGTTCGGGTGCATGGCACGCGCACATCTCGAGCTAGTTGACCGCGGTCCCAACTATTAAACAACTACCACACAGAGGCGGAGCCAATATAGGCCCAGTGGGGGCAGCTGCCCCCACTGAGATTAGCAAAAAAAAAAAAAAACTAATGCTATTTGTACAGTGTCAACAACACGTTGATAATCAACCAATGAAGTGGAGTTGGTTCAGAGATCTGATGGGTCTGATTTGTCAATGAGTAGTACACTTTGCCCACTGAAGTTTAGCTGAAAGACACTTAACCCCCCAATAGTTTAAGAACTACATTTTAACCCTTTCAATTAAGTTTTCATCAGATAAAAGATTACCAAATGAGAAAATAAAATAGTTGACAAAAGGGTGTATATGCTAACATTTCAAACTTTAGGGAGCCATTTCTTTCTCTTTCTCTTTCTCTCCCTCTCTAGATAGTTATTCACGATTTTTTGTGTAATATTTTTTTCAATGGGAGATTTTTGCATGCCTATGAACTGAAAGCGGAATTTTTTTGTAGTCCATTCAAATCCTTTGTTAGTAGAAATTGGATAAAACTTTTAAAGCCAAGCAAAGGTTGCCCCCACTGGAGTGAATTTCTGGCTCCGCCACTGCTACCACACATCAATGATCACCCACGAGGAGGAGGAGGAGGAGGAGGAGGAGCTCACCGGGGGGAGGAGGAGGAGGAGGATCTCACCGGCCGGAGCCCACGAGGACGAGGAGGGACGACGGATGCCCACGAGGAGGAGGAGGGACGACGGATGCCGGATCTCACCAACCGCCGGTCGATCGGTCGGCCGGAGGGACGCGACGGGGCCGGGGAGGGGGGGAGGGAGGCCGGGGAGGGGGGGAGATGGGGGGGAGATTTAGAGAGAGAGAGAGGGCCGGGGGAGAGTTTCAGATCGAAATAGAACAGAGAAGGCTAGGAGGGGATCGCTGAAATTAACTTATGGCAGGCGTTTTACCGACGGTAAATTTTACTTCCGTCGGTAAAAATATCTTTTATCGACGGCACAATAATATCTGTCGGTACAAATCCACCTTTTTACCGACGGATACTTAATGTCCGTCGGTAAAACTCCACGACTAACAAACAAGTTCAATTTTTTCCAGAGGCTCGGTTTGGCACCCTGAGAACTGTCGGGACATTTTACCGACGGCAATTTAATTACCGTCGGTATTATACCGACGGATAGATAAATTCCGTCGGTATAATCCCGACCAAACTTCAAGCTCAATTTTTCCCAGAGGCTCGGTTTGGCACCCTGAGAACTGTCGGAACATTTTACCGACGGAAACGTAATTACCGTCGGTACAGTGCCGACGGAAATATAATTTCCGTCGGTCTAATTAGTTATACCGACGGCACTTTTAAGTCCGTCGGTAAATAGTACGACGAAACTCTCCCTTCTATTTTTTTCCAGAGGCTCGGTTTTTACACTGAGTTTCGTCGGGACAATATTACCGACGGAAATTTTATTACCGTCGGTATATGGCCGACGGAGATATTATAGCTGTCGGTAACATTGTTTATACCGACGGAACTACAATGTCCGTCGGTACAATATCACGACGATGACATTTTGCCGACGGTTTATATGTTACCGTCGGTATAAAGTATATTACCGACGGTAAATATGTATACCGTCGGTATAAATATGCACAGAAAATTAAAAAAATTGAAGTTATAATACCGACGGATATTATTGTCACCGTCGGTAAAAAGTGTATTATTACCGACGGTGATAATAATGTCCGTCGGTAAAGACCCTATTTCTTGTAGTGTCACCAAACACCCGCAAAGCATTGCTCCAACATTGCGTCATGGATGTCGATCGCCGGCCCTTCAATGGCCCGGGGGAGGAGCAAGGCATGCTCCTCCCTCGAGTTCATCTTCTTCACAAGAAGCTTTACCAAGAGCCACTGCCGATTGATCAAAAGATCAAGGATCAAAGATTATCTAAAGGTTGTGTTCCTAAAACCCTAGACCCCTTTATATAGGAGAGGAATAGGTATACAAGAGCTTAATCCCAAGATTCCCCTCAAAATAGCCAAAATTGGAAAGTCAAAATGTGTTTGACTTTGTCAGACCCATGTCTACCTGGCAAAGTCGTGCACACGACCTGGAAAAGTCATGCACACGACTGCCTGTAGCAAGTCCCGCCATTCTAGTGAAAGACGCGTTGGGAAAGTAAAACTAGTCGTACCTCCACACACTCCACCACGAGTGTTCGGTCACTATTTCTAATGGCAGATGCCTCTGTCCCATGCCTGAGAACATGCATCAAGTAGCCAACACCACCACTGGACATGTTCTTCGATATCTACATCGTTGAGAAAACGCTCCACCTGCAGCCATATTTTGCAACAAAGTCTACTGTGCTGAAACCAACACCCACCAATGCCAAATAATCCCCAGCTCATAGGGCCTCCAATAATGATCTCCAAAGAAGTCATCCTAACAAGCTCCACCTCCAAAAAAGTAAGCATGCACTTGCGAGACTCGGATTGGATCAAAATCCGATATCTTCTCACACTTCGACATAAGACGAACATGCGGCACCTCCTATCAGCACCTAAGTATGTTGCCTCTGTCATTAACTGGTCACTATCACACTGAGTTGCTGAAACTCCAATCGTGTGAACAAACAAATGGTCATCGCGATCAAAAACACTGAAATCTCAACAAATTATGAGTTGTTGCCAAGATAACCCCCCATCAAACTCCACATCTGCTAAAACATGATAGCGTCGGACCCGACCTTGTCGTTGGTCGAAATTTGAAGCAAAATATGTCGACTATACTCTATCTTTCCTCTGCAATCCTGATTATAGTGCCAATGACTGCTCGTACTCCTAACCTGAGGTCCATCTGAAAGATAACCTCAAATTGTCGCCTCTACAGAATCGATAACATCGAACCCACTTGTGTCTTGTGCCACCAAGATCTGATCAAAAAAATTTCTTTATGTTGTTCTCCCAAAAGTCCAACAAGTGCCTCCACCAGTCGGTTTGTAACAACTTGCGCTGGTGCCCGTCGGCACCTGGCCTCTACCAGCCATCTGTCGGCGACCACGCCAGCCCTCTCATCGGCGGCAAGAATAGTCGTCCATCGGTGACTCCACAATGGCACTCTAAATAAGCAACCCAAAGCTCTGATACCAAGATTGTTGGAATCAGAGCAATCCCACACCAAACCATGGCTCTGATACCAGTTTGTTATGCAGCGGACAAGACGGAGCCTAGCATAGAGAAGGGTCGAAGATGCGGATACATGGCCCAACGCCGCATATCCCTGAAACGTCAGATCTTATCGGTGCATCCCATACTGCACCGGTTAGAAATGGCACAAGACACACAAAAAAATCATAGACAAGAGGGACACAAGATTTTACAGAGGTTCACCCCAATCAGGGCTACGTCCTCTCTCCGGCAACCACCACCTCTAGAAATCCACTATAAAGAAGATAAACATGATTACACCTGACGTCACTCTATGTCTTCTAACAAATTCTCACATATCTCTCCATCACAAAAGACAACCATGTGTATCAATGGAGGCCAAACTATCTTCAATATGTGCTAATGATCCTCCAAAAAACCACCAAATATAGAAGATCAAAACTGAACATGTTACATGATAGATGGAAAAGAAAGCTCAATCTCTTTATGCACTATCTCTCCCAAAGATTTGATAGATATGACTGAACGGATCGCACATGACAATCTCCACAAATATAACCCTCACGGGTTCCACAAAAGTAATGATCTAGATATTCACCAGTCACGATCTGTCAGATCAAGCATCATTGAAACACCACGGATCTCCCAACGGCCTTGTGCTCCTCCTCTCGGACTCGCTCCATCATGGCCTCGGTCTCCGCAACGTGGCCTCGCCCTCCATGGCTCTCCACCATGCCCGAAGGCATCTTCCCTGGAAAGGGATTCTTCTCTAGGCTTTCCTCCATGTAGAATTCCTCTGAGATCCGTCACCAAGCATCCACAAAACGGTGCTCCAACACGGTGTCATGGACGCCGCTCGCCTGCCCTTCAACAGCCTGGGGGAGGAGCAAGTCACACTCCTCCCCCCGGGTTCATCTTCTCCGCAAGAAACTTCTCCAAAAGTTGTCACCGATTGATCAAAAGATCAAGGATCAAAGATGATCTAAAGGTTATGTTTCCAAAATTCTAGACCCCTTTATATAGGAGGGGAATATGTATACAAGAGCTTAATCCTGGTATTCCCTTCAAAATAGCCAAAACTGAAAAGTCAAAACATGTTTGACTTGGTCAAACATTTGTCTGCCTGACCCAGTCGTGCGCACGACCTAGGAAAGTCGTGCGCACGACTGCCTGTAGCAAGTCCCTCCTTTCTGGTAAAAGACGCGTCAGGAAAGTCGGGCTCCAGGTCGTGTGCGTGACCTAAGATGGTCGTGTGCACGACTTGCCCGAGGAGGGTTTGACTCGAGCCATCATCAACAAAGATGACGTCATAGGTCAAAATCCAAGCGAATCCAATGGCAAAATCCTGCAACTCGATCAGGTGGTCCAACGAGATTCGACGAATCCGGGGACAAAATCTGACAAAATCCGGGGGACAAGATCCATCAAAATCTGGCAAGATCCGACGGAAACCGACCAATATGTTTGATAACTATACTTTGAGTCATGTAACTTTTGATAGCTCCAGAAGATTGAGTTTAAGCTAAAGGTGGTTTTGTTTGCAAAAAAAAAAAATATAGTTAAGAGTGGTTCATAATAATATAAGCATATCTACACATGTCACTCACCCTAAACAGCATGATACGTGCATTATCGTGCAGATATACATATTGATTATCCATGTCCATGGGTCCAACCGCCCTTCTCGTCTACACCTAACAGTCAACATGGGAGTATTCCAAGTATATTCATCCTTTTGAGACGGTGGCTAACCGGAGGGGTGAACGTGCACAGCTTTAGATGTTTTGGAGGGTCGATATGGAAATATATGGTTTCCAGTGGTTAATACAAAATTAAACTAGTTTGTATGGGTTGATTTGCAAAAAAACTAAAAAAAAAAAAAATGGTGGCTCCATTGACTCTGTTGGGGTATGGGAGAAACAGAAATAAGGACAATGAAGTTTTCAAAATATACCATTGATGTTGAAAACCCTGTAATACAAAAAAAAAAAAAAAAACTGTGTAAAATGTGCATCCACTGGTAAACTGCAATCAACTTCCATCTGCATTTAGGGAGTGATCCACTCACTCGTACTCTGATCAAAATCCAGGGAGGAACAACTTCCGTTGCGAAAATCAGGTGACAACAGCTTCTTCATCAACTCCTGCAGCCTTTCCGAGCCTGGGCCGGGCAGGAAGACTGAATCATCACCCCTTGAAGCGCACGGATCCCCCTCGCCATCTGACCTCCTGCTGCACCACGCGCCCGGAGTGAACCGGCCTTCGGACCGCCCCAGGAGCTCACGGTCGATCCTATCCAAGACCGGGTCGCCCCCGGTGAATTTCCTCGCAAATGGTGCGCCGCTCTTGACCATGTTGCCAAAATCTTCGAGGGCGAGGGAGAGAGGATGCTGCTTCGGAGGGTTGTCCCAGGCGATGTAGTGTAGGTCATGGCTTATGGTAGTGTTTTGGAACTCATCAGAGTTGCAGATAACGGTGTGGAAATAGCCTTCGGGGGACGAGACAAAGTTTGAATAGTACATCAGGAGTGTTCGGGGAAGATTTTCCCACCCCCATATGCAATACTCGAGGAAGGACCGAGTGAGCATCACCCATGCTGAACCTATATATGAGGGAAAGAAATACAGATGAGACATAAAATTAATTGAAGAACAGAATGTAAGCAATCTTGAAACAGAAAAAGAAAATTGTAGGAGCATGTGTTTAGTAAATTAGAGTCAGTACCCAATTAATGGTAGAAGATCCCAATTAAAACTAACCGATCCGACCGAAACCGGCGAAACCCACCCGATTCAGGACCGGTTACGACTGAAACCGATCCGAAACTGCCGAAACTCAAAACCCTGCTATTTATAATATAGTCGGTGCAACATCGATCTAGACTTCCACTACTAAAATTGAACGACTCCTCGTTTCACCAACACCCTTGATTTTGCATCTCTCTTGACATGCATACGTGTCTGTTTGTAGTGTGTGTAGGCGGCTACAGGTGTGTGGGGGGGTGTCTGCATGCTTGTGTTTTCACATTGTGCGTGTTTTTGGATGGGTATTTTTGTGCATGTATATTTTGTGTGAAGTATAATGTTAAACCTAAAGTACATGGGCGGCGCTGCATATGGGTGAGTGGGGTCAAATCTATTCCCTGATTCAAATCTATTAAAAAATATATTATTTTTTTTATTTTTATCATAATTTATTTAGTTTTGACTAGTGGTTTGAACCCACTCCATTGATTTACCGAACCCTACTTTATGTTGCCACCTGAAAAAAAAAAAATTAATGTAACTTTTGACCCCACTGATACAAATTCCTGGAGCCGCCACTGCTAAAGTACACATATGTGGAGGCAGCGCTCCCGAGAGCAATGAGTCAAGCTGGGCGACGTCAATACTCCCTACTTCCACAGATGCACCAACGGTCGTCGTTGTAAGAACTTTCTCTCTTCCTTGGCTCTTGATGGTAACACCTTTCCCTTGCACTCGGAGATCCTCGAGGGGGTGACGGATTACTTTAAAGAATCCTTTCGTGCGGACGACGTACAGGGGGTATCTATGGACTAGTACGCCATGGCCATGCCTCGATTGGGGCAGGATTCGCCGATAGATTCGCTTTTCAAGGAGGAGGAGTTTCGGTGAGCAGTCTTTCAATCAAAAGAGGAAGGTGCTCCTGGGGTGAACGGTTTTCCGATAAGATTTTATCAGAAAATTTTGGGGGATCATCAAACATGATCTATGTCGCTTCTTAGGTGACTTCTTTGGAGGTAAGGTACGCATTCATTGTTTGAACTATTATTGGGTTATTCTTTTACCTAAGAGGGATGTTACAGAGAGCATTCGGGACTTCCATCCGATTAGCTTGGCTAATTGCCTTTACAAGGTTATCTCGAAGGTCCTTGCCAACAAGATGGCAACCAACATAGATGCCCTGGTGTCCCCTTCCCAGACAGCTTTCATTAAAGGGAGGATGATCCTCAACAGTGTGGCGGCGGCTCAAGAGACAATCTTCCATTTGCATGAATCCAATAAGGAAGGAGTTCTTCTGAAGCTGGATTTCGAGAAGGCTTTCAATCAAATTCGGTGGGACTTTCTTCTCCAGTTGCTGCGGGAGAAAGGCTTCTCGGACCATTGGTTGCATTGGATCCGGGAGATTCTCTTCTCATCAAAAATCGCATGCTTGGTGAATGGGATAAAAGGAAGAGAGTTCAAGGTTCACAAGGGATTGAAGCAGGGTTGCCACTTTTCCATTACCTTTTCATATTGGTGGTGGATGCCTTTGATGCCATCATTCGCAGGGTGAACCACGAGGGTCTAGTGAGAGGAGTGGGTGGATCCGAATGTCTACCACCAACCTCCACTATGCTGACGACTCCCTCCTATTCACAGAGGCATGCCCCTTCCAATTGGCCTCCTTGAAGATTCTCCTCTACGGCTTAGAGTTCTCATCGAGTCTGAAGATCAACTTCATCAAGAGTAACCTTTACTTCATTGGTCAAGGTGAGGCTGGCCCGACCTTAGCTAGAATTCTGAACTGCAGAGAAGAGTTCTTGCCAATGAAAGGCCTTGCGGCAAGAAGATTGGGAAAAACTAATCCAGAAGATTGAGAAAAGACTAAAGGGATGGCAGGGTCGATTTCTATCTTCCGGAGGGCGGTTCATATTGGTGAATGCGGTCCTCTCATCTATTCCTTCGAATTATCTTTCCTTCTTTTACCTCCCCTCGTGGGTGATCGAGAGGATCGACAGGATTAGGAGGTCCTTCCTCTGGCGGGGAGTTAGTAATACCGGCGGGGTCTATCACCTACTTCGATGGGATTAGGTGTGCCTTCAAAAGAGCCTGGGAGGCATTGGGGTTCTCGACCTCAGGCGCTTCAACATCTCAATGCTTGGAAAGTGGTGGTGGTAGCTCCAGACGGACTCCACCGGCTCTTGGCGCGATATATTATTGGCAAAATATTTCAAGAGATTCTCCCCCCTGCAAACCAGGAGCAGGACTTCAGGCCAGATATCCCACTTCTGGAGGGGGATCCTGAAGGTATGGAATCTTTACAAGGATGGTAGCACCCTTACTTTGGGAGATGGGCGTAATATCAGATTCTGGGAAGATACATGGCTCGCGGAAGTGCCTCTGGGTGCTCTATTCCCCTCGCTCTTCGCTCTGGCCCGGAGATAGGGGGACTCTGTCCGCTCCCAAGCCCAGTTTGGTCAAGGAGGGGGCACAATTTGGTAGGTCAAGCTTCATTCACCCCTTCCTCCGGGAGGGCGCCAGGAATTTAGTGATTTGATGGGGTTATTATCGGCGGCGAGCTTCCGTTCTACGACTGACGAAATCAGATGGAGATGGACATCGTCGGGTCTTTTTTCGGTAAGATCCTTCTACAACAACCTCATTCCCCCATCCTCCCAGCACTTCCGCCTATCAAGGACTATTTGGAAGACAAAAGCACCAACGAAGATCCAAATTTTTTTTCTTCTGGCGACGAGGAATAAGATTCTCACTAAAGCTAACCTGTTCATGAAATCTCGTTGTACCTTCTGCAACTCCGCACATAAGAGCACTTTGGATCTATTGCTGAGCAGTCCATTTGCTAGACAGGTGTGGAACCACTTTGAGATTTTCTAATAAACTAGTCGGGGGCTGCCTAACCCTCCCTCCTTTAACGAAGGGGTTCTAAAAAAAAAAGTATATATAAATATATTTCATATATAACATGACGCATGCAGTTTATCGAAGGATAAATTATCAAAACTTAGGAGTGAGAATTTTCTTGCGCTAGCAAGAGCACCATAACAGCATCTACATATAATTTCGAATGTAGGACTAGCGAAAAAAATTTATCGATTCAAATTACATAGTAAGATTTTAAATCAAGTATCCCTACAGTTCATGATATATGACATATAAAATACAATATGGACCACTGATCTAGATGGGGTCAATATAGAACTACAAGAAAGGTTAATCTCCATTTCGATGGAAATTTCGACCTTCTAGATATGACAATATTTCGACGGTGTGGAAATATTACAATTTAATAAAAATTATGAAAATATTGATTTTTTGATGAATTTTTTTAGTAAAACTCTAGATAGTCATAAACCAATTATAGCAACACACTTTGGAACACTCAAATAGTATTTGTACCCTATCTAGGGGTGTAAAGCTTCACATAGCAAGAATTCAATCTATTGAGTCTGAGTCTTGTGTAATATTGTTTGGTTCGGTTTTGATATATATTTTCCAAATATTTTTTAATCTTTTTTGTGGATAAAAATATTTTTAAAATAAATATTAGTTGATTGTTAAAATAATGTTTTAAACGATTTTGAAAGCGGACTTAAAACAAGAAAGTTATGCAAGTTTAAAATTGTGCAAAAATTATGTTAAAATGTGAAACTCTGTTTTTTTTACCAAGTCTAGAAAAAAGAGTTTTTATATAGGAAAGTTTTTATTCATTCAAAATTTCCTAAGACGGACCATGGTTTTCTAGATACACTTGTACTTCTACATCTTGTGGAATTTTTTGAGCTAAAAAGGTATTGATTTAATCACTTTTCTCCCCATGCGAATTTTATAAAAAAAAACCTGAAAACTATTTTCTCCTACTAAAACTGAAAGTATACTTTTGATTTCTTTGGTTTTTGATATTTTTGATATTTTTATTGAAATCAAATGGGGGGTATTTTTTTATTTACATGTAATAACTTAAAGTAAATGGAGAAAATAAAAATTAAGTAAAATGATATATAATATCGTTTTACTTAATTTTTATTTTCTCCATTTACTTTAAGTTATTATATGTAAATAAGCTACTGAGAACCAAGCCACAAGTTTAAGTTATTATATGTTAGGAGATGACGGCTAGGGTTTGGAGAGGAATATAATGCATTCCATTGAGGGACTCAAGCCCAATATATGTAAATAGCAGCAGTCTCGCCATCATGGCGGAGGAGACCCTGACGACGTCCACAGTCAACTGATGTGGTGGAGGGACGTGGCCCGAGAATACCAGCAAAACGAGGAGACGGAGGGACCCGACGATCAGCGACGGTGTGCAGGCAATATGGGAGCCGAGAGATGCTGGAGGAAGCCATATCTCGGAAGTACGGGGGCGAACCGGCACAAGGAAGGTCTGAGGCAGTCCGTACAGAGGAGACGGGCAGTTCGGTACAGAGGAGAAGGTGGGGCGGTGGGGCAGCAGGGGGTGCAGGAGCTGGCGAGGTTGCAGGGGAGGGGGCGGGTGAGCTGTCGGGGCAGAGGAAGGGGGGCGGGGTGTCTGGGAGGTGTCGGGTGGGCTGCTGGAGCAAAGGAGGAGGCCGGAGGGGGGCGGAGGGGGCAGCCGGGTGGTGCGGAGGGGGCGGAGGGTGGTGCGGAGGAGGGCTGTAGGGTGTCGGGAGGGGATCGGGGGGGGCTGTAGGGTGGCGGGGGGGCTGGAGGGGGGTCGGGGGGGGGGGGCGGAGGTGGCTGTAGGAGGGTCTGGGGGGGTCGGGGGGGCTGTAGGGGGGTCGGCGGGGTGCTGTAGGGCGGAGGCGGGGCCCAGGGGGGTGGGCGGGTGGAGAAGGGGGGCCGGCGGGGTGCTGGAGGGCGGAGGAGGGGTGCCGGGGGTTAGGCGGGTGGAGAAGGGGGGGCCGGGGGTTGGGCGGGTGGAGAAGGGGGGGCCGGCGGTGGCTGTAGGCCGAAAGGGGGGGCCGACGGGGTGCTGGAGGCCGGAAGGGGGGCGGGGGGGTGCTAGAGGCCGGAAGGGGGGGCCGGGGGACTGCCGATCAGGTGAACGGAGGCCGGAGGAGATGACCGTCATCGACGTCGCCGCGAGGGAGAACCCTAGTGCTCTGATACCATGTTAGGAGATGACGGCTAGGGTTTGGAGAGGAATAGAATGCATTCCATTGAGGGACTCAAGCCCAATATATGTACATGTATCACTATACAATCCGACCCGACTATACATTAAACCCGACCCATCTATATGTACATTAACACCTTTTATAACCAGTCAGTCCCACAATTTCGATGTCATTTTGCGAAATTTTTCAAAATTTTTACAAAATTTTGACAAAATCCCTCTGTGTTGGTACTGATATCGCGATATTTCTTGGAGACAGAAATGTTTCATGGAAATACTGAGAAAACATAATATTTTCTATGCCATTCGATTTTGTATGCTGGATTTCGTGTCGAGCTTTCAACTAAGCGATATATTTCGCAAAATTTCATGAGATATATCAATTTTTAGTACCCTGACTACAAGCAATAATATTTTCTGAGCTTGTGTTCACTTGCAATGACTTCATTGTAGGGAAGAGTTTTTGGCATTATATTATTCAGGCCCAATTTCGTATAGCATAAAATCATGGGAATGTTATTGTTGGGAATATTAATTTCAAGATTATTAATTAGCATAAGCACCCACAAAAACTTTCAATTTATTATTCACACAGACCAATATTATAACCAGTTGCCTAAATATGATAATTAAGAATATAAAGAGTAAACAGTATACAACAAAATCAGGAAGAAATAGAAAACAAAATCAGTTGTTGCAATGAAATCAACTTACCAGTGAACAATTTGAACGATTTTGGTAGCTCCCGACGTACATCAGTCCAAATGATATCAGACTTCTTGGATAAATAAAGACCAGGATCAGTAATGATAGCATTTGCCCTCCCTTTCCTATATTATATTGAAATTTAATAAGTTAGTGGACCTTGAAACAATGATCACAAAAATAAGAACAAGAAATGATAACATATTCACAACGAGTTTACAGTTTCCACCCGGTATTCTGTATATGTTCAATGAAATTGAGATCTCGTGGCAGAGAAGAGAAAACATGAAGTATGTCTGCAAAGTTAACCATGATACAAGTAAGTAACTGCAAATTTATATAAGTCTAAACATTTAAGACAGTAAATTAAAACAACAAGATTTGTATGTGTTTCAACACTCAAGTAAAATTAACTAAGGTTATGCAATGTATTGAAATGAAAATTATTTAATATCCATTCTTTTCAAGATAAATCTTTTGGTATAACTTGATGCTTTCTAAGAGTGCAATTTCATTAGGATGATCGTTGCACGTGTAATCATCTTTGCTGTGTGTCACCATCAACATGCTGCTAAAGGATACTATAAAGCTATGAGTTGTTCAAGAAAATCAGCCTTATTCCTCTCCTTACCTATAGTGAGGGTTCAGAATCAAAACAATAAAAAATAATGAAGCATTAGTCCATCAAGATGGGTTCAGCCATATAGCACAACTTTAATAAAAAAATGTTCCACGAAATGATTGGGCAAAATTTTATGACCTAGTTGTTGAGGATGTTGGCTTGAAGCAAATCCTCCACAATGTCCAAGGTTCATGCGCAAAGGATAGCGGAAGACGGAGCGGTAAAGGAGCAAGGACGGAGTGCGAAAGGAGACTCGACGCGGAGGACCCGGGCACAGGTTAGTTCCCTGGGCACCAACTGTGTGGCACCCAATCATTGGCGGCACCAGGATCTGGGCACCACTTTTGGCGCCCAGGGCGAGGTTCTCGGGTCCGGTGAATTTTCGGCCTCCAGGTAATTGGCGCAGGGCGCCGCTGGGCTCCAGGCACAAAACATGCATGGGTTGGATTCGGTTTTGCACGGAATTCCAAGAGAACTTATAGGGCTTTGACTCTATCTTTTCTCCTAGATCTTGCATTAAATTGGGGCTATAAAAGGGACCCCTAGGGATGAACTAGAAGAACAATGAAGGATCTAAAGGCTCTCTGTGAGAAGAAAGAGAGGGTAACCATCATCGGGTTAGCGAGGGTTTCTCTTGTTCATGGGGTGAGAGGACTGCGATATCTCTTCTTGTTCCTTGGGAGGCTATTTCTTTGTGGGTTGGGAGAGGGATTGGTTGGAGGGTAAACATATGTGTGCTCCTTGTATTCCTCTTCTAAGTGAATCCATTGATCGTCGATTACTGGATATCATCTTGTGTTCTTGTATTTTGTGCTTTTCGTGTACATTAATTGTTCGTTCTTCTTGTTGGTGGTGTTCGTCATCTTTCGGTGGGGTTCTTTGCGCCTTCGACGTCTGTTCCGTTGCATGAAGCCTCGATGGTGGGATCGATTTCCCAACAACTGGTACCATAGCTTCTTGTTGGGCGATTACTGAGGCTCAAGGTTGAAGGCGAAGAAATCAGAGATGGCGTTCTCTGGGTCGAACATGAAGTTTGGGATCGAGAAATTCGATGGTGAGATCAACTTTGGCTTATGGCAAATACAAGTCAGAGATGCATTGATCCAATGCGGATTGCATGAAGCCTTGAAGGGCGTCAAGCCGGACAAGATGAAGGATGATGAGTGGATTGAGTTTGATTTTACGACGGCGAGCACGATTCGGATGTGTTACCCAAATATCGTGTTGGCGAATGTCTCTAGGGAGGTTTCTGTGGCAAAGTTGTGAAAAACTCTGAAAGGTATATACACGACCCAGTCGCTCATGAACCGATTATACCTGAAACAGAAGATCTACAATCTCCAGATGGTGAAAGGTACGAGGATTGCTAAGCATCTCTCGGTTTCAATCAATTGACAGGAGAGTTACTCAATGTCGGTGAAGACATGAAGGAGACGGACAAGGCGCTACTTCTTCTTGGATCGTTACCCCAGTCCTACGAGCATCTGAAGGTCACGATGCTCTACTGGAAGGAGTCAATAAAGTTTGAGGATATCAAGGCTACGCTTCTCTCAAAGAAAGTTCGTTTGAATCAGAGCACCCAGGCCAAGT
The DNA here is from genome assembly GCA_947650365.1 of Chamaelirium japonicum. NCBI lineage: Eukaryota > Viridiplantae > Streptophyta > Magnoliopsida > Liliales > Melanthiaceae > Chamaelirium > Chamaelirium japonicum. Next base: position 27,089,253 of record OX393557.1, on the reverse strand, counting down.
TGTTGACGATACAAGCGGGGGGAAAGAAGAAGAAGTGGCAAGGTTCTTGCTATAAGTACGATAAATCAGAGCACTTTAAATCGAAGTGCAAGTGGAAAGGTGGAGCAAGACTGGATTGCTCAGAGCCATCTAGTAGCAACATAGTTGTCCAAGATGACGGATCCGCATATTATGCCTCGTCGGTGAGTATCGATGTTGGGAAACTCCTGATGGCTACTACTGATGTTATATCAGATAAGGACTGGATAATCGATAGTGGGGCCACACATCATATCTATTCGCACAGGGCATGATTCGACAAGTATGCGGAGTGCGATAGTGGCAAGATGATGACTGGCGATGGATCCAAAATGTCGATCAGGGGAGTCAGGGATATTCAACTTGAGATGTCTAACGGGCGAGTACAGACACTCAAGGGTGTTCGACATGTTCCAGGTGGCGAGAAAATTTAGTCTCTCTTTCCAGACTATATTCGCTAGGGCACAAGTTCATCGAAAGCGGTGGAGTTATAGAAGCATTCACTATATATACTACTAAAAATTGTTCTTCGTGCTTCATACAATGGAGAATTGATATTATTTAGATGTTCAATTTTGTACCAGAGGTTCCGGTTAATGATGCAATTTGTCCTACAAAAGCAGGAGACAAATATTGCTTCACTAAGAAAAATCCACTCTACAGTTGAGGAACGGGTAGAAAATCACCTATACCATTGAGGAAAAGGTCTATGGAATTGGATAGCATTTTACAGAACCTTATAGAGGACAAACAACATCCAACCATGGTTGGATGAGAAAGCACAAAAAAAATATATTGCCAACATATAAAACTACCAAAATAATGATTAAGCAATTCCATCATGACCTTGAGATCTTTGTGCTTTGCCTTTTTATTTTGATCTATCCTTTGATGGAGTCGGTGTCTAGAAGAGGAAAGGGACTAAGATGAGTCAAGGAAGGGTTTCCGACTTATTTAGAACCCTAATGTTCCATGTTTAAAATTATTCATTTATTCCTAGGCTTTATTGTTTTTCCTCTTTCTTCTTCATGTTGATCACAAGACTCATAGCTTGATAATTGATATACAACATTGAGCTTTGATCAAACGGTTATAAAGCTCAAGTGCATACGTGAAGATTTTTCTAGGTTTTTCTTTACAGTCTGTTATGTTTTCCCCCTTCTATTCTCATTATTTTCTCTCTTTCTCCATCCTCAAGGATAACTTTCCACGTCATATTGTTAACAATCTAACCCTTTCAAGGGTCTATCCATTGGTTAACAATGGTGTCTCATAGTGTCCTATATTTATGTGTTTGATGAGGAAATTACGATATTGCAAAAGCCTCATCCCAAGGCCTAACTATTGAAGAAGGGTTATACACTCTAGACATAGGAATGTACATCTATCCACACACACACACACACACACACACACACACACACACACACACACACACACACACACACACACACACACACACACACACACACACACACACACACACACATATATATATATATATATATATATATATATATATATATATATATATATATATATATATATATATATATATATATATATGGGGAGGGATACTCTTACTCATGGCCTCTTACTCATATAGTTACCTATGATCTGGGTCGTCCATTAGATCACGACGTACGGTTCGGATTAGATGGGGAGTTGAAGCAATGGTGTCCGCATTAAATGCGGGGCTTTTAATACGGGATTTTAATACGGGCATTTAATGTGGACACCATTGCTTTAACTCCCCATCTAATCCGAACCATACATCAGGATCTAATGGACGGCCCGGATCATAGGTAACTATATGAGTAAGAGGCCATGAGTAAGAGTATCCCTCCCATATATATATATATATATATATATATATATATATATATGTATACCTTCCTTTACCGAGATAAAAAAACTTTGATGTATATGTGTGTATGGATGCAAATATATAAGTGAATATACATTCTTGATAATGTTAGTTAAGTGTTTCAAGATCTTGTTTCATAAGTCGGGTTGCTACCCAACTTCACAGGAAAGTAATCAAGATTCATGAGAATTGGCTAAGTCATAATTATCAGGGTTAGAGCATGTCATCATGTACATCGGTCGTTATATAAGCTTCGTGAGATCTAAAATGAGATAAAGAAAATATGTTTTTTGCTACTTAAGCATTGCAATGATGATTGAATAGCACAACCCTATGGAACTATAAAGCTTTGGCCTTGCCTTAAATATCTGCCAATTTTGAAACATGTTAGATTTTTTAACACAGAAAACATGGTGTCTCATTGTTTCTATTTTAGACAATCAAATTTTAAACCAACAATGATTACAATAGACCCTCCATTATATATTTATTTGATAACACAATTATATTTAACAGAAGTAATTTTTCTTTGAACCGACTTGGCTCCAAGTTTTATACATAATAACCACGAATAACAAATATATGTTATTTTAAAAATTTAAAAGAATCATATTCTTTCACATGTGTATATAATATATTCTACTAGAACATAATATTCATAATTTATGTTGTATAAATACTCGTGATATTTTATATCAAATAATCAGATGAAAATGAATTGATAAATACACTACCTTTTATGGTTGACATAGTAACCTTTGTAGACAGTAGTAAGGAGAAAAGCATAGAAACAAACGTATCCATTTCCCATTGTGATGTAGAAGTAAGATTGTTAGATACCCTCACGCCTCAAAACCCGGGTTGTAAGGGGGGTCCATAGTGGGTATATTAAGCGGGTGATGGGTGCCTCCCTCACTGATGTGGGACTATTCGTCAACACTCCTCCTCACGTGGAGCACGCGTGGCAAGGATCCTCCCACGCGGAACACGCGTGGCAAGGCATGATCGGTGGGGAGCACCCGGAGCGGGAGCAGGAGCAGGAGACAGGCCAGCTCTGATACCATGTTAGATACCCTCACGCCTCAAAACCCGGATTGTAAGGGGAGGTCCACAGTGGGTATATTAAGCGGGTGATGGGTGCCTCCCTCACCGATGTGGGACTATTCGTCAACAAAGACAAAGGATGTCATGAAGATTCTCCTATCAGACCCTCAAAGGATGGAGAAACCCTAAGGTCCCTAATCAGCCTCTATGCACTAATGATCCCATGGCAATAAAGTGAAACATTTACCTGTTGAAATTTATTTGCCCAATACGAACTTCTTTCAAGTTAATTTTTTATATGGGAAGTAATTTCTTGTCAAAAAATTTGATAGTCATCGTTATATAGATAATACATCATAGTCATCATCATCATCCAAGCTTTATCCCACTAAGATGGGGTCAGCTATGGAACACAACTTGTAAAATGGTATCAGAGCTAGGCTCCACCCGTCTCCCTTCCATATGGTCCCGTCGCACCCTCTTTCTCCCTCCGATCGAAATATTCTCCTCCAATCGAGAGGCGCTCTACGTGTGGGAGGGTGTTGAGAATAGTCCCACATCGATAAAGGGGTGGGAGTTCCATGTATTCATATACCGTTGCCCCTTCCCTCTCATCACAGGTTTTGAGGGGGAATGAGAATCGTAACACTAAGAAGGGTCAGCTATGGAAGACAAATCAATTAAAGATTGAACATAATTTTCTTACCGATTGTCATCCTCACTTCAACCCTCTAAGATTTGTTCCGATTGTCATCCTCACTTCAATCCTCTAAGATTTGTGTCAAAACCTGACCAAGGTAACTTTGGCAAGAGATTGTCTGCCAAGAAATCTAGAAGGCCAGTTGATGGGGAGGGAAGCCTACCTTATTCTTTATGTGGTTTAATCTCATGCAAGTAGGGATCAATCCTCCAAGGTTCCCATAGAGTCATAGACTAGCAAAGATACTAGATGAATAATTTTACTAGAAAGTCATAATATTTCTTGAACCTAATATAACTCGTCTTCTATTAGTTACATAATGATAACAAATATTTTTTTATAAATGATAAATTTGAAGGAACGAATTAAGTCCCATCTTCTGTACAAAATATCCCGTAAAATCAACAACTTAATAGTTTCATTTGCATCCCTAAGGATATTACTTACAAAAATGTCATTTGCACCTTAAAACATGAATATTCTTACATATATTGTGCAATATATATTTTATTTAGGAAAAATTATAAAAACCTCCCCTGAACTATATACCTAATTTCACCGTGGTCCCTCTTTTTTGAACAACTTGACCCCTTGAACTATGCTCCGTTTGCATGTCCACCCCCTCCGTCAATGTTTAGCAATCAAACTTAACATTTATCCCAAAAATGGCCTTATTAAGATAGATAAACATGTTTTCTAAATATTACTTATGCTGCCTAGGATGAGGGTAGTTTGGTATAAAAATTAAGTTTGATGGCGTAAATTTGACGGAAGGGCTGAACATACAGACATAGGATAGTTTAGGCAGTCAAGTTGTTCAAAAAAATACTTAAGGGACCAATCTGAAATTAGCATCCTACCATGATGAAAAGAGGAAAAGGAAAGGAAAAGAAATCTACATATCACCATCGCAGTCCCAATAAAGATACTAGATACAAATTTGTAAATAGGTTACGTTTTTCTTATTTTAAATATCAAAAAATGAATAAAAAGTTGTTGCCACTACTACTTACCATCCTGTGTCATAAGAGGATAATCTGCAGCGCTAAGGTTTATAAACCAGTCCCATTTCGAACCCTCCTTCAATAAAATGGCGATGGCATGAAGGGTGCACGCAATCATTGTGGGGCCCTTGTAAGTCACCAAGTTAGATTTGGCAATCACGCGCACATTCTGAACCTCGCTAAACACGGGATCACCCTTCACAAAAACATCCAACTCTATCCATTCCCTGAGCGGCGCCTCCAGATCTAAATGCAGAATATATTGATTTCGTGGATGATATATGGCTTGCAAAGTTCGCATCATTCTTTGGCTGTCATCTTTTGATCCAGAAACAAGATAAGCGATTCGTGGTGCTTCCGATTCCAAGGATTTCTTAGGTGGTTCCAGGTCTACAAAATACCCATCAGAATCGTCCATGCCAGTAAAAGAAATTATATCCAAGGACAGTGAACCCCCGATGTACCGAGAGGAAAAGGGCCCAAGTAAAGTTGCCAGGAAAAGGGTGACTGAGACGAGCAAGCATGCAAAGAGTGGAAGTAACCAGCTTCTGTCATTAACTCCCCTCCCAGAGTGAAGGCTTCCATTCCTCCTCATAATTCTTCAAGCCCACCTACTAACTCAGCTGTATTGCCAACTGCACGACCAATTCCGGCCACCTCCCACCTCCCAGCCTTCACTCCCTTCAAGGAAACATCCAGATTATCTCGAAGCGGCCGAAAACACTAAGGGAAAAGAAAGAGAAGAAAGGAGATTCAATAGCTGAACAAAAATCGCCGCTTTCTATCGGCAACTATCCGTTAATCCACAGCCTATGTCTTTTAGATGAGCATATATATATATATATATATATATATATATATATATATATACAACAATCTCTATATAGCTTTGTATATATCTCTGTAAATTAAAGGACAAAAAAACTAAATCATATATGCAGTGTGAAAATCAAATTAGTTCAGCCATTGCAGTTCAAAGAAAATAGAATCAACTGATTAGAAGAATAGGAAATGGAGGAGAAAATGGGAAAATTTTGAAAAAAAAGAGTATTAATTTTGAGTCTCTTTCTAATATTTTCTTAGTCCATCTATTTTTTTTGGGGGGTAAATTACACTCCCCCCCCCCCCCCCCCTACTGAAATTTAGATAAAAAACACTTTAACACTCCTATAGTTCAAAAAAACTATATCTTGCGCCCCCTCTAATTCAGGTTTGATCAGATGAAAATTTACCAATTCAAGAAATCAAGTAGTTGACAAAAGGGGGTATTGTGCTAACATTTCAAACTTTAGGGAGCGATTTGGAACTAAATAAACTATAGGGGGTTTGAGTGTTTTTGAGCTAAACTTCAGGAGGGGTAAAGTGTGATTTACTTCTGATGTAGGTTTACATTGAGGCGTCGACATGAGAGGAGATACTTACTCGAGAGATGCCGATCCGATCGGAGGAATTCCGACGAGGGGGGGGGGGGGGGGGAGTCCTCCGAACTCCGGCCGGCGACTTCAGATCGTCGGTGCTCAGTCCGATAGGAGGGATTTTCGGGGCGGGAGAAGAGGTGCAACTGGTGAGAGCGTGTGAGGAGAGTGAGGTCTGGTACTTGGTAGGGGTATCAACGCGTACGGTGAGAGTCGGACCAACCCGACATATTTATAGGTGACCCCTAAGACAAAAAAATAAAAAAATAAAAAAATGATGAATTGATGGTAGGTGCTTCTAATAGATATTCTTTAGCGATAAGGACGTCAAAGATATACTTTAGCAGCAGGTCCTTCCGTGTGGGAAAATATCCAGTTTACATCTAATGTAGTTGTGCAAGGAAATCACATAAAGAATAACATTTTGATAATAAAGAGTAACATTTACTATAGTGATTTTATTATAGAAAAAATATAAAATTATGTAAACGATATTTCATCACACACAAAAAATGGTTGCAGTGATTTCACTGTAACAAAGAGTAAAATTCGGTGATAAAGAGTAACATTTGCTACAATGTGGATTGCTACTCTTTGTTGCAGTGAAGAGTAATATTTGTGATATTAATATTAGGGATAGTTTCGTCGTTTGAAGGAGAGAGAAAATTTAACAGAGAAACTTGCTCTAAATGTATCTTTTTCGAGGGGGGGGGGGGGGGGACCGGGTGCAAAAACCAATTTGTTTGTCCTTTTTACTAAACCGATCTCTTGTCAGGGACCTAACACTAAGTCTCCTTTAAAAAATTGGAATGATTTTTTCTAGTTTGCATTCTAGTGGCTAAGCACCTACTCTTCATTCGACAGGTCGTGTGATTGAATCCCGTGGATTTCCTCCTGTCTTTGTGGCGGACTTATCTCGTCTTTTATGACGAGTTCTTTTACGCCCTATGTGGCAATATTATAAGCAAAGGCATGGCTTGAACCTTGATCTATCTTGTGCTCTAGCACTGACATGCAATGCACTGACACAAAACATCGTTTTAAAAAAGGAGAAAAAAAAGAGAAGAAGGTATGTATCTTACAGCATCGTATGAGAACAATTAACCTGACCCATAAAGCGCTCCTACTCTATGACACATATGGGTCCCACAGAAAAAACAATAATTGCTTACTACTCCGAGGGTGTAGACCTCTTACGCTCTTGCTGATTTTGTAAACTTTCATGGGTTGATAAGGATATGACCCACACTTATAACCATAGTAACAAATTCGTCGTACATGAATAATTCAACAGGAGGACAAATTTTGAAATTTAGAAGAATATGAAAAAGTTCAAAATGACAAAAGTTTGAAAAGATAAATCATAAAAAGATCATATACTACGCTAGCTATTTTGCATTAAAGAACATCAAAACATACATTGATAATTAAAATAAAATAAATATCATATAAAAACAATCAAGTTTGTGAATTATTTATAAAATTCATGAATAATTTATGAAGAATTTGGCGATTATTAGGGCAAGCCTTATAGCACCTAATGATTCGGAGATCAATTTGTCTGCCTTTAAGTTCATGAATTACTCACAATTTTTTAAAAAGTTCAAAGAATATTGTTCCAGATATTTAGAAAAAACACTTATGTGGGCCCACTAAATACTTATGGGGTAGTAGGCAAGTATTGTTCCAGATGTAGATCATCCATTCCCTATCAAGGGTAGCTAGAAGAGGAAACAAACTAATAGACAGATCAGACCGTCCATTTTGGTCAGCGTTCAATGATAACCGGTAAAACGATTTTTAAAAAAACACGATCACGTGACAGGTGTACTAGCAGCTGCATCATTGGTGAGCACGCTCATGTGCTACGGTCCATCGAGCTAGACCCAAGAGTCACCACACAGGCCTATAGCTACATTGCTACAGGAAGCTGCTACACCACGAGTAGAAGCCTCACACCGAGTGCAAGGAGGGCCCATCTAGTCCTAGAAAGTCGACACACTAATGAGTGGGAGTGCCACACCGAGCAGAGAACGGATATCGAACCCTGGTTAATGATCACCAGGAGCGATACCACTACCAACTACACAAAGCAACAGTGGTCATCCTTAGTTAGTTGATCGTAAAGATTACCAAAATTATTAAAAAAAAAAAAACAATATTTTTTGCTGACGTAACGTTTGGATGGATTGCATTTGCTATAAAACCGCAAGTGGGATCGGAGCTAAAACAAGAAGCTCCTCCCTCTTATCTATAGTATGAGGAATGCTATTCAGTCGTCTAATTTTCCATCTGGATTAGACCGTCCTGATGTGGCACTTGATCACAACAGTCCCTTTGCCTGCCAATCAAGATAAGTGCAATTCATCGATAGGAGCTAGGTGCAACGAACAGCTATGATCAAGTGCCACATCAGGATGGCTCGATCTAGATGGCAACCAAGATGGCTGTCCAACATTTTCATCGTAGGATATGTTTCACTCCCTTTGGATACTTCCTCATTCCCTTTCAAGGCAGCAGAGGCTTACTTCTTTCTTAATTTTCTTTGTCTTTTAGCAATATCTTATTGATAAGTAGACAAAATTATATATATAAAAAAAAGGGTCATGTGTGATCGGTCCCCGACAATAGATCGTTTCGGTTAATAGGACACACGTAAGATACCGTTAGCCTAAGGTTCATGATTTTCTTTGGAAATATAAAAATGTCATCACTGCTCTCCTTCTCCCATTTCTTTCAAGCGAGAGTAGAGATGGCGACGGCGGTGATGGGCACGGCCTCGAGTTGCAACTACTTTTCGTCATCATTCAGTAGAAACAATAAGGAATGGGGGACGAAGAGGTTCAGTTATATTCGATTAGGTTTAGGATTCCTACTTCCTATGCCTAGGTTCGGTTCAACGGTAATTAGCAGCGGAGGCGAGAAGCTCTAGTGGCGGAGGTTCGGTTGGGTTAACGAAATAGACGGTATTCACATAAAATTTTAAAATGCCATGGAGGATGTTTTTTGTTCATGACGTTTGTTTGTCCTTTAGGCTAAATCGATCTTTTGTCAGGGAGGTTCGCTACATGTCTCTAAAATATATTTGAGACTAGTCGGGATCAAGTAGGGGGTTCCAAGCAGCAAATTCCAAAATGGGCGGTTCACCAACTGCCACCGAGTCCTTTTAGAAATCAAATAATAATGCAAAATGTATTTTGTTGTGAGATTACGGGTGCGACTTTGCACGTACGGCAATGCTGCGGAGTCCAACCAGCGTTGTTGCGGTGCCCGGACGGAACAGCCGGTAGACGGCTCGGGCACGAAACTCCTCTTATAAAATGTCTATGCGGTCGATGGGGGGTAGAGTGGGTCCAGTGGGAGATAGACTACAAAGGAACCCCCCCCCCGCAAATGAACAGCCAAAATTGGACCCACCACATCATCAATATGCAATTTCATTTAATATAATGGGATGATTTAGATTATCACTTATTTGTTTATTAATTTTTTTTACATCGGCGGGTGCCCTAAAACTTTCCTGGCAATGCGTCCACTTTGGATTAAGACTAATCCTTTCCCACCGACCCATTCGGAAGTTTTCCTATGCACTCCTGGGAGTGGAGGGAGAAATTCAATCCGAAAACTCCTCACCAAAGCATCAATTGCTTACGAACTCCCCCTATCCCCTGCTGGGTTGTTTTTTGTTTGTTGTTGTAGCCTCTTTCCTGTTTCCTCCCCTAAGTCTATCTAGGGTTGTTAATGGGCCCCAGCAGACTGAGATCCTCCGTTTTCTATAGGAGGGGTTCTGTCGTGTGGCATGAACGAGAACATAATCATCTAATGGCAGACACCCCTGACAGGTGAATCGTGAAACACATTCGACCCCGATTGAGGATTCCACTGAACAGTTGTGCGATTCATGCCACACGACGATCATCGGCCCCATAAATTTTTACATCAGGTTGAGCCGGATTTGAATTGTAAGCCCAAAGATAATTTTAGCATACTAGCATTGTTTTGGCATAGAATCTCCCTTAGTAGGACAATCAAATTTCAGTCTGACCAAATGAGGTGCCTGTTGTTAGGCCTACATTGCGGATTGGGCTTCCCTGTTGGGCTCTAATCCGACCTAGTTGATGTACGGGTTAGGGTCCATCTATCAAGGAATCAAATCTTAAATTTCGGTTATATATCGAAATCCACAGAAATTGAGTTATCTCGACGAAATATCATGGATATTTCAGGACAGATTTAGACAGGGAAAAGATTTTGGTGTGTAACTTTCAAAAAAAAAAAAAGATTTTTATGCATTTCGGTAAGTTTTTGTATACGGCATTTAATTTCGGAGCAATGTTATTCAGCACGAAGATTTATCCCGAATTCGCCAGCCCGAAAGACATGGCAGCGTGCAACTGGTGCTGTTAAAGATTTTAAAATCGCTAGTGGGTTTCAGCCACTAGTTGCACTTTGCTACATCTTTCAGGGCAGCAAAATCGGGACAAACCTTCAGGCTAAATCGCATTTCTCTTAATTTCGGTGTCCTGGAAAAACAAGGTATTTTGTGAAATAACTCAATTTTTCCTTCCTCGCCGCGTATTGCCCCATCAAATAGACATAATTGGTATTGGAACTCATATTGCATATTTTGGTCAAAGTCTCAGGCTTTTCAATTTCAGGACTAATTACATATTATGCATTTTGAGTGAAGTAAACAGCTAAATAACTCTTCGTAATATGGTTCTTGTTTGTGCACTTTCTATACAATTTCAAAGCCTACTAATCCTACTATATTATCTCATGTGGAATTCTTTTTATTTACGGAGAAAGGATATATCTAGTGTTGAGATTTATATACACGCAATCTGCTATCATTTGATTTTTATTCTCTTTAATTATTAGGGTAAATTATACTTTGACCCCTTAGGCTTAAGCCGCTTATGCTTATTAAAGTTATCCCCTGATGTTTCTAAAATTATACTTTAATCCTCTATCAATCATGTTTACTTAACAAAAAATTAGGCAGACTTAGCCTTAAGTTTTTTTAGCAGATGCTATCATGTTCTTTTTTCTTCTTTTTTTTGTACATTGGATGGGTCATGTGACGACCAAGATCCAATAGGCCAATAGCCAAGAGCCAAGACTCCTGAGGCGGGAATGCCAAGATGGATGAGGTGAGGTGAGGTGAGGTGAGGTGTACAAGGCCATGAGTTAGCCCCATATCGCCTGGAGAGAAGGAGATCCTGAGCTACTTATATAATTTCCCCTCCCAAACATAGAAGACGTGTTTTAAAACCGTGCGCCGCTACGGAATTCGTAAGAACTCCGTAGTTAAGCGTGCTCGGGCGAGAGCAGTACTAGGATGGGTGACCACCCTAGGAAGTTCTCGTACGGGCACGGGCAAAGTGGACAAAATCTTGTATGTTTGGGGCGGATGTTACAAAATGGTATCAGAGCCGGTTCTCCTCGCAATGGGGGGGTCTAACCCTACACGAGGACGTGTAGCCCTAAGGGGGGTGGATTGTGACGACCAAGATCCAATAGGCCAATAGCCAAGAGCCAAGACTCCTGAGGCGGGAATGCCAAGATGGATGAGATGAGGTGAGGTGTACAAGGCCATGAGTTAGCCCCACATCGCTTGGAGAGAAGGAGATCCTGAGCTACTTATATAATTTCCCCTCCCAAACATAGAAGACGCGTTTTAAAACCGTGCGCCGCTACGGAATTCGTAAGAACTCCGTAGTTAAGCGTGCTCGGGCGAGAGCAGTACTAGGATGGGTGACCACCCTGGGAAGTTCTCGTACGGGCACGGGCAAAGCGGACAAAATCTTGTATGTTTGGGGCGGATGTTACAGGTCATAACTATATGACCAGGATATCTTCAGATACAAGGGCCTGTAGCCCAAGGTGGGAAGTTCTGCTCGTAGTACCCACCAACCCCAGAACGTCGGGCCTGTTGAGCCAACCAATGAGATGCCGAATTGGCCGCCCTAAGAACCCACTGTATGACTATATCCTCAAGTCGTCGCCAAGTCTGCATACACGACCATAGCACATCCCGTTGTTCCTCTGATCGAGCCACCCCCAACACGAGCATATCCCGAGCGAGACTGGCATCTGTCATAACAACCACCTTTCCACATTCACGTTGGTGGAGCTCCTCCAAGGCGCCCTTAATTGCCCATACCTCCGCTAGAAGTGGGGAAGAAACCTGGATAACGAACGAACATGCCGCTATCAACGAGCCCATTGGGCTAGTAAGGACCCACGCTCCACTAGCCACCTCCCCCTCAGCTCGGAACGCTCCGTCTGTCCATACCAGAAATTCTGCTCGAGGCCTCGCCACCCTATGACCCCGTAGCTCCATCTGAGCCTGAACACAACACCATAACTCTTCGAGTCCCGATCTGACTGCAGCCTCCACCCGACGAACGGGTGTCCGGAACAGAGTATCGCAACGAAGTTTCCACAAGACCCACAAACACATTGCCAAGATCTCACCGGGTAGTGGAGTCATCTGAACCAAATCGGCCTTCGAGACAATGAGAAGGTGCTCCCAATTAGAAGAGAGGCCGTGGGAAGGGCCCCATGCCATACCTTCCACAAAAACACCTTAACACGGGGTGGGATTCGCAACTGCCAAACATGGGCACCCTCCCAATCCGATTGGTGTGCAGAAGAGGGCAATTGCTCATCAAGAAGAGTACATAGGAGGGCTTTATACTTCGGTCGAAATCGATCTTGCATCAGATGCGCTTCTTTACCCAATCGGACTAAACCCCAAAGCCAAGTAGAAACCTTCCGCATATCACAAGACCTCCAATTACGCAATGAAATCTGGTATTTCTCCCTCATCCAGGCCGCACCCCATTGAGCTGAAGTAAGCATAGAGACAAGAGAAGCCACCCCTAATTGAGCCTATCTATTCCCAAAGCTCTGGATGTGTAACCCCCCTTGGGTTCTTTCCCTCGTAATCAACTCCCAAGAAAGGAGGTGAAGATGCCTCCGACCATCCGAGTGTCCCCACAGGACGTTTCGACAAAGCCTGTCCATTTGGAGCAATAAACCACGGGGGAGACCCCCGGCCACCATGAAATGAGTCGGAATAGACGAAAGAATCGATTGAATCAGAATAAGTCGGCCTGCCTGTGACAACGAATTGGCCTTCCACCCCGAGAGTCGCGCCTGTAATTTGCTCAAGACGAACTAAAAGTTGGCTACCGGAACTCGAACCCCTTGAATAGGAACTCCTAGATGTTTCCATGGCCCCACACCAACCGTCATCTGCAGGGATCTAGCAATCCGCTCTTGGACCCTCCTAGGAACACTCCCAAAAAATTTCATGCTCGACTTGTGAGGATTAATCCACAAGCTAGTATTAGTGGAGTTTTTTAAAGTTCGATGGAGGCGGGAGTCAGATATTGATCTTGAACTATTAAGGGACATCCCAAGCCGGGTAACACCATAAATGAATGATTATCTCACCAGAGTGCCAACGGCAGACTAGATTCGTCGAGTAGTGATGAATGCACCAGCCAACAAATCACCAGGGCCAGACGGGTTTAACGGGGAATTTTATAAGGCATTTTGGGATACTCTGGGAGATGATATGATCAGAGAGGTTCAAGGTTTCTTTCAGTCAAGCATTATGCCGGGAGGATGGAATGGCACGTCGGTGGTTCTCATACCGAAGGGCCCTTCGCCATCTGAGCCAAAGGACTTTCGGCCGATTAGTTTATGTAACCAGAGGTACAAGTACATTGCCAAAATTATCTCCAATCGTCTTCGGCTGGTTATGCCACAGTTGGTGTGTGAGGAACAATATGCCTTCCTGCCCGGACGGTCCATTCGGGATAATATTCTTCTAGCCCAAGAAATATTGCATTCTATCTAGATGGCTCCTCGCCGCCGAGCTGCTATGGCTATTAAGGTGGATATCAAAAAAGCATACGATCGGGTTCAGTGGGATGCTCTTCATAAAATCGTTATTCAGATGGGGTTCCACCCAACTTGGTGCTCATGGGTCATGGAGTGTGTCACGACTACATCCTTGCGGCTGATTATTAATGGCGAGGAAACCCAAACTTTTCTCCGTAGTTGTGGTCTATGGCAAGGGGATCCACTAGCTCCCTATCTATTTCTTTTTATAGCACAAGTCCTCCATTGGGAATTGGAGAAAAGCCTGAAGGACGGGGAGATTGATGGGTTTTCCACCCCGGAATCCAAAACCAATTACAGATTTGGCATATGCTGATGACTTCCTAATCTTTTCACTAGCCACAGAGATTGATGCTTGGGGATTACGAGCGGTGTTTGGGAGGATGGGGAGGAGTACTGGCTATCATGTTCTCTGGAGATATTGATAGTGCAGATGGGGGGTGGACGTTGCCACTGGAAGCCAGGCATTCGATGGTAGTGGATCAGATGGCAACAATGCTACGCCGGGTGGAGGAGGAGTCGGCGGCGGTTGATACTGAAGATAGTCAGTCCGGTAGTAACGGTTTGGCAGATGAAGGGGAGGGTTCGGCCGGGGAAGGGGCGGATGGCCGACTAACTGATCGGACTCGAATAAGAGCCCGGGCTAACGGTTGACTAGCTATGTGTGGGTCGAGGCTCAATAAATCAGGTAAGGGACTTCGGATCCCGTCCTCCTTACTTCCCGCTCTTCCCCAATGAAGGTTGTATTTGGGAATTGTCGGGGGTTGCTCCGACTGGCAGTGGTTGGGCATCTGAAGTTCCTTGTAAGGTATTGTTGGCCGGATTTAATTTTGCTGGTGGAGAGCCATATGGCAGCAATCCAAAAAGGCTTTTCAGGGTGCCTCCTCGGCTCGACGAGCGGTCTCCTAGCGGATGGGCAATGGGTCGCCAATTTTGGAGATGGCAATGGGTCGCCAATTTTGGGTTGTATATTTTTGTTTGTTATTTTAGCTCGTGTCTCTTGGGTTGGTGGCCGATGGGCCGGGGTGTATGTGGCGCCGGTGGAGGCGCCCTCCCCTTTGGTGTGATCTATGTGTCACCGTCTAGTGGAGGTCTCTGTAGGTGTGCCAGTTGTGGCACTGTTGTTCGTATCTCGTCGGGCGGCGGTCGTCTTTCCCCACCTACAGGTGGTTTCCTATGCAGCGTAGGCATGTGGCACCTCCCGGAGGTCCGTTTGTGACCTCCCCTCTGAAATGTACCAAAAAATAAGGAAATAAAGGATATGCAATGTTTCAATATTGCACCAAGTCCCTCCCGAACATCATGTGCTACAATAAGTTCCTCACCCTTATTTTACCCCCCTCAAATGACTAAATTGTACCTCCAATTCATCTCCAGCAAAAGTATCCATTCATCAGTTGCACTGCATGTAACAGTTGTAACAATGATTTCATTGTAGCTGCTACAGTGAAATCACTGTAGCAAGAGTATCCACTTGGGTAAGAGTCAGTTTAGCGAATTGATATTGTTGCTACAATGATTTCACTGTACATGCTCCGGTGATTAAATTGTAGCAAGAGTATCAATTTGGTTTGGTAATTACGAGTATCAATTAGTGCTACAATGATTTTATTGTAGTAACTACAATGATTTCATTGTAGCAGCTATAGTGAAATCATTGTAGCAACCGCTACATGCATAGTGACAACCGACGAATGAATACGCTTGCTGAAGACAAATTAATACTCTTGTTGGAGGGGTCATGAAGGGATAGTTTTATCATTTAAAGGGTTGAAAAAGTCAACATTTTCTGTTAGCAACTTGATATACAAACGTGCCCTTTGGAAGGGACTTCAGCTAATATCCTAACACACTGTATCCTTTAGCTTAAATAACGACCTATGGATGAGGGATTTAAGACTAATTAACCTTAAAATATATTAAAATCATGGCTTACTAAAGGCGAAATTATAGTAAAAGATATTTCATACTTTTTTTGTATATTATAATGGTAAAATGATACTTAAAACTCAACATTCTATTGACAACTCTTAGTTTAAATGATCATTTTGCCGTTATAACATGCATAGAGCTACAAATGAGTCAAGCTAAGTTTTGGTCTGTTTGAGCTTGACTCATTTAATAAATGAGCCTACCCGCACGAGCTCTTACCAAGCTTGTTCATGAACTTTATTTTAAAGCCAAATCTTGGACTATATAAATGTGGTCTATTTATGTTTGATATGAACTTATTCACAAGCTTGCTCAATATCTATATGAGAACATGTACATGAGCGCAATCGAGGCAAGCTTTAGTATGTTTGAGTTTGTCTTGTATATTAAATGAGCCTAAGCTTGAGGCTTGGGCTTGACTCAAATAGTAATCGAACAAGCTCGAACGAGCCTTTACCGTGCTTGTCCGTGAGCTACGCATGAACAACTTGGTTCATTTGCAGCCCTAAATGCAAAAAAAAATAAACATAAAATACCCTTTATCACAACTTCCTCTTTGATAAGCCATGGTTTTAATAATTTTTTCACAAAAAAAAAACAAGGGTCAAAGTACAATTTTATAAACCTAGTGGAGAGGTAAGTGTAATAAGCATAAACCTCAGGGGTCAAAGTGTAATCTATCCTTAATTATTATTATCCTCGGTCGGAGAATAAGATGGCCGATGCCTTGGCAAATGTCGCGTCAGCGCTCAGCGAAATTGAGCATACCACCTCACAATCGAAGTGAAGCAGAGCCCGTCCACCGAGCTTAGAGTGTTGATGATTGACGTTGCGCCAGTGGAATCGCCGAGCCCAAACCCGGATCAGGCTTTGCCTCTCGACTGGACCAAACCAATTCGAGCCTACCTTACCACTGGCACGCTCCCGATGAATGCAAATCTCACAAGTTCCAAATCACCTCAGGAGTGCTCTACCGAAAATAAAGCAAAGGGCCCCTCCTGAGGTGCGTGGGACCTGAAGAGGCTCGTGACATTCTTTCGATGATACACGAAGAGGAGTGCGGCATCCACTCCGGGGGAAGACTACTGGTTCACAAGGTCAACCAAGCAGATTACTACTAGCCCACCCTTGAGGCTGATGCCATCGACTTCAGCCGCAAGTGCCAGCAGTGCCAAAAACACGGGCCTGTCACACATCAACTGGCCGAGGAGCTCCAGAGTCACTATTCTCCTTAGCCTTGCTAGCAATGGGGGCTGGATATAGTGGGACCTCTGCCGGCCACCCCCAATAAGAAGAGATTCCTGCTGATGGCCACGTATTACTTAACAAAATGGGTGGAGGCTGTTCCACTGGTGACAATCAAGGATGTCGATGTGGAGCGCTTCCCATGGAACAATGTGATCACCAGGTTTGGGATTCATAAGACCCTGATCGTCGATAACGGGCCTCGGTTTAGCTCTGCCCGTATAAAGGACTACTACAGGCATTACGGGATAGAAATCCAATTCTCCTCGCCCTACTACCCTCAATCCAATGATTAGGCGGAGGCGATAAACAAGACCATCCTCAGCAACCTGAGGAAGATGCTCACTGGAAGAAAGGGGCTTTGGGAAAAAGGCCTAAACGGTGTGCTCTGAGCCTATAGGACGACCCTAAGGCGACCTATGCAAGAATTGCCTTTCAGTCTGGCCTTCGGAGCTGAAGCAGCAATCCCGACCGAGGCAATCTACCCAACTTCCAAGTCTGGGGCCGTTAGCTCAGGGATGAACGATGAGTGGATGGCAAGCAGCTTATACCTGCTAGACGAGAAAAGAGACTGAGCTACCACTAACCTAGCCAACTATATTCAGCAGTTGAAGCGGACCAACAACAAAAGGGTGAAGAGCATATCTTTCCAGAATGGTGACCTCGCCTGGCGACGAATGACCCCCCATATGAAGGATCCCACGCATAGAAAGCTTGAAGCGAGATGGGAGGGCCCTTACATCGTCGACCAGACCATGCCTGGAGGAGCTTACTATCTGAAGACCTCGGATGGTCATGATATTCTCCATCCTTGAAATGCAAATAATTTGAAAGAGTGTTATCGTTGAAATAAATAAAATTGTTGATGAAAATTATTGATGAAAAGTTTTCTAGGGTCTTGAAAGAAAAAGCCTAGGCCCTCGATTTTATCGGAGCCTAGGTCGGGTTGTCTCCCGCCGCGTGGCAAATCCACCGCTCTAAGCAAGGGGGTCGGCCTCACCGCTTTGAGAGGGACCCGATGGGCCTCTTCTTAGAGCCGGAGGTCGAGTCATTGCTCGGAAATCCTAAGTGTATAAGAATTGAAGCCCATCCTTGCTCGTCAGCACTCGGGATCCTTCTTTAGAAGTTTTTAGGTTAAGTTGCCCTTGGGTGGCAGGCTTGTTGTAAGCCCAAGATTTGACTCGGCAACCGATAAAACGGTCAAGGCATGGTGAGTCCGAACAATAGTTCCTCACCAGTGTTGAGACCTGATGAATATCGATAAGCCCGAGTCTTGACTTGGCAGCTGATGAAACGGTCAAGGCGTGGTGAGTCCGAACGATAGTTCCTCACTAGTACTAAGAATTGATGAATGACGATAATTCCGAGTCTTGACTCGGCAGCCGATGAAACGGTCAAGGCGTAGTGAGTCCGAACGATAGTTCCTCACCAGTGCTGAGATATGATGAATGACGATAAGCCTGAGTCTTGACTCGTCAGCCGATGAAACAGTCAAGGCGTGGTGAGTCCGAACGATAGTTCCTCACCAGTGTTGAGAGCTGATGAATGACGATAAGCCCGAGTCTTGACTCGGCAATCGATGAAGCGGTCAAGGCATGATGAGTCCGAACGATAGTTCCTCACCAGTGCTAAGACCTAATGTATGATGATAAGCTCGAGTCTTGACTCGGCAACTGATGGAAAGGACATGCCAAGATAAGTCTGAACGATCATTCCTCACCGGGGTTAAGCCCTGATGGACGACAAATGAGCCCGAAAGCATGGTTTGGCATTTGATAAGTAATCAAGACGTAGTGAGCCAGTCCTCTTTATTAAAATAAAGGTGCAGTACAAGGTTCTGGAGGATGCTAAGTCGTCTTTAAGATACAGTACAAAGTTCAGGTGAATTTAAGCTCAAAGACCATCGAAGTCCTCATCTCCCCCGAGCTATATAGCCTTGGAGAGAAAGTTGCCGCCAAAGGATCTCAGTGTTACTCCGCATCGGCGGAAAGGAGGTAGATGAACTCGTATCGTCCCAACGGAAACCCCTTCTCCGAAGAAGTCTGGCTTCAGCTCCCCGCAATGTTCGAGGCGTTTCAACTCTAGCTCAACCGGTTCAGCACGAGGAGCCTAGCAAAAGGAGAGGAGAAGAATTTTGGTCAGGGGCTTTTCTTTTTGCAGCTCTCTTAGCCCTCCTCCACCGAAACCTCAATCTCCTCTACCTCAACATCTGGCGCTTCGAAAGGAGGAGGCCGAAAGAGCTGCAGAGCCCCATGAGATCTGCCAAAGGGGGTGGAGGTTGAAGGTTCGGGCTTTGCCCAGTTACATGCTCTCCTTTGACGAAGCAGATGAAGGCGAGGGTCGACCACATCAAAAGAAGACAAAAAAATTGCCAAAACAAAGCCATGACTTGAAGTGAACGATGACACCCACACGCCATTTATTTATAGCCAACCATATGGAAGAAGCAACAAAGTTTGAGAATCAAGCTACTGAATTGGGACATAACACTTTTGAAAAAGGGATACGAGCGATGGGACGTAAAGTAATGCAACTCTCGAGATAGTGCCTAGGTCAAGTATGATGCAAATCGCACGGAGCCCAATGCAGATAGAAAAGTCGAGGGGTCCGATACCTTAACATCCCCTGCAGGCCGTTGAGATGAAAGTCAAGGGGTCCGATGCATTAGCATCCCCCACAGGCCGTTAAGATAAAAGCCGAGGGGCCCGATGTCTTAGCATTCCCCCACAGGCCATTAAGGTGAAAGCCGAGGGGTCCGATGTCTTAGCATCCCCCGAAGGCCATTGAGGGGAAAGTCGAGGGGTCCGATTCCTTAGCTTCCCCATCAGATCGTTGAGATGAAAGCCAAGGGGTCCGATGCCTTAGCATCCCCCATAGACCATTTGGAGAGGAGGCTAGGGGTCCGACTTTTCAAACCACGAGAAGGCCCTTGGCAGGACAAAGTATGCCCTAGAGGGCTAGGGGTTCAACTTTTCAAATTCCCCCATGAGAAGGTCGCGCCACGCCCTTGGTCGGACGAAGCACGCCCTTGGGCCCTAGGGGTCCGACTTTTTAAAGTCCCCCACGAGAAGGGCGCGCCACACCCTTGGCAGGACAAAGCACGCCCTAGAGGGCAAGTGGTCCGATTTTTCAAAGTCCCCCATGAGAAAGGCGCACCATGCCCTTGGAAGGACGAAGCGGTCCGACTTTTCAAAGTCCCCCACGAGAAGGGTGCGCCACACCCTTGGCAGGACGAAGCACGTCCTTTGGGGCTAGAGATCTGACTTTTCAAAGTCCCCCACGAGAAGGGCGCGCCACGCCCTTGGCAAGACGAAACATGCCCTTGGGGGACTAGGGGTCCAGCACAAAGAATCTTGCAGATTGAAGAAGAAAGAGAAATGAAGGCAGATACAAGAAGATGACAGGAAAATATTTTTTTTTATTCCCTGAATTGATTACATTGAAGACCACATGTTTGTGGGAAAACCACAAGTTCGTGGGAAAATAAATTTAAAAAAAAAAAAGAGGAGGGGGGGGGGGGGAAGAGAGAAGAAAACGGATGCGACCGCTGCTGGTCTCGCCTCCAATATCTGGTTCTCTCCTGCCTCTTTGTAGGGCCCGGCTCGCTGCTGACCTCATCTCCGGCCTTGGCCTTGAGGAGTCCCGCCCGGCGATGCCGTGGTGGCACTGTGGTCTACGCAAGTCAGGCATCCTGGAGTTTGGAGAAACATGGACTGGTAGTTAGCCCAGCCCAACAAACTCCAAGCGGATTGATCCCCGCAAGGAGTAGTGGGAAGGCCTTACGTGGAAGATGCGCGTGACCCCCCCTTACGTGTTCTCCTCTGACGAAGACTGTCGCTTGCCCACCTTTCAAATCCTCTAGGATCCCATCCATGGTGCCTCGCTCGACGGGAGGGGCACCGATGCATGAGAAGATGAGATTTCGCTACACTCGTCGATTCCATAGAAAATGGCTCAGAATTCCTCCTACTTATAGTAGAGCATGCATTTATTGAGGGACATTAATAATGACTCGTCGCATTCTCCTGATAAACGCCTCGGGATCAAGCAAGCAGTGGATGCCTTCCGAGATTTCAACGCATAGAATCAAAGCAACGTCGGTCAACGCATCTTGTCAAAGATGACGTGGATGTTTTTTGACAGGTGGAGGCCCGAAGAATGAAAGGATGGTGCACCAGTAGGTTTAAAGGAGGTGAGCAAAGACACAATCATAGATGAAGACAGAAAAATAAAACTTTATTCATTATGCGACACTCGGGTGTTACAGAAGCGTGCCCGATAAGACAGTATAGGGATGTCACCATCTCTATGTACCGGCGCTGGAGGGCCAAGATCTCGCAGTTGTGCTCCTGGTCCTTCACGGCTAGCTCATCCCGATGCACCTCATGGAGGGCGATGACCTCAGCCGCTCGGGCCTGTTTCTCCACGGCCAGGCTAGCTAGGGTGTCCTCGCGACCCATCAGAGCAATTTTCAAGTGCCGCATTGCTACCATCCAGGTCGGATTGTAGACCTCGGGCAAGGACAGCTATAGTCTCCTGCTCCTTCTCCTTTGCCTTCAACAAGGACTGAAGCTTGGAGAGGCCTGCTCGCTATTCGACAGATTCATGTTCGAGCCGCGCGACCTGAACTTGGTGGCCCTCGACTGCAGAGTCCCTCTGTTCTAGAGAGTCTTGAAGGGCGGATAGCTAGCCCTTAAGTTGGGTCGCCACTGCGTCCCTCTTCTGCAGATCCTCAAGGCCACACTTTACGTCCAGTAGACTCTCATTTTCTCCACCTTTGTAAGAAAAAGGTGTGCTCATGAACTAGGCGCGCGATCATGGGAGCGTTCTTGGTTCTAAGGGTCTGGTTGGAGAGCTTGTGGAACAGATTGAGTTCTCGGGACTTTTGCCCCACCCTCTCACCGACCTGGGCAAGGCCCGCAAGCCCCTGCGAGGAAGGCGAAGGTCAGATACACGAGCACTTTATTCCAGTCATAAAAAAAAAATTATATACATAAACAAGACAAAGCATACCTGGACGAAGTGAGAGATCGATCTCCGTAGCAAAGGAGCCCAGGGATTGGATCTGTTGCCATCATAATCCCCAGGGAGGATGTACCCCCAGGCCAAGGCCAGAGCGATCCAAGGGTCTGAGGAGCTGTCATCCACCTAGACTGGACGGTTCCCCCTACCTCATCGACTATCAAGGGAGGCCGGAAGAGAGGGCATCTTGCTCGACTAGCCTTGCCGCCAAGCGGATCATTGAAGGGCCTCTGCAACCCTCCGGCGACTTCGACTACGGGCTGCTCACCCTTGGCTGCACGAAGAAGCAAAGAGTAATCCAATTAAGCAAAGAAAGGTCTCAGAGAGCACTTCGCAGAGTACCTTGCAAGAACTTACCAACGGGTTCTGACTGAATTCCCACGCTTGGTACCTTGTCTATCATCTGGACATCGGCCTCGGCGGGTGCAGCCACGCCCGCATCACCCCTAGCCGCACCTGGCCCTTCTGAGTTGACAGCTGGGACCAAGGGGATTTCTGGGGAAGGACCTTTTCTGGACGCTCCTGCTCAGATGACGCCAAAGGGGAAAAACCCCCAAGAGCGCTGCCAGGCAGCTCCAATTGCAGGCGTGCTCGCTTGGCCTGACAAATTCGACGGAGAGCCGTGGGGAGCTTCGCGTCGGAGATAGGCACTCTGTCTCTGGGGCCGCCCTCATAGCTCACCTCAGGCTCAAACCCGGGCGACACCTCTGTACCTGAATCCGCCCCCTCGATCCCCTGGGGCTTGGTGGGGGATGCTTCACGGGCTCTCTTCTCCGCTCGACCATAGTAAGGGCTATCCAGCCGGAGGTGGTCACCGCCCAGTAGAGGAGAAGCAACTCCAAACGGATCGATGGCAGAGCTACCTGGTGGATTAGTTCGAATAGGATCCACCTCCAAAATCTCCACGCTCCCGCTAGAGTTTGAGCGCTTGGGACTGGGGACAATGGGGCCACCGCCAGAGCTGGTCCCGCCGAGCTCACCCATGCTACTGCCGTCGCCACGGCCCGAGGGATCAACTCCACCATCACCGTCGGGACCCTCGCCATCGCCATCGGAACCACCTGGATGCTTCGGGTTGGTCTCATCGTCCCCGCTGTTACCGTTGCTCTCTCCGCCGTCGCCATTACCCTCCTCGTGCTCCTCGCTGTTGCTGCTATCACCATCGCTGGGAGACCTTTCCGTTCAACTGCCTTTGCCAAGGAGTTCGCCCAGAGGCATGTTCCAACTTTTGAGCAAGGGTCACATGCCTTGCCGCAGGCATGCTGGGATCGGATCGAAAGACGGTCCCCTAGTAGACCGGCGTGCGCTCATAGATGTCTGTGATCTAGGCATCGACGAGGTCACGTTCCTTCTGGGCTCTTTTCCCCTTGAGGAAATTGCAACGAAGCGAGACTCTGGCGGGCACAAGGGTGTTGAATTCCGGCACCTCAAAACTGCTGTGCCAGTCCCCAGCCAGGCTCAAATGGCAGGATAGTCCAAGTCAAATTGGAATCCGGGAGTCTGTCGAATACTGAGGCTATAGAAGAACGATTGCTGAAGTACACCCCCTAGATCCCCTGGACCTGAACCCTCTTCACGAGGTATTTGCCGAAGAACCAGTCGACGTCGATCGAGACTCCTTGGGCATGGAGAGCGTCACAACAATGAAGAATCTGCCAGGAGTTCCCGCCCAACTATGCGGGCAGAGGTGGAGATAGGCAAGGAGCTGTCTCAAGAAAGGCTTCAGTAGCAGCGACAACTTGGCGCGTAGTTGCCCACCGAAAATGGTGGTGTAGTCGGGGTCGATTGAGATGGTGATGTCTGTGGGCTGGACATTGCACTGTTGAAGGAAGGGGAACTCCTCCTTTAGCACGACCAGCTGCTCCTTTGGGGAAAGCATAGAGAGATACCCGTGGCGAGCCATGGCCAGATGAAGGAAGCTACTTCAGAAAGTAACGGAAAGAAGAAGAAAATGGGCGACAAAGGACAAACGACCCGTTTAAACGCCAAGAAAAGTATTTGAAGAATGCTACCCGCGTTTCGGGATCGACGAAGCCAAGACGACGCCACGATCCGAAGCGTCAAGAAGGGAGAGATCCAACGGTCGACGGATCATCTGCCTCGACGGTCAGGATCCCCATTTAAGTATGACAGGATTGCGGCCCCCACTACAGGAGCTTGAGAAGGGCAATGATGATGGCCCATTGTGTCCTCGAGCCGCCACTCTGGATTTAGGGTACGTGGCAAAACCCCGATGATGGACGAGACTTTTGGCCCATGTTATCTAGACACAAGGACCGAAAGGGGGCTTTTGTAGAAGGGGTTTCCTAGCGCGCCAACCAGATGATGACACGTGTACAAGTGGAATCGCCCAGCTCGACCCGACCTAGAGATCTGAAGAGCGGGGTTGGTTGGACCAGGCCTGATCTGGTCCAACTGAGGCTGCGGGCTGTGTGTGAGTCATGGAGAAAGGTCAAGTTGACTCGAGCCCCCTGATGGAAATCAGGTCGGGAAAAGGGTCGGGCAGGTCGTGGACCTGGCCATGCAGCCTGGATCCCTGAGAAGGCCGATCTGGTCGGCGACGGAGGGCTGCCCCTGGGCGAGGAAAGATTGGAAGGTGCACTTAATGGCCTGAGGGCCTTAGCAAACTTCAGGGGCTTCAACAGGCTGGACGATCCCGATGATATCTCGTCCGTTAAGACCGAGGCTCGCCCATGACTAATCAAGGGCCCACGATCGATGGGAGCATAGAAGGAAAGAGATAAAAGGCGTCCGATCGTGATAGATTTGCCATAACTGTCTCAATATTCTCGGAGGAAATCCCGCGAGCAATACACACACAATACGTATGAGAAGGTCAATAAAAGAACCATGCCCCTTCATGGGCATGTAAGCAATTTCTCGCTCCTGAACCCCTGACTTGAGCATCGGATGAGCCTTGGCTCGGAGGTGAGCATCGGTCTTTTTGCAGGTAATGTGGGAAGGAGGTGGAGGCAATCTGCTCCATCTAACGATTGGGTGTGGCCACCGGGATATTTCCCCACAGATACCACCACCACCAACCACCGCCACCACACCTCTGCCGGCTCGCTGGCGTGGGTGGTGGCCGATGGGACGGCAGTAGGAGATCGGTGGCCATCGGCAACTCCTAGTGGTGGTGCCATCCCTTTGGGGTTGATTCCATAGCCCATAGATCGTGGCCGTTGAAGTTGGAATTGCCGCATTTCGCTCCCCAAATCGTCAGCTACCGACTGGGGAGACGATCGTCACTGATTCAGTTGAGACTTGAGAGGAGTCGAATCCGTCCACTACAGTACAGACTACAGACCCCACTGTACGGCAAAGAGATGAGCTGTAACGTTTTTATTCCGTGATTCAAACGGTCCGTCAGGAACAATCCGCGGGAACCCGTTCATCTCCTCCTCCATCTTTTGTCCTCGTCCCGTCCCCACCCAAAACCCTAACCCTATCCCTTCTCACACGAAGAGAATCTAATCTCTTTGGGAGCTTCTGTGGCCTCGATCCGAAGAGTTCCAGAAAAAGGTGGATCTCCCTGTCTTCACTACCTCTCGAATCCCTACTTAATGGTTGTTGCTCTCATGCCCTTCTTCCTGCACACCACCTGTTCGTCAATGGGTTTAGCCTAGAACGAATCTGAATCAAACTTAATCAGGGGCTTAAAATTGGATCGAATGGGTTTGTTTCATTCTGCCCTTTTGATGTTTCTCTTCATTGTAGTGCTGGGTGATCGCTGCTTCGAGCGAGGATCCTCGACCACCGTCACGTACGACAGCAAAGCCCTCATCATCGATGGGAAGCGGCGGGTCCTGCTCTCGGGCTCGATCCATTACCCTCGGAGCACACCTGAAGTAAAAATATGATTCCCTCCTACTTTATCTGCCTCTCTCTCTCTCTCCAAGAAATGCAGTAAGGTTCGAATGGATCTTGTGATGCATAGGTGTGGCCGGAGCTTATTAGGAAATCCAAGGAAGGGGGGTTGGACGTGATCGAGACTTACGTTTTCTGGAACTACCATGAGCCCGTGAGAGGGCAGGTACGATTCGAGGGGAGTTGGATGTAATAGATTAGCTTAGATGGTGATTGATACTAATAGCTTGTGTTTGGACATGGCAACAGTACTACTTTGAAGGAAGGTTTGATCTGGTGAGATTTGTGAAGGCAGTCCAGGAGGCTGGGCTTTTCGTGCATCTGAGGATCGGCCCTTATGCTTGTGCTGAATGGAATTATGGGTCTGTATGCTTCTCTTATCCCGATTCGATGCAGTGTATTAGGTTCTCAACATGCCCAACAAGTGGTTTATCTTTACACTGCTACTTATCATCGCAGGGGTTTCCCTCTTTGGTTGCACTTTATTCCTGGAATTCAATTTAGGACAGCTAATGCACCGTTTCAGGTACATTCTGTTCAATCCTCATTCCTCAGCACCCTGTTTCTACATTACTCCATTATTTCATTTTTCTCTCTGGTTAAGTAGAACACGATTAGGGCCCTTGCACAGATTGCCCTTTCTTTTGCAGCTTGATTGCTAACCTTGTGAGTTGTGATTGGTTGCACAGCAAGAGATGGAGCGGTTTCTTACAAAGATAGTAACTCTTATGAAGGAGGAAAATCTTTTTGCAACACAAGGTGGGCCGATCATTCTTGCACAGGTGATTTTGTCCCGTCCACGGTATCATCACTAGATGTAGATTTATTTTTGAAAATATGATATTTAGTTGGTTGAAGCTACAACAATCATATTGATTGGGGGATCATATTTGATTTAGTTCTGCCACCTATTCAACCACTGATTAAGTTTTCATCACGAGCAATTTTTACATAGTTCACGAAAGCTTCATCAACGCATTACTTTTATGCTTATCTTGGTAGTTTTTTCCATGAGTGCATAGATGAAACTTATTTATGGATGACCATGTAAAATATTGAGGATAAAAGTGGAGGGTAAGTTCATACTTCATATTGGTTGCATTAGGCCATAAGTGAGAGGGGATGCATGTCCTGGTTAGACAGGCCTGCATCTCTATTTCTTTTCTTTCTTCCTTCTCTCTTCTGCAAATTTATATCAAGCTCCGCTTCTTTTCTTCTTTCATTTTTTTTGTTACTCCCCCCCCCACCCCCTTTTTTTTTTTTCCCTTCAAGAGGCTGTTATCGTAGCTCTTTCTGTAGATGACAAGCTTATACCCGATTGATCTCTTCTGGGTTCTGGCATTAAATCTGGTAGCTTTTTGTGAGATCTGGTTTCACAACATAGTATTAGAGAAGCTATGCGTTCTGTGTAGCAATGTGTTTTTTTCCTTCCTCATCCTTCATTCTTCTTTTTCGTTTATGAGAAAATATTGGCATCAGTGTGAGATTGGCACGGTTTCATGTTGTATCTGTTCTAATGAAGGCCTCCTCTTTACTTATAAATATAAATTTTTTTTCAAAGTGAAATTGGGCAAGAAAGAGGCTTGCCATGAAGCCTAGAAAGCAAGTTGACAAACAGGGAGGTATATTTTATTTGCTATATTTTTTTCTCATGCAATTCCACATCAACCTTCCGAGGTTCTTTGGAAATAATAGTTACGAAGCTGAGTGCTAAGTTATCTAGTGGCCTTTTTGTGGTTATGCATGATAGTACGGTGGCTGGCAGGAAGATGCAAAGCGCAATCACATTGTTGCAATCTTGGTGAGAATAGCATGGACTGGACACACATCCAATACTACCCATCAAACTTTAGGTGGATTGTACCACGATTGCTAAGCAAAAAAAAGATTTCATGGATTCTCTAAAAAAAAAAAGAGATTTCATGAAGAATTCCATAGAGTTAAGCCTAGATGAAAGATACGACATGGAAAGCATTCAAGCAATATACCTATGCAGAGCAAATGGTGTTAAGTTTAATATGTTGGTTCTCTTTCCGAAACACTCCATTACTAATGATCCGGAATAACACTCTCGTTGATATAGTGTAGGGATGAATGTTGGTGAAGACTCTCATGTCACTGAGTAAAAGTGGAAGTCAAACATCCTCTTAAATGGTGACTGCCATAGTATAATACTTATCCTCAGTGGTAGAAGAGTAAATGTCTTTTCTGTTGGTCCTTCGAGCATTGTATGGGATCACCAAAAACATATGTTGGCCGTAAAGTGATTGATGAACTATAACATCATTGACCTAATTAGCAATTTAGCATTGGAATATGCATGCACATGTTGTAACGAGATGAAGAACCAATGCACACAAGGGTATAAATGAATTGAAAATTAGCCGTATAGTAAATAGTATAGTAGGGACTAGAGACAATAAAGCATCTCATCAAAGGAATAAACTAATAGCTAAGTGACTGGCATTAAGTAGTGTCTCCATCATGAGTCAAAGTTACAGATGAAACTTAATGGGAGCAACATCAGTTAAATTGTCCATCAAGCAAGCACGAGAGATGATACAACTTGTTAGGCTTAATCGGGCATGAAAGCCCAAACTTGTAGGCAAGCCTGTGTGAATAACTTATGGGGATGTGTCCTTATGGGCCACATACCCCGCCTGGTGAGAAACTCGACTACTTTAGCGTGGATCCATGTATTATGTATTCTTTGACTTTCTATCTAAACCTGTGATGGATAGAGACGAAAGATTGGAGATAGCTGGCGAGTGCTGAACATGAGAAAGGCCTAGATCATGATATTTGGGGCACCACATGTGAGACCTGCTACTAGAGAGGGGAGCTGCGAGAGATTAGCAGGAGCCAAACAACAATAATCTAACATCTAAGTGCCGAGCACTTAGGTCGTCAGGGAAACATCATCGGGCGCCCAAGCACGTGGAAGACTGTAGGAGCCTTAATGAGAGTCGGGGCCTGGCTCGACAGCCAAACATTTTGATGGCAATCGGGCAACAACTGTGCTACTGAATCTTGAGGCGCCATACCCATGAGCACAAGTGTGACCACTTTTGACGGTGCAACACTAAGCCGATGGAAGTGATTGCGCGGAGCCTGGTCGCTTGACAATAAGAGTATGTAGTAAGCACATACGGTCATGATGCATGTGGAGGCATGGGTGAAGGCTGGCCGGTGCTAGCAGTGCATTGGGCCTTGGAAAGCCGAGTGGCCGGTATGGGCAGAGCATCGGGTATACACATTGACCACCAAAAGCAAGGGGTGGAATAGCACGACCGACTCATGTGATGATGCATGAAGATACAGAGACAGATTCAAGTTGGTTTACACCGAAGGACTGATTGTTCTTTTTGAGGGACCGATCTAAGTTTGGATCCAGGCATAGAGGCACAACCGAGGTATGTTGTATAGAGGTGCCGAGCAGGATATGTCAGTCACCAGACTACATGTCATGGTACCGAGCTCACGACGTCAGGCACGATTGCAAAGATTTTTATAGATGACTGGTCAAGTCATCGTCGAGTGACTGGTGCATCACCAATGGCCATGCGCATAACGGTGGGTGCATCTGTGGGCTCACGTGCAAGCAACATGGTGCGAAGTCATCGATGGATGATAGATGTAGGTGAGGGCAGTGGCGAATATACTTGCGAGTACACTTTCGAGCATCAAGATGCGGAGCACTAATGAGTGCAAATGCTGAGTATCGCCATTTGGCGAGTTCTAGTCGATGGACACGAGGGCACCATACGCAGAGCATTGGATGTAGTGAGTTGTAGCAGATTATCGATGAGCAATGGACCGAAGCATGGAGGCGAGAGAAGGTTGGAAGAGGTGCTATCCTCTTGAAGAGCTTTTGTTCACATCGTAATATGATTTTTGGCATATAATGAGGATTACTAGTGAACTAGGACCTGTGGATGGAAGCTTGTTTTGCTATTGGTTTACTATTTCCTAAATGTTTGGCTTGTTTTGCTCATTTTTGCTCTCCTGCACAAACTAGTTTCCACTAAAAACTGGTATCCGAGTTAAGTCAGTCAGATCCAGGGGGAACAATTTGGAGCTAGTGGATCTATTAATAGAAAAATGGAGTGGTTCAAAGCTTAGTAAATCTAGATCCAAGAGGAGCCGAACAGAGCTAGCGCAACAATCCAGATTAAGGGGGAGCAAGGTTTAAAATACAGCTATCGATATGGGTTAGCTCGAGATCGAGTTGTACAGACCAGTATGACTTGGTATTGGCCGGTTCAGTCGAAACCGGTATTGGCCTTTTTTAAAAATTATAAAAAGTTAAAATAAAATAAAAAAAGTATTGAAAAAATCGATACCAAGTTGAACCCGGGTTTACCAGCCGATATAGGTGCGTACCGTCCGATACGGGTTGATACCAATTTCAGCTTGGCCGATGCGGAGGAGGTATCCGTTTCTAGGGGCTAAAAACCGGTACGTAACTATGTATCAGTACCATTATCGACTGAGTTTTAGAACAACGA
Organism: Chamaelirium japonicum; assembly: GCA_947650365.1. NCBI lineage: Eukaryota > Viridiplantae > Streptophyta > Magnoliopsida > Liliales > Melanthiaceae > Chamaelirium > Chamaelirium japonicum. Next base: position 27,058,714 of record OX393557.1, on the reverse strand, counting down.
GGGGGAGCAATCTATAGAGTTGGCTACAAAGGACTCCAAGTTGGGAGTCACATTTTGGAAGATCTCTCACAATTATGGAGGGGGAGCTTGTTGGGCTTTATCCAACACATGAGGTTGTGAAGGCCCAAACCCACATGCTAGCTTGGAGGGATAACTCATGGGAAGTTGTGTCCTTATGGTCATGAACTCCACCCAGTCTGGAAGACTTATCCCTGGTGCCGACCAAGGCCACTCGTCCATGGGGCCTAATTTGGCACCAGGGACGAGTGGCCTTGGTTGCCACTCGTCCATGGACATGAACTCAAAATTTTGATAACTCATGAAAATTTGGCTAAGCCTAAGTCTGTAGAAATTTTCTAATTCTGGAAGACATGAACTCCACTCCACTCCAGACTTAGCCAAATTTTGAACCCCACAAGATTTAGAAATAATTTTGGTATGCCTACAGCGTGTCTAGGTGGTGTATCATTCAATTTCCAAATCTTAAGGTGTGGGGGACATGGCTAAATGTGTACAAAAGTTGAGTAAACTTGTTTGGGCACATTCTTCAAGGATTATCATAACAGAACTTCATCCATGTAAATTTCTGTCAAAAAGTACAATTATGTTAAAATGCTTAATTTGGTCGCTATATAGGACACATGGAGCTATCAACAAAGTTTTGCATATTCTGCACAATGGATTAATTTGTTTTACCAAAGCTATTGTTAGCTTTTTCTCTCCTAGATAATTGTCCTCAAGAATTTAGCGATTTATTTCATGCATTTCTTTTAGTGCTCTTGATTGTTTCCTAGTTATTTTATCTTGTACTTTTTCCTCTCTGCTGGCCAGTCATCTCTCAGGGTTATAGTGAATGATTGGTTGTATAAGACCAAAAGATGTTCCTATGCACTACCAAAGCTATTGTTAACATGAATCTGTTCCAGCTTATATATGCACAAGAAAAAATGAAGGCGCATTAATTGTCAGGTCCATTTTACTTCTGGGCATACTTTGGTGTTTCATCTAACAGGTTGAAAATGAATATGGAAATGTTGAATTGGCATATGGGATTGGTGGAGCATCTTATGTGAAGTGGGCTGCATCTGCTGCTGTTGTTCTTAATACTACTGTTCCTTGGATAATGTGCCAACAAGAAGATGCACCTGATCCAATCGTAAGTGTTGTGCCCAGACCAGATCATTTGTAGGCAGCAAAGTAAAATATGACAATTTAGATATTAAGATAATGACTAAGTTATAACTCATGCAAGTTCATTCTCTTCTTTGTCTTATATAAATCAAATCACATCTTTTGAGATGAATTATTTGAAGTTGTCTTTGCACACCTAGATATGAGCATTAATATTCTCTCTTAGCTCGGAGAGGAATTGCTCAAAAAAAAAAAAAAAAAATCTCTCTTTGCAGTTTTGAACTCTTAAAATAAAAGAAGCATATTAATCTTATATAAATAAAGTCAAATCTTTTTGTGACAATTATTAAAAGTTTGGTCATAGCCACATCTAAATATGAGCATTAATGTTCTTTGTGTGATGTAGTTCTTAGCAGTTTTGTAGTGTTACAATAATAACAAGCTAAGAAGTGAGATAATGAGATTGTCATGCACTCATAACCAATACTCTAACAAATAGGCCTTTTTTTCCTCTATTTGGGGTCATAGTTACCAAATCGGGTGCTTTTTTAAAAAAACGCGTATCATCTTGGAATCGTAGCATGCAGGAAAAAAACCTCTATTTTTTTAAAAAACGACAATACGAGTTTTATACGCGTTTAAATCGTTTTATACGTAAACAATACGTTTTATATGGGTTAGGTCCGGCGAATGGGTTCAAGTTCGTTTTTTTTAAACCCACCAAATCAGTGGGATAAAAGACCGAGACCATAAGTTTAGGGTTTTATCCTCTGCGATCACAATTGGTGTCTGTCTGCGAGAGACTGAGAGGAAGACGAGATCACTGTGAGTCTGCTTCGATTTCTTATCATTTCCTCCCCTCTTCTTGAGTTCTTCCTCACCTCTCTGTAAATCCCTTGTCTCTGGATCCCTCTCCACAATATCTCTCTAAAAGTCTCCCTTCTTTTTTTTTCCCACCTCTTTGTAAATCCCTCTTTTGGTTTCTCTCTAAAACCCTTGTGCTTGTTTTTTGGTTTTGTTCTAGAAACCAGTGGATTTTGTTCAGTAACCTCCATTGTTGTGTATCACTAGAGCTTTTGGGGTTTTTGCGACTGGTCTCTGTGATTGCGAGAGACTCGAGACAATGATCTCCATGTTTGCTTCTTTCTTCGTTTTTTATTCGAGCAATAATGAGTCGAGACGATGAGAGTCACGAGATCATTGCTAGGGTGCTGATCGGGAGTCGGGACTTGGAACCAGTAACACCTCTCCGTCTGGTGAAATCGACGGCTCTTGCACCCCTGCCGACCATCGCGCCTCTCCGTCCGATGAAAACGACGAAACCTTCACCACTGTCGATACCTTGCCTCTCGGTCCGCTGAAATCGATGGTATCAATCCCTTCTATTTCAGTCTTTCCCTCATCTTTCATCTTCCATATTTCCTTGCAGTAAAAAAAAAATACAATGGTTTATTAATAGACTGTTATACATAATATTTTTTTGAGCAACAACTGTTATACATAATATTTGCATGAAATGTTTGATTATTGAAAGCTACATAATATTTGCATGAAATGTTTGATGTTTAGTGTTGGAAAATGACATATATACTTGGTATAATTTTTAATATATATATTTTTCTTCCTGTTGTTTTCCCCTTTTTTTCTCATTTTTTCCCATTTTCTTCGTATCTTTCCGATTTTTTCCCTTGCCGTTTTTCTCCCGTTTTCCTACTTGGTAACTATGTCTGGGGCCATTTTTAATGAATCCTGTTTCTCTAAAAAGTTATGAGTAATTGCATATCCATCACCAATGGCAAGCCTTCATAGATTACCCTCATCGTTTCATCCCTGCTCTTTCAGTCTAAATCCGAAGAACCTCCTCAGTGCTGTGGGGTTTTGACAAAGCAACTAGTGGATCATCATGGCAAGGAGAGTTTTTCTTTTTGCTGGGTGTTTTTTGAGGGTCTCAGCCTCTGATAGTTTTGTTTTGAGGGGTCTATTGGTTTGGTCCTTGTAATTTTCTTTTAGTTGCGTTTTTTCTGTACCTCTGCTACTTTGTTGCTACCTTCGTTTTAGTTCTTATTTAATGTAAGGTTGAGCCTGACCCCCTTCCCATTGGAAGATATTTCCTCTCTCAAAAGAAAAGCCTTATTTCATCTATCTTTAGTTAAGTTAATAAACCTTTTTAAGCATTGCTTCCTATTAATTATTAAAGCTTCTATTCTTTCTCCAGATCCTTTCACTTAACTTTCATCCATGATGTTTTAGGTCTTCTTCTAGTCTTGATATTTTGACACAAATTTGAACCGTTTCTCACCAAGGTCTTTTCATATCTTCATCGCTCGTACTCATAAATCAATTCTCGTCCACTCTAACATCAATGGTGTTACTGGTGTAACTCAATACTTTGATGTACTTCTAAACCAATTCTTCATAGTTCTACCATTCATTCATGTCAGCGTTCCACTCTTTGTGACACTCATCTTATGAGGGCTTGAACCCTCTTCATGCAATATTCCGATGCATTCAACATTATGTGCCTTATCACAGTTCCGTTCTTAGATGTATGCAAACTTTCCACCCTTATTTATAATATATATATCGCCATCTTCTTTGTGTTCTTTTGTATTATGTCCCATACTAACAAAGAGGGCCACCTTCCGGCTTCCCTCGACATCTATTTTGCCAAGGGAACATTTCATTTCTATACCTACTAAAATTGCATTGATATACTATATTATTTTGTGCATTTTTAGATGCTTATCATCTTAATCTTTTCTCTGTTCCCACATTTCTCCCTCTTCTTTCTCATTAATCATAATTATATCATTTGCAAAAATGTATATCATGATAAATTTGTTGAATTTTAAGAGTCGATACATGGGTAACAAGTTAAAAAATTATTAGACTTAGGACTGCCTTGGTGTCAGCACGCTGTGATTGAGGACTCACTTGTCTAGCTTACTAATATTGCTTCGACATCCTCCTTCATCCTTAGGCACATGTTTATTCCTTAACACCCACCAAAGTCCTCACATGGTTTCCTATCACATGTTTACCTAAGCAAGAAATGACCGTCATGGTTGACCTCACAAGCGTAATACTTTTCACATTGTCCTTGAGTTAGATTAGCATGTTTGGTTTAATTATCTATTCCTGGTTTTGTTTTTTGTTTTTATAAAAAAGACTAAATGGAAGGAACGTAATCAACTAGAGGGGACTTCATATTAAAAAAATAAAGTTATTAATTACATATCTAAGCCTTGATGGACCACAAAAGTTGTATAACTTTGTAGTTCTTGGTCCTCGAGACTTAAACATGATCTCAACATAAAACCTTTTATGTTTGAATAGGTTCATATATATTTGCAGCAGATATGAAATACCCTAGGAGGTATATTGGCATAAATAAATGGCAGAATAAATGAGAAACGTTATAAGCAATGGATATTGAATATGAAAAGAAGGGAAGAAGAAAGAAGAGAAAAAGAAATACTGGAAGAGATGGGTGAGAATGGAATATGGAGACTGAGCACTCCAATTGTGCTCTCTATTGCTTAATTAAGGCGTCCATTCCTTTAGTGGTCTAAATCACTAAATACCCCCAAGGGATGCTGGTCATAAACATAAAAATACTGGTTTTCTATGCAAGGCCCATCACATCTACACGAAAGTTCAAGACCCCTTTCACCCGATGTAAATTGAAAGTGAATTGCAAAAAATCCGAAGTTATTAAGATTTATTGCTGTAACTCAACGTTTGCCTAGATTTGTTTAGTTTTTTTATTTGGTGAGATTCATTTGATTTTCCTCCCCTTTTAAGTAGCGACTGTATGCCTATGATGCAGATTAATACATGCAATGGGTTCTACTGTGATACTTTTACACCAAATTCTCCTTCCAAGCCCAAGATGTGGACAGAGAATTATCCTGGATGGTAATATTTAGTTATTTGAAGATGACCTGTAGAGATCGTGAACAATCTATGGGAGAACACTACTTCAAATTAGTTTCTCAGATACTCCATTGTTCAATGACTTCGCAGGTTCTTATCATTTGGTTATGCAATCCCTTTCAGACCTGTTGAGGACATTGCCTTTTCAGTGGCACGCTTTTTTGAAACAGGTGGCACTTTCCAGAACTACTACATGGTAAACCTGATTTAATTGTGGTCTGCATAAAGGAACAACCACTTAATATGATCATATGATCATTCATATTTATTTGAGATGGTAAATATCATTTGCAGTATTTTGGTGGAACTAATTTTGGACGGACAGCTGGTGGCCCATTCGTTGCAACAAGTTATGACTATGACGCTCCAATTGATGAATATGGTACTCATCTTACTACCATTATTGGATATACCACCATAGTTCTTTTCATACATGAACAAATATATCCCATGTTTTGTGCATGAGTAGGTTTAGTTTTTTGGTTGCGCCGTAAAGTTTTAAGTTTCTTGTTACTTTCTTTTCTCAGTCACCGCATAGGAGTATAGGACATATTATAATCCGAAGTTGTTGGATTTGGATATGTGTCCGACATGGAGAAGGACAAAAGAAAAAAGAAAAGAAATTGGGGATAAATTTCTTTAATGGCTATAATATTAAAGTTAGTATTTCTTATGTATCAAAAACTACTTGATTCATTCTTATTTGATTTTGTATAGGAGTTATTTTTTCAACATTTACACAGAGACCTATATTCTTGTGGGTTCTTTGATTTGAATTTCCTACATGGAACGAGTCATGAGTCATGACACAATATATCACCATGTTTTAACAACACTTATTTTGTTCGTATGATAATACATCATGGTTACCCAATAGAACCATTGCTACATTTGTGAGTGACGTTGAGATTTCTGGAAGATTTATATTCATATTTTTCTTCAATGACATAGTCTTTATGATATGTGAGGTGCCGGATTCTTTATAGGGCACCATTTTCTAAAGTTTATTTGAGGACACATTTGATGAGCCTGATCAGTGCATGTTGAGTGTTGACACGAGGATACCTGTCGGCCAACCATTTTTTTACAGACACGGGTATCCTATTTGAGCCATTGTCCTTTATCAAGCCTCCATGGACAGTATCTAGATTCTAGATTGGCTCTAGGTACTATTAACTACCGTGTAAATGAAAAAATATTACTCAAAAGATTAACTATAAAGTGTTAGTGATCCCAAGTGAATCACGGTGATACTAAGAATAAAGCTACCAACATTTGTTTCTTTTTCCTCGGAACCAACCCTTTCTTTTCAAGAAGGGTATCTTACCACTAGAATAGTTAAAGGTGCTCCTGACATCACATGCAGTATTTTTCTTGCATATCCTATAATTGTGATTAAAGACACCTTGTTCTTGTTCGTAGCCCTTCTGATGCGTTTTCTTGATCATGCTAATGATTAGCTTCAGTTTTAGCTATGCTTTTATGAATTTTCCCTTATTATAATTTATAAATTGCCATAAGTGGAAAAGGCTCCGTCATAGAAGGCGCAGCACCCCTTTTTCAAGGACATTGTGAACATTTATTGTTCTCATGAGAGAGAATTCCTTGCAGGTTTTCTTAGGCAGCCAAAATGGAGCCATCTACGAGATCTGCACAAGACTATAAAGTTATGTGAAGAATCTTTGGTCAATTCAGATCCAACTTACGTGTCACTTGGTGTAAATTTAGAGGTAAGCATAACAAGTCACCAATTCATGAATGTTGCCATTCTTGAAGAAAAAGCTTCTTTCATTTGGTTAATTCGAATGATTTTTATACTTCATGCTATGTTGTATTGCTCATTGTAAATGTATTTGGTAACACTGGCTTATGATAGGAAATCTGAAATAAACTGAAACACATTGAATCTGTATACACGTTAGTATGTACTGTTTCGGGAACCACTCGACGAACACCGCTTGAAGGTAGAAGCCGGCTGGAGGGAAGCTGCCGCTGCAAGTGCCGATCGCCTTCTCCGTCGCCGGTGAGCGGAGTTTGAGACGGTAACCTGCAAGGCAACAAAATAGGTCAGAGACGGTCGGCTTCCTTCTGGAGTACAGACCCTTCGATGCCTAAGTCCCTGAGCAGTGAGAGGAGAACATACTAGAAGAGGGCGAGAACATGTGTTTTGGATTCACAAGTTCCAACCCTTTCATTGGGGCTCTAGGGGGTGCTTTTATAGGAGTCCAGAGGAAGGGGAAATCGACACGTGTTCGGCCATGTGGCTACCAGGTGGCGGCGACCGGTTGGACCGAACGACTACTACATCTTCCAGTCAAATCGGAGACTGCTTGTGTATCAAGGGTGTCGCGACACAAAGGTGACAGATCCCCCGATTACTTTCCACGTGTCGAAGCCGGACTGGTGCAGAGATGATAGGCGGGCACAGGGAGTGCTAGTGCGCTGCCACCTAACACCCGACACGCCGCCTACCATCTATCGCCGCACATACCACTTGGTTGGCTGCTTGACTCTCGGTCCGCTCTACGTGATAAACCCTAGCCTGCTTCGGCCACGGGCGCCCTTCCATGGGGTTGGTCGCGAGCTCCCCATCACCTTAGGTGTGCTAGGTTGGGATTCCAGGAGGTCCATGGGTTTGGCCAAGACAAGCTGAAAGGCTTAATGTGGTCCGGCGAGCTCGGCCGCTCGGGTCGGGGTTAGGGCGAGCTAGGCGAGCTCCTGCTGTGGTTTTTGGGGATATGTTCATCTGGTACTTGGCCATGATAGACTGGTATGCTTCGTTCGAGGTGAACACCGAGCTCAAGGCTCGAGGTGTCCACCATAAGCTTCAAGTTTGGCGAGGGTGGATCGGCCAGCTCTGGCGAACTTCAGCGAGCTCCGGGCGCCGTTATGGGTCAAACATGAGTTTGAGGTTGGCAGAGGGACTAGTGAGCTCGGATGGGGACCGACGAGTTTGCGAATGCCTTTATTATTTTATGGCTTATTAAACTTATTGACTTGTTAAACATAACTTTATTAGTTATCATGTATTTAGAAATGTTTTTCTTTAAAAATTAAAATATGAGTCACTTGGTGAGTTGAGTTGTTAAAACCCCTAAAAAAACCACATAAAACCAATAAGCACATGTTTATGTGTCAAAACCGTTAAAAAGTGAGAAAATCCCCTAGGCTCACCTGGAGCGCCTAGGTGATCCAAGCACCTTCGACTGCATAGCTTGGGTTACCTTCTCACTCTTGAATTATTTGTCTTTCAACCGACCACACATGAAATTATCTATAATTAGGGGAGAAGAGGTAGGATGACTATACCTAAGGTCAAAGACAAGGATAAACTCCTTTGGGGTTAAAATGCACTCTTGACCCTCTATGTTGAAGCGTAGCCTACCTAAATGACTTTGCCACGAATAATGGGCAAGACCATGTAGAGCATTATTCTTTTAGGCTTTGACTCGAAAAGAATCCAAAACAAGACCTTCTCATTATATTCATTAAATTTGTTGAGTTTGACCTTCCATCCGTTTTCCAAAAGAATTTAGTAATGTAATCAAGTAAGTGGTGGAGTTCTGGGCTGATGGTATACCCTCATAATATGATATGTCATCAACAACTTCTTGCACCTCATCTTCTTGTTCCACTTGTCTCTTTTTGCTACTCTTGGCAACTAATACCTTTCTCTTTTTTTACCCATTTCAACATCTAGTTCCATATTTCTCTTTTTTTTTTTATCCTTTTGAATCTTTAATGGACTTTTGTGCCATCTTTTTCAAAGCCATCTATAAAAGAAAAGTCCATTGTGTCAAAAAACTTTTATCTGCAATTCAACACAAATTAAACTCATCAATAACACAAACAAAATGTAACTCAATGCTACTCAACACGAACCACATACAAAGCAAACACAAAGTAACCTAAATAGAGATCAAGCACAACTCAGCACAAACCAAACTCAAATCATACGCAACTCAACACTAACTAAATGCAAAACAAAGTATACTCAATAGAGATCATACACAACTCAACACAAATCAAACCAAATCAAGCACAACTAAACCCAGATCAAACACAAACCAAGCGCACCAAACCCAAATGCATTTGCGTAAATTCACGGTTGAATAATTCTAATCCTAGGAATCAAGTATTCTGCATTATTCTACTATTTACATTATTGAATGATTCTATTGTAGAATAACCTTTTTTTTTAGAACCCCTCCGTAGGAGTGGGGGATTAGGCAGCCCCCGAATTGTAGAATAATCTTATTCCACTAAAGTTTAATATTTCAAAAGAGTATGATTTAAGGTTTAGTATTTTTGCATTGAATCAGTTTTTCCGTGGCATTGTCCTTTGGCAATGGGTTCAGGTGACTTCCCGACAGCTTTCGAGTGAAGGGGATACACGTAAAGTTGCAGGCGACCGTGAGTGACCTCGGGTGTTGCTCCAACAGTCTTTTACTTCCCGTACACCAATCTCAGACCTCTTTCGATGTCGTGCTAGGGTTTCCAGTGGCTTGCCGATAATGTTCGGCGAATAAATACTGGCGACAATGCTTGGGAGGAAGAAGGTGAAATGCAACTCAATGAAAAAAGGGATTGGGTAAATGAAAAAAAAATAGCGTTTTACAGAGCACAATGATAAATTGGTCATAAAAAATAAAAAAACACGTGCAGGTGAACTGACACTTGTTGCGGGTGGAATGACACTTGTTAGGGGTTAAAAAGTAACGTTTTTAGGCCCTGTTTTGTCTGAGCAATGCGAGAAATTGATGGTAGTTTTGGGTATAACCTCTTTGTATTTTAAGTGCATTTATAATATTTATTCCTTGGACCACATCATCATTTTTCCTATAATAGTAGTTACTTTCATCATAACCATCGTGCTTCTGTAACTTCCTGTGTAAATATATTCTTTCAGAGGAAAATTGTGCAGTAGCTTTACTTTACTCTCTGACCTCATAATGTGCTCTCATTTCTTCTCGTTTTTGTAAAATTGTTACCTTATCTTACTTTGGCACTCCAGGCACACATTTACAATGATACTGCAGGCTGTGCAGCGTTCCTTGCTAATATTGACCACAGTTCAGATGCAACTGTGTCATTTAATGGAAATTCATATATCCTGCCTGCATGGTCTGTTAGCATTTTACCGGACTGCAATAATGTCATTTTTAACACTGCAAAGGTGTGTTTTTCTTTGTAATCATATAATCCAAGTTTGCTTTATTTATGAGTTACTTGATGAATCTTGCCTACTATTTTAACTTATTCATATGTTTTGTTTATATACGCATCTTATATGGAAAGACCGGTATTAGTCACGCAACCCTATCAAAACTATCTTAGCTTTAAAAAAACTCAAATAATTGACAAGCTAATTAGTTTGAGAAAATCACTCTTTCCTCCTCCCATCGTTATTGTAAATGTTTCCTTTACAAGAAAAAAGTTCCTAACTATGTTTGGGCTTATGAGAGGGTACTTGTAGACCCTGAATTTCATTCATTAACAATAAACTTATTAGTGCATATACACAATTGAAGAGAAATGTAGACAAGTGAATCCTAAATCGTATTACTTTATGGATGAAGTCTAATACACATAAATACAGCTACGGTCACACCCAAATAAGGAGATACCACACAAGGGATGCTGTATACAGACTACAAGAAGAAAGCATTTAAAGACACATGCGATGGATAAATATAGGGCGTCATGGACTTTGTATGTCATGTGCAAAACCTTAACCATCCAAGGGTTGAGATAAAACCAGGACTGTGAAATGTGCTACACATGGCTATTGTCGGAAAAGGCCTAAACCAGGCCAAGTTGTGCTAGGTGCACCCCATGCAAAGGTCTTGCGTGCTCTTGTATGCAACCTAGTACCTGGTTGTCCCCACGCACGCCTAGGCATTCTTAGGCATGCACGTGGTGTGTTTCTGCACTTCAAGTGCACGGTATTGTCAAACAATGGCACACAGGTAGTGGGTTGACAAAAGATGTATGCATTGTGTGCTTGCATGTGCGAGCCTGCTTGCTGTTTTGGCTTTGTAGGCTAGTGGGATATGCACAAAACGTTGTCAGAGTTACAATATGTCATGTCTACAATAATCGTGTCGAGATATGACAGGTAGGATAACATGAAATATAAATATCAAATATCATTTATGAGAATTATTTGTTCATCAAAGTTATATATATACTCTTAATTATCAATAATTTTGATAACATTTTACTGAGTATAACTTTTTGTCGAACTTAACTCAGTGTGTGATTGATTGTGCGAAATTGTTCTATAAATTGATCTAGTGGGAAAGATGCATGGCAATTAAGTGTGCTATATATTGGTCTACTGGAGAAAATACATGTCAATCAATTTATAAAATTTTCCTCTTGACAATTGAGATGAACTTGTGTCGATGTGATGTGTACCAGTAGTCATTTTTGTGTTATAAACTTGTAACAATGTTTCTGGTGAGACTTCTCACCAAAAAAAACACAATGTTGCTGCCAAGCTAAGCAAATTATGGTTTGGTGGTATCAATTGAAAATATTTGTGATTGTTGTGGTGGTGGTTTAGTTATTCTTGCTGATAGTTGATGGTTACTTTAGTATTGCACTCTAAGTAGAAGTTATGGTCATTCGGATTAGTGTCCCTTTTTATTGTAGATTGTGATTGGATCTCGAAGTTTGTGTGGAACCTGTAAAGGGTAGATCACTTGTCTACTTCCTATTGCGAAGTTTCCTTTTTTCTGGAATTGTTGACTAAAACTTGAAATTATGAAGGTCTGGACACATACATTGTCATTGTTGCTTGTTGTCGCCATGATGCCCATGGTGTATCTAATTTACTGATTATAGTTTGTTCATGGATATGTCCCATACTTGATTTTATTGGTTTTTTTTGGTCTATTCTATATATTTCATGGATTGATTTGGCCCAATCCAATGAGATTATAATCTCTCGGATTCTCTCCCCTCATGGACCAAATAGTAAGCGTGTATAGGTGAACATGATTTTCTACATGGCCTTTTGCCGTATGCTGTGTAAAGAATTGATCGGATCATTGGGAAGGATGAGGGCGCCATAGTTGAGCACACCGTGTGTTTAGTCAGTTCACCTGCATAAGCAGTAATTATGGCCAAGGTACCAATAGTCCTGTTTAGCCAAGGTACCAATAGTCCCGTAAACATGGTATGATGTAGTGATTGGTCTAAGCCTACCCCATAGACCGATTAATCAACTTTGGTATCCACAAAAGGACAATGGTAAAAATAAACAGTAATAGCAACAACAATGGCTACAGTGATGATGATCAAAACAATAGCAAACATTGTGAGATAGCCATTGTAGGTACTGAAATGATTTTTTTATGAATCAAAGAGACTTAAAGCAATCTCTGAACAAGATAATAGACTTCTTAAAAGCTAAGTGCATTTGAAGTAATGGAATTTAGAAGTAAAATAGAGAACCTGTTTATACCATAATCCTTCTGTATGACAAAATAACATGTTCTCATAGGAAGGCGATTGTGGAATCCTCACAAGAGTATTATATATGCACAGCTTCTGTGAGCATGCTTGTTAAAAAGGTTTTTCTTTGAGCATCATAAAATTTATGATGCGAGATTAGCTAAATGCTACTTTAACACTCATGACCACCTTTTGATTGATTTACACGATGTAAGTTATGTTTCTAAGCCTGCTTTCAATATGTAATCTGTAAGTTTAGTTACTATTTGATGCTTATCTCTACATTTTCATTTGCTTTTAATTTACTGCTTGTATTATGACCCTCTTTGAAGATTATCTCACAAAAAACACCTAAAGGTTCATCGCGTGGACATGAAGTTAGCATGGAGTATTCTCTAGCATCTTCAGCTTGGGAGTGGTATATAGAGCGAGTGGGAATATGGGATAACAACTCTTTTACTGAGCTGGGTCTCTTGGAACAGTTGAATACGACAGGGGACTCTAGTGATTATTTGTGGTATTCAATTAGGTACCATCTATCAACTTAATCCTTTGTGTTGGATGCACTGGTACATAATCAATGAGAGATTGTAACAAGGAAAAGGTGGTTAATGCATAATTGATAAACAGCAATGACAAACCTCCTCTAATTTAATTCTGATTGAGATGAAGTATGAGCATACCAAACTTTTGAAAAATTAAAGAAACACCAAATCACATTGCCTCATAATTTTATAAACTGCAATTGGCAGGTTTCCCACTTCTTATACTATGGAATACGGATCTCCTTCTTGAACTATGCATACTGTTACTTCAATCTGGAATTCAATATCATTTGAACCTTTTCGTAAATGTTGAAACGTAAAATTATATATTAGTCATGGTCTCAATATCAATGTATATTATATTTCAACTTATTCTCAGCACTATAAGATGTGGTTTGGTATCCTTTTGCTATTACATTTATTGTCTTTTTTGTTTTACAAAATATCTTTTCGGAATACTGTGTTTTACTTCTAAATATAGGGAATGGATAGTTCATTTATCCCTTTCAATGCCATTATGTTGGTATTCTTAAGATGGCAGTTTTCTGGCAGTGTTCATGTGAACGAGGAAATGGAAGCATTTCTTCATGTTGCTAGTTTGGGACACGCAGCATTACTCTTCTTAAACAAAAGACTTGCAGGTTCAAATCAGACTTTATTCTGTTTTGATTGACTTTCCTTGATTCCTTTGAAAGAATATACTGCTATGCTGTAGCTCCAATGTGATCCAATATTGCTGGTTCGCATCATCTCTCCATGGCTTCTTTCATTGCACTATATAATATGGCCATCAAAAGACAAAGTTAAATATTATTCCTTCCTGCTGTTAAAGTCAGCATTATTCTGTACAAATTATATGCAGCTCTAGCTGTTCCATTACTGTTGTATACCCATGAAAATTGAGGTACATAGTGTTGGAGAAAATTCATTTTCCTTAGTCTTACGCTCGATGAAAATGACACCATGACGATTTTCTTTATTTCCCTATATTCCATTTGTGCAGTTCTCTCATCCTATCTAACAACTGTCATATACCAAGTTGTGGTACAAACCATGGGATGGTTGATATAATGTTGGCAGTTAGTTGTTAAATGGTTTCCGATCCTTTTACAGTGCACTCTAAAAGGATCCCGTTGCCTATTCCATCTTTTTTGGATTAAGTTTGGTGATTGTCATAAGTTGTAATGAAGGCAAGGGAACTCTATCTCCCACTTACTTAGAAGACAGTAGCTCAATAAATAATAATCATGGTACATCCAAGTTTCAAGATTTCTGGATTGAAGCTTGGGATTCGAAACGTCTCATCGAAAATTTGGTGGCTGATTTAGGTAGGTCAAGCACCTGGTTTAAGTTTGAACCACCTTCTGAAGAAGCACGACTGATTCTCTGTGAAACCAAATGTTTAGGAATTGAATCATACATCCACTTGAAGTAGGATTATTTGGAACATTGTTGAAATCAGCAGCTTCTAGTTTTGGGTGATAGTTTCATAATTTCATTTGCCAGTACTAAAAATCGGAAACATTCTGGAGGCAAATTTGAGACTGATCTTCAATTACTTCACCTGTTGTATTACTTTTACTCTTGTCTTAAGGTAGTTGCCATTTTTTTTGCTGCTGCTGATGGTAGATCTACTAGTGCGTCCTGTTTTTCTATTATGCTTCTCCAGTGCTTTATTACTGTGCATTGACATTGTTCTCCCATAGTCCCATTATCGTTAGAAGAATTGCATAAATAATTAAGAATTTAAGATATCAGAATAAAATATTGCAAAGGATGCTTATAGTGTTCATCTTTAGCAGACACAAATATTACCCTGAATAGATAATTATCTATGCAAAGAATTGCATAGATAATTAAGATCTCAGAATAAAAACTTGTTCTCGTAAACCTTGAACAAGGACTTGGGAACATGCTTTTCATGTGAAAGGACCTCATTATTCCATTTAAATGGGAAATGTTTCAGGAGTTGGATATGGTAATCATGATGATGCAAGCTTCGCAATTGACACAAATATTACCCTGAATAAAGGAAATAATACATTGGAGTTGTTGAGTATGATGGTGGGGGTACAGGTGCGTGAAATTTGGAACAGTATTATGTATTTAATTATTTAGCTTGCAAGCTACAGTTTGCCTCTGAAGCATTGACTTAACTGTGATATTTTTTGTTTTGTAGAACTATGGACCTTGGTTTGATATTGCTGGAGCTGGAATCTCTTCAGTCACAATGCTTGACTTCGTGAATCTTGTGGAAGATCTTT
Organism: Chamaelirium japonicum; assembly: GCA_947650365.1. Lineage (NCBI taxonomy): Eukaryota > Viridiplantae > Streptophyta > Magnoliopsida > Liliales > Melanthiaceae > Chamaelirium > Chamaelirium japonicum. The sequence continues at coordinate 27,043,377 of OX393557.1, read as the reverse complement.
CGATCAGAAAATGGACCTATCAGGTTTCATGTCCTTCAATTATTTAATATTATCCAATATAAATGCATAATTGCCTCCCTTTAGGAAAGTTCAATGACAAAGAACATTCATATCTAGAAAGTCTAGGTTATTTTTTTTTGAACATTTTTTCCCAAAATAAAAGCTTAAAACATCAGCTTCAGCTTCAGCTATACTTAAAGTTCAACAACCTTTGTTCAAAATCTGGAATTTGGTTCTTGATCTGGGAAGTGAGTTGCCATATCAGTGATGAACATATATCAGTATAAGAATAACACTCGTACCTTATGTTTTCATATTGACATGATTCTGTCGTCGTGTGTCAGGACTTGATGAATGCAGAACTATATAACCAAATCCTAACATCACATAAAACAGTGAATAGTTTCCTGGAAAATATTGCAAGAATTCCTGTATTTATTGGTCAGGACTCTGCCAAATGCAGAGATTTATAGCCTAATCATAATATCACGTAAAACTATGAATAATTTCCTGGAAATGCTTCTTCATTTTTCATCTGCAAGATATTTGATATTGTGTAAACAGAGGCAACTTATTCTGGAATCATACCTTGAGAACAGAGATGATCATTTCAGTTGTTCTATCAGAGAAGTTTACTTCAATTAAGCATATGATATCAGATTAATGAGGTACTCATGTGTCATGACTATACAAGTATACATCCTCTTAACCATGACGGGAGAAGGTGATGTTGACAATTCGATTTGCAGATGACCTTTTAGAATTTCAATTAAACTAGGAGACAACTCAAATTGGATATTTACTTTAAGAAGATAGAAAGATTAAGTAACATTCTTTACTAAGTAACAAATGAGCCTCATACATTCGGAAGATATACAGTGATATACATCAATCAGTGTAACAATGAATTCAAACCTGAAGTTTGTCCTGTCAATATGATTCTGTCATCTATGGGTGAAGAGTCAACAAATAGAGAGATCTATAACCAAATCCAAATATCACACAAGTATGTGAATTGTTACCGGGAATGGCATCTAGTCTCCCAGATGCATGTGAACAGTCCAGTGTCTAAAATCAATTTTTTTATGCAAGCATAAGTTACTGACTAAAGATATATTCTAGAATAGCATCGTGAAAACTGAGAATTATCATTTCTGTTATTAAGAAAGAGAAAAACAGAATGATCATTTCAGCTCAACCAGAAACGTTTACTTCAATAAGCATATGATATTAGCTTAATTATGTACTCATCAGCCATGAGTCATGACTCTATTCCCTCTTATCAGGTAGGTACCGAAGGTGAATCTCTTGGGCTTGATGAGATGAATCTTGCAAATAGTTCAATTTGGGCTTCAGGGAACCTCCTGCCTACTAATCAGAGTCTGATATGGTACAAGGTGCGTGTATCAGTGTATGATTATTTGTCTAATATTTTCTGATTCAGCAATATCTGCGAGAAGGAAAATGTTGGAGATCAATAAGAGCGAGACCTCATAAAAGAATATGAGAAAGATGTAAATAAAGGGAGAAGTTTTCCAACTTGTACATTTTTTTTTGGAAATTCCAGCTTGCACATTATTCATTAACTTTTCTACAAACCCACATACTTCAGAGGGAAAACAGTATTTTGTTAAACCAATCTATTATAGAACATTGATTTTTTTTTTTTTTGAAATTTCAAGGAATTGATGTTCTTAATAGTAGCCACCTTATCCTTTGGCTAGATAATTATTATATATAATTATGCATGCTGCTTGACTAGTTGAAGATAGTTATATGAGTTTTCTTTGTATTAACTCCTATCTAAATCGATCGTCAAATTTAATTTTACTTGCGGATGTCTTTATTGCTACTTATCATCATCTTTGTTATGGATTTGTTTGGTCGATGTGAATCCTTTTTAGTCTATCAAGCATATGAATAACAAGTTTCTAATAGAGTATAAGATTTAGAGTATAAATCTTTTGCAGGACTATTTTCTTTAAACCGTAATTGTAAAAGCTAATTATATGGGCATTGGTGGTGTTGCATCTCTATTCTCAAACAAAAACTCGGAGTCCTGCTTTTATTTTTGAGCGAGGCCTTAAATGAGTTGCCGAGCTCATCTTTCTATCTTGGAACCATAAAAAATGTGTTACCGAGTTCATCTTTCTATTTTGGATCATACAAAGGTTTTCCCAAATGAATAAACCTCTATTTAGTAAACATCACTTCCTTTCAATGTATACGTAAGTTATCGATGACTTACCTTAGACACAAGCATTTTAACTTTGCTTTCTTCTTGGGCAAAAGTGAATCTCTTAGATTCCTTTATCTTTAACCATGGGAACCTCTTAATGATCTTGCTTTAACAGTGTCTAGGATATTTAGAACAGTTTCCTTATTGGTAATCTTCCCATCAAGCATTTTTTTTTTATAAGCATGTAAATTATCAAGGATTGCAGGCATCAATAAACACTCACTTTTTCATGATATTATATTTGATGTCGAAGAATGAACTTAATGGATTTGGACGAAATATGGTGATTACATGTTTTGTTCTTGTGCATATTTCACTTGACAATTTATGTTTGCAAGACTTTGATGATTTATCACAATTTTTTAGGAAACTTTTCATCAAATTTTGTTAAATGTGATAAAACTATTTTTTTGTTATGTAGTCACTCCCCTGATAAATGAAGATTTAACTGCAATTTTTTGCAGAAAAACAAAAGAGAATCCTTTTCCCACGTATTGGAAGCATGACAAGTTTTTAATTGGAAATATGATTTAATAGAGAAAGCATTTAGATATATTTTCTTATGTAGAATTTTTGCATATTTACCCCTAACAATGTTGGATATTGTGGAAAACACCTGTTTTACAAATTTCTCTGGGTACCCTTCACGTATCTCGATTTTTGCAGGGTTTTTATTTTTTTCCGAATATCGAGATGTGTGATGGATGCCTAGAGAATTTTGTAAAAAAGGGGTTTTCTGCAATATAGTCCTTGGTTAGGGACTGAGGGGTATATGTAAAACTCCCTTCTTTTCCATTTATAACATAGGTAAAAAATAAATAATAGGGTAACTAGAGGCATGCCATATATTTATTCACATGAATTCAGGATTTTACTTATCAGTTATCAGCATGGTCTAAATGGTTCACATGAGCAAGATGATTAGAGTTGTACCATTCTCCATTAGTGAACTTTTTTTTTTTTGCAATTTTCTTTTAGAGAACTTGGAATCATGTAAAGCTTCTCTAAAAAGATGAAAGAAATTTTTTGATAATCATACTTCAACTCAATACCATGTGTGGCCTTTAATATATAATATTTGCATGACTTACCTTGGAGGCAATGTTGACCATGAAAACAGATAAAAGCACCCTACCATCTAAAAGCTAGACATATAGTAGAAGACCAGAACGACAATTAAGCGTCAGTCATTCTCATCTTTATGAGCTTATCTTATGTGTGTCTTACTATTGTAATATTGGAATTTCATTTAACTTTCATAACCATAAATGATTACATAAGTTGAAGAAGCTCCTTTACATTTCATCCACTACTGCTAATTCTGTGAATATCTTTAGTATCACAAAAGTATTTATACATTATCTTAAAGAAAAGGTCCAAGATACTGAAAATGGTCGCACTTGAGTTTCTCCCATCAAGTTTTGTTAGGTCTCGATGTGATTTATATTTCAATTAAAATTGGTCCCATATATTATGTTTATGTTCACCTAATTATATACATAATTCTAAGCTATCTTCCATATTCAATTTAGTTCGCAATTCCATTTTCATCTCTTCATTTAACAATACGTATGCAGTATGCTTATAGGTTTGTGTGTAACCTTTTTGCTACCTAATCAGCTGCATAGGTTTATGTTCACCTAATCAGGTGCATAGGTTTATGTTCACCTAATCAGCTGCATAGGTTTGTGTGTACCCTTTTGCTACCAGTTTTGCTTTATAGGGAACACCAATTTGCATCCTATTCATTCTTTTCCCTCTGGGAGCCACTACCTCCCATGTTTGGCTTTTGTGAAAGTGTATTGATTTCCTCCAACATACTTATGGAGCATTGGGCATATTTTACACGGTTTCTGCACATCACCTCCAAGATCGAGAGTCCACATCTCTGCTCCACCTTTTGAGGATAAACAAAGTTCCTTATAGACCAACTTCAATTTCGTTTTTACAAATGAATGAAGCACATCAAGATTCATGCTAACTCTGCCTCTATTACCTTGATGACTATTTTGCTCTCCTCCAGCTTGAAGCAGCTTGCACACTTCTTCACCAAGATCCATATGATCGAGAAATTAACATATTTTATAGGCAAAAGCTCAATATATGACTTGAGTTTGAGGGGGATGTTGGAGTGATGTATACCACACTTCTTTGTGCATTGCATTCATTTGAGCTAATAATTTACTACACAGTCTGCTTCTTCTCTACCATCTTCTCTTTTGGGTCTTCATAAATATCATGTAAAACAAAGTGACCATATTAGTTATATTCTAGATTGGCATGTAAAGATACAATAAACTCTAGCGTAGAAATATATTTATAAATGACTATCTATTTGTTACATACATGGAGCATACAAAATTACAAATACGACATTATTTACACTTTGTGAACATTATTTACCAGATACGTTTTAATATGACGTATGAATTGGTGATAGCTTATGGAATAGTAAGTCAGCGTGTTACATAAAATCTTGGATTATTGCAATTTCACTGAGCACACTGTTTGGACATCTATGTGAGCTTTTCTAGATCATTTTTATTCGTCTTCTTGAGCAAGAATCCAGTAATTGGATGAGAAATGAGATGTTATATTAATCAAGTTGGACTGTTTAATCAGATGCCTGACATAAATCGTCTTGATTTCTAGGACGGTTCTTTCAACTAAAAAAGCGAAATTATTTACTCATCAAAGTTGTAGTACTGAAGCTTATTTTGCATCTACTGCATATGGATTTGAAGAGAATAGCCTATCGTCTCCCTAACCTTGACATTTTCTATTGCTATCTCGGTGTGTAATGGGACCCATGCAACACCTGTGGTTGCTTCCTCTCTGGTCTGTATTCCATACTAATGAAGATTTGAATGCCATGGCTATCTTTATATAAATGATAAATCCTTTTAATGTTGAAAGTTCGGTATCAAACCTTCACCAGAAATCTTGTTGTATCTTCATGTAGTTGGATAATCCAATCCTTAGAGTTTATTTTACCAGCAAGTGGTTATTATTTATTGACAACCAGGATTCTCTTTCAACTCACTTTTTCCGTGTTTCTTTTCTCAATCCTCAGACATCATTCATTGCCCCTGAAGGAAACGGCCCACTAGCCTTGAATCTTTCTAGCATGGGAAAGGGGCAAGCATGGGTTAACGGACAGAGTATAGGGCGATACTGGTCTGCTTATCTCTCGCCATCAAATGGCTGCTCTGAAGATTGTGACTATAGAGGACCATATGATTCAGATAAATGCTTAAAGACCTGTGGGCAACCTGCTCAAGTATTGTAAGTTTATATGCTCAAGTGTTTTGTTATTACTTTATTTCAAATTATGTGTTTTCTTCTTTAACCATTTTATTCAGTGACCAGAAACTGATCTATCATGTCATAACTCATTTGAGTTATTTTCCTACAAAAAAAAAAAACTCATTTGAGTAATTGGTTGCAATTCTCAATTATTACAGATGAAACATATTTCTCACTGGCCTGTCCATTTATATTTGGAATACATGACCAGTTTCACAGTTTATTTGAGGTTTTGAGCACTGATGACTGATGAATAGTAGGAAGATGAATAAATGATTATTCAATCCTTATTCACCATTCTAGAAGTGCAGCAATATGATACGTACAGACATGTAATTAAGTGTTGGATTTAAAGTGAGTTTTTCCAATCCATAGTTCTATTTTTCTTTTGTAATTAGATTCATTTTAGATCTTCAAATAATCCTAAAATTCGACTAAAAGAGATTTAATATCGCTGTTTCTAATGAAATTCATCTACTGCTCCACCCAAACATTTTTTTGCAAAATACAAAACCTCCGTGGAAGTCAAAATGGTAAATCACTTGATGACCTGAAGTGCCTGAATTTCCTAATATGAATTAAAAAAATTTAGTGTACTATGAAAATAGAGCAGATAAGGATCCAAAATGCTTACTTTGATCTCGGATTTAATCCATAAAAAGAAGAAGATGAAGGGAAATTCCAGAACTTTTATGATTTTTGGTTACCATGTATCCTATTTTTTCTGAGGTAACATGTCATTTATTTAAGAATTGTTGGCTTTACTTCAAATTCACAAGGAAATTCTACAAATGCATCTACATGAGTTATTTTTGTGCCTCATATGGTCCTAAAATATGATATTATTATGCAAAAAAAAAAGCTTGATTATGCGAGTTCACATTGTTGGGAGATTATTGTAGTAACACTTATTTCTTCCTGAAATACTATGGAACATGATAGATTTCTACTACAAGTGTGTTTATCATATTATAATTTCTCAGGTATCATGTTCCGCGCTCTTGGGTACATCCTGGCGAAAACCTATTGGTCCTGCACGAAGAACTTGGTGGTGACCCTTCCGAGATCACAGTGTCGACCAAAACAGGAGAAAAGGTTTGCGCGCTTGTATCCGAACAGGATCCTCCGCATGTGGACACCTGGAAAGCAAGCTCCATGTTCGAATCCTTGATTCCCGAAATCCGCTTGTCCTGTGAGCGAGGATGGCGTGTCACTTCAGTAAGTTTTGCAAGCTTTGGTACTCCACAAGGGCAATGTGGGAACTTCGGTCATGGTGCCTGCAGTGCGGATGGCGTTCTTCCAGCTCTGCAAGAGGTATCATTTTTCTGACCATCCTCGCATTAGTACTATGTTGACTCTACAGTGACAATAGAAGATGTGGGTGCTGTCTATTTGCTCCCTGGTTGCTTGAGCTAAGGATGCATAACCAACAGGGTAGGTCTTCCTACCCGTCAATCGGGACTTGTAGGTTTCTTTGTGTCTCACTCTCTTCCCAAGTTGTCTTGGTCAGATTTTCGGCGTCCATCTTAGAGGTTGACAGCCGGTCGGGAATTCTTCTCAATCTTCCCTATAGTCGACCCCATCTTGATGGAATGAGACTTGATGATGATGATGGCGACGATGCCGACGAAGACGATGATATTGTTCACAGCTCTTATGTTTGAGTAACTAAAATTGTTTAATCAAGAACATTAGAAAACTATTACTGATCTGATCTGTGCTTCAAGCACTGTATTTACTGGTGATGATTCACTACCGCCGCTCATATTATCTTAACCATAATATTTTGGTTATCTATATAAAACAAATGGTTCCGTATGGAGCATAATGTACTACTAAGCCGTTCTTGGTTTGGGTCCTAGCCAACATGTAGAATTTGTTAGCTATTTTTGATTTAGGTTCAAGCCAACATGTAGATTTTCTTAGCTATTCTTGGTTTGGGTCTGAGCCAACATGTAGGGTTTGTTGGTACTGAATTCTAATTGTGATTACACCATGCTTGATAAGATCCTGGTTGAAATCTGCAGGCGTGCGTTGGCCGTGAGAGCTGCTCAGTCACTGTGTCCGCCCTCAAGTTTGGGGATCCGTGCCCCGGAGTTCTCAAGAGTCTTGCAGTTGAAGCACTTTGCAGCAATTAGGATGCTCAGTGGCTGTAATGGAGTCTGAAGTTACCCCGCCAAACCTCTGGGTCATATTCGTGTTGATTTTCTGGTGCATGTTGTTTGATGTTTGTGTAAATTAGATGAAAATGAAAGGGGATGATGGGTCATGTGTTTGCTTCGAAAACCGAAATAAGTAACTTATAAGAGAGGTCTTCTTACCTGCCAATTGGTCTTTTAGATTTCTTGACATGCCCTTCTCTACCCATGTTTGCCTTGCGAGGCTTTAAGCATCTATCTTTATTAGGTTGATGTACAGCCAGTTGGAAAATTTTTGTTGATCTTCCTTAAAGTTGACCCCATCATGATGGATTACTATTAGAGGAAACATATGGGAGCCTTATTTTATTTTTCCTTTTACTTTTTTTTTTCTCAGTGAATCACATATGGTTAGCCAGGCAATTGTCTGAGCTCAGCTCTGCAGCCACCAGGGATCGGTGGCCTCGTACATATCGTGCGGGCGAGATCTCAATCAACTGTCCGACGATCTTTTTGCACAATACACAAGCATGAAAGAGAAATTGGGGGTGATGGATCCTGGATCCCTCCTTCGACGCTCAAGTTAGCCGGCGAATTCCCTCTCCATCGCATTCTTTGAAAATAGGTATTTCAGACTACAGGAGCGTGTACTTGGGTAACATTTGTCGACCCCTATTTATAGGGTGATTGTGCATTAGTATTTGTTGTGCTGATTTGGCATGCTTGCTATAGATTAGCTGTCTACAGTTGTAAATGAGCTGACGGTTCTTGATCTGGCGGTTACCACATTTATCCTTGTAATAACCTCGTAACATAATGTGCACTAATTCTTTATGATGTCATCTCAATCGAGTGAACATTCTGTTCTTTATACCTCTGATTAATGGGTTTTAATGATGGATCCTGAATCTCTTTTAAATATTAGGATTCGGGAGCTATCATATGCTTAAGGTCAAAGAACTGCTCTATATGTAAACGCTTGAAAGGGGCTATACCCTCGACCATTAAGGGTCCTTTCCCCCATGTTCATGCCATATAGGTTCTCCCTTCAAATATATATCAGGTAAGCTTCTGGCAGAGGCTAACTTCTGCCACACCCACAGGATCTGACCCTTCTGGACAATGAAGGTGGCAGAGGCTATTTTCTGGAGGTAGCGCCCGCGCCCAGCTACCATTTGATTCTTTTAGCTGAGGCTACCCTCGGCCTTAATGCTATTGCTGTCTTCTGCTATTTGAACCTTTCAGCTCCGTTATCGGTTGGACCTGTTATCGTGTACTCTGTTGATCGGATTTTGACTATCGCAAAATTATGACACGTGGGGTGTGATTTTCAGGCATCTACAATACTCCCCCCCACATTATCCTGCACAACAGTATGAGAAGGAACACAAATGTTCTGGATCAATACCTCATTGGAAACCTCCTAGTTGAGAGGTTCAGCTTCAACGGCCTCCGAACTGGATATCCGAGCCATTATGCACCAAACGCCTTATATATTTATAATTTATCCAAACCCTCCAATTTTACACCAAACCCCTCCTAACTTAAGTTTATTTGCAAGAATAGTGGTAGAGTGAAGAATGGTGTGTAAAGGGGGTGTTTGTAGATTTTTTTTAAAAAATTTGGTATTTTTTAGAATTTTTTGCATGCATTATTGTATATATAAAAAAATTATTTATAAAAAGATGAGGGGGGTTTTTTGTAAAAAAATATATTATTTAGCTTGTTCGGAGGCTCAGAAGGACCTCTGTTGTATGTGGAGCTGTTCGGAGGTCCTGACCACACATGGCTTATGTGGTCTTTAGAGCTCTCGTCCGAGCCGGTTAGAGCGGCCTCTGATAGATCCAAGGTTGGAATGTATATCCGAATAAAATTGTGGACAGGCAGATGCATTTAGGAGGCCCTGCGATTAGCCCGACACTCACTTACTTCATAAGGCTCCCCCTCTATTCCACACCCCTTCCTCAGCTGAGGGTATTTTTTGTTCCTTTAACTGATCCTTCCTTTTTGGCCACCATGCTACTTTTTCTACAATTTTAATTACTCACTCTTTTTCTCCGATGAAGCATCTTTGTAGAAAATAAAAAAAATCATTGTCTAAAGCCCGTACACGATGAGCTGCCCACTAATGACGAGCCCCCCCCCCCCCCCCCCCCCTATAAAGACCTACCACAAACGGGACCCACACTTGGCTCAAAAGAGACCGAGTGGCTCCACCCACATGTGGGGTCCACTGACCCCTCCCAAAGGGCTCACGGCCCCTCTCGAAAAGAGGACGGGTGGGTCCACCTGCAAGTGGGGCCCACTGGCCCCACTACAAAAAAGACATATTTTTTCGACGAAAAATTGTATTTCCGTCGGTAATAATATTCATTTTACCGACGGTATTAATATTATCCGTCGGTATAATAAGTTTAAATTTTTAATTAGTTTTCTTATGTTTATTATCAACAGTCAAATAAATTCCGTCGGCATAATTTCTTTACCGACGGAATAAATATCTTTCGTCGGTAAAGTATATATATTACCGACGGTAATAAATATAGTTGTCGGTATTATAAATTAATATATAAAATAAAAATATGATATTAGTTATACCGACGAATGTTATATTTCCGTCGATATTGAGTATATTGTTATCGACGGATATTTATTACTGTCGGTAAATATATTAAATACCGACGGAAATTTAATATCCGTCGGTATAAATCCTGCGATTTATAACCTAAAATCGATCCCCCTTTTCTCTATTCTCTCTCGATCGAATTGTGCCCCGGCTTCCCCTCCCCCTGCCCCCCCCGCGCGCCTCCGACCGGCACACCTCCGGCCTCCACTCCCGCGCACCTCTGACAGGCACACCTCCGGCCTCCACTCCCGCGCACCTCCGGCCGGCACACCTCCGGCCTCTGCTCCTCCTCCGGTGAGTTCCCCTCCTCCTTCTCCTCCTCCTCTTCTGGCCCAATTCTGGTGGACTTGGGCCAACCGAGTGCTCCTCCTCGCAAGCAAATTAGCAGCTGGGAATGAGCTATTATGAGGATTTGTAAGGCTCAAGGTGGGTGTATAAACGGTCGTTCTCATTACCGATGTGGGACTAAACTGTGTTAGGTATGACCATCTCAACAGCTTCAAATCTGCAAAGTGATCGATTAGGATTTGAATTACTCCTTGAGCAAAAAAAATTCTGGAAATGCCTCCCTCTGTAAATCATAGGATCATCAAAGATGTTATATTATCAAATAACTAATTTGCTGAAAAGGTTACTATAACTGTGCTGTAATTGGTGATCACCTTTCTAATGCACTAAGGATGTTCATGTAATTGGTGAGCTAGGTGCTTAGACCTTTACTTAGTTGCAGTAAAGGTTTGGGCATCACCAGAGGTGTACTTCGCCGCCGAAGGCAGTCACCGACGATAGGTGCATGCCGAAGGTGACTGTCCGAGTACTGACAGACACGGACATTATTAGTTAGAAATAATATTAGTCTATAAAGTAAAGCATTTGGTTGAATACCGCTTTCCTTGCTATTTAAGCATCTAGTAATCCCTTGGTCACTAGATGGATAATCAAGTTCCATCAGAAACTGTACCATTTTGTCAAAGAACCGAGAACTGATTGGTGGAATTTATGAAAAATACTATTTACCCAGAAGCTCTTATCGATTCATTCACACAGTACGACGTGTAGTGAACACAACCTCCAACCCTTACCAGCGAAACGAACTTAGCACGGAGCAAAATAGGTGGAATAACAAAGAAGCCTAGACTCTAAATTGGTGGCTCATACTCATGATTAGGTACTTACTAATCTTGATAATATTAATACTAAGTATGCATCTTACTAATTTGAGTTTAAATCATATTATCACGCTAACACGCTAACTTATGAATTTCCAAGTATCGGATGCCGATCCGATCGAATCCAAACCAATTTCAAATCCGAAACACGCTAACTTATGATTTTTCAACGCTTAGACTCTAAATTGGTCAATCGGAGGGTAAATTATTAAAATATCTAATTAGAACTTGCTCATAAGTCCGAAATACGAAAAAAAAATCCAAGTACAAATTATCGGATGCCGATTCGATGACGATCCGATCGAATCCAAACCAATTTCAAATCCGAAACACGCTAACTTATGATTTTTCAACGCTTAAACTCTAAATTGGTCAATTGGAGGGTAAATTGTTAAAATATCCAATTAGAACTTGCTCGCAAGTCCGAAATACGAAAAATATCCAAGTACGAATTATTGGATGCCGATCCGATCGAATCCAAACCAATTTCAAATCCGAAACATGCTAACTTATGATTTTTCAACGCTTAGACTCTAAATTGGTCAATCAGAGGATAAATTGTTAAAATATCTAATGAGAACTTGCTCGCAAGTCCGAAATATGAAAAAATTCCAAGTATAAATTATCGAATACCGATCTAATAACGATCCGATCGAATCCAAATCAATTTCAAATCTGAAACATGCTAACTTATGATTTTTCAAAGCTTAGACTCTAAATTGGTCAATCGGAGGGTAAATTGTTAAAATATCTAATTAGAACTTGCTTATCCGAAATATAAAAAAAAAATCCAAGTACGAATTATCGGATGCCGATCCGATCGAATCGAACCAATTTCAAATCCGAAGCACGCTAACTTATGATTTTTCAATGCTTAGATTCTAAATTGGTCAATCAAAGGGTAAATTGTTAAAATATCTAATGAGAACTTGCTCGGAAGTCCGAAATATGAAAAAATTCTAAGTACAAATTTTCGAATGCCGATCCAATGACGATCCGATCGAATCCAAACCAATTTCAAATCCGAAACACACTAACTTATGATTTTTCAAAGCTTAGACTCTAAATTAGTCAATCGGAGGGTAAATTGTTAAAATATCTAATTAGAACTTGCTCGCAAGTCCAAAATACAAAAAAATCTAAGTACGAATTATCGGATGCCGATCCGATGACGATCCAATCGAATCTAAACCAATTTCAAATTCAAAACACGCTAACTTATGATTTTTTACGCTTAGACTCTAAATTGGTCAATCGGAGGGTAAATTGTTAAAATATCCAATTAGAACATGCTCGCAAGTCCAAAATATGAAAAAAAATCCAAATACAAATTATCGGATGTCGATCCGATGACGATCCGATCGAATCCAAACCAATTTCAAATCCGAAACACGCTAACTTATGATTTTTCAATGCTTAAATTCTAAATTGGTCAATCGAAGGGTAAACTTGTTGGGCTCGTAAACTTATGAAGTTTAGGCTCGTGAACAAGCTCAAGCCGACCAAAGCTCGGTTTAGGCTCGTTTAATAAACAAGGCAAGCTTAAGCAGACCAAATCTCGGCTTGTTTGGGCTCGCGAACATGCTTGTTTAGGGCTTGTGAGCAAAGCTCGTGAACAAACTCGTTTAATAAGCAAGCTTAATCGTTGTCGACGTAGTACACGAGGAAAATGAAGAGGTCGATAATATAAACTGGACAGCGAATGCAAATCAAATAATAGAAGAGGGATGCGATGAGAGTGACAGAGATGAGACACAAAATGACTAGATCTGGATTGTTTTATATGTAAATTGGACTGTTAGAAAATGAATATCTTACTGTTTCATATGTAAATCATATTGTTTCATATATAAATCATATTGTTTCATATGTATATCATATTGTTTTATACTGTTTCATATATAAATCCAACTATTTCATATGTAAATCATACTGTTTTATATATAAATCAAACTGTTGTTTATATCATATTATTTCGTATAGAAAAATATTACTGCTTTCAGATGGCATCACGGTCGACGGTTTGTACAGGCAGGGGTGGGTTAGCTCGGAGCGCTCCGGCTGCCACCCCAGGGTCCGAGGCCGAGCCCTCCGGATCTGGTAGTGCTGTTCCTCTCTCCACACCAGCTCCTGAGGTTGCAGTCTCCGGAGCTTCGAGCAGTGCTCAGTACTCGGCTACAGCGTCTACACACACAGGTAATGTTTAGATCTAAAATTTTATACATATTGTAAATACTTATTCAGTATTGATGTATATTTTATTTGCAGGGTCGAGGATCGACAGGCACATAGGCGCCGGGGCGTGATGACGGCCCGACGCTTGTCGAGCTTACGTGAGCCGCTTTCCCTACAGTGGAGCGGTAGGTCCTTTGTGGGCAAGCACGCTTCTGACGCCGCCATGTGGGTCGGTATGATAGTACGGGAGTAGAGGAATGCCCCTATTGTGGGGATAAAGGAGTGGAAGAACATCGATGCATCCTATAAGGAGAGGATGCATCAGGTCTTTTTGGTACGTTAGTTTCATTAAAGCATTTTAGAATAATATCGTACTTCTTTATAATTTGATTTGATAAAATTACTTGTTTCTAAATTGATTTTACAGGAGGAATTTAAATGGGAGAACATGGAAACCGACACCCACCGGGAGGACTTGTGGAAGACGATGAGTGAACGGTACATGGATTACCGTCACGAGCTTTACTAGCTCTACGGTTACTTGGTCGGCGAGCCGGCTGAGGAGTTACAGGCTGCGACCGTGACGAGAGATGCGCCACCGCTGCACGTTCTACAGTTTTTGGTCGCTCACTGGGCCACCTCTCAATTTCAGGTATAATTATTATTTTGTTGATTCGTACTTGTTTTAATGTTATACTAAAAATTTATATTGATGTTTGAAAATTTAATCGATTGACACAGGCGAGTTCTGCTAAAGACAAGCAGAATAGAAATGCCTTGATGACACCTGCTCCAGTGAGGGGGAGGACCTCCATGCCCTAGCTTGCCCAGCAGCTGGTAAATGATACAAACATTTTATTATTTAAAGCTCTATAAATCTTATATTAACTCATCTATTTATTTTATATGTCAAAAAATAGACACAGTCCTTGGGCTACGAACCTAATCGAATTGAACTTTTTGAGGCCTCTAGGAGGCGGCGTACCGATGGGGCATTTATGGACGACAGGGTTGCCTCGCAAATCATAAGTAATTAAATTACTGTTAATATATTCGTAAACGTATGCCATCAAATATCATTGGTTGCTTTCATATAGGAGAGAATGCGACTTATGGTGACCCCATCGGGCGAGGCTGGCTCCTCCTCCAGCTCAGTATCTGTCGACTCGGCGATGGATACTGTGTTTAGACCTGCCACACACGGCTACCTGGCCTCCCATTAGGGAGATGCACCTGGCCAATGAAAAATAAAAAAGAAAAGAAAAGAAAAGAAAGAAACAAAAAAAGGAAAAAAAAAGGTCGTAGTATGGTTGTCTACCCAAACGTAGATCCACACCAATCCTATCGATCCAATGGTCGAAACACGAGACTGGGTCATCATCGATCAAGTGCAAACCGGACCCAAGACACAAAAGGATCAAGGCTTAATCAAAGTCCATAACTACTAGAGATGAAAAAAGGAAAGGAATCCTATGGTTATGAAGGGTTCGAATCGTAAAAGATAGACCCAAATCAAGGCCCAAACTACTCCAGATAAACAAGGAAATAAGTCTTGGGAGTTGCAAGGGATTGAGCCATTAACAAGATAGACCATAAATAAATGCCATACAAATGAAGGGATAAATCCTAGCAGTTATGGGGGAGATATTTAAGGAAACAAAAAGGTCATTCCATATCTCTCCTACCCCTCCCCTCCTCTATAAATAGAAGGGTAGGGGGAAGACACAAGATGTCAAATTCTAGAGAGGAGGAGGTTTTGCAAAGAAGGAGGCTCCAACGCTTGACGACCAAAGATTTTAGCAGGGTGGCCAAGCATATCCCCCATGGGAATCCCTGCTTGAGTCTACACATATGATTGTTCCCGATCACACTGGTATCTTTAGCCGAATCGTTTACAATTATAGGGTTAAATACTGGTATCGTCTTCAGGGACTGTGATTGTAACTTTGGTTTAATTCTAAGAATTAAAGTAATTAGAGAAGTTGTGTGATGGTTTGCGAATTAAATAAAACTAATATTAAACGATTAAATTAAAGAAAGAAATCAAGTAGAGAGGATCTAGGACGGAGAATCCACTGCTAGTTATGAGCTAGTCTATTTATACTAATTAGGGTTTGTAATTCCAATGAAGCGTTTCGATCCATAATGATTAAAAATCATAATGGAATCTCAACAGTGATTATTACCTTTAACGGCACGAGTTATCTTTGGTCGGCATGATCCGTCCTTTGGGGGCACGGATCTTCTCCCCTTAGCATAACTCATCTCATAAAAGGATAATAAGTTGAACAAAGCTATCATATCATCACGCACATGACATGTGCCATCTTTAGTTTAGCACGGTCCGTCTTTTTAGGGTGCAAACCGTCTTCCTAAGTATGGCGCATCTCTTATGAGATAGTAATGAATATTAAAAATGGGGCAAGACAAAGATAAGATCTATTCTATTCCTACAACATAGATTTTATAATAACATCATGCAAAATGAAGGAACGTACAACGAATGTAGATTAGAAATATCTTTATCAAGCTAATATTCAATTAAAATCACAAAAAACCCTAAAAGAACATAAATAGAACTAGAACTAAGCTAGGACTTCATCAAAGCCCTAGAAGGAGTTTAGCCGCTCATGGTGGGGGTGACGATAATAGAGTTGATAGAGGATAATGAACGATCCATGACGACTCTTCTTCTTCTTTCTCAATCTTCCTCCGACGATAATGATTTCCTGAAACAAAAAGTGAATGCATTTCTTCAATGGAAATAAGGATATATAGGCTCCCGAACGCACACGAGTTGTAGTTGTCCTGCAAGTTATTTTTGACCATCCGATCTAGGGTGTCGGGGCATTCTGATGGTCACGGCCGATCGATCTGTCATGGAAAAGTCTCTGTCTGTGGAGAGGGTTGCAGCCGATCGTTTGGGTCTCGAGGCCGATCGATCAGTGACTCTGAATTCTCTATATGCAAGGAATCGTACGCGGGTATTGCTTTTGGAGATTTGTTTTTCTTGTGGCTGCCCTTCGCTTTCTTCCTCGTTATGTTGCATTTGATGTTGCTTATGGCTCTTTTCCTGCCAATCATAAAAATACAATTAATTAGGTACTCTAATGCAGAAATATCATGATTCGGCACAAATTTAGGGGCATAGATATGAATTGTTTATGCGCCGATCATACCCCCAAACTTAAACCTTACTCGTTCTTAAGTAAGATCGAAGTTGAGCAAAATAAGATTTTATTATTGAGGATGTGTAATGTTATGGAGATTCGCATGTCAGTGTCATACAAAATTGCATGATCATTATTTGTTTGGTGAAACAAATTTAATTACAATAAATTGTGTCGAAGCATAATATTTTCAAACCTTATCGTTCATTCTAAAATCAAATTGTGAATCAGACTATCTCTGCATGATCATATTTGTGTATTGAAATTCCCAACTGTGCGACATCATATTACTATCTTACCGATAACTACATGCAATATATAGAATTACTTGATTTTTAATCAAAATAATGAATGGACTTGGTTCAATATACAAGCATATATTTATGTTGAATATATAAAATAAATCTTTATATATATATATATATATATATATATATATATATATATATATATATATATATATATATATATATATATATATATATATATATATATATATATATATTGGGGGATGCTTAGGTGCGGTCTGCAGCCGTCCGATGCACAACTCCATGCATCCGATGCACGTGGCGGGTGCATCGGACGGCTATGGACTACAGACTACACCTAAGCATCCCCCAATATATATATATATATATATATATATATATATATATATATATATATATATATATATATATATATATATATATATATATATATATATATATATATATATATATATATATATATATATATATATATATATATATGTATAAAGAGAGAGAGAGAGAATACGGGGTATGAGCTGACAGCCCATTTGCCCAAATGGGCTGTCGCTAGCAGCCGTCCGATCGCGGAGATCACACCGTTCAAAATATTTAAAATAAAAAACCAAAAAAACCCTGTGCTGTGTTGTTCTCTCTCTCTCTCGATGGATCTCGAGCAGCACCCGACCTCCGACCCGCGAGCAGCACCTAGAATGGATCGTACGAATGGATTAGAATGGATACATTCGTACGAATGAATTAGAATAGCTCGTACGGATGAATTAGAATAGCTCGTACGGATGAATTAGAATAGATCGTGCGAATGAATTAGAATGGATCGTATGAATGAAGAATCGATCGTGTGAATGAATTTGAATGGATCGTATGAATAAATTAGTATGGATACATTCGTACGAATGAATTAGAATAGCTCATATGAATGAATTAGAATAGATTGTGCGAATGAATTAGAATAGATCGTACGAATGAATAGCTCTAATTCATTCGTATGAGCTATTCTAATTCATTCGTACGAATGTATCCATTCTAATTCATTTGTACGATCCATTCTAATTCATTCGCACGATCCATTCCAATTCATGCGTACCATCCATTCTAATTCATTCGTACAATCCATTCTAATTCATTCACACGATCTATTCTAAGTCATTTATATGAGCTATTCTAATTCTTTCATACGAATGTATCCATTCTAATTCATTCGTATGATCCATTCTAATTCATTCGTATGATCCATTCTAATTCATTCGTACGATCCGTTATAATTCATTCGTACGATCCATTCTAATTCATTCGCAGGAGTCCAAATATAACCCCCCGATAATATCTTGAGGGTACATCTATGTGTCAAAGAGGTGACTTTAACACCCACATGTATATAGCTAAAATATAAAGTCTCATAGTTATTAGGGGTTTCATTATTATGAGATCTTTATTCATATAGAAGATTATGAGAGTAGTCTAACTGTACCTGCTCCTGACTATATCATGAGGGGGTACATCTTTGTGTTAAAGGGGTAACTTTAACACCTGTATATGTGTAGCCAAAATATAAAGAGTCCTTTAGCTAGGAGAGGTCCCACTATTATGGAATCCATATTAATATAGAAGATTATGAGAGGAGTTCAAGTATATCCCCTTGAATATATCATGGGGGGTACAAATCTGTGTCAAATAAGTGACTTTAATATCCGTATGTGTGTGATAAAAATATAAAGAGTCACATAACTAGGAAGGGTTCCATTATTATAGGACCCTTATTCAAGTAGAAGATTATGTTAGGAGACCAAGAGTACACCCCCTAGCCGAATACAATATGGGGGTATATCTATTTATCAAAGGGGTGACTTTAACACTCGCATGTTATGGCCAAAATTTAAGAAGACTTATAGTTAGGAGAGATCCCTCTAATATGGGACCCTTATTCATATAGTAGATTATGAGAGTAGTCTAAGTACACCCGCTGACTTTATCATGACGGGGTACATCTATATGTCAAATAGGTGACTTTAACACTTGCATATATGTGACCCAAATATATAGATTCCCATAGCTAGGAGGAGTCCCACTATTATAGGCTCCTTATTCATATAACAGATTATGAGAGCAATACAGGTATCCCCACCCAAACAATATCATGGCGGGGTATATCTATATGTAAAACAAGTGACTTTAATACCAATATATGTGTGGCCAAAATATAAACAGTCCCATAGCAAGGGGGAGTCCTACTATTTTATGATCCTTCTTTATATAATTGATTATAAGAGAAGTGAGTATACCCCCCCGACTACATCATGGGGGATATATTTATGTGTTAAATACGTGATTTCAATTCTCGCATGTGTGTGGCCAAAATATAAAAAGTGTACCCCCCTTAACACTCACATGGATGTGGCCAAATTATACAGAGTACCATAGCTAGGAGGGGTCTCACTATTATAATATCCATATTAATAAAGAAGATTATGAGAGTAGTCCAAGTGTACCTCTCGACTATATCATAGGGGCATATCTATGTGTCAAAGGGGTGAATTTAATTCTCGCTTGTATTTGACCTTATTATAAAAAATCCCATAGCTAGGAGGGGTCCTACTATTGTGAGATCTATCTCATATAACAGAATATAAGAGTAGTCAAAGTATATCCACTGCCCTCCAACTACATTATAGGGGTACATTTATTTGTCAAAGGGGTGACTTGATTTAATACAAGAATATATATGGTCAAAATATAAAGAGTTTAAAGCTAGAAGGAGTCTCACTATTGTGGGATCCCTCTTCATGTAGCAGATTATGAGACAAGTCTAAGTGTACCCTATTCCCCTCCTCGACTATATCATTGGGGGGGTACATCTATGTGTCAAAGAGGTGGCTTTAACACTTGCATGTGACAAAAATATAAAGAGTCTCATAACTAGAAGGGGTTTCATTATTACAAGATTTTTTTTTTCTTTAAGCAGATTATGAGAGAGTCCAAGTGTACCCCTCGACTAAATCATAGGTGTACATCTATTTGTAAAAAGGATGACTTTAACGCATTCATATATTTTTTTAAAATATAAAGAGTCGTATAGCTAAGAGGGTCCCACTATTGTAGGATCCTTTTTTATGTAGCAGATTATAAGAGGAGTTTAAACGCAACCCCCTCGTCCTGACTATATCATTGTGGTACATTTATGTGTCAAATGGTTTACTTTAACACTCGTATGTGTGTGATCAAAATATAATGACTCCCATAGCTTGGAGGGGTCATACTTTATGAGACCCTTATTTATGAAGCATATTAGAAGAGCAGTTCAAGTATACGCCCTCTCGACTATATTATAGGAGGTACATCTATGTATCAAAGGGGTAACTTTAGTGCCTGTATATTTGTGGCCAAAGTATAAAGAATTCGATAGCAATGAGGGGTCCCATAATTGTGGGTAGGTAAGAACCCCTTTTTTCTAAAACATGGGGGCACGCAAGAACCCTTTCTTTTTAAAACAAAGAAACCGTCCAAGCAACCAACACACCCTTATCGACATATTGAATGCCAATTGTCTCTCCAAACGAGAGGCTACCCTTTGTCCACCTCTCACAGGCAGATTAACTTCATATCAATAAGTGGATCACCTCAAACCGACCCAACTACAGGAGATAACTATCTTTATACAATTGATATAGAACAAACCATCCCATGTGGGGTAACAGGTGCGATAACTAGATTGGGAGGTCTCCCCGCCACTTGTGGTAAAGCAGGACACTCAACAAAAGAATAGACACTCAGTTCCCTCAGTTATTTACTATAAAAGGGAGAGGGGTGGCATAAAATAAAGGGCTGATAAATCTTGTAACCTTGTACAATCACTTATCACAGATATTTACAGATAAAAGAGAATACTTTCTACTATTGTGGGCTCTCTAATCTTTCCTCTCTTTACCTCTTCCTTTGACATCAACTTAAACATCTTAGTAAAGGACTTGAGGGCATCCACTACTTAGCAAAAAGCAAAGATACACATATTCAATATTGTCTCCCGGCACCAACAATATACCTCCGCCACCCTAGGGGGAAAAAATTAAAAACCCCTTCCTCGAGCACTTTCACTACAATGATCTTGTGGGTAGAGGTTTGCTCCAAAAAATCATACCCACACCATATGTGTCTTGCCAACATATAAAGAGTCCCATAGCTATGAGGGATCCCATAATTGTGGGCTCTATTTTTATGTAGCAGATTATAAGAGAAGTTCAAATATACCTCATTAACTATATCTTAGGAGGTACATCTATGTATCAAAAGGGTGAATTTAACACTCGCTTGTGTGTGACCAACATATAAACATTCTTATTGCTAGGTGGGGTTTCACTATTTTAGGATTCTTATTCATATAGAAGATTACAAGAGGAGTCCAAGTATAGCCTCCGACTATAACATTGGAGTTATATTTATATGTCAAAGAGGTGACTTTAACATCAACAAGTGTGCGACCAAAATATAAAGAGTCTCATAGCTAAGAGGCATCCCACTATTATGGGATCCTTATTCATATAGTAGATTATAAGAGGATTTCAAGTATACTCCCGCCGACGACATCAGGAGGGTACATATATATATGAAAGAGGTGACTTTAATACCCACATGTGTATGGCCAAAATATAAAGAGTCTCATAGCTAGGAGTGATCCTACTATTATGGGATTCTTATTTATAAAGCAACTTATAAGAGAATTCCGAATGTACTCCCTACCCCCGACTACATCATAGGGAGTACATTTTGTATTAAATATATTAGAAGAGCCTTATTAGACACTTATTTATGTAACATATTAGAAGAGCAGTTCAAGTGTACCCCCTCCCGACTATATTATAAGATGTACATCTATGTGTTAAAGGGGTAACTTTAGTACCCGTATATCTGTGGCCAAAGTATAAAAAGTTCGATAGCTATGAGGGGTCCTATAATTGTGGGTATGCAAGAACCCTTTCTTTTTAAAACAAGGGGGCACACAAGAACCCTTTCTTTTTAAAACAAAGAAACCGTCCAAGCAACCAACACACCCTTATCGACATATTGAATGCTAACTGTCTCTCCAAACGAGAGGCTACCCTTCATCCATTTCTCGCAGGCAGGTTAACTTCATATCAATGGGTGGATCACCTCAAACCGACCTAAGTATATAAGATAATTATCTCTATATAATTGACAAAAAACACACCGCCCTATATGGGGTAACAGGTACTATAACTAGAATGGAAGGCCACCGCCCCTTGTGATAAAGTAGGTCACTCAACAAAAGAATAGACACTCATCTCCCTTAGATATTTACTATAAAAGAGAGAGGGGAGGCACAAAATAAAGGGCTGATAATATTGTAACCTTGTACAAGCACTTATCATAGATATTTACTGATAAAAGAGAATACTTTCTACTATTGTGGGTTCTCTGATCTTTTCTTTCTCTACCTCTTCCTTTGATATCCACTTAAACATCTCAGTGAAGGACTTGAGGGCATCCACTATTTAGAAAAAAGCAAAGATACATATATTCAATACTATCTCCAGGCACCAACAATATGCCTCCGTCACCCTAGGGGGAAATTTTTTTTTTCTTTCCTTGAGCACTTCCACTACAACGATTTGGAGGGTAAGGGTTTACTCTAAAAAATCATACCCACACCGTATGTGTCTAGCCAACATATAAAGAGTCCCATAGCTATGAGGGGTCCCATAATTGTGGGCTCCTTTTTTATGTAACAGATTATGAGAGAAGTTCAAATATACCCCGTTGACTATATCTTAGGGGGTATATCTATGTATCAAAAGGGTGAATTTAATACTCGTTTGTGTGTAACCAAAATATAAACAATCTCATAGCTAGGAGGGGTCCCACAATTTTAGAATTCGTATTCATATAGCAGATTACGAGAAGAGTCCAAGTATAGCCCTCGACTATAACATTTGGGGTACATCTATGTATAAAAGGGGTGACTTTAACATCTATAAGTGTGCGGACAAAATATAAAGAGCCTTAGAGCTAAGAAAGGTCCCATAATTATAGGATCCTTATTCATGTAGCAGATTATGAGGGGAGTCTAAGTGTACTCCCTCTGACTACATCATAAGGGTATATTTATGTGTGAAAGGGGTGACTTTAACACCCATATTTGTGTTGCCAAAATATAAAGAATCCCATAGCTAGGAGGGATCCTACTATTATGGGATTCTTATTTATAAAGCAAATTATAAGAGGATTCCGAATATACTCCCTATCCCTGACTATATCATAGGGGGTATATTTTGTTTTAAAGGGGTGGCTTTAATACCTGCATATGTTTGGTCAAAATATAAAGTATCCCATAGGCAGGAGGTGTCCCACTATTATGGGATCCTTATTCATATAGTAGATTACGAGAGAATTCTAAGTGTACCCTCTCTCCCCCCGACTACATTAATGGGGGTAATTTTATATATCAAAAATATGACTTCGACACCCATATGTATATGGCAAAAATATAAAGAGTCCCATGGCCAGGAGGGGTTCCAATATTGTGAGATCTTTATTCATGTTAAAGATTATGAGAGGATTAAAATATACCCATCCTCCTAACTATATTATAGGAGGTTGCACCTATGTGTCAAAGAGGTGACTTTAACATCCGCATGTGTGTGCCAAAATATGAAAAGTTCCATAGCTAGGAGGGGTCCCAATATTGTAGAATTTTTATTCATGTAGAAGATTATGAGAGGAGTCTTAATTTAACCCCTCGATAATATCATGGGGGTACATCTATGTGTCAAAGAGATGACTTTAACACCCGATGTGTGTAGCTAAAATATAAAGTTTCATAATTATTAGGGGTTTCACTATTGTAAGATTCTTATTTATGTAGAAGATTATGAGAGTAGTCCAACTGTACCCCCCCTCCTGACTATATCATGGGGGGTATATTTTTGTATTAAAGGAGTGACTTTAACACCCATATATGTGTAGCCAAAACATAAAGAGCCCCTTAGCTAGGAGGGGTCCCACTATTGTGGAATCCTTATTAATATAGAAGATTTTGAGAGGAATTCAAGTGTACCCCCTTGAATATATCATGGAGGGTACAAATCTGTGTGAAATGAGTGACTTTAATATCTATATATGTATGATAAAAATATAAAGAGTCCCATAGCTAGGGAAGGTTCCATTATTAAAGGACCCTTATTCAAATAGAAGATTATGAGAGGAGTCCAAGAGTACACCCCCTAATCGAATACAATATGGGGGTACATATATTTATTAAAAGGGTGACTTTAACACCCGCATATGTATTGCTAAAATTTAAGGAGCCTCATAGCTAGGAGGGATCCTTCTTTTATGGGACCCTTATTCATATAGTAGGTTATAAGAGGAGTTTAAGTACACCTACCGACTATATCATGACGGGGTATATCTATATGTCAAATGGGCGATTTTAATACCCACATATGTGTGACCCAAATATATAGATTCCCATAGCTAGGAGGAGTCCCACTATTATGGGCTCCTTATTCATATAGCATATTATGAGAGCAGTATAGGTATCCCCCCCCCCAAACAACATCATGGCGGGGTATATCTATATATAAAACAAGTGAATTTAAAACCAGTATGTATGTGGCCAAAATATAAAGTGTAGTATAGCTAGGGGTGTCCCCCCTATTGTTGGATCCTTATTCATAAAGCATATTAGGGTAGGAGTCCAAGTGTGCCCCCCTCCGGTAGGACTACATCAAAGGAGTTATAGATATATATATCAAAGGGGTAACTTTAATACCCGCATGTTTGTGGTAAAAATATAAAGAGTCCCATAGAGAGAAGAAGTTCCACTATTATAGGATCCTTTTACAAGTAGCAGATTATATGAGAAGGCCTAGTGTACCCCCCTTTCCCTGACTACATCATTGAGGGGTATATCTTTATGTCAATGGGTAACTTTAATACTCACATGGATGTGGACAAATTATACAGAGTACCATAGCTAGGAGGGGTTTCACTATTATGGGATCTTTTTTAATAAAGATTATGAGAGTAGTCAAAGTGTCCCCCCCCCCCCCGACTATATCATAGGGGTACATCTATGTGTTAAATAGGTGAATTTAATTCTCGATTGTATGTGACTAGAATATAAAGAGTCCCATAGCTAGGAGGGGTCCTACTATTATGTGTAATGACCGGAAAAAAAAAAAAACCTAAAACCCAAAACCCGACCCAATATTCCCTTTCCCCTTCTCTCTCTCTCACTCCCCACACCCAACCCTACCCGAACCTAACCCACTACCCAACCCTACCCGAACCTAACCCATTACCCCAAACCCAGACCTGTGACCCCCCATTTCCCCCCTTTCCTCTCTCTCTCTCTCTCTCTCTCTCTTCTCTCTCTCTCTCTCTCTCTCTCCCTCTCGGACCCAAACCCGACCCCCGTCTACTGTCGCGCCGCCGCCCCGGATTCCCGCCGCCACCACCGCCCCCTCTACTGTCATGCCCAAACCCGATCGGATTCCCGCCGGCGCCGCCGCCCCGAATCCTGCCAACGTCGCCGCCCTGCCCTGCTGCCGACCGCCGCCCTTTCCCTCCCCTTTAAATCTCCAAGCCGACCCCCCCTCTTCCCCCCTTCTTCAGCCCGACCCCCTTCACCCCCTCCTCCAAACCCCTCACCCCTATCCGATCCCCCTCTTTCCCACCCGATCTTTCTCTCTCTCTCTCTCTCTCTCTCTCTCTCTCTCTCTCTCTCTCTCTCTCTCTCTCTCTCCCTCTTGCTGCGTGTGTGGCGCGCGGCAGCCGGAGCACTGCTGGCCGGAGGAGGAGCCGTCGTCGGAGCATACCGGCGCCGAGGAGGAGGACGCACCGGAGTTGGGAGGAGCCGCAGCCGGTCGAGGTCGACAACCCCGACACTAGGTCGGCTCTTCCCCCTTCTTTTTCTTTTGTGTGTGTGTTATGGGTTGACCGGCCACACCCACCCCCGTCCGCCTCGTGCCATGGCCATGGCTGCCGGTCGGCAACGGTGCGATCGCCGAGACCCCTCCCCCGTGAGGATCTACGCAACCATGGCCATCGGCCATGTGGCCGGTGGCTGTGCAGCCGGCAAAGCCGACCCGGCGTCGGTGGCACTTTTCTTTCTTATAAACCCTATCGATCCCAGCCCGTATCACCTTAGATTTGGCATGGCCATAGCCGCCGGCCAGGTGTCCGGCGGTTGTGCAACCAATCGAGCCCGGCCAAACACCCGGTGGCATCCGACCACCCTTGGGTCGCTATTGGGAAAGCCATTGCCGGCCGGCTATGCAATCGGCTTAGAGCCAACAGTAAGTCAACCCTAGTCCCAGCGTAGCCTAGCGCACGCTGTCGAACCGTACTCGAGCTGGGCGGAAATCCGATAATTGGATAGCCGGCAACGCCAAGTTGTGGCTTGGCACACCAACCCCGACCTCCCCACAATGTCGATCATGCCCTTTGGGCCACACGCATGGTTAGCGGGCCCGACCTCCCCGGGTCATGCTCGTAGCAAGGTCGTGGATGCCAATGCGGGCCAAAACCACCTCGCATGGCCTTTTTGCGCACGAGACCAACCTCCAATACCCAAGCCCGATCGAGAGCGGCTTTTGCCGATTTTGCCACCGACCGACGCGGTTATGACCGTTTGACCGGATTAGTGCATTTGGACCTTAAGGTGGCCAACTCGGCCCTAAACCTATATTACTCGGTAACAAACATTGACCATATGCCTACTGTGTGTGCTTGGCAGTTCGCGGCGGTGCTGACCTAGTCGGAGACGGAGCGGAGGTCACCTTGCAGAAGCCCGTGTTCGACAACCAGGTGACATCTACTACCTTTGCGTGGTCTTTAATAGTGGGAAATGAGAATGACTAAAGGTAGGTATCCATAACGCTGCATGCGGGTCCCGCCGGACATCGCCGCATGTGGTCGAGTGGACCCCACCTTGCATGCGAAGTCGCGAGTCTGGCGACGCATGCTTAATAATATTAATAATTAAATAATAATATTTCTACTGATTGCTTGGATATCGTAAGTAGGAATTTTCTTAAGTTTTGAAAATTAATAATTAAATAATAATTATCGGGTCCCACCCTCCTAAGTGGAGTATGGAGACCCGGGCACACGGGAATACGGGTGAGAGTAATTTAGGCTTATTGTAATGCATGGGTTGTGAGCGTGGTACGAATTCCGGGGTAAAATATTGAAGCTACTTTATTATTATAATAATCTATCATGTGGAAAGATTGGACCCCGTGCGCGCAAGGGACGTGAACCACCCTGTATGCACAGCCAAAGACCAGTAGGCTAGGGGGTCATGGGCAAGGGTTGTGGTAAAGCCAATAGGATTAGCCTCTAGTAGGGATTGGCCTAGCAATTCTGTCCCGGGGTAGTTGAAGCCCCGAAAGTAACGCAAGTGGGGTGGTAGAGCTCAATCGTGAAAGATGGAAAATATCTTATAATCATTTGGGTGATGTGTGTATGGTGGATGCCCGGCGAGAGAATTGACTCTCTACATCGATATAGAAGGCCCGGTAGTAATGCCCGACCGAGGGCAGGATGAACAAATTATCCGGTGTTCACTTTAGGAGTTATGATTTATATTGTAATTCATAATTAAGCACTGTAGTATATCTAACGGACTGTATGGTAGATAACCTAGTGACAGTAGGAATTGCATGTGAACATAGATTATTGATAGGCTTAGGTTAACCTTCTGTAAACTTTGAACTGCTTATGTAATTTAATTCAATTAAATATGTCGTCTCATATTATTAAAGACTATAGGATGTCACTAGCCATTAATTTGGCTAACCTCCCAATTTCCCATTGGGGGCTACTCTTTCCCACGAGTAGACTCTCCTGCAGGT
The DNA here is from genome assembly GCA_947650365.1 of Chamaelirium japonicum. Lineage (NCBI taxonomy): Eukaryota > Viridiplantae > Streptophyta > Magnoliopsida > Liliales > Melanthiaceae > Chamaelirium > Chamaelirium japonicum. Next base: position 27,015,411 of record OX393557.1, on the reverse strand, counting down.
CCAAAGGTTCGGGAGTAGCAGTGGGAGGCCGGAGGCAGTTTAGGGTTTCAGTAGTATTTTATTTTGGTATGTAGTTTTGTGGTAATATAATGGGTGTATATTGTATAAGAATCAGTTAGTCTAAGATTAGTTAATTGTTAGAAGCATTGATACAGCTAGAGGTATTTTGGGTAGGCCTCTCCTTAAGGCCACAAGCCTAGGGTAGTTCACGGTGAAAATATAAGTATCTAAATGGCCTAATTGACTAGCCCTGTAGATAGGACCCCTAGACTAGTGTGCTGAGTGTCAGGGAGAGGGTGAGATTCCTAGCTCGCCGTCGGAGGCTTGAGCCTCATGCTCCCTTAGAGGGATTCCTGTCAGTATGTGATGGCGCCGACAGGCCACATATGCTGAGAGGATAACCCGGTTGAAGGTCGAACGTGATTATCTCTCCGTCGAAAAAGAAAGAAAAAAAAATTATTATCTCCCAGCTTTCTTTTAACATAAAAATATTTTCATAAAAAAATTAAGGTTTAAAATATTCCTTGCTTCACCCTTCTCATTCTTAAATTTTGAGAGAGTCACAGCCCAGTGAGAAACCCTAATTTGCACAGATAGCTAACTAAACCCCAAACCCTTTTGTTTTCCTCATTTCACACCCCAGGGATCGGTTTCAGATTTCTGGGGCGTGACATTATGGGATCTATATCATATAACAGATTATAAGAGCAGTCAAAGTATATCTACTGCCCTCCAACTATATTATGGGGGTATCTTTATTTGTCAAAGGGGTGACTTAATTTAATACCAGAATATATATGGTCAAAATATAAAGAGTCCCAAAGCTAGAAGGGGTCTCACTATTATGGGATCCCTCTTCATGTAGCAGATTATGAGAGAAGTCTAAGTGTACCCCCTTCCCCTTCCCGACTATATCATTGGGGGTACATCTATGTGTCAAAGGGGTGACTTTAACACTTGCTTGTGGCAAAAATATTAAGAGTCCCATAACTAAAAAGGGTTTCATTATTACGAGTTTTATTTTTATTAAGCAGATTATAAGAGAGTCCAAGTATATCCCCCGACTATATCATAGGGGTACATCTATAAGTAAAAAGGGTGACTTTAATACCTGTATATTTTTTTTAAAAATATAAAGAGTGTTATAGCTAAGAGGGTCCCACTATTGTAGGATCCTTTTTTATATAGCAGATTATAAGAGGAGTCCAAATGTAACCCCCTCGCCCCGACTTTATCATGAGGGTACATCTCTGTGTCAAATGGGTTACTTTAACACTCATATATATATGATCAAAATATAATGACTCCCATAGCTCGGAGGGGTCCCACTTTATGAGACACTTATTTATGAAGCATATTAGAAGATCAGTTCAAGTGTACCCCCTCCTGACTATATTATAGGAGGTACATCTATGTGTCAAAGGGGTAACTCTAGTACCCGTATGTCTGTGGCCAAAGTATAAAGAGTTCGATAGCTATGAGGGGTCTCATAATTATGGGTAGGCAGGAATCCTTTCTTTTTAAAACAAGGGGGCACACAAGAACCCTTTCTTGTTTAAACGAAGAAACCATCCAAGCAACCAAAACACCTTTATCGACATACTAATGCTAACTTTCTCTCCAAATGAGAGGCTACCCTTCGTCTTTCTCTCGTAGGCAGATTAAACTCATATCAATGAGTGGATCACCTCAAACTGACCCATGTATAGGAGACAACTATTTTTATGAAATTGATAGAGAACACACCGCCTTATGTGGGGTAACATGTGCCATAACTATATTGGAAGGTCTCCACTGCCCCTTGTGGTAAAGCAAGCCACTCAATAAAAGAATAGACACTCAGCTCCCTCAGATATTTACTATAAAAGGGAGAGGGCTGGCACAAAATAAAGGGCTGATAAATCTTGTTTCCTTGTACAAGCACATATCATAGATATTTACTGATAAAAGAGAATACTTTCTACTACTGTGGGCAATCAAATCTTCCCTCTTTCTACCTCTTTCTTTGACATCCACTTAAACATCTCAGTGAAGGACTTTAGGGCATCCACTACTTAGCAAAAAGCAAAGATACACATATTCAATACTGTCTCCAGGCACCAACAATATGCCTCCGTCACCCTAGGGGGAAAAAAAATAAAAAACCCTTTCCTCGAGCACTTCCACTACAACGATCTTGTGGGTAGGGGTTTGCTCCAAAAAATCATATCCACTCTGTATTTTTCTTGACAACATATAAAGAGTCCCATAGCTATGAGGGATCCTATAATTATGGGCTCCTTTTTCATGTAGTAGATTATGAGAGAAGTCCAAATATACCCCCTTGACTATATCTTAGAGGGTACATCTATGTATCAAATGGGTGAATTTAACACTCACTTGAGTATGACCAAAATATAAACAATCTCATAGCTAGTAGGGGTCCCAGTATTTTAGGATTCTTATTTATATAGCAGATTACGAGAGGAGTCCAAGTATAACCCTCAACTATAACATTGGGGGTATATTAATGTGTCAAAGGGGTGACTTAAACATCTATAAGTGTGCGGCCAAAATATAAAGAGTCTCATAGCTAAGACGAATTCCACTATTATGGGATCCTTATTTATGTAGCGGATTATGAGAGGAATCCAGGTATACTTTCTCCGACTATATCAGGAAGGTACATATATGTGTGAATGGGGTGACTTTAATACCCATATATGTGTGGCAAAAATATAAAGAGTTCCAAAGCTAGGAGGGATCCTACTATTGTGAGATTCTTATTTATAAAGCAAATTATAAAAGGATTCCGAATATACTCCCTCTCCCCGACTACATCATAGGGGGTACATTTTGTATTATAGGGGTGACTTTAATACCTGAATGTGTTTGGTTAAAATATAAAGTATCCCATAGTCAGGAGGCATCCCATTATAACAGATTATGAGAGAAGTCCAAGTATACCCCCTTCCTCCCTGACTATATTAATGGGGGTATGTTTATATATCAAAAATTTAACTTTGACACCAATATGTGTATGGAAAAAATATGAAGAGTCCCATAGCCAGGAGGGGTCCCAATAATGTGAGATTTTTATTCATGTTAAAGATTATGAGAGGAGTACAAGTGTACCTACCCTCCTGACTATATTATAGAAGGTTACATCTATGTGTCAAAAAGGTGACTTTAACATCCGCATGTGTGCGGCCAAAATATTAAAAGTTCCATAGTTAGAAGGGGTCCCAATATTATAGAATTCTTATTCATGAAGAAGGTTATGAGAGGAGTCCAAATATAACCCCCTTATAACATCATGGGGGTATATCTATGTATCAAAGAGGTGACTTTAACACCCACATGTGTATAGCTAAAATATAAAGTCTCATAGTTTTATTATTATGAGATCCGTATTTATATAGAAGCTTATAAAAGTAATCCAACTGTACCCTCTCCTGGCTATATCATGGGGGGGGGTACATCTTTGTGTTAAAGAGGTGACTTTAATACCCGTATATGTGTGGCCAAAATATAAAGAGCTCTTAGCTAAGAGGGATCCCATTATTATGGAATCCTTATTAATATAGAAGATTTTGAGAGGAGTTCAAATGTACCGCCCTGAATATATCATGGGGGGTACAAATCTGTGTCAAATGAGTTACTTTAATATCCATATATATGTGATAAAAATATAAAGAGTCCTATACCTATGAAGGGTCCCATTATTATAGGACCCTTATTGAAGTAGAAAATTATATGAGGAGTCCAAGAGTACACCCCAAGCCGAATACAATATGAGGACACATCTATTTATCAAAGGGGTGACTTTAACACTCGTATGTGTATGGCCAAAATTTAAGGAGTCTCATAGCTAGAAGGGATCCCTATATTTTGGGACCCTTATTCATATAGTAGATTATGAGAGGAGTCTAAGTACACCCGTCGACTTTATCGTGATAGGGTACATTTATATGTCAAATGGGTGAATTTAATACCCACATATGTGTGACCTAAATATATAGATACCCGTAGCTAGAAGGAGTCCCACTATTATGGGCTCCTTATTTATATAGCAGATTATGAGTGCAGTATAGGTATCCTTCGCCTAAACAACATCATGGTGGGGTATATCTATATGTAAAACAAGTGACTTTAATACCAGTATGTGTGTGGCCAAAATATAAAGAGTCCCATAATAAAAAGGAGTCCTACTATTATGGGGATCCTTTATTATATAGTTGGTTATAAGAGTAGTAAGTGTACCCCCCTCCCGACTACATCATGGGGGATACATTTATGTGTTAAATACGTGGATTTAATTCTCGCATGTGTGTGGCCAAAATTTAAAGAGTAGTATAGCTAGGGGTGTTCCCCTATTGTTGGATCCTTATTCATGAAGCAGATTAGGATAGGAGTCTAAGTGTGCCCTCTTCCCCTCTGACTATATCAAAGGAGTTATATCTATGTATCAAAGGTGTGACTTTAATACCCATATATCTGTGGTAAAAATATAAAGAGTCCCATAGCGAGAAGGAGTTCCACTATTGTAGGATCCGTTTACATATAGCAGATTATAAGAGAAGGCCTAGTATAACCCCCCTTCCACTGACTATATGATTGGGGGGTATATCTTTATGTCAAAGGGTTACTTTAATACTAACATAGATGTGGCCAAATTATACAGAGTACTATAGCTATGAGAAATCTCACTATTATAGGATCCTTATTAATAAATAAGATTATGAGAGTAGTCCTAGTGTACCCCTTGACTATATCATAAGGGTACATCTATGTGTCAAAAGGGTGAATTTAATTCTCTCTTGTATGTGACCAGAATATAAAAAATCTCATAGCTAGATGGGGCCCTACTATTATGGGATCTATATCATATAGCAGATTATAAGAGTAAAGTATATCCATTGCCCTCCAAGGCTCCAACTATATTTTGAAGGTGCATTTATTTATCAAAGGGGTGACTTAATTTAATACGAGAATATATATGGTCAAAATATAAAGAGTCCCAAAGCTAGAAGGAGTCTCGCTATTGTGGGATCCTCTTCATGTAGCAGATTATGAGAGGAGTCTAAGTGTACCCCCTTTCCCTCCCCAACTATATCATTGGGGAGTACTTATATGTGTCAAAGGGGTAACTTTAACACTTACATGTGGCAAAAATATAAAGAGTCCCATAACTAAAAGGGGTTTTATTATTACGAGAGTTTTTTCTTTAAGCAGATTATGAGAGAGTCCAAGTGTACCCCCCGATTATATTATAGGGGTACACCTATTTGTAAAGAGGGTGACTTTAACACCTGTATATTTTTTTAAAAATTATAAAGAGCCTTATAGCTAAGAGGGTCCCACTATTATAGGATCCTTTTTTATGTTGCAGATTATAAGAGGAGTCTAAACGTAACCCCCCTGCTCCGACTATATCATGAGGGGTCATCTATGTGTCAAATGGGTGACTTTAACACTCGTATGTGTGTGATCAAAATATAATGACTCCCATAGCTCGGAGGGGTACCACTTTATGAGACCCTTATTTATGAAGCATATTAGAAAAGCAGTTCAAGTGTACCCCCTCCCGACTAGATTATAGGAGGTATATCTATATGTCAAAGGGGTAACTTTAGTACTTGTTTGTATGTGGCCAAAGTATAAAGAGTTCGATAGCTATAAAGGATCCCATAATTTTATGTAGGCAAAAACCCTTTCTTTTTAAAACAAAGGGGCACACAAAAACCTTTTCTTTTCAAAACAAATAAACCGTCCAAGCAACCAACACACCCTTATCGATATACTAAATTCTAACTGTCTCTCCAAACGAGTTGCTATCCTTCGTCCATCTCTCGCAGGCAGATTAACCTCATATCAATGAGTGGATCACCTCAAACCGACCCAAGTACAGGAGACAACTATCTTTATGCAATTGATAGAGAGCACACCGCCCTATGTGGGGCAATAGGTGCCACAACTAGATTGGAAGGTCTCCACCACCTGTTTCAGTAAAGCAGGCTACTCATCAAAAAATTACATACTCATCTTTGTCAGATATTTGCTATAAAAGAGAGAGGGGTGGAACAAAATATAGGGTTGATAAATCTTGTAACCTTGTACAAGCACTTATTACAGATATTTACTGATAAAATAGAACACTTTCTACTATTGTAGGCTCTCTGATCTTTTCTCTCTCTACCTCTTCCTTTGATATCCACTTAAATATCTCAGTGAAGGACTTGAGGGCATCCACTACTTAACAAAATCCAAAGATACACATATTCAGTACTGTCTCCAGGCAACAACAACATGCCTCCGTCACCTTAGTAGAAAAAAAATTGAAAACACCTTCCTCGACCACTTCCACTACAACGATCTTGCGGGTAGGGGTTTGCTCCAAAAAATAATAGCCACACTGTATGTGTCTGACCAATATATAAAGAGACCCATAGCTATGAGAGGTCCCATAATTATGAGCTCCTTTTTTATGTAGCAGATTATGAGAGAAGTCCAAATATACCCCCTTAACTATATCTTTGGGGGTACATCTATGTATCAAAAGGGTGAATTTAATACTCGCTTGTGTATGACCAAAATATAAATAATCTTATAGCTAGGAGGGGTCCCACTATTTTAGGATACTTATTCATATAGCAGATTACGAGAGGAGTCCAAGTATAGCCCCCGACTATAACATTGGGGGTATATTTATGTATCAAAGAGGTGACTTTAACATCAATAAGTATACGACCAAAATATAAAGAGTCTTATAGGTAAGAAGGGTCCTAATATTATGGGATCCTTATTCATGTAGCTGATTATGAGAGGAATCCAAGTGTACTCCTTCTGACTATATCAGGAGGGTACATATATATGTAAAAAGGGTGACTTTAATACCCATATGTGTGTGGCCAAAATATAAAGAGTCTCATAGCTTGGATGGATCCTACTCTTATAGGATTCTTATTTATAAAGTAAATAATAAGAGGATTCCGAATATACTCCCTACCACCGACTATATCATAGGGGGTATATTTTGTATTAAAGGGGTGACTTTAATACCCACATGTGTTTGGTCAAAATATAAAGAGTCCTGTAGGCAGGAGGTGTCCCACTATTATGGGATCCTTATTCACGTAGCAGAATACAAGAGAAGTCCAAGTGTATCACCTCTCATTCGACTATATTAATGTGTGTAAGTTTATATATTAAAAATATGACTTTGACACCCATATGTGTGCGGCAAAAATATAAAGAGTCCTATAGGCAGGAGGGGTCCCAATATTATGAGATCCTTATTCATGTTACAGATTATGAAAGGAGTCCAAGTGTACCCATACTCCTGACTATATTATAAAAGGTTGCATCTATGTGTCAAAGAGGTGACTTTAATATTCGAATGTGTGTGGCAAAAATATTAAAAGTTCCATAGCTAGGAGGGGTCGCAATATTATAGAATTCTTATTCATATAGAAGATTATGAGAGAAGTCCAAATGTAACCCCCCGATAACATCATGGGGGTACATCTATGAGTCAAAGAGGGGACTTTAATACCCGCATTTATATAGCTTTGTGAGGTCCTTATTCATATAGAAGATTATGATAGTAGTCCAATGTACCCTATCCTGACTAAATCATATGGGGGTACATATTTGTGTTAAAAGGGTGATTTTACCACCTGTATGTGTGTGGCCAAAAGATAAATAGTCCCTTTGCTAGGAGGGTCCCATTATTTTGAAATCCTTATTATTATAGAAGATTTTGAGAGGATTTCAAGTGTACCGCCCTGAATATATCATGGGGGTACAAATCTGTGTTAAATGAGTGACTTTAATATCCATATGTGTGTAATAAAAATATAAAGAGTCTCATATCTAGGAAAGGCCCCATTATTATAGGCCCCTTATTCAAGTAGAAGATTTTGAGAGGAGTTCAAGAGTACACCCCCTAGCCGAATATAATATGGGGGTACATCTATTTATCAAAGGGGTAACATTAACACCCGCATGTGTATGGCCAAAATTTAAGGAGCCTCATAACTATAAGGGATCCCTCTATTGTGGGACTCTTATTCATATAGTAGATTATGAGATGAGTCTAACTACACCTACCGAATTTATCGCATGTTTGTGGCCAAAATAAAGAGTAGTATAACTATCGGTCGCTGCCCCAGTGCTACCGCTCGCACTATCGCTAACATCAGCTAATGCTTTTTGTGCTTCTTACCACACGCTAAATTTTAATAAATAATTATAATAATTAAAATCCAATTCATATTAAAAAAATATTAAGAGAATGGTGTTCAAGTTATTATTTGATTTCAACACACGCCTAATACTGGGACCTACTACCTAAATGCTCTCTGTCCACTACCCCAAGTGCATTATCCTATACTGAGGCTGACGTGAGTACGATACAAAGGTTGTATCAAAATATTTCCTTATTGACTTGAAGAATAAAAATCATTCATCAAATTGAAACAAAAAAGAGGGAAAAGACTTTTTCAATAATCCAAAAAGAAAAATCCAAAACATATACAACAGAAAATAAAAAGTCACCTCAAAGGCCGCCACCTTGCACCTCCGGGAGGCGGTGTTGAGACATAGTGAACCATCTTCCATCTTCCCCCCTTCTCGGGAGGTGAAGACGTTGTGGACGGGTTCCTTGGCAGCCACCAGAATCCATCGTGTCTTCTCCACGATGATCTTCTATAGTGAACTATACTCCTCAAAACATCCAAATCAAAGTTCCCTCTCAACAGGAGAATCTACCCGTTTTACAACATTAAACATAATACTAACAATCCCATTTAAGGCACTCAAAATCACTCCATTCTACATATCACAAATAACATTAAACATTTGTTTAATTAAAAGTTTGATTTTTAGGACTATAATTCAAGTAAAAATTAAAAAAAACAAATCAAATCTTTGAAAAGCTGGTTAACAGTGTGAGAAATGAATCCTGAAAGAAAAACCAACTCAATGGAAAAACAGGGCGGCAGTAGAAATCTCCGTCGGAGTTCCGCTCGGTTCTCGATGTGAGCACGATGCAGGCCCCTCTCTCCCTCACAGGGGCACTGTAGCTCCAGATATGTCGTCCGCCTCCCCAACGACGAGACCCGCTGGCACGGGGCTCGCCTGCTTCCTTAAAGAGCAGTCGTTGAACCAGTGGCCCTCCTTAGGGGCTTCAATATTTAACGCCTGAATCAGGGATATTTTGGTAATTCAATGTCTTTCGAAGAAAGGGGGCTGGGGAATTGCAACGCAAGACCCGTGTTCTCCAATACCGTCGCCATCATCAGATCACGTAATTTTTAGGCATACATAGGGGATGAGAAACCAAAGATTTTTTGAAAAATTGATTAGTGATTTGCATCTTAAATTCATATAAATAGTCAAAAGGGAGAAATGAGAGAGAAAAAAAAAGTTTGAACTTAGGTAAAGAGTGATGGCTGACATTTTGAGAGAAGTGGGGCTTTAGAGTTATATGATTTGGGGACGAACAAAACCATCAGATTCATTTCTTATAGGAAGCCGATGATTTCATCCACGAGATTCCAATTTGGGGACGAAAGCTAGTGGAGAGAGCGCATCACAACGAGCGGAGGGAGCCCATCATAGAGAGTAGAGACCAAGATCACAGCGACGAAGCACAAGATTTGGTGATGATTTCAACTGTGAGCGTGAGTGGAGATCCATTCCTGGTGGGGCGACTTCCTCTTTTGAAATCACAGCGAGGGAGCGCGAGATTACAGCAGAACAAATCGCAATCATGAGGTGAGAGCGGGGCATAACTAACGAGGAGTAAGACAGAGAAGAAGAAGAGAGAGATCATGCGGTGAGATAGAGAACATGCCAGATTTTTATATTCTATATGATTTCTGCCAACACTTTTGTCATCTGCGAATAGTGTGTTGATGTTTTAATGAATGGTTAGATCTATTCGATCTATTTTTGTCTAGTCAGCTTATTTTATTTTGTCTAGTTAGTATTTGGTTCTGTTTTGTCTAGTCAGTACAAAACCGACATTCCTTGTTATATAGATAAAGAGTCCCATAGTGAAAAGGAGTTTTACTATTGTAGGATCCTTTTATAAGTAGTAGATAATAAGAGAAGGCCTAGTGTACCCCCCATCCCCTGACTACATCATTGGGGGGGGGTATATCTTTATGTCAAATGGTAATTTTAATACTCACATAGATATGGCCAAATTATACAGAGTACCATAGCTAGGAGGGGTCTCGCTATTATGGGATCCTTATTAATAAAGAAGATTATAAAAGTAACCCAAGTGTACCCCTCGACTATATCCTAGGGGTACATCTATATGTCAAATAAGTGAATTTAATTCTCGCTTGTATGTGACCTGAATATAAAGTGTCACATAGCTAGGAGGGGTCCTACTATTGTGGGATCTATATAATATAGCAGATTATAAGAGCAGTCAAAGTTTATCCACTGCCCCCCAACTATATTATGGGGGTATATTTATTTGCCTAAGGGGTGTCTTAATTTAATACCAGAATATATATGGTCAAAATATAAAGTGTCCCAAAGCTATAATGAAACTTACTATTGTGGGATCCCTCTTCAAGTAGCAGATTATGAGAGGAGTCTAAGTGTACCCCCTTCCCCTCCCTGACTATATCATTGGGGGGTACATCTATGTGTCAAAGGGGTGGCTTTAATACTTGCATGTGGTAAAAATATAATGAGTCTCATAACTTGAAGGGGTTTTATTATTACAAGATTTTTTTTCTTTAAGTAGATTATGAGAGAGTCCAAGTATACCCCCCGATTATATTATAGGGGTACATCTATTTGCAAAAAGGGTGACTTTAACACCTGTATATTTTTTAAAAAAAATATAAAGAGTCTTATAGCTAGGAGGGTCCCACTATTGTAGGATCCTTTTTTATGTAGCAGATTACAAGAGGAGTCTAAACGTAACCCCCCTGCTCTGACTATATCATGAGGGGTACATTTATGTGTCAAATGGGTTACTTTAATACTCGTATATATGTGATCAAAATATAATGACTCCCATAGCTGGAGGGTCCTAATTTATGAGACCCTTATTTATGAAGCATATTAGAAGAGCAGTTCAAGTGTACCCCCTCCCGACTATATTATAGGAGGTACATCTATATGTCAAAGAGGTAACTTTAGTACCCGTATTTCTGTGGCCAAAGTATAAAGAGTTCGATAGCTAGGTGGGGTCACATTATTCTGGGATCCTTATTTATATAGTATATGATTAGATCAGTTCAAGTATACCCCCTCCCCTATGACTATCTCATTGGGGGTATATCTATGTATCAAAGGTGTTACTTTAACATCAGAATGTGTGTGACTAAAATATAAAGAGTCCTATTATGAAGAAGAGTCTCAATTATGGGATCATTCTTCATGTAGTAGATTATGATGGGAGTCCAAGTGTACCCCCAAGGTACATTATTAACACTCGCAGATCTATGTGTCAAAGGGGTAATATTAACACTCGTATGTGTGTAGCCAAAATATAAAGAGTCCCATAACTAGGAGGGTTCTATTATTTTGGGATCCTCATTTATGTAGCAGATTATTAGAGTCCAAGTGTACCCCCCTCATCGATGCTATCATAGGTGGGTACAACTATGAGTTAAAGGGGCGACTTAATACCTGCATGTTTATAGCCAAAATATAAAAAGTACCACAGCTAGGAGGGGTCCCACTATTATGGGAACCTTATTCATGAATAAAATTATGATAAGAGTCCAAGTGTACCCCCTCCCCCCGATTACATCATGGGGATTATATCTATGTATTTAGGGGTGACTTTAATACCTATATATATATGATAAAAATATAAAGAATCCCATAATTAGGAGGGGTCCCACTATTTGGGATCTATATTTATATAGTAGATTACTAGAGAAGTCCAATTATACCCCTTCCCCCTACTAGATCATCGGGGTATATTTACGTATCAAAGGGGTGACATTAATACCCATATGTGTGTGAGAAAAATATAAAGAGTCCTAGAGCCAGGTGGAGTCCCAATATTATAGGATTCATGTTGAAGATTTTAAGAGGAGTCCACATATATGCCCCCCTCGACTATATCATATAAGGGTACTGCAGTGTGTCAAAGAGGTGACATTAATATCCGTATGTGTGTGGCAAAAATATAAAAAGTCCTATAGCTATGAGGGGTCCCAATATTATGGAATCCTTATTCATATAGTAGATTATGAGAGGAGTCCAAATGTAACCCTCCCCCGACAACATCATGGGGGCTACATCTATATGTTAAGGGGTGACTTTAACACCAATATGTGTCTGGCCAAAATATAAAATCTCATAGCTAGAAGGGGTTACACTATTATAGGATTCTTATTCATATAAAAGATTATAAGTGAATTCCAAGTGGACCCCCCTCTTGAATACTTCATATGGGGGTACATCTATATACCAGAGGGATAACTTTAACATTTATGTGTGTATGTGGCCAAAATATAAAAAATTCCTTAGCTAGGACGGTCCCACTATTGTAGGAACCATATTTTTATAGTAGATTATAAGAAAAGTCACAGTGTACCCCCCGAATACATCATGTGGGGTATAAATATATGTTAAATGGTGACTATAATACTCACATGTGTGTGGAAAAGGGGTGACTTTAAGACCCACATGTATATGACCAAAATTTAAAGTGTCCCATAGGTAGGAATTATCCCATTATTATAGGATCTTATTCATGTATTAGATTATGAGAGGAGTATAAGTGTACCCCCCAATTACATCATAGGGGGGTACATCTATATGTCAAAGGGGTGACTTTAATACCCATATATGTATGACCAAAATATAAAGTGTCCCATAGCTAAGAGGGGTTCTACTATTATAGGATCCTTATTCATGTAGCAGATTATATAGCAATCAAAGTGTACCCCCGTCGAGTACATCATGATAGGGTATATTTATGTATCAAATGGGTGAATTTAACACCAGCATATAAATTGACAAAATACAAAGAGTTCCCTAGCAAGAAGGAGTCCCACTATTATAGGATCATTCTTTATATAGCAGATTATAAAAAGAAGTGTACCCCCTTTGCCTTTGACTATATCATGGGGGTACATATATATGTCAAATGGGTGATGGTAATACTTGTATGTGTGTAGCTAAAATATAAACATAGCTAAGAGGGATCCTACTATTGTGGGATCCTTATTTATGACACAGATTAAGATTAGAGTCCACATGTACCCCCCTCCCCTCCTACTACATCATAGGGCGTATATCTATATGTCAAATGTTGACTTTAACCCTTGTATATCTGTGGAAAAAATATAAAGAGTCCCATAGCAAGTAAGAGTCTCACTATTATATGATCCTTATTTATGTAGCATATTATGAGAGCAGTCCAAGTATACTTTCCTTCCATAGACTATATCATGGGGTACTTCTATGAGTCAAAAGGGTGACTTTAATACCCGCCTGTCCATAGACAAAATATAAAAAGTCCCAAAGCTAAGAGGGGTACCACTATTATAGGATTCTTTTTTATATAGCAGATTATGAGATGAGTCCAAATATACCCCCCGACTTTATCATTATGAAATGTATCCAAGTATATCCCCTCGACTACAATATTGTGGGGTACATCTATATATCAAAGGGGTGACTTTAACACTCGCCTGTAGACGACCAATATATATAAAGAGTCCCAATTTTCATCAAATTCCAAAACTTCTAGGGGGGGTTAAATAGTCGAAGTAAAATCTGCGGCTCGTAATCACCGTTAAAATCTATAGATTTTGCTTCGACCATTTTTCCCCCTACAAGTTTTGGAATTTGATGAAAATTAGTGAGGATAATCATCTTACCTTAGACAATACCCTCACCAAATTTTATCAAGTTCCAAAACTTCTAGAGGGGTCAAAATACCCACAGCTCATTTTTTCTTATCGTAGTTGACAGCTCAACGTAATAGCCTTCTATATATAACTGGAGACTTCAGAGTCTCCAAATCAGACTCGCCCACCCCTAGACGCTACGGAAGAGGAGGCAGGAGCGTACTCTCCTTCTTAACTTTTGGTCGCGAGCTAGGCTCAAGCGATTCGTAGCCGCATTGCGCTTACCAACGACCTTAGAGCCCGAAGTCTTCCTTATTTTACTCCTTAAGAGAGAGAGAGGTGACTCCCCAAATAGAATGGATGCATCGTGCTTCAGCATATATTTCTCGAAAATCACATCCCAAGTGCTCTCCTTCTCGGCCGAAATAGCACCTGACCTGCCTATCAGGTACTCGGATGGAATCTTCCTGTGTGCTGAGTCCTTGGGCACCCCCGAGTAGGGACCCGGCCACTCCCTGATAATTCTAAGAGGCTACTTCAGCCACCTCTTGTCATTGCTCTTCATCACTATAAACAGAGCGGAAGAGCTCTTCATAGGAAAGGAGTAGTGGTTGAGCGCTTTTGTGATATCCGCATCCTGTACCTTCACAATGTACTTTTTAAAGAAGTACCCAAGTAGGATTTCCTTCCCCTACAACTCCTCTACTTCTTTGAAGCCTCGAAAGGTTCTCTATCACTGCACAAATACTGTTGAAAAAGGACAAGCAATGATCATCATTTTAAAGTATGTCATTTTTTAATTCCCATCATTTTTTACCACTAAAAAATATGTATTGACCGCCGTTTATTAAAAGATGAACTTAGCCCGTCGTTTATTTATATAGTTTATTCCTCAAATTAGTGTAGTGCATCTGTTACTTGAGATTTGGCCCGAGCATAGATTGCACGTCGCTAGAACGCTAGCACTGTGAAGACGAAGGGGGAGTCATAGTCATGATCAGAGCTGGTCAACCGAAACCACTAGCCCACTGGTAGACTCCCTCTTCATGCAGTTTGACACCTCGAACTTACTCAACTTCATCTGTTCGTGATTGAAGCGATTCTGACCGATGCCTTAGCCAACTCCAAAAAGAAAAACTTCACAGGAATTTATCGAGGGTAACCCGACCCGAGCTTGGAAGAAGAAAACACTCGAGAGAGAAAAAATTTACGAAGGCAAAGTGAAAATAAATTTTCACCCACCCTCCGTTTATATATGAAAAGTTGGTGAGAGACGGAGCATCGCATTAAATGCGACATGGCGCTTAATTAATTTGAACCGTCAACTTATGAGCAAATGCCACATGGAAAGTTCACTAACAAAAAAACAACAAAGCAAATTATAAAATATAAGGAATAAACTGCCAAATAGGCGGAATATCCTATAAAAATCTCAGATACCCACCAAAAAGGAGGAATATCCTGGTCTTTCGAGTCAACCCGCCAAGTAGGTGTGTTATCTTGCTATTTTTTAGAAACCGCCAAGAAGGTGGGATATCTTGGTTTTCCAATTAAAACCCACCAGGTAGGTGGGATATCTTGCTCTTTTTTAAAAACCTACCAAATAGGAAGGATATTCGGGCATTCTGATCAAATTCGCAAAGTAGATGGGATACTCTACAACCTTCCAGAACCCGCAAAGTAGGTGAGATATCCTTCAAAACTCTCAAGAACCCACTAAGTGGGCGAGATATCCTACCCTTCTTTGGGAAGTCGCCAAGTAGGTGGTATATCCCACCCTTCTTTGAGAACCTGCCAAATAGGCAGGATATACAGTCCATCTTGGGGATTGAACACACCAAGTAGTTGAGATATCTTGTTAGCCCCTTGGTACCCACCAAGTGGGCAAGATATCTCGCCCCCTTCATGAACCCGCCGACGGGTTTCTTACTACGCCAGCCCAGTAACCCTGAGTTTCCTTGCTTATTTCACCATGATCGCCTAATTCAAAAAATTAGTTGTGGTATGTCAAACTCCTACGTGCTTCAACACCCAACAAGGGGGCAATTGTGGGTACTAAAAAAATCTATCCCTCACTCAGTAACCAACCTATGAGCAAAGTATAGAAGTAAGCTTGAAACCTTAGAGGCCATAACCTCTATACTCATATAGCGGAGAGAGTAAAGTAGAACTAAGAAACATCACCAGCCAGCCAACTCGAATGAACAACATATAACCTAACATAATTAAATTGGAAAGACAACAGAAGAAGTTAAAACCCTACCCCTTCAATAGAAACCATCAACCCCTTCAAATTAGGGGCATACCTCTACCCCTTCAGAGAAGGGAGGAAACATCTACCCCCTTTGAAACAAGGGGGCACTCAAGAACCCTTTCTTTTTAAAACAAAGAAATCGTCCAAGCAACCAACATACCCTTATCGATTTACTGAATGCCAACTGTCTCTCCAAACGAGAGGCTACCCTTCGTCCATCTCTCGCGGGTAGATTAACCTCATATCAATGAGTGGATCACCTCAAACTGACCCAAGTAAAGTAGACAACTATCTTTATGCAATTGGCAGTGAACACACCACCTTATATGTAACAGGTGCTACAACTAGATTGGAAGGTCTCCACCACCCCTTGTGGTAAAGCAAGCCACTCAACAAAAGAATAAACACTCAACTCCCTCAGATATTTGCTATAAAAGGGAGAGGGGTGGCACAAAATAAAAAGTTGATAAATCTTATAACCTTGTACAAGCACTTATCACAGACATTTACTAATAAAAGAGAATACTTTCTAATATTGTAGACTCTCTAATCTTCTCTCTATCTCTACCTCTTCCTTTGATATCCACTTAAATATCTCAGTGAAGGACTTGAGGGCATCCACTACTTAGCAAAAAGCAAAGATATACATATTCAATACTGTGTCCAAGCACCAACAACATGCCTCCCTCACCCTAGGGGAAAAAAAAATAAAAAACCCCTGCCTCGAGCACTTCCACTACAACTATCTTCTGCGTAGGGGTTTGCTTCAAAAAAGCAAACCCATACCGTATGCGTCTGGCTAACATATAAACAGTCCTATAGCTATGAGGGGTCCTATAATTGTAGGATCCTTTTTCATGTAGCAGATTATAAGAGAAGTCCAAATATACCCCCTTGACTATATCTTAGAGGGTATATTTTTGTATCAAAAGGGTGAATTTAACACTCGCTTGTGTGTGACCAAAATATAAATAATCTTATAGCTAGGAGGGCTCCCACTATTTTAGGATTCTTATTCATATATCAGATTACGAGAGGAGTCCAAGTATATCCCCCGACTATAACATTAGGGGTATATTTATGTGTCAAAGGGGTGACTTTAATATCTACAAGTGTGAGGCCAAAATATAAAGAGACTCATAGCTAAGAGGAGTTCTACTATTATGGGATCCTTATTCATGTAGCAGATTATGAGAGGAGTCCAAGTGTACTCCCTCCGACTACATTAGGAGGGTACATATATGTGTAAAAGGGGTGACTTTAATACCCAAATATATGTGGCCAAAATATAAAGAGTCCCATTGCTAGGAGGGATCCTACTATTATGGGATTCTTATTTATAAAGCAAATTATAAGATGATTCTGAATATAGTCCCTACCCCCGACTACATCATAGGGGTACATTTTGTATTAAAGGAGTGACTTTAATACCCGCATATATTTGGTCAAAATATAAAGTATCCCATAGGCAGGAGGTGTCCCACTATTATGGGATCCTTATTCATGTAATAGATTACAAGAGAAGTCCAAGTGTACCCCCTCCTCCCCGACTACATTAATGGGGGTAAGTTTATATGTCAAAAATATGACTTTGATACCGACATTTGTGGCAAAAATATAAAGATTCCCATAGCCAGGAGGTGTTCCAATATTATGAGATCCTTATTCTTGTTACAGATTACTAAAGTAGTCCAAGTGTACCCACCCTCCTGACTATAATATAAGAGGTTGCATATATGTGTCAATTATGTGACTTTAACATCCGCATATGTGCGACCAAAATATTAAAAGTTCCATAGCTAGGAGGGATCCCAATATTATAAAATTCTTATTTATGAAGAAGGTTTTGAGAGGAGTCCAAATGTAACCCTTCGATAACATCATGGGGTACATCTATATGTCAAAGATGTGACTTTAACACCCGCATGTGTGTAGCTAAAATATAAAGTCTCATAGTTATTAGGGGTTTCACTATTATGAGATCCTTATTCATGTAAAAGATTATAAGACTAGTCCAACTGTACCCCCTCCTAACTATATCATGGGGGGTACATCTTTGTGTTAAAAAGGTAACTGTAACACCCGTATATGTGTGGCCAAAATATAAAGAGTCTCTTAGCTAGGAGGGGTCCCACTATTATGGAATCAATATTAATATAGTAGATTTTGAGAGGAGTTCAAGTGTACCCCCCTGAACATATCATGGGGGTATAAATCTGTGTCAAATGAGTGACTTTAATATCCATATGTGTGCGATAAAAATATAAAGAGTCCTATAGCTAGGAAGGGTCCCATTATTATATGACCCTTATTCAAGTAGAAGATTATGAGAGGAGTCTAAGAGTACACCCCTAGCCGAATACAATATGGGGGTGCATCTATTTATCAAAGGGGTAACTTTAAAACCCGTATGTTATGGCCAAAATTTAAGGAGCCTAATAGCTAGGAAGGATCTCTCTATTGTGGGACCCTTATTCATATAGTAGATTATGAGAGTAGTCTAAGTACACTGACTTTATCGTGATGGGGTACATCTATATGTTAAATGGGTGACTTTAGCACTCGCATATATGTGACCCAAATATATAGATTCCCATAGCTAGGAGGAGTCCCACTATTATGGGCTCCTTATTCATATAACAGATTATAAAAGCAGTACAGGTATCCCCCGCCCAAACAACATCATGGCAGGGTATATCTATATGTAAAATAAGTTATTTTAACACCAGTATGTGTGTGGCCTAAATATAAAGAGTCTCATAGCAAGAAAGAGTCCTACTATTGTATGATCCTTCATTATATAGTTGATTATGAGAGAAGTAAGTGTCCCCCTCCTTCGACTTCATCATGGGGGATACATTTATGTATTAAACATGTGACTTTAATTTTCACATGTGTGCGGCCAAAATATAAAAAGTAGTATAGCTAGGGGTGTCCCCCTATTGTTGGATCCTTATTCATAAAGCAGATTAGGGTAAGAGTCCAAGTGTGCCCCCCTCTCCCCCCCACTACATCAAAGGAGTTATATCTATGTGTGAAAGTGGTAACTTTAATACGCGCATGTCTGTGGTAAAAATATAAAGAGTCCCATAGCGAGAAGGAGTTCCACTATTGTAGGATCCTTTTATAAGTAGCAGATTATAAGAGAAGGCCTAGTGTACCCCCCTTCCCCTGACTACATCATTGGGGGGTATGCTTTATATCAAAGGGTAACTTTAGCACTCACATGGATGTGGCAAAATTATATGGAGTACCCTAGCTAGGAGGGGTCTCACTATTATGAGATCCTTATTAATAAAGAAGAATATGAGAGTTGTTTAAGTGTACGTCCCGACTATATTATAGGGGTACATCTATGTATCAAAGGGATTAATTTAATTCTCGCTTGTATTAAACCTGAATATAAAGAGTCACATAGCTAGGAGGGGTCCTATTATTATGGGATATATATCATATATCAGATTATATGAACAATCAAAGTATATCCATTGCCCTCCAACTACATTATGGGGGTATATTTTTTTATCAAAAAGTGACTTGATTTAATATATGAATATATATGGTCAAAATATAAAGAGTCCAAAGCTAGAAGGAGTCTTACTATTATAGAATCACTCTTCATGTAGCAGATTATGAGAGGAGTCTAAGTGTACCCCCTTTCCCTCCCTGACTATATCATTGGGAGGTACATCTATATGTCAAAGGGGTGACTTTAACACTTGCATGTGGCAAAAATATAAAAAGTCCCATAACTAGAAGGGGTTTCATTATTACAAGATTTTTTTTTTTAAGCAGATTATGAGAGAGTCTTATAACTATTTGTAAAAAATGTGACTTTAACACATGCATATTTTAAAAAAAAATATAAAGAGCCTTATAGCTAAGAGAGTCCCACTATTGTAGGATCGTTTTTAATGTAGCAAATTATAAGAGGAGTCTAAACGTAACCCCTCGCCTCGACTATATCATGAGGGGTATATCTATGTGTCAAATGGGTTACTTTAATACTTGTATATGTGTGATCAAAATATAATGACTCCCATATCTCGGAGAAGCCACACTTTATGAGACCCTTATTTATGAAGCATATTAGAAGAGCAGTTCAAGTGTACCCCCTCTCGACTATATTATAGGAGGTTCATCTATGTGTCAAAGGGGTAACTTTAGTACCCGTATATCTGTGGCCAAAGTATAAAGAGTTCGATAGCTATGAGGGGTCCCATAATTGTGGGTAGGCAAGAACCCTTTCTTTTAAAACAAGGGGGAACACAAGAACCCTTTCTTTTTAAAACAAAGAAACTGTCCAAGCAACCAACATACCCTTATCGACATATTAAATACCAACTGTCTCTCCAAACGAGAGGCTACCCTTTGTCCACCTCTCGCATGCAGATTAACCTTATATCAATGATTGGATCACCTCAAACCGACCCAAGTATATGAGATAACTATCATTATATAATTGACAGAGAACACACCATCCTATGTGGGGGTACCAGGTGCTACAACTAGATTGGAAGGTCTCCATCGCCCCTTGTAATAAAGCAGGCCACTCAACAAAAGAAGAACTCAGCTCTCTCAGATATTTACTATAAAAGGGAGAGGGGTGCAATAAAATAAAGGGTTAATAAATCTTGTAACCTAGTACAAGCACTTATCACAAATATTTACGGATAAAAGAGAATACTATCTACTATTGTGGGCTCTCATATCTTCCCTCTCTCTACTTCTTCCATTGATATCCATCTAAACATCTCAGTGAAGGACTTGAAGATATCCAATACTTAGCAAAAAGCAAAGGTACACATATTCAATACTGTCTCCAGGCACCAACAATATGCCTTCGTCACCCTAGGAGGAAAAAAATTAAAAACCCCTTCCACGAGCACTTCCACTACAACGATCTTGCAGGTAAGGGTTTGCTCCAAAAAATCATACCCACACCTTATATGTCTGGCCAACATATAAAGAGTCCCATAGATATGAGGGGTCCTATAATTATGGACTACTTTTTCATATAGCAGATTATGAGAAAAGTCCAAATATACCATACTGACTATATCTTAGGGGAATATCTATGTATCAAATGGGTGAATTTAACACTCGCTTGTGTGTAACCAAAATATAAATATTCTCATAGCTAGGAGGGGTCCCACTATTTTAGGATTCTTATTCATATAGCAGATTACGAGAGAATCCAAGTATAGCCCCCGACTATAACATTGGGGTACATTTATATATCAAAAGGGTGACTTTAACATCTATAAGTGTGTGGCCAAAATATAAAGAGTCTCATAGCTAAGAGGGGTCCCACTATTATGGGATCCTTATTCATGTAGCAGATTCTAAGAGGAGTCAGTGTACTCCCTCCGACTACATCAGGAGGGTACATATATGTATGAAAGGGGTGACTTTAACACCAATATGTGTGTGACCAAAATATAAAGAGTCCTATAGCTATGAGGGATCCTATTATTATGGGATTCTTATTTATAAAGCAAATTATAAGAGGATTCTGAATATACTCCTTACCCCCGACTACATCATAGGGGGTATATTTTGTATTAAACGGGTGACTTTAATACCTACATATGTTTGGTCAAAATATAAAGTATCCCATAGGCAGGAGGTGTCCCACTATTATGGGATCCTTATTTATATAGCATATTATAAGAGAATTCCGAGTGTACCCCCTCCCTCCCCGACTACAATAATAGGGGTAATTTTATATATTAAAAATATAACTTTGACACCGATATGTATGTGATAAAAATATAAAGAGTCCCATAGCCAGGAGGGGTTCTAATATTATTAGATTCTTATTCATATTATAGATTCTAAGAAGAGTCGAAGTGTAGCCACCTTCCTGACTATATTATAGAAGATTGTATCTATGTGTCAAAGAGGTGACTTTAACATCTGCATATATGCGCCAAAATATTAAAAGTTCCATAGCTATGTGGGGTCCTAATATTGTAGAATTCTTATTCATATAGAAGATTATAAGAGGAGTCGAAATGTAACTCCCTGATAATATCATGGGGGTACATCTATGTGTTAAATAAATGACTTTAACACCCGTATATGTGTAACTAAAATATAAAGTCTCATTGTTATTAGTGGTTTCACTATTATAAGATCCTTATTAATGTAGAAGATTATGAGCGTAGTCCAACTATACCCCTTTCTTGACTATATCAAAGGGGGATACATCTTTGTGTTAAAGGGACGACTTTAACACATGTATATATATGGCCAAAATATAAAGAGTCACTAAGCTACAAGGGGTCCCACTATTGTGGAATCCTTATTAATATAGAAAATTTTGAGAAGAGTTCAAGTATACCCCCCTGAATATATCATAGGGGGTACAAATCTGTGTCAAATGGGTGACTTTAATATCCATATATGTGTGATAAAAATATAATTAGTCCCATAGCTAGGAAGTGTCCCATTATTATAGGACCCTTATTTAAGTAGAAGATTACGAGACGAGTCCAAAAGTACACCCTCTAGGCAAATATAATATGGGGCTATATCTATTTATCAAAGGGGTGACTTTAACACCCGTATGTGTATGGCCAAAATTTAAGGAGCCTCATAGCCATGAGGGATCCCAGTTTTATCGGACCCTTATTCATATTATAGATTATAAGGGGAGTCTAAGTACACCCGTCGACTTTATCATAATGGGGTACATTTATATATCAAATGTGTGACTTTAACACCCATATATGTGTGACCCAAATATATAGATTCCCATAGCTAGGTGGAGTCCTACTATTATGGGTTCCTTATTCATATAGCAGATTATGAGAGCAGTACAGGTATCCCCCACCTAAACAACATCATGGCGTGTATATCTATATGTAAAATAAGTGACTTTAATACCAGTATATATGTGACCAAAATATAAAGAGTCCCATAGCAAGGAGGAGTCCCACTATTGTGGGATCCTTTATTATATAATTGATTATGAGAGGAGTAAGTGTACCCCCCCTGACAACATCATGGGGGATACATTTATGTGTTAAATACATGATTTTAATTCTTCTATGTGTGTGACCAAAATATAAAGAGTAGTATAGCTAGGGGTATCCCCCTATTGTTGGATCCTTATTCATGAAGCAGATTACGGTAGGAGTCCAAGTGTGCCCCCTTCCCCATGACTATATAAAGGAGTTATATATATGTGTCAAAGGGGTGACTTTAATACCCACACGTTTGTGGTAAAAATATAAAGTATCCCATAGCGAGAAGGAGTTCCACTATTGTAGGATCCTTTTACAAGTAGCAGATTAAAAAAAAAGGCCTAGTGTACCCCCCTTCCCCTAACTATATCATTAGGGGGGTACATCTTTATGTCAAAGGGTAACTTTAACAATCACATGGATGTAACCAAATTAGTTAGAGTACCATAGCTAGGAGGGGTCTCACTAATATAGGATCCTTTTTAATAAAGAAGATTATGAGAGTAGTCTAAGCGTACCCCCGACTATATCATTGGGGTACATCTATATGTCAAAGGGGTGAATTTAATTCTCGTTTGTATGTGACCTGAATATAAAGTGTCCCATAGCTAGAAAAGGTCCTATTAATGTGAGATCTATATCATATAGCAGATTATAAGAGCAGTCAAAGTATATCCATTGCCCTCCAACTACATTATGGGGGTATATTTACTAGTCAAAGGGGTGACTTAATTTAATACTAGAATATATATGGTCAAAATATATAAAGAGTCCCAAAGCAAGAAAGGGGTCTCACTATTGTGGGATCCCTCTTCATATAGCAGATTATGAGATGAGTCTAAGTGTACCCCCTTCCCCTCCCTAATTATATCATTAGGGGGTACATCTATGCGTCAAATGGGTGAGTTTAACACTTGCTTGTGGCAAAAATATAAAGAGTCCCATAAATAGAAGGGGTTTTATTATTACTAGAATTTTCTTGTTTAAGCAGATTATGAGAGAGTTCAAGTGTACCCCCCGACTATATCATAGGGGTACATCTATTTGTAAAAAGTGTGACTTTAATACCTGTATATTTTTTAAAAAAATATAAAGAGTCTTATAGCTAAGAGGGTCCTACTATTGTAAGATCCTTTTTTATATAGCAGATTATAAGAGGAGTCTAAATGAAACCCCCTTGCCCCGACTATATCATGAGGGGTACATCTATGTGTCAAATAGGTTACTTTAATACTCGTATGTGTGTGATCAAAATATAATGACTCCGATAGCTCGGAGGGGTCCCACTTTATAAGACCCTTATTTATGAAGCATATTAGAAGAGCAGTTCAAGTGTACCCCTTCCTGACTATATTATAAGAGGTACATCTATGTGTCAAAGGGGTAACTCTAGTACCCGTATGTCTGTGGCCAAAGTATAAAACTTTCGATAACTATGATAGGTCCCATAATTATGGGTAGGCAAGAACCCGTTCTTTTTAAAACAAGGGGGTATGCAAGAACCTTTTATTGATAAAACACAGAAACTGTCCATGCAACCAACATACCCTTATCGATATGCTGAATGCCAACTGTCTCTCCAAACGAGAGGCTACCCATCGTCCTTCTCTCCTAAGCAGAATAACCTTATATTAATGAGTGGATCACCTCAAACCGACCAAAGTACAGGAGACAACTATCTTTATAAAATTGACAGAGAAGACACTACCCTATGTGGGGTAACAGGTGCCACAACTAGATTGGAAGGTCTCCACTGCCCCTTATGGTAAAGCAGGCCACTCAACAAAAGAATAGACACTCAGCTCCCTCAGATATTTATTATAAAAGGAAGAGGGGTGGCACAAAATAAAGGGCCGATAAATCTTGTAACCTTGTACAAGCACTTATCATAGATATTTACTGATAAAAGAGAACACTTTCTACTACTGTGGGCTCTCTGATCTTCCCTCTCTCTACCTCTTCCTTTGATATCCACTTAAACATCTCAGTGAAGGACTTGAGGGCATCCACTACTTAGCAAAAAGCAAAGATACACATATTCAATACTGTCTTTAGGCACCAACAATATGCCTCCGTCACCCTAGGGGGAAAAAAATTAAAAAACCCCTTCCTCGAGCACTTCCACTACAATGATCTTACGGGTAGGGGTTTGTTTCAAAAAATCCTACCCACACCGTATGTGTCTGGCCAACATATAAAGAGTCCCATAGCTATAAGGGATCTCATAATTGTGGGTTCCTTTTTCATGTAGCAGATTATAAAAGAAGTCCAAATATACCCCTTTGACTATATCTTAGGGGGTACATCTATGTATCAAAAGAGTGAATTTAACACTCTCTTGTGTGTGACCAAAATATAAACAATCTCATAACTAAGAGGGGTCCCATTATTTTTGGATTCTTATTCATATAGTAGATTATGAGAGGAGTCCAAGTATAGTCCCTGAATATAACATTGGGGGTACATTTATGTGTCAAAAGGGTAACTTTAACATCTACAAGTGTGGTAAAATATAAAGAGCCTCATAGCTAAGAGGCGTTCCACTATTATAAGATCCTTATTCATGTAGTAAATTATGAGAGGAGTCCAAGTGTACTCTCTTCGACTACATCAGGAGAGTACATATATATATGAAAGGGGTGACTTTAACACCCACATATGTGTAGCCAAAATATAAAGAGTCTCATAACTAGGCGGGATCCTACTATTGTGAGATTCTTATTTATAAAGCAAATTATAAAAGGATTCTGATTGTTCTCTCTACCCCTGACTACATCATAGGGCGTATGTTTTGTATTAAAGGGGTGACTTTAATACCCATATGTGTTTGGTTAAAATACAAAGTACCCTATAGGCACGAGGTGTTCCACTATTATGGGATCCTTATTCATGTAGCAGATTACGAGAGAAGTCCAAGTGTACCCCCTTCCTCCCCAACTATATTAATGGGGGTACGTTTATATGTCAAAATATGACTTTGACACCCATATGTGTATGACAAAAATATAAAGAGTCTCATAGCCAGGAAATGTCCTAATATTGTGAGATCCTTATTATTACAGATTATAAGAAGAGTCCAAGTGTACACACCCTCCTGACTATATTATAGGAGGTTGCTTCTATGTGTGAAAGACGTGACTTTAACATCCGCATGTGTGCGGCCAAAATATTAAAAGTTCCATAGCTATGAGGGGTCCCAATATTGTAGAATTCTTATTCATAAAGAAGGTTATGAGAGGAGTCTAAATATAACATCCTGATAACATCATACGAGTACAACTATGTGTCAAATAGGTAACTTTAAAACCCGCATGTGTGTAGCTAAAATATAAAGTCTCATAGTTATTAGGGGTTTCATTATTATGAGATCCTTATTCATGTAGAAGATTATAAGAGTAGTCTAATTGTACCCCTCTCCTGACTATATTATGGGGGGTAACTCTTTGTGTTAAAGGGGTGACTTTAGCACCCATATATGTATGGCCAAAATATAAAGAGTCCCTTAGCTAGGAGGGGTCCCACTATTATGGAATCCTTATTAATATAGAAGATTTTGAGAGGAGTTCGAGTGTACCCCCCTGAATATATCATGGGGGGTACAAATCTGTGTCAAATGAGTGACTTTAATATCTGTATGTATGTGATAAAAATATAGAGAGTCCCATACCTAGGAAGGGTCCAATTTTTAGGACCCTTATTCAGGTAGAAGATTATGAGAGAAGTCCAAGAGTACACCCCCTAGTTGAATACAATCTAGGGGCACTTCTATTTATCAAAGGGGTGACTTTAATACCCGTATATGTAAGTTGAAAATTTTAGGAGTCTCATAGCTAAGAGGGATCCCTCTATTATGGGAACCTTAGTCATATATTAGATTATTAGAGGAGTCTAAGTACACTCGCTGACTTTATTATAATGAGGTACATCTATATGTCAAATGGGTGACTTTAACACCCGTATATATGTAACCTAAATATATAGATTCCCATAGCAAGGAGGAGTCCCACTATTATGGGCTCCTTATTCATATAGCAGATTATAAGTGCAGTATAGGTATCCCCCGCCCAAACAATATCATGGCAGGGTATATCTATATATAAAACCAGCGACTTTAACACCAGTATGTGTGTGGCCAAAATATAAAGAGTCCCATAGCAAAGAGGAGTCTCACTATTATGGGATCATTTATTATATAGTTGATTATGAGAGAAATAAATGTACCCCCTCCCGATTACTTCATGGGGGATACATTTATGTGTTAAATATATGACTTTAATTCTCGCATGTGTATGACCAAAATATAAACAGTAGTATAGCTAGAGTTATTCGCCTATTGTTGGATCCTTATTAATGAAGCAGATTAGAGTAGGAGTCCAAGTGTACCCCCCTCCCCCCCCCGCCCGACTATATCAAAGGAGTTATATCTATATGTCAAAGATGTGACTTTGATACCCATATATATTTAGTAAAAATATAAAGAGTCCCATAGCGAGAAGGAGTTCCACTATTGTAGGATCTTTTTGCAAGTAGCAGATTATAAGAAAAGGCCTAGTATACCCTATGTTCCACTGACTATATCATTGGGGGTATATCTTTATATCAAAGGGTTACTTTAACACTCACATAGATGTGGCCAAATTATACAAAGTACCATAGCTAGGAGGGGTTTCACTATGATGGGATCCTTATTAATAAAGAAGATTATGAGAGTAGTCCAAGTGTACCCCCCGACTATATCATAGGGGTACATCTATATGTCAAAGGGGTGAATTTAATTCTCGCTTGTATGTGACCTGAATATAAAGAGTCTCATAGCTAGAAGGGGTCCTACTATTGTGGGATCTATATCATATAGCAGATTATAAGAGCAATCAAAGTTTATCCACTACCCTCCAACTACATTATGGGGGTACATTTATTTATCAAAGGGGTGACTTAATTTAATACTAGAATATATATGGTCAAAATATAAAGATTCCGAAAGCTAGAAGGAGTCTCACTATTGTGGAATCCCTCTTCATATAGTAGATTATGAGAGGAGTCTAAGTATACCCCTTTTTCCTCCCTGACTACATCATTAGGGGGTATATTTATATATCAAAGGGGTGACTTTAATACTTGCATGTGGCAAAAATATAAAGAGTCCTATAACTAGAAGGGGTTTTATTATTATGAGAATTTTTTCTTTAAGCAGAATATAAGAGAGTCCAAGTGTACCCCCGACTATATCATAGGGGTACATCTATTTATAAAAAGGGTGACTTTAACACCTGCATATTTTTTTTTAAAATATAAAGAGTTTTATAACTAAGAGGGTACTACTATTGTAGTATCCTTTTTAATATAGCAGATTATAAGAGAAGTCTAAATATAACCCCCCCGCCCCGACTATATCATAAGGGGTATATTTATGTATCAAATAGGTGACTTTAACACTCGTATATATGTGATCAAAATATAATGACTCCCATAGCTCAAAGGGGTACCACTTTATTAGACCCTTATTTATGAAGCATATTAGAAGAGCAGCTCAAGTATACCCCCTCCCGACTAGATTAGAGGAGGTACATCTATCTGTCAAAGGGGTAACTTTGGTACCCGTATGTCTGTGACAAAATTATAAATAGTTCGATAGCTATGAGGGGTCCCATAATTATAGGTAGGCAAGAACCCTTTCTTTTTAAAACATGGGGACACTTAAGAACCCTTTATTTTTAGAACAAAGAAATCATCCAAGCAACCAACACACCTTTATCGACATACTGAATGCCAACTGTCTCTCCAAATGAGAGGCTATTCTTCGTACATCTTTCGCAGGCAGATTAACCTTATATCAATGAGTAGATCACTTCAAACCGACCCAAGTACAGGAGACAACTATTTTTATATAATTGAAAGATAATACACCACCCTATGTGGGGTAACATGTGCCACAACTAGATTGGAAGGTCTCTACTGCGCTTGTGGTAAAGCTGGCTACTCATCAAAAGAATAGACACTCTTCTCCCTCAGATATTTACTATAAAAGGAAGAGGGGTGGCATAAAATAAAGGGCTGATAAATCTTATAACCTTGTACAAGTACTTATCACAGACATTTATTGATAAAAGAGAATACTTTCTACTATTGCATGCTCTCTGATCTTCCCTATCTTTACCTCTTCCTTTGATATCCATTATGAGAGAAGTCCAAATATACCCCCTTGACTATATCTTCGGGAGTACATCTATATAACAAAAGGGTAAATTTAATACTTGCTTGTATGTGATAAAAATATATATGAAAGAGGTGACTTTAACACCCATATGTGTGTAGCCAAACTATAAAGAGCCTCATAGCTAAGAGGAATCCTACTATTATGGGATTTTTATTTATAAAGCAAATTATAGGAGGATTCCGAATATACTCCCTACCACAGACTACATCATAGGGGGTATATTTTATATTAAAAGGGTAACTTTAATACTCGCATGTGTTTGGTCAAAATAGAAAGTCTCCAATAGGCAGGAGGTGTCCCACTTTTATGGGATCCTTATTCATGTAGTAGATTATGAGTGAAGTCCAAGTGTACCCCCTCCCCTCCCCCCGACTATATTAATGGGGGTAATTTTATATGTCAAAAATATGACTTTGACACCCACATGTATTTGACAAAAATATAAAGAGTCACATAGGCAGGAGGAGTCATAATATTGTATGATCCTTATTCATGTTACAGATTCTGAGAGGAGTCCATGTGTACCTACCCTTCTGACTATATTATAGGAGGTTGCATCTATGTGTCAAAGAGGTGACTTTAACATCCGCATGTGTGCGACCAAAATATTAAAATTTTTAGAACTATGAGGGGTCCCAATATTGTAGAATTCTTATTCATGTAGAAGATTATAAGAAGAGGCCAAATATAACCCCCCGATAACATCATGGGGGTACATCTATGTGTCAAAGAGGTGACTTTAACACCCGTATGTGTGTAGCTAAAATATAAAGGCTCAATGTTATTAGGTATTTCACTATTGTGAGATCCTTATTCATACAGAAGATTTTGAGAGTAGTCTAACTGTACCCCCCTTCTGACTATATCATGGAGGGTACATCTTTGTGTTAAAGGGGTAATTTTAACACCCTTATATTTGTAGCCAAAATATATAGAGTCCCTTAGCTATGAGGGGTCCCACTATTATGGAATCTATATTAATATAGAAGATTTTAAAAGGAGTTCAAGTGTACCCCCCTGAATATATCATGGGGGGTAAAAATCTGTATCAAATGAGTGACTTTAATATCCGTATTTGTGTGATAAAAATATAAAACGTCCCATAGCTAAGAAGGGTCCCATTATTATAAGACCTTTATTCAAGTAGTAGATTATGAGAGGAGTCCAAGGGTACACCCCCTAGCCGAATACAATATGGGGGTATATCTATTTATTAAATGGGTTACTTTAACACCCGCATGTGTATGGCCAAAATTTAAGGAGTCTCATAGCTAAGAGGGGTCCCTCTTGTGTGGAACTCTTATTCATATAGTAGATTATGAGAGGAGTCTAAGTACACCCATCGACTTTATCATAATGGGGTATATCTATATATCAAATGGGTGACTTTAACACTTGTATATGTGTGACCTAAATATATATATTCCCATAGCTAGGAGGAGTCCTACTATTATAGGCTCCTTATTCATATAGCAGATTATGATAGCAGTACAGGTATCCCCCGCCCAAACAACATCATGGTAGGGTATATCTATATATAAAACAAGTGACTTTAACACCAGTATGTGTATGGCCAAAATATAAAGAGTCCTATAGCAAGGAGGAGTCCTTCTATTATGGGATCCTTTATTATATAGTTGATTATGAGAGAAGTAAATGTACCCCTCCTCCTGACTATATAATGGGGGATACATTTATGTGTTAAGTACGTGACTATAATTCTCGCATGTGTGTGGCCAAAATATAAATAGTAGTATAGCTAAGAGTGTCCCTCTATTGTTGGATCCTTATTCATGAAGCCGATTAGGGTAGGACTCCAAGTGTGCCCCCTTGCCCCCCTTTACCGACTATATCAAAAGAGTTATATCTATGTGTCAAAGGGGTTACGTTTATACCCGCATGTCTATGGTAAAAATATAAAGAGTTCCATAACGATAAGGAGTTTCACTATTGTAGGGTCCTTTTATAAGCGGTAGATTATAAGAGAAGGCCTAGTGTACCCCCCTTCCCCTGATAACATTATTGAGGGGGTATATCTTTATGTCAAAGGGTGGCTTTAACACTCACATGGATATGGCCAAATTATACAAAGTACCATAGCTATGAAGGGTTTCATTATTATGGGATCTTTATTAAGAAAGAAGATTATGAGCGTAGTCCAAGTGTACCCCCCAACAATATCATAAGGGTACATTTATGTGTCAAATGGGTGAATTTAATTCTCGCTTATATATGACCTGAATATAAAGAGTCCCATCGTTAGGAAGGGTCCTACTATTGTGAGATCTATATTATATAGCAGATTATAAGAGTAGTCAAAGTATATCCACTGCCCTCCAACTATATTATGGGGGTATATTTATTTATTAAAGGGGTAACTTAATTTAATACCAGAATATATATGGTTAAAATATAAAGAGTCCCAAAGGTAGAAGGAGTCTCACTATTATGTGATCCCTCTTCATGTAACAGATTACGAGAGGAGTCTAAGTGTACCCCCTTTCCCTCCCTGACTATATCATTGAGGGGTATATTTATGGGTCAAAGGGGTGACTTTAACACTTATATGTGGCAAAAATATAAAGAGTCCTATAAGTAGAAGGGGTTTTATTATTATAAGATTTTTTTTCTTGAAGCAGATTATGAGAGAGTCCAAGTGTAACCTCCGACTATATCATAGGGGTACATCTATTTGTAAAAAGGGTGACTTTAACACCTGCATATTTTTAAAAAAAATATAAAAAGTCTTATAGGTAAGAGGGTCCCACTAATATAGGATCCTTTTTTATATAGCTGATTATAAGAGGAGTCTAAACGTAACCCCCCCACCCCGACTATATCATGAGGGGTACATCCATGTGTCAAATAGGTTTCTTAAACACTCGTATGCGTATGATCAAAATATAATAACTCCCATAGCTCGGAGGGGTCCCACTTTATGAGATCCTTTTTTATGAAGCATATTAGAAGAGTAATGCAAGTGTACCCCCTCTTGACTATATTATAAGAGGTACATCTATGTATCAAAGGGGTAACTTTAGTACCCGTATGTCTGTGGACAAAGTATAAAGAGCTTGATAACTATAAAGGGTCCCATAATTGTGGCTAGGCAAGAACCCTTTCTTTTTAAAACAAGGGGGCGCATAAGAACCCTTTCTTTTTAAAACAAAAAAACATTCCAACCAACCAACACACCCTTATCAATATACTAAATGCCAACTATCTCTCCAAACGAGAGGCTACCCTTCGTCCATCTCTCGTAGGCAGATTAACCTCATATCAATAAGTGAATCACCTCAGACCGACTCAAGTACAGGAGATAACTATCTTTATACAATTGATAGAGAACACACCATCCTATATAGGGTAACTGGTACTACAATTAGATATGAAGGTCTTCATCGCCTCTAGTGGTAAAGCGGGGCACTCAACAAAAGAATAGACACTCAGCTCCCTTTGATATTTACTATAAAAGGGAGAGGGATTGCACAAAATAAAGGGCTGATAAATCATATAACCTTGTACAAGAACTTATCACTGATATTTACTGATAAAAGAGAACACTTTCAACTACTTAGCAAAATGCAAGCATACACATATTCAATACTATCTCCAGGCACCAACAACATGCCTCTGTTACCCTAGGGGGAAAAAAATTAAAAAACCTCTTCCTCGAGCACTTTCACTACAACGATCTTATGGGTAGGGGTTTTGGTATAAAAAATTATACCGGCACCGTATGTGTCTGGCCAACATATAAAGAGTTCCATAGCTATGAGGGGTCCCATAATTGTGGGCTCCTTTTTTATGTAGCAGATTATGAGAGAAGTCCAAATATACCCCCTTGACTATATCTTAGGGGTACATCTATATATCAAAATGGTGAATTTAATACTCACTTGTGTGTGACCAAAATATAAACAATCTCATAGCTAGGAGGGGTCCCACTATTTTAGGATTCTTATTCATATAGCAGATTATGAAAGGAGTCCAAATATAGCCCTCGACTATAACATTGGGGGTATATTTATGTATCAAATAGATGACTTTAACATCTACAAGTGTGCAGCCAAAATATAAAGAGTCTCATAGCTAAGAGGGGTTCCACTATTATGAGATCCTTCTTCATGTAGCAGATTATGACAAGAGTCCAAGTGTACTCCCTTCGACTATATCGGGAGGGTATATATATATATATATATATATATATATATATATATATATGAAAGTGGTAACTTTAACACCCACATGTGTGTGGCAAAAATATAAAAAATCTCATAGCTAGGACGGATCCTACTATTGTGGGATTCTTATTTATAAAGCAAATTATAAGAGGATTCCAAATATACTCCCAACCCCCGACTATATTATAGGGGGTATATTTTGTATTAAAGGGGTGACTTTAATACTCATATGTGTTTGGTCAAAATATAAAGTGTCCCATAGGTAGGAGGTGTCCCACTATTATGGGATCCTTATTCATGTAGCAGAATACGAGAGAAGTTTAAGTCTACCACCTCTCCCCCGACTATATTAATGGGGCTAAGTTTAAATGTCGAAAATATGACTTTGACACCCATATATGTGTGGCAAAAATATAAAGAGTCCCATGGTCAGGAGGGGTCCTAATATTGTGAGATCCTTATTCATGTTATAGATTATGAGAGGAGTCCAAGTGTACCCACCATCCTGACTATATTATAGGATATTGTATCTATGTGTCAAAGAGATGACTTTAATATCTGCATGTATGCGGCAAAAATATTAAAAGTTACATAGCTTAGAGGGGTCTCAAAATTATAGAATTCTTATTCATGTAGAAGATTATGAAAGGAGTCCAAATATAACCCCCCGATAACATCATGGGGGTACATATGTGGTAAAAGGGTGACTTTAATAGCTACATGCATGTAGCTAAAATATAAAATCTCATACTTATTAGGGGTTTTACTATTATGAGATCCTTATTCATATAGAAGGTTATGAGAGCAGTTCAACAGTACCCTCCTTTTTTTTTTTTTTTTCTTCAACAGTACCCTCCTTTTGACTATATCATGAGGGGTACATCTTTGTGTTAAAGGGGTGACACTAACACCCGTATATGTGTGGCCAAAATATAAAGAGTCCCTTAGCTAGGAGGGGTCCCACTATTGTGGAATCCTTATTAATATAAAAGATTTTGAGAGGAGTTCAAGTATACCCCCTGAATATATCATGGGGGTACAAATCTGTATCAAATGGGTGACTTTAATATCCGTATTTGTGTGATAAAAATATAAAGAGTCCCATAGCTAAGAAGGCTCCCATTATTATAGGACCCTTATTCAAGTAGAAGATTATGAAAGGAGTCCAAGAGTACTCCCCCTAGCCGAATACAATATAGGGGTACATCTATTTATCAAAGGGGTGACTTTAATACCCGTATGTGTATGTCCAAAATTTAAAGAGCCATATAGCTAAGAGGGATCTCTCTATTGTGGGACCGTTATTCATATAGTAGATTATAAGAGGAGTCTAAGTACACCCGTCGAATTTATCATGACGGGGTACATCTATATGTCAAATGGGTGACTTTAACACATGCATATATGTGACCCAATTATATAGATTCATTTATCTAGGAGGAGTCCCACTATTATAGGCTCCTTATTCATATAATAGATTATGAGAGTAGTACAGATATCCCCCGCCCAAACAACATCATGTCGGGGTATATCTATATGTAAAACAAGTGACTTTAACACTAGTATATGTGTGGCCAAAATATAAAGAGTACCATAGTAAGGAGGCGTCCCACTATTGTGGGATCCTGCATTATATAGTTGATTATGAGAAATATAAGTATACCCCACCCCCTGACTACATCATGGGGGATACATTTATGTGTTAAATATATGACTTTCATTCTCCCATGTTTGTGGCCAATATATAAAGAGTAGTATAGCTAAGGGTGTCCCCCTATTGTTGGATACTTATTCATGAAGCAGATTAGGGTAGGAGTCTAAGTGTGCCCCCTTCCTTCCCGACTATATCAAAAGGAGTTATATATATATATATATATACATTTAATTGAGTGGAGAGACAAATCGTAAGAGATAAACAGAGCCGTTCATTGCTGTTAGGGTAAGTGCTATTCACTTGGAAGAGATAAATTAACAGCTGTGATTGATCCGACTAGCCCTCCAAAAATGAAAGATGATCGTGTCCGTTCGGACTGAATTAAATGGGCAGCTGTGATTATACTATAAGCTAAAAATGGAAGGTGATATATCGTTCGGATCCGTCAAGGTTAAAAATGGAAGG
This sequence comes from Chamaelirium japonicum, assembly GCA_947650365.1. NCBI lineage: Eukaryota > Viridiplantae > Streptophyta > Magnoliopsida > Liliales > Melanthiaceae > Chamaelirium > Chamaelirium japonicum. The sequence goes on along the minus strand of OX393557.1, from coordinate 26,979,843 downwards.
TGTTGAATACACCATTATCTCGGTCTCTCTCATTCTAAACCCCCGCCCCTACCCCCTCCGCATACCCCCCCTTCACCGCTCTCTCTCTCTCTCTGGACTTCGCCGGAGGACCCCTGCCTCGGACCCCTGCCCTCATCGCCTCTGCGCCGCCTTCGAGGAGTCCGACGGTCACCCCCCTGGTCGGGCCTGGCCACGGTTGCTGGAGGAGCTCACCGCCGGGAGCCGGTCCCCCTGCGAACGCCGCCCCCCTTACCCCATATATGATTCCTCTCTCTCTCTCTCTCTCTCTCTCTCTTTGATTTAGGTTTTTTTTTTCTCTGTTTCAGATCCGCCGAGCGCCGGTCCCCCTACGAACGCCGCCCCCCTTACCCCATATCCGATTCCTCTCTCTTTCTTTGATTTAGGGTTTTTTTTTTCTCTGTTTCAGATTGAGGAGGCCGAGGTGGAATTCGTCGAAGAATCAACCCCCACAAGTTGTCTTCCCGTCCCTCAACCCCCACAGGTTGTACATCGTCCCCCCCTCTCTATCTCTCTCATGTTTTTCTTTTTCTTATGCTTTTTTTTGCTTTTCTTTTATGTGTGATTTTTTCCCTATTTCTTACAATGTTTTAGGACTGATTTTTTTTTCTTTGTTTTAGATTGTGGAGGCCTAGGCCGAAGTCATCGAATAATCAGCCCCCATTGGTTGTCTTCCCGTCCCTTAGGCTGGTCGCATGGCTGGGTCGAGAGCGGGGTCGGCGATCTTGGGGGAGTCGGCAAGGGAGAGGTTGGCGCCATCGCCGGAGTGGAGGGGGCCGGGAGGGAAGAGGAGGAGTAGGGGGAGTTGGGAGGGGTATTGGGGGGGGGGGGGGGGCAACCGACGGAGAGAGAGGAGCCCGGTGCCACGACCCGGACCGACTAGCCGGACACCGCGACCCAGATCCGACCGGCCGACATCGTTGCTGCCAACTCTCTCTCTCTCTCTCTCTCTCTCTCTCTCTCTCTCTCTCTCTCTTTCTCTCCCTCAAAGGAATGCTCTCTCCGCTCTCGCACAAGAATCTGATGGTCCTTCACATCGCTGCGAAGAAAGCGGAGGCTACCGGAGGAAGAAAGCACAGGCGACCGACCGACATCGCGGTGAGTGGTACGGGTAAGAGGACCGCCTTCACTCTCTTTCCCTCACCATCAGCACTGCTTGCACCTCCTTCTCCTATCTTCCCCGACGAGCGAGCGAGGCGATGCGGCACGATCAGCGGAAGTACCTGATGGTGGTGGTGTATGGTGGGCTGAACTAGCTGCGCAACCAGATCGTCGACGTCGTGGCCTCTGCATTCCCCTTTTTTTTTCAACCATTTCTTTTCCAGTTTCTTTCTTAATTTTTATCAATTTTCCATTGTTTGCTTGCAGCTCTGAACCGATTGATTTGCAGCTTTTGAGCCCTAAATTTGCCCTTTTTATGTGAAATTTTATGTTGGAATTCCATTAGTTTTTTGATAAAATCCCCATTCTGACATTCGGATTGGTGTGTGACATGTGCAATGAATTTTTCATCATCGGTGGGGTCTTCTGTTGCCGGTAGGGTTGGGCGTTTAAGGATTCTGTTGCTGGTGGGGTTGGGATCGGATTCGTCGCTGATGGGGTCTTCCATTGCCGGTGGGGTCTCTCTCTCTCTCTCTCTCTCTCTCTCTCTCTCAATATCGCATGGCCCTTCCGTTGCCGGTGGGGTCGGGGTCGTTGCCGGTGGGGTCAGGGTCGTCGCCGGTGAACACCAAAGGGAGCTATCTCTCTCCCAGCATTACCGGGGCTCGGCCTAGCCGGCCAGCCTACCGCCGTTGTTAGGTTGGCCGACCCCCTAGCCCTCCTGTGCCCCATGTCTCTTTTGGTGTGTGTGTGTGTGTGGCAATCGGTTACAGTTACAACCGCCAGCCACCATACCCGATGCTGTTAGGTCGTCTGATCAATAGGGGATTGGGTCGGACCCTACCCATACCCAAACCCAAACCCATACCCATTCGGGTATGGCAAACTAGATACCCGATCCATACCCAATAGGGTTTTGGTTCGTGGCCGGTGGGGTCGGGATTTGGTTCGGGTTCGGGTTTGGGTTTGGGTATGAAAAAAAATATCAAGGAATCACAATGCAGTGTTAATCATTCCTTTACCCGAAAGTTAATCATACTCAAGTATGAGGGGCAATCGGATTTTGGGTTTTGGGTATGGGTATTGAGGTACCCGTACCCGAAAGTTAATTGGGTAGAGATCTTATATCCATACCTTCTGAAGCTGTTACGCTGGTCGATCAACCGAGGTTCGGGTCAGACTCCATACGTGATCCATACACAATCGGGTTTCGGGTTTTGTTTTTCGCCGGTGGGGTCGGGTTTTGATTCGGTTTCGAGCATTAAAAAAAAAAATTGAGTCCACCCGATCAATCGGGGTTCGGGTTCCCATAACCGAAAGTTAATCGGGTATAGATCTTATACCTATTCCTCCCTATGATGTTATGCTACCTGATCAACCGGGGTTCGGGTCGAACCCTATCCCAACCCATACCCATTCGGGTATGACAGACTCTATACCTGATCCATCCAATCAGGTTTCGGGTTTTGGTTTGTCATCGGTGGGTTCGGGTTTTGGTTCAGGGTCGGGTTTCGGATATGAAAAAAAAAAGATATCACAATGCAGTGTTAATCATACCCGTACCTGAAAGTTAATTGGATAGAGTTCTCATACACAGGTTAGATGGGCAATCAGATTTTGGTTGAGGTACCCATACCCGTACCTGAAAGTTAATTGGATAGAGTTCTTATACCCATACCTTCCGACGTTGTTAGGCCGCCCGATAAACCGGCGTTCGGGTTGGACCCTACCTATTCGGGTATGGCAGACTCCATACTTAACCCATAACACACTAACAATATTCTATCTCCAAAATTGCCCGATCTGCTGGATTCTTTTGCGGCGAGAGAGGCGATGGCCATGGAGATGGATGGCGAAGGTCGCGGTAGGATGGAGACAATGAAACCCCCCTTATTGACCTGCTAAAGAGGGATTCAATGTTAGTGATCTTTTCTATTTCATGAAATTACCAGTGTATGATTTATTACTCTGCTTCGAGAATCATCTATTCAACATTACAAAGTTCCAATCTTGAAGAGCTTTTCATGCATTAGGAAACAATATTCTCTTGGGTCATCCAGTTTGTTCGAGAATAAGTATTAAGCTTCCCATTCTGATGGTAAGTTAAAATGTTTCACCTTGGCAATTTTATGTTAAATTCTCAACATTTTGTAAACCATGTTTTGGGTACAAAATTTGTACCCATACCCAATGTTTCAGGTCGGGTTTTCAGAGTCCATTGCCACCCCTGGAGAGAGTTGTGGTCATTTTCGATGGAGGCGGTCCTTGCAAAATATGGCCGCCCTACTGAAAATGGATGCCACAACTGAATCTGGGTGTCCCCATCGAATGTGGGCACTACAGAACAAATTTTTGCACCCCCGTCGACTTTGGGCACCCCTGTCGAAAGCTGAAACAAGGATGCCAATTAATGTGGTCGCCCTGCTGAAAATGGTTATCTCGATCAATTATGGACGTTCCTAACCGAATGTGGGTGTCTTCACATGTGAGCGACCTCGCTAAATTTGGGTGCCCTCGCCAAATGTAGATGCTTTCACCAAATATGGGCCCCTTCACAGAATGTGAATGCCCCAACGAATGTGGACGTTCTCGCTGAATGTTCGTGCCGACGGGCATGTGCATTACTATTATTATCTCCACTCAAGAAATATTGTTATCACTCTCAAAATATTTTTATCTCCCTCGAAATATTATCACCGCTTTCGAAATATTGTTCCCGCCCTCAAAATCTTTCGCGTGCCGACAGGCACGGGCATTACTAGTATATAAGGAATGGGATGCTGCCTATCAAAGCAGCATTTTTTGCTGCTTTGAGACATTGTTTAACCATTCTAGAAGTTTTGGAATTTGATGAGGGTGTTGTCTAGGGTAAGATGATCATCCTCACAAATTTTCATCAAATTCCAAAACTTCTAGGGGGTTCAAATGGCGAAGCAAAATCAGTCGTCTGCAGTCGGCGTTAAAATCTGCAGTATTTTGCTTTGACCATTTAACCCTCTTAGAAGTTTTGGAATTTGATGAAAATTTGTGAGGATGATCATCTTACCCTAGACAACACCCTCACCAAATTTCATCAAATTCCAAAACTTCTAGGATAGTCAAACAATGTCTCAAAGCAGCAAAAACGCTGCTTTGATAGGCAGCATCCCATTCCTCATATATATATATATATATATATATATATATATATATATATATATATATATATATATATATATATATATATATATATATATATATATATATATATATATATATATATATATATATATATATATATATATATATATATATATATATATATATATATCAAAGGGGTGACTTTAATACCCGCATGTCTGTGTTAAAAATATAAAGCGTCCTATAGCGAGAAGGAGTTCCACTATTGTAAGATCCTTTTACAAGTAGCAGATTATTAGAGAAGGCCTAGTGTACCCCCCTTCTCCTGACTATAAAGAGTCCCATAGCTAGGAGGGGTCCTATTATTATGGGATCTATATCATATAGCATATTATAAGAGCAGTCAAAGTTTATCCACTACCCTCCAACTACATTATGGTGGTATATTTATTTGTCTAATAGGTGACTTAATTTAATACCAGAATATGTATGGTCAAAATATAAAGAATCCTAAAGCTAGAAGGAGTCTCACCATTGTGGGATCCCTCTTCTTGTAGCAGATTATGAGAGGAGTCTAAGTGTACCCCCTTCCCCTTCCCAATTATATCATTGGGGGGTACATCTATGTGTCAAAGGGGTGACTTTAACACTTGCATGTGGCAAAAATATAATGAGTCCCATAACTAGAAGGGATTTCATTATTACGAGATTTTTTTTCTTTAAGTAGATTATGAGAAAGTCCAAGTGTACCCCCGACTATATCATAGGGGTATATCTATTTATATAATGGGTGACTTTTAATACATGCATATTTTTTCGAAAAAATATAAAGAGTCTTATAGCTAAGAGGGCCCCACTATTGTAGGATCTTTTTTTAAATAGCAGATTATAAAAGGAGTCTAAACATAACCCCCCCGCCCTAATTATATCATGAGGGGTATATCTATGTGTCAAATGGGTCTCGTATATGTGTGATCAAAATATAATGACTCCCATAGCTCGGAGGGGTCCCAATTTATGAGACCCTTATTTATGAAGCATATTAGAAGATCAATTCAAGTGTATCCCTTCTCGACTATATTATAGGAGGTACATCTATATGTTAAAGAGGTAACTTTAGTACCCTTATTTTCTATGGCCAAAGTATAAAGAGTTCGATAACTATGAGGGGTCACACTATTCTGGGATTCTTATTCTTGTAGCATATGATTAGATCAGTCCAAGTGTACCCCTTTCGCCATGACTATCTCATTGGGGGTATATCTATGTATCAAAGGGGTTACTTTTATACTAGAATATATATACCAAAAATATAAAGAGTCCCATTGTGAAGAAGAGTCCCAATTATGGGATCCTTCATTATATAGCAGATTATGATAGGAGTCTAAGTGTACCCCCCTGGCTACATCATTGGGGGTATATCTATGTGTCAAAGGGGTAATATTAATACTCGCATGTGTGTAGCCAAAATATAAAGACTCCCATAACTAGGAGAGGTTTCATTATTTTAGGATTCTTATTTATATAGCAGATTATTAAAGTCCAAGTGTACCCCCCCTCATCGACTCCATCATGAGTGGGTACAACTATGTGTTAAAGGGGCAACTTTAACACCTGCATGTGTGTACCCAAAATATAAAAAATATCATAGCTAGAAGGGGTCCCACTATTGTGGGAACCTTATTCATAAAGCAAATTATGATAGGAGTCTAAGTGTACCCCCTCCCTCCGATTACATCATGGAGATTATATCTATGTATTTAGGGGTGACTTTAATACATGCATATATATGATAAAAATATAAAGAATCTTATAATTAGAAGAAGTCCCACTATTATGGAATCCATATGTTTATATCATATTACTAGAGAAGTCCAATTATACCCCTTTCCCTAACTAGATCATTGGGGGTATATTTATATGTCAAAGGGGTGACATTAACTCCTAATTATACCCCTTTCTAAGTCAGTCGCTTCTCTCTCTAGGGCAGAGCTTCTCTCTCTAGATTCTTGGAGGTGGTGGTGGTGACAGCCATGGGAGATCCCCTCAAGGGGGGCTCCTCCCTTGCTTCTTCCCCCCGAGGTGGGGGCCAAGATCTAGGAGCTGTTGTGAGGGAGGATCGGTTGGTAATTGAGGCGGAGTTCCTACCTCCACGAGCTCCGACTCTGGCAGACTTTATCCCGGTGGGCTATGGATCTGTGAGAGGTAGTGGAGGAGCTGGATCTGGTCATTCTACTCGGGGTGAGGAGCAGCAGGGTACCAGGCGGGGCTCCAAAGATGGTGATGAGGCTGCGGTTATTGAGGGTTTCGTCCGGCTGGAGAAAGCTGTTGTAGAGGATATTTCTACTTCCTCATCTCGTGATAGAAGCAGATCAGATATTGGAGGGTTGAGAGCTAGTGCTGGTTATCTTCAGCGTGAGGATGGTGATGCAGCAACTGATGCTGTGTCGCCTTTCTTGTTGGATAAGGTAGATCAGGTGGGGACAAGTGATCCTTTTCCCCCTTTCCACTTTGGCCCAAATAGCCCAAGATGTTCAGATGATGCGGTTGGGGTGGGTGTTGAAATCCGGCTGAAATATTCTGATGTAGCTGCAGCAGAGCATCTCGGTGCAAGGCTGGTGTTTGTGGAAAAGCCTAGGAGAGGTGAAGAACCTGGGCAACTGAGCAAAGAGGCTGATTTTGGGTATGCAGAACCTGGGTCGGGAAACCAGCCTGATGGGGCTGTTGCACTACCAACCAGAAAATCTTTTGCTGCAGCAGTTCTGCATAGTGCAAGGCAGCAGTTTGTGGAAATGCCTTCAGGGCTTGGGCACCAGGTGACCCCTTCGGTTTCAGAATCTCGACCGGCCAGGTGTTCTTTGCTCCGGTACGTTCCTCCCACTATCATTGGGGATCGTAAGGTTGCTATTTGCCCATTAGAGGAAGTCGAGAAGAACCAAAGTGCTTGGGCCCAAACGTTAGTTGGGTATGTGCTGGGGCGCCGGCCACATTATCAATTTCTTAAGACGAGATTGAGTAATCTCTGGAAGCCCAAAGGTAGCTTGGAACTCTTTTCTCGGGAGAGGGGCATTTTCTTATTCCGTTTTGGATTAGAAGAGGATTTCACTCGTGTGCTTGAAGGAGGACCTTGGCATATCCTTGGAAGGCCTATGGTACTCAAAAAATGGATCAAAGGGGTGAATTGCGAAAGGGACCTATTAACTCACATTCCTATCTGGGTAAGATTCCCGAATCTACTTGTTGATTTGTGGTCCGAAGATATTTTGAGCAGGATGGGCAGTATTATAGGTCGACCTCTCTATATGGATCAAGCCACTACTGAGTTGTCCAGAGTTAGTTTTGCAAGATTTTGTGTTGAGATTAGTGTGGAGGACTCGCTTCCGTTGGAGGTAGAAGCTCGAGACAATAACGATAACTTACTTTCAATTCAACCAGTTATTTATGATTCGAAACCACCTAGGTGTCGAGCTTGTCGTACCTTTGATCATGATGAGGAAAGCTGTGGGTTACACCCGAAGATTTCTCCTTCTTGGAAAAATACTATATGGAATGGGGCAAATCAGCAGCATTGGAAGCGGACAGGTAAGACTCTTGTCCCAAACGTGGGGAGGGGATCTATGGGGGGTGCTACTTCAACGCTTCAGGTTGAGAACCAATGGATCCGTGTTGGTACTAAGAATAGAGAGAAAGCCCCTATGCATCATAATGATATAGCAGACCTTAATTCTTCTCCTTGTGAATGAGGATCTCGATTTGATGTTTTGGGGAGATGTGGTGCGGAAGATGGTATGAGTGGCTGTGCTGTCGAAGGGGTTAGTGGGTGTGCTGGAGCAAATGTCTGTGCTGGAGCTGGAGTTGATGGGAGCGTTGAGGTAAGTGCTGGAGAAACAGTAGTGGCTGATGTTACACTACCTGGAACTGGCACTGTTACTGATGTTACAGAGGTAGCTGAGGCTGCCACAGTTGTTGTTACACAGCTCGAAGGTGGTGCGGGACTGCAGGAAGTGGATGTTACGCAGCCTGGGGATGAGATTGGTGAAGGCACTGCTGCGCCTGTGGCTGATGTTATTGTTAGGCAGTGCCAGACCAGTGCTGATGTTGATGTTCCAGATTATAGAGGTGAAGTTACAGCTGGAGTCTTAGAGCAGATTGATGTTGCTACAACAGTTGTAGGGGCTGGTAGTGATGTTGCTACACATTCTAGTGCTGATGTAGGAGGTCTGGCAGCAGTGGATGTTACAGAGTCAGCAGCAGCTGCCATAGCTGCTGTTACACAGCTTGAAGGTGGTGCGGGACTGCAGGTAGGGGGTGCTGCTGCATCTGGTCCTTTGGATGATGTTACGCAGGTCCGGGGCAGTATTGCTGATGCTGTTACAGATGTTTGTGCTGGAGCTGTAGTTGCTGGGAGTGATGAGGGAAGCGCTGAAGCAAGGGCTGGTGCTGCTGATGATGCTGGAGTTGCTGAAGATGTGCAGGTTGGAGTTGATGTTACAGAGTCAGAAGATGGGGTAGATGAGGGTGTTACAGAGTCAGAATCTGATGCAGTAGATGCTGACTCAGTGCCAAGTGCTGCTCCAGTTTCAGGTGCTGGAGGTGCTGCAGGTGATGGTGTTACACAACCTGCTGGTGCTGTTACAGAGTCAAAATCTGAAGTCGATTGTATTATTGCAATTAAGGCAATTGCGGATCCTGGAGAAATCGATCTTACAGATTGGACTGACCCGGAACACAGTAGGATCTATGTTACCGAGGCGTTTCGTGCAGGAGAATATGATGAAGAAGTGGTGTTGAAGGTAAAAGCTTTGGTGGAAAGTCTTTATATGAAGACTGGGCATCTAGTGGGAGTTTTTAGACTGAATAGTCGTGAACGAAGTTTCATTACCTCTTCGCTCTCCCCGGATGGTGAACCGGTTCATATGTTAGTTGTTGACCAAGAACTCTTATCCTTTCTTGGCATTTCAGATCCAGCACTCTTATTGGGGGAGTCTAGGCAGCAGAAAGGAGGAGTCAATGATGGAGTAGATCCGGAATCACTAGCTCTCAAGAAGGAAATGGTGAAGGAGGGGAAAGATAAGGTGTCTCGATCCCGAAAAGGCAAGCGTACTAAGGAGAGTTGGCCGAAGGGCCCTTGTGACCGTACTACCAGGAGTAAAGCAGACTAAGTTTTTGATGCAGTCGGTCTGTTCTGGTGGGTTGTAGGTGAGTGTTTGGGCATTGTAGGAAAGATATTTTGTCGGTTGCAGTGCTTTGTGGGTTCCCTAAGTGTTGAGAGTGAAGAGTTAGCTGGCGATGGGTAAATCCAGATGCGGCTGAGGTCCTTTTGTGCTGGTTTGGGCTATTTGGAGTTGTTCTTTATTTGTTAGCTGGAGTCCTATAACTCACTATGGTGAGATAGTGCCCTTTACCTTTGGTTTGAGGGTGAGTGTGGCCCTATTTGGCCTAGTTTCTGCTTACTTAGTCAGAGTTAAGCCGAGTCCTGTAACTGCCTTTCTTTATTCAGTAATATATTCGTTTTTTACCTTCCAAATATATATATATATATATATATATATATATATATATATATATATATATATATATATATATATATATATATATATATATATATATATATATATATATATATATATATATATATATATATATATATATATATATATATATATATATATATATATATATAAAGAGGCTCAGAGCCAAGAGGGGTCCCAATATTTTGGGATTCATATTGAAGATTTTGAGAGGAGTCCACGTGTACACCCCTCCCCCCCCAGACTATATCATATGAGGGTACTGTAGTGTGTCAAAGAGGTGGCATTAATATCCATATGTGTGTGGCCAAAATATAAAGAGTCCTATAGCTATGAGGGGTCCCAATATTATGGAATCCTTATTCATATAGCAGATTATGAGAGTAGTCTAAATGTAACCCTCCCCGACAATATCATGGGGGCTATATCTATATGTCAATGGGTGACTTTAACACCAATAAGTATCTGGCCAAAATATAAATCTCATAGCTAAGAGGTGTCACACTATTATGAGATTCTTATTTAATAAAAGATTGTCAGAGGAGTCCAAGTGGACCCCCTCTTGACTACTTTATGAGGGGGTACATCTATATAACAGAGGGGTAACTTTAACACTCATATGTGTGTATGGCCAAAATATAAAAATTTCATAGGTAGGAGGGGTCCCACTATTGTAGGAAGCTTATTTATATAGTAGATTATGAGAGAAGTCCAAATGTATCCCCCCGAATATATCATGGGCGTATAAATCTGTGTTAAATAGTGACTATAACACTCGCATGTGTGTTGGAAATGGGTGACTTTAAGACCCAGATGTATGTGACCAAAATTTAAAATGTCCCATAGGTAGGAATTATCTTATAATTATGGGATATTATTCATGTATTACATTATGAGAGAAGTCTAAGTGTACCCCCCGATTGCATCATATATATGTCAAAAGGGTGACTTTAACACCTGTATATGTATGACCAAAATATAAAGAATCACATAGCTATGAGGGGTCCTACTATTATGGGATCCTTATTCATGTAGCTTATTATAAGTGCAATCAAGGTGTACCACCATCGAGTATACCATAGTAAGGTATATTTATGTGTCAAATGGGTGAATTGAACACCAGTATATAAATAAACAAAATATAAAGAATTCCCTTGCAAGAAGGAGTCCCACTATTATGGGATCATTCTTTATATAGCAGATTATAAAAAGAAGTAAGTGTACCCCCTTTCGCCTTCGACTATATCATGGGGGTACATATATGTGTCAAATGGGTGATGTTAATACTTGAATGTGTGTAGCTAAAAAATAAACAATATCATAGCTAAGTGGGATTCTACTATTGTGGGATCCTTATTTATGACACAGATTAAGATTGGAGTCCACATGTACCCCCCTCCCCCCCACTACATCATAGGGGGTATATCTATGTATCAAATAGTGACTTTAACCCTTGCATATCTGTGGAAAAAATATAAAAAGTCCCATAGCAAGGAGGGATCTCACTATTATGTGATCCTTATTTATGTAGCATATTATGAGAGCAGTCCAAGTGTACTCCCCTTCCCTAGACTATATCATGGGGTACTTCTATGAGTCAAAAGGGTGATTTTAATACCGGCCCGTCCGTAGACAAAATATAAAAAGTCCCATAGCTACGAGAGGTACCACTATTATGGGATCCTTTTTTATATAGCAGATTATGAGAGGAGTCCAAATGTACCCCCCGGCTATATCATTCGGGGGTATATTTATTTTTCAAATGTGTGACTTTAACACTCACATGTGTGTGGCCAAAAAAAAAGAGTCTTATATCTAGGAGGAGTCCTACTACTGTGTGATACTTCTTTATGTAGCAAATTATGAAAGGTATCCAAGTATACCACTACGACTACAATATTGTGGGGTACATCTATATGTCAAAGGGGTGAATTTAACACTCACCTACATGCGACCAAAATATAAAGAGTCCCAATTTTTATCACATTCCAAAACTTCTATGGGGGTCAAATAGTCGAAGCAAAATCTATCGTCCGTAGTCACCGTTAAAATATGCAGATTTTGTTTTAACCATTTGACCTCCCTAGTAGTTTTGAAATTTGATGAAAATTAGTGAGGATGATCATCTTACCCTAGACAACACCCTTACCAAATTTTATCAAATTCCAAAACTTCTAGAAGGGTCAAAATACTCGCAACTCATTTTCTCCAACTGCAGCTGACAGCTCAATGTAACAGCCTTTTATAGATAACTAGAGACTTCAGTCTTCGAAGCAGACTCACCCACCCCTAAACGCTACGGAGGGGGAGGTAGGAAAGTACTCCCCTTCTTAACTTTTGGTCACGAGCTAGGCCCAAGCGGATTCGTAGTCGTATTGCGCTTACCAAAAACCTCAGAGCACAGATCTTCGTTATTTTACTCGCAAAAGAGAGAGAGGTGGATCCCTAAATATAATGGATGCATCGAGCTTTGACATATATTTCTCGAAGATCGTATCCCAGGCGCTCTCCTCCTCGAGCGAAATAGCACCTGACCTGCCTATCAGGTACTCGGATGGAATCTTCTTGTGTGCTGAGTCCTTGGGCACTCCGAGTAGGGACCCGACCACTTCCTGAGAATTCTAAGAGGCTACTTCTGCCACCTCTTATCATTGCTCTTCATCACTATAAGCAGAGCAGGAGATTTCTGCATAGGAAAGGAGTAGTGGTTGGGCGCTTTCGTGATATCCACGTCTTGTGCCTTCACAATGTACTTCTTAAAGAAGTACCCAAATAGGATTTCGTTCCCCTATAATTCCTCTTCTTTTTTGAAGCCTCGAAAGGTCCTCTATCACTGCACAAATACTATTGAAAAAGGACAAGCAATGATCATCAATTTTCAGTATGTCGTTTTTTAATGCCTGTCATTTTTATCACTAAAAAATATATATTGACCATCATTTATTAAAAGATAAACTTATCCCGTCGTTTATTTATGTAGTTTATTCCTCATATTGGTGTAGTGCATCTGTTACTTGAGATTTGTCCCGGGCATAGATTGCATGTCGTTAGAACGCCAACATTGTGACGACGAAGGGGAAGACGTAGTCTCGATTGGAGTTGGCCAACCAAAACCACTAGCCCACTGGTAGACTCCCTCTTAATGCAGTTTGATACCTCGAACTTACTCAACTTCATCTGGTTCACGATTGAAGCGATTCTGACCGACGCCTTAGCCAACTCCAAAAAGAAAAACTTCACAGGAATTTTTCAAGGGGAACCTGACCTGAGATTAGAAGAAGAGGTAGCAGGGTTTTGAAGAAGCAACCATTTCGATATGAGAGAAGAAGATCACGGCGACGAACGGTGGAGCAAAGGGCAGAGCACAAGAGAGGCAGTGAAAACACTCGAGAGAGAAAAAAATTACGAAGGCAAAGTGAAAATAAATTTTCACCCACCCTCCGCTTATATATGAAATGTAGGTGAGAGATGGAACATCGCATTAAATGTGACACGATGCTTAGATAATTTAAACCGTCAACTTATGAGCAAATGTCACATGGAAAGTTCACTAACAAACGAACAAAGCAAATTATAAAATATAAAGAAATAAACCGCCAAGTAGGTGGAATATCCTACAAGAATCTTAGATACCCACCAAAAAGGAGGAATATCCTGATCTTTCAAGTCAACCCATTGTGATATCTTGCTATTTTTCAGAAACCGCCAAGAAGGTGGGATGTCTTGGTTTTCCAATCAAAACCTGCCAAGTAGGTGGGATATCATGCTTTTTTTTAAGAACCTGCCAAATAGGCATGATATTCTGGCATTCTGATCAAATCTGCGAAGTAGATGGGATATTATGCAACCTTCCAGAACCCGCAAAGTAGGTGGGATATCCTTCAAAACTCTCAAGAACCCGCTAAGTGGGCGGGATATCCTGTCCGTCTTTAGAAACTTGCCAAGTAGGTGGTATATCCCACCCTTCTTTGGGAACCTACCAAATAGGCAGGATATACTGTCCTTCTTGGGGATCAAACACACCAAGTAGGTGAGATATCTTATTAGCCCCTTGGTACCCACCAAGTGGGCAAGATATCTCGCCCCCTTCACGAACCCGCCGGAGGGTTTCTTACTACCCCAGCCCAGTAACCTGAGTTTCCTTGCTTATTTCACCATATCGCTTCATTCAAAAGATTAGTTGTGGTATGTCAAACCCCTATGTGCTTCAGCAGCCTACAAGGGGCAATTGTGGGTACCAAAAAATTCTACCCCTCACTTAGTAACCAACCTATGAGCAAAGTATACAAGTAGGCTTGAAAACTTAGAGGCCATAACCTCTATACTCATATCACTGAGAGAGCAAAGTATAACTAAGAAATATTACTAGCCAACCAAATCAAATGAATGACATATAACCTAAAAGATTAATATTAGAAAGACAACAGAAGAAGTTAAACCCTACCCCTTCAACAGAACCCATCCACCCCTTCAAATTAGGGGGCATACCTCTACCCCTTCATAGAAGGGAGGAAACATCTACCCCCCTTAAAACAAGGGGGCACACAAGAACCCATTCTTTTTAAAACAAAGAAACCATCCAAGCAACCAACACACCCTTTTCGACAAACTGAACGCCAATTGTCTCTCCAAATGAGAGGCTACCCTTCGTCCATCTCTCGCAGGAAGATTAAGCTCATATCAATGAGTGGATCACCTCAAACCAACCCAAGTATAGGAGACAACTATCTTTATGTAATTGACAGAGAACACACCACCTTATGTGGGGTAACAGGTGCCATAACTATATTGGAAGGTCTCTACCGCCCCTTGTGGTAAAATAGGCCACTCAACAAAAGGATAAACACTCAGTTCCCTCAGATATTTACTATAAAAGGGAGAGGGGTGGCACAAAATAAAGGGCTGATAAATCTTGTAACCTTGTACAAGCACTTATCACAGATAATTATTGATAAAAGAGAATATTTTCTACTATTGTGGTCTCTCTAATCTTCTCTCTCTCTACCTCTTTTTTTGACAACCACTTAAACATCTCAGTGAAGAACTTGAGGGCATCCACTACTTAGCAAAAGCAAAGATACACTTATTTAATACTGTCTCCAGGCACCAACAACATGCCTTCGTCTCCCTAGGGGAAAAAAAAATTTAAAAAACCCCTTCCTCGAGCACTTCCACTACAATGATCTTGTGGATAGGGGTTTGCTCCAAAAAATCATACCCACACCATATGTGTATGGCCAATATATAAACTATCCCATAGCTATGAGGGGTCCTATAATTATGGGCTCCTTTTTCATGTAGCAGATTATGAGAGAAGTCCAAATATACCCCCTTGACTATATCTTAGAGGGTACATCTGTATATCAAAAGGGTGAATTTAATACTCATTTGTGTGTGACCAAAATATAAACAATCTCATGTCTAGGAAGGGTCCCACTATTTTAGGATTCTTATTCATATAGTAGATTACGAGAGGAGTCCAAGTATAGCCCCCGACTATAACATTAGGGGTACATTTATATATTAATATGGTGACTTTAACATCTACAAGTGTGCGGACAAAATATAAAGAGTCTCATTGCTAAGAGGAGTCCTATTATTATGGGATCCTTATTCAAATAGCAGATTATGAGAGGATTCCAAGAGTACTCCCTCCGACTACATCAGGAGGGTACACATATATCTATGAAAGGGGTGACTTTAACACCCATAAATATATGGCCAAAATATAAAGAGTCCCATACCTAAGAAGGATCCTACTATTGTGGAATTCTTATTTATAAAGCAAATTATAAGAGGATTCCGAATGTATTCCCTTATCCCGACTACATCATAGGGGGTATATTTTATATTAAAGGGGTGACTTTAATACCCGTATGTGTTTCGTCAAAATATAAAGTGTCCCATAGGCTGGAGGTGTCCTATAGTAATGGGATCCTTATTCATATAACAGATTACAAGAGAAGTCCAGGTGTACCCCCTCCCCCCCCGACTATATTAATGGGGGTAAGTTTATATGTCAAAAATATGACTTTGACACCGACATATATGTGACAAAAATATAAAAAGTCCCATAGCCATGAGGGGTTCCAATATTGTGAGATCCTTTTTCATGATACAAATTATTAGAGGAGTCCAAGTGAACCCACCCTCCAGACTATATTATAGGAGGTTGCATCAATATGTTAAAGATGTGACCTTCACATCCACATGTGTGTGGCCAAAATATTAAAAGTTCGATAGCTATGAGGGATCCCAAAATTATAGAATTCTTATTCATGAAGAAGGTTATAAGAGGAGTTCAAATGTAACCCCTCAATAACATCATGGGGGTATATCTATGTGTCAAAGAGGTGACTTTAACACCCACATGTGTATAGCTAAAATATAAAGTCTCATAGTTATTAGGGGTTTCACTATTATGAGATCTTTATTCATATAGAAGATTATGAGAGTAGTCTAACTATACCCCCTCCTGACTATATCATGAGGGGGAATATCTTTGTGTTAAAGGGATAACTTTAACACCTGTATATATATGGCCAAAATATAAAAAGTCCTTTAGATATGAGGGGTCCCACTATTATGGAATCCATATTAATATAGAAGATTATAAGAGGAGTTCAAGTATACCCCCCTGAATATATCATTGGGGGTACAAATCTGTGTCAAATGAGTGACTTTAATATCCGTATGTGTGTGATAAAAATATAAAGAGTCCTATAACTAGGAAGGGTTCCATTATTATAGGACCTTTATTCAAGTAGAAGATTATGAGAGGAGTCCAAGAGTATACCCCCTAGCCTAATACAATATGGGGGTATATCTACTTATCAAAGGGGTGACTTTAACACTCGTATGTTATGGCCAAAATTTAAGGACCCTTATAGCTAGAAGAGATCCCTCTAATGTGGGACCCTTATTTATATAGTAGATTATGAGAGTAGTTTAAATACACCCGTCGACTTTATCGTAACGGGGTACATCTATATGTTAAATGGGTGACTTTAACATTCGCATATGTGTGACCCAAAATATAGATTCCCATAGCTAGGAGAATTATTATGGGCTCCTTACTCATATAACAGATTATGAGAGCAGTACAGGTATCCCCATCCAAACAACATCATGGCGGGGTATATCTATATATATAATAAGTGACTTTAACACTAGTATGTGTGTGGCCAAAATATAAAGAGTCCTATAGCAAGGAAGAGCCCCATTATTTTATGATCCTTTATTATATAGTTGATTATGAGAGAAATAGGTATACCCCCCTAACTACATCATGGCGGATATATTTATGTGTTAGATATATGGCTTCAATTCTCATATGTGTGTGGCCAAAATATAAAGTGTAGTATAGCTAGGGGTGTCCCCCTATTGTTGGATCCTTATTCATGAAGAAGATCAGGCAAGGAGTCCAAGTGTGCCCTCCTCCCCCCCCGACTATACCAAAGGTGTTATATCTATGTGTCAAAGTGGCGACTTTAATACTCGTATGTATGTGGTAAAAATATAAAGAGTCCCATAGCGAGAAGGAGTTGCCCTATTGTAGGATCCTTTTACAAGTAGCAGATTATAAAAGAAGGCCTAGTATAGCCCCCTTCCCCTGACTACATCATTGGGGGGTATACTTTATGTCAAAGGGTAACTTTAACACTCACATGGATATGGCCAAATTATATAGAGTACCATAGCTAGGAGGGGTCTCACTATTATGGGATCCTTATTAATAAAGAAGATTATGAGAGTAGTCTAAGTGTACCCCCCGACTATATTATAGGGGTACATCTATGTGTTAAAGGGGTAAATTTAATTCTCGATTGTATTTGACCTTAATATAAAGAGTCCCATAGCTAGCAGGGGTCCTACTATTATGTTATTTATATCATATAGTAGAATATAAGAGCAGTCAAAGTATATCCATTGCCCTCCAACTATATTATGAGGGTATATTTATTTGTCAAAGGGGTGACTTGATTTAATATAAGAATATATATGGTCAAAATATAAAGAGTCTAAAGCTAGAAGGAGTCTCACTATTATGGGATCCCTCTTCATGTAGCAGATTATAAGAGGAGTCTAAGTGTCCCTCTTCCCCTCCCCGACTATATCATTGGGAGGTATATCTATGTGTCAAAGGAGTGACTTTAACACTTACATGTGGTAAAAATATAAAGCATCCCATAACTAGAAGTGGTTTCATTATTACGAGATTTTTTTTTCTTTAAACAGATTATGAGAGGAGTTTAAATGTAATAAGAGGGTTCCACTATTGTAGGATCCTTTTTTATATAGCAGATTATAAGAGGAGTTTAAACGTAACCCCCTCGCCCCGACTATATCATGGGGGTACATCTATATGTCAAATGAGTTACTTTAACACTCGTATGTGTGTGATCAAAATATAATGACTCCCATAGCTTGGAGGGGTCATACTTTATGAGATGCTTATTTATGAAGCATATTAGAAGAGCAGTTTAAATGTAAGCCCTCCCAACTATATTATAGGAGGTACATTTATGCGTCAAAGGGGTAACTTTAGTACCCATATATCTGTGGCCAAAGTATAAAGAATTCAATAGCAATGAGGTGTCCCAAAATTGTGGGTAGGCAAGAACCCTTTCTTTTTAAAACAAAGGGGCACTCAAAAACCCTTTCTTTTTAAAATAAAGAAACCGTCCAAGCAACCAACACACCCTTATCGATATGTTGAATGCCAATTGTCTCTCCAAACGAGAGGTTACCCTTCGTCCACCTCTCGCAGGCAGATTAACCTCATATCAATGAGTGGATCACCTCAAACTAACCTAAGTACATGAGATAACTATCTTTATATAATTGATAAAGAACACACCGTCCTATATGGGGTAGCAGGTGCGATAACTAAATTGGAAGGTCTCCACCACCACTTGTAGTAAAATAGGCCACTCAACAAAAGAATAGACACTCAGTTCCCTCAGTTATTTACTATAAAAGGGAGAGGGGTGGCATAAAATAAAGGGCTGATAAATCTTGTAGCCTTGTACAAGCATTTATCACAGATATTTACTGATAAAAGAGAACACTTTCTACAATTGTTCGCTCTCTGATCTTCCCTCTCTCTACTTCTTTCTTTGACATCCACTTAAACATCTCAGTGAAGGACTTGAGAGCATCCACTACTTAGTAAAAAGCAATGATACACATATTCAATACTGTCTCCCAGCACCAACAATATACCTCCGTCACCCTAAAGGGAAAAAAATTAAAAACCCCTTCCTCGAGCACTTCTACTACAACGATCTTGCGGGTAGGGGTTTGCTCTAAAAAATCATACCCACACTGTATATGTATGGCCAACATATAAAGAGTCCCATAGCTATAAGGGGTCCCATAATTATGGGCTCTTTTTTTATGTAGCAGATTATGAGAGAAGTCCAAATATACCCCATTGACTATATCTTAGGGGGTATATCTATGTATCAAAAGGGTAAATTTAACACTCGTTTGTGTGTGACCTATATATAAACATTTTCATAGCTAGGAGGGGATTCATTATTTTAGGATTCTTATTCATATAGCAGATTATGAGAAAAGTCCAAGTATAGCCCCCAACTATAACATTGGAGTCATATTTATATGTCAAAGAGGTGGCTTACCATCTCCAAGTGTGCGGCCAAAATATAAAGAGTCTCATAGCTAAGAGGCATCCCACTATTATGGGATCCTTATTTATGTAGCAGATTATGAGAGGAGTCCAAGTATACTCCCTCCGACGATATCAGGAGGGCACATATATGTGTGAAAGGGGTGACTTTAACACCCACATGTGTGTAGTCAAAATATAAAGGGTCTCATAGCTAGGAGGGATCCTACTATTGTGGGATTCTTATTTATAAAGCAAATTATAAGAGGATTCCGAATGTTCTCCCTATCTCTAACTACATCATAGGGAGTACATTTTGTATTAAAGGGGTGACTTTAATACCCGCATATGTTTGGTCAAAATATAAAGTATCCCATAGGCAGGAGGTGTCCCACTATTACGGGATCCTTATTCATAAAGTAGATTATGAGAGAATTCCAACTGTACCCCCTCTCTCCCTGACTACATTAATGGGGGTAATTTTATATATCAAAAATATAACTTTGACACCCACATGTATGTGGCAAAAATATAAAGAGTCTCATAGCTAGAAGGGGTTCCGATATTATAAGATCTTTATTTGTATTACAGATTATGAGAGGAGTCGAAATGTACCCACCCTCCTGACTATATTATAGGAGGTTGCATCTATATGTCAAAGTTGTGACTTTAACATCCGTATGTGTACGCCAAAATATTAAAAGTTCCATAGCTAGGAGGGGTCCCAATATTGTAGAATTCATATTCATATAGAAGATTATGAAAGGAGTACAAATGTAACTCCCCGATAACATCATGGGGGTACATCTATGTATCAAAGAGATACTTTAACACCCACATGTGTGTAACTAAAATATAAAGTCTCATAGTTATTAAGGATTTCACTATTGTGAGATCCTTATTCATGTAGAATATTATAAGTGTAGCCCAACTGTACCCCCTCCTGACTATATCATGGGGGGGGTACATCTTTGTGTTAAAGGGGTGACTTTAACACCCGTATATGTATGACAAAAATATAAAGAGTCTCTTAACTAGGAAGGTCCCACTATTATGGAATCCTTATTAATATAGAAGATTTTGAGAGGATTTCAAGTGTATCCCCTTGAATATATCATGGGGAGTACAAATCTGTATCAAATGAGTGACTTTAATATCCGTATATGTGTGATAAACATATAAAGAGTTCCATAGCTAGGAAGGGTCCTATTACCGTTATTCAAGTAGAAGATTATGAGAGAAGTCTAAGAGTATACCCTTTAGCTGAATACAATATGGGGGTACATCTATTTATCAAAGGGGTGACTTTAACACCTGTATATTTATGGCCAAAATTTAAGGAGCCTCATAGCTAGGAGGGATTCCTCTTTTGTGGGACCTTTATTTATATAGTACATTATGAGAGGAGTCTAAGTACACCCGTCGACTTTATCATGATGGGGTGGATCTATATGTCAAATGGGTGACTTTAACACCCGCATATGTGTGACCCAAATATATAGATTCCCAAAGCTAGGAGGAGTCCCACTATTATGGGCTCCTTATTCATATAGCGAATTATGAGAGCAGTACAGGTATCCCCCGGCCAAACAACATCATGGCGTAGTATATCTATATGTAAAATAAGTAACTTTAACACCAGTATGTGTATGATCAAAATATAAAGAGTCCCACAGCAAAGAGGAGTCCCACTATTATGGGATCATTCATTATATAGTTGATTATGAGAGAAGTAAGTGTACTCCCCCGACTATATCATGGGGGATACATTTATGTGTTAAATACTTGACTTTAATTCTCACATGTATTTGGACAAAATATAAAGAGTAGTATAGCTAGGGGTGTCCCCCTATTATTGGATCCTTATTCATGAAGCAGATTAGGATAGGAGTCCAAGTGTGCCCCCCTCCCCCATGACTACATCAAAGGAGTTATATATATGTGTCAAAGAGGTGACTTTAATACTCGAATGTCTGTGGTAAAAATATAAAGAATTCCATAGCGAGAAGGAGTTCCACTATTCTAGGATCCTCTTACAAGTAGCAAATTATAAGAAAAAGCCTAGTGTACCCCCTTCCCCTGACTACATCATTGGGGGGTATATCTTTATATCAAAGGGTAACTTTAACACTCACATGGATGTTGGCTAAATTATACAGAGTACCATATCTAGGAGGGGTTTCACTATTATGTGATCCTTTTTAACAAAGAAGATTATAAGAGTAGTCCAAGTGCACCCCTTGACTATATCATATGGGTACATCTATGTGTTAAAGGGGTGAATTTAATTCTCGCTTGTATGTGACCTGAATATAAAGAGTATCATAGCTAGGAGTGGTCTTACTATTATGAGATCTATAACATATAACAGATTATAAGAGCAGTCAAAGTATATCCACTGCCCTCCAACTACATTATAGGCGTACATTTATTTATCGAAGAGGTAATTTAATTTAATAGCAGAATATATATGGTTAAAATATAAAGTCATAAAGTTAGAAAGGGTCTCACTATTATAGCATCCCTCTTCATATAGTCGATTATGAGAGGAATCTAAGTATACCCCCTTTCCCACCCTGACTATATCATTGGGGGTACATCTATGTGTCAAAGGGGTGACTTTAATACTTGCATGTGGCAAAATTATAAAGAGTCTCATAACTAGTAGGGGTTTCATTATTACGAGATTTTTTTTCTTTAAGCAGATTATAAGAGAGTCCAAGTGTACCCCCTGATTATATCATAGGGGTACATCTATTTGTAAAAAGGGTGACTTTCATTCCTGCATATTTTTTAAAAAAATATAAAGAGTCTCATAACTAAGTGGGTCCCACTATTGTAGGATGGGTACATCTATGTGTCAAATGGGTTACTTTAATACTCGTATGTGTGTGATCAAAATATAATGACTCCTATAGCTCGGAGGGGTCCCACTTTATGAAACCCTTATTTATGAAGCATATTAGAAGAACAGTTCAAGTATACCCCTCCTGACTATATTATAGGAGGTACATCTATGTGTCAAAGGGGTAACTCTAGTACCCGTATGTATGTGGCCAAAGTATAAAGAGTTCGATAGCTATAAGGGATCCCATAATTATGGGTAGGAAAGAACCCTTTCTTTTTAAAACAAGGGGGTACACAAGAACCTTTTCTTGTTAAAGCAAAGAAACCGTCCAAGTAACCAACACACCCTTATCGACATACTGAATGCCAACTGTCTCTCCAAACGAGAGGCTACCATTTATCCTTCTCTCGTAGGCAGATTAACATTATACTAATGAGCTGATCACCTCAAACCGATCCAAGTACAGGAAATAACTATCTTTATGCAATTGACAGAGAAGAGACCACCCTATATGGGGTAACAGGTTCCATAACTTGATTGGAAGGCTCCACCGCCCCTTGTGGTAAAGCAGGCCACTCAACAAAAGAATAGACACTCAATTGCCACATATATTTATATAAAAGGGAAAGGGGTGGCACAAAATAAAGGGCCGATAAATCTTGTAACCTTGTACAAGTACTTATCACAGACTTTTACTGATAAAAGAGAACACTTTCTACTACTGTGGGCTCTCTGATCTTTCCTTTCTCTTCCTCTTCCTTTGGCATCCACTTAAACATTTCAATGAAGGACTTGAGGACATCCACTACTTAGCAAAAAGTAAATATACACATATTCAATACTGTCTCCAGGCACCAACAATATGCCTCCGTCACCCTAGGGGGAAAAAAAATTTAAAAATCCCCTTCCTCGAGCACTTTCAATACAACGATCTTGCGGGTAGTGGTTTGCTCCAAAAAATCATACCCACACCGTATGTGTCTAGCTAACATATAAAGAGTCCCATTGCTATAAGGGATCTTATAATTATAGGTTCCTTTTTCATGTAGCAGATTATGAGAGAAGTCCAAATATTACCCCTTATTTATATCTTAGGGGGTACATCTATATATCAAAATGGTGAATTTAATACTCGCTTAAGTGTGACCAAAATATAATCAATCTCATAGTTATGAGGGGTTCCACTATTTTTGGATTCTTATTCATATAGCAGATTACGAGAGAAGTCTAAGTATAGCCCCTAACTATAATATTAGGGGTACATTTATATATCAAAGGGGTGACTTTAACATCTATATGTATGCGACAAAAATATAAAGAGTCTCATAGCTAAGAGGGGTTCCACTATTATGGGATCCTTATGCATGTACCAGATTATGAGAGGAGTCCAAGTATACTCTCTCCGACTACATCAGGAGGGTACATATATGTGTGAAAGGGGTGACTTTAATACCTATATGTGTGTGACCAAAATATAAAGAGTTTTATAGCTATGATGGATTCTACTGTTATGAGGGATTCTACTGTTATGGGATTCTTATTTATAAAGCAAATTAGAAGAGGATTCCAAATATTCTCCCTACCCCCGACTATATCATAGGGCGTACATTTTGTATTAAAGGGGAACTTTAATACCCATATGTGTTTGGTTAAAATATAAAATGTCACATAGGCAGAAGGTGTCCCATTATTATGGGATCCTTATTCATATAGCAGATTATGAGAGAAGTCCAAGTGTACACCCTCATCCCTAACTATATTAATGGGGGTAAGTTTATATGTCAAAAATATAACTTTGACACCAACATGTGTATGGCAAAAATATAAAGAGTCCCATAGCTAGGAGGGGTCCCAATATTGTGAGATCCTTACTCATGTTACAGATTATGAGAGGAATCCAAGTGTACCCACCCTCCTGACTATATTATAGGAGGTTGTATCTATGTGTCAAAGAGGTGACTTTAACATTCGCATGTGTCCGGCCAAAATATTAAAAGTTCCAAAGCTAGGAGAGGTCCTAATATTGTAGAATTCTTATTCATGAAGAAGGTTATTAGAGGAGTCCAAATATAACCCCCCGATAACATCATGGGGGTACATCTATGTGTCAAAGAGGTGACTTTAACACCCGCATATGTATAGCTAAAATATAAAGTCTCATAGTTATTAGGGGTTTCACTATTGTGAGTTCCTTATTTATATAGAAGATTATGAGATCTATACCCCCTCCTGACTATATCATGGGGGGTACATCTTTGTGTTAAAGATATGATTTTAACACCCGTATATGTGGCCAAAATTTAAAAAGTCCCTTAGCTAAGAGGGGTCCCACTATTGTGGAATCTTTATTAATATAGAACATTTTGAGAGGAGTTCAAGTGTACCTCCCTAAATATATCATAGGGGGTATAAATCTGTGTCAAATGAGTGACTTTAATATCCAAATGTGTGTGATAAAAATATAAAGAGTCTCATACCTAGGAAGGGTCCCATTATTATAGGACCCTTATTCAAGTAGAAGATTATGAGAGAAATCCTATAGTACACCCCCTAGTCGAATACAATATAGGGGTACATCTATTTATCAAAGGGGTAACATTAATACTCGTATATATATGGACAAAATTTAAGGAGCCTTATTGCTAGGAGGGATCCCTCTACAGTGGGACCCTTATTCATATAGAAGATTATGAGAGGTGTCTATGTAAACCCGCCGACTTTATCATGACGAGGTACATCTATATGTCAAATGGGTGACTTTAATACCCGTATATATGTGACCCAAATATATAGATTCTCATAGCTAGGAGGAGTCCCACTATTATTGGCTCTTTATTCAAATGAGTTATATCTATGTGTCAAAGGTATGACTTTAATACCCGTATGTCTGTCGTAAAAATATAAAGAGTCCCATAGCGAGAAGGAGTTCCACTATTATAGGATCTTTTTACAAATAGAAGATTATAAGATAAGGCTTGGAGTACCCCCGTTCTACTGCCTACATCATTCGGGGTATATCTTTATATTAAAGGGTTACTTTAACACTTACATGGATATGGCCAAATTATACAGAGTACCATAGCTAGGAGGGGTCTCACTATTATGGGATCCTTATTAATAAAGAAGATTATAAGAGTAGTCCAAGTGTACCCCCCGACTATATCATAGGGGTACATCTATGTGTCAAAAAGGTGATTTAATTCTCGCTTGTCTTGACTTGAATATAAAAAGTTCCATAGATAGGAGGGGTCCTACTATTGTGGGATCTATATCATATAGCAGATTATAAGAGCAGTCAAAGTATATCCACTACCCTCCAACTACATTATGGGGATACATTTATTTATCAAAGGGGTGACTTAATTTAATACTACGATATATATGGTCAAAATATAAAGAGTCCCAAAGCTAGAAGGAGTCTCACTATTGTTGGATCCTTCTTCATGTAGCAGATTATGAGAGGATTCTAAGTGCATCCCTTCCCCTCCATGACTATATCATTGGGGGTACATCTATGTGTCAAAGGGGTAACTTTAATACTTGCATGTGGCAAAAATATAAAGAGTCCCATAACTAGAAGGGGTTTTATTATTACGAGATTTTTTTCTTTAAGTAGATTATGAGAGAGTCCAAGCATACCCCCTAACTATATCATAGGGGTACAGCTATTTATAAAAAGGGTGACTTTAACACCTGCATATTTTAAAAAAATAATATAAAGAGTTTTATAGCTAAGAGGGTCCCAGTATTATAGGATCTTTTTTTATATAGCTGATTATAAGATGAGTCTAAACGTAACCCCCCCCCCCCCCCACCCCGACTATATCAAGAGGGGTACATCTATATGTCAAATGGGTGACTTTAATACTCGTATGTGTGTGATCAAAATATAATGACTCCAATAGCTCGGAGGGTTACCACTTTATGAGACCCTTATTTATGAAGCATATTAGAAGAGCAGTTCAAGTGTACGCCCTCCCGACTAGATTATAGGAGGTACATCTATGTGTCAAAGGGGTAACTTTAGTACCCGTATGTCTGTAGCCAAAGTATAAAGAGTTTGATAGCTATGAAGGGTCCCATAATTGTGGGTAGGCAAGAACCCTTTCTTTTTAAAATAAAGGGGCACGCAAGAACCCTTTCTTTTTAAAACAAAGAAACCGTCTAAGCAACCAACACACCCTTATCGACATACTGAATGCCAATTGTCTCTCCAAACGAGAGGCTATCCTTTGTCCATCTCTCACAGGCAGATTAAGCTCATATCAATGAGTGGATCACCTC
This sequence comes from Chamaelirium japonicum, assembly GCA_947650365.1. NCBI lineage: Eukaryota > Viridiplantae > Streptophyta > Magnoliopsida > Liliales > Melanthiaceae > Chamaelirium > Chamaelirium japonicum. The sequence goes on along the minus strand of OX393557.1, from coordinate 26,953,310 downwards.
AAATCGACCCATGTACAGGGGACAACTATCTTTATGCAAGTGACTGAGAACACACCACCTTATGTGGGGTAACAGGTACCACAACTAGATTGGAAGGTCTCCACCGCCCTTGTGGTAAAGCAGGCCACTCATAAAATGAATAGACACTCAGCTTCCTCAGATATTTACTATAAAAGGGATTGGAATGGTACAAAATAATGGGATAATAAATCTTGTAACCTTGTATAAGCACTTATCACAGATATTTACTGATAAAAGAGAACACTTTCTACTATTGTATACTCTCTGATCTTCCCTCTCTCTACCTCTTCCTTTGATATCCACTTAAACATCTCAGTGAAGGACTTGAGGGCATCCACTACTTAGCAAAAAGCAGATTACCAGCAACATATACTCGCTTGTGTATGACCAAAATATAAATAATATTATAGCTAGCAGGGGTCCCACTATTTTAGGATTCTTATTCATATAGCAGATTACGAGATGAGTCCAAGTATAGCCCCCGACTATAACATTGGGGGTACATTTATGTGTCAAAAGAGTGACTTTAACATTTAAAAGTGTACGACCAAAATATAAAGAGTCTCATAGGTAAGAGGGGTCCCACTATTATAGGATCCTTATTCATGTAACTGATTGTGAGAGGAGTCCAAGTGTACTCCCTTCGACTACATCAGGAGGGTACATATATGTGTGAAAGGGGTGACTTTAACACCTATATATATGTGGCCAAAATATAAAGAGTCCCATAGCTAGGAGGGATCCTACTATTATGGGATTCTTATTTATAAAGCAAATTATAAGAGGATTCCGAATGTACCACCGACTACATATAGGGGGTATATTTTGTATTAAAGGGGTAACTTTAATACCCACATGTGTTTGGTCAAAATAGAAAGTATCCCATAGGCAGGAGGTGTCCCACTATTATGAGATCCTTATTTATGTAGCAGATTACGAATGAAGTCCAAGTGTACCCCCTTCCCCTCCCCGACTACATTAATGTGGGTAATATTATATGTCAAAAATATAACTTTGACACCCATATGTATGTGGCAAAAATATAAAGAGTCACATAGCCAGGAGGGGTCCCAATATTATCATATCCTTATTAATATGACAAATTATGAGAGGAGTCCAAGTGTACCCACCCTCCTGACTATATTATAGGAGGTTGTATCTATGTGTCAAAAAAATAACTTTAACATCCGTATGTGTGCAGCCAAAATATTAAAAGTTCTATAGCTAGGAGGGGTTCCAATATTATATGTAGCTAAAATATAAAGTTTATAGCTACACCCGTATGTGTGTAGTTAAAATATAAAGTTCTATAGCTACACCCACATGTGTGTAGCTAAAATATAAAGTCTCATAGTTATTAGGGGTTTCACTATTGTGAGATCCTTATTCATGTAGAAGATTATAGGAGTAGTCCAACTAGACCCCCATCCTAACTATATCATGGGGGGGTACATCTTTGTGTTAAAGGGGTGATTTCAATACCCTTATATGTATAGCAAAAATATAGAGTCCCTTAGCTAGGAGGGGTTCCACTATTATGGAATCCTTATTACTATAGAAGATTTTGAGAGGAGTTCAAGTGTACCCCCCTGAATATATCATGGGGGTTACAAATCTGTATCAAATGAGTGACTTTAATATTCGTATATGTATAATAAATATATAAAAAGTCCCATAGATAGGATGGGTCCTATTATTATTGGACCCTTATTCAAGTAGAAGATTATAAGAGGAGTCCAAGAGTACACCCCCTAGCCGAATATAATATGGGGGTATATTTATTTATCAAAGGGGTGACTTTAACACCTGTATATGTATGGCCAAAATTTAAGGAACCTCATAGCTAGGAGAGTCTCTCTTTTGTAGGACCCTTATTCATATAGTAGATTATAAGAGGAGTCTAAGTACACCCATTGAATTTATCATAACGGGGTACATCTATATGTCAAATGGGTGATTTTAATACTCGCATATATGTGACCCAAATATATAGATTCCCATAGCTAGGAGGAGTCCCACTATTATGGGATCCTTATTCATATAGCAAATTATGAGAGCCGTACAGGTATCCTCTGCCCAAATAACATCATAGCGGGGTATATTTATATGTAAAACAAGTGACTTTAACACCAGTATATAAGTGGCCAAAATATAAAGAGTCCCATAGCAAGGAGGAGTCCCACTATTGTGAATTCCTTCATTATATAGTTGATTATGAGAGAAGTAAGTACCCCCTCCCGACTACATCATGGGGGATATATTTATGTGTTAAATACGTGACTTTAATTCTCGTATGTGTGTGGCCAAAATATAAATAGTAGGATAGCTAAGAGTATCCCCTAATTATTGGATAGTTTTTCATAAAGCAGATTAGGGTAGGAGTCCAAGCTAGTGTGCCCCCTCCCCCCCCGCCGACTATATCAAAGGAGTTATATCTATGTGTCAAAAGGGTGACTTTAATACCCACATGTCTGTAGTAAAAATATAAAGAGTTCCATAGCGAGAAGGAGTTCTACAATTCTAGGATCCTTTTACAAGTAGCAGATTATAAGAGAAGGCCTAGTGTGCCCCCTTCCCCTAACTACATCATTGGGGGTTATATCTTTATATCAAAGGGTACCTTTAACACTCACATGGATATCGCCAAACTATACAGATTACCATGGCTAGGAAGGGTCTCATTATTATGAGATCTTTATTAATAAAGAAGATTATGAGAGTAGTCCAAGTGTACCCCCCCCGCCCCCGACTATATCATAAGGGTACATCTATGTGTCAAAGGGGTTAATTTAATTCTCACTTATATGTGACTTGAATATAAAGAGTCCCATAGTTAGGAGGGGTCCTACTATTATGGGATCTATATCATATAGTAGATTATAAGAGCAGTTAAAGTATATACACTGCCCTCCAACTACATTATGGGGGTACATTTATTTGTCAAATGGATGACTTAATTTAATACCAGAATATATATGGTTAAAATATAAAGAGTCCCAAAGCTAGAAGGAGACTTACTATTGTGGGATCCTTCTACATGTAGCAGATTATGAGAGAGTCTAAGTATACCCTCTTTCCCTCCCCGATTATATCATTGTGGGGTATATCTATATGTCAAAGGGGTGACTTTAATATTTCTATATGGCAAAAATCTAAAGAGTCCCATAACTAGAAGGGGTTTCATTATGATGAGATTTATTTTCTTTAAGAAGATTATTAGAAAGTCCAAGTATACCCCCCAACTATATCATCGGGGTACATCTATTTATAAAAAGGGTAACTTTAACACCTGCATATTTTTTTAAAAAAATATAAAAAGTCTTATAGCTAAGAGGGTCCCACTATTATAGGATCATTTTTTATATTGCAGATTATAAGTGGAGTCTAAACGTAACCCCTCTGCCCCGACTATATCATGAGGGGTATATCTATGTGTCAAATGGGTTTCTTTAACAATCATATGTGTGTGATAAAAATATAATGACTCCCACAGCTCGGAGGGGTCCAACTTTATGAGACCCTTATTTATGAAGCATATTCGAAGAGCAATTCAATTATACCCCCTCCCGACTATATTACAAGAGGTATATCTATGTGTCAAAGGGATAACTTTAGTACCCGTATGTATGTGGATAAAATATAAAAAGTTCGATAGCAATGAGGGGTCCCATAATTAAGGGTAGACAAGAACCCTTTCCTTTTAAAACAAGGGGACACGCAAGAAACCTTTCTTTTTAAAACAAAGAAATAGTCCAAGATGTTGGAATTGATGTGTTCTTAGCTTGTAAAAACCTTTTATTCAGAGAAATAATAGAGAGGCTATATTTGAATAAGAATTGCATTAGTGGTACGTGATCATATCATGGGTTCTAGGATAGAACATCAAGTCATGGTTTATGTAGATCTGCTGAGAGGAAGGCTCAGTGAATTGGAAATATATAACCTAAATTGTTCACAACTATGATAGGGTTGGTTCCCCTATCGTGAGAAGCTATTGGAATGACAGAGCATGGAACCTTCACCATGTCATTGCTAGGTACAGTTACTGTGACTGAACGGATCCAACATGGTGCACAGATTAGTGAGCAGACACTGGTGCATTAAGTCATGTTTCTACTTAGAGTAGTTGGTCCTAAACCCTGAGAAATCATGATCGGTGGGCTAACCAGTTGTGTGGTGCTTTGATGCACCAATGTATAAGGGATCTATTTATATGCGACCCAATACCACGGTGTGTTGGGTGACCCGATTAACATCGCATCGACATGCCACTCCTACATGCCATCCACAACCCTAATCAGTAGTGCGTTCCATGGTCGAACTCACATCGCATAAAAACCAAGCCTGGTGTTTGTCAGTCGAGCTGACGACCGAATCCTCTAGTTTGGCCAAAGCAAAGGGAAGTGCGTTGAGGTTAACTCACCTGGATGGAACCATATCAAATAATTACTCGAGTCTGACAGTTTTCTCCATCGCTCGAGACGTATCATGGCACTACGTGGAGGGATATGACGCTACTGTAACTGAACGGAGATCAGGGGTATACGAGAGAACATAATAAGTCTAGGAGGATTGGAGGTCAACTTGCATCGCACTCTGTTTAGCTTCACAAGTTAACCGGGGCTCAGAGGACAGACAGAGACACCTGTCGGGTGTGTTGGTTGAGGCCTAGTTGTTAGCCACGAATCCTAGTCCCTGCAGGTTCTACTTTGTCCACATCCAAAATTGTGTTTACCATCTCTTCCCTTACTTGCACTACCTTAGTTGGAAAGACGATCATCCCACGGGTGCTTCGCACTAAAGCGTGAGAGAGAAAGAGAAACAAAGTATGCTTCTAGGGGGCAACCCCAGAGTGGTTAGAGGCATACGTAAAATATCTAACACCCCTCATTGGTGCAGACAATCCAGCGTGTATCGCACGGGAGCACGGTAGAGTTGCTTCGGTAAATTTTACTAAGGGCACCCCTAAGTATGGATAAATTACTGAGGGTACCTCTAGACGAGAGAACAATATTTCTATGTCAAAAGGACATTAGAAATCCTAAGGGTCCTACAGATTTGAACGGTTTCGTAATCGGAGCCCGATACACGAGTGTACGACTATTAGAAGCATGGGGAGTATTTTGGTCTTGTCCGAAATAGCCCCGCATGCCCTAAATGGCCGGCCACTCATGTTAGGTGCGCCCATTTTGCAGCCATGACCTGGTATGGGGAGGATCTGAGAAGATCCTCCCCCATATATGGGTTGTTGCATAGTTGGAACCACCCCTCCTAAAATCTAGGGGGCTGTTTTTCAGGTGGTTGGATAGGATAGGGACGGCTATATCAATAGGATTTTTAATATCTATGGCCGGCCACTTAAAAAAGGAATAAAAGGGAATTTTGTGCAAGGCAAGAAAAGGGTGTTTTGCTGTAATTTATTGCTCGAAACAAACCCCTCTTGTGCCGAAAATCTGCACACTATTCCTCTCTCTTTCTCGTCTTCCTCAAGGCTTTTGCAAGCATCGGAAAAGGCTCGTTGGCGAGAGGAATTCAGATATCTCTCAATGAGGACGCAGCTGGGAGGCGAGACTCGGTGAACCCAACAGTGGATCTACATTCGTACATCGGTATCCGTCTCTACCAACAAAGAAGAAAATCCTCTACAGTGAATAAATCTGCACGAAGGTATAATCGCTCTATCGCTCGTTCTAAACTTTAATGCATAGGTCATTTGATGTATGTTGCATCATCTCATTAGAATGACGATTAGGGGTTCATATTATTACATCATGTGCAGATGATCGAATTATATAATTAGAATTTTTATAACACACACCTGACAACGTGGTCCTTCGACCGCTGCTCGACTTCCGCTACGCAGACTTTTATCTAGGGAATTAATTTTTCCCAACACAAGCAACCAACATACCCTTATCGATATACTGAATGCCAACTGTCTCTCCAAACGAGAGGCTACCCATCATACATCTCTCGCAAGTAGATTAACCTTATATCAATGAGTGGATCACCTAAAACCGACCCAAGTACAAGAAACAACTATCGTATGCAATTGATAGAGAACACACCACCCTATGTGGGGTAACAAGTGCCACAACTAGATTGGAAGGTCTCCACAGCCCCTTGTGGTAAAGCAGGCCACTCAACAAAAGAATAGACACTCAGCCCCCTCAGATATTTACAAAAGGAAGAAGGGTGGCACAAAATAAAGGGTTGATAAATCTTGTAACCTTGTACAAGAAATTATCAAAGACAATTATTGATAAAAGAGAAACACTTTCTACTTTTGTGGGCTCTCTGATCTTCCTTCTCTCTACCTCTTCCTTTGACATCCACTTAAATATCTCAGTGAAGGACTTGAGGGCATCCACTACTTAGCAAAAAGCAAAGATACACGTATTCAATATTGTCTCCAGGCACCAACAACATGCCTCCGTCACTCTAGGGGGAAAAAAATTAAAAAACCCCTTCATCGAGACTTCCACTACAACGATCTTGTAGGTAGGGGTTTGTTATAAAATATCATACTGACATCGTATGTGTCTGGCCAACATATAAAGAGTCCCATAGTTATGAGTGGTCCCATAATTATGGGCTTCTTTTCTATGTAGTAGATTATGAGAGAAGTCCAAATATACCCCCTTGACTACACCTTAGGGGGTACATCTATGTATCAAAATGGTGAATTTAATACTCGTTTGTGTGTAACCAAAATATAAACGATCTCATAGCTAAGAGGGTCCTACTATTTTAGGACTCTTATTCATATAGCAGATTACGAGAGGAGTCCAAGTCTAGCCCCCGACTATAATATCAGGGGTATATTTATGTGTCAAATGGGTGAGTTTAACATCTACAAGTATACGACCAAAATATAAAAAGCCTCATAACTAAAAGGGGTCCCACTATTATGGGATCCTTATTCATGTAGCAGATTATGAGAGGAGTCCAAGTGTACTCTCTCCGACTACATCAGGAGGGTATATATATATATATATATATATATATATATATATATATATATATATATATATATATATATATATATATATATATATATATATATATATATATATATATATATATATATATATATATAAGGGTGACTTTAACACGCATATGTGTATGGCCAAAATATAAAGAGTCCCATAGCTAGGATAGATCCTACTATTGCGGGATTCTTACTTATAAAACAAATTATAAGAGGATTCCGAATATACTCCATACCCCCGACTAAATCATAGGGGGTATATTTTATATTAAAGGGGTGACTTTAATAGCCTCATGTGTTTGGTCAAAATATAAAGTATCCCATAGGCAGGAGGTGTCCCACTATTATGGGATCCTTATTCATATAGCAGATTTTGAAGTCCAAGTGTACCCCCTCTCCCTCGACTAAATTAATAGGGGTAAGTTTATATATCGAAAATATAACTTTGACACCCATATATGTGTGGCAAAAATATAAAGAGTCCCATAGCCAGGAAGGGTCCCAATATTATGAGATTCTTGTTCATGTTATAGATTATGAGAGGAGTCCAAGTGTACCCACCCTCTTGACTATATTATAGGAGGTGGCATCTATGTGACAAAGAGGTGACTATAATATCCGAAGGACGAACCAAACCGACGGAAGTGCACATGGTGGTGTGAACTAGGGACAGTGCATAGAGACTTAGGGACGGATCAAAGAACTTGAAGGAAGAATAGAGCTGCTAGGCTGATCCGATTCAGGGAATGGACCCTGAGTCTGATGTAAAATCTGTATGTGGTTATTTCTTTCAATTAGTTAATTTGATAAACCCGATAATGTATTATTGATAATTAAATTTGAGATTAGGTATTCAGACGGGATGCCCTTTCCCCGCATGGTCCCCTATGACTATTAGGTTAGGACTCAACTAGATAGTCACTCGCAGTCGTCTTATAATTTGATGATGGTAGGATCTCATCATCAAGAGGTTATGCCACCACTAGTTGGCCAGCATCGAAACCAAGGGTGAGATGATGATCCATAGGTCATCACACATCAAGAGACTGGAACGGGCGTTATCGTAGTGGGAGCCCTGACCACGTTGACCTTAGGCTAGGCTCATAACATTAGGGTTAGAGGCTATGTGGGATATCGGGAATTCTGGGGCATGTAATGTGACTCCTGTGGTAGTGAAAGACCAACGCCAAAGTAACTCCATGGGACAGGGACTATGATGCTCTAGAATCACTAATATTCCATAAGAGTTTGGTACCCTAGTGGGAGCACGGTTAGACCAGGGTCTAGTGTATAGGTGGTCGCTACCTTAGATTGCACTATCACTTGCATTAAAATTACCCTCCAGATAAAAGAGATACATAAGAGGCTTTCGAGAAGTCATTGGCCCCCATAGCTAATCATAGGGAATCCAGGTAGGAAGGGCATGATCCATAATCCCTACGGGTGAGGGTTGTGTTCTCTTCTATAACGGTTACCAAGTGATCTCCTTAAGGATAAGGGGTTACGCGTTGAGGAGAGAAGGCTTTTCCAACCAAAGTGGGGGCCGTATGAACTCTTGGTTTATAATCTCCTAGGCTTGTGGAGAAGTATTTAAAGTGCACCATGGTATCTTGTAGCTTCGCACTTGGACTACGTAGCTCTAGCCAAAATAACCATGGTCCATCGTAGCCCATTAGAGTGCATATTTGGATTGGATCCTAGCGTTCCAATATAAGGGGGAGACGGTGTACACTACCTCAAGGTGGGTGCATCTGGATCCCAGAGCTCGCATACATGGTTAATTAATCTACAGAAACGTTCTTACCTTGAGGGTATGCATTGACGTGTAGATCTAATTAAATTATTTTAAAAATCCATAAAATGATTTTATAATGCATTCTCATACACTGTCGTTTGTTTATCAACAGATGACCAAGTTAGATCCCCTTTCAGCTATCCTCAGTGATAACAAACTGACTGGTCCCAACTATCAGGATTGGAAACACAATCTGATGTTGGTCCTGAGGATAGGTAAACACACAATGGCACTGACAATGTCTGAGCCATACCTATCGGGTCCAAACACCACAGAGGCACAACAAAAGGAATATACTGATTGGAAAGAGGAAAATAAGATGTGCAAATGCTATATGATAGCCTCTTTGCAAACAACTCTGCAGAAGCAAGTCGAGGAAATGCCCGACGCTTCTGACATGATGTTGTACCTCAAAGAAATATTTGAGGGTCACAGTCGAGTCACTAGATACCTCACTGTCCAGAAGTTAGTTAGTACTAAGTTGTCGAGTGGTACGCTAGTTTGGGAACACATGCTCAAAATATTTAAGTTCCAGAATAAGCTGGCTACCATAAATATTGTGCTAGAGAACGAGCTGATGACGGACATTTTTCTTGCATCTCTGTTTGGAGTCTTTAAAGGTTTTGTCATAAATTTCCATCTGAATAAGTTGGAAATGACAAATGTGGAGCTTCTGGGAGCTCTCCAGGCTGCTGAGGATGGTTTTAAATACAAAGGCGAAGCACTTACTGTGCAACGCAGATCCTCGTTGAAACGGAGCAAACCTCAGAAGAGTAAGTCAAAGAAAAAGCCTAAGTCAATTCCTGTGCAGAGCAATATGGGGACATCTGGATCCAAAAAGGCTACAAATTCAAGCACCAAGTGCTTTAGGTGTGGTGAAAGCGGATATTGAAAGAAGGACTGCAAGAAGCCTCAGCGTTCTAGAGCAGGTAAACCTCAACTCTTAGTAGTTGAAACACTTCTTTTAAGCGGTAGATCTTTTGCTTCCTAGATTGTGGACTCTGAGTCCTCTAACCATGTATGTAATTCATTACAGGGGTTTCAGAAGAGCAGAATATTGCTTGATAGAGAAGTGATTCTGAGTATGGAAACTGATACGGTTGCAGCTGCTGAAGCTATAGGAGGTGTTAATTTTAGATTTTCTGATCGAATAATAATGTTAAGAGATGTATTATTTGTACCGTCCTTGAGAGGCAATTTAATTTCTGTTTCCTCTTTAGTTAATAAAGGCTATTCAGTTCTATTTGATGCACATGGAGTGTCTATTAAAATGAATAGGAATTTTATAGTAAGAGGAATAGTTCAGAATGGTCTCTATATATTAAATCCAGAAATAGATAACATAACAGCAATAGCTTTCCAAATTAATAACTCATCTAAACGTAAATATCCTTCGGATAACCAAATATTGTTGTGGCATTTGCGATGATGTCATATAGCCTTAGATAGGATTCATAGATTAGTAAAGGCTGGGCTTCTGGAAACAGATCCCTCGGAGATCCTTCCCACCTATGAGACTTGTCTAAAGGGCAAGATGACCAAAAGAATCTTTAAAGGATAAGGGGTAAGAGCCACTGATGTGTTGGAGTTAATACACTCTGACGTCTGTGGACCCATGAGCGATAGGAGACTATGAGTATTTCATCACGTTTAGTGATGATTACTCTAGATACGGCCATGTTTACCTAATGCAACGGAAGTCAGAATCCTTTGACATATTCAAAGAATTCAGGGCTGAAGTTGAAAAGCAGACGGGTAAAAGTAGTAAAACCCTTCGATCAAATCGAGATGGTGAATACTTATTAGACGAATTCCTAACGTACCTATAGGAGCATGGGATCAGCTTCCAGTTAACTGTTCCTTGTATACCACAGTAGAATAGGGTCTCCGAGAGAAAGAATAGGACCTTACTAGACATGGTCCGAAGCATGATGAGTTATGCCAGTTTACCAACCATATTTTGGAGTACCTTAGAAACAGTAGCATACATCTTAAATCTTGTCCCATCCAAGTCAGTACCTCAAACTCCTAGGGAACTGTGGTAGCAGTAAAAGCTGTCACTACAGCATCTCAGAATATGGGGTTGTCCAGTACATGTGCGGAAGGACAAGAGGGATAAGATAGAGGCGAAAACAAAGGTGTGTTTGTTTATAGGTTACCCCAAAGGGACCAAAGGTGGCCTATTCTATGACCCTGTGGAAAGGAAGGTAATCGTTTCAACGAATGCCGTTTTCCTAGAGCATGACTACATAATAGACCACAAACCCACTAGTAAGGTGGTTTTTAAGGAACTACTACGTACTAGATCAAATGCTAGATCCTAGAGCATAGTACAGGATAGTAGAGCAGACCTTGATCTAATAAATTATGTAAAGCCTCCTCACTCTGAACTACTTCCTCATTGTAGTGGGAGAATCATCAGAGCTCCTGAGAGATACTATAGAAAAACCCTATTGGTTGATCCATAGTATCAAGAGGATGATCCCTTGACCTATGATGAGGCAGTGGGAGCTTCTGATAGAATAAACTAGCAAAATGCCATAGAGGAAGAAATTACATCAATGTCCCAGAATGATGTCTGGACTCTTGTTACACCTACACCCAATATTAAACCCATTGGGTGTAAGTGGGTGTATAAAAAGAAAAGAGGACCCGATGGTTCTATTGAGACTTATAAAACTAGATTAGTTGCCAAGGGTTTTACCTAGAGAGAAGGGATCAACTATGACGAGACATTCTCACTGGTAGCTATGATTAAGTCTATTCGGATCCTCTTATCCATTACAGCTCATTACTATTGAGAGATCTGGCAAATGGATGTCAAGATAGCTTTCCTCAACGGGGAATTGGATGAGGACATATATATGATGCAACCTCCAGGTTTTAAGTCAGATGGTCAAGAGAACCTGGTTTGCAAGTTGCAAAGGTCCATTTATGGACTCAAGCAAGCATCCAGGAGTTAGAACACTCGTTTTGATCAGACGATCCGTTCTTATGGATTCGATCAAAATGAGGATGAGCCATGTGTTTATAGAAGGAGTAATGGAACTACAGAGGTATATCTGATACATTACGTAGATGATATCCTACTGATTGGAAATGATGTAGAAACATTCTTAACGGTAAAGGTCTGGCTATCAAAACAATTTGACATGAAAGACCTAGGTGAAGCGAGTTATGTTCTGGGGATCAAGATAACTCGAGATCGCCAGAATAGAATTTTCTTGCTGTCATAGGCTGTATATATAGATAAGATTCTGGCCAGGTTTGCAATGCAAAACTCCAAGAAAGATCTATTACCTTTAGGCAAGGGGACCAAGTTGTCCAATGATCAAGTCCTAAGATACCTGAGGAGAAGGTAGAGATGCAGAAGGTACCTCATGCATCAGCATTAGGTAGCTTAATATATGCAATGCATTGTATAAGGTCGGATATCTGTTTTGCAATAGAAATGATGGGTTGGTTTCAGTCAAACCCGGGTCCAGCACACTAGACTTCTGTGAAGAATATACTCAAATACCTTCATCGAACGAGGGATTATGGGTTAGTTTATACTTCACATAACCTAACACCGATTGGGTACACAGATTCTGACTTCATATCAGATGTGGAATCCAGAAAGTCAACTTCAGGGTTTGTCTTTACTCTAGGAGGAGGAGCAGTCAGTTAGCAAAGTGTGAAGCAGAAATGCATCGCACACTTTACTACTGAGGCTGAGTACGTAGCAGTGTGCGAAGCAGTGAAAGAAGCGGTATGGATCAAGAAGTTCTTGATGAACTTTGGGTGCGTACCAGAGACTAAGAGAGCTATTGTCCTTTATTATGGCAATAGTGGAGCGGTAGTACAAGCAAAGGAGCCAAGGAACCACCAGAAGGGGAAGCACATCGAGTGCAAGTACCACCTGATCCGACAGTTTCAAAAGGAAGGGCAAGTGGCGGTGACCCAGAGAGCATCTACAGATAATGTTGTTGATCCATTCACCAAGGCGATACCTAGCAAGGTGTTCGAACAACATAAGGGAGCTATATGAGTCAAGACTGTTTTTCTTCACTAGACCAAGTGGGAGATTATTGGAATTGATGTGTTCTCAGCTTGTAAAAACCTTTTATCCAGAGAAATAATAGAGAGGTTGTATTTGAATAATAATTGCATTAGTGGTACATGATCATATCACGTGTTCTAGGATAAAACAACAAGCCATAGTTTATGTAGATCTGCTAAGAGGAAGGCTCGGTGAATTGGAAACATATAACCTAAATTATTCACAACTATGATTGGGTTGGTTCCCCTATCGTGAGAAACTGTTGGAATAACAGAGCATAAAACATTCACCATGGTCATTGCTAGGCACAATTACTGTGACCGAACGGAGCTAACATAGTGCACAGATCAGTGAGCAGACACTGGTGTATTAAGTTGTGTTTCTGCTTAGAGTAGTTGGTCCTAAATCCTGAGGAATCATGACTGGTGGGCTAACCAGTTGTGTGGTGCTTTGATGCACCAACGTGTGAGGGATCCATTTATATGTGACTCAATACCACGGTGCGTTGGGTTACCCGATTAACATCGCATCGGCATGTCACTCCTACAGGCCATCTACAACCCTAATCGGTAGTACGTTCCATAGTCGAACTCACATCATAGGAAAACCAGGCCTGGTGTTTGTCAGTCGAGCTGACGACTGAATCCCCTAGCTTGGCCAAAGCAAAGGGAAGTGTGTTGAGGTTAACTCACCTGGATGGAACCATATCAAATAATTAGTCGAGTCTGACGGTATTCTCCATCGCTCGAGTCGTATCATGGCACGACTTACGTGGAGGGATATTATACTATTGTAATTGAGCGAATATCAGGGGTATGCGATAGAACATAATAAGTCTAAGAGGATTGGAGGTCAACTTGCGTCGCGCTCTATTTAGCTTCACAAGTTAATCGGGGCTCAGAGGACAGACAGAGACACTTGTCGGGTGTGTTGGTCGAGGCCTGATTGTTAGCAATGAATCCTAGTCCCTGCAAGTTCCACCTTGTCCACATCCAAAATCGTGTCTACCATCTCTTCTCTTACTTGTACTACCTTAGTTGGGAAGACGATCATCCCACGGGTATTTTGCACTAGAGCGTGAGAGAGAAAGAGAAACAAAGTATGCTTCTAGGGGCAACCCCAGAGTGGTTAGAGGCATACGTAAAATATAAAACACCCCTTATAGGTGCAGACAATCCAGCGTGCATCGCATGGGAGCTCGGTAGAGTTACTTCGGTAAATTTTACTAAGGGCACCCCTCATTTTACTAAGGTCACCCCTAAGTATGGATAAATTACTTAGGGCACCTCTAGATGAGAGAATAATATTTCTATATCAAAAGGACACTAGAAATCCTAGGGGTCCCATAGGTTTAAACGGTTTCATAATCGGAGACCGGTACACGAGTGTACGACAATTAGAAGCATGGGGCCATTTTGGTCTTTTCCCAAAGAGACCCGCATGCCCTAAATGGCCGGCCACTCATGTTAGGAGCACCCATTTTGCAGCCATGACCTGATATGGGGAGGATCTGAGAAGATCCTCCCCCAGATATGGGTTATTGCATAGTTGAACCGCCCCTCCTAAAATCTAGGGGGCGGTTTTTCGAATGGTTGGATAGGATAGGGACGGCCATATCAAAGGGATTTTTAATCCCTATGGCCGGCCAAGAAAGGAATGAAAGGGAATTTCATGCAAGGCAAGAAAAGGATGTTTTTCTATAATTTATTGCTCGAAATAAGCCCCTCTTGCATCGAAAATATGCATACCATTCCTCTCTCTTTCTCGTCTTCCTCAAGGCTTTTGCAAGCATCGGAAGAGGCTCGTTGGCGGGAGGAATTCAGAGATCTCTCAACGAGGATGCAGCTGGGAGGCGAGACTCAGTGAACCCAATGGTGGATCTACATCCGTACCTTGGTATCTATCTCCACCAACAAAGAAGAAAATCCTCCGCAGTGAAAAAATTTGTACGAAGGTATAATCTCTCTATCGCTCGTTCTAAGCTTTAATGCATAGGTCATCTGATGTATGTTGCATCATCTTTTTAGAATGACAATTAGGGGTTCGTATTATTACATCATGTGCAGATGATAGGATTATATAATCAGAATTTTTGTAACACACACCCGGCAACGTGGTCCTTCGACCGCTGCCCGACTTTCGCTGCACAGACTTTGATCTAGGCAATGAATTTTTCCCAACACAAGCAACCAACATACCCTTATCGACATACTGAATGCTAACTGTCTCTCCAAACGAGAGGCTACCCTTCGTCCATCTCTCGCAAGCAGATTAACCTTATATCAATGAGTGGATCACCTCAAATCGACCCAAGTATTGGAAACAACTATCTTTATACAATTGACAGAGAACACATCGCCCTATGTGGGGAAATAAGTGCCACAACTAGATTGGAAGGTCTCCACCGCCCCTTGTGGTAAAGCAGGCCACTCAACAAAAGAATAGAATCTCAGCCCCCTCAGATATTTACAATAAAAGGAAGAGGGGTGGCACAAAATAAAGGGTTGATAAATTTTGTAACCTTGTACAAGCATTTATCAAAGACATTTACTGATAAAAGAGAACACTTTCTACTTTTGTGGGCTCTCTGATCTTCCCTCTCTCTACCTCTTCCTTTGACATCCACTTAAATATCTTAGTAAAGGACTTGAGGGCATCCACTACTTAGCAAAAAGCAACGATACACGTATTCAATACTGTCTCCAGGAACCAACAACATGCCTCCGTCACCCTAGGGGGAAAAAAATTAAAAAACCCCTTCCTCGAGCACTTGCACTACAACGATCTTGTAGGTAGGAGTTTGCTATAAAATATCATACTCACATCGTATATGTCTGGCCAATATATAAAGAGTCTCATAGCTATGAGTGGTCTCATAATTATGGGCTTCTTTTCTATGTAGTAGATTATGAGAGAAGTCCAAATATACCCCCTTGACTATACCTTAGGGGGTACATCTATATATTAAAATGGTGAATTTAATACTCGCTTGTGTGTGATAAAAATATAAACAATCTCATAGCAAAGAGGGTCCCACTATTTTAGAACTCTTATTCATATAGCAGATTACGAGAGGAGTCTAAGTATAGACCTCGACTATAACATCAGGGGTACATTTATGTGTCAAATAGGTGACTTTAACATCTACAAGTATGCAGCCAAAATATAAAGAACCTCATAACTAAGAGGGGTCCCACTATTATGGGATCGTTATTCATGTAGCAAATTATGAGAGGAGTCCAAGTGTACTCTCTCCGACTACATCAAGAGGGTATATATATATATATATATATATATATATATATATATATATATATATGAAAGGGGTGACTTTAACACCCACATGTGTGTGGCCAAAATATAAAGAGTCCCATAGCTAGGACAGATCCTACTATTGTGGAATTCTTATTTATAAAGCAAATTATAAGAGGATTCTGAATATACTCCATACCCCTGACTACCTCATAAGGGGTATATTTTATATTAAAGGGGTAACTTTAATAGCCTCATGTGCTTGGTCAAAATATAAAGTATCCCATAGGCAGGAGGTGTCCCACTATTATGAGATCCTTATTAATATAACATATTACAAGAGAAGTCCAAGTGTACCCCCTCTCCCTCGACTAAATTAATAGGGGTAAGTTTATATGTCGAAAATATGACTTTGACACCCATATATGTGTGGCAAAAATATAAAGAGTCCCATAGCCAAGAAGGGTCCCAATATTGTGATATTCTTATTCATGTTAGAGATTATAAGAGGAGTCCAAGTGTACCCACCCTCCTGACTATATTATAGGAGGTGGCATCTATGTGTCAAAAAGGTAACTATAAATCCGAAGGACGAACCAAACCGATGGAAGTGTACATGGTGGTGTGAACCAGGGACCGTGCGCAGAGACTTTGGGCCGGATCAGAGAACTTGAAAGAAGAATAGAGCTGCTGCAATTATCAGGTTCAGGGAATGGACCCTGAGTCTGATATAAAATCTGTGTGTGGTTGTTTTTTTTCTGTATGTTAATCTGATAAACCCGATGATGTATTATTGATAATTAAATATGAGATTAGGTGTTTAGGCGGGATGCCCTTTCCCCGCATGGTCCCCTATAACTATTAGGTTAGGACTTAACTAGATAGTCACTCTTAGTCGTCTTGTAGTTTGATGATGGTGGCATCTCATCATTAAGAGGTTATGCCGCCACTAGTTGGCCAGCATCAAAACCAAGGATAAGATGACGATCCACAGGTCATCAAAACCAAGAGACTGGAATGGGCATTATCGTAGTGGGAGCCCTGACCACGTTGACTTTAGGCTAGGCTCATAACATTAGGGTTAGAGCTTCTATGGGATATCGAGAATTCTGGGGCATATAATGTGACTCCTGTGGTAGTGAAAGGCCAACGCTAAAGTAACTCCATAGGACAGGGACTATGATGCTCCGGAATCACTAATATTCCATAGGAGTTTAGTACCCCAGTGGGAGCACGGTTAGACCAGGGTCTAGTGTATAGGTGGTCGCTACCTTAGATTGCACTATCACTTGCATTAAAATTATCCTCCAGATAAAAGGGATACATAAGGGGCTTTCGAGAAGTCCTTGACCCCCACAGCCAATCATAAGGAATCTAGGTAAGGAGGGCATGATCCATAATCCCTGCAGGTGAGGGTTGTGTTCTCTTCTACAACGGATACCAAGTGATCTCCTTAAGAATAAGGGGGTTACGCGATGAGGAGAGAAGGGCTTTTCCTACCAAAATGGGGGCTGTATGAACTCCTGATTCGTAATCTCCTAGGCTTGTGAAGAAGTATTTAAAGTGCACCGTGGTATCTTCTAGCTTCGTACTTAGATCCGTAGCTCTGGCCAAACTAACCATGGTCCATCCTTACCCATTAGAGTGCAGATTTGGATTGGATCCTACAGTTCTAATGTTAGGGGGCGACGGTGTACACTACCCCAAGGTGGGTGCATCTGGATCCCAGAGCTCACATACATGGTTAATTAATCTACAGAAACGTTCTTGCCTTGAGGGTATGCATTGACGTGTAGATCTAATTAAATTATTTTAAAAATCCATAAAATGATTTTATAATGCATTCTCATACACTGTCGTTTGTTTATCAACAGATGACCAAGTTAGATCCCCTTTCATCTACCCTAAGTGATAACAAACTGACGGGTCCCAACTATGAGGATTGGAAACGCAATCTGATATTGATCCTGAGGATAGGTAAACACACAATGGCACTAACAATGTCTGAGCCATACCTACTGGGTCTAAACGCCACAGAGGCACAACAAAAGAAATATACTGACTGGAAAGAGGCAAATGAGATGTGCAAATGCTATATAATAGCCTCTTTGCAAATAATTCTGTAGCAGTAAGTCGAGGAAATGTCAGACACTTCTGACATAATGTTATATCTTAAGGAAATATTTGAGGGTCACAATCGAGTCATTCGATACCTCACTGTCCAGAAGCTAGTTAGTACTAAGATATCGAGTGGTACGCTAGTTCGGGAATACATGCTCAAAATATTTGGGTTCCAGAATGAGCTGGCTACCATGAATATTGTGCTAGAGAATGAGCTGATGACGGACATTTTTCTTGCATCTCTGTCTAGAGCCTTTGAAGGCTTTGTCATAAATTTCCATCTGAATAAGTTGAAAATAACAAATATGGAGCTTCTGGGAGCTCTCCAGGCTGCTGAGGATAGTTTTAAATACAAGGGCGAAGCACTTACTATGCAACGTAGATCCTTGTTGAAACGGAGCAAACCTCAGAAGAGCAAGTCAAAGAAAAAACCTAAGTCAATTCCTGTGCAGAGCAATGTGGGGACATCTAGATCCAAGAAGGCTACAAAGCCAAGCACCGAGTGCTTTAGGTGTGGTGAGAGCGGACATTGAAAGAAGGACTGCAAGAAGCCTCAGCGTTCTGGAGCAGGTAAACCTCAACTCTTAGTAGTTGAAACACTTCTTTTAAGCGGTAAATCTTTTGCTTCCTTGATTGTAGACTCCGAGTCCTCTAACCATGTCTGTAATTCATTACAGGGGTTTCAGGAGAGCAAAAGACTGCTTGATAGAGAAGTAATCCTGAGTATGGGAACTGATGCGGTTGCAGCTGCTGAAGCTATAGGAGATATTAATCTTAGATTTTCTAATCGAATAATAATGTTAAGAGATGTATTATTTGTACCGTCCTTGAGAGGCAATTTAATTTCTGTTTCATCTTTAGTTAATAAAGGCTATTCAGGTCTATTTGATGCACATGGAGTGTCTATTAAACTGAATAGGAATTTTATAGTAAGAAGAATAGTTCAGAATGGTCTCTACACATTAAATCTATAAATAGATAACATAACAGCAACAGCTTTCCAAATTAATAACTCATCTAAACGTAAATATCCTTCGATTAACCAAACACTATTGTGACAATTGATATTAGGTCATATAGCCTTAGATAAGATTCACAGATTAGTAAAGGTCGGGCTTCTGGAAACAAATCCCTCGGAGATCCTTCCCACTTATAAGCCTTGTCTAGAGGGCAAGATGACCGAAAAAATCTTTAAAGGATCAGGGGTAAGAGCCACTGTTGTGTTGGAGTTAATATACTCTGACGTCTGTGGACCCATGAGCATCAGAGCGATATGAGGCTATAAGTATTTCATCATGTTTAGTGATGATTACTCTAGATACAGCCATATTTACCATATGCAACGAAAGTCAGAATCCTTTGACATGTTCAAAGAATTCAGGGCTGAAGTAGAAAAGCAGACGGGTAAGATCAGATCGAGGTGGTGAATACCTATCGGACGAATTCCTAACGTACCTAAAAGAGGATGGGATCAGCTTCCAGTTAACTGCTCCTGGTACACCACAGCAGAATAGGGTCTCCGAGAGAAGGAATAGGACCTTGCTAGACATGGTCTGAAGCATGATGAGTTGTGCCAGTTTACCAACTATATTTTGGGGTTATGCCTTAGAAACAGTAGCATACATCTTAAATCTTGTCCCATCCAAGTTAGTGCCTCAAACTCCTAGGGAACTATGGTCGCAGTAGAAGCTGTCACTACAGTATCTCAGAATATAAGGTTGTCCAGCACATATGCGGAAGGATAAGAGGGATAAGATAGAGGTGAAAACAAAGGTGTTTTTGTTTATAGGTTACCCCAAAGGGACCAAAGGTGGCCTATTCTATGACCCTGTGGAAAAGAAGGTAATCGTTTCAACAAATATCATTTTCCTAGAGCAGGACTACATAATAGACGACAAACCTACTAGTAAGGTGGTTCTTGGGGAACTACTAAGTACTAGATCAAATGCTAGATCTGAGAGCATAGTACAGGATAGTAGAGCAGACCTTGATATACCAGATTATGTAGAACCTCCTTACTCTAAACTACTTCCTCATCGCAGTGGGAGAATCATCAGAGCTCCTGAGAGATACTATGGAGAAACCATATTGGTTGATCCATAGTATCAAGAGGATGATCCCTTGACCTATGATGAGGCAGTGGGAGCTTCTGATAGAACAAACTAGCAAAAGCCATGGAGAAAGAAATTACATCAATGTCCTAGAATACTGTCTAAACACTTGTTACACCTACACCCAATATTAAACCCATTAGGTGTAAGTGGGTGTATAAAAAGAAAAGAGGACCCGATAGTTCCATTGAGATTTATAAAGCTAGATTAGTTGCCAAGGGTTTTACCCAGAGAGAAGGGATCGACTACAACGAGACCTTCTCACCGGTAGCTATGATTAAGTCTATTCGGATCCTCTTATCCATTGTAGCTCATTACGATTGGGAGATCTGGCAAATGGATGTCAAGACAGCTTTCCTCAATGGGGAATTGGATGAGGACATATATATGATGCAACCTCTAGGTTTTGAGTCAGATGGTCAGGAGAACTTGGTTTGCAAGTTGCAAAGGTCAATTTATGGACTCAAACAAGCATCTAGGAGTTGGAACATACACTCGTTTTGATCAGACGATCCATTCTTATGGATTCGATCAAAATGAGGATGAGCCATGTGTTTATAGGAGGAGTGATGGAACTACAGAGGTATATCTGATACTTTACGTAGACGATATCCTACTGATTGGAAATGATGTAGGACCGTTGTCAACGGTAAAGATCTGGCTATCAAAATAATTTGACATGAGAGACCTAGGTGAAGCGAGTTATATTCTGGGGATCAAGGTAACTCGAGATCGCTAGAATAGAATTTTCTCGCTGTCACTTGCTGTATATATAGATAAGATTCTGGCCAAGTTTGCAGTGCAAAACTCCAAGAAAGGTCTATTGCCTTTAGGTAAGGGGACCAAGTTATCCAAGGATCAAGTCCTAAGATACCTGAGGAGAAGGTAGAGATACAGAAGGTACCTCATGCATCAGCGTTAGGTAGCCTAATCTATGCAATGCATTGTACAAGGCCGGATATCTGTTTTACAGTAGGAATGATAAGTCGGTTTCAGTCAAACCCGGGTCCAGTACATTGGACTTCTGTGAAGAATATACTAAAATACCTTCGTTGAACGAGGGATTATGGGTTAGTTTATACTTCACATGACCTAACGTCGATTGGGTATACGGATTCTGACTTTATATCAGATGTAGAATCCTGAAAGTCGACTTCAGTATTTATCTTTACTCTAGGAGGAGGAGCAGTCAGTTGGCAGAGTGTGAAGCAGAAATGCATCGTAGACTCTACTACTGAGGCTGAATACGTAGCAGCGTGCGAAGCAGCAAAAAAGGCGGTATGGATCAAGAAGTTCTTGATGAACTTAGGGTGCGTACTAGAGGCTAAGAGAGCTATTGTCCTTTATTGTGACAATAATGGAGCGGTAGCACAAGCAAAGGAGCCAAGGAACCACCAGAAGGGGAAGCACATCGAGTGCAAGTACCACCTGATCCGGCAGTTTCAAAAGGAAGGGCAAGTGGCGGTGACCCAGATAGCATCTGCAGATAATGTTGCTGATCCATTCACCCACGCGATACCTAGCAAGGTGTTCGAACAGCATGCGGAAGCTATAGGAGTCAAAACCGTTTTCCTTCGCTAGACCAACTGGGAGATTGTTGGAATTGATGTGTTCTTAGCTTGTAAAAACCTTTTATTTCGAGAAATAATAGAGAGGTTGTATTTGAATAAGAATTGCATTAGTGGTATATGATCATAGCACATGTTCTAGGATAGAATAGAAAACCATGGTTTATGTAGATCTGCTGAGAGGAAGGCTTAGTGAATTGGAAACATATAACCTAAATTGTTCACAACTATGATAGGGTTGGTTCCCCTATTATGAGAAGCTATTGGAATGACAGAGCATGGAACCTTCACCATAGTCATTGCCAGGCACAGTTACTATGACCGAACGGAGCCATCATGGTACATAGATCAGCGAGCAGACACTGGTGCATTAAGCTGTGTTTCTGCTTAGAGTAGTTGGTCCTAAACCCTGAGGAATCTTGACCGGTGGGCTAACCAGTTGTGTGGTGCTTTGATGCATCAATGTGTGAGGGATCCATTTATGTGCGATCCAATACCACGGTGCGTTGGGTTACCTGATTGACATCGCATCGGTGTGTCACTCCTACAGGCCATCCACAACCCTAATCGGTAGTGTGTTTTATAGTCGAACTCATATCGCAGGAAAACCAGGCCTAGTATTTGTCAGTCGAGCTGACGACCGAATCCCCTAGCATGGCCAAAGCAAAGGGAAGTACGCTGAGGTTAACTCACCTAGATGGAACTATGTCAAATGATCACTCGAGTCTGACGGTGTTCTCTAGCGCTCGAGTCATATCATGGCACTACATGGAGGGATATCATACTACTGTAATTGGGTGGAGATCAAGGGTATGCGAGAGAACATAATAAGTCTTGGAGGATTGGAGGTCAACTTGCGTCGCGCTCTGTTTAGCTTCACAAGTTAACCGGGGCTCAGATGACAGACAGAGACACCTGTCGGTTGGGTTGGTCGAGGCCTGGTTGTTAGCCATGAATCCTAGCCCCTACAGGTTCCACCTTGTCCACATCCGAAATCATGTCTACCATCTCTTTCCTTACTTGCACTACCTTAGTTAGGAAGACGATCATCCCACGGGTGCTCACACTAGAGCGTGAGAGAGAAAGAGAAACAAAGTATGCTTCTAGAGGGCAACCCTAGAGTGGTTAGAGGCATACGTAAAATATCTAATACCCCTCATAGGTGCAGACAATCCGAGCGTGCATCGCACGGGAGCTTGGTAGAGTTGCTTCGGTAAATTTTATTAAGGGCACCCCTCATTTTACTAAAGGCACCCCTAAGTATGGATAAATTACTGAGGGCACCCCTAGATAAGAGAATAATATTTCCATGTCAAAAGAACACTAGAAATCCTAGGGGTCCTACAGGTTTGAACGGTTTCGCAAACGGAGCCCGGTACACGAGTGTACGACCATTAGAAGCATGGGGGGCATTTTGGTCTTTTCCCTAATAGCCCCGCATGCCCTAAATAGCCAGCCACTCATGTTAGGAGCGCCCATTTTGCAGCCATGACCTGATATGAGGAGGATCTAAGAAGATCCTCCCCCAGATATGGGTTGTTGCATAGTTGGAACCACCCCTCCTAAAATCTAGGGGGTGGTTTTTCGGGTGGTTGGATAGGATAAGGATAGCCATATCAAGGGGATTTTTAATCCCTATGGCTGGCCACTTAAGAAAGGAATGAAAGGGAATTTCGTGCAAGGCAAGAAAATAGTGGTTTGCTGCAATTTATTGCTCGAAACAAGCCCCTCTTGCGCTGAAAATCTGCACATCATTCCTCTCTCTTTCTCGTCTTTCTCAAGGCTTTTGCAAGCATCGGAAGAGGCTCGTTAGCGAGAGGAATTCAGAGATCTCTTAACGAGGACATGGCTGGGAAGTGAGACTCGGTGAACCCAATGGTGGATCTATATCTGTACCTCGGTATCTGTCTCTACCAACAAAGAAGAAAATCCTCCGCAGTGAATAAATCTGCATGAAGGTATAATCTCTCTATCGCTTATTCTAAGTTTTAATGCATAGGTCATCTGATGTATGTTGCATCATCTCGTTAGAATGACGATTAGGGTTCATATTATTGCATCATGTGCAGATGATAGGATTATATAATCAGAATTTTTGTATCACATACCCAGCAACGTGGTCCTTCGACCGCTGCCCGACTTCCGCTGCGCATACTTTGATCTAGGGAATTAATTTTTCCCAACACAAGCAACCAACACACCCTTATCGATATACTGAATACCAACTGTCTCTCCAAACGAGAGGCTACCCTTCATCTATCTCTCACAAGCAGATTAACCTTATATCAATGAGTGGATCACCTCAAACCGACCCAAGTACAAGAAATAACTATCTTTATGCAATTGACAGAGAACATACTGCCCTATGTGGGGTAACAGGTGCCACAACTAGATTGGAAGGTCTTCACCGCCCCTTGTGGTAAAGTAGGCCACTCAACAAAAGGATAGACACTCAGCCTCCTCAGATATTTACAATAAAAGGAAGAGGGGTGGCACAAAATAAAGGGTTGATAAATCTTGTAACCTTGTACAAGGATTTATCAAAGACATTTACTGATAAAATAGAACACTTTCTACTTTTGTGGACTCTCTGATCTTCCCTCTCTCTACCTCTTCCTTTGACATCCACTTAAATATCTCAGTGAAGGACTTGAGGGCATCCACTACTTAGCAAAAAGCAAAGATACACATATTCAATACTGTCTCCAGGCACCAACAACATGCCTTCGTCACCCTAGGGGGAAAAAAAATTAAAAAACCCCTTCCTCGAGCACTTCCACTACAACGATCTTGTAGATAGGGGTTTACTATAAAATATCAGACTCACAGCGTATGTGTCCGGCCAACATGTAAAGAGTCCCATAGCCATGAGTGGTCCCATAATTATGGGCTTCTTTTCTATGTAGTAGATTATGAGAAAAGTCCAAATATACCCCCTTGACTATACCTTAAGGGGTACATCTATGTATCAAAATGGTGAATTTAATACTCGCTTGTGTGTAACCAAAATATAAACAATCTCATAGCTAGGAAGGGTCCCACTATTTTAGGACTCTTATTCATATAGCAGATTACGAGAAGAGTCCAAGTATAGCCCCCGACTATAACATCAGGGGTACATTTATGTGTCAAAT
The DNA here is from genome assembly GCA_947650365.1 of Chamaelirium japonicum. NCBI lineage: Eukaryota > Viridiplantae > Streptophyta > Magnoliopsida > Liliales > Melanthiaceae > Chamaelirium > Chamaelirium japonicum. The sequence continues at coordinate 26,928,275 of OX393557.1, read as the reverse complement.
GGGTGACTTTAATATCTATAAGTATGTGGCCAAAATATAAAGAGCCTCATAACTAAGAGGGGTCCCACTATTATGGGATCCTTATTCATGTAGCAGATTATGAGAGGAGTCCAAGTGTAGTCTCTCCGACTACATCAAGAGGGTATATATATATGTGAAAGGGGTGACTTTAATACCTACATGTGTGTGGCCAAAATTTAAAGAGTCACATAGCTAGGACAAATCTTACTATTATGATATTCTTATTTATAAAGCAAATTATAAAGGGTATATTTTATGTTAAAGGGTCTATTTTATATTAAAGGGGTGACTTTAATAGCCTAATGTGTTTGGTCAAAATATAAAGTATCTCATAGGCAGGAGGTGTCCTATTATGATGGGATCCTTATTCATATAGCAGATTACGAGAGAAGTCCAAGTGTACCCCCTCTCCCTCGACTAAATTAATAGGGGTAAGTTTATATGTCGAAAATATGACTTTGACACCCATATATATGTGGCAAAAATATAAAGAGTCCCATAGCTAGGAAGGGTCCCAATATTGTGAGATTCTTGTTCATGTTACAGATTATAAGAGGAGTCCAAGTGTACCTACCCTCCTGACTATATTATAGGAGATAGCATCTATATGTCAAAGAGGTGACTTTAATATCCGCATGTGTGTGGCCAAAATATTAAAAGTTCCTTAGCTAGGAGGGGTCCCGATATTGTAGAATTCTTATTCATGTAGAAGATTATGAGAGCAGTCCAAATGTAACCCCCCGATAATATCATGGGTGTATATCTATGTATCAAAGATGTGACTTGAACACCCGTATGCGTGTAGCTAAAATATAAAGTCTCATACTTATTAGGGGTTTCACTATCGTGAGATCCTTATTCATATCGAAGGTTATGAGAGTAGTCCAATGGTACCCCCCTTCTGACTATATTATAGGGAGTATATCTTTGTGTTAATGGGGTGACTATAACACTCATGTATGTGTGGCCAAAATATAAAGAATCCCTTAGCTAGGAGGGGTCCCACTATTGTGGAATCCTTATTAATATAGAATATTTTGAGAGGAGTTCAACTGTACCTCCTGAATATATCATGTAGGTACAAATCTATATCAAATGGGTGACTTTAATATCTGTATGTGTGTGGTAAAAATATAATGAGTCTCATATCTAGGAAGGGTCCTATTATTATAGGACCCTTATTCAAGTAGAAGATTATGAGAGGAGTCCAAGAGCACACCCGTAGCCGAATATAATATGGGGGTACATCTATTTATCAAAGAGGTAACCTTAACACGCGCATATGTATGACCAAAATTTAAGGAGCCTCATAGCTAGGAGGGATCCCTCTATTGTGGGACCCTTATTCATATAGTAGATTATGAGAGGAGTCTAAGTACACCGGCCGAATTTATCGTGACGGGGTATATCTATATGTCAAATAGGTAACTTTAAGACCCGCATATATGTGACCCAAATATATAGATTTATATAGCTAGGAGGAGTCCCACTAATATGAGCTCCTGATTCATATAGCAAATTATGAGAGCAGTACAGGTATCCCCCGCCCAAATAACGTCATGGCGGGGTATATTTGTATGTAAAACAAGTGACTTTAACACCAGTATGTGTATGGCCAAAATATAAAGAGTCCCATAGCAAGGAGGAATCTCAATATTATGGGATCCTTCATTATATATCAAGGGGTGACTTTAACACCAACATGTGTTTGGCCTAAATATAAAATCTCATAGCTATGAGGGGTCACACTATTATGAGATTTTTATTCATATAAAAGATTATGAGCGGAGTCCAAGTGGACCCCCCTCATGACTACTTCATGAGGGGGTACATCTATATACCAGAGGGGTAATTTTAATGCTCATGTATGTGTATGACCAAAATATAAAGAGTTCCTTAGCTAAGAGGGGTCCCACTATTGTAGAAACCTTATTTATATAGCAGATTATGAGAGGAATCCAAGTCTACCCCCCCGAATACATCATAGGTGGTATAAATCTGTATTAAATAGTGACTATAACATTCATATGTGTGTGGGAAAGGGGTGACTTTAAAACCCACATGTATGTACCAAAATTTAAAGAGTTTCATAGGTAGGAATTATCCCATAATTATGGGATCTTATTCATGTAGTAGATTATGAGAGGAGTCTAAGTGTATCCCCCGATTGCATAATAGGGGGTATATCTATATGTCAAAGGAGTGAGTTTAACACCTACATATATATGACCAAAATATAAAGAGTTCCATAACAAGAAAGGGTCATACTATTATAGGATTCTTATTCATGTAGAATATTATAAGAGCAATCAAGATATACCCCCCGTCGAGTACATCATGGTAGGGTATATTTATGTGTTAAATAGGTGAATTTAACACCAGTATATACATGGACAAAATATAAAGAGTTTCCTAGCAAGGAGTCCCACTATTATGTGATCATTCATCATATATCAGATTATAAAAAGAAGTAAGTGTACCCCCTTCGCCTTCGACTATATCATGGGGGTACATATATGTGTCAAATGGGTGATGCTAATACTTATATGTGTAGCTAAAATATAAACAATATCATAGCTAAGAGGGGTCCTACTATTATGGGATCCTTATTTATGACACAGATTAATATTGGAGTCCACATGTACCCCCCTCCCTCCCCACTACAACATAGGGGGTATATCCATGTGTCAAATACTGACTTTAACCCTTGCATATCTGTGGAAAAAAATATAAAGAGTCCTATAGTAAGTAGGGGTCTCACTATTATATGATCGTTATTTATGTAGCATATTATGAGAACAGTCCAAGTGTACTCCCCTTCCCTAGACGATATCATATGGTACTTCTATGAGTCAAAGGGGTGACTTTAATACCCGCCTGTCTGTGGACAAAATATAAAAGTCCCATAGCTACGAGGGGTACCACTATTATAGGATCCTTTTTTATATAGTAGATTATGAGAGAAGTCCAAATGTACCCCCCGACTACATATTAGGGTGTATATTTATTTTTTAAATGTGTGACTTTAACACTCACATGTGTGTGGCCAAAATAAAAAGAGTTCCATATCTAGGAGGAGTCCTACTATTGTGCAATACTTCTTTATATAGCAGATTATGAAAGGTATCTATATATACCCCCCCGATTACAATGTTGTGGGGTACATCTATATGTCAAAGGGGGGACTTTAACACTCGCCTACGTGCGACCAAAATATAAAGAGTCCCAAAGCTATGAGGGGTCCCACTATTATGGGATCCTTATTTATGAAGCAGATTATAAGAGGAGTCCAAGTGTATCCTCTCAACTACATCATTAGGGTATATCTATGTGGCGAAGGGGTGACTTTAACATACTCATATATCTATGGATAAAATATAAAAAGTCCTGTAGCTATGAGGGGTTCCACTATTATGGGATCCTTTTTTATGTAGTATATTATAAGAGGAGTCCAAATGTACCCCCCAATATATCATTAAAGGATACCTCTATGTTTCAAATTGGTGACTTTAAAACTCGCATATGTGTGGCTAAAATATAAAGAGTCCCATAATAGATAGGAGGGACCAACTATTATTGGATCCTTATTCATGAAACAGATTATGAGAGGAGTCCAAGTATACCCCCCACCCCCTAACTATATTATTAGGGGTACATCTGTAACATCTGCCCCAAACATACAAGATATTGTCTGCTTTGCTCGTGCCCGCATAAGAACTTCATAGAGTGGTCACCCATCCTAGTACTATTCTCGCCACAGTACATTTAACTACGGAGTTCTTACGAAATCCATAGCGGTGAACGGTTTTAAAACATATCTTCTAAGTTTGGGAGGGGAAATTATATAGTAGCTCAGGATCCCCTTCTCTCGAGGCAATGTGGGGCTAACTCGTGGCATTATATACCTCACCTCACCTTACCTTACCTTATCCATCTTGGCATCACAGCCTCAGGAGTCTAGGCTCTTGGTCATCATAATCCATCCCCCTTAGGGCTACACATCCTCGTGTAGTGTTAGACTCTTCCATTGCGAGGAGAACTAGCTCTAATATCATTTTGTAACATCCACCCCAAACATACAAGATATTGTTCGCTTTGCTCGTGCCCGCACAAGAACTTTCTAGAGTGGTCACCCATCCTAATACTATTCTCGCTAGAGTAAGTTTAACTACAGAGTTCTTACGAAATTCATAGCGGCGCATAGTTTTAAAATACATCTTCTATGTTTAGGAGTGAAAATTATATAAGTAGCTTGGGATCTCCTTCTCTTCTGGAGATGTAGGGCTAACTCGTGTTATTGTGCATCTTACCTCACCTCACCTTATCAATCTTGGCATCACAGCCTTAGAAGTCCTGGCTTTTGGCTCTTGGTCGTCATAATCCACCCCCCTTAAGGGCTACACATCCTCGTGTAGGCGTAGACCCCCCCATCCTGAGGCGAACCGGATCTGATACCATTTTGTAACATCCGCCCCAAACACACAAGATATTGTCCACTTTATCCATGCCCGTATAAGAATTTCCCAGAGTAGTCACCCATCCTAGTACTATTCTTGCCATATCATATTTAATTACGGAGTTCTTACGAAATCCGTAGTGGCGCACAATTTTAAAACGCGTCTTATGTTTGGGAGGGGAAATTATATAAGTATCTCAGGATCTCCTTCTCTCTAGAAGATGAGGGGCTAACTCGTGGCCTTGTATACCTAACCTTACCTCATCCATCTTGGCATCACAATCTTATGAGTATTGGCTTTTGGCTCTTGGCTATTGGCTCTTAGTCATCACAATCCACCCCCTTTAAGGGCTACACATCCTTGTGTAGGGTTAGACCGCCCCATCCTTTAGAGAATCGGCTAGGATATGTTTGGGGCGAATATTACAACATCTATATATCAAAGGAGTGACTTTAATATAAGAATGCGTGTGGCCAAAATATAAAGAGTCCTATAGCTAGGAGGAGTCCCACTATTATGGAATCCTTATACATAAAACATATTATGAGAAGAGTGCAAGTGTACCCCCCTCCCCCACGACTATATCATAGGGGTGCATTTATGTGTAAAAATGGCAGCTTTAACACCTGCATATTTGTAGACAAAATATAAACAGTCCCATAGCTATGAGGGGTCCAATTATTGTGGGATTATTTTTTATATAATAGGTTATAAAAGGAGTCCAAATATACCCCCCCTGTTTACATCATGTGGGTACGTCTATGTATCAAATTGGTACCTTTAACACTTGCATTTGTAAGGCCAAAATTTAAAACGTCCAATAGCTAGGAGGGGTCCCGCTATTGGGGGATCATCATTCAAGAAACAGATTAGGAGAGAAGTCCAAGTATACCCCCCCCCCCCCCCCCCCCGACTATCTCATATAAGGGTATATTTATATATTAAAGGGGTGACTTTAACACTTGTATGTCTGTGGCCAAAATATACAGAGTCCCATAGCTAGAAGGGGTCTAATTATTATGGGATCCTTATTCAAATAATAGATTATAAGAGTAGTCCAAGTGTACCCCCTCCCTCATAACTACATCATTGGGAGTACATATATGTATTAAAGGAGTGACTTTAACACCAGAATATATAGCCCAAAGATAAAGAGTCTCATAGCGAGAAGTAGGCCCACTATTATAGGATCTTTTTTTATATAACAGATTATGAGAGGAACCCAAGTGTACCCCCTGACTACATCATTGGGGGGTATATATATATATCAAAGGGGTGACTTTAACCCTTATATTTACGTGGCAAAAATATAAAGAGTCTCATAGCTAAAAGGGGTCCTTCTATTATAGGATCCTTATTCATTTAACAAATTATAAGAGGAGTCCAAATGTACCCTTCCCTGACTACATCATGAGCAGTACATCTATAAGTCAAAGGGTGACTTTAATACTCAGATGTGTGTGGCCAAAATATAAAGAGTCACATAGCTAGTAGGGATTCCACTATTATAGAATCCTTATTCATATAGTAGATTACAAGAGGAGTCCAAGTGTACTGTTGTGATTCTAAATTGTTATACCACAAGTGCACGGTGTCTATCTGATAGACAGTGGCAAACACGGGTCGATCCCACAGAAGGTTTTAAATAATAGAGACTTGATTGAAAACTATGCTTGGATCGAGTTCAATTCTATTCTAATCTAGGTAACAAAAGGTTTAAATAGTAGATTAAAAGATTACTATTGCAAAATAGAATGCAATATAAAGTAAACTAATTAATTAGAGAAGCGAAAACTAATGGATTACGGAGCTTAGGCATCGAGGTTCAACTTGAGATATCTTATGATATTATTCTCTCGGTTATCACTTATTTTTATCTCAGTTAAATCCTAGAGTCAACTGGATTTAACCGGAGGATTTAGATTTGAGGATTGTTAGTTAGGATTGAATATGATAGAAAGATGAGACATTAGATCTTAGCATCACATATAATAGAAACATCTAAAGCATCAAATATATCACAGTTAATAATGAATCAAAAGTAATTTCTTAAGCATTCATTATACTCACGATCATGCAAGATCAATAAATTATATCTATGTATGATACGTTTTCATATTCAAACCTTAGCATAGAAAAAATTAGATTATATATTATGAGAGAAATAGTAGTCGATTTACTATCATACTACATATTTTTTCAATGATAACGTATGCCCGGAGTCGATACGATATAAAGAGAATTTGCAAATCACAATAGTATTTACGACATCAATTCACCCATAAAAACTTAATCATAAACCTTGAAGTACTTTGAACAAATAACCAAGAAAACAATATTCATACAAAACACCCAAGTATTCCTCCTAGCCTAAGCTAGGGGTTTAGCCTAACATGCCAATTGAGATAATATCCACTCCGTAGTCTTTCTTTATTGTAATTGTGCATGTCGAGATCCAAACAAAGTCCCTGAAAATCCGACATGAAATAACACTGATCAGATTCAAATGTGATTATCGATAAAAATGATAATTTAGACTATTGGGGTTTGTACTTTGTATTCATGAGTTGTATGAGAGCAAACCAATATATTACTGTGTTCGTATGAAAGTCTACTATGCAGTGGTAAAAAGAGAATCATGCAGTTTATGTATAGTATAAAAGTTTTACGTAGCAAATTGACGATATATGCTTGAGAATAATAGGATAATTAGCACAAATTGGCCGCTCAACACACCCCCAAACCTAAATCTTGCTCGCCCTCGAGTAAAAGAATAAAATTAAACAAAGCTGATGACAAAATAAAAATTCCTAACTCACTTTTTCAGGCATCGCAGTTGCACTTAGCACGTGCAATAAGTCGTTAAACCCCTAGGTTACTCTAGTGGATGAGTTTTGTCTCGTAAGGGTTTGCAGTGAATCTACCCACAAAATTCAAGTTTTTTTTTTAAAAAAAAATTAAAAATAAGAAATAGGAAAAGTCTATTTCGAAAAATAATTATAAAGTATTCAAAAATAGAATTTCTAGGGAACAGGGCTTTCAATGTAGTTAGTCTAAGCTTTAGCTTTCAAAGTAAGCATTTTAGGTTCTAACTATTAGTTTCTCGTTAGAAAATATCAATGGCAACTATGCTCGAGTGCATAGTGATTAAACACAACTAGGGGTTTGGTTCTTTACACTTATATCATTCTAACAGTCTCCTAGAACGGTCAAAGTTGACCTCAGAACCTGAGTCAAAACCAGCTAATCTAGACAGGTTAGTGAGCGTTGTGGATATTCACCTTAATACCTTTCGGATTTATATGTGATATTCCAGTTTTCCCACATTATTTATATCGACGGCTTTCACTCTATCAATTGTTTTTCTGAATCTAATTATATATTCCTTCCTAACTTGTACCATGTTAGCTGCACTTTATGCCCATGACACGCTGCCAACGCTCTTATGAGTTAGGTAGCCATCCTCATGTAGCCTTTATATTTGATTCACTCTGCGTCCATAGGATCATTCTCATAACCCTATTAACCAAGCTTCACTCATACTAGGGCATACAGGTTAAGACTTTTACATAATTAGGTCCTAGACCATACTAATAGGTAGCCATTTCTGCTATACCTTAGAATTCACTGGTCTTTCTATTGTAGCACCTTTTTTTTTAACCAAGTGAACCAGATCCGCATGGTTCATCAGGACTCTAATTAACTATTTGGCCGATATGATAACTTTGAATCTAGACCCTAGAGGTGTAAGTCAGATGTGAAGTGAAAGATCGAGTCTAGTTTGTTTTGACAATCTCTACAGAGCTACTAAGGGTTAGAACCATGTTAGACATACCTTCTCTAGCTAATCCTTGAACTTTCAACTTTGATTACCAAGTGCCTTATAGTCCTATTAGAATATAATAGAATTAGACTACAAAACCTAAAATAAAGTTAACTCTTTTCTTCTTTTTTAAAGAAAAGAAAAGACGATAAAAAGGTCACAAAAAGCCTCAAACACAAAAAAAAGAAAAAAAAACATGCACATGCAAATTCCTAAAAATTTCTATACGAACGTTGCAATTTTGGTAGGGGACTACAGACTGGACACACATACGCCGAGACGTATATGCCGAGCTGTCCCATTACAGCGTAAGTTGATGCAATTTTTTTTTTAGTTTTTATAGAAATCTAAGGGTGACAATTTATAGGAATAAGATACAAATTACATATTTTTTAAAAAAATTAACTATCACACCCCCAAACCTAGATCTAACTTTGTCCTCAATATTAGCATGTAATGATGGAAAATGATATGCAATGCTCATCATGGTAGAATATAACAACGAGAACTAAATCTAAAGTGCATGAAATAAGGGGTGTTAGATAGTACATGAGAACGATAAGATCATACCAAGTCCTGTCATATATAAGTCACACAAAGAAAGAGAAGATGATAACATAAAGAAAAAAGGACTATATAAAATATTATACATATAGTTTTTGATTGGATCATTCATTCTTTCCTAACCAAGCCCCACATGGGACTACGAAAACACTATAAGCTCTGAGGGTAAAGTACGATGTTTTTTCCATTGTGTGTAAATTGGAGTGAATTATGTCGCCCATCATGCAGAACATAAAGATCATATTGCCAAGGACAGCCAAAGACGATATCATAAGTATTAATGGATGAAACATCAAACCAAATAGTATCCTCATAGTCATCTATTGTTAACGGCAAAAATCATTCATGACTGACAGGTAATGTGGGACCTTTCTTCAACCATCCTGATGTTGTAGCTCGTGTGTCCTTAGGGTGGATTTTCTGTATTAACATTAATAAAGATGACTTTGGTTATTGCTTTAATTAGAATACTACTTTGGTATATGATAATACTCATATAATAAAAGGACCCTAGGGAACACAGTAGGCCACTGAGGCGCATGGAGGATCCATGCTTGGGAGACCCAGTGGACCAGTTCTGTATAGACCTAGAACTAGTTCACAGCTTAGGTAATGCCGGTCGCTTCACCGAGAACAAGCTGTTGGCAGGTAGAGGATGTGGTGAAGTCTCCACCACGGGAATGTAGGATTCTCATTCACCTGACCAAGCACGATGATCGTGTTGAACAGGAACCAAGACGGTGCACAGTTCAGTGATTCAGACACTGGTGCAGAAATCGTCTTACTACTATAGATAATATGTCCTTAACCCTGAGGGACCATGCTCACTGGGCCAACCAGTTGAGTGGTGCTTTGATGTTCCAACGTGTGTGGACCTTCCATAGTCCAATACCACGGTACGTTGGGTTACCCGACTGGCGCTTGAGTGACATGTAATCCCTACAGGTTATCCGACGTCCAGTGTTGGATGGGTGCGTTTTGATGAGTCAATCTGTCCACACAGTTAACCCCAGGCCTGGTGGTTGTCAGTATGACTGACGATGTTCCGGATGCTAGGCATAGCACCGAAAGGTGTGTGGTGTTATAGATGATAAGTCATCAAACCCTAGTCAGATGATCGATCGGGATCTGATGGTGCTCCCCACCGCCCGAGTGTATCATGGCACCAGTAATATGAGGAACTAAGGATTATCGGAGTATAGTAGAGAACAGGGTTACGAGGGAGTAACATAAGTTTAGGATCACTAGAGTTCAACTTGCGTCGCACTCTGGGTGGCTACGTGGGTTAATCGGATTAGGGCTGATTAACGGAACTTTTGGTGTGTCACCGGAACAGTTAATCAGGGATCCGGTTGGAGCTAGAGATCCCGAACCCTGAAGGTTCCACCCTGTCGTTGCATATAGGAATTGTTCCCCGACCTAGTTAGATACGTTGGATGCGAAGTAGCACGATGGAGCGCAAGCCTGGAGCCAAGAACCTAATTCACATGTGTTACGAGCCGTAGGGGTATTTTGGTAAATACTAAAATATGGCTCAGTACATATTGAATATGGATCTTAGATTGAGCGGAATAATTTCAAGAGCTCACAGGCGCTGACGGAACTCGATTCCGAGTAGCGCACCTCACTCAGTCTTACTTTCAGTTTTCCGCTTTTCGTGAAGGGCGTTTTCGTCCGGACTTCACGATAGACACCCGGAAGACCTAAATCCGATCCCCCCTCATCCCTATCAACCTAAGGGCCGGTCCTAGGCTCCTTAGAGCCATGGGAGACCGGCCCTATAAAGGGAATAGAGAGGGGAGGGGCCGGCCCTATGGTTCTACTCCCTCCCCTCTAAAAATCCGACCCCTAGTCCTCCTCCTTTGTGGTTTCGGCCAGGGAAAAGAGAGGAAGAAGAAGGGAGAAGGAAGAGGAAGGAAGGAGAAGGAAGACAGGAGAAAGAGGAGGAAAAAATTTCGTGGCTCGCCATCGTCTTCGCAACGGATTCCTCCGTCGGCTCGAAATCCCTGCACTCAGAGACGGGATTTCGAGGATTCTTCAATTCGCAAAGGACAAGGTACTATCCGACAGTTTCCCTTGCGATTCAAGTACGGTTTTTCATCGTTCCGTAATCTCCAGATCATAGATCCATAAGGTATGATGAATCTAAACACCTAAGTAGATGCATGCATGTCTTCCGTAGATCGTAGTATGCCTCTAGGGTGTCCGCACATATGCTAAGACCATAGATTTGCATGTAGATTGTTTTGTATCACGAATTGTAATGAAACATACACCGTATGATCTTCAGATCTTTCTTTTTGCTTCCGCTGCAACTCTGATTAGCAGAACCCAATTCCAACAATTGGTATCAGAGCATACTTTGGTGTATGTTTCATGCATGAATTCGTGAAAACATCATGTGAATATATGATGTTATATGTTTTCGTCGGGGTTCGGCGTAGATCATGCATATGGATTGTGCTATGTATCGTCTTTTTGCAGGTGCCACGCTGAATAGTAATCTGTGATTGCATGCATCCGGGGGTCGGACCCCGGATTTAATTTTGCATTGATTATTTTTGTGGATTGTAAGGCTCTAGATGGGCGAGGGTGGGGGTTGACCATCCTCAGTTCCTTGGTCATGTTTCTAGGATTGTCTTCTTTTCTTTCTAGCAAAATTGTACACGAACGAGCACTTGCTCGGAGCGTGTTAGTTTTTCGGTCACATGAAGAAGGAGATGATGCTACATCCACGGTTCGGGCAAGCGGTACCATGGCGTACAAAGACCCGGCAAAAGCGTGCACGTTGGCGATGAAGGGGATCATCGTCAGAGATCGTGCAGAATGGAAGAGCAGGATATCTTGGCTGTGCTATTCAGGTTCAGGGGTCGGACCCTGGACTTGATTCAGTTTGGATGCTTTCTCTGTTGTTTCTCTTTATTCAGTATTTAGAGAACTCCGATGATAATGTGATTATCATTCTTGCTTATGAGTTAGTCTCTAGATCAGGCTTAGAGTTAGTACTAAAATTATAGATTCATCGGAATCTTTATATGCTTCTAACACGTGCGAATCCGGTGGCTAGCTAAAAGGAAAGGCGGTAACCACCCTCGTGGTAGTTCAGGTAGCCAAGTACTGTGCACCGAGATAGACGCAGTGTTAGATTTATTTAGAGATAATTAACTAATGTCTCCATAAGAAGTATGATAACCCTAGTGGGATGCCCTTTCCCCACGTGGTCCTAGCGACCAAGTTAGGTTAGGATTTCACTGTGTGATACCCATTTCTAGATGATGTTTGATGGTAGTATGAACTCATCACGATTTGGTTATGCCACCATTAGGTTGAGGTTCGACGGAGGTTGTCGGATGTCCCTATTTGGCCAGCATCGAAACCTGTAATGAGATGAGGTCTACTATGACATCAGGCATCAAATTATGAACGAGGCGTCATCGTAGTGGGAGTCCTTTCCATGTTGACCTTAGGCTAGGCTCCAGATCTTAGGATTATGGGCAAACTAGTGAAGTATCGGGATCCTTGGAATCTATGTAATGTGATCCTTGCAAGAAAGGCAAACGCTAAGTATTCAAGGTAGGGACTATGATATTTTCCGAGAATACTAATGCTTTGCGAGAGAGTTTGTAATCCTAGTGGGAGCACGGTAGACTAGGGTCTATGTCTAGGAGGTCGTGACCTATCTACATATGCATAAAACCTCATAAAGAAGGGATGTGTAAGAGGTTCCCTCCAAAGGGGAGCCCTTGGCCTCCACAATCAATCGGCTAAGGGTCTGGGTGGGAGGTACGTAGTTCGATATTCCCACCGGGTAAGAGATGTGTTTCCTTCCATGCTGGTTCGCCTAGTGGTTTCCTTCGGGACATGGAGGATGCCGGTGGCAGTGGGTGACGGTTTTTTCCTACACCGCGGGAGCCTATGAACCCCCCTGCCGACACCACCTAGATTTGTGGGAAGCATCTGAAAGCTTGTGTGAAGCCGCTGTTGCTGCGCACGCGGGTCACATAAAGCTAGCCAAAAGGAGACTGGGAGGTCTTTCAGTTTGCCGTGGGTTATTCTGATGAAGACTGGGTCGTAAAAACCCCGTTGGCAGAAGCGGTTGCATGCTCTCACCGAGATGCTGTCTCCAATTCAGGGCCAATAGTCTCAGTGCTCGAGCCTAGGGAATTTAGATTCCTGGATGTCTTTACTTGAGGTAGTGAAGACATAGCGGCTAGAGTAGACATTGTCTATTTCTAAATTCCATGAAATAGATTGTAGTAGACCCTAACTATTGCTTTAAACCATTGTTTACAGAAATCATGACCAAGCTCGACCCTCTTGCCTCCATACTTAATGATAACAAACTTACGTGACCAAACTACGAGGACTGGAAGCATAACCTAATGCTCGTCCTAAGGGTTGGCAACCACACAATTGCCCTAAGTACCCCCCAATCGGCCATGCCGGGACCAAATGCAACTAAGGCCCAGTTAAAGGAATGGAAAGACTGGCTAGATGCTGATGAGATGTGCAAGTGCTACATTGTGGCATCCTTGCAGACCGTCCTTCAGAAGCAAGTCGAAGACATGGCCTTTGCTTCAGATATAATGCTCTACCTAAAGGAAATATTCGAGGGTCATAGTCGGGTAACTCGTTACCTGACCATCAAGAAATTGGTGTCCACGAAGATGGCAGAGGAGACTTTAGTTCGGGATCATATGCTGAAATTGTTTGGCTATGTGAACGAGCTTGGTTCCTTCGATGTCATCTTGGATGCAGAGATCCAGATCAACATTTTCCTCGCGTCTCTGTCAGGAGCGTTTGAGGGCTTCGTTACCAACTTCAACCTTAACCGGTTAGAGATGTCTAACGCAGAGCTCCTAGCGGCGCTCCAAGCGGCAGAGGACGAGATGAAGGCAGGAGCCCAATCCCTAAACATGGAGTGAAATTCTTCTCTGAAAGTCAAGGGCAAGTTTTAGAAAAGAAAGTCTAAGAAGCCCGTTAAGATTGGCCAGGTGCAGTTGCAGGTTCCCAAACAGGATGGTCCGGCGAAGCCCAAAGGAAAATTTTTCCGATGCGACAAGAAGGGGTACTGGAAGGACGACTGTCGCGCGGCTCCCAAGAAGGCTGAGACAGGTATATCTCAAATCCATATAGTGGAATCCCTTGTAGCATCCAGTTGTTCTCTAGTTTCATGGATTGTGGATTGGTTCCACTAACCATGCTTGCAATAATTTGCAGGGGTTCAAGGAGACAAGAAAACTGGGTGAAGGAGAGATAATCCTGAGCATGGGAACTGAGGCCGTGGCAGAGGCTGAAGTAGTTGGAGATGTCATCTTACAGTTCCTTGATGGAAGAAGTTTATTACTTAGAGACATACTTTATGTACCGTCCTTGAGACGTAATTTAATTTTTGTTTCCTTATTGAATAATGAAGGTTTTTCAGTTTTATTTGATGCTTCTGGTGTGTCAATTAAATTGAATGGTTCCTTTGTTTGTAAGGAAAAGATACAGAATGGTCTCTATGTAATTAACTCCAATCATAAGCAGGATAACATAACTGAAGCTTGTGTGATTAATTCATCTAAAAGGAAAAATCCCTCAGATAATCCAACACTCCTTTGGCATCTAAGGCTTGGACACATAGCCTCAGACAGGATTCACAAGTTGGTTAAGGTAGGACTCTTAAGTCCAAATGTTTCAAAAAGCCTACCGACGTGTGAGTCTTGCCTGGAAGGCAAGATGACTAAAAGGTCTTTCCGAGCCAAAGGTAGCAGATCTAAGGAGGTATTGGAGTTGGTACACACTGATGTATATGGGCCCATAAGTGTCCGTGTCATAGGAGGCTTCGAGTATTTCATCACCTTCATGGATGATCACTCGAGGTTTGGATACATATACCTAATGCGGCGGAAGTCTGAATCCTTTGATAAGTTCAAGGAGTTCAGAGCTGAAGCAGAAAAGCAGACGGGTAAAAGTATCAAGTCTCTTCGATCGGATCGAGGAGGCGAATACCTATCGGATGAATTTATTGGGTACCTGCGTGAGCATGGGATCGTATCCCAGTTGACTGCACCAGGGACACCATAACAGAACGGTGTATCTGAGAGAAGAAACCGAACTTTGTTAGACATGGTTCGGACTATGATGAGTTATGCAACATTGCCACCTAGTTTTTGGAGATATGCCCTAGAGACGGCAGCATATACTTTGAACTTTGTTCCATCAAAGTCAGTACCCCTAACTCCTTGGGAGCTGTAGTTGAAGCGAAAGCCAAGCCTACAGCACTTTAGGATTTGGGGTTGTCCAGTACATGTGCGGACGAACAAGCAAGATAAGATAGAGTCAAAAACTAAGGTATGTCTGTTCGTTGGGTATCCAAAAGGGACAAAGGGTGGCTTATTTTATGATCCTGAGGATAGAAAGGTTATCGTCTCGACGAACGCCGTATTCCTGAAGCAGGATTATTTAATAGACCATAAGCCCACCAGTAAAGTAGTTCTTGAAGAATTGCTTGGTACTGATGGGAGTGCGCAGATAGAAAACGTAGTGGGAGCCGATACCACTAAGATTAACGGTACTATAGAATCGACTCCTATGGAACCACTGCAGGTTCGTCGCAGTGGGAGGACCACAGGTGCTCCTGATAGATACATTGGAGAAGCCTTTATGGTTGATCCAGAGTTTCAGGAGAATGATCCTCTGAACTATAACGAAGCGATGGTATCCACTGACCATGCAGCATGGCAGGAAGCTATGGAGGCAGAACTGACATCGATGTCCCAAAACTCGGTCTGGACACTTGTAACACCACCTTACAACATTAAACCTGTTGGGTGTAAGTGGGTGTACAAAAGGAAAAGAGGTCTGGATAGTACCATTGAGATTTACAAAGCTAGACTAGTCGCTAAGGGTTATACCCAGCGAGAAGGGATCGACTATGACGAAACCTTTTCGCCAGTGGCTATGCTTACAGCTATCTGGATCCTCTTGTCCATTGCAGCCTATTATGATTGGGAGATCTGGCAAATGGACGTCAAGACCGCATTCCTCAACGGGGATTTGGAAGAAGACATCTACATGTCTCAGCCTCCAGGCTTTGTCGCAAAAGGTCAGGAAGGTCTGGTGTGCAAGTTGCAAAGGTCCATTTATGGACTGAAGCAAGCATCCAAAAGTTGAAACATGCATTTTGATCAGGCTATCCAGTCATATGGATTTGAACAGAACGTGGATGAACCATGTGTTTATAAAAAGAGCGATAAGACTGTAGTAGTTTTTCTAGTGCTTTACGTGGACGATATCCTGCTCATCGGAAACGATGTTGGAACATTGTCTACAGTGAAGGTGTGGTTATCCTCTCAATTTGACATGAAAGACCTGGGTGAAGTGAGTTATGTTATAGGGATCAAGGTAACTCGAGATCGCCAGAATAAGATTCTCTCGCTGTTACAGTCAGCCTACATAGATACTATCGTGGTCATATTCAGTATGCACAACTCCAAGAAGGGACTGGTTCCATTCAGACATGGAATAAAGTTGTCCAAGGATCAGGGTCCTAAGACTCCTGAGGAGAGGGCAGAGATGCAGAAGATACCTTATGCTTCGGCTGTAGGGAGTCTAATGTATCCCATGCAGTGCACGAGACCAGATATATGCTATGCAGTAGACATGATGGGCAGGTATCAGTCAAATCTGGGTCCATAGCACTGGACTGCTGTGAAAAGTATACTCAAGTATCTTCATAGGACGAGAGATTATAAGTTAGTCTACTCTTCACAGGAACTGATGCCGATTGGATATACGGATTCTGACTTTGCGTCAGATCCGGAATCCAGGAGATAGACGTCAGGGTTTGTGTTTTCATTAGGAGGAGGAGCTGTCAGTTGGAGGAGCGTGAAGCAGGGATGCATCGCGGATTCGACGACAGAGGCTGAGTACGTTGCGGTGTGCGAAGCAGCTAAGGAGGCGGTGTGGCTCAAGCAGTTCCTCACGAACTTAAGATGCGTACCGGGAGATCAAGATCCTATTGTCCTTTACTGCGACAATAGTGGAGCAGTAGCACAATCCAAGGAGCCAAGATATCACCAGAAGAGCAAGCATATCGAGCGGAAAATACTATATAATCCGGGACTTGCAGAAGCGAGGGGAGGTAGCAGTGACTCAGGTGGCGTCTGCAGATAAGATGGCAGACCTTTTTACAAAGGCGTTACTGACCAAGGCTTTTGAGAAGCACGTGGATGCCATGGGAGTTAAGACTTTTGTTTCCCGCTAGGCCAAGTGGGAGATTGTTGTAGCTCGTGTGTCCTTAACGTGGATTTTCTGTATTAACATTAATAAAGATGACTTTGGTTATTGCTTTAATTAGAATACTACTCTGGTATATGATAATATTCATATAATAAAAGGACCCTAGGGAACATAGTAGGCCACTGAGGCGCATGGAGGATCCATGCTTGGGAGACCCAATGGACCAGTTCTGTGTAGACATAGAACTAGTTCACAGCTTAGGTAATGCCGGTCGCTTCACCGAGAACAAGTTGTTGGCAGGTAGAGGATGTGGTGAAGTCTCCACCACGGGAACGTGGGATTCCCATTCACCTGACCAAGCATGATGATCGTGTTGAACAGGAATCAAGACGGTGCACAGTTCAGTGATTCAGACACTGGTGCAGAAACCGTCTTACTACTATAGATAATCTGTCCTTAACCCTGAGGGACCATGCTCACTGGGCCAACCAGTTGAGTGGTGCTTTGATGTGCCAACGTGTGCGGACCTTCCATAGTCCAATACCACGGTACGTTGGGTTACCCGGCTGGCGCTTGAGTGACATGTAATCCCTATAGGTTATCCGACGTCCAGTATTGGATGGGTGCGTTTTGATGAGTCAATCTGTCCACACAGTTAACCCAGGCCTGGAGGTTGTCAGTATGACTGACGATGTTTCGGATGCTAGGCATAGCACCGGAAGGTGTGTGGTGTTATAGATGACAAGTCATCAAACCCTAGTCAGATGATCGATCGGGATCTGACGGTGCTCCCCACCGCCCGAGTCGTATCATGGCACCAGTAATAGGAGGGACTAAGGATTATCGGAGTATAGTAGAGAACAGGGTTACGAGGGAGTAACATAAGTTTAGGATCACTAGAGTTCAACTCGCGTCGCACTCTGGGTGGCTACGCGGGTTAATCGGATTAGGGTTGATTAACGGAACTTTTGGTGTGTCACCGGAACAGGTAATCAGGGATTCGGTTGGAGCTAGAGATCCCGAACCCTGAAGGTTCCACCCTATCGTTGCGTATAGGAATTGTTCCCCGACCTAGTTGGATACGTTGGATGCGAAGTAGCGCGATGGAGCGCATGCCCGGAGCCAAAGAACCTAATTCACATATGTTACGGGCCGTAGGGGTATTTTGGTAAATACTGAAATATGGCTCAGAACATATTGAATATGGATCTTAGATTGAGCAGAATAATTCCAGGTGCTTACAGGTGCTGACGGAACTCGATTCCGAGTAGCGCACCTCACTCAGTCTCACTTTCAGTTTTCCGCTTTTCGTGAGGGGCGTTTTCGTCCAGACTTCACGATAGACACCCGGAAGACCTAAATCCGATCCCCCCTCATCCCTATCCACCTAAGGGCCGGCCCTAGGCTCCTTGGAGCCATGAGAGACCGGCCCTATAAAGGGAATAAAGAGGGGAGGGGCCGGCCCTATGGTTCTACTCCCTTCCCTCCAAAAATCCGACCCCTAGTCCTCCTCCTTTGTGGTTTCGGCCAAGAAAAAGAGAGGAAGAAGAAGGGAGAAGGAAGAGGAAGGAAGGAGAAGGAAGAAAGGAGAAAGAGGAGGAGAAAATCTCGCGGCTCGCCATCATCTTCGCAACGGATTCCTCCGTCGGCTCCAAATCCCTGCACTTAGAGACGGGATTTCGAGGATTCTTCAATTCGCAAAGGACAATGTGCTATCCGACAGTTTCCCTTGCGATTAAAGTGTGGTTCTTCATCGTTCCGTAATCTCCAGATCATAGATCCATAAGGTATGATGAATCTAAACACCTAAGTAGATGCATGCATGTCTTCCGTAGATCGTAGTATGCCTCTAGGGTGTCCGCACATATGCTAAGATCATAGATTTGCATGTAGATTGTTTTGTATCACGAATTGTAATGAAACATACACCGTATGATCTTCGGATCTTTCTTTTTTGCTTCTGCTGCAACTCTGATTAGCGGAACCCAATTCCAATACCTGATTCGTAGGGTGTTTCTAGAGGACTAGTGAAATAACCTTGTTCATCGATAACTGATTGAGCTATAAAATTTCTGGAACAACCACTGTCTACTAAAACACTCACATATTGATCTCCTATCATTCCGAAGGTTTCAAAGACATTTGTTCGTTGCCAGAGATCAAAATCTGCCTCCTCGACTATGGTAGGTGTTGGGGGAGGTTTTGTGAAGAACTGATAAGGTGCCCATTTAAAAAGTGTGATAGGATGATCAAATATGATTAAGCTAGGATTATAGCAAACCTCCTAAGCAGACCGAGTTGTCTTATAATACTTGGGTTCCAGATAGTCGAAGAACACCCCTGTACCTGCAATGCAATCAGGGGGATGTTTAGCTTCAGAATATTATGAATGGCCTAATACAAAGGAAATTAACAATATATATATATATATATATATATATATATATATATATATATATATATATATATATATATATATATATATATATATATATATATATATATATATATATATATATATATATAAATTATGCAATGTGGGTTGCCTCCCAGTAAGTGCTAAGTTTAATGTCGTCAGCCTGACATGATTCATATGGGATTAGTCAGTGTAAAGAGCATCTTGTAAAAGAATCTCCTCTACAACCTTATCTTTTAGTTCTAAGAATGGCTTTAGCCTTTGCCCATTTACCTTGAAAATAGCACCATTCTAGGGATTCTCAATTTCTATGGCCCCATGGTAATGAACTACACGAACTATAAAGACTAACGAGATCTTAATTTTCCAAGAAACAAATTTAATATGGAATTGTACAAGAGAACTTTTATACCCGGTTCGAATGACTTTCTTATGATGGATTTATCGTGTGTTGCTTTCATCCGCTCCTTATAGATTTTTGCATTTTCATATACATCATTTCGGAGTTCGTCAAGCTCATTCAGTTGTAGCTTGCGAAGGCTACCAGCTATGGGTAAATCAAAATTGAATGTCTTGATTGCCCAGTAGGCCCTCTGTTCCAATTCAACTGGCAAGTGGCAAGTCTTATCATACACAAACCTATATGGGGACATTCCTAGCGAAGTTTTGTAAGTAGTTCGATAGGCCCACAACGCATCTATCAGCCTTACAGATCAGTCTTTTCGATTTGGATTTACAGTTTTTTCTAGAATTTGCTTGATCTGACTATTCGAGACTTCCACTTGGCCACTTATTTGTGGATGATAGGGTGTAGCAACCTTATGAGTGATTGAATATTTCTTCATCAATTTATCGAAGGTGTTATTATAAAAATGGCTTCCGCCATCACTTATGATTGCCCTAGGTGTACCTAACCGGCTAAATATTTAATCTTTGACAAACTTGATCACCACTTGGCTATCATTGGTCTTGGTCAGTGTTGCCTCAACCTATTTTGAAACATAATCAACCGCAAGCAAGATGTATAAATTTTAAAAGAGCTTGGAAATGGCCCTATCAAATATATATCCCAAACGTCAAAAATTTCAACTATCAAAATAGGATTTAGGGGCATCATATTCTGATTGGTTAATTTGCCAAGATTTTGACATCTTTCACAATTTACACAAAATGCATGACAATCTTTAAAAATCGTGAGCCAGTAAAATCCACATTGCAGAATCTTGGCAGCTGTCTTTTTAGCACTAAAATGGCATCCACAAGTATAACCATGGCAAAATGATATAACACTATCATGCTCATGATCAGGGACACATCATAGAATGATTTGGTCGGGACAATATTTAAAAAGGTACGGGTCATCCCAAAAGAAATATTTGACCTTAAATAAAATTTTGGATTTATCCTATTTCGACCAATGACTAGGCATCTCCTTAATGACTCGGTAATTTACTATATCTGCAACCTATGGGAGTTTAGATATATATTTGTAACAACTGCTCATCGGGAAAACTTTCATATAGAGGGAACTAAAGGATTATACATTTAACCTAGAGAGATGATCTGCGACCACATTTTCGCTACCCTTCTTGTCTCGAATTTCCAAATCATATTCTTCTAATAGAAGGATCCATCGAACTAATCAAGCTTTGGCATCTTTTTTCGGGAGAAAGTACCATAAAACCGCATAATCTGTATATATGATGACCTTAGATCCTATCAAATAAGGTCTAAACTTCTCTAGGGCAAAGACTACAACTAGCAATTCTTTCTCATTTGTAGTATAGTTTAGTTGTGCATCATTTAGAGTTCGATTAGTATAATAGATTACATGGGACAACTTATCTATTTTTTGTCCCAAAACGGCTATAATAGCGTGATTTGATGCATCACACATGATTTCAAATGGGATAGGCCAATTAGGAGGCTGTATGATGGGGGCAGAGGTGAGTTCTTTCTTTAATCACTCGAAAGCTTCTAGACAAGATTTATCGAAAGCAAAAGGTACATATTTGGAAAGTAAATTGCATAACGGTCTTGAAATTTTACTAAAATCTTTAATGAATCGTCTATAAAACCCATCATGGCCTAAGATTGATCTTATATCTTTAACCGATCGTGGAGGTGGAAGGTTAGAGATTAGATCAATCTTTGCTTTGTCTACCTCAATTCCTTTATCAGAGATGACATGCCCCAAGACTATTCCTTTCTTCACCATAAAATAATATTTTTCCCAATTTAGAACTAGATTCTTCTTTTTGCATCTTACAAGCACTAGTTTAAAATATTGCAAACACTCTTTATAATTGGATCCAAAGACTAAAAAGTCATCCATAAATACTTCAAGAAATGTTCAATCATATCTGAGAAGATACTAGTCATATACCGCTGAAATATAGCAGGTGCATTGTATAACCCAAAGGGCATGCGTCTATAGACAAACGTTCCAAAGGGGCAAGTGAATGTAGTCTTCTCTTGATCCTTTGGTGCTATAGGAATTTGGTTATAATTGGAATAGCCATCTAAAAAATAGTAGTAAGCATGTTCGGCTAATCGCTCTAGCATTTGATCTATGAAGGGGAGTGGAAAGCGATCTTTTTGTGTGGCTGACTTTAACTTCCTATAGTCTATACATACTCTCCATCCAATTTGCACTATTGTAGGCATCAACTCATTTCCTTTATTTATCACCACTGTGATACCTGATTTCTTTGGAACCACTTGGACAGAGCTCACCTAGGAGCTATCTTAAATCGGGTAGATCACTCCAGTATCCAAGAGTTTTAGTACTTCTGTCATAACCAGTTCCTTCATTGCAGGGTTCAACTGCCTTTGTGGTTCTTGATATGTTTTAGTTTCCTCCTCGAGATAGATTCTATGTTGAACCACAGAGGGGCTTATTCCCTTTATATCGGCTATTAACCATCCTATAGCTTCTTTATGATTTTTAAGGATTGCAACAAGTTGTTTCTCTTGGTTTTCCTCTAGGTCTGAAACTATTATGACCGGAAAGGTTTCAGTAGATCCTAAAAACACATATTTAAGATTTTGTGGTAATGGTTTTAATTCTAACTTCGGGGGCTTTATTATTGAAGGTACAGGTGTAAGGATTTCTGGCTTACGCTGTCATTTGTTCATTTCAAAAGAAGGGGTAGCATCTAGTAGTGCATTGATTTCATTGATATGATCATCCATATCTAAATTCTTTCTGAAATATGAAAGGCATGCTTCTAGTGAGTCATCATAGTTTACTTGTGATACAAAACTTTCTTTTCGTTCTTGCAAGTAGTTGACCTCTTCTAATTCATCATTTTCATCTCTAGGTTGGTTGCTCATATTAAATATATTGACTTGTATTGTCATGTTACCAAAGGACTTATTCATGACACCATTCCGATAGTTGATTAATGCATTCGATGTTATTAGAAAAGGTCACCCTAAGATTACCAGTACCCAACTAGTAAATTCAGTTAGTGGTTTTGTATCAAGGACCACAAAGTCAACAGGGAATACAAATTCTCCTACTCTGATTAGGACGTCTTCCACTATCCCTTTAGGATATCGAATTGAAGCATCAGCTATAAACGGTCAACCTAGTAGGTTTTAACTCCCCCAAACCTAACTCTTCATATATGGAATATGGAAGAAGGTTGACACTTGCACCTAAGTCGAGCAAGGCTTTCTCAATATGATATTCTCTTATTTTACAGAAAATGGTTGGACAGTCAGGGTCCTTATATTTAATAGGAGTTGAATATGAAATAACCGAACTAGCCTGCTGAGCCAGAAATGCTCTCTTGAGGTACATTAGTTGCTCTCTTAAAAGTGCAAAGGTCTTTTAAGAATTTGGAGTATGTATGTATTTGTTGGATTGCATCTAAGAGTGGAATATTAATCTTTACTTGTTTGAAGACTTCTAGCATATCATTCATTTGCATTGTCTTCTTTACTGGCTCTAGCCTTTGAGGATATGAGGCTCTAGGGATGTAGGTTCTAAGAGGTGGTTCACTAGGTGATGCAATATTTACAGTATCGTATCTTGTGTTCTTCCTAGTTTTCTCTTGTGCTTTTGACTCCTATTGAGATGTTTCTTCAGTTTTGATGTCATTCTACCTAAGTTCCTCAGTTTCTTTAGGAGGTTCTATCATGTTATCAACTTGTTGTTTTGACCTAAGTATAGTGATTGCATTTGCCTGCTCATGACCTTTCCCTTTGATGTCATGAATTTCAAATTGATCCCTTGGATTTGACCCTTTAGGGTTAGCCTCAGGTTGACTTGGGAATATGCCCTTATCCCTTGTATTCAAAGAATCAGCTAGTTGACTCACAGTGTATTCTAACTTCGTAATAGATTGTGTATTAGCAATAATGCTTTCTGCGGTGCTCTATTGGAATTGGAGTGTATTCTGGGCTAACAGTTTCATCATTTTCTCTAGATAATTGATTTAGCATTCATGCCATGCCTTGACACATGTGCCCACAGGCTCATGTAATGATCACCATACCTCCAGTGTCGCCTCGCGACCCGGACTCGGGGCCCACTACCCGGTCCAACTCATATTCAAACATACACCATTGACAAACATAAATGCAAAATCAATTAATTAATTTAGCAAAAAATTCAATAACAAAACTGGGCTGCCCGAAATCAAACGTACCGGGTATTACATTAATCGATCGGACGAATTTGTCAGAACGAACAAGTTAGCCGCTGGTACTTCACCATTCAGTATTTAGAAGAGATCTATGACACTAACTCATCGCAGGGGGTTTGGATTTTGCATATGGATTCCAAGCCAGCCAGATCGGTCTCTAGCTAACTTGGAGGGGGTAACTGTGGGTGCAAATTTTGGCCAAACGCCCCACGACGGGACCCACAACCCCTGCCTAGGGGGTCCACAGAGATGATAGCGGGACCTATCAGCCTTGCCTGGGGGATCCACGGAGACGACAGCGGGACCCATCAACCCTGCTTGGGGGGTCCACAGAGACGACAGCGGGACCCATAAGCCCTGCCTGGGGGGTCCACAGAGACGACAGCGGGACCCATCAGCCCTGCCTAGGGGGTCCGCAGAGACGACAACGGGACCTACCAGCCCCTACCTAAATCCAGACGACAGTTGTAGAAACCGCCTTCTACCCCTGTTACCCTTCCAGAAAACTCTATAAATAGTAGACCCTACAATTGTAACAAGATCGGATCTTTGATTGCTGAATAAGACTTTCAAAAAACCCAGAGCTCTGACATCTTAACCCTTCGATCTGCTTTTCGAAGAGATCAGTGATACTCGGTCTGTCGAGATCACTTTGAGTAAAGTGTTAGTGAATTCAGGTTGCACCTTATAGCACGGAGGGCTTCGGCTGAACTCCGAGATCATACTTTATGTCAATCTGATCTTTCTTTCTCTCTCTACTAATTCAAAGTTAGTATTTGAAGACATCGATCTCCGAACCTGCAGACTAGACAAACGTTCGATCAGACATTCGACTCGACTCGATTGACTGGTTGGGTGGAGTCTTCGGGTCGGTACGGAGATCATCCCCCACAGATACTTTTAGAAAGGGGCAGCTAATTGTGAGTTTTATAGTCTCTCCTCTCTCTCTCTCTCATTCTTTCAAAGGGGAGGCTAATACTTGATAGTCTTATAGGCATTAGAGTTGGCTGATAGGCTGCTTGATAGCTTTATAGGCTCTATGGTTTTGAACTTTGTTTTTTGTTTTGTAACAATGTTTGAATTAGCACTTTTATAGGATCGCAAAGAGGATTTAGGGGTACCAATTAGACAATTACAATGAAAAGAATAATTAAAGGATATGTTGTTCATAACTTTCTAAGAATGATTAAAGGTTCTCTGTCAGGACGACATTGGTTTTCGTTGTTTTTGCCGGCCAATAGTTTTGTAGTTTGCTTATATTATTTAGTCAGATGTAGTATAACTTCTAGTGGTGGAATATGTAATTCTATTACAAGAAAAAAAGAACTTTCTATGAAATAAATAGAGAAAGGATTGAATGAGATTTCGATCCAGAATACATTTATATGTACGGACTTCGGGTTTATTTAATGTTGTCCGAGACCGGTCCAAATAAAAATGGCCTTTAATATTATAGCTCAGCCCAGGCCATGCGCAAAACTGTCATGTCCACAGCAGACCCCATGCTGCTATCATGATTGCTGGGTGGGGCCCGCTACGGCGCTACCCCGTCTCTTATCTTGGGGTGACGGACAGTCCACGTACTGTACGGCAACTTCCAACTATGTCTTGTCGTTGTCCCCTCAGTCATCACCACGCGGAGAGAAGCGACTCTTGTCCGGCCTCTGTGACAATGGGGAGGTAAAGGTCCTGAGATCGGATCGAATGGGCTCGTTTCATCCCGCCCTTCTGATCTTCCTCTCCATTGTAGTTGTGGGCGACCTCTGCTTCGAGCGGGGATCCTCGACCACCGTCACGTACGACAGCAGGGCCCTCGTCATCGACGGGCGCCGGCGGCTCCTGCTCTCCGGCTCGATCCATTACCCTCGGAGCACACCTGAGGTAAGAATCTCACTCCCTTCTACTTTCTCTCTCTCTCTTTCTCTCTCTTTCCGAGAAATGCAGTGAGGTTGGACGTGTAGGCGTGGCCAGAGCTCATCAGGAAATCCAAGGAAGGGGGGTTGGACGTGATCGACACGTACGTCTTCTGGAACTACCATGAGCCCGTGCGAGGCCAGGTACGAGGGGAGGAGGCAAGGGCAGTTGGGTGGTGATAGCTAGATTTAGCTGTGTTGTTGATGATGATGATGATGATGATGATGGCTTGTGTTTGGCAATGGCAACAGTACTACTTCCAAGGGAGGTTTGATCTGGTGAGATTCGTGAAGGCAGTCCAGGCGGCTGGGCTCTTCGTCAGTCTGAGGATCGGCCCTTACGCCTGCGCCGAATGGAATTATGGGTCTGTAATGCCTCTCTCACTCCGATTCGACGCAGCCTGTTGGGCTCTCGAAGTGTCCGATACGCTCCGGTTCTAGGATTCTGAAAGCCTAGAATCCCTAAAAAAGACGAAGAGCCTGTTTGGATACAACCGGATCCCAAAAAGTGTTTTTGCGGAGAGCCCAAAATGTACTTTTGAGAGTCATTCTCGGGAGCCGAAAATTAAGGGCCTGTTTGGATACGCTTCGATTCCAGGATTCATGAAGCTCGGAATCCCTAAAAAAGATAAAGAGTCTCTTTGGATACAATTCGATCCCAAAAAGTGTTTCTGCGGAGAGCCCAAAATGTACTTCTGAGAGCCATCTTTTTGGAGCCCAAAATCGAGGCTCTGGACTCCAGAGCCCTTTTTTGGGATTTTGGGATTCCGGACTTCTAGAATCCTAGAATCAAAATCCTATCCAAACAGGCTCCGGACTCTAGAGCCCTTTTTTGGGATTTTGGGATTCCGGGCTCCTAGAATCATTGAATCATAATCCTATCCAAAGAGGGCTATGATTTTGTTTCAACCTCCTTAAAGAGGTTGGAGCATCCCACTCTCTCTCATTGGTCCATTCGAAGGATATGTTTGTCATTTCATACTGTATATCATGGTGAAGTGACCAAAAGCCCTCGAGATGGACCAATGAGAGAGAGCGGGATGCTCCAACCTCTTTAAGGAGGTTGGAACAAAATCGTTCTCCAATTGGATGGTTGAGTCCAATGTTGGAGCAATCACAGGAGCTTCATTCATTCAGCTTACTTTTGATTGCAGGGGATTCCCTCTTTGGCTGCACTTTATTCCTGGGATTCAATTTCGGACAGCGAATGCAGCGTTTCAGGTACCCTGTCTCTGCATTACTCGATTATTTCACTTTCTGCAGCGTGATTAATTGCTAACCTTGCGAGCGATTGGTTGCACAGCAAGAGATGGAGCGGTTTCTTACAAAGATAGTGACTCTTATGAAGGAGGAAAATCTGTTCGCAACGCAGGGCGGGCCGATCATTCTTGCACAGGTGATCTCGTCCCGTCCACAGTGATTTATTTTTGAAAATAGGATGTCTAGTCGGTTGAAGCTACACTAATCATATCGATTGAGGGATCGTATTTGATTTAGTTCTGTCACCTATTCAACCACTTATTAACTTTTCGTCACGCGCAAGTTTTAATGCTTCGGTCTCTTAGTGGTTTTTTTTCCATTAGTGCATAAATGAAACTTATTTATGGATGACCATGTAAAATTTCGAGGATAAAAGTGGAGGGAAAGATTATTCTTTAGGGTTTTTTACTAATTAACCCCTACAATCTTCTCTATTTATATATAAAACCTTATAAAATTGATATTTACATATGAACCCTTCAATTCATTCAAATATTGCATATTGACCCCTGCAGTTAGTTGACATCGAAAACAAGAGAATATTTTCGATTTCATACTTAATAATTTACCTTAACTCTATAAATATCCCTCCAATGTGAGAATTATTCCGATTAGGTTCAATTAGATTCGGGTTATGTTTGTGCTTGTTTTGGATTAAGTCCATGTTCAATAAAGATATGTCAATTTATGTAATTAAAACTATAGGTAAATCGGTTATTTCCCCTATGGATTAAAAAAATAACAGTCGATTTATGAATATTTCAGAAATATTCCTTTACTTTGGATACCAACTAACTACAGGGGTCGATATGTAAATATTGGATGATTTAAGGGGTTTATATGTAAACATTGACTTTACAGAGTTTTCTATTTAAATGGAGAAGATTACGGGGGTCGATTTGTAAAAATCCCTATTCTTTATATTTTTGGGCATCATATTGGTTGCCTAAGGCCATAAGTGAGAGGGGATGCATGTCCTGGTTAGACAGCCCTGCATCTCTATTCCCCTACCCTGTCCCCCTGCCCCCTTTTCTTTTCTTTCTTCCTCCTCACTTCTCCAAATTTATATCAAGCGTCTTTTCTTCTTTCATTTTTTTTTGTCACCCCCCCTCCCTTCAAGAATCTGTTACCATAGTTCCTCTTTCTGCTGATGACAACCTTATACCTGATTGATCTCTTCTGGGATCTGTTAAAAAATAAACCAAAGAAGGAACATGATAGTGAAATTTAACCAAATAACAAAAAGGTTGCTATTATGCACAACATAAACAAGAGGAAGAAAGAGAAAAAAAGGATTTAAAATTAAAGGGAATAATGATTGATTAATTATGGGGAAGATGGCTACTCTCCACCTAACTCAGATTTGAGCAAGTTAAATTAGATTAAATTAGATCAAGGTGGTTCTAGCTGGTGCACAATCCTACCAAGAAAGTGTTCTGAGTCTGACATACTTAAAAGTTGTTGGGTATTAAATTAGGGAATAAGACAAGATCCTAAACAAATTAGACAAACTTGATCTAAAGCCCTAAAATCTCATGGAGGTGAAGAATTGATATAGGAGTGTCATCCTAGCCTGCATCCGTGCACGAAGCCCTCCCATAACACCCAACGAGTATCGTCCATGCAAGCTCGTACCTAGCCCCCAGGGCCTATGTTAGTGGGGGTCACCTACTTGTTTGATTGGGATTATAAGTCTAGTTTATATATACATGAAGTAGGTTATAAGAAAGAACCAATTATTATGAATCTATGATGAACAAGATTTAAGATGGATTTATCTTCCTCTTCTTTGTCCTTTCCTAGTATTACTAGTTGGTTCTATGGTTTATCTTCCTTGTGGGTTCAAGAAACTTTCATGGGTTCGATCCAAGGATTTATTGAAGAAAGACAATAATTTTCTTCTTCCTTGGGCTTCCATGTTCTCTCGAGCATGTCCTTTCATGCATCCGCTACGTCAAGTGGTATCATGAGCTTCTAGTTTTACCAGAACAATCTGGTGCAACATTAAGAATGAACTAGTGAACAGAAAGGAACCCCCATAACTCATCTATGAAGAATATTTCGTAAATGAGCTTCCAAACCCCAAGATTTTTTTGGATTCTCATGACGTTTTTAGAGATGCTCTAGTCGCCAGACTTTAGCGGTGGCCCGGCTAAATAGTGTGATAACTACGAGAGCACGAATGGGATGACCTGATCTTCCTATACAACTGTCAGATCATTGAGTGATTAATTTACTGGTTGGGGTCTAGGCCGAACCCCCCCTCATTCACTGAGAGGAATTTCTCAAAAAACAATAAGAGCATTGAGATGCTTCACCCAATTCTAGAGACACTCAAAAAAATGTTTGACAAGAAGCTCCCGGGCAGGATTTGGGCTTTAGTATAGGGAGGACTTGGGCAATGGCCGCAATGCAACCCTAACCTAATCAGGGCAAGTCCCAAAATATGTACAGAGTACATGAGTTGGTCACCATCAAGGTCAGAATGCCACCTATGTTGCATGGATTTGGATACAAGAATCAGGTGCTGATGCGTGTCTAGGTGGTGTATCATAATTTCATTCAATTTCCAAATCTTATGGTGTGGTTGCATGGCTAAATGTGTACAAAAGTTGAGTACACTTGTTTGGGCACATTCTATGTACATGAATTATCACAACAGAACTTTATACATGTAAATTTCTATCAAAAAGTACAATTATGTTAAAATGCTTAATTTGGTCGCTATATAGGACACATGGAGCTATCAACAAAGTTTTGCATATTCTGCACGATGGATTTGTTTGTTTTACCAAAGCTATTGTTAGCTTTTTTTTCTCTGCTAGATAATTGTCCTCAAGAATTTAGTATGTCCATAAGTCCGTTGTAGGACAGACCACAAACTAGAAATGGAATCATACTACATAAACTGCTTATAGATCTTGGGCTCCATGGAGCATTGAAGCCAACCAAGAATCTGAAACACCTATAGACTTCTCAGCCTTCTCAGCCCTCGGCATCCACTGCTTTCCAGGTTTCAGAGGTTGATCCTAGTTCTTCTCCCTGGATCATCGACTCTGGTGCCTGTGGGGGATGATCCTCGTGCCGAACCGGGGACTCCACCCAACAGTCAATCGATTCGATCGTCGGTCCGAGCGTTGGGTTTTTAGACTTGAGCTTTGAAGCAGTTGAGAGTTTGTGGACTTAGATTTAGAAGGGATTGAGAGTTGAGAGAGTTGACATAAGATGTAGTATCGGAGTTCAGCCGAAGCTTACGTCTCTGTGCTATAAGGTGCAACCTGAATTCACTAACACTTGAAATGTAGTGACCTTGACGGGCCAAGTGTCATTTGTCTTAGAAGAGAAATAGGAATGTTAGGGCTCTGAAATTCGAAAGTCTGATTTGGAAATCAGAAGATTGATCTGGAACATTCATCTGGTTTGCTATATATAGATATTTGGGAAATATCCGAGGTCTGGGGCGGTTTCTACAGTCGCTTTGACAGACTCCAAACTAGGCCAATGGGTTTCGTTGTTGTCTTTGTGGAACACCAGGCAGGGCTAGTGGATCCCGTCATCATCTTTGTGGACCCCCAGGCAGGGCTAGTGGGTCCCGTCGTCTCCTTTGTAGGACCCCAGACAGAGCTGGTGGGTCCTGCCTTAGGGCGTCCGCCAAATTTTGCACCCACAGTGCCACTGATCATATTATTGGTGAGCTAAGTCTTCTTTCCCATATTGAGTCTTATCGTCAGTGTGGGGGGAGATTACGGTCGTCGTACGATTCCCC
This sequence comes from Chamaelirium japonicum, assembly GCA_947650365.1. Lineage (NCBI taxonomy): Eukaryota > Viridiplantae > Streptophyta > Magnoliopsida > Liliales > Melanthiaceae > Chamaelirium > Chamaelirium japonicum. Next base: position 26,897,174 of record OX393557.1, on the reverse strand, counting down.
TGCAACAGTCGATGAAGGTGTTGACCTTCGAGATGTGGTTGATGTGGGATGCTGGGCTGTCGTGTGCTTAGCTGTCACATTGACACTATAGAGTAGAGAGAGAGAAGAAGAGTTGACACATGAGGTGGTGACGAAGTTCGGCCGAAGCCCATGTTTTCGTGCGGTAAGACGCAACCTTTGAATCCACTATATCTGAAGAAGTAGAGCTACCCTCGACAGGCCGAGTAGTACTTATACAAGTAGACAGATGGTGGAGCAAGCTTAAATAGAGTCTGATCACCAGAAAGCTCGAGGAGCTCTGGAAAACAGAAAGTGAAATCTGGAATAGTGAATTCCGGTTTGGATTTCTGATCTCAATCCTGGAATATTTGTCGGGTCTGCTATTTATAGAAGTTGAAAATATCGGGAATTTTGGTAAATATCCAGGGGGATTTACTAGACCCCGAATAGTATGCGTGGGCCCCAGGCAGGGCTGCGGGTCCTGTCGTCATCTCCGTGGGCCCCAAACAGGGTTACGGGTCCCACTGTATTTCCATGGGCCCCTAACAAGGCTGCAGGTCCCACTGTTGGCCGTTAGTCAGATTTTGCATCTATAATTACCCCCTCCCAACAAGGCATGTGCTAACCTAGCTGGCTAGGACTCTATAGTGCAAAAACTAGCTGTGTGTTCGCCGAGCCGCTGTCCGGGGCCAACTGCCACGTCCGCAACCCCTTGCTAAGGGTCGATCGAGTGAGTGTCTGTTGACCCACTGTCCGGGCCAACTGTCACACCCGCTGACCCCTTGCTAGGGCCGGCCGGGTGTGTGTTTGCTGACCCGTTGTCCGGGACCGATCGTCAAGGCTGTCGACCCCCTGCTAAAGGCTGGGGCTTGCCTGCTGACTCGCTGTCCAGGGCAGATCGTCGAGTCCGCCGACTTCCGGCCAAAGGCCGGTCGGGTGTGTGTCTGCTGACCCTCTGTCTGGGGACAACCATCGAGCCTACCGATCCCCTTCCAAGGGTCGCCGAGTGCTTGTCCGTCGACTCGCTGTCCAGAGCTGACCGTCGCGTTCGCTGACCTTCTACCAAGGGTCGGTTTTGAGGTCGTCGACCCCCTGCCAAGGGCCAGGATATGTCTGTCGACCGTCGTGCTCGTTGACCCCCTGCCAAGGGCTGGGGTGTGTCCGCCAACCCGATGTCCGGGGCCGACCGTTGTGCTTGCCTAGCCAAGGGTTGAGGCGGGTGCGTGTCTGCTGACCATCTGTCTGGGGCCAACCGTCTCGTCTGCCGACCCCCTACCAAGGGCCGGCCGGGTGCATATCTACCAACCCGCTGTCCAAGGCTAACTGTTGCGTCCGTTAACCCCCTGCTAAGGGTCGTCCAGGTGCGTGTCTTCCGACCTATTGTCCGGGGTCGACCGTCACGTTCGCCGACCCCTTGCTAATGGTCGGCCGGGTGTATGTGTTGGGCGGCCGATCGCAGTGCGCCGGTGCTGGGTGCATCGGTCGGCCCGTGCTCGCGCTCGACTGGTCGACTGGCCTGGCCTGGCCGGTCTGTTGGTTGGTCGGTCGCTGCCGACCGACAGTACTAGACTCGGTCGGTCAATGTGTGCTGCCGGCCGTAGGCCATTTTCGACCGACCACCGGCACACGACCGGTCGACAGTCTGGTCGGCCGGTCGGGCCTACGGTCGGGTCAGGCGGCGCTCGGTCGGTCGACTCCCAACGGACTGTCGAAAATCCGATTGGCTTCCAGGTACTAGTGGCGGCCGGCCGTAGGCCAATTCTAATCGACCGCCGGCGCCTAGCCAGTTTGCCCTGATCGGTCGGTTAGGGGCCGCCCAGCCGGTCGGAAAGGGGGCGCCTGGCCAATCGGTTGGAGAGGGCCCGACTGGTCAGGTGAGGGTGGTCGGTCAGGTAGGGGGTCTGGCGCTCGGTCGGGTAGGGGGGCGGTCCTAAACCCTAAAACCCTAAACCTAGACCCAAACCCTAACCCTAAACCTAAACCAACCCTAACCCTAACCCTAAAAAGCCCTAACACCTTAACCCTAACCCTAACCCTAACCCTAAAAACCCTAATACCCTAACCCCCTAACCCTAAAAACCCTAACACCCTAACCCTAACCCTAACCCTATAACCTAACAACCCTAAACCTAAACGCTAAACCCTAAACCCCCTACCGGCCAGGCAGCGACCCTTAGTCTGCGCGAGCTTTGGAGGAGGCCGAAAAATCTCTCGCTTCTCTCGAAATTGATAGCGGGAGAGTTCGTCGAGTCTAAATAGGGCTCAAGGACCTTCATTTGTCACCGTGCTGAGAATTTTTTGAAACTTCTCAACTCTCAGATCCTTCCGATCTTTCGTCTTTCTCGTCGAATATGTCTTCTGAAGACACTACTGGGTCGATGGGGTAGAAGAGGACCTTCGTTTGCTGAATAAAGGCTTGAAGGACTTCTTCAAGGGGCTGTTGGAGGCCCGAACCCTCGCTCAACGGCAAGTCTTCAGGAGAAGGGCAAGCCTTCTCGCCCTGAGTCGAAGACGCCAGAGAAGAAGGGCAAGTCTTTTCAGTCAGAGCCGATAGCTGGGATGATGTAGAAGAATTTGAGGAGAAGCTATACTGAGGCGTTCGCTCCGTGCAAGCCTCCTCATGTCCCTCGCATGGAGTGCGAGATGGGGCCCCTGATGCCGATTGAGGAGACTCTCTTCCTTCACGACAAAGGCTTCCACGAGCTTAAGTCGAATCGTGAAGCGTGGGAGGCATTGGTGGGGCTCTTTAGGGAGCACTCCCGAATGCCGAGCCTTGCAGTGATCCAAAAGGCCTTCGGGATCAACTCCCGAACCATCTTCATCAGCAGCATTAGTAGGGAGAAGGCCTCGGGGACGATCGTCTCGGTGGGCCAGCTGAACTGCGGGTTGAGGCTACCGCTATTGCCGTTCGCTACTTGGCTGCTGAACACATCGGGCATCTGTCCTGGGCAGGTTGGAGGAAACGTGTGGCGCGTAATCTATGCCTTTTGCAGCGTGGAGTCAGACTGAGCTCCGGAAGTCCTACACCTGCCTGAAGGCGGGCGGGTGAGCCGGCGTGTATCGAGTTGGGATATGCTTCCGGGATCCGCTTCGGACTTTGTCTTCGAATTCCAAGGTGGCTTCAGACAAATTCACTTTTTTTGAAGTCGCTTGGGATACGCTTCAGGGATCACTTCAGGGAGCCATTTCGGAAGTCCGAGGTCGCTTCAGAAAAAGTCCAAGGTGGGCTTCGCCTTGACATTCGAAGACAAAGTCCGAGGCGGACTTTGCCGTAGGGAGCCGCTTCTTCCATCTCCAGGGCATGTCGGCTCTGAGGCCAATCAAAGATCTGCCCGACTCTGACAAGTCCTATGCTTAAGGGCCATTCTCGATCTCGGGAGAATGGTCGCCGATCAGTGTACCGGAGTCGATGTGGTTCGTCGTGCTAAAGGTGCAGCACTACAAGGCCGGTGGAGACTTAGCCTGGCCTTGCAGTGTGCAGTGACCATCGACAACATCTTCCTCGAGTTGACCTACGGTAGCAGATCGTGGAGGTAGTTTCGTTTTTGTTTTGTGTGCGATGGAACGAAGCACTTGATGCATCGCCTCCCAGCTCGCTACAAGAAAAATGACACTGTCTACTCGAAGCGGGCCGATCTCAATGGCCCGGAGATGATGGAGAAGCCCCAGAAGTTGATCATCCTGGCAAAACAACAGGGGCGAACAAAGAAGGCGGCCAGGGATGGAGGTCAAACCCTGGCTCGGGGCAGGGGGACTTCTACTGTGTGTCACCCACACTCGTCGTCAAGGGAGTTTTCTAGGATAGAGGAGGCTTCTGATGACGTCGACGAAGAGGGTGAAGATGAGGAGGAAGAGGGGAGCGACGACGGAGAGGAATCTAGCGGCTCAAGGGTTGGCGAGAGAGACCAGAGCCGAGTTGAGATACCAGTGCCCTTAGTGGTAGTGGTGCCTCGTTCCTGCGGCAAGGGCAAAATTTTTGCCGACATGGAGGCAGAAGAGAAGCACGAAGTGCCTTTCGAGCCTCGTTACGATTTTGGCCTTCTGATGTCAGGGCCGAAAGGCAAAGACAAGGGTAGGTGGGAACATAGCTCGACACTGTCTCCGGTTTCGGCCACGGGACCTTCGGCCAGTGATATCGCCGTGCCTGCCAGTCAGTATGTAGAAGTTGCAGCTGCTGCCGCGGCGCGTCTATGGCCTCTGAAAGATGCTCGGTGGAAGAAGGACGAGTCAGTCATTGCTGCTGTGACGACTCCATGGGTTGATGCCTCATCATCAATGCGCTCCCTGCCAAAGCCGATTGAGGAGCCTGCCGAGGCTGCAATGATGAGGCAGCCGATGATGTCGCCCCCTTCCTTGAGGGAATCTGAGAGGAGTTCCCAAAGGGAGCGGAAGCAGAAGAAGCCCGAGGCGGCTGTAACTGCAGCTGCTAAGAGGGCCACCGAGGACTTGGATATCAATGACGCCTTTCCAATCGCCCGGTGCCTGACAGAAGTATTCGACGCTCCCTCTGACGTCATCATTAGTCGTGCCTGGAATATGGTAAGCTTATACTCATATTGCTCGGCTCTCGTTTAGTGTCACAGGAGTTGACGTGTTTTGCTTGTTTGCAGATCGAGACGTTGGTGCAGATCGTCGGCAGAAGCCGTCACCTCGAGGGGAAGGAGGAGCGGGAGAGAGCCGAGGAAGAGATCGCCGCCCTCAAGGCCGAGCTGGAGGAGATGAGGGTGGCACTGCGATTCTTCCAGGACCGAGCTTCTGAGGCGATTGAGCAGCGCAACGACGCTTTGAGGAGGTTGACTGACCACTGCTCCGAGGTGGAAGCTCTCCGAGCAGAGATGCAAGCCAGCGCTGGCCATGTTCTGGCGCTGAGGAAGATGGAGAAGGAGCAGGAGAAGCTTATCAGGGAGCTTCGAGAGGAGAATGTCAGCCTGCAAGAGACGGTTGAAGAGGCGCTCGTGATGACCGGCTCGCATGTCCATGGGGTAGATCCGAGGGGCTCGGAGACTGCGTCGAGGACTCGAGGAGCGCCGACAGAGGTCACTCGAAGGGGTTCCGCTTTGCTCCCTAGGTCCCTTAGGTGGCATGTGCTCTGTTTCCTTCTCTCTTTGCACCATGTATCTGTCTTTTAGTTTGGTAATGAACATCTTTTGGTCAGATGTCTCGTATTTGAAATGCTTCTTGTCCTGAATGTTTTGAATGTCTACTGAATATTCAATTGAATATTGTTTGGAATGTCTTCGAGTGCCAAGGGCTGGACCTTGGATTTTTTTGATATGCCAAAGCGTTTGAATGCTTCAGACTTTGTCTTCGAGTGCTAAGGTTATCTCCTTGGGTTGAGACGGTGTCGACGTCTCGGGCTTTGGCAATTGTCGAGGCGGTGAAGTCTGCCCGGACTTTGTCTTCAAATACCAAGGTTGTCTCCTTGGGCCGAGACGGTGTCGACGTCTCGGGCTTTGGTCTGTCTCGGACTTTGTCTTCGAATGCCAAAGCTGTCTCCTTGGGCCGAGATGGTATCGATGTCTTGGGCTTTGGCAGTTCCCGAGGCGGTGAAGCCTGCCTCGGATATTATCTTCGAATGCCAAAGCTGTCTCTTTGGGCCAAGATGGTGTCGACGTCTCGGGCTTCGGCAGTTGCCGAGGTGACAAAGCCTGCCTCGGATTTTGTCTTCGAATGTCAAGGATGTCTCCTTAGGCTGAGACAATATCGACATCTCGGGCTTTGGCAGTTGCCGAGGCGGTAAAGCCTACCTTGGACTGTCTTCGAATGCCAAGACTGTCTCTTTGGGCCGAGACGGTATCGACGTCTCGAGCTTTGGCCGGTGTCGAGGCGGTGAAGCCTGCCTCGGACTTTCTCTTCGAATGCCAAGGTTGTCTCCTTGGGCCGAGATGGTGCTGACGTCTCGGGCTTTGGCAGGTGCCGAGACGGTGAAGCCTGCCTCGGACTTTGTCTTCGAATGCCAAGGTTGTCTTCTTGGGCTGAGACGGTGTCGAAGTCTCTGGCTTTGGCTGGTGCCGAGGTGGTGAAGCCTACCTCGGACTTTGTCTTCGAATGCCAAGGCTGTCTTCTTGGGCCGAGAAGGTGTCGACATCTCGGACTTTGGCAGGTGCTAAGGCGGTGAAGCCTGCCTTGGACTTTGTCTTCGAATACCAAGGCTATCTCCTTGGGCTGAGGCGGTGTCGACATCTCGAACTTTGTATTTGTGTGCCAAGTCTGTCTCTTTGGATTTTGCTACATGTCGAGGCAGTGAGGGAGCCTCGGACTTTGTATTCGAGCGCCAAGGCTATCTCCTTCGATTTTACTGCACACCGAGGTAGCGAGGGTGCCTTAGACTTTGTATTCGAGTGCCAAGGTTGTCTACTTGGACTTTTTGAGCATCGAGGCAACGAGGGTATCTCGAACTTTGTATTCGAGTGCCAAGGTTGTCTCTTGGACTTTGCTGCATACTGAGGCAGTGAGGGTGCCTCGGACTTTGTATTTGAGTGCCCAGGCTCTCTTATTGGGTCGAGAAGGTGTCGACGTCTCGGGCTTTGGCAGTTGCTGAGGCGGTGAAGCCTGCCTCGGACTTTGTCTTTGAATGCCTAGGCTGTCTCCTTGGGCCGAGACGATGTCGACGCCTCGGGCTTTGGCAGTTGCCAAGCAGTGAAGCCTACCTCGGACTTTGTCTTTGAATGCCAAGGCTGTCTCCTAAGGCTGAGACGGTGTCGACATCTCGGTCTTTGGCAGTTGCTGAGGCGGTGAAGCCTACCTCAGACTTTGTTTTCAAATGCCAAGGTTGTCACCTTGGGCCGAGACGGTGTCGATGTCTCGAGCTTTGGTAGTTGTCGAGGCGATGAAGCTTGCTTCGAAATTTGACTTCGAATACCAAGGCTGTCTCCGTAGGACGAGACGGTGTCGACGTATCGGGCTTTGGCAGGTGCCGAGGCAATGAAGCCTGCCTCGGACTTTGTCTTCGAATGCCAAGGTTATCTCCTTGGGCGGAGACGGTGCCGACGTCTCGGGCTTTGGCAGGTGCCGAGGCTGTGAAGCCTGTCTCAGACTTTGTCTTTGAATGCCAAGGTTATCTTCTTGGGTCGAGATGGTGTCGATGTCTTGGACTTTGGTAGGTCCCGAAGTGGTGAAGCTTTCAGACTTTGTCTTTGAATGTCAAGGCTGTCTTCTTGGGCCGAGACGGTATCGACGTCTCGGGTTATGGCAGGTGCCAAGGCGGCGAAGCCTGCCTTAGACTTTGTCTTCAAATGCTAAGGTTGTCTCCTTGGGCTGAGGCGGTGTTGACGTCTCGAACTTTGTATTCGTGTGCCAAGGCTGTCTCCTTGGACTTTGCTGCGTGCTGAGGCAGTGATGGTGCCTTAGATTTTGTATTCCAGTGCCAAAGTTGTCTCCTTGGACTTTGTTGCATGCCAAGGCAGCAAGGGTGCGTTGGACTTTATATTCAAGTGCCAAGGCTATCTCCTTGGACTTTGCTGCATGCCGAGGCAGCGAGGGTGCCTCGGACTTTGTATTTGAGCGCCCAGGCTATCTCCATCGACTTTTTGAGCGCCAAGGCAGCGAGGGTTCCTCGGGCGTTGTATTCAAGTGCCAAGGCTATCTCCTTGGACTTTGCTGCACGCCGAAACAACGAGGGTGCCTCAGACTTTGTATTCAAGTGCCTAGGCTGTCTCCTTGGACTTTTTGAGCGCCGAGATAGTGTGAAGCACCTTGGACTTTGCCCGAGGGTGGGCTGTCTCTAAGCCCTCAGTTGTTGATTGAATGCCGATTGATCGTAGGAGGACCTGATGCTATCAAACTAGCCTTGTATTCGGTTGGTCGAGGCAAGGCTCTTACCGACCCAACCGGTTGATGGGTAAGTAGCAGGTTTCTTTTGACGTCGGTTGACTGTGGGGAGACCCTGTGCGATCAAAGCAGCGAAGGGACGCGAAGCTCGTACCTTTGCATTTGCTAGCTGATTATGGGGAGGCCCTGTGTGATGAAACTAGTCTTGTCTTCGGTTGGTCGAGACAATGCTCTTATCGACCCAACAAGTTGTGGGGTACGTAACAGGTACCTTTAGACGCTGGTTGATCATGGGGAGACCTTGTGCGATCAAACCAGCAAAGGGACACGGACCTCGTACCTTTGTGTTTGCTAGCTGATTGTGGGGAGACCATGTGCGATCAAACTAGTCTTGTCTTTGGTTGGTCGAGGCAAGGCTCTTATCGACCCAACCGGTTGTGGGGTATGTTGCAAGTGCCTTTAGATGCTGGTTGATCGTGGGGAGACCTTGTGCGATCAAACCAGCGAAGAAACACGGAGCTCGTACCTTTGCGTTTGCTAGCTGATCATAGGAAGACCCTGTGCGATCTAACTAGTCTTATCTTCGGTTGGTTGAGGCAAAACTCTTACCGACCCAACTGGTTGTGGGTTCGTAGCAGGTGCCTTTAGATGCTGGTTGATCGTGGCACGACAAAACCAGCAAAGGGGTACGGAGCTTGTACCTTGGAGCTTGACAATGGCGAAGCACTGGTTGATCAAGAGTTTGAGAAGGACTTGAATTCGAAAAGCGATCAGTTTTTATTTTATTGATAACTCAGAAGATGTTACATCATGGATTTCATATGAGTGACATTCTGAGTTGTTGACAATATGTGGCGTTCTACTCTGATCGGTCGATGAGATGCTTCCCTTTCAGCTGATATTGTCGGCTACTGGAACCATGGATTCTGCAAGCTTCTTTTTCCTTGGTTGCAGAGAAGGTTCCTAAAAGGACCGTTGTCCTTCTTTGAACTCCTGGAGATGTCCCTCCTGCCAGAGGTCTTCTAAGTGATGCAAGAGAGACTTGCATTTCATTGTTGGGTGTTTGTGGCATCGATGGACGTTGCAGTAGACCGATTTGTTTGCTGTGTGCTTTGAATCCGGCTAGAGAGGGTTTGGCCACTTGAGGAAGTCTTTGTACAGGATATGCTTGAGGATGATGTCTATGGGTAGATTTCAATCGGTGAAGTCAGTCCTCTGAGGATTAGTGGGTCTATCGCTTGCCCACTTTGGCCTCTTGGAGGATTCGTCTCCCTTGGCCTGAGCGTTGTGAGATCGACCTGTTGGTCGTGCCGACTCCTTGTCTAAAGGATGCTTCTTGAGGTCATGCCCCTTGTACTCGATTTGATCGTCCTCCACCTTGATCTTCCATTGGATTCGATCGAACAACACTCCAAGAAAGGCAAGTGGATTGCGGATGAGGTCGTTGTAGATGTGGAGGTCATAGCACAAGGCGCTCTTGAATGCCAACATCACTGTTTCGTTATCGAGGTGACGTCCAGAAAGCGCAGTGTGCTTATTCTGGAACCTCCGAGTGATCTCTCGAAGGGTTTCATCCGATCCCATGCGAAGTCGGTAGAAGGAGTCTAATTTCTTCTCTGGCTTGAGGTTCAGTCTATAGTGTTGAACGAAGAAATCTGTTAGATCCTCAAACCAACTCACAGAGACCATCTGGAGGTGGTGATACCAGTCGAGCGACATGTCATCCAAGCTGCCCGCAAAGGTGCAGCAGAGAACTTGGTTGTCATGGTCATGCGGCGTCAACGCCTGCTTGAAGGCGAGGACATGTAATATTGGGTCTCCCGCCAGGTAGTTGCTAACTCCAAGGGAAAGGGGCTAAGAGAATTTGCTGGTGAAGCGGCCCTTCGGAGGCGTAGTTATTCCGATGATCACCTCGTTGGTTTGAAAGGCATCTCGGAAGGAGAGGAGACAGTGAGTGCGTCGCAGTCACTCTTACCGTCCGATGCTCTGCCAGAGCTCGGTCGTTGTTGCGATATAGTCGGACTTTAGGGTGGCGACCATCGTTCTGAGTATTCCTCATGATGTAGGGATTGGAGGATGACCTGGAATCGAGTGGGACCAGACGACGAGCAGACTCGTCGAGACACTCCCAGATTATCGGTCTAGGAGAAAATGGCGAAGGTCCTCTCAAGAGCGGTTTTGAGGGATCGTCGTGGGGTGTCGGCGACGGATCATTGGGAAGGAGCGGGAGATAGATCGACCGATCGGCGGACATCTGCTCCGTTGTTGATGCCGGAGGCTAACCGTGGGAGATTGACTCCTTCCTCGACGGTGATCCGTCGGAGGGAGTCTTTCTGTCATGAGAACAACATTCTGCTTCATAAAAGTGAGCAGCTGGAATTCATCCCCCAAAACTTGATATGTCGCCTGAGGATCGGCCACAGGTAAGACATGTGTTTTCCCCGGACGTTGAGTAGTAGCGTCGGTAGGCTGAGGAAATTATCGAGGTTGAATCTGAATGGCGTGATCAACTGACCAGCGACTTCTCGAATTTACAGCGGGTTGTTGTTCCGGGGGTTGACTCGTCGCAAACCTACGACTCATTGAGTGGATCATAGGATGCGGAACATCTTGAGGCAGGTTGCTTCCATCCGGCTGTTCCACGGGTCGTGTCTTTGCCATTCTGGTATAGCGATGGAGACAGAAGGATTGCTCAGGCAGTCGGTGGTTGCTACTTGACTGAAAGAGCTGGGAAGCCTGAAGGTCGCTAGTTGATAGGAAAGGATCTCACAGACGGAGCTAAACTATGGGTGGAGATTACGGCCATCGTACGGTCCCCCTCCAACAATCGATGGAAGATGTTGACCTTCGAGATGTGGCTGATGTGGGATGTTGAGCTGTCGCATGCTTAGTTGTCACACAGGCACTGTAGAGTAAAGAGAGAAGAAGAGTTGACACATGAGGTGGTGACGAAGTTCGGCTGAAGCCTACATCTCCGTGCGGAAAGACGCAACCTTTGAATCCACTATCTCTGAAGAAGTAGAGCTACTCTCGATAGGCCGAGGAGTGCTTATATAAGTAGACAGAGGGTGGAGCAAGATTGACTGGAGTCTGATCACTAGAAGGCTCGAGGAGCTCTGGAAAACAGAAAGTGGAATCTGGAATAATGAATTATGGTCTGGATTTTCGATATCGATTCTAGATTATTTGTCGGTTCTGCTATTGATAGAGGTTTGGGAATATCGGGGGTTTTGATAAATATTCAGGGGAATTTACCAGACCCCGAATAGCATGTGTGAGCCCCAGGCAGGGATGCGGGTCCTTCCGTCGCCTTCGTGGGTCCCAGACAAAGCTACGGGTCCCACTGTCGTCTCCGTGGGCCTCAGGCAGGGCTGCGGGTCCCACTGTCGTCTCCGTGGGCCTCTGGCAGGACTGCGGGCCCACTGTCGGGCGTTAGCCAGATTTTGCACTCACAATTAGCGGAACATGTGACTTGCTAATGGATTTGTTACTTCTATCCTGAGCATGGGTACTATTCCTTTTTCTTCTTCTGTTTGTCTCGATTCTATTTTGCATGTTCCAAAATTGGCCCTTAATCTAATGTCTATTAGTCGCTTGACTCATTCTTTGCATTGTTTTGTGACGTTCTTTTCTAGTGGCTGTGTGTTTCAGGACCTGACTTCGAGGAGGATTTTTGGCACGACTCGTGAGAAAGATGGGTTGTACTTGCTAGATCGACTACCTGTTCCCCCACCTGCTGATGCTGCTGCTCTGCTCTGCTCTGATACCAAGAAGAGAGGCCAAAACGGATTAGGGTTCAATGAAAACCCTAATCCCTTTTATATTAATATTAAAAGCAAAAATTACAATTAAGTCCATAGACTTATCCTAATTAATATAAAGGACAAAATCCCCAATAGTTTCCTAGTTATTTTATCTTGTACTTTTTCCTCTCTGCTGGCCAGTCATTTCTCAGGGTTATAGTGAGTGATTGGTTGTATGAAAGCAAAAGATGTTTCTATGCACTACCATAGCTATTGTTAACATGAATCTGTCTCCAGCTTATATATTTTTTTTTGCAAGTTTTCCTGCTTATATATATATATATATATATATATATATATATGGGGACGGGGAGCCTGGACCTCAGGTGCAGCGTGAACGCTGCACCGGAGCCGCTCCCTGCGCGCCACGTGTCCAAAGAACCGCCCGGATCGGGTTTAAAAGTCCAGGACGAACCGTAGCCGTCCGATTCCTTCGATCGGACGCGAATCGGACGCCAGATCCGGCCGCAGACTCTCAAATGGACGGGATCGACTGCAGCCGTCTGATCCGTGCAGTGCACCCCGCCCGTCGCCGTCTGATCCATGCATCACACCCCCACCCAGTGTATCCGTTGGGCCGGGTGATTCCCGTCCGTTCGATCGAGGGAATCGAACGGACGGAAACGTTTTTCGCTGTTACTGTAGCGGCTACAGTAACAGCGAAAAACATTTCCGTCCGTTCGATTCCCTCGATCGAACGGACGGGAATCACCCGGCTCAACGGATACACTGGGCGGGGGTGCGATGCACGGATCAGACGGCGGGCGGACTTCCGGGGAAACCAATCGGACGGCTGCAGTCGATCCCGTCCATTTGAGAGTCTGCGGCCGGATCCGGCGTCCGATTCGCGTCCGATCGAAGGAATCGGACGGCTACGGTTCGTCCCAGACTTTTAAACCTGATTCGGGCGGTTCTTTGGACACGGGCGGTTCTTTTAAACCTGATCCAGGCTCCCCGTCCCCTATATATATATATATATATATATATATATATATATATATATATATATATATATATATATATATATATATATATATATATAGAATACGGGGTATGAGCTGACAGTCCATTTGCTCAAATGGGCTGTCACCGGCAGCCGTCCGATTACTGAGATCAAACCGTCCAAAAAAGAAAAATAAAAAACAAAAAATGTTTACAGTTGTTCCTCTCTTTCTCTCTCTCTTCACATACCCGATCCCCTCCGGTGAAGACCCGACCCCCTCCAGCGACCCCTAACCCCCTCCGGCGACCCCGTCCCCCCCCCCCCCCCCCCCCCCAACAGCACCCCGAACCCCTCCGGCAACCCTGTCCTCCTCCGAAACCCCGTCTCCCTCCGACAGCCCCCCGTCCACCCCGGCGGATCTGCCGGTGCTGCGATCGACGTCGGGAGGTCAGGGGTCTGCCGGAGGGTGCTGCCAGAGCTGCCAGGGGGTCGGGGGTCGTCGGAGGGGGACGAGGTGGTTGTCGGAGGGCGTCAGAGGGCTGCTGGAGGGGGACGGGGTGGCCGGAAGCCGTCGGGGGTTTGCCGGAGGGGTTCGGGGTGCTGCCGGGGGGGGACGGGGTCGCCGGAGGGGGTCGGGTCTTCACCGAAGGGGATCGGGCTTGTGAAGAGAGAGAGAAAGAGAGAGAGAGAGAGAGAGAGAGAGAGAGAGAGAGAGAGAGAGAGAGAGAGAGAGAGAGAGAGAGAGAGAGAGGAACAACTGTTACTGTAAACATTTTTTGTTTTTTATTTTTATTTTTTTGGATGGTTTGATCTCAGCAATCGGACGGCTGCCGGTGACAGCCCATTTGAGCAAATGGGCTGTCAGCTCATACCCCGTATTTTATATATATATATATATATATATATATATATATATATATATATATATATATATTGCAAGTTTTCCAGCTTATATATGTGCAAGAAAAAATGAGGACATTAGTTGTCAGGTCCATTTTACTTCTGGGCATACTTTGGTGTTTCATCTAACAGATTGAAAACGAATATGGAAATGTTCAATCGGCATATGGGATTGGTGGAGTATCTTATTTGAAGTGGGCTGCATCTACTGCTGTTGCTCTTAATACTACTGTTCCTTGGACAATGTGCCTACAAAAAAATGCACCTGATCCAATCGTAAGTGTTGTGCTCATCTTGGTATATAGCAGCCCAGATCATTTGTAGGCAGCAAAGTAAAATATGACAATTTAGATATTAAGGTAGTCATGTATATTCAACTAAGTTATAACTTATTGTAGTTGAGGTGAAATAGAAACAGAAATGCAAGTTCATTCTCATCTTTGTCTTCTATAAATCAAATCAATTTTTTTGGGATGAATTGTTTGAAGTTTGGTCTTAGCCATGCCTAAATATGAGCATTGATATTCTGTGTGATCATAGCAATTTTGTACTCTTAAAATAAATATAAAAACATATTAATCTTATATAAATCAAGTCAAATCCTTTTGTGATGTAGTTCTTAGGAGTTTTGTAGTGTTACAATAATAACGAGCTAAGAAGTGAGATAATGAGATTGTCATGCACTCATAACCAATACTCTAACAAACACGTCTTTTTTCCTCCATCTGGAGCCACTTTTAATGAATCCTGTTTCTCTAATAAGTTATGATTAATTGCCATATCCATCACCAATGGCAAGCTTTCGTAGATTACCCTCACCGTTTGATCACTGCTCTTTCAGTCTAAATCCGAGGAACCTCCTTAGTGCTGTGGGGTTTTGACAAAGCAACTAGTGAATCATCATGCCAAGGAGAGTTTTCCTTTTTTGTTGGGTGTTTTTTGAGGTTCTCAGCCACTGATAGTTTTGTTTTGAGGGGTTTATTGGTTTGGTTCTTCTTGTAATTTTCTTTTAGTTGTGTTTTTTCTGTACCTCTGCGACTCTGTTGCTACCTTCGTTTTAGTTCTTATTTAATATAAGGTTGCACCTAACCCCCTTCCCACTGGAAGATATTTCCTCTCTCAAAGGAAAAAGCCTTATTTCATCTATCTTTAGTTGAGTTAATAAACCTTCTTAAGAATTGCTTCCTATTAATTATTAAAGCTTCTATTCTTTCTCCAGATCCTTTCACATAACTTTCATCCATGATGTTTTAGGTCTTCCACTCTTTCTTGATATTTTCACACCAATTTGAACTATTTCTCACCAAGGTCTCTACCACTCTAACATCAATGATGTATCTCAATACTTTTGATGTACTTCTAAATCAATTCTTCATAGTTCTACCATTCATTCATGTCAGCATTCCACTCTTTGTGATGCCCATCTTATGAGGGATTGAATGTAACATTCTGATACATTCAACATTATGTGCCTTACCAAACTTTCCACCCTTATTTATAAGATATATTGCCATCTTTGCGTTCGTTTGTATTATGTCCCATACTAACAAAGAGGGCCACCTTGCGGCTTCCCTCGACATCTATTTTGCCAAGGGAACATTTCATTTCTATACCTACTAAAATTGCATTGATTTACTATATTATATTGTGCATTTTAGACGCTTATCATCTTAAGCTTTCCTATGTTCCCACATTTCTCCCTTTCTCTCATTAATGATAACTATACTCATTTGTGAAAATGTATATCATGATACATTTGTTGAATATTAAGAGTCAGTACATAGGTCACAAGTTCAAAGAAAATTAGACTTAGGACCATCTTGGTGTCATCATGCTGTGATCAGGGACTCACTTGTCTAGCTTACTAATAATGCTTCGACTTGCTCCATCCTTAAGCACATTGTTTATTCCTTAACACCCACCATTGTTTTGGTGGCCCACCAAAGCCCTCACATGATTTACCATCATATGTTTACCTAAGCAAGAATGGCCTTCATGGTTGACCTCACTGGCATAGAGGGTTATAGTTATTTTTTTGAGAATCTCGTAAAGGGTTATAGTGCTCTTACAGTAATAAAGGATCTACTTTGCACATTGTCCTTGAGTTAGAGTAGTATGTTTGGTTAAATTATCTATTCCTGGTTTTGCTATTCATTTTTTTATTACAAAAAAAATTTCATATTAGAGGGAACTTCATATTTCAAAAAAATGAATTTATTAATTACATATGTTAAAGTATAGATGAGTCGGGTTCTATGTACAATCGGGTCGGGTTATGTTGTACATATATATTGGGATTGGTCCCTCAATGAGAAGTATTCAATTATTTCTAAATCCTAGCCGTCATCTCCTATCATGTTATCAGAGCTCTAGGGATTCTCCGCGGTGAAGGTGACTCCTACGGCACCTCCTCCTCCGGCACCGGTCTCATCCTCCTCCGGCCTTCCCCTCCGGCACTGATCTCCCCAACCACCACCGTCCTCCACCTGCAGCCCCCTTCCCCAGGCCTCTCCTTCACCCGCCACCTCCCCGGCCTCTCCTTCAAATCTGCCCCCCCTCCACCTGTTGCTGCCCCTCTCCGGCCCTCCCATCCACCCGCATCACCTCCTTGGCCCTTCCCTCCACTTGCAGTCCCCCCTCGGCCTGCCCGCGCCTCCCCTGTGTCTACACCTGTGCCAGACTGCCCGCCTCCCTTGTGCCGGATCGCCCAGGCCCTCCCCTGTGCCGGACCTCTCAGACTGCACTGCGCCGACCTTGCGTCAGTGGGCCTCGCACCCTCCTCTCTCTCCCAGCGAAACAGCTTTGGGACTATTTCTATGGTTTTCTGCAGCATCTCTCGGCTCCCGTACTGCCTGCACACAGTGGTTGATCGTCGAGTTCCTCCGTCTCTTCGTTTTGACAGTGTTCTCGAGCCACATCTCTCTGTCATGTCTGTCAACCGTGGACATAATTAGGGTCCCCTCCGCAATAATGGCAGTACTGCTGCTGTCGCTGATCTTACTACTCCGGCATTGCCTATCACCACTCCTGCTCAACCTTGGTCTTACACCGACCGTCTTCAGCGTCTTAAGGAGTTTACTTTTTTGGTATCTCGCCTTCACTAGCTCTTCGACATATCACAGCCTATCTGCCACTTCTAGTACTACTGCTCCATGGATCTTCAACTCGGGTGCCTCCTGCCACCTTACCTTCGACTCTTCCGTACTCACAGATTGTAGTCCTGCTACCACCCACCTAGGAGTCCGCACTGCTGACGGGACTTGTGTACCCATTTCGCAGTATGGATCCATCACTCCTGCCTCCGATCCCAATGGTCGCCTGATCTTGCCTCGTGTTCACCATGCTCCCCTCTTAAACATAAATTTAATATATGTTAGTTCTATTTGTGACTCGGGCCTGACCGTTACCTTTACTTCTTCCTCTTGTTCTGTGCAGAATCCGTGGACGGGTCAGAGAGTTGGGCTGAGTTGTAGAGCAGGGGGACTCTATCAGTTGGATCACCTTCAGCTTCCCACTTCTACTCCTTCTACTCCGTCAACTATGTCTGTCATCTCTGATGTCGACTTGTGGCACAGAAGGTTAGGTCACATATCCAGTGATCGACTCCAAAGCATTTATCGCTCTGGCGCTTTGGGTCGGATGTCCTCCCCCTCTCTGTTTGCACTGGTTATCGATTAGCAAAGCACCTTACCCTTCCTTTTTCTGCTAGTGCTTCCCATTCCAACTCTCCTTTTGAACTCGTGCACTCTGACATGTGGGGTCCTGCTCTAGTTGCCTCATTTACTAGTTTTTTGTATTATGTGAGCTTCATAGATGATTACTCCCACTGCACTTGGGTCTATCTCATGCGTCGTTACTCCGAGATTCCTCATATTTACAAAAACTTCACTACTATGGTTTATACCCAGCTTGGTTGGTGCATTAAGCCCTTTCGGTCTGACTATGCCCAGGAGTATCTCTTCTCTGAGATGCGTGAGATTCTTCAGACCCACGACACTCTTCACCAACAGTCATGCTCTCACACCTATGAACAGAACGG
The DNA here is from genome assembly GCA_947650365.1 of Chamaelirium japonicum. Lineage (NCBI taxonomy): Eukaryota > Viridiplantae > Streptophyta > Magnoliopsida > Liliales > Melanthiaceae > Chamaelirium > Chamaelirium japonicum. The sequence continues at coordinate 26,879,719 of OX393557.1, read as the reverse complement.
TGTTGCCGAGCACAAACTTCGCAATGTCCTTGAGACAGCGCAATCTCTACTTCTGTCTGCTTCTGTTCCACATTCCTACTGGGTTGTGGCTGTTCTGACTGTCATTCACCTTATCAATATCACTCCGCTCTCTACTCTCTCTGGTCTTACACCATACGAATGGCTTTAATCAACATCCCCTAACTACTCTCTTCTTCGTACCTTTGGGTGCACGTGTTTCATCCTCCTTCATTTCCATGAGCGCACCAAACTCTCTGATAGATCTTTTAGGTGTGTTCACTTGAGGCTCAATCGGGAGCACAAGGGTTATATGTGATATGATCCTTTGGCTCGCTAGAATCGTGTCCCTCGTCACGTCTCCTTTGTTGAGGATATCCTATACTTTTCCACTAAGATCCAGAATCATTCCTTACCCCCCGTGCCACTCTCTACGCATCCACCCTCTTTCACCATCCCCTTCCTACCTTTGTATCCTGCTCCCACGCCCACGGCTATGCCCTTCCCTATATTCCTCACTTCCACCTCCCCCGTCTCTACCACCTCCACCACCACCCCCCTCCCCTCCCCCGTCTCCCCAGCCACCTCCCCCTACCTCGTCTCCCCCGTCACCTCTACCACCACCACTACCACCTATCACGTGTGTCTACGTTCGTCGCTCCACAGTCCCTCCCACCGAGACTGTCTCCACTGGTGCTCCTTTGCCTGCAGCTGCTCTCACCTCTTCGGCCATGGATCCTGGTCCTGTTTGGCGCTACCCTACGCGCAAACATCACTCTCTTGACAGATATGACTACTCTCCTGAGAGGTTTGGTTACTCTGCTTTTACCCCTACCTCTCGTGACACCTCTGGACACTCCACTATTGCTTCCTATTCTTTATCATATCAGGCTTTTCTCACTGCTCTCCACTCCCACCAGGAGCCCAAGTCATACCGTGAGGCAGTTTTGCACCTAAAGTGGCGATAAGCTATGACAGTGGAGCTTGAGGCATTTCAGCGAACTCAGACGTGGGACTTGGTTCCTTGTCCCTATGGCGTGATGCCTGTCAACTGCAAATGGATCTTTAAGGTCAAGACTCAATCTAATGGTTCCATTGAGCGGCATAAGTCTCGCCTTGTTGCTCGTGGCTTCTCCCTAAAGTATGGGATTGACTACGAGGAGATGTTTGCTCAAGTTACTCGGATGACCACCGTTCGCACCCTTTTAGCTATGGCAACTGCTCGAGAGTAGCCTCTCCATCATATGGATGTCACTAATGTCTTTCTCCATGGTGACCTCTTAGAGGAGGTGTATATGGCTCCTCCGCCAAGCGTCTCTATTCCTTCCGACCACGTCTATCGTCTGCGCCGAGCCATTTATGGCCTTAAGCAGGCCCTACATGTCTGGTTTGAGCGATTTCGCAGTGTAGTTCTGGCAGCTAGGTTTGTCGAGAGATACTCTGACTATGCTCTGTTCACCCGCTCATCCAGTCAGGGTATTGTCGTTTTGCTTCTGTATGTGGATGTATGATTATCACCGAGAATGACAATGCCACCATGGCGTCATCTCCAGAGTCAGTTCGAGATGAAGGATTTGGGCCCTCTTCTATACTTTCTTGGTCTTGAGATTACCCGGTCAGCTCGTGGACTATTGATCTCCCAGCAAAAGTACATCTCCGATATCTTTACTAATGCTGCTCTCATTGATTCTCGTATTGCCAACACGCCCATGGAGCTTAATTTGAAGCTCTTTTTTATAGATGGTGAGTCTCTCCAGGATGTCTCCCAATACCAGAGGCTGGTTGGGATACTCGCCTATCTCACCATGATAAACCCGACATTGCTTATGTCGTTGGCATTGTCAGCCAGTTCGCTCAGGCTCCTCGCTCTGTTCACTATGTAGCGGTTCTTCGGATTATTCGCTATCTACAGGGCACCATCACTCGTTCGTTACTTTTTCCCTCCACCTCTTCGCTTGTACTGCATGCTTACTCCGATGCAGATTAGACTGGAGATATTACTACTCGCCGTTCTACTATCGGTTATTGTATGTTCCTTGGGACTCTCATCTCTTGGCGCAGTAAGAAACAAGAATTTGTCACTCGCTCCAGCACAGAAGTCGAATACAGGGCTATGGCTTCCACCACCGCAGAGATTGTCTGGCTTCGCCGTCACCTTCTGGACTTGGGTATCGTGATCTCCGAGCCTACTCCTCTATTTTGCGATAATCGGAGTGCTATTCAGATTGCTAGCAACCCGGTCTTTTATAAGTGAACCAAACATATTGAGGTCGATTGTCACTATGTTCGCCAGGAGTTTCTTGCCCACACCATCTCCCTACCATTCATTCACTCGATGGAGCAGACTGCTAACTTCCTCACAAAGCTACTGACTATTGCTCGCTTCCAGCATTTTATCAGCAAACTCTTGGTTCATGATCCACCGTGAGTTTGAGGGGGAGTGTTAATGTATAGATGGGTCAGGTTCTATGTACAGTCAGGTTGGGTTCTATGTACAGTCGGGTTGGGTTATGTTGTACTTGTACATATATATTGGGCTTAGTCCCTCAATGAGAAGTATTCCTGATGAGGACATCGAGCAGCGTCCCTGGCGCGTGTACCAGCGCAGGAGGCGCCACCTGAGCTTGTGGCTGTGATCAGACAGCCAGCACCGTTGATGATGATCGTGTAGTCGTTATTTATTTGTTTTGCTTTGTGTTATGTTATTTAGTCCCACCTCAGTTGTCAGGGATTTTCTTCTGTTTATCGCAGCCTTTATATAGGCCTGCCCCTGGACATGTAATGGGAACTGATGAATTAATAAAATTTTATGTTTCCTCCACATGCGTGTTGAGCGAAATCAGGGCGAGGCGTGTGAAACCCCGAACCCGAACCTAGGCGTGTGAAACCCTAGGTCCAGTATTAGGCGTGTGAAACCCTAAACTGGAAACCCTAAATTTCCCCTTTACCTCTCCCTCGTCTAGCCGCCGCCCTTTTCTCCCCCTTGTTGCCGCTGCCTATACCCCAGCCCACCTTCCCTCCCTCACCTAACCGCCGGCCCCTCATCCTCTCTTCCTTGTGCTGCTGCCGTCCGGACCCCAGCCCCCTCCCTTGTGCTGCTGCCGTTCGGACCCCCAACCCCATTCCCTTGGCTGCTGCTGCCGTCCGGACCCCAACCCCATCCCCTTGTGCTGCTGCCGTCCGGACCCCTGCCCCCTCCCCTTGTGCTGCTGCCGTCCGGACCCCCCAACCCCATTCCCTTGTGCTGCTGCTGCCGCCCGGACCCCAGCCTCATCCGCCCCCAACCCTCTTATTGCTGCTGCCATCCGGACCCCCAAGCTCCACCGGCCCCTCCCTCGTCCCCGGCCGCTGCCACCCCGACCCTCAGCCCATCCGCCCCCTCCCCTTCTCTTCCCCTAGCCCTGCCGCCGGTCCCATATCCCAGCCAACCCGAACCCCAGCCCTGCTGCCCGAACCTCTCTTTTCCCCCACATTGGCCGATCCATTCCCCTCGGCCTCTTGCGTAATCTGTTCCGATTGGATCTGGCCCAATCCACCATTGGGTGGGATCGAAGACAAGGAAGGGTGCCTCGACAACGGCTCTCCCCTCCCGCATCGGAAGGAGAGAGCGTGGAGGGATCTACGAAGGGGCCTCGACATCGACTTCCCCTCCCGCGAGTCGGAAGAGGAAGCGTGGAGGCATACGTGCCTGTGCCGGAATTCCCTCTGCGACCAGGTATTCTCGTGTCTCACCAAATCGGTTATCTAGTTTATTATCGTTGCCAGCTGTGTTCCCCATTGTGAGATTGAGCGATTACCTGCCTGTAGTGCTATTAATCTAAACATTGCAATAGGACTACTCGGATTGCTTTATCGTCTGATACTGAAAGTGACTGGCACTAGTACAGTAGTTCTCATCGTATCTGCCTGCGTTATTTGTTTGATTTGATTTCTCGTGCGGCATCATACTTAGTAGAAAGCCCTGCCTGCTCAATTAATTAATAAACATTTACTTCATTGCATCGTATTGTATCATTTTGGTATCAGAGCATGGTTGTAGGTAGGAACTGTCAGTTGTGTTGCATAGTTGCATCTAGGAAAATTTTCTTTTAGTTATTACATTTGATTGCCATGTTTAATGAAAAAAATAAAAAAAATCAGCATGCATCATATTGTGAGTTTGTCTTTGCATACCAACCCGTAGAGTTATCTGTTAGGAGAGTCGAGTGAGTCGGACAATATGGATCCTGATGTCTTAACTAGGGCACTTGCCGAGTTAGCCCAAGGAATAGCAACTATGAACCAGAACCTCACCGCTTGTCAGCGTGACACCAATGGCCGTTTTGACCGTTTGGACCAAGCTCCACCGCTGGCTCCACCACCCCTAGGCACTCAAGATTTTCGGCCACCTTGGCAGAACAATCAAAATCCGGGTAAACAGTATCCCCGGAGCATCAGGTTAGAGGTGTCTTCTTTCGATGGCAGGCACGATCCCCAATTCTTTTTGGACTGGCTCCAGTCCATGGACCGATACTTTGCCTGGTACCCTTTAACCGAACCGCGAAAAGTGCAATTCGCTGCCATGAAGCTTAGTGGACCCGCCAGCCAATACTGGACTAATTTAGAAGCCTTGAGAGCCGCCAAAACTCAGGACCCCATTGATATTTGGGTCGCCATGAAGAATGAGCTAAAAGGCAGGTATGTGCCCCCATCATATCGAGCCCACCTATTGGACCAGTGGCACCAATTCACCCAAGGCAACAAATCAGCCAGGGACTATGTCACCAAATTCGACGAGTTCCTAACTCGCTGCAATGTCCTCAGAACAGAAACCCCTGCCCAGGTCCTGGCACGTTTTCGATCAGGTTTGAGAGAAGACCTGAGAAGTGAGCTCCTTGCCCGAGATGTTACAGTGTTGGAAAGAGCCTATGCCTTAGTTCAGAACCTCGATAGCATTAGGTCCAACCATTTCCATCGGGATCAAGATTCCCGAAGCAAAGTCCCTCGGCCTTTCTCGGATAGCTACCTAAGTCGGCCCTACCCCAACGAATCCCAACCAAGAGCCGACTCCACCAGTAGAAGCAATGAGAGAGACAACCATGACAAGATCCCTGAGAACGACTTCTCCAAAGTTAGTCCTCTCATCACGTGTTGTAAATGCCAAGGCTACGGACATGTGGCCGCAAACTGTGCAAGCCATGTCAAAGTCAACATCATTGATGGCAATCTCATTGAAGTGAAAGAGGCTAAAGAGGCAGAATTCGTCTATCAAGCTGAAGAAGAAGATGGAGACTTTGATGATGATGACGAAGCCATCGTGACTTCCCTTAAACCAATGTCATCTCCCTCCAAGTCAGTTGTTAGGTGCGCCCTGTCTCAACCCAAGGACAAAAAGGTCAAACTGGGTCCCTGCCAACCTAAGAGTAGTCAGGCCGAACAGCAATCAACTCTAGCTAAAAGGATTTTCAAGGAGCACGATTCGGTCCTAATCTTCGTAGACCGATTTTCTGAGGTGACCCATTCCCTCCCTTGTTCCGAGACGTCCGACGGCGTCATAAAGTTACACGGATTGCCTGAAATCATGCCCAACAAGGATGTCAAGATCACCAGTTTTTGTTGGAAAATCCCATGGCACAAGCTGGGCATTAGGCTCCAGTTCTCCACTACCTTCCACTCCCAGACCAATGACCAGACTGAAGTTGTCAATAGGAGCTTGGGGAACCTTCTGCGAACGTTAGTGGGTGAACACGTTGGGAGTTGGGATCTGAAACTGTCAATAGCTGAGTTTGCATACAATTCTTCTGTTAATAGAACTACTGGCATGAGTCCACATGAAATTGTCCATGGTTTTAAACCTAGACAACCCATAGATCTCATTCCCATGGCTAGTCATCATAGAGTCTCTGAGTCTGCATCTGCATTTGCATCACATATGCATGAATTACACAAAGAAATCAGTAACAAAATTGAGCAGAGCAATGCTGACTACAAATTACGAGCCGACACCCGAAAACGAGCTCAAACTTTTAACATAGGGGATTATGTGATGGTCCGGCTCCGCCCGGAACGGTTCCCACCAGGGACCGTTAAGAAACTACATGCACGCAGTGCCGGCCCCTTCCGGATATTAAAGAAGATAAATGACAACGCCTATGTCATTGACCTCCCTGAGGGTTTTGGCATTAGTCCGACCTTCAATGTTGAAGATCTAGTGGCCTACAAAGGCCCAAATTTCAACCCTAGTAACCCTCTGGTAGAGCCTACCCTAGATCCTGTTTCTGAGAGCAGCCCGTTACCTCCACTTCCCCAAAATATCCCATATCCCACAGCAAACGGCATCGATAAAATTCTAGATGACGAGATCGTCTCTGGTAAAGACGGTGGAACTCGGAGGTACCTGATTCGCTGGAGCGGAAAACCCCCATCTGAGGATACGTGGATGGAACGAGAAGAACTACAACGGCTTGACCCGGACTTGCTGGAGCTATACGAAAGCCGCACGGAGCCTTACTCGACGGAGTCGAGCTCTCTCCCACCCCGGGAGAATGATGAGGACATCGAGCAGCGTCCCTGGCGCGTGTACCAGCGCAGGAGGCGCCACCTGAGCTTGTGGCTGTGATCAGACAGCCAGCACCGTTGATGATGATCGTGTAGTCGTTATTTATTTGTTTTGCTTTGTGTTATGTTATTTAGTCCCACCTCAGTTGTCAGGGATTTTCTTCTGTTTATCGCAGCCTTTATATAGGCCTGCCCCTGGACATGTAATGGGAACTGATGAATTAATAAAATTTTATGTTTCCTCCACATGCGTGTTGAGCGAAATCAGGGCGAGGCGTGTGAAACCCCGAACCCGAACCTATGCGTGTGAAACCCTAGGTCCAGTATTAGGCGTGTGAAACCCTAAACTGGAAACCCTAAATTTCCCCTTTACCTCTCCCTCGTCTAGCCGCCGCCCTTTTCTCCCCCTTGTTGCCGCTGCCTACACCCCAGCCCACCTTCCCTCCCTCACCTAACCGCCGGCCCCTCATCCTCTCTTCCTTGTGCTGCTGCCGTCCGGACCCCAGCCCCCTCCCTTGTGCTGCTGCCGTCCGGACCCCCAACCCCATTCCCTTGGCTGCTGCTGCCGTCCGGACCCCAACCCCATCCCCTTGTGCTGCTGCCGTCCGGACCCCTGCCCCCTCCCCTTGTGCTGCTGCCGTCCGGACCCCCCAACCCCATTCCCTTGTGCTGCTGCTGCCGCCCGGACCCCAGCCTCATCCGCCCCCAACCCTCTTATTGCTGCTGCCATCCGGACCCCCAAGCTCCACCGGCCCCTCCCTCGTCCCCGGCCGCTGCCACCCCGACCCTCAGCCCATCCGCCCCCTCCCCTTCTCTTCCCCTAGCCCTGCCGCCGGTCCCATATCCCAGCCAACCCGAACCCCAGCCCTGCTGCCCGAACCTCTCTTTTCCCCCACATTGGCCGATCCATTCCCCTCGGCCTCTTGCGTAATCTGTTCCGATTGGATCTGGCCCAATCCACCATTGGGTGGGATCGAAGACAAGGAAGGGTGCCTCGACAACGGCTCTCCCCTCCCGCATCGGAAGGAGAGAGCGTGGAGGGATCTACGAAGGGGCCTCGACATCGACTTCCCCTCCCGCGAGTCGGAAGAGGAAGCGTGGAGGCATACGTGCCTGTGCCGGAATTCCCTCTGCGACCAGGTATTCTCGTGTCTCACCAAATCGGTTATCTAGTTTATTATCGTTGCCAGCTGTGTTCCCCATTGTGAGATTGAGCGATTACCTGCCTGTAGTGCTATTAATCTAAACATTGCAATAGGACTACTCGGATTGCTTTATCGTCTGATACTGAAAGTGACTGGCACTAGTACAGTAGTTCTCATCGTATCTGCCTGCGTTATTTGTTTGATTTGATTTCTCGTGCGGCATCATACTTAGTAGAAAGCCCTGCCTGCTCAATTAATTAATAAACATTTACTTCATTGCATCGTATTGCATCAATTCCATTCTCTCCAAATCCTAGCCATCATCTCCTAACAACATATTTAAGCCTTGATGGATCACAAAAGTCGTATAACTTCGTAGTTCTTGGCCCTAGAGACTTACACATATCTTAACATAAAGCCTTTTATGCTTGAATAGGTTCATATATATTTGCAGCAGATATGAAATATTCCAGGAGATATATTGGCACAAATAAATAGCAAAATAAATGAGGAAAACTATAAGTAATGGATATTGAATATGAAAAAGAAGGGAAGTAGAAACAAGAGAAAAAGAAATACCGGAAAAGATGGGAGAGAGTGGAATATGGAGACTGAGCACTCCAATTGTGCTCTCTATTTCTTAATTATGGCGTCCATCCCTTTAGTGGTATTAGGAGATGATGGTGGATCATGGACCGAGAGTTTGCCGATAAAATGCCAGAAGCGAGCAATCGTAAGGGGCTTCGTCAGAAAATCAGCAGTCTGCTCCGATGATGAAATGAATGGCAAGGAGATGGTGTAGTCATGAAACTCCTGACGAACATAGTGACAATCAACCTCAATATGTTTTGTCCGCTCATGGAATACCTGGTTGCTAGCAATCTGAATAGCACTCTGGTCGTCACAAAAGAGAAGCGTGGGCCCGGATATCACTACTCCCAGGTCTAGTAGAAGGTGGCGAAGCCAGATAATCTCTGCGGTAGTGGAAGGCATAGCCCTGTATTCGGCTTCGGTGTTTGAGCGAGCAACAGACTCTTGTTTCTTGCTTCGCCAAGAAATGAGAGAATCACCAAGGAACACACAGTATCCGGTAGTAGAACGGCGAGTGGCTACATCTCCATCTGCATCGGTGTAGGCACGCAGCACCAACGGAGAGGTAGAGGGAAAAAGTAGTGAGCGGGTGATGGTGCCTCGGAGGTAGCGGATAATCCGAAGGACTGCTGCATAGTGAACCGAACGGGGAGCCTGAACGAACTGACTGACAATGCCAATAGCATGGGCAATGTCTGGCCGGGTCATAGTGAGGTAGACGAGCATCCCAACCAGCCTTTGGTAGCGGGAGACATCCTGGAGTGGCTCACCATCTATAGAAAGAAGCTTCAAATTGAGCTCCATGGGTGTGTCAGCAGTGCGAGAGTCAGTAAGAGCAGCATCAGCAAAGATATCGGAGATGTACTTTTGCTAGGAGACTAACAGACCACGAGCTGACCGGGCAATCTCGAGGCCCAAAAAGTAGCGAAGAGGGCCCAGATCTTTCATCTCAAACTGACTATGGAGGTGGCGCTGAAGGGACGCTATGGTGGCACTGTCATCCTCGGTGATGATCATATCATCCACATAGAGAAGAAGAACTACAATACCCTGACTGGAGGAGCGAGTGAACAGGATATAGTCAGAGTGGCGCTCAACAAACCCGGCGGCCAGGACTGCACTGCGGATTCGCTCAAACCAGGCACGAGGGGCATGCTTGAGCCCATAGATGGCTCGGCGCAAACGACATACGTAATCTGAAGGAGTAGGGACGCCCGGTGGAGAAGCCTCTAAGAGATCACCGTGGAGAAATGCGTTGGTCACATCCATCTGATGTAGAGGCCACCCTCGAGCAGCTGCCACAGCTAAGAGGGTGCGAACGGTAGTCATCCGAGCCACTGGAGCAAATGTCTCCTCGTAGTCAATCCCATACTCCTGGGAGAAACCACGAGCAACAAGGCGCGCCTTATGCCGCTCAATGGACCCATCAGGTCGAGTCTTGATCTTGAAGATCCATTTGCAGCTAGCAGGAACCACGCCAGTGGGACAAGGAACCAAATCCCACGTCTGAGTCCACTGAAAGGCCTCAAGTTTGACTGTCATGGCCTGTCGCTACTCTGGGTATGCAACTGCCTCACGGTACGACTGGGGCTCCCGGTGGGTGTGAAGAGATGTAAGAAAGGCCTGGTAGGACGAAGAGTAGAAGGCAACAACAGAGAGTCCAGAAGTGTGAGGAGAAACAGGAGTAAACACAGAGTAACCAAACTTGTCAGGGGAGTAGTCATATCTGTCAGGAGGGTGATGTTCGCGCGAAGGGTAGCGCCGAATAGGACCAGGATCCACGGCCGGAGAGGTGGGAGCAGCTGCAGGTAAAGTAGTACCAGTGGAGACAGTCTCGGTAGGAGGAACTGTGGAGCGACGAACGTAGACACGTGTGATAGGTGGTGGTGGTGGAGGTGACGGGGGAGAGGAAGGTGGCGGGGGAGGTGGTGGAGACGAGGGAGGTGGAGGTGGAGGTGGTGGAGACAGGGGAGGCGAGGAAGGTAGAGGAGGCTCAACCGGGAAGGTGGGCGTGGGAGCAGGATACGGAGGTAGGAAGGGGATGGTGAGAGGGGATGACGACGTAAGTGGTGAGGAAAGATCCCGGGACTCAGTGGAAAAGTACGGAACATCCCCTACAAAGGAGACGTGGCGAGAGACACGGATCCGGCGAGCCAAGGGATCGTAGCACCTATAGCCCTTGTGCTCCCGACTGAGTCCTAAGTGCACACACCTAACAGACGTAGCAGAGAGTTTGGTGCGCTCATGGGGAGGGAGGAGGACGAAACACGTGCACCCAAAGGTACGAAGAAGAGAGTAGTCAGGAGATGTGGAGTAAAGCCGCTCGTACGGGGAAACACCAGAGAGGGATGAGGACGGAGTGATGTTGATGAGGTGAACAGCGGTCAGGACAGCTTCAGCCTAGTAGGAATGTGGAACAGAAGCAGACAGAAGTAGAGCTCCTGCTGTCTCGAGGACATGGCGATGTTTGCGCTCGGCGACTCCGTTTTGTTCATAGGTGTGGGGACACGACTGTTGGTGAAGAGTGCCGTGAGTCTGAAGGATCTCGCGCATCTCAGAGGAGAGATACTCCTGGGCACAATCAGACCGAAAAGTCTTAATGCGCCGACCAAACTGGGTGTAAAGCATAGTAGTGAAGGTCCTGTAAATATGAGGAATCTCGGAGCGGCGACACATGAGATAGACCCAGGTGCAGCGGGAGTAATCATCTATGAAGCTCACATAATACAAAAAACCAGTAAAAGAGGCAACTGGAGCAGGACCCCACACGTCAGAGTACACGAGATCCAAAGGAGCGCTGGAACGGAAAACACTAGTAGAAAAAGGAAGAGCAAGGTGCTTTGCTAATCGACACCCAGTGCAGACAGAGAGAGGGGAGGACACCCGACCCAAAGCGCCAGAGCGAAAAATGCTTTGGAGTCGATCACTGGATATGTGACCTAACCTTCTGTGCCACAAATCGGCATCAGAGGTAACAGACAGAGCTGATGGAGTGGAAGTGGAAACCTGAAGGTGATCCAACTGATAGAGTCCCCCTGCTCGACGACCCAGCCCAACTCTCTGACCCGTCCGCGGATCCTGCACATAACAAGAAGAAAAAGTAAATGTAACGATCAGGCCCGAGTCACAAAGAGAACTAACAGATATTAAGTTAATTTAAACGGGGAGCAAGGTGAACACGAGGTAAGGTTAGGCGACCAGTGGGATCGGAGGCAGGGGTGATGGATCCACACTGCGAAATGGGTACACGAGTCCCGTCAGCAGTGTAGATCCCCATGTGGGTAGGAGCAGGGCTATAGTCCGTGAGGACCAAAGGATCGGAGGTAAGGTGGCAGGAGGCACCCGAGTCGAAGATCCATGGAGCAGTAGTACCTGGAGTGGCAGAGAGACTGTGAGCTGTCGAAGAGCTGGTGGAAGCGAGGTATCGAAACAGTAACTCCTCAAAGCGCTGGAGGCGGTCGGAGTAAGACCGAGACTGAGCAGAAGTACCCGAAGTGGCAGAGAGACTGTGATCTGTCGAAGAGCTGGTGGAGGCAAGGTATCGCAACAGTAACTCCTCAAAGCGCTGGAGGCGGTCGGAGTAAGACCGAGACGGAGCAGGAGTGGTGGCAGACGGTGCTGGAGTAGGAAAATCAGCAGCAGCAGCAGTCTCGTCATCATGGCGGAGGGGACCCTGACGACGTCCACAGTCGACTGACGTGGTGGAGGGACGTGGCCCGAGAATACCATCAAAACGAGGAGACGGAGGGACTCGACGATCAGCAACTGTGTGCAGACAGTATGGGAGCCGAGAGATGCTGTAGGAAGCCATACCCCTGAAGTACGGGGGCGAGCCAGCACAAGGGAGGTCTAAGGCAGTCCGTACAGAGGAGACGGGCAGTTCAATACAAAGGAGAAGAGGGGGCGGTGGGGCTTCAGGGGGTGCAGGGGAGGGTGGAGGGGGGCCTGCGGGGTGCAGAGGAGGATGGGGGGGTGGCCTGCGGGGTGGAGGGAGGGGGCCTGCGGGGTTTGTCGGGCGGAGGGGAAGCCGGAGGTGGGCTACCGGGTGGAGGAGAGGCCGGAGGGGGGGGCTGCCGAGCGGAGGGGGTGCCAGAGGGGGGGGGCTGCCGGGCGGAGGAGAGGCCGTAGGGGGGGGGGGGGGGGTTGCCGGGTGGAGGAGAGGCCGGAGGGGGGCTGCCGGCAGAGGGGAGGCCAGAGCGGGGCTGCCGGGTGGAGGAGATGCCGGTGGGGGGGCTGCCGAGCGGAGGGGGGGCTGCCGGGTGAAGGAGAGGCCGGAGGTTGCTGTCGGGTGGAGGGGGGGGGCTGCCGGGCGGAGGAGAGGCCGGAAGGGGGGGGCTGCCGGGTGAAGGAAAAGCCGGAGAGGGGCTGCCGGGCGGAGGAGAGGCCGGAGGGAGGGGGGGGGGGGGGCTGCTGGGTGGAGGAGAGGCCGGAGGTGGCTGCCGTCGTCGCGCGAGAAACCCTAAAACTCTGATACCATGTTAGGAGATGACGGCTAGGGTTTGGAGAGAATAGAATGCATCTCATTGAGGGATTATACACACACAACCCGACCCGACTGTACATATAACCCGACCCATCTCTATACATTAACAAGTAGTTTAAATCACTAAATAACCCCAAAGGATGTTGGTCATAAACATAAAAATACTGGTTTTCCATGCAAGGCCCATCACATCGACATGAAAGTCTAAGACCCTTTCAATGGTTGTAAATTGAATGTGAATTGCAAAATGTCCAAAGTTATTAAGATTTATTGCTGTAACTCAATGTTTGCCCAGATTTGTTTATTTTTTATTTGGTGAGATTCATTTGATTTTCCTTCCCTTTTACGTAAGTACTATATGTCTATGATACAGATAAATACATGTGATGCGTTCTACTGTGATGGTTTTACACCAAATTCTCCTTCCAAGCCCAAGATTTGGTCAGAGAATTATCCTGGATGGTAATATTTAGCTATTTGAAGATGGCCTGTAGAGATTGTGAACAGTCTATGGGAGACACTACTTCAAATAAGTTTCTCAGATAATCCATTGTTCAATGATTTTGCAGGTACTTATCATTTGGTTATGCAATCCCTTTCAGACTTGTTGAGGACATTGCCTTTTCAGTGGCACGCTTTTTTGCAAAAGGTGGCACTTTCCAGAACTACTACATGGTAAACTTGATTTAATTTTGGTCTGCATAAGGAACAACCACTTAATAAGATCATATATGATTATTCATATTTAGTTGAGACGGTAAATATCTATTGCAGTATTATGGTGGAACTAATTTTGGACGGACAGCTGGTGGCCCATTCGTTGCGACAAGTTATGACTTTGATGCTCCAATTGATGAATATGGTACTCATCTTAGTTCATTACTTCATTTCATACATGAACAAAAATATCCCATGTTTTGTGCATGAGTATGTTAAGTTTTTTGGTTGCGCTGTAAGGTTTTAAGCTGTTACTTTCTTTTCTCATCACATAGCACATAGCATAATCCGAAGTTGTTGGATTTGGTTATGTGTCCGACATGGTGAAGAACAAAAGAAAAAAGAAAAGAAATTGGGGATAAATTTCTTTAATGGATATAATATTAAATTTAGTATTTCTTATGTATCAAAAAACTAATTGATTCATTCTTATTTGATTTTGTATATGAGTTATTTTTTTAATATTTACACAGAGACCTATATTCTTGTGGGTTCTTTGATTTGAATTTCTTACATGGAACGAGTCATGACACAATATATCACCATGTTTTAACAACACTTATTTTGTTCGTATGATAATACATCATGGTTACCCAATAGAACCATTGCTACATCTGTGAGTGATGTCGAGATTCCTGGAAGATTTGTATTCAGAGTTTTCTTCAATGACATAGTCTTTATGGTATGTGAGGTGCCGGATTCTTTATAGGGCACCATTTAATTAAATTTTATTTGAGGACACATTTGATGAGCCTGATCAGTGCATGTTGACACAAGGATACCTGTCGGCCAGTCATTTTTTTACAGACACGGGTGTCCTATTTGAGCCATTGTCCTTTATCAAGCGTCCATGGACAGTATGTAGATTGGGTCTAGGTTCTATTAACTACCTTGTAAATAAAAAAATATTACTCAAAAGATAAACTATAAAGTGTTAGTGATACCAACAGAATCAGGGTGATACTAAGAATAAAGCTACCAACATTTGTTTCTTTTTCCTCGGAACCAACCCTTTCTTTTCAAGAAGGGTATCTTACCACTAGCTAATGGTGCGCCTGACATAACATGCAATATTTTTCTCGCATATCCTATATTTGTGATCAAAGACACCCAGTTCTAATTCTTAGCCCTTCTGATGTGTTTTCATGATCCTGCTAATGATTAGCTTCAGTTTTAGCTATCCCTTTATGAATTTTCCCTTATTATAATTTATAAATTGCCATAAGTGGAAAAGGCTCCAACATAGAATGCACAGTGCCCCTTTTACAAGGACATTGTGCACATTTATCGTTCTGATGAGAGAGAATTCCTTGCAGGTTTTCTCAGGCATCCAAAATGGAGCCATCTACGAGATCTACACAAGACTATAAAGTTATGTGAAGAATATTTGGTCAATTCAGATCCAACTTATGTGTCACTTGGTGTAAATTTAGAGGTAAGCAAGCCAAGACATCAATTCATGAGTGTTGCCATTCTTGAAGAAAAAGCTTCTTTCTTTTGGTTATTCTAATGATTATTATACTTCATGCTATGTTGTATTGCTCATTGTAAATATATTTGCTAACACTGGCTTCTGATAGGAAATCTGAAATAAACTGAAACACATTGAATTTTGTATACACGTTAGTATGTACTGTTGGGGAACCACTCGATGAACACCCCTCGAAGGTAGAAACCGGCCGGAGGGGAGCTGCCGCCACGACCGCTGATCGCCTTCTCCGTCGTTGGTGAACGGAGCTTGCGGCGGTAACCTAGAAGACAACAAAATAGGTCAGAGACGGTCGGCTCCCTTCTGGAGCACAAACCCTCCGATGCCTAAGGCAGTCCTTGAGCAGTAAGAGGAGAACGTAATAGAAGAGGGGGAGAGCAGGTGTGTTCTGGACTCACAGGTTCCAACCCTTTCAATGGGGCTTCAGGGCGTGCTTTTATAGGAGCTTAGAAGGAGGGGATGTCAACATGTGTCCGGTCGCGTGGCTGCCAGATGGCGACGACTGGTAGAGGGCCGAACAACAACTACTTCCAATCAAATCGGAGAATGTTTGGGTATCAAGGGCATCGCATCATGAGGTGACGGGTCCTCTGATACTTTCTGCGTGTTGCACCCGAAATGGTGCTAAGATGATAGGTGGGCACAGGGAGCGCTAGTGCGCCGTCACTTGACACCCAACCCGTCGCCCACCATCTATCGGCCCATCTGCCACCTGGTGTACTGCTTGACTCTCGGTCCACTCCACGCGACAAACCCTAGCATTTGGCGACAGGCTGCACTTCCATGGGCGTTGGGAACGAGCTCCCCGTTGTCACCTTGGGCGAGCTAAGTTGTGGTTCCTGGAGGCCTTGTCCATGGGATTGGCTAAGTGAAGCTGAGGGGCTCTGTGTGGTCCTACGAGCTCAGGTCAAGGTTAGGTCGAGTTAGGCGAGCTCCTGCCGTGGTGTCTGGGGGTCTTGTTCATCTGATACTTGGTCATGATAGACTGGTATGCTTCGTGCAAGGTGGAACGACTAGCTCGATGCTCGAGGTGTCCACCCTAAGCTTCAGGTTTGGCGAGGGTGGACCGGCGAGCTCTGGCGAACTTCAACGCACGAGCTCCGAGCGCCGTTATGGGTCAAATATGAGTTTGAGGTTAGCAGAGAGACTAGCGAGCTCGAATGCAAACCGACGAGTTTAAGATTGCCTTTATTACTAATTGGCTTATTAAACATCACTTTATCAGTTTTCATGAATTTATAAGTGTTTTTCTATAAAAATTAAAATATGAGTCACTTGGTGGATTGAGTTGTTAAAACCCCTAAAAAATCACATAAAACCCGTAAGCACATGTTTATGTGTCAAAACCCCTAAAAAGCGAAAAAATTCACAATTCAACACAAATCAAACTCATCAATAACAAAAACAAAACGTAACTCAATGCTACTCAACACAAAGTAAACTAAATAGAGATCAAATGCAACTCAGCACAAACCAAACTCAAATCATACTCAACTCAACACTAACTAAATGCAAACAAAACACAAAGTATACTCAATAGAGATCATACGCAACTCAACACAAAATCAAAGCAAATCTAACACAACTCAACACAAATCAAAGCAAATCTAGCACAACTCAACACAAACCAAACACAAACCAAGTGCACCAAACCCAAATGCATTTGCATAAATCCATGGTTGAATAACCCTAATCCTAGGAATCAATTATTTTGCATTATTCTACCATTTACATTACTGAATGATTCTATTATAGAATAACTTTGTTTTAGATCCCCTCCGTAAGAGTGGTGATTAGGAAGCCCCCGACCTGTTATTGTAGAATAATCTTATTCCACTAAAGTTTGATATTTCAAAAGAGTATAATTTAAGGTTTAGTGTTTTTACATTGAACCAGTTTTATCGTGGCTTTGTCCTTTGGCAATGGGTTCAGGTGACTTCCTGACAGCTTCCGAGCGAAGAGGATACACGTAAAGTTGTACGCGACCGTGAGCGACCTCGGGTGTTGCTCCAACAGTCTTTTACTTCCTGTGCACCAATTTCAGACCTCTTTTGATGTCATGCTAGGGTTTCCAGCGGCTTGCCGATAATGTCCGGCGAATAAATACTGGCGACAATGCTAAAGAGGAAGAAGAAGGTGAAAGGCAACTCAATTAAAAAAAGGATCGGGTAAATGAAAAAAAAAATACCATAGGGTTTTACAGAGCACAAGTATAAATTGCTCATAAAAAAAAAACACGTGGGGGTGGAATGGCACTTGTTGTGTGTAGAACGACACTTGTTGGGGGGTTAAAAAGTAACGTTTTTAGGCCCTATTTTGTCTGAACAATATGACAAAGTTGATGGTAGTTTTAGGTAAAACTTCTTTGTATTTTAAGTGCATTTATTCCTTGAATCACATCGTCATTTTTCCTAAAATAGTAGTTTCGTCATAATCATCGTGCTTTAGTAACTTCCTGTGTAACGATATTCTTTCAGAGGAAAATTTTGCAGTAGTGTTACTTTACTCTCTGACCTCATTATGTGCTCTCATTTCTTCTTGTTTTTGTAAAATTGTTACCATTTCTTACTTTGGCACTCCAGGCACACATTTACAATGATACTGCAGGCTGTGCAGCGTTCCTTGCTAATATTGACCACAGTTCAGATGCAACTGTGTCATTTAATGGAAATTCATATATCCTGCCTGCGTGGTCTATTAGCATTCTACCGGACTGCAATAATGTCATTTTTAACACTGCAAAGGTGTGTTTTTCTTTTTGATCATATAATCCAAGTTTCCTTTATATATGAGTTACTTGATGAATCATGCCTACTGTTTTAACTTATTCATATGTTTTGTTTATATACACATCTTACATGGACAGACCGGTATTAGTCACGCAACCCTATCAAAACCATCTTAGTTTTTTTAAAAAATCAAATAATTGAGAAGATAATTAGTCTAAGGAAATCACTCTTTCCTCCTCCCATCGTTATTGTAAATGTTTTCTTTACAAGAAAAAAAAGTTCCCAACTATGTTAGGGCTTATGCGAGGGTACTTGTAGACCCTGAATTTCATTCATTAACAATAAACTTATTGTATTAAGGTTCCTGAAAATTGAAGAGAAATGCAGAAAAGTGAGTCCTAAATCGTAGTACTTTATGGATGAGTCTAATCCACACATAGATACAGTTATAGTCAAACCCAAATAAGGAGATACCACACAAAGGGGTGCTATATACAGACTACAAGAAGAAAGCAATTATAGACACATGCGATGGATAACTATAGCCGCGTTGTGGACTTTGTATGCCATGTATATACACACCATGATAATCCATTAAATTGTTTATCCTCCATCTAGATTTTTTATGAAAATGACAAACCAATCATGTAATAGAACTATTAATGGGTGTTAATGTATATGGGTCGGGTTCGTCGGGTCTGGTTGCTTGTGTATGCATGTACATATATATTGGGCTTCAGTCCCTCAATAGAAAATCATCTCCTTCTCTCCAAACCCTAATCGTCATCTCCTAACATGATATCAGAGCTCTAGGGTTCTCCGGCTCCGACGGTGACGACGACGACGACGATCTCCCTCCTCTCCGATCTCCCCCCCTCCGGCTCCTCTTTCAGCTCTGCAGCACCCCCCGGCTCTCCCTCCGACCACCGTAGCACCTCCCTCCGGCAGCCACCTCCGGCCCCTGCAGCTCCCGTCAGCCATCTCCAGCACACCTCCCGTCCCTTCCTCGACCTTCCCCCTCCACCGCAGCCCCTCCCTCTGGCCACCGCAGCCCCTCCCTCCGACAGCCACCGCCAGCCCCCGCAGCAACCGCCGGTCACTACAACCCCCTCCCACAATCGATCCCCCCCCTCCGGCAACCCCCCCAACCTCCTCCAGCACCCGATTTTCCTTCTGGCTGCCCCTCCAGCACCAGATTCCCTCCTCCGGCAGCCACTCCAGCCCCTCCCGCACCTGCAGCTCGTCCAACCACCAAAGTCACCCGATCCCACCCTCACCCGCACCGGCAACCCCTCCGCCCCCTCCAGACACCCGCTTCTTCCCCCACTGGTCGACCCCCTTTCTGATTTCTCTCTCCCGCAGCCCCCGCATCCACTAGATCCCCCCTCACCCGCACCGGCAGCCCCCTCCAAGCACCCTTCCCCCCTTTCACCCGCACCAGCAGCCCCCCTCCAGCCACCCAATCCCTCTCTCACCGGCCGACCCCCTTCCTAATCCCTTATACCCGTAGCCCCATCACTCGATCACCCTCCCCACAGCCCCCTTTCCGCCCCCTCATCCCCTTTCCGACCCCTTTGCTTAGTCGGTTCCCTATCGTCTCTCATCGAGGGTTTCTGAGGGCACTTCTACACCTGCCTCCTTATCTCCTCACTTTTGCGCGATAATGGCATCTCCTGGCACTATGGCCTTCCATCATGCTCCTCCGTCACTCCGCTTTGAGGGTGTTCTCGGGCCGGGTCCCTTCGTCGAGATAGTCGGTCATGGACGTGGTCAGGCTCTCCTTTGCCATAGTGGTGACATTGCTGCTCCTATCGATCCAGCTACTCTGGCACCTCCTGTCATCACACTGTTCCACCTCGTTTTGACTCCGATCATCTTCAGCGACTTGAGGAACTACTTCTCCGGTGCCTCGTCTCTACCAGCTCTTCGACAACTCACAAACTATCTGTCACTCCTGGTACTATTGCTTCATAGATCTTCGACTCAGGCGCCTCCTACCATCTTACCTCCGACTCTTCCGTACTCATGGACTGTAATCCTGCTCCCACCCACCTGGGGGTCCGCACTGCTGATGGGACTCGTGTACCCATTTCGTAGTGTGGATCCATCACCCCTGCCTCCAATCTCACTGGTCGCCTGACCTTGCCTCGTGTTCACGATGCTTCCCTCTTAAATATTAATTTAATATCTGTTAGTTCTATTTGTGACTCGGGGCTGATCGTTACATTTACTTCTTCCTCTTGTTCTGTGCAGGATCCGCGGACGGGTCAGAGAGTTTGACTAGATCGTAAAGTAGGGAGACTTTATTAGTTGGATCACCTTCAGGTTCCCACTTTCACTCCTTCCACTCCGTCAGCTCTGTCTGTTACCTCTGATGCCGACTTGTGGCATAGAATGTTAGGTCACATATCCAGTGATCGACTCCAAAGCATTTTTCGCTTTGGCGTTTTGGGTCGGGTGTCCTCCTTTTTTTCTGTCTGCATTGGTTGTCACTTAGGCGTCATCTGAGTTTGTGGTTATGATCGGCTAAGCAGAGCCGACCCCAGCTATTTGCGTTTATTTTGTCTTATTATTTCCTGGTTTGAGTTTAGTCCCACCTTGCCTGTCGGCTTTTTGAGTTAGTCATTGTAAGCCTATATAAAGGCCCCCCTTGTTCCTTTATAGGTACTGAATAATGAAATAAAATTTTATTTCCTCTACAATTGTTGAGAGAATCAGGGTGAGGTGTGTGAAACCCCAATCCCAAACTCTAGGCATGTGAAACTCTAGGTGTGTGCTAGGCGTGTGAAACTCTAGCCCAACTCTTACCTCATCCCTTCCTCTTCCCCGGCCAATCACCCCAGCTCGACCCGTATTCCCCCTCTCCCCGTGCCCCAGCCCTGAGCCCCCGCCTCCTCTCCACATGCCACAACCCCGGCCTCGGCTCCGCCTCCTCTCCCAGCGCCCCGACTTCGCCCACGATCCCACGCCGCACCCTCCTCCCCGCAGCCCCCCGCCACCCGACCACCCCCCCTACACCCCTGTGCCACCTCTCCTCTTCCCGTGCCTGCCACCCCGACCTTGATCCCCTCTTCCTTTCCCCTTCCTCCCCACAGTCGACCATCGATCCACCCACCCCGAGCCCCGCCCCTTCTGTCTGCCCATACCCCATGCCACAACCGCCCCAGCCTCCCTCCCTCAACCCGAGCCACAGCCAACCCCCTACCCCTTTTGTGAGTTGGATCCAACCCGACCTGCCCCGGCCCGAATCTGTGTCCTCAGCTTGCCTCGGTATGCCGTCATGGCTGATCCCGACGTCGACCACGACTTGATCCATGACGGACACGGCTATCTCGACATCCAAACGCACCCGTGCACCCAAACGTTGCCGCTCTTCTTCTGCTTGCACCGGTCCCGACCCTGCCCGAGCTTTCTGCACTGCTTCCGTCTCCACCCGAGGCTCCCCTCACCCCTCAGTAGGTACGTCCCTACCCAGTAAGGTACTCTCGGTCATTCCATTAATCAAATCTCCAGCTTATTATCTTTGCTAGTTGTTGTCCACCATCGTGAGGTTGTGTGTCCCTACCTGCCTGTTAAGTTCATTAATTCTTGATATTGCAGGACGGACTCGTGTCTCTTAATTTAAGCATTATTCATTTTTAATTCTTAGAACTGAAATCAAACTGCCTGATGATTGTAGTTTTCTTTTAAAATCCATTATTCCCTGTTGATGGCTTGAACAAAATTTCTGACCGGAAACTTTTAATTTATAGTGAAACACTGCTAGTACAATTAAACTACTGATTTCCTGTCCACCCACATTGTTTTGCATCAGATGGATGCAAGATAATCTGTACAATAGTAATGCCATGTCATATACCGCTGATGCCAAAGATAATTTGCACCGATAGCACCAAAGATTAGCACCGAAAACTAGCACCGAAGTGGGAGTGGAAGAGGGAGAGGGGGAGTGATTGGGTCCCAATCACTCCCCCTCTCCCTCTCCCACTTCGGTGCTAGATGCTAATTGATGCGGGAATCAGGATACAACCATATCACTAATTTTCGGTGCTAGTGGACTTTGGGAGATTTCGAACCTTGGGGGACTTTGGGAGTGGACTTTGGTTTGTTGTTGTTAGGAGATGACGGCTAGGGTTTGGAGAGGAATAGAATGCTCTCTATTGAGGGACTCAAGCCCAATATATGTACATGTATGACCGTATAACCCGACCCGACTGTACATGTAAACCCGACCCATCTATATATATTAACACTCCCCCTCAAACTCACGGTGGATCATGAACCAAGAGTTTGCCGATAAAATGCCGGAAGCGAGCAATCGTAAGGGGTTTCGTCAGGAAATCAGCAGTCTGCTCCGATGAGGAAATGAATGGCAGGGAGATGGTGTGGTCGAGAAACTCCTGGCGAACATAATGACAATCAACTTCAATATGTTTTGTTCGCTCATGGAAGACCGGGTTGCTAGCAATCTGAATAGCACTCCGGTTGTCACAGAAGAAAGGGGTGGGCCCGAATATCACAACTCCCAAGTCGAGCAGAAGGCGGCGAAGCCAGACAATCTCTGCGGTGGTGGAAGACATAGCCCTGTATTCGGCTTCGGTGCTGGAGCGAGCAACAGACTCCTATTTCTTGCTGCGCCACGAAATAAGTGAATCACCCAGAAACACACAGTATCCTGTAGTAGAGTGGTGAGTGGCTGCATCTCCTGCCCAATCTGCATCGGAGTAGGCACGCAGCACCAACGGAGAGGTGGAGGGAAACAGTAAGGAACGACTGATGGTGCCCCGGAGGTAGCGGATAATCCGAAGGATAGCTGCATAGTGAACCGAACGTGGAGCCTGAACAAACTGACTGACAATGCCAACAGCATGGGCAATGTCTGGCCGGGTCATAGTGAGATAGATGAGCATCCCAACCAGCCTCTGGTAGCGGGAGACATCCTAGAGCGGCTCACCATCTGTAACTAGAAGCTTCAAATTGAGCTCCATGGGTGTATCAGCAGTGCGAGAGTCAGTAAGAGCAGCATCAGCAAGGATGTCGGAGATGTACTTCTACTGGGAGACCAACAGACCACGAGCTGACCGGGCAATCTCAAGGCCCAAAAAGTAGCGAAGAGAGCCCAGATCTTTCATCTCAAACTAACTCTAGAGGTGCCGCTGAAGGGATGCGATGGTGGCACTGTCATCCCCAGTAATGATCATATCATCCACATAGAGGAGAAGAACGACAATACCCTGGCTGGAGGAGCGAGTGAACAGGGCATAGTCGGAGTGTCGCTCAACAAACCCGGCGACCAGAACTGCACTGCGAAATCGCTCAAACCAGGCACGAGGGGCCTGCTTGAGCCCATAGATGGCTCGGCGCAAGCGACAAACGTGCCCTGGAGGAACTGAAACGCCCGGAGGAGGAGCCATGTAGACTTCCTCGGAGAGGTCACCGTGGAGGAACGCATTGGTGACATCCATCTGATGGAGAGGCCACCCTCGAGCAGCTGCCACAGCTAAGAGGGTGCGCACAGTAGTCATCCGAGCAACCGGAGCAAACGTCTCCTCGTAATCGATCCCATACTCCTGGGAGAAGCCACGGGCAAATAGGCGAGCCTTGTGCCGCTCAATGGATCCGTCAGGTCGAGTCTTGACCTTGAATATCCACTTGCAGCTAACAGGCACCACACCGGAGGGACAAGGCACCAAATCCCATGTCTGGGTCCGTTGAAAAGCCTCAAGCTCAACTGACTTGGCCTGCCGCCACTCTGGATGTAAAGCTGCCTCACGGTACAATTGGGGCTCCCGATGGGTGTGTATAGCAGTAAGAAAAGCCTGAAAAGATGGTGAATATGAGGCACTGGCAGAGTAGCCAGAGAAGTCAGGAGAGTCAGAGGGAAAGGCAGAGTAGCCAAACCTGTCAGGAGAGTAGTCATATCTGGCAGGAGGGTGATGTTCGCACGCTGGGTAACGCCGAACAGGAGCAGGATCTACGACCGGGGAGGAGGGGGCAGCAGCATCAGGCGAGGTAGTACCAGTGTGAACCGACTCTGGAGGAGGAGCTGCAGACCGACGAACATATACACGAGTAACAGGTGGTGGTGGAGGTGTCGAGGAAGACGGAGGAGGTGGTGGTGATGGTGATGGTGGTTATGAAGGTGGCAGGGAAGATGGAGAAGGAGTAGGCGTGGATGGGACAACAGAAAACGGGGGTAGAACGGGGATGTGGAGATGTGGGGAAGGCGAGGAGGGTGACGCAGGAGGCAAGGAAAGATCCCGAGACTCAGGTGAGAAGTACGGGACATCCTCAACAAAGGAAACGTGACGGGAGACACGGATCCGGCGAGCCAAGGGATCGTAGCACCGATACCCCTTGTGCTCCCGACTGAGCCCCAAGTGAACACACCTAACAGACCTCGCAGAGAGTTTGGTGCGCTCATGGGGAGGAAGAAGAACGAAGCACGTGCAGCCAAACATGCGAAGAAGAGAGTAGTCAAGTGGGCTGGAGTGGAGACGCTCATATGGGGTGGCACCGGACAGAGCAGACGACGGAGTGATATTGATGAGGTGGACAACCGTCATGACAGCTTCAGCCCAGTAGGAGTGAGGAACAGACGCAGAGAGAAGCAAGGCTCGTGCAGTCTCAAGGACATGACGATGCTTGTGTTCGGCAACGCCGTTCTGCTCATGGGTGTGGGGACAGGATTGCTGGTGAAGAGTGCCGTGAGACTGAAGAATCTCACGCATCTCAGAGGAGAGATACTCCTTGGCACAATCAGACCGAAAGGTCTTGATGCGTCGACCAAACTGAGTGTGTATCATAGTGGTGAATCTCCTAAAGATGTGAGGTACTTCAGATCGATGACGCATAAGATAAACCCAGGTGCACGTAGAATAGTCATCGATAAAGCACACATAATACATGTAACCCGTAATAGATGCAACAGGAGCAGGACCCCAAATGTCCGAATGGACTAAATCAAATAAAGCATCAGACTGGGAAGCACTAGCAGAGAATGGAAGAGCTAGATGCTTTGCCAGTCTACAATCCGTACAAACAGAGAGGGGGAAGAAAGATGCTCGACCCAAAGCGCCCGAACGGAATACGCTTTTGAGTCGATCACTCGATATATGACCTAACCTTCTGTGCCACAGGTCGGCATCAGAGGTGATAGACATGACAGACGCAACAGGAACGGAAGACACATGGGGATGGTCCAGCTGGTAAAGGCCTCCTGCTCTACGGCCCAGCCCAATCCTCTGACCCGTCCGCGAATCCTGCACAACACAAACAGAAGGGGTGAAGGTGACAGTCAGCCCAGAGTCGCAAAGAGAACTGATAGAGATTAGATTAATGTTAAGACGGGGGGCATGATGGACATAGGGTAGAGTCAGGCGACCAGAAGGGTCAGAGGAGGTAGTGATGGATCCACATTGCGGAATAGGGATGAGAGTCTCATCCGCAGTGCGAACCTCCTGGTGGGTGATAGTGGGAGAACAGTCCGTGAGGATAGTGGAGTCAAAGGTGAGGTGACAGGAGGCACCCGAATCGAAGATTGATGCAGACCTGATCAGCACCTTCAGTTCGTCACCAGAGAGTTTTATTTCCAGTCATTTTATTTTATGTTTGGATGACATTAGCCGTTTGGGGCTTGTTAGTCGTTTATTTCAGTTTTTGGCCATTTTTCCCTGTTTTTGGCCTTATTTCAGCATTTAGTTCTATTCCTGTTCTTGCCCAGTTCATGGGGGATGTCCATGATCTCATCCGAGGGCTTTTCGGATTGAATCCGGGTCTTCTCGGGTGAGTTTCAGCATAATATTAATAAAATTATGGGTGTGTGTGTTTGCGGGGCACCGACGGACGAGATTAGATCTCGAAACCGACGGTTAGATGGCGAAATAACTCTATTTTGATGACATGGCAAGTTATGGGCTTCAATTAGGACTTAATTGGGCTTATCTTAAGCCCAATAGGATTCCCCTTTGTGATGCCGTTCCCTCCCTTCTCTTTTCCCGTGAACCGGCCGGCCCCACACACCTTCCGCGCGGAAACCGAAGCCCCCGACCCCTTGTTCCGTTCCCTCTCTCCTCTCTCTCTTCTCTCCCTTGTTTCTCTCTCTTTTAGTTGCCTTTCATAGCCCTTTGAATCCCCACCATCAAACCCTAATTGGCCTTTGATCCTAACCATCGAAACAAAAACCCTAATCCTACAAAAAGATGAAGAAAGAAGAAATCAGATTTTGATAGTTGCTGAAATTCGTGCCTCTTCGTGAGTGCTTCCGGGCGAGACTCGTGTCCCCGATCCTCGCCGATTCCACGACTTCGCCTCGTGAAGGCTTTGGGCTTCGTTTTCCGAAGGTTCCGGCTTCTCCCGACGTCCGGCCTTGCTCCGTGTGCAGGATCGTCGGCGCATCCTTGCAATCGACCCATGGCGGGAAACCCCAGGCAGTATCTTTTCTTTTCCTTTATTTTCCCATCGCATCCGCTTCGTTTTCATTAGTTTCCATTGCCTCCGCTCCGCATCGCAGCCGTCATCATCCTTTTCATCGCTAGTTGAAGCCATAACTTTGCCTATTTATTAGATTCGCCATATATCGTCTGTCGGTAACCCTAGCAAGCATTCGTAACCTATTTTAGTGAAAATCTGTTGCATGCCTATTGTCCAATTTACATATCTATTGCTGCGATTGACCCTATTATGTGCTGAAATCAGTTTTTTTTGTGATAGTATTGCGCTCTTTAATTGTTTTAAGTCTTAACCCTGCTTTATGTTGATTGCATAAACTTTAGAACTGCATAAGATAACTTCTGGTTGCTGTCCTTTTGATCTATACGTCGCTATATTGATGACTAAACCCTAGTTATTGACCAAGAAAACCCTAAAAGGGCTTAGGATTGTAGTGCGCCTTATTGGTGCCTGCATCAAAGATCCATGGAGCAGTAGTACCAGAGGTGGCAGACAAGCCATGAGCAATCGCGGAGCTGGTGGAGGCTAGGTAGCGAAAAAGGAGCTCCTCGAGGCTGTGGTAGCAGTGGGGAGCATCGAAGCCTCTGCAGTAGCCACTATACCACCAAAGTGGCAGAGGGAGGACGAACCACGTCCACGGCTCCGTCCACCTCGACCGCCGCGTCGATCGTCGCGGGAAGTCGACGCCCAGCGTGTGGCTCTCTCATCCGGACCCCAGCGGGGGTTGCGGGGAGGACGTGTAGGGCATTCGCGCTTCATGTGACCGGGCTCCTTGCAGTAGTGACAGAAGACAGCCTCATCGGAGAACCCGGCTGCCAGGACAGTGTCGGAGCTAGGAGCAAGTGGAGGAGGACGAGCGCCCTGAGTCTGAAGGCGGGTCTCCTCGTCGACCAAGGCGAGTAGAGCATCCTCTAGCCGAGGGAGTGGCTCACGGTGCAGGAGCTGAGCAATGATGAGAGCAAAGTCCGGCTGAAGCGCTGCCAGGAACTGGTGTAGGTGGCCCTCATCGAGGTAGCTCTGGAAATCCCGAGAGCAGGGGCAAGCACACGGCTCCGGGATCAGGGAGTCCAGCTCATGCCAGTATGCACTCATCTGACTGAAGAAGTCCTGAATCGTGCGCTCCCCCTGACGTGCAGACTGCGAGTCACAGATAAGCTGATGCCGGCGTACGCTGTCGTGCGGGAGAAACCGGTCCCAGAGATACTCCCACAACGCGCGCGCTGTAGGAAGGCGGCCGATGGGAGTAAGGAGCGGACGAGCAACAGAATCCAGAAGATAGGTCCGGATGGCCTGATCGTGACGTCGCCACGTGAAAGCGGCAGCCGTGGCTGCAGTGAGAGTTGTCGGGATAGTAGCAGTCGCAGCAGAGGACGCGGCACTGCTGGTGACAGAGGAGGAGCCAGAGAGGACAGCTGGAGGAGGATCATCGCCGGTGATATGACCCCACAGATCACGACTGGAGAGCGCGGCCTCAACGGTGAGGGACCAATCAGGCCAGTCGCTGGCCGATGACAACTGAAAGGCGACCGCCTTCAGCGGTGGAGAGATCGCAACGACGGACGGTATGGCAGTAGAAGCCATGGAGGAGGCTCAACAGGAAGGGGGAACCGGGAAGGAAGGAGGGTCGGGGGTGGAGGAGGGGGGGCCGGGGGCAGTCGGGTGGCAGAGGGGGGTCGGGGGGTGGAGGAGGGGGGGGGCGGGGGCTGTCGGGTGGAGGAAAGGGGGCCGGGGGGTGGAGGAAGGGGGGTCGGGCGGCGGAAGGGCGGGGCCGGGCGGCTGTCGGGTGGAGGAAGGGGGGTCGGGAGGTGGAAGAGAGGGGGGCCGGGGGCTGTCGGGTGGCGGAAGGGGGGGCCGGGGGCAGTCTGGTGGCAGAAGGGGGTCGGGGGGGTAGCGCAAGGGGGGGGGGGGGGGGGGGGGGGCGGTGGAGGAGGGAGGTCGGGCGGCGGAAGAGGGGGCCGGTGGAGGAGGGAGGTCGGGCGGCGGCTGTAGGGGGGCTGTCGGGCGGCGAAAGGGGGGGGGCCGGTGGAGGAGGGAGGCCGGACGGGGTGGGCCGGTGGAGGAGGGAGGCTGGACGGGGAGGTGCTGCCGGAGGGGGAGGACCGTCGTCGTCGTCGCCGCGCGGGAGAACCCTAGAGCTCTGATACCATGTTAGGAGATAACGGCTAGGGTTTGGAGAGGAATAGAATGCTCTCTATTGAGGGACTCAAGCCCAATATATGTACATGTATGACCATATAACCCGACCCGACTGTACATGTAAACCTGACCCATCTATATACATTAACAGTTGTAGAGGGACTGAGGGAGTAAGGGACTAAGGGAGAGGGAGAGGAAGTGGGAGTGGTCTGTGGGAGAGGGAGTGGGAGAGAGAGAGGAGAGAGGAAGAGAGACGAAATTTGTAAAGAAAGAAGTTTTGGCTTTGTATTTTGCACGAAGTTTGGACTTAAATAAAAAAAAAATTCGCCCAAACAGCAAAGAAATCCAGCAGCTGAACTTCGGGACAAAAGGCAAATGACTGAAAGCGACATCGGGCAGGAAATTTCAGGCCAAAACAGCAAAACAACAAAGAAATCCAGCATTTTGCCTGTTTACCGCGAAAAATCGCAAAAAACCACGCGAAATCTTGTGAAATTTTGCAATCCGGAGCAGCTTCGGTCTGTGGCTTTCTGCCGCCCCAAGTGAAGTGGGCCCCAGATGTTGACAGGTCATTTCGGACCGCGAAATTTCACACGAAAATTCGCGAAATATCGTTGATAAATTGCCTTTCGGCCTGTCTTTGTCTGCCGCCCCACGTGAGGTGGTCCCCACCTGTCCGGACAAAATTATTCTCTTTCGCATCAAACGATATTTCGCACAAGTTATCACGAAATATCGTCGAAACTTCACGTCTGTCTGCCACGCCACGTGAGGTGGAACCCTCCTGTCCGCTGAAATACCGCGAAATTTTGCTGCCAGGACATTTCGCTCGATATCTCGCGAAATGTCGCTATTTTTGGACATTTTTCATTCCGCTCGAGACTGTGGGCTTGATTTCGTGTTGGGTTTTTCATTTTCCGATATATTTCACGATATATTTCGATTTTTTGAACTATGATTGAGATGAACTTATGTCATTGACTTGATGTGTGCCAGTATTCATTTTTGTGTTATAACAATGTTTCTGGTGAGACTTCTCACCAAAAAAATAAATCAATGTTGCTGCCGATCTAAAGAAAATTATGGCTTGGTGGAATCAATTGAAAATATTTGTGATTGTTGTGGTTGTGGCTTAACTATTCTTGTTGATAGTTATTGGCTAATATATTATTGCACTCAAAGTAGCAGTTATGGTCATTCGGATGAAGTGTCCCTTTTATTTTAGATTTTGATTGGATGTCGAAGTTTGTATGGAATCTTTAAAGGGTAAATCACTTGTCTACTTCCTATTGCGGAGTGTCCTGTTTTCTGGAATTGTGAACTAGTACTACACCAGCGAAAACGCGAAATCATGAAGGTCAGGACACATACAATGTCATTGTTGCTTGTTGTACCGTAGTAAACACAGTATGATGTAGCGATGAAAGCCTGACTCATAGACCCATTAATCAACTTAATTTGGTATCCAAAAGATGATGATAAAAAAATAAGAACAGTAACAGTAATAGCAACAACAATGGGTACGGCGATGATGACCACCAAAACAATAACAAACATTGTGGATATCCATTGTAGGTACTGAAATGGCCTTTTTATGAATCAAAGATACATAAAGCAATTGCTGAACAAGATAGGATACTTCTTAAAAGCTAAGTGCATTAGAAGTAAAATAGAGAACCTGTTTACACCATAATCCTCCTGTATAACGAAGAAACATGCTCTCTTAGGAAGACAATTGGTGGAATCCTTGCAAGAGAATAATATATGCCAACAGGACGGATTTACTGAGGAAAAAAATACGTTATGTACAGCATCTGTGAGCATGTTTGTTAAAAAGGTCTTTCCTTAAGCAGCATAAAATTTATGATGTGAGAGTAGCTAAATGCTACTATAACACTCTCATGACCACCTTTTGACTGATTTACATGATGGAAGTTAAGTTTGTCAGCCTGCTTTCGATATGTAATCTGTAAGTTTAGTTAGTATTTGATGTTTATCTCTAAATTTTCATTTGCTTCCAATTTATTGCTTGTTTTATGATCCTCTTTGAAGGTTATCTCACAAAAAACGCCTAAAGGTTCATCACGTGGACATGAAGTTAGCGAGGAGTATTCTCTAGCATCTTCAGCTTGGGAGTGGTATAAAGAGGGAGTAGGAATATGGGATAACAACTCTTTTACCAGGCTGGGTCTCTTGGAACAGTTAAATACGACAGGGGACACTAGTGATTATTTGTGGTATTCAATTAGGTACCATATATCAACTTAACCCTTTGTGTTGGATGCACTGGTACATAATCCATGAGAGATCGTAATAGCAAAAAGTTGTTAATGCATAATAGATTAACAGCAATGACAAGCTTCCTCCAAGTTACATCTGACTGAGATGAAATGTGAGCATGCCAAACTTTTGAAAAAAGAAAAACAAAACACCAAATCACATCGCCTCATAATTTTATAAGCTGCAATTGGCAAGTTTCCCACTTCTTATATAGTTATACTAAGGAAAGGTCACCTTCTTGAACAATGCATACTGTTACTTCAGTCTTGAATTCAATATCATCTGAAACCCTTTCGTAATTGTGGAAACGTAAAATTATGTATTAGTCATGGTCTCAATATACATGTATATTATATTTCAACTTATTTTCAGTACTATGAGATGTGGTTTGGTATCCTTTTGCTTTTACATCTCTCCATATATTATGTCTTTTTGTTTTACAAAATATCTTTTCGGAATACTGTGTTTTACTTCTAAATATAGGGAATGGATAGTTCATTCATCCCTTTCAATTTCGTAATGTTGGTATTCTTAAGATGCCATTTTTCTGGCAGTATTCATGTGAAGGAGGAGATGCAAGCATTTCTTCATGTTGCTAGTTTGGGACACGCAGCATTACTCTTCTTAAACAAAAGACTTGCAGGTTCAAATCAGACTTTATTCTGTTTTGATTGAATTTCCTTGATTCCCTTTGGAAAGAATATACTGCTATGCTGTAGCTCCGATGTTATCCAATATAGCTGCTTCACACCATCCCTCCATGGCTTCTTGGATTGGCACTATAATATGGCCATCAAAAGACAAAGTTAAATACTATTCCTTCCTGCTTTTAAAGTCTGAGCATCATTCTACACAAAAAGATATTGAGCCCTAATTGTTCCATTACTATGTTGAGTATGGCTCAATTTCCTAAGCACCGTACCTAGGAGAAACCCCAGAAGAAGCAGCATGCGAAGAGGAGCTCAACACAGCCTTACTGGGCAACTGCCCAGAAGGTGTTCACACTTGCTAGTAGGCGCCCGTTTTGCTCTCTATCGGTGCTAATGTAGGGCGGACTAGGGGGTCCTACCAAAATCATGTTTTCCCACCAATTACATGAAAGAAAACATAAACTAATAAACGAATAGTAGTCCTCTAGGAAAATCCACTACTTCGGGTCTATCGATGCCCTTAGAATTCAGCTCCGACGACTCCTTCGATGAGTGGTCTTCATGATGTCCCCATCACACGCTTCCACTTCATGAAACTCGACTTCGAGTTTTATACTGTAGTACTAGGCAGCAACACGGGATCTGATGAACACAAGTTGATGATGGCGACCCAACGAGGAAAGTCATGTGGTGACGTCGACTTCTGGGTCCCATGTATAGTATCTGATCAACCTCTGGCAATTGCAGGAACCCCGAGTTGTGGACCTCCCCTTACAACTCGGGCTTAATATACCCGCTGGGGAGGTCCACAGCGGGTATAGTATCCTTCGCACCCCTCCGCCCCCCTTCGCACCACCCGCAGTCCTTTTCGACCATGTTAGATACCCTCACGCCTCAAAACCCGAGTTGTAAGGGAAGGTCCACAGCGGGTATATTAAGCGGGTGATGGATGCCTCCCTTACCGATGTGGGACTATCCGTTAACATAGGAGACATATCCTACTATATAGAGTGATGTTTAGGGTTTTTCTTTTATGAGAGAGAAGAGAGAATCCATTGAGATTCATAGTATATTCTTGAGAGAGATACTTGATGAGATCTTGAGAGGAGAAGGTACCCTAGGTGAAGAGGGTATTCTCATTGAAGTTGAGCGTTGCTTGTAACTTTTCTCCCGCAAGAGTTCCCACATAAAATCTCTGTCTCTTCTCTGTGTTGACTTTGTTTATGTTCTGTGTTTTGATTTTCTATGTGTTAGATACCCTCACACCCCAAAACCCGGGTTTTGGGGCATGAGGATATCTAATATGGTATCAGAGCTGGCCCGTCTCCTGCTCTGCTCCCCCTCTGGGTGCTACCCACCGATCGTGCCTTGCCAGGTGTGCTCCGTGTGGGAGGATCCTTGCCACGCGTGCTCCGCATGAGGGGGAGTGTTAACGGTTAGTCCCACATCTTTGAGGGAGGCACCCATCACCCGATTAATATGCCCGCTTTGGACTTACAACCCGAGTTTTGGGGTGTGAGGGTATCTAACACTATATTTATGTTTGTTACTTCTACTGCTTTAGATTGTGGTTGTGTTCCGCAAGTGATCCGTCGAAGGATTAATTTGCAATTTGATCTCTGTGACTCGATGAGGTCACAACGAACTTGTATCAGAGCACAATAAATTGATATCAGATCATACCGAAATCCTAACATACTATTGTATTAGCTTGAAAATTGAGGTGCGGAGTATTGCAGAAAATTCACTTTTCCTTAAGGAATGAAGCCATTATATATGCTTCCAGGTCTTACGCTCGATGAAAACGACACCACCACACTTCTTCTTTCCCTATATTCCATTTGTGCACTTCTCTCATCCCACTGACAACTTTTATATACCAACTTGCGGCACAAACTCTGGGAGGGTTGTTGTATTGTTTTTTTGAGAAATCCCTCTCGAGGTTGGAGGGGGGGTTCGGCCTAGACCCCTACCGGTTCATTAAAAGAAAAAGAAAGTACAAGGAGTGCCAAAGAGGCACCGACTCCCGAAGTGAAGCCACATCCCACACGGGCCAAGAAGGTCGTCCTGCACTACAAGCCAAAGACCCCTAGGTCAGCCAAAGACTTAGAATTACTCAATCCCTCCAATTCTCGAATCTCGGGTTGTATTGTTGCTAGCCAGTTTTCCACTCCTTTTATGGCGCACTTCTCTAAAGGATCCCATTTCATATTCCATCTTGTTTGAACAAGTGTGGTGATTGTCATATAGTTGTCATGAAGGCAAGGGAACTCTATCTCCCACTTACTTAGAATACAGTAGCTCAATAATCATGGTATATCCAAGTTTCAAGGTTTCCGGATTGAGGCTTGTTTCTGGATCTTGGGATTTGAAGCATCTCATCCAAATTTGGTGGGTGATTTTAGGCAGGTCAACCACCTGGTTTAAGTTTGAACCATCGTCAGAAGTGTTAATGTATAGAGATGGGTCGGGTTACATGTACAGTCGGGTCGGGTTGTTTGGTCATACTTGTACATATATATTGGGCTTGAGTCCCTCAATAGAGAGCATTCTATTCCTCTCCAAACCCTAGCCGTCATCTCCTAACATGGTATCAGAGCTCTAGGGTTCTCCCGCGCGGCGACGTCGACGACGGTCTTCTCCCTCCGGCAGCACCTCCCCTCCGGCCTCCGTTCACCCGATCGGCAGCCCCCCCGCCCCTCCTCCTCACCCACCCGATCGGTAGCCCCCTCCCCTTCCCTCCTCCACCCGACCACCCCGCCCGGCCCCCTTCCTCCACCCGCCCACCCCGCCGGCCCCCCTTCTCCACCCGCCCACCCCCCCGGCCCCCTCCTCCGCCCTACAGCCCCCCGCCGGCCCCCCTCCTCCACCCGCCCACCCCCCCCCCTCCTCCGCCCTACAGCCCCCCGCCGGCCCCCCCTCCTCCACCTGACCACCCCGCCGGCCCCCCCTCCTCCACCCGCCCACCCCCCCGGCCCCCTCCTCCGCTCTACAGCCCCCCGCCGGCCCCCCTCTTCCGCCCGACAGCCCCCCGACCCCCCTCCTCCACCCCCCCCCCCCCCCCCCCCCGACCCTCCTCCTCACCCTACAGGCCCCCCCCGCCCCCAACCGACCACCCCCCCGACCCCCCTCCTCCACCCGATCGGCCCCCCCAACCCCTTACTTTAGCCCACCCGCCCCCTCCCCTGCACCCCCGCCCCCTCCTGCACCCCCTGAAGCCCCACCGCCCACCCTTCTCCTCTGTATCGAACTGTCCGTCTCCTCTGTACGGACTGCCTCAGACCTTCCTTGTGCCGGCTCGCCCCCGTACTTCAGGGATATAGCTTCCTACAGCATCTCTTGGCTCCCATACTGCCTGCACACCGTCGCTGATCGTCGAGTCCCTCCGTCTCCTCGTTTTGATGGGATTCTCGGGCCACGTCCCTCCACCACATCAGTCGACTATGGACATCGTCAGGGTCTCCTCCGCCATGATGGCGAGACTGCTGCTGCTGCTGATCTCCCTACTCCAGCACCGCCTGCCACCACTCCTGCTTCGTCTGGGTCTTACTCCGACTGCCTCCAGCGCTTTGAGGAGTTACTATTGCGATACCTCGCCTCCATCAGCTCTTCGACAGATCATGGTCTCTCTGCCACTCCGGGTACCTCTGCTCAGTCTCGGTCTTACTCCGATCGCCTCCAGCGCTTTGAGGAATTACTGCTTCGGTACATCGCCTCCACCAGCTCTTCGACAGCTCACAGTCTCTCTGCCACTCCGGGTACTACTGCTCCATGGATCTTCGACTCGGGTGCCTCCTGTCACCTCACCTTTGACTCTACTGTCCTCACTGACTGTTCTCCCACTACCACCCACCAGGAGGTTCGCACTGCGGATGGGACTCTCGTCCCTATTCCGCAATGTGGATCCGTCACTATTACCTCTGACCCTTCTGGTCGCCTGACCCTACCCCATGTCCATCATGCCCCCCGTCTTAACATTAATCTGATCTCTATCAGTTCTCTTTGCGACTCTGGCCTGACTGTCACCTTCACCCCTTCTGTTTGTGTTGTGCAGGATTCGCGGACGGGTCAGAGGATTGGGCTGGGCCATAGAGCAGGACTTTACCAGCTGG
The DNA here is from genome assembly GCA_947650365.1 of Chamaelirium japonicum. NCBI lineage: Eukaryota > Viridiplantae > Streptophyta > Magnoliopsida > Liliales > Melanthiaceae > Chamaelirium > Chamaelirium japonicum. The sequence continues at coordinate 26,844,402 of OX393557.1, read as the reverse complement.
ACCATCTCCATGTGTCTTCCGTTCCTGTTGCGTCTGTCATGTCTGTTACCTCCGATGCCGACCTGTGGTACAGAAGGTTAGGTCATATATCGAGTGATCGACTCAAAAGCGTATTCCGTTCGGGCGCTTTGGGTCGAGCTTCCTTCTCCCCTATCTCTGTTTGTACGGGTTGTAGACTAGCAAAGCATCTAGCTCTTCCATTCTCTGCTAGTGCTTTCCACTCTGATGCTTTATTTGATTTAGTACATTCGGACATTTGGGGTCCTGCACCTGTTGCATCCATTTCGGGTTACATGTACTATATGTGTTTTATCGATGACTACGCTAGGTGCACCTGGGTTTATCTTTTGCGTCATCGGTCTAAAGTCCCTCACATCTTTAGGAGATTCACCACTATGATACACACTCAGTTTGGTCGGCGCATTAAGACCTTTCGGTCTGATTGTGCCAAGGAGTATCTCTCCTCTGAGATGCATGAGATTCTTCAATCTCACGGCACTCTTCACCAGCAGTCCTGTCCCCACACCCATGAGCAGAACGGCGTTGCCGAACGCAAGCATCGTCATGTCCTTGAGACCGCACGAGCCTTGCTTCTCTCTGCGTCTGTTCCTCACTCATACTGGGCTGAAGCTGTCATGACGACTGTCCACCTCATCAATATCACTCCGTCATCTGCTCTGTCCGGTGCCACCCCATCTGAGCGCCTCCACTCTAGCCCACCTGACTACTCTCTTCTTCGCACGTTTGGCTGCACGTGCTTCGTTCTTCTTCCTCCCCATGAGCGCACCAAACTCTCTGCGAGATCTGTTCGGTGTGTTCACTTGGGGCTCAGTCGGGAGCACAAGGGGTATCGTTGTTACGATCCCTTGGCTCGCCGGATCTGTGTCTCCCGTCACGTTTCCTTTGTTGAGGATGTCCCGTACTTTTTCCCTGAGTCTCGGGATATTTCCTTGCCTCCTGTGTCACCCTCCTCGCCTTCATCACCTCTCCACATCCCCTTCTACCCCCGTTTTCTGTTGCCCCACCCACGCCTACTCCACCTCCATTTTCCCCGCCACCTCCACCACCACCACCACCACCTCCTCAGTCTCCCTCGCCACCTCCACCACCACCCGTTACTCGTGTCTATGTACGTCGGTCTGCAGCTCCTCCTCCAGAGTCGGTTCACACTGGTATTCCCTCGCCTGATGCTGTTGCCCCCTCCTCCCCGGTCGTGGATCCTGCTCCTGTTCGGCGCTACCCGGCGCACGAACATCACCCTCCTGACAGATATGACTACTCTCCGGACAGGTTTGGCTACTCTGCCTTTACCTCTGTCTCTCCTGACTCCTCTGGCTACTCTGCCATTGCCTCCTATTCTCCAGCTTATCAGGCTTTTCTTACCGTACTTCACATCCACCGGGAGCCCCAGTCGTACCGTGAGACAGCTTTACACCCAGAGTGGCGGCAGGCCATGTCCGTTGAGCTTGAGGCTTTTCAGCGGACCCAGACATGGGATTTGGTGCCTTGTCCCTCAGGTGTGGTGCCTGTTAGCTGCAAGTGGATATTCAAGGTCAAGACTCGACCTGACGGATCCTTTGAGCGGCACAAGGCCCGCCTCATTGCTCGTGGCTTCTCCCAGGAGTATGGGATTGATTACGAGGAGACGTTTGTGTATGCGCAAAAAAGGTACGGGTCGGCTTTATTGCACAAAACGAGATTACAATTGTGGCCGGGACCCGGGTTGCTCGGGTGTAGCGAGTCCGGGTTGCGGCGAGTTTTGATCAGGGGATTGTGGGAAAGATCTTCTGGGGGATCCCTTTGATCCGCGTCTCCACGTGGTGTTCGTGCGAGAGCTCTGAAGGGGCTGCCCAGGACAGGGGTTTTACAGGGAGAGGGTTTTGGAGAGGCTAAGGAATGTCCACCGTTGCTTGGTCCCTTCCGTGCTTCGCGCTTTCTCGGCTAGGGGGGTTTTCGGCTTCGTTCCTCGGTCTTCGTGTCTTCCTCGTTCCTTGCTTGACCTCGGTGTCCTTGATCGTCGGTTCGCGGCGTCGATCGAGCTTTTGGCGTTGGCTTTGGCTTTGGCTTTTTGGCTTTAGCTTGGCTCCGGCGTGGCTCTGGCTTTTGCTTTGCTTTGGCGCTTGCACTTGGACGTAGCTGGGAGAGACTTGCGATGCTTTCGTTCTTCCGGACTTAGCGTCGTATCGGCTAGAACGTGCGGTGCTTTTGCTCGTGGCCGGCGTAGTCGCTTGGCTTTGGCACTTGCGTTGCTTTGGCGCGGGCTTTACTGGGGCTTTGCTTTGGCTTCTTGCGTTGGCTTTAGCTTCAGCGTCAACTCGATCTTCTTCCTCGAACGACGTGGGCTACTTCTTCGGTGCTTCGATGGCTTGCGTGTTGACGGGACTTCTCTTCTTCTCCGGGCTTCTTTGGCGTGATCAGAGTCGAAGGATGCTTTCGAAGATGGTGGGGGTAGCACCGATCTCCGTGCGACGGTTGTGGCGTCGGCTTTTGTTGATGAAGACGACGGGGTGGCGACGCTTCAGATGATCTGTTCCAGCCTTTCTTCTTCGTGGATGGTGCAGATGTTTGTCGAAGACGACGGGGTGATGACGCTTCGCTTCTCTCCTCCGGGCTTTGGGGCTTGATCGGGATCGAGGACTTGTTGGAGACGACGGGGTAGTGCCGCTCCTCTTCTTCTCCGGGCTTTTGGGCTTGATCGGAGTCGAAGCTTGTTGGAGACGACGGGGTAGTGCCGCTCCTCTTCTTCTCCGGGCTTTTGGGCTTGATCGGAGTCGAAGCTTGTTGGAGACGACGGGGTAGTGCCGCTCCTCTTCTTCTCCGGCCTTTGCTTCTGGCGTCTTCGGAGTCGAAGGGTTCTTCTTCTCCGAGCTTTCTTCTTCGTGAACGGAGTCGAAGGGGCGATCGTCGTGCGCAAGGGCCTTCACGTTGATGAGGACTTTCAGTAAGCCGATCCCTCGGGACAGGCTTGACTGTGCCTCGTGAAGCCTTGGGTCGATGAAGAAGCGTGCTCTCTTCTGCAGAGCTCTGGCGCTTCGTCTTCAATTTCTCGACCATTTTTTCCTTCCCCCACCCCCTCTATTTATAGGCAAAGAGGTGGGGAGAGAGATATGGAAACTTTTTAATTTTAAATCTCTTTTGTATCTCTCTCATAATTACCCGGATTTTATTCATCCATTGATGAAGGGAATAACATTTAATTGTTTTCCTTTTCTGGCGGGTGCAATTATGGCTGGACTTTGCGCACGAAATCGATGGCGATCGGGCGCTTCGTCTTGTGCGTCGGATCGAGGGATCGGCGCAGATCCGCGCGTGTGCAGACGTCATACGCTACCTCCCCCCGCGCATGGCGGTATTCTTTCCTTTTCTTTCTTTTCTTTCCTTTTCTTTTCTTTCCTTTTCTTTTCTTTCCTTTCTTTTCTTTCCTTTTTCTTTTCTTTCTTTTTCTCCCCTTTCCTTGCAGGGCCGGCCGGCCCCCCCCATGGGGTTCGGGTCCTACTAGGGCCGGCCCCATGTGGCTCGGGTCCTAGTAGGGACCGGCCCCCATGGGGTTCGGACCCTAGTAGGGGCCGGCCCCCCTTGGCGCATGGGGTCCGGGTCCGCATCGGCGCGCGCGAGTCGGGTTTGAATCCATGTCGGTGCGCGCGAGTTGGGTCCGTGTGTCGGGTTTGCATCCGCGTTGGCACACGTGAGTCGGGTTCGGGTCCGACGAAATTCGTGTGTCTACAAATGCCCCCTCAAGGACGGGTGCGTCGGTGAGAGCGTGTCGGGTTTGGACACGTAGGAATCGTAGAGCGCTTGTCCTTGATTCCTTTTGTGGGCGGGGTTGGAGGTCTATTTAAGGACCCCTACCCCTTCTTTCGTCATTGCGTTTCTCTGCGAAGGTTCCGCCGGCTTCTGAAGATCTGAAGAGAGCTGCCTGGGGTTGCACGAGACTTGCTCCGTCTTCCCGGTGTCGCCTTTTTCGTCGGTCTTGTGCTTCTGCGCGACGGTTCTGCCGGCTTCTGAAGATCTGAAGAGAGCTGCCTGGGGTTGCACGAGACTTGCTCCGTCTTCCCGGTGTCGCCTTTTTTCGTCGGTCTTGTGCTTCTGCGCGACGGTTCTGCCGGCTTCTGAAGACCGCCGTCGGAAGAGAGCTGCCTGGGGTTGCACGCGACTTGCTCCGTCTTCCCGGTGTCGCCTCTTTCGTCGGCGGCGATGGTGCGCGATTTCGCGGTCGTTGCGAAGGCGGGTTCGAAGCGACGATGCGACGAGGCTCGAGGCGGGGAGGATGGAGGAGCGCGGCTGAGGTGCGGGTCGCCTTCGCCGCCTCTCTCTTCCTCCTTCTTCTTCTTCTTCTTCTTTTCTTTTTCTTTTCTTTTCCTCTCTTTTTTTTTTTTTTTTTTTTTTTTCTTTTTCTTTTCTTTTTCTTCCTTCTTCTTCTTCGGTTCGGTTCCGGGCTGCATGGGCAGCAGCGGCAGCGGCGGCGCGCGGGGCTGCAGCATGCGGGGCGGCGCGCGGGGCGGCGCGCGGGGCGGCGCGCGGGGCGGCGTGCGGGGCTGCAGCACGCGGGGCGGCGCGCGGGACTGCAGCACGCGGGGCCGGCCGTGTCGGGTTCGGGGCCGAGAAGGGCGGCGGCCGGGCCGGCGTGGGGGCCGGCCGTGTCGGGTTCGGGGCCGAGAAGGGCGGCGGCCGGGCCGGGTTTGAGGCCGAGAAGGGCGGCGGCCGGGTCGCAGGCAAAGAAGAAGGAGGAGAAGGGGGGTGCGGGTCCCCCCCTCCCTCTTTGCTGTTGGCCCTCAATTGGAAGGGGGCGTGGTCCCCCCTTCCCTCTTTGCTGTTGGCCTTCAATTGGAAGGGGGCGGTGGTCCCCCCCTTTCTTCCGTTTTTTTTTTTTTTTTTTTTTTTTTTTTTTTTTTTTTTTTTTTTTTTTTTTTTGCGCTTGTCTTGACTTGCCTCCTTTCATGGTCCTCCAGGGCCCGCGTCTTCGAGAGTTTGACTTCCTTGGGCTGGATAGACGAGGATTTCTTCGACGGGAGGAGATGCCTTTGCTTTCCTTTCACTCGTGTGCGCCGTCACCGCAGCTCAAGGCGGGAAGACCTTCTGTCGTTGCTCCGTGTCTTTGTGCACGAGCGCATCACGGAAGATGGAGTCGCGGATGCGACTTGCGGGATGCTGAAATTAAGCGAGAAGATCCACACTGACGAAGGGATCTCCATGAAGCTTCTGCGGCCGAGTTTGAGTCTTCCGTTCCATCATTGCGGTGAAGAGTTCGTGCCTACGCCAGTTGTTGCCTCGAAGATATGTGCTAGGCTGACCCGATGGGGCCCCGATTCTTGGCCTCGGGGCGACGTCCAGTACCTTTGCGGCTTTCGCGAGTGGATGGACGAGCTCTACGAGGTCTTTGGCGCGGAACCTGAGATGAACTTATTGGCCAAATTTCTAGCGCCGGCTCGTCGGGAGTACAGTCGTCCTGAGGGGATGTACCGTGCGCTTTGTGAGCTTTGGTGTCCGGAGACTAACACCTTCCTTACTGGGGCGGGGGAGATAGGCATCTCGCTTCGTGATGTCCATATCGTTTCGGGGTGCCCCGAGGTACGGAACTACTACCAAGAGGAGGTGCCTGCCTTGAAGGATCTGCTGGACAGCAGCTACGCTCCGAGTTCTTGCCTCCTTCTGTTCAAGGCATATGCTATCATTGCGGCGAGGGACCAATCAGATCGAGTGCGTCCTTCTTCTTGGGTCGATTTTTGGTTCAGAGGCGAGTATAGAGCTCCAGCGCCCTCAGCTCACCCGATGTGGAAGATCGCTCAGATGCAGAGACCTCCGCTTCGCTCCTTCGTGAGGCCTATCGATTCCTTGGCTCGAGAGAAGCACTCAATGGAGGGGAAGCAGTGCCCCTGGGAACTCCTTGGCCTGAAACGGGACAGCGAGGAGTGGCGATCGGTTTACCGAGCCGCCGGGCTGGTCATCTTTCTTTGCCGGTTCGTGCTTCCGTGTTCTGGGGAGGCCATTCGTCCGGGGACCTTCCTTGCTGCTTCCAGGATGGAGAGGGGCGAGCTCTTCAATCTAGCCCCAGCCATACTATGCGCCTTGTATCGGGCTCTCAGCGGGACTTACTGGGACTTGTCTGGCTCAGATAAGGCCAAGGAGGAGCTCGGCCGGTCGGCTGCTTTCGGACCCTTGCATTATTTGTATGGTTGGATAGCTTTGCATTTCCCGAAGGGGATCTTTGCCAGGCGCGGGCATCCAGCCGAGTTACCTTTCCTCCCAGGGGTAGGAGGGATTTTGAACGCCTTTATCAGTTGGGAGCGTCCGAAAGAGTGTGCTCGTACCCTTTTGAGGAGGATGGGGAGCGTCGATTTTGAATTTCTGTCGGAGCATTCGGTGCTGCCTTTGGAGAGGTCGACCGTGTATGACAACGACGGGCTCCCGGACAGTCTTTACTGGAACATGGTCAGCTGCCGCCCTGGCTACTTAGTCTGGCGCAAAGGAGATGTGGTGGAGGTGGAGCAGTACTCCCCCCATCGCTTTGCCCGTCAGCAGGGTTTTCGACAGGAAGTCCCTGGCACGCCTCAGCAGCTGCAGGGGCGTTTCAGTCCGCAGGAGGGTTACCGTCTGTGGGCTTCCCTCTACGCTCGCTTTACTGGTAGTAGTTTCTTCCCTGGGGCCAAATCCGGGCTTCGGGACGCCGCCACCCCGGAATACTGCCAGTGGGTTAAAGGGCGAGTTTCCCCTTTACTTGCGAGTTTTCCAGTCGACGTCTTGGTGAGTAGCGGGTTCAGGAATTTCTGCTTTGATCATTCTGCGGGAGTAGAGGACCGCCGCCTCCAACTGGGACTTCGGCGGGCGCAGAGGAGCGGTAGTCGTCTTTCCAGCGCTCGTTGTGTCCCCTCTTCCGTTCCGGTGCTGGATGTCGAGCTTACTAGTGCCCCTGGGGTATTCTGTTTCCCGAAGGCCGAAGTTGAGGGTGCCCCTCCCAAGAGAAGAAAAATGTGCATTCCTCGCGGGATGGTCCCGAGAGTCCCTTGTCTGACGGAGGATGCCGAGGAGCCTGGACTTCTGAAAGATGAAGTGATTCCTCCGTCCCGGACCGCTTCGTCCGACCACACAGGTATGGAGCTCTCTTCATTTATTTGCCCTCTACGTTCAGGAAGTTTTATCACGCTGAGCACCGTTTCTTTCTTTTGACCAGATTCTGTTATAGTGCTAGAGCGCGGAGCGAGCTCTTCAAAGGCGCCTCTTGGGCGTTCGTCCACCGGTACCGCGCAGGTAGTGCCCGAACCCTGCGGGTTAGATATCCCTCCGGATGATCTAGATTTCCTCGGACTTTGCGGGGAGAACTTCCCTAGGGGCGACATTAACCTGGACGACATCGATGTCGATGCCTTGTCTTTTGGCGAGGAGGCTGAAGTCTCGAGCGTCGACAAGCGGCGTTCCCCGATGACTGTGCCCTCGTGTCCTTTGGTGGAGACGGTTGTTGCAGCGGTAGCGGCGGTTTCCCCAGTTCCGCCACCCTTGTTGGCGCAGGCGGCTCCTGTTGCGGCTGCAGCGGCAGCGGAGGTTCCTCCGGTTCCACCGCCCTTGTTGGCGCAGGCGGCTCCTGTGGCAGCTGCAGCGGCAGGGAGGGTCTTGCCTACCTACTCCGAGGCGCCTCGCCCGGATTTGAGGCCAAGGAGCAAAGTCTCAGAGTTTCTTCTTGCGAGCTGTCGGCAGTACATCAAGTCGACGTTGGAGCCTTTCCGTACTGCCGGCCTTGGCGCCCTCCAGGACTGGTGGTCGACGGACGGTGCAGAGTTTTGCTCGAGCCTGGCAGAGTTCAAAGTTGACAGCTCCCTTTTCGCCACTCAGATGGACCAGCTTGTGACCGAGAGCGAGGCTTATCGATCCCGGCGGGCTTTGCTGGAGGGGAGCTCCCCTTCTGAGCTGGAGGCCGCTGAGGCGAGTCTAAGTCAGTCCGGGCATCAACTTGCGGAGGCTACGTCCAGCCTGTCGAAGGCCCAGAGGAAGGTGGAATCTGCGCGCGCCTCACTTCGGAAGGCGGAGTCCCGTTTGGAGCGGGCTGAGGCTGCGGAGAGCACTTTGAAGGCGAGTCATCTGAGGCAGCAGTCGGACTTGGCAACCCGTCGCGAGCTTCTGGTCGCTCGTCCCGTGGAGCTTCAGAGAGTGGAGGCAACTAGGGAGGAGCTGCTGCGTCGTCTTCGAGCTCTGGACACCTTCTTTTAGTTATTCCTTGTTCCATTGTGGCTTCCTTTTCGGGACTCATGCCATGTACTGTCTTCGCTTTATTAATAATATCACTTTGTTTCGCCACATCCTTTTCATGGAATTTTGTTGTCTTTTTCTTTTGGTCGGACTGAACCTGAAGTAACTTCTCAGGCTGCCTACGTACCCCCCTAAGGGGGATCAAGTCACACGTAGTTCATTTTTTTTTTTTTTTTTTTTTTTTTTTTTTTTTTTTTTTTTTTTGGACAAGGGGTGTGGCCTTGCTTTAGGCATAGTACCTTTTGAGGTACTTGCCGTTGATAGGGCCGAGTGTCAGCCCTTCTGGCGTGGTGAGGAGATAAGCACCGTTGGAATAGACTTCCTTAACGGAATGCGGGCCATCCCATTTGGCATCAAATTTCTTCCCTCCTCGATGCGAGAGAATGATGGGGCGTTTGACCGCCAGCACCAGTTCCCCTATCTGGAATGATCGAGGACGAATCTTCTTGTTGAAGGCGCGAGAGAGCCTGGCCTGATAACATTCCAGACGCTGTTGAGCTTCGAGGCGTCTTTCATCCAGTGCTTCCAATTCTGCTAGGCGGAGCTGGGCGTTGTCATCGCTGGTGAGGCCTTCCTGGACCGCTATCCTGAGTGACGGGATCTGGAGTTCGAGCGGAAGAACGGCTTCCACGCCGTAGACGAGGGAATACGGCGTTGCTTGTGTCGGCGTGCGGAAGGATGTTCGGTAAGCCCATAGTGCTTCGCCCATGCGTTCGTGCCAATCTTTCTTTGTCTTCGAGACGGTTTTCTCCAGCAGCTTGCACAGAGTCTTGTTGAAGGCTTCTGCTAGTCCGTTGGCCGGAGCGTTGTACATTGTCGAACAATTCTGCTTAATGTTGTACAATGCGCAGAACTGGCTGACGGCAGCATTCTTGAACTGCTTCCCGTTATCTGTTACGATGTAGCGGGGGACTCCATAGCGGAAGATGATGTCATTCTGGATAAAGCTGATGACGGAGTACTTTGTAACTTCCCTCAACGGTATCGCTTCAGCCCACTTGGAGAAGTAGTCCGTTGCCGCCAAGATGTAGAGATGTTGCTTGGATGACTTGGGCAGAGGACCGACGATGTCAAGACCCCATCCGTCGAAGGGCCAAGACGCGATTGTTGGGTGCAAAGGCTCCGGAGGTTGACGAATGTAGTCCCCGTGCATTTGGCAAGCTTGACATTTTCTCGCGTACTCCAAGCTGTCTTTGATCATGGTAGGCCAGTAGTATCCCATCCTTCTGACGCGGAAGTGAAGCTTCGGACCGGACTGGTGTGATCCACAGATTCCAGCGTGTACTTCTTCGAGCGCGGCTTCCGCTTCCTCTTTTGCGAGGCACCTCAGGAGTGTGCCGTCATAGCTTCGTCGGTACAGTTCGCCGTTGAAGTGGTAGAACCTTAGAGATCGTCGACGGATGTCACTTTTGCGCTTCGGATCTTCGGGGAGTTTACCATGAACAAGGTACTCCACAAACGGTTGCCTCCAGTCTTGTTCTTTAATCTCGAGGACATGCACCGCGTTGGTTTGAACTGGTACCTCGGGCGGACCCTCTTTTTCGATGACCACGAATCTCCTGCAGACGGGGACGACGAGTGAACGCTCATCTGGGAACGGGAGTGTAGCCGCCAGATTCGCGAGTGCGTCAGCCTGCTGGTTGAGGTTTCTGGAAACGTGTTGGATGGAAACAGCCTTGAGTTTTTCGAGGAGCTTCACGGCTCGCGCATGCAACGGTACCAGGTCTTCTTTATTGACTTCGTATGCCCCCAGGACTTGCTGGATCACGAGTTGAGAGTCGCCAAAGATCTCTAGTCCTTGAAGGTTCATTTCGTCGGCTAGTTCGAGACCAATGAGTAGGGCTTGATATTCTGCCACGTTGTTGGAACATGCTTCCGAGAGCAGGAATGAGAAGGGGAGTATTTCGTTGTCCGGAGTGACAAAGATGACTCCGGCTCCCGCTATGTCTTGCCTAGCTGCGCCGTCGAAGAACATTTTCCAGGATGGGGCGATGTCAACAGAGAATACTTCTTCATCTGGGAGATCTTCTGATAACTCCCATTCTGCCGGGAGAGGATATTCTGCGAGGAAGTCCGCGAGGGCCTGTCCTTTAACCGCTTTCTGTGGCACGAAGGTGATGTCGAATTCAAGTAGCAGCAGGGCCCACTTGGCTAGGCGTCCGGAAAGCACTGGTCTCGACATGATATATTTGAGTGGGTCAGCCTTCGAGACGAGTCTGATGGTGTGAGCAAGCATGTAGTGTCGCAGCTTTTTCGTGGCGAAGATGAGCGCTAAGCAGACCTTCTCGATTGGGGAGTAATTCAGCTCTGCGCCGACGAGAGTGCGACTTAAGTAGTAGCAAGCTGTCTCTACGCCAAGTTCATTGTTCTGGGCCAGGAGTGCCCCCAAGGATTGTTCCTGGGCGGCGATGTAGAGGATGAGAGGCCTTCCTTGAACCGGTGCTGATAGGACTGGCGGCTTCAGTAGATATGCTTTGATGTTTTGGAGTGCTTCTTGGCACGCTTCATCCCATGTGAACGGCGCTCCTTTCTTCATGAGGCGACTAAAAGGGTGGGTGCCATCCGAATCTGGTTGTAGCCCGATGATCCATCCATGAAAGTGAGCACCTCGTGACCAGTCGTCGCATCAACCATTAGCTCCGTGATTGGCAAGGGGAAGTCGTCCTTTGGACATGCGTTATTCAAGTCTCTGAAGTCCACGCACACTCGGATTTGGCCGTTCTTCTTTTTGACGGGGACGATGCTAGAGATCCATGTCGGGTACTTGACCTCTCGAATGAAGCCGGCTTCGATCAATTTGTTGACTTCGCCTTCTATTTGGGGTACCAGTTCTGGCCGGTAGCGTCTTTGTCCTTGCTTGATAGCGCTGGCTCCGTGTTTGACGCTGAGCTGGTGCACTGCGATTTTTGGATCGAGGCCCGGCATCTCCTTGTAGGACCATGCGAAGACGTCTCTGTACTCTCTAAGCAGTTTGGTGTATGCTGCTTCCTCCTCAGGGGTCAAGAGTGTGCTGACGAATGTAGGCCGAGGCTCCGTCTCCGTGCCCAAGTTGATTTCCTTCAAGTCATCAACGGTGGACTGCCCCCCTTCTTCGAGGACTGGCGGGGCGTCGGGCAACTCGTCGTCCGAAGTAGAAGTGTCACCGTTGCCGGGATCCGTAATGGAGATATGATGGACGGCAGCCATGGGTGGGTGGGTGGGTGTTGAGACGAAGTCCTCGATAGGCATTTCCAGGCGATCGAACACTGACTTCTTCTTTGAATGTTTGACTGGCCCGAGCCTCTCGAACACGGATGTGCGTTTTTGATTCGACCAGTCTTTACCGCCTCTGGTTTGCTTCCGGAACAAGGCTTGGCATCGAGCCCGTCGTCGTCTTCTCCTGCTGTCTGGATGGCTGAGGTAGGTAGAGAGTGCATCGGAGATTGTCGATCCTTCAACTGCTTCATCTACTATCCTCGCCTCGATGTAGTTCGAGGTGAAGGTCTTCTTTGCTGCTGTTCTGATGACCAACGGAGCTTGACTGGAGCCGATGCCTCGACGGTTCGGGGGAATTTGCTCTCCGTTTTGAAATAGCCGAGCTTGAGTTCTTGTCATCCCATGCGGAGTTGCTGCTGGTGGGAGTGTGCCCATGGCGCTTTCCTCGTTATAGCCAGCTCTAAACAGCAATTTGGCAGCATTTTGCCCCCAACTCCCTTCCGGTTTGAATCCGAGTGGCTCGAGGTCTGCCGATTCGACGGGTCTGCTTGGGTTCGGAGCTTCTGCCAGACTAGGTAGTGGCACCGTCATTTCTTGCAGAGTGATGACATTGGCCTGAGATAACGTTGGGGCCAGCTTCCTTGTCGGAGTAGAAGGCGATCGCTCGGATTTGCGGAGCCACTGAGGCGCGAGACGCAAGACAGGCGCCGTTTGGATTGGCAACGGGGTATGTTGCATTGCTCTTGGCTCGAAGCTGATGCGCATCCTTTGTCCAGGTTTCGGCGTTCCTTGGACCTTGGGTCTCGCCTCGTCAGAAGGTGGCACTGGATTCCCGGGAAGAGGAGTCTTTTCCTTATTTACTTCTTCAATCTTTTGAGCTCGAGGGGTTTTAGCCGGCAGAACTTCCGCGACCAGGCCCTTTGCTTGGTAGAATTTAGCGTCGGCCAGGTGTGCCTCGGCCTCGTTGAATGGCTTGTCGTCCGCAACTATGCACCTCTCCACGCCTTCTTCGTAGTACTTGAGGCATTGATGCCAGGTGGATACTATGATGCCGTTCTCGTGCAGCCATGGTCTTCCTAGCAGGAGACGATATGATGTCCGGCAGTCGATGATGTGGAAGAGGACCGTCGTATCTAGCGGGCCGATGGAAAGCTTCAGACGAATGATTCCAACGGTGGACTGTCCGCCTTGGTTGAAGCCTTGAATGACCAACTGACTTGGTGAGAGCTGGTCGTTGGTAATGCCGAGTTGCCGCATCGTCTGGATGGGCATGATGTTGACAGCGGAGCCACAGTCCAATAAGATTCGGTTCACTGGCTTCTCCTTGATGTATCCCGAAACGTAAAGAGGCCGGTTGTGCAATCGCGTCCCGAGTTGCAGGTCCTCGTCTGAAAAGGTTATCGTTGCATCACACGAGGCTATAGCTCTGCCCTTCTGGTCATCCTTCCTTTTTCTCTTGTAGCTATCTGGATCGGCCAAGGCCGCCGCCATTGCCAGGCGAGCCTTCTTCGGAAGATGCAAAGCCTCTACGAGCGGCATGTGCAAGATTGCTTCGTCGTGAGCGGCGGTGCCCCCATCGTTGGAGTCGTCCCCCTCATCGGTGGAGTCGCCTTCTTCGGAAGTTTCGCCTTCGTTCTTTCTTTCCGACACTTCATGGACTTCGATCATGCAACAAGACACCTTGACGTGTTGGTCCACCGGGAGGAAGTGATCCGGGAAGAACTCTTGCAAAGTTGTCGGCTCTGGAAGACTCTGCTGAAGGATATCGTCTCGGCTCGCTGACGGTACTTTGAACGCCTTCCTTCCTGGAGTCTTGCTTTTCTTCTTGTAGGTCTTCCGCTTGGTGAATCCCCTCATCACACGGTCTTGCTTGAGCTTCTTTTCTTGCCAAGGCTTTCGCCGCCGCGGTAGCATGACCCATGCTTCTTCGTCGGTGGATTCCCCTTCGCTAGGATGATGGTCGTCAGCAGCAACTAGCTTCTTTGATGACACTTGTTCTTCCGGAGGCTCTACTTGCTCATCTTCCGATCCCCAGCCGGTGGGCTTGATTTCTTCGATTGGAACGGATGGAGGCCTTGAGTAGAGGACGTAATAGTCAAACTTCCCTGATGGCTGGCCTAGCAGACCGACTTCTGGGTCTCCCTGCTCGTATCTTTCTCTAAGAGTGCGTTGGGACATAGCTTGACTGGAAGGGACTTGCTCTTCTCGAGGTTCCACTGGCTCCTCTCCCGATCCCCAGCCGGTGGGCTTGATTTCGTCGATTGGAACGGACGGAGGCCTTGAGTAGAGGACGTAATAGTCGAACTTCCCCGAAGGCTGGCCCAGCAGACCGACTTCTGGGTCTCCTTGCTCGTATCTCCTTTGGAGCGCTCGTTGGGATGCAGTATTGCCTGGAAGAGGTGCTGGCGCGAGCAATGATTGCCCCCAGGGCAGCAGTGTTTCTTCCTCGGAGAACGCAGGAGTACGTTGACGTCGCTTCGAGATTTTCGGCTGGGACGTTGACTTAGCTATTGGAGCTTGACGGTTGATGCGCAATTTGGGCATGCTTCGCCGAGCAGCAACTAGTATCGGCGAGAAGGAGCCGAAGGTGATGGACGTCATGTTGGCCGTAGCAACCTCCCCGGAGTCGATCTCTATCTTCCCTTGCTTGGCGAGTGCCATGATTCTTTCCTTGAAGACGAAGCATCTTTCGATGGGATGACTCACCACCCGGTGGTATTTGCAGAAGAGAGGGTCGTCGACGCGATGCATCTGCTCGGGCCTCTTTGAAGGAGGTAATTCTATCATCTTCTCTTGCAGCAGTTGGTCGAACATGGAGGAGACTTCCGAGTCTGGGAAAGGGTACTCTTTGGCTTCGAGCTCCTCGAGAGTCATCCTTTGTCTTAGCGGCGGAGGCGGTGGTATGGCGACTCCCTTCTTCTGATCTGGCTTGCCACCGATCTTGAGCGGCTTGGAGGTCGAAGCGACGTCAGCAACATTGACTTGTTTCAGTTTCGTTGCCGGTGGCTTGTCCTTCTTCTCTATCTTCAAGAAGTCCTTGTTCTTCAAGTCCCCGCGGTTTGCTAGGCTGAGTTCCATGTCATGAGCCCGAGTCGCGAGTTCTTCAAAAGACCGAGGCTTGATACCCTTGAGGATGTAGAGCAGACCCCAGTGCATGCCTTGGGTGCACATCTCGATAGCCGAGTCTTCAGACAAGCGGTCTCGTGAATTCAGCGCGAGGTTCCTCCACCTGTCGATGTAGTCGATCACTGGCTCGTCTTTCCTTTGCTTGACGGCGGTGAGTTCGATCATGCTGACGGTTCGTCTGGTGCTGTAGAAGCGATTGAGGAACTCCCTCTCCATCTGATCCCAGCTGTCAATGGTTCCTGCAGGAAGATCAACGTACCAGTCGAACGCGTTGCCTTTGAGGGTGCGGACGAATTGCTTCACCATCTCGTCGCCATATGTGCCGGCATTATTGCAGGTCTCGATGAAGTGGGCAACGTGCTGTCTCGGATTTCCCTTTCCGTCGAAGTGCTGAAACTTTGGCGGCTGGAATCCGACTGGGAAGCGTAGCTGCTGGATCCTCGTAGTGTAGGGCTTCGAGTATGCCGCCGTGATCGGAGGAAGGCCACTGCCGTGAGAGCGCATCATGTCGGCTATCAACGCTTGGACTTGCTGAGCGTTCATCGTTGCCGTTGTCGGAGGTTGTGTGGCCACCGAGGCTGGCGTTGGGGAGACGACTTCCAATGGGACGGGAGCCGAGGAGAGCGCTGGAGTAACTGCTTGAATCGTCGGAGCAACCTCTGCAGGAGCGGGAGTTGAAGACGGAACTGGAGCGGCTACTGGAGAAGCGACGGGTTGGCCGACTGCTGCAGCGTCCTTTGCGCTTAGCTTTTGGAGCAGAGTGTTGATGTGACGATCCTTCTCCTCCATCAGCCGAGTAATTTGCGCCATATGCTCGCTCATCTGCATGACTTGGAGCTGAAGAGCGGACGGAGGGTGGTGACGGAGAACGTCTCGGTGTTGCATGTTCGCATCCTCGCCGTCATCATCGGAGACGTAGTTACGCCGACTTGCTTCTGGTTGATGATTGATGTTTGCCCCCTGCAGAGGAGGTGTAGCGTCTGCTGGAGAACCCGAACGGGTTCGGGGTTGGGGCTGGTCCTCCCCAAACTTCTGGACATGGGCTCCAGGATCGAGGCTCGTTTCTTCATGCACCAGGGCCTCGTCGGCGCTTTGGCGAGCATCTTCGATAGTAGCTTCTGGCACGAAGATGTCCGCAAGAGTCCGTGTACGCCGAGTGTAGACGCGCACCATTGGAGGAGCATCACCCTCCGGATTTACTGGATCACCGTGGCGGAGTAGAGGAGACTCGGCGATTGGTGAGAGGCTTGGAGCAAACGCATCGTTGTTTGTTCCGGCCATCGCGAACTTCAAGCAGCTTCTTCAACCGTACGGGTGAAAGGAGAAGAGGTCCCACCGGGCGTGCCAGAAATCTGTATGCGCAAAAAAGGTACGGGTCGGCTTTATTGCACAAAACGAGATTACAATTGTGGCCGGGACCCGGGTTGCTCGGGTGTAGCGAGTCCGGGTTGCGGCGAGTTTTGATCAGGGGATTGTGGGAAAGATCTTCTGGGGGATCCCTTTGATCCGCGTCTCCACGTGGTGTTCGTGCGAGAGCTCTGAAGGGGCTGCCCAGGACAGGGGTTTTACAGGGAGAGGGTTTTGGAGAGGCTAAGGAATGTCCACCGTTGCTTGGTCCCTTCCGTGCTTCGCGCTTTCTCGGCTAGGGGGGTTTTCGGCTTCGTTCCTCGGTCTTCGTGTCTTCCTCGTTCCTTGCTTGACCTCGGTGTCCTTGATCGTCGGTTCGCGGCGTCGATCGAGCTTTTGGCGTTGGCTTTGGCTTTGGCTTTTTGGCTTTAGCTTGGCTCCGGCGTGGCTCTGGCTTTTGCTTTGCTTTGGCGCTTGCACTTGGACGTAGCTGGGAGAGACTTGCGATGCTTTCGTTCTTCCGGACTTAGCGTCGTATCGGCTAGAACGTGCGGTGCTTTTGCTCGTGGCCGGCGTAGTCGCTTGGCTTTGGCACTTGCGTTGCTTTGGCGCGGGCTTTACTGGGGCTTTGCTTTGGCTTCTTGCGTTGGCTTTAGCTTCAGCGTCAACTCGATCTTCTTCCTCGAACGACGTGGGCTACTTCTTCGGTGCTTCGATGGCTTGCGTGTTGACGGGACTTCTCTTCTTCTCCGGGCTTCTTTGGCGTGATCAGAGTCGAAGGATGCTTTCGAAGATGGTGGGGGTAGCACCGATCTCCGTGCGACGGTTGTGGCGTCGGCTTTTGTTGATGAAGACGACGGGGTGGCGACGCTTCAGATGATCTGTTCCAGCCTTTCTTCTTCGTGGATGGTGCAGATGTTTGTCGAAGACGACGGGGTGATGACGCTTCGCTTCTCTCCTCCGGGCTTTGGGGCTTGATCGGGATCGAGGACTTGTTGGAGACGACGGGGTAGTGCCGCTCCTCTTCTTCTCCGGGCTTTTGGGCTTGATCGGAGTCGAAGCTTGTTGGAGACGACGGGGTAGTGCCGCTCCTCTTCTTCTCCGGGCTTTTGGGCTTGATCGGAGTCGAAGCTTGTTGGAGACGACGGGGTAGTGCCGCTCCTCTTCTTCTCCGGGCTTTTGGGCTTGATCGGAGTCGAAGCTTGTTGGAGACGACGGGGTAGTGCCGCTCCTCTTCTTCTCCGGCCTTTGCTTCTGGCGTCTTCGGAGTCGAAGGGTTCTTCTTCTCCGAGCTTTCTTCTTCGTGAACGGAGTCGAAGGGGCGATCGTCGTGCGCAAGGGCCTTCACGTTGATGAGGACTTTCAGTAAGCCGATCCCTCGGGACAGGCTTGACTGTGCCTCGTGAAGCCTTGGGTCGATGAAGAAGCGTGCTCTCTTCTGCAGAGCTCTGGCGCTTCGTCTTCAATTTCTCGACCATTTTTTCCTTCCCCCACCCCCTCTATTTATAGGCAAAGAGGTGGGGAGAGAGATATGGAAACTTTTTAATTTTAAATCTCTTTTGTATCTCTCTCATAATTACCCGGATTTTATTCATCCATTGATGAAGGGAATAACATTTAATTGTTTTCCTTTTCTGGCGGGTGCAATTATGGCTGGACTTTGCGCACGAAATCGATGGCGATCGGGCGCTTCGTCTTGTGCGTCGGATCGAGGGATCGGCGCAGATCCGCGCGTGTGCAGACGTCATACGCTACCTCCCCCCGCGCATGGCGGTATTCTTTCCTTTTCTTTCTTTTCTTTCCTTTTCTTTTCTTTCCTTTTCTTTTCTTTCCTTTCTTTTCTTTCCTTTTTCTTTTCTTTCTTTTTCTCCCCTTTCCTTGCAGGGCCGGCCGGCCCCCCCCATGGGGTTCGGGTCCTACTAGGGCCGGCCCCATGTGGCTCGGGTCCTAGTAGGGACCGGCCCCCATGGGGTTCGGACCCTAGTAGGGGCCGGCCCCCCTTGGCGCATGGGGTCCGGGTCCGCATCGGCGCGCGCGAGTCGGGTTTGAATCCATGTCGGTGCGCGCGAGTTGGGTCCGTGTGTCGGGTTTGCATCCGCGTTGGCACACGTGAGTCGGGTTCGGGTCCGACGAAATTCGTGTGTCTACAGTTTGCTCTAGTTATTCGGATGACTACTGTACGCACCCTCTTATCTGTGGCAGCTGCTCGAGGATGGCCTCTACATCAGATGGATGTCACCAATGCGTTCCTCCACGGTGACCTCTCCGAGGAAGTCTACATAGCTCCTCCTCCGGGCGTTTCAGTTCCTCCAGGGCACGTGTGTCGTTTGCGCCAAGCCATCTATGGGCTCAAGTAGGACCCTCGTGCCTGGTTTGAGCGATTCCGCAGTGCAGTCCTGGCCGCCGGGTTTGTTGAGCGCCACTCCGACTATGCCCTGTTCACTCGCTCCTCCAGTCAGGGTATTGCAGTTCTTCTTTTCGATGTGGATGATATGATCATCACCGGGGATGACAGTGCCACCATAGCATCCCTTAAGCGTCATCTCCAGAGTCAGTTTGAGATGAAAGATTTGGGCTCTCTTCGCTACTTTTTGGGTCTCGAGATTGCCCGGTCAGCTCGTGGTCTGTTGGTCTCCCAGCAAAAGTACATCTCCGACATCTTTGCTGATGCTGCTCTTACTGACTCTCACACTGCTGACACACCTATGGAGCTCAATTTGAAGCTTCTAGCTACAGATGGTGAGCCGCTCCAAGATGTCTCCCGCTACCAGAGGCTGGTTGGGATGCTCGTCTACCTCACTATGACCCGGCCAGACATTGCGTTGGCATTGTCAGTCAGTTTGTTCAGGCTCCACGTTCAGTTCACTATGCAGCTATCCTTTGGATTATCCGCTACCTCCGAGGCATCGTCACCCGTTCACTACTGTTTCCCTCCACCTCTCCGTTGGTGCTGCGTGCCTACTCCGATGCAGATTGGGCAGGAGATGTAGCCACTCCCCGCTCTACTACAGGATATTGTGTTTTTCTGGGTGATTCGTTTATTTCGTGGCGCAGCAAGAAACAGGAGTCTGTTGCTCGCTCCAGCACCGAAGCCGAATACAGGGCTATGGCTTCCACCACCGCAGAGATTGTCTGGTTTCGCCGCCTTCTGCTCGACTTGGGAGTTGTGATATCCGGGCCCATGCCTCTCTTCTGTGACAACCGGAGTGCTATTCAGATTGCTAGCAACCCGGTCTTCCACGAGCGAACAAAACATATTGAGGTTGATTGTCATTATGTTCGCCAGTAGTTTCTCGATCACACCATCTCCTTGCCATTCATTTCATCATCGGAGCAGACTGCTAATTTTCTGACGAAGCCTTTTACGATTGCTCGCTTCCGGCACTTTATCGACAAACTCTCGGTTCATGATCCACCGTGAGTTTGAGGGGGAGTGTTAATGTATAGAGATGGGTCGGGTTAGATGTACAGTCGGGTCGGGTTGTTTGGTCATACTTGTACATATATATTGGGCTTGAGTCTCTCAATAGAGAGCATTCTATTCCTCTCCAAACCCTAGCCGTCATCTCCTAACAAGAAGCACAATTGATTCTCCGCGAAATCAAATGATTAAAGTGTTTAACCACACATCCACTTGAAGTAGGATTAGTTGGAACATTGCTAAAATCGGTAGATTTTAGTTTTGGGTGATAATTTCATAATTTCACTTCCCAATACTAAATGTCTGAAACATTCTGGAGTCAAA
This sequence comes from Chamaelirium japonicum, assembly GCA_947650365.1. Classification (NCBI taxonomy): domain Eukaryota; kingdom Viridiplantae; phylum Streptophyta; class Magnoliopsida; order Liliales; family Melanthiaceae; genus Chamaelirium; species Chamaelirium japonicum. Next base: position 26,824,751 of record OX393557.1, on the reverse strand, counting down.
TTGAGACAATGATCTTCTATTACTTCAACCGTTGTATTACTTTCTCTTGTCATAAGGGAGTTACCATTTTTTTGCCTTTGCTGATGATAGATCTGCTAGTGCTTCCTATTTTTTTCTATTATGCTTCTCCAATGGTCTATTACTGTGCATTGACATCATTCTCCATTATCATTAGAAGAGTTACATGGATAATTATGATCTTGGAATAAAATACTGCAAAGGATGCTTATAGTCTTCATCTATTGCTGGCCTTATTTTCAGATGCTTTATTTGGTTTTTATTCAATTCTATTTATTTTAGCTGATTTAAAAACTTGTTCGAGTAAAACTTGAACAAGAACTTGGAAACATGCTTTTCTTGTGAAAGGGCCATTCCGTTTAAATGGGAAATGTTTCAGGAGTTGGATATGGTAATAAAGATGACGCAAGCTTCGTAATTGGCACAAATATTACACTGAATAAAGGAAATAATACATTGGAGTTGTTGAGTATGATGGTGGGGGTAAAGGTGCATGGAATTTCCTACACTCATGTATTTTATTTATTTATCTTGCAAGCTGCAGTTTTCCTTAGAAGCATTGACTTAACCATGTTATTTTGTTATTTGTAGAATACTGGACCTTGGTTTGATATCGATGGCGCTGGAATCTCTTCAGTCACAATTCTTGACTTTGTGGGAATATCTTCAGTCACAAGTCTTGATTTTATGAACCTTGTGGAAGATCTTTCTAACAGAGAATGGACCTATCAGGTTTCATGTCCTCCAATTATTTAATATTATCCAGTACAAATGCATAACTGCCTCCCTTTTCAAAAGTTCGATGGCGAAGAACATTTCATATTTAGAAAGTCTAGGTGATTATGTTTGAACATCTTTTTCCCAAAATATAAGATTAAAAAATCAGTCTCAGGTAAAAGTTCTGTTAGATACCCTCACGCCCCAAAACCCGGGCTGTAAGGGGAGATCCACAGCGGGTATATTAAGCGGGTGTTGGGTGCCTCCTTTATCAATGTGGGACTATCTATTAACACTCCCCCTCACGCGGAGCACGCGTGGCAAGGCACTATTGGTGGAGAGCACCCGGAGCGGAAGCAAGAGCAGGAGACGGGCTAGCTCTGATACCATGTTAGATACCCTCACGCCCCAAAACCCGGGTTGTAAGGGGAGGTCCACAGCGGGTATATTTAGCGGGTGATGGGTGCCTCCCTTATCAATGTGGGACTATCTGTTAACAAGTTCAATCACCCTCGTTCATAATCTGGAATTTAGTTCTTGTTCTGAGAAGCATGCTGCCATAGATTTGAGTTGAGGATTCAGTCCTTTAGAAATTCAATTAGACTAGGAGACATCTCGGATCAGAAGTGGTTCCTTAAGAAGTTAGAAATTTAAGTAACATTCTTTAATTAACAAAGAAACTTGATATGTATAGAGCACATACAGTGATGAACATATCAGGATGAGAATGGTACTCGTACCTGAACTCTATCATAGTGACATGATTATGTCATCATGTGTAAAGACTCGAAGTTAGAAATTTAAGTGACATTCTTTAATCAACAAAGAAGCTTGATATGTATAGAGCATATACAGTGATGAACATATATCAGTATAAGAACGGTACTCGTACGTACCCGAACTCTATCATAGTGACATGATTTTGTCGTTATGTGTCAAGACTCCGTGAATATGGAATTTTATAACCAAATTCGAGCATCACATAAAACAATGCCTAGTTTCCTGGAATATATTACAGCAATTCCGTTATTTATTGGTCAATATTAGGGTAAAAAGTCTTGTATTCCCAATGAGAGGATATAGCCTATAAATACATTGTATAGTGTTGTGGTTACCAATGAGAGGATCTAGCCAATAAACTGTTTTTGAACAGTTGTGAACATAATCGTAAGAACTACTATTGTGTTTGGTTGCTGGGAAAGTTGCAAGAAAAGAATTTTTGGAAATGAAAGAAAAAGAAAGGAAAGAAAAAGAAAAGTGATTTTTCTTGCCACTATTTGACTATCTGGAAAAGAAAGAAAAAATAAATAAAAAATTCTTTACCATGTTTTTTTGTGCTTATGGTAGAAAATTTTTTGTAGCCTTTTGACAAAAACTGGTTTCTACAGAAAAATTATTTTTCTATAGGGACTACACTTTCCCATCAATCAAACACAGTTTTATAGGAAAACTAGTATTTTCTTTTCCTTTCCTATGTTTTATTGGCAACCAAACACGTGGAGTTTTTTGGATTATTAATTTGCCTAATCTCGAGTCTAAAGCTTAAACGGGTCAAGTTCAAACGGACCAAAGCTTCTCAGTTAACTCGAAAACATGCTTGTTGTGAAGAAGTGATTGAGAACAAACTCACAAAAAATAGCCCACTCTATATATAGTCTAATATTTTCTCCGAGCCGAGTATGACGTTCACGAACAAGCTCGATAAGTGATCGTTCGAGTTTGAGCTGAGCCATCTCAAGTCTAAACTTTAGGCTCCCTATTAAACAAGCCAATCTCAATCGTCCTTCCGTTGCATCGGTCCTGCACAATGCATGAAGAAGCATCAAAAGGAACAGTGCAGTGAGAGTCGGTAAGTTGACCAATTGAAAGAAGCTAAATTGACAGAGTAGGAACATGATGGTACATGAAAGAGACCAGCATGCATGTGAGTTTCTCCTCAGCAGATACAGAGCATGGTGATCCATCATCAGTGTAAAAAGGAATAGACAATGCTAAAGCAGTACAATGACTAAGTGCAGTGGTATCAAAAGTCATGTGGTGGCAAGCACCAAAATCCAGAACCAAAGAGGAGCTGAAGATACGTGAAGGAGAAGACAATGATGTAGTGGCCCCACAATCCATGTTCCATGAGAAAAAATTAAGCGAAGACTGACCACAGTAATTTGTGCCATCAAGTTTGACATCAATGACGATTTCAAAACGTATGTCAGAGACAGCTGGAATCGAGTCTGACATCGCGTGAGAGTAATGAAGCACTAGCAATGAAGGTTGAGATGTAGTTTCTTCTCAAATCAAGGATGGAAGCAGTGCTCGGCATGTGGTGAGTGATCTCAATGAACGGAATCGACGGGATCTGGAGGGCCTCTGCAAAGGAGATACACAAGCCGTGGGTTGGTAGATGGTCAGTGTCGGGATCAATAGAAGATGCACGAGTTTTGGGCCAGTATACACCGAGGAGGGAGACTATCCGCTGGCGAGGAGCAGAGACTGACCGGGTGTAGGAATGGCTGGATTATAGAATACCATAGCACGAGGATGGACTGTTGCAGGTACTGGAGATCCGGCGCAGGGATCCACCGACGCTGGGATCAGATTGCAGGGAGCGCTGCTGGAGATCGAAGTGCAGAGATCAGAGTGCAAAGAGCAATGACTAGAGATTGGAGTGCAAGGAGCAGCGAGTAGTGATAGCCTGCCGGCGCGACAGCCCACTTGTTCACCGGTGCGAGAGTTTGCTGGTTCAACAAATATAAAGATCCATAACCAAGTCCAAATATCACACAAATATGTAAATTATTACCTGGAAATGACATCTAGTTTCCCAGATGAACGTGAACTGTCTAGTGTCTGATATCAATATTTTATGCAAGCAGAAGTTACTGATTAAAAGTATATTCTAGAATAGTATCATGAGAACTGACAACTATCACTTGAGTTCTTCTTAAGAAAGAGAAAAAATAATATCATTTCAGTTCTACCTGAAAATTAACTTCAATAAGCATATGATTTAGCGTAATAATGTACTCATGACCATATTCCCTCTTATCAGGTCGGGACAGAAGGTGAATCTCTTGGGCTTGATATGATGAATAATGCAAATAGTTCAGTTTGGACTTCAGGGAACATCCTGCCTATTAATCAGAGTCTGATATGGTACAAGGTGCGTGCATGACTATTCATCTAATATTTCCTAAGTTCAGCAATATTTGTGAGAAGGAAAATGTTAGAGATCAATAAGAGCGAGACCTCCAGAAAAGAATATAAGTTTTGTATTGGAAATATGATTTAATTGAGAAAGCATTTCAATATATTTTCTTCTTGAGGATTTTCGCATATTAATCCTAACAACTTTCAATATTACAGAAAAAAAACTATATATTTTTCAAAATTCTTTGGGCACCGTTCACATATCTCGAGCTTTGCAGAAAAGCCCATGTAGCTAATTTTTTGACCATTTACCCTTGAACTATTCAGTGTTTGTGCGCACGATGTCGTGCGAAGTCTTAGGACAAAATGGTTATAAATTTGATACGTTGTTTTTTTCAAAATTGATGTTGGGGGGTTTTCTAGCTCGAGTGGTAGGCCCAATCTTAACCAAACCAAAGAAACAAAAGATCGGGTTTACGTGGAAAAACCCTTAGCAATGTCAAAGGGAAAAAACCATGGGGCGGGGCAAGAAATACACTATAAACTCAGTCGGTAGTAACAAACTCTCATCCAAACCTGCTTACACCTAGAAAGTACCAGCCCCCAAATGTTGGTCTCTCTACTCTCTCTCAGTTTGCAAATTCCAAAAAGAATGTGTCGGCACCTCCCCTTCCATAATTCACCTCTTTCGTTATGAGAGGGTAGGTCTCCTTTTATAGTGACAGGTCAGTCATTTATAACTACATAAGTCTTCCAATAGGTCTCTGAAATTGTCTTGGATTTAATAATGTCTCTTTCAGGCTCAGTTTATGATTAGGAACTTTTGGTGAATCAAATGGTTTTGCACCTAGCTTCCTGTATCTTTAAGCAGATCCATAATATACTTCCTTTAAGAAATGAAGGATTCTTTTGAAACCTAACCACTTCCATACACAAGAAATTTATAATTAGCCCCTGATGCTTTCACTCAAATTGAGTAAAGAAATATTCCCTTGATTGTTGAATTTCATATGAACAGATTCCAGTGATGACTATGTGATCAATAAAGTAAATAAACATTGTTATTATTAATGTATATAGAGATGGGTCGGGTTTTATGTACAGACGGGTCGAGTTTGTTGTGTAATGCTATGCATATATATTGGGCTTAGTTCCTTAATGAAGAGACATTCCATTCTTTCCAAACCCTAGTCGTCATCTCCTAACATGGTATCAGAGCTAGGTTCATCGTCTCCCTCCGGGTGCCACCCCTTTCGATTGTGCCTTGCTCTGCATGCTCCGCTTGAGGGGGGGTGTTGAGGAAGTTCACCGGATTTTCCCACATCGATAAAAGGGGCACCTGATGCCCGCTTAATATACCCTTTGTGGAACTCCCATTACAACCCGAGTTTTGAGGTGTGAGGGTATCAGAGCTCTCCAGGTTCTAGGGTTTTCCCTCTGCGATGGCAACAACGACTACCAGCTGCTCCTCTATGCTCCGTCACACCCATCGGCGATCCCCTCCTTACCGATGATCCCTGATTCAGTCAATCCCCTCCTCGCACCTGCAGCCCCTCTCCTCCTCTCCCCTCCATTGATCCCCTCCCCGCAGCCCCCGCTCAAACACCTTTATCCGCCTCACAGTCCCCCCCTCTAATTCCCTTCCCTTAGCCACCCTCAACCCCCCTCCTCCTCCCCGCAACCCCCCTCCTCCCCACAACCCCCTCAGCCCCACTCCCCTGCCCTGCAGCCGCCTCAAACCCCCCCCCCCCCTCCCCCCCCCCCTCCCCCCCCGCACCACCCCCCGATCTCCCTTCCCTTCCCCGCACCACCCCACCCAGTGCTACCCCCCGACCTTTCTCCCCTTCGAGCCACCTCCTGCCGCAGCCGGCCTCCTGTGCCATCACTCGGTCTCCTCCCTTCTCCCCTCCTATCGCAGTCGGCCTCCCTTCCCTCCCCATGTCACCCCTCGGCCTCCCTTCGCTTTCCTACAGTCGGCCTCCCCTCTCCCCTCCTACCACTGCCCGCGACCCCCTCCACCTCCCTACCCCCTCCGGCCGTTTAGTCCTCCTGTTATGGACTCCTACAGCACCTCTTGACTCTCGTGTCACTTGCACACAGTAGCTGCTTGTCAAGTCCCTCTGGCCCTCTGTTTTGAGGGTATTCTCGTGCCGAGTCCCTCCGCTAAGTCAACCGGTTATGGACGTGATCAGGGTCCCCTCTGCCATGATGGCAGCACTACTAATGTTGCTGCAGTCGGTCTCGCTTCGTCAGTACCTCCCTGTCTGACTCGGACCGTCTTCAGCAACTTAAGGAGCTACTTTTTCAGTACCTCATCTCTACCAGCTCTTCGAGAGCTCACAGTCTGTCCGTCATTCCTGGTATTGCTGCTCCATGGATCTTCCACTCTGGTGCCTCCTGTCACGTCACATCTGACTCTACCGTACTCACCGACTGTACTCCTGCTCCTATCCATCTGGGGGTCCGCACTGCTGATGGGGCACTCTTACCTATTTCGCAGTGTGATTCCATTACCTCTGTCTCCGATCCCACTGGTCGCTTGACCTTGTCCCGTGTTCATTATACTCCCCTCTTAAATATTAATTTAATATCTGTTAGTTTCATTTGTGACTCTGGTCTGATTGTTACCTTTACTTCTTCTTGTTCTATGCAGGATCCGCGGAGGGGTCAGAGGGTTGGACTGGGTCGTCGAGCAGGGGGGCTCTACTAATTAAATCACCTTCAGGTTTCTACTTTCCTATGCTATCAAAGTCTGGACTAGTCGACGACTAGTCCCCAGGCGGCATTTTGTCGATCGATTAATTCTGATTCTGTTATTGCTGGGCGAAATCCCGACTAGTCCCCGACTAGCGACTGCCGACTAGTTCCCACTTCCCAGGCAGCATTCTTCAAGCAATTTTTTTTTTGAAAGGAGTCTTTGCAAGCAATTTTGTTTGGATTTTTTTACATTGGCATTTGGCTCAAAGTCTTGAGTCGCAAGACTCACAACTATGGCTCTTCCCTGTAATCATTTGTTAAGCATCTAAGAATCTCAAATAAAAACATAGACAAATAATTAGTTTATTTGTTGATATCCATATAACCCTATAATCAAAATTGGGGTTGTTCACAGATTAAACATCATCAAACAAATATTGTGATGAATTCTTAGTTCTGAGTCTTCTGACATGGGCATGAAGCCAATACAACTGCGTTCTATTAGACTGTTATGTATTTATACCCATGCTGTGAAGTGTGAAGGTATGTATTGTTATTAACCGACTAATATCATATACTTATTGACATTTATGCTAGTTCATATATCATATATGTTTAGGGAGGGGGAAACGGGTTATAATAAGTTTTGGCCGACTAGTCCCGAATTAGTCTCGACTAGTCCTAGTCGGCCAGGTCGACTAGGGCCGACTTTGACTGCATAGCTACTTTCACTCCTTCCGTTCTTCAACTTTGTCTATCACCTCAGATGCCGACCTGTGGCACAGACGGTTAGGTCATATATCCAGTGATAGACTCCAAAACGTTTTCCGCGCAGGCACTTTGGGTCACGTGTCTTTCTCCCCCCACTCTGTCTACACGGATTATCGATTGGAAAAGCACCTAGCTCTTTCTTTTTCTACTAGTACTTCCCGATCCAACGCTTTTTTTGATAGAGTGTGTTCTGATGTTTGGGGTCCTGCTCCAGTTGCCTCCTTTACTGGTTTTCAGCATTATGTGAGATGCATAAATGATTACTCCAACTGTACCTTGGTTTATCTCATGCACCGCTGCTCCGAGATTCCTCACATTTATAGGACCTTCACTACTATGCTCCACATCCAGTTTGGTCGACGCATTAAGACCTTTCGATCTGATTGTGCCTAGGAGTATCTCTCCTCTGAGATGTGTGAGATTCTTCAGACTCACGACATTCTTCACCAGCAGTTATGCCCACACACCCATGAACAAAATAGAGTCGCCGAGCGTAAGCATCGCCATGCCCTCGAAACAACGCGAGCTCTACTTTTGTCTGCTTTTGTTCCATATTCCTACTGGACCGAGGCTGTTCTAACCGCCGTTAATCTTATCAACATCACTTTGCCCTCCATCATTTCTGGTGTTATCCCGTACGAGCGGCTTTACTGCACATCCCCCGACTACTCCCTTCTTCGCACCTTTGGGTGCATATGTTTCGTCCTTCTCCCTCCCCATGAGCGCATCAAAATCTCTGCTAGGTGTGTCCACTTAAGGCTTAGTCGGGAGCACAAGGGCTATCGGTGCTACGATCCCTTGGCTCGCTAGATCCGTGCATCTCGTCACGTCTCCTTTGTTGAGGAAGTCTCGTATTTTTTCACTAAGTCCCGAGATCTTCCCTTGCTATCTGTGTCACCCTCTACGTCTCCACCCCCCTTCACCTTGTCCACCTTCCGGTCCTCTAACGTCTCTATCACCTCTCATCATCCCATTTCTACTTCCATATCCTGCTCCCACGCTCACAGCTGTGCCTTTCCTGGTTGAGCCTCCCATACCATCGTCGGGACCCTCCTCCGCCTCCACCTCCACTTCTTCACATCCCCCCCCCCCCATCCGCACCTACCATGCCCCCCCCCCCCCCGCCTCCTCCACCTCCCCCATATCCACCATCACTATCTTTTACTCGTGTCTATGTTCGTCGCTTCATAATTACTCCCAATCTCCCATTGCCTCCATTGGTGCTCCCTCGCCTGCAGCAGCTCCCTACTCTCAGATCGCGGATCCTGACTTTGTTCGGCACTACCCTGCACGTGAATATCATCCTCCTGAAAGATATAACTACTCCCCTGACAGTTTTGGCTACTCTACGTTTTCCTCTGACTCTTCTGTCACCTCTGGATACTCTGTTGTTGCCTCCTACTCTTTGTCATATCAAGCATTTCTTATTATTCTCCACACCCACCAGGAGCCCCAGTCGTACCGTGAGGCAGTTTTGCATCCAGTATGACGACATGCCATAACAGAGAGGCTTGAGGCTTTTTAGCGGACCAAGACTTGGGATCTAGTTCCTTGTCCCTCAAGCGTGGTGCCTATCAGCTGCAAATAGATCTTCAAGGTCAATACTCGACCTGACGACACCATTGAGTGGCACAAGGCTTGTCTTGTTGCTCGTGGCTTCTCCTAGGAGTATGGGATTGACTAGGAGGAGACTTTTGCTCCAGTTGCTCGAATGACTACTATGCGTACCCTCTTAGCTATAGCAGCTGCTCGAGGGTGGCCTCTCAGAGGAGGTATACATAGCTCCTCCACCGGGCATCTCTGTTCCTTCGGGGCACATCTGTTATCTGTGCCGAGCAATCTATGGGCTCAAGCAGGCCCTTCATGCCTGGTTTGAGCAATTTTGCAGAGCAGTTCTTGTCGTTGGGTTTGTAGAGCAACACTCTAACTATGTCTTGTTCACCCGCTCCTCCAGTCAGGGCCTTGTTGTTCTGCTCCTGTATGTGGACGATATATCATCACCGGGGATGACAGTGCCACCATAACATCCCTTCAGCGTCACCTCCAGAGTCAGTTCAAGATGAAGGATCTGGGCCCTCTTCGCTACTTCCTTGGTCTTGAGATTGTCCGCTCGGCTCGTGGTTTGTTGATCTCCCAGTAGAAGTATATTTATGGCATTCTTGTCGATGCTGATCTCACTGACTCGCACTGCTGACAAACCGATGAAGCTCAACTTAAAGTTACTCCCTACAGATGATGAGCCTCTCTAGGACGTCTCCAAACACTAGAGGTTAGTTGGGATGCTAGTCTATCTTATTATGACTAGACCAGACATTACCCATGCTATAGGCATTGTCAAATAGTTTGTTCAGGCTCCTCAATCTGTTCATTATGCAGCAGTACTCCAGATCCTCCGCTATCTTCAGGGTACCATCACATGTTTGTTGTTTCTACCTTCCACCTCTCATCTAGTGTTGCGCGTCTACTCCGATGCAGACTGGGCAGGAGATGCTGCTACTCGCCGTTCTACCACTGGCTACTGTGTGTTCCTTGGTGACTCCCTCATTGCTTGGCTCAGGAAGAAACAGGAGTCCGTTGCTCGCTCTAGTACCGAAGCTAAATACAGGGCTATGGCTTCCACCAGTGCAGAGATTGTCTGGCTTCGCCGCCTTCTACTAGACCTGGGAGTCCTGATATTCGAGCCCACATCTCTTTTTTGTAACAACCGGAGTGCTATTCAGATCGCTAGCAACTCGGTTTTTCACGAGCGAACAAAACATATCGAGGTCGACTGTCACTATGTTCACTAGGAGTTTCTCGCTCACACCATCTCCTTGCCATTCATTCACTCGACGGAACAGACTGCTGACTTCCTCGCTAAATCTCTTACCATTGCTCGCTTCCGGTATCAGCAAACTCTCGGTATATGATCCACCGTGAGTTTGAGGGGGGGTGTTAATGTATATAGACATGGGTCGGGTTTTATGTACAGATAGGTCGGGTCGTTGTGTAATATTGTGCATATATATTGGGCTTAGTCCCTTAATGAAGAGACATTTCATTCTCTCCAAACCCTAGTCGTCATCTCCTAACAGTTATGTATTGCTTAATTCGCTAAGCAAACAATGTATGATCTATCCGACATCATCGATAGCCTATATTCTGAACCACCTTACTGAAACTGTCAACCAAGCACTGGGAGACTGATTTGAATCATATAAAGTTTTTTCAATTGTAATACTTTTCCTTTACTGCTATCGTGTATAAATCTGGCACGAGCCATGTAAAATTCTTCAAGTAATTTCCTATTATAAATGCATTCTTTGCTTCCAGATGATGATGAAGCCGTGAAAAAAGGAGCTGCTAGAGAGAAAAGATTGATATAATTCATCTTGGCTATAGGATCAAGTTTTCTTGTAATCAACACATAGGTTTGTGTTTACCCTGTGCTACCGGTCTTGATTTATACATCTCCAGTGAACCATTTACCCGATGTTTTATAGTGAACACCCATTTGCATCCGATAAATTACTTTTCCTCACGTATGGGCCGTATGGCTTTTGTAAAGAGCATTTCCTCCAACATACTTATGGTGCATTGGGCATATTTTTTCACGGGTTTCTGCACATCACCTCGAAGATCTGGAGTTCACATCTCTGCTCCACTTTATGAAGATAACCGAAGTACCTTATACACTAACTTCAATTTGAATTTTCACAAATGAATGAAGCGCATCAAGATTCATGCTAACTCCATCTCCATTACATTGATGACTATTTCTCTGTCCTTCAGCTCGAAGCACTTGCACACTTCTTCACCACGATCCATACGATCGAGAAATTAACATATTTTATAGGCAGGATCTCCATATACCACACTTCTCTGTACATTGTTCACATGTGAGCTAACAATTTAATATTCGGCTTCTTCTCTACCATCTTCTCTAATGGATCTTTATATATATCATGCAAAATAAAGTGGCCTGGCATGACTTGTCTTTAGTTTTAGGAAGGTTCTTCCAACTAAAAAGGCGGAATTATTTACTCATCAAAAGTGTTGTATTGAAGCTTATGTTGCATTGACTGCATTTGCATTTGAAGAGAATAGCTTATCATCTCTCTGATCTTGGCATTTTCTATTACTATCTTGGTGTGTAATGGGACCCATGCAGCACCTGTGGTTTGCTTCCTCTCTGATCGGTATTCCATACTAAAGATTGGAATTCCACGGCTATCCTTAAATAAATCTTTTTAATGTTGAAAGTTCGGTATCAAACCTTGACCAGAAATCTTGTGGTTGAATATTCATGACGTTGGATAATCCAATCCCTAGAGTTCATTTACTTGCATGTGTTTATTATTTATTGACAAGCAGGCTTCTCTTTCAAACTCACCTTTTTCGTGTTTCTTTTCTCAATCCTCAGACATCATTCACCGCCCCTGAAGGAAATGGCCCACTGGCCTTAAATCTCTCTAGCATGGGAAAGGGGCAAGCATGGGTTAATGGACAGAGTATAGGGCGGTACTGGCCTGCTTATCTCTCGCCATCAAATGGCTGCTCTGAAGATTTTGACTATAGAGGACCATATGATTTATTGAAAAGCATAAAGGGCTGTGGGCAACCTACTCAAGTATTGTAAGATTATATGCTCATGTATTTTGCTATTATTTTATTTCAAATTACGTGTTTTGTGCATTAACTACTCAAATCAGTGACCAAAAACTGATCTATCAAGTTAGAACTCATTTGAGTTATTTGTTGCAATTCTCAATTATTTTGGATCGAACATATTTCTCACTGGATTGTCCATTTAAATTTGGAATCCATGACCATTTTCACAGTTTTCTTGAGGTTTTGACTTTTGAGCACTGATGAATAGTAGGAAGATGAATAAATGATTATTCAATCCCTATTCACCAGTCTATAAGTGCAGCAATGTGATACATACAGACATGTTATTAAGGGTTCGGTTTTTTGGTGAGACATAAATGGGATGAGAAATTCGTTTGCTTGAAACATTCATGGGCAGATGTCTCGGGAAATTAAATGTCCCATGTTCTTTTCTGCTGGGCAAATCAGGATATACGGTGTATCGAACATATCACTCAGGCAAATAATGTCTAGCTGTGGTTGGCAATCAATGTCCAACCAATTTTTCTAGAACTCTAATGTTCCACCAAACTAGGAATTAAAGGAATCTTGAAAATCCATTTTCCCAGGACATTGGACAAAAGAACATGGCACAAAGTTAGATTATTTGGGGTAAATCAATGTTCAACCTATTTTACTCTCCAAAAGAACGGACCCTAAGTGTTGGATTTGAAATCACAAAACTTTTTGCAATTCATAGTACTATTTTCCTTTTGTTTGATTCATTTTAGATCTTCAAATAATCCTAAAATTCCACTAAAAGAGATTTAATATTGCTGTCTATAATGAAATTCATCTACTGCTCCACCCAAACATATTTTTTTGCAAAATGCAAAACCTTCGTGGAAGTCAAAATGGTAAATACTTTATGACCTGAAGCTGCCTGGATTTTCTAATATGTATTAAAAAAATTCAGTATACTATGAAAGTAGAGCATATAAGCATCTAAAATGCATACTTTGATCTAGGATTTAATCCATAAGAAGGAGAAGATAAAGAAAATTCTAGAATTTTATTTTTTCTGAGGTAACACGTCATTTATTTAAGAATAGTTGACTTAACTTCAAATTCACAAGGAAAATCTACAAAAATATCTACTTAAGTTAGTTTTCCCTCTGTTAGGAGATGACGGCTAGGGTTTGGAGAGGAATCGAATGCATTCCATTGAGGGACTCAAGCCCAAATATATGTACATGTAACCGACCCGACTGTACAGTAAACCCGACCCATTATATGTACATTAACACTCCCCCTCAAACTCATGGTGGATCATGAACCGAGAGTTTGCCTAGAAAATGCCGGAAGCGAGCTGTCGTCAGGGGCTTCGTCAGAAAATCAGCAGTCAGCTCCGATGAGGGAATGAAGGGTAGTGAGATGGTGTGATCGATAAATGCCTGGCGAACATAATGACAATCAACTTCAATATGCTTTGTTCGCTCATGGAAGACCGGATTGCTAGCAATCTGAATAGCACTCCGGTTGTCACAGAAGAGAGGAGTGGGCCCGGATATCACCACTCCCAAGTCAAGCAGAAGACGGCAAAGCCAGACAATCTCGGCGGTGGTGGAAGCCATAGCCCTGTATTCGGCTTCGGTGCTGGAGCGGGCAACAGACTCCTGCTTCTTGCTACGCCACGAAATCAGTGAGTCACCCAGAAACACACAGTATCCTGTAGTAGATCGACGAGTGTCTGCATCTCCTGCCCAATCTGCATCTGAGTAGGCACGCAGCACCAACGGAGAGATGGAGGGAAACAGTAGTGAACGGGTGATGGTGCCCCGGAGGTAGCGGATAATCCGAAGAACAGCTGCATAGTGTACTGACCTTGGAGCCTGAACAAACTGACTGACAATGCCAACAGCATGGGCAATGTCTGGCCGGGTCATGGTGAGATAGACAAGCATCCCAACCAACCTCTGGTAGCGGGAGACATCCTGGAGCGGCTCACCATCTGTAGCGAGAAGCTTTAAATTGAGCTCCATGGGTGTATCAGCAGTACGTGTGTCAGTAAGAGCAGCATCAACAAGGATGTCGGAGATGTACTTCTGCTGTGAGACCAACAGACCACGAGCTGACCTGGCAATCTCAAGGCCCAGAAAGTAGCAAAGAGAGCCCAGGTCTTTCATCTCAAACTGACTCTGGAGGTGCCGCTGGAGAGAGGCGATGGTGGCACTGTCATCCCCAGTGATGATCATATCATCCACATAGAGGAGAAGAACTGTAATGCCCTGACTGGAGGAGCGAGTGAACAAGGCATAGTCGGAGTGACGCTCAACAAACCCGGCGGCCAGAACTGTACTGCGAAATCGCTCAAACCAGGCACGAGGGGCCTGCTTGAGCCCATAGATGGCTCGGCGCAACCGACACACCTGTCCTGGAGGAACTGAAGTGCCCGGAGGAGGAGCCATGTAGACTTCCTCGGAGAGATCACCGTGGAGAAACGCATTGGTGACATCCATCTGATGGAGAGGCCACCCTCGAGCAGCTGCCACAGCTAAGAGGGTGCGCACCGTAGTCATCCGAGCAACTGGAGCAAACGTCTCCTCGTAGTCAATCCCATACTCCTGGGAGAAGCCACGAGCAACGAGGCGAGCCTTGTGCCGCTCAATGGATCCGTCAGGTCGAGTCTTGACCTTGAAGATCCACTTGCAGCTAACAGGCACCACCCCGGGGGGACAAGGCACCAACTCCCAGGTCTGGGTCCGCTGAAAAGCCTCAAGCTCAACTGACATGGCCTGCCGCCACTCTGGATGTAATGCTGCCTCACGGTACGATTGGGGCTCCCGATGAGTATGTATAGCAGTAAGAAAGGCCTGAAAGGATGGTGAATAGAAGACACTGGCAGAGTAGCCAGAAGAGTCAGGAGAGTCAGAGGGAAAAGCAGAGTAACCAAACCTGTCAGGAGAGTAGTCATATCTGGCAGGAGGGTGATGTTCGCGCGCTGGGTAGCGCCGAACAGGAGCAGGATCCACGACCGGGGAGGAGGGAGCAGCAGCATCAGGCGAGGGAGTACCAGTGTGGACCGACTCTGGAGGAGGAGCTGCAGACCGACGAACATAAACACGAGTAACAGATGGTGGTGGAGGTGGCGAGGGAGACGGAGGTGGTGGTGGTGATGGTGGTGATGGAGGTGGCAGGGAAGATGGAGGTGGAGTATGCGTGGATGGAGCAACAGAAAACGGAGGTAGAACAGGAATGTGGAGATGTGAGGAGGGCGAGGAGGATGACTCAGGAGACAAGGAAAGATCCCGAGACGCAGGTGAAAAGTACGGGACATCCTTAACAAAGGAGACGTGACGGGAGACACGGATCCGACGAGCTACGAGATCATAGCAGCGATATCCCTTGTGCTCCCGACTGAGCCCCAAGTGAACACACCTAACAGACCTCGCAGAGAGTTTGGTGCGCTCATGGGGAGGAAGAAGAACGAAACACGTGCAGCCAAACGTGCGAAGGAGAGAGTAGTCAGGAGGGCTGGAGTGAAGGCGCTCGTAAGGGGTGGCACCGGACAGAGCAGACGACGGAGTGATATTGATGAGGTGGACAGCCGTCATGACAGCTTCAGCCCAGTAGGAGTGAGGAACAGATGCAGAGAGAAGCAGGGCTCGTGCAGTCTCAAGGACATGACGATGCTTGCGTTCGGCAACGCCGTTCTGCTCATGGGTGTGGGGGCAGGACTGCTGGTCAAGAGTACCGTGAGACTGAAAGATCTCACGCATCTCAGAAGAGAGATACTCATTGGCACAATCAGACCGAAAGGTCTTGATGCGCCGACCAAACTGAGTGTGGATCATAGTAGTAAATCTCCTAAAGATGTGGGGTACTTCGGATCGATGACGCATAAGATAGACCCAGGTGCACCTAGAATAGTCATCAATAAAACACACATAATACATATAACCCGATAGAGATGCAACAGGAGCAGGACCCCAAATATCCGAATGAACTAAGTCAAATAAAGCATCAGACTGGGAAGTACTAGCAGAAAATGGAAGAGCTAGATGCTTTGCCAGTCTACAACCCGTACAAACAGAGAGGGGGGAGAAAGACGCTCGACCCAAAGCGCCCGAACGGAATACGCTTTTGAGTCGATCACTCGATATATGACCTAACCTTCTGTGCCACAGGTCGGCATCAGAGGTGACAGACATGACAGACGCAACTAAAGGCACATGGAGATGGTCCAACTGGTAGAGTCCTCCTGCCCTACGGCCCAGCCCAATCCTCTGACCCGTCCGCGAATCCTGCACAACACAAACAGAAGGGGTGAAGGTGACAGTCAGGCCAGAGTCGCAAAGAGAACTGATAGAAATCAAATTAATATTAAGACGGGGGGCATGATGGACATGGGATAGGGTCAGGCGACCAGAAGGGTCAGAGGTGGTGGTGATGGAGCCACATTGCGGAATAGGGACAAGAGTCCCATCCGCAGTGCGAACCTCCTGGTGGGTGGTAGTGGGAGAGCAGTCCGTGAGGACAGTAGAGTCAAAAGTAAGGTGACAGGAGGCACCCGAATCGAAGATCCATGGAGCAGTAGTACCAGAGGTGGCAGACAAGCCATGCGCAGTCGCGGAGCCGGTGGAGGCTATGTGGCGAAGAAGGAGCTCCTCGAGGCGCTGAAGACGGTCCGGCTCAGGCGGCGAAGGAGCTGTGGGAGCAATGGGGAGCGGCGAGGCCTCTGCAGTAGCTGCTGTACCACCAAAGTGGTGGAAAGAAGACGAACCACGTCCACGGCTCCGTCCACCACGACCGCCGCGTCGATCATCGTGTGAAGACGAAGTCCAGCGTGATGCTCTCTCATCCGGACCCCAGCGGGGGTTGCGAGGAGGACGAGTAGGGCATTCGCGCTTCATGTGACAGGGCTCCTTGCAGTAGTGACAGAAGACAGCCTCATCGGAGAACCCGGCTGCCAGGACAGTGTCGGAGCTAGGAGCCAGTGAAGGAGGACGAGCGCCCTGGGTCTGAAGGCGGGTCTCCTTGTCAACCAAAGCGAGTAGAGCATCCTCCAGCCGAGGGAGTGGCTCACGGTGCAGGAGCTGGGCAGCTATGAGAGCAAATTCCGGCCGAAGCGCTGCCAGGAACTGGTGCAGGTGGCCCTCGTCGAGGTAGCGCTGGAAATCCCGGGAGCGGGGGCAGGCACACCGCTCCGGGATCAGTGAGTCCAGCTCATGCCAGTAGGCACTCATCTGACTGAAGAAGTCCTGAATGGTGCGCTCCCCCTGACGGGCAGACTGCGAGTCACAGATGAGCTGATGCCGGCGTGCGCCTCCGCACGGGAGAAAACGGTCCCGGAGATACTCCCACATCGCGCGCGCTGTCGGAAGGCGGCCGATGGGAGCAAGGAGCGGACGAGCAACCGA
Source organism: Chamaelirium japonicum (assembly GCA_947650365.1). Lineage (NCBI taxonomy): Eukaryota > Viridiplantae > Streptophyta > Magnoliopsida > Liliales > Melanthiaceae > Chamaelirium > Chamaelirium japonicum. The sequence continues at coordinate 26,807,415 of OX393557.1, read as the reverse complement.
GTCCAGAAGGTACGCCCGGATGGCCTGATCGTGGCGGCGCCACGTAAGAGCAGCAACGGTGATAGCCGTGGTAGCAGTCACTGCAGGAGACGCAACACTGCTGGTGACAGAGGAGGAGCCGGAGTAGTCAGTGGGAGGAGGATCCTCGCCGGTGATGTGACCCCACAGATCACGACTGGAGAGGGCGGCCTCGACGGTGAGGGACCAGTCAGGCCAGTCGCTGGCCGAGGACAACTGAAACGCGACCGCCTTCAGCGGTGGAGAGATCGCAACGACAAACGGTACGGCTGGAGAGGCCATGGAGAAGGCTCAACAGAGAGGGGGGATGTAGGTGGTCAGGAGGGGCTGAAAGTGGGTGGAGGAGGGGGGGTCGGGGGGTGTCGGGGGGGCTGTAGGGGGGTCGGGAGGGGCTGTAGGGTGTCGGGAGGTGATCGGGTGAGCTGTAGGGGGCTCGGGGGGGGGGGGGGGGGTCGGGCGGGGGGAGAAGGTGAATCGGGTGGGGATCGGGGGGGCTGTAGGGGGTTCGGGGGTGACTGGAGAGGGATCTGGTGGGCTGTAGGGGGTTCGAGGGGAGAAGGGGGGGGCCGGCGGTGACTGGAGGGCAGAGGAGTGGCCGGGGGGGGCTGTAGGTGGTGCGGGGGGGTTGTAGGGGGTTCGGAGAAGGGGGCGGGGGCTGTAGGTGAGCGGAGAAGGGGGGGCGGTGGTGCTGTAGGTGGTCGGAAAAGGGGGCGGGTGCTGTAGAGAGGTCGGGAGAGGGTCGGGGAGATGCAGCCGGTGGGAAGGGGCAGCCGGAGAAGGAGGTAGGCCGGAGGAGGTGCAGCCGGAGGACCGTCGTCGTCGTCGGGAGAACCCTAGATCTCTGATACCATGTTAGGAGATGACGGCTAGGGTTTGGAGAGGAATCGAATGCATTCCATTGAGGGACTCAAGCCCAAATATATGTACATGTAACCGACCCGACTGTACAGTAAACCCGACCCATTATATGTACATTAACACCCTCATATGGTCTGACCTAGCATATGATGTTATTATCCAAAAATAATTAAGCTAGATTATGCAAATTCACATTGTTGGGCTTCTAGCTTCTAATATAATTTGGTGCACTGTGTTTGAAGGCAATGCTTGTAGGAACATTTTTTTTTTCTTCCTGAAATATTACGGTAACATTTTAGATTTCTTCTACACGTGCGATTATCATATTATAATTTCTCAGATATCATGTCCCGCGCTCTTGGGTACATCCTGGCGAAAACCTATTGGCCCTGCACGAAGAACTCGGTGGTGACCCTTCCGAGATCACTGTGTTGACCAAAACAGGAGAAGAGGTGTGTGCGCTCGTATCCGAACAGGATCCTCCACCTGTGGACTCCTGGGAAGCAAGCTCCATGTTCGAATGCTTGAGCCCCGAAATCCGCTTGTCCTGTGAGCGAGGATGGCGCATTGTTTCAGTAAGTTTTGCAAGCTTTGGTACTCCACAAGGGCAATGTGGGAACTTCAGTCATGGCGCCTGCAGTGCGGATGGCGTTCTTCCAGCTCTGCAAGAGGTACCAATCATCTTTCTGAACATCCCCGCATTAGCACTATGTCGACTCTAAGATGACTATTTGCTCCCTGGTTGCATGAGCCTAAGATGCATAACCAACAAGGTAGATCTTCCTACCCGCCAATCAGACTTTTAGGGTTCTTTGCCTCTCTCTCTCTCTCTCTCTTCCCAAGATGCCTTGGTCAGGTATTCGGCACCAATCGTAGAGGTTGACAGCCGGTCCGGAATTCTTATCAGTCTTCCCTATAGTCGCCCCATCTCGATGGGATGAGACTTGATGCTGATGATGATGACGACGAAGATGGTGACATTGTTCCGACCCAATACCTGGTTTAAACTCATAAAGCTTCTGGAAGTGATGGTTTTCCCTCACGCCTCATGAGGCAACTCCATTCTGCAAATATACACATACATATGATATTTGCTGAAAAATAGAGTTATTACTATTGCTTTGCGTGAAAACTGCAAAACTATTTGATGAGATTGTTAAAATTTCAGTAGAATGTACTTTACTACTGGGAAATGCAGACATGGTGCGTGCCTTCAGAGTAAGTTTTGTGGGTCACAAGCATCAGCTATTGTAAAGGAAAATAGCTGATCTGTTGCATCAAGTGGAGTGGTATTATAAAACCAAAATGCGTCGGAACTATGCTCCTTCAAAAGTTGTGTGTTCACAGCTCTTAATCTTATGTTTGTGTCCGAGCCAACATGCAGAATTTGTTAGCTATTCCTGATTTGGGTCCGAGCCAACATGTCGAATTTCTAAGCTATTCTGGGCTTGGGTCCGAACCAGCATGTAGGGTTTGTTGGTGACTTGATTCGTACTGTGATTACACCATGTTTGATAAGATCCTGGTTGAAATCTGCAGGCATGCGTTGGCCGTGAGAGCTGCTCGGTCGCTGTGTCCACCCTCGTGTTTGGGGATCCGTGCCCCGGAGTTATCAAGAGCCTTGCAGTCGAAGCACTTTGCAGCAATTAGGATGTTCAATGGCTGTATTGGATTCGAAGTTACCCTGCCAAACCACCGGGTCATATTCGTGTCGTTTTTCTGGTGCCTGTTGTTTCATTTTGGTGTTAATTAGATGACAATGAAAGGGGATGATGGGTCATGTGTATGCCCAAAACCTAAATAAGTAACTAATAAGAGGTCCCCTTTCCTTTTTCTTTTTTCTTTTTTCTTTTTCTTTTTCTTTTTTCGGTGAATCACATATGGTTAGCCTGGCAATTGTCGAAGCTCAGCTCTGCAGCCACCAGGGGATCGATGGCCTCGTACAAACATCGTGTATCAGTTGCGAATGGAAGCATTCGTTTCATTAACCTGAAGGTGGGGTTTTTTTTTTTTTTTTGTCAAATTACAAATAGCTCTCCTGAGCAATGCACTTCATTTCATATTGGTCTCGCGACCATTTTTTTTTTTTAACTTGAACCTAGAAGTATGCTTCCGCATTTAGTCCCCCTCCATCAACTTTTTATCCCGAAAATATCCTTAACGATTTACAATAAGAGTCAAATATTATTTGAAAATTTTAACTTACACTTAATAGCACAAGGGTATTTTCAGAATAAAAGTTGATGGAGGGAGCTAAATGTGGATGGAGCATAATTTCTGGTTTAAATTGTTGAAAAAGAAAGAAAAAAAAAAGGGTTAGAGACCAATATGAAATGAGGTGCATAAGCGGAACCCTTTACCAACAGGCTCTTGGCCAGGTGGTACTTCCTCTCTCCCATGTTGTAGAGGTTCCATGTTCATCTCCCGGTATGGACACCGTGGAGCGAACTTTTCCTCAAGAGTCAAGATCATTGTGTCTTGTTTGCGAGTGTGAATCCTGACCGTTGATGTCATGTTCATGGGATTATAGAATTAATAAACAGAAATTGCAGCCTCCCCAGTTTTGATCTCCAGACCTCTTCGAGCCTTTGCTCTAGAACCCTGTCTTCTAACAGCCTGGCCGGTCCAGCAAAAAAAAAAAAGCGGAACTCCTCTTGAAGGAAGCTATTTAGGAACATATTTAAGTGTTTTTAAGTTAGGAACAAACATGTTTTTTTTTTCACTCTTATTCTTTGTACAAGAAAAATTATTAAAAATTATTTTTGATTCAAATAATTCAAAATAGCTTTCTTGATCGGTCAGAGTATTGCTGCGATAGATAACTCTTCTATTGGCTTCATTAATAGTTGAACTCATTGGCTTATCGAGAACAATTTTGTTCCAATCTTGTCAAAGTGGTTGGAGCATTCCTTTCCCTCATTGGTCCATTTCGAGGGCTTTTGGACATTTCAATATGATGAATAGCCTGAAAAAAAAAAAGAATAATGTGAAATGACATACATACCCTTGAAATGGATCAATGAGAGAGAGGAATGGTCTAACTTTCTTAAGGAGGTTGGAACAAAATGGCTCTCTTGGATTACCCCTATCTATCTGAATGGTAGGTCACAACCTAGGTGGAACAACCGGTAATAAGCACAAAACCATCCGCTCTGGTTCTACTATTTTTCGAATAAAATGTTTAACAAATTTCATGTGCCATACCCAAAAATACTCTTGGCAATCACAAGTCACAGCCTATGTCCAATAACTCTTAGTAGTGATCCAAGATGTGATCAACACCTAGAGATGAAAAGCTAAATGGGGAGGGGACTAGTCATGATCAGTTCATGCTATGTCATGAGATACTCTCCAGCATCAATACCAAATATGCCCATGAGATACTCTCCCTCATAAATCACTGCACTTACTCTCATTGTGCTACAGTGATTTTGGACTGCTATAGTGTTTTGGGTTAGGTTTAGGCTTAGAGTTCGCTGTTAGGGGTATAGAGTTCGGGTTAGGGTTCACTGGTAGTGGTATAGAGTTAGGGTTAGGGTTAACTATTTAGGATATAGAGCTAGGGTTAGGGTTCACTATTAGGGGGTATAGAATTAGGGTTAGGGTTAGGGTTCACTATTTAGGGTATAGAATTAGTGTAAGAGTTAGGTTTAGGGTTCACTATTTAGGGTATAGAAATAGGGTTAGGACTTCACACTACAACAAAAACGTTTCGGAATTCCAAAACGTTTTTGTTGTGTTGTGAAACTAGTTTAACTATATGGTAAATAGACGGGCATATGTGTCATGTGATAAGATGTTGGATCTATTGCAATTGAGTAATGATAGGCAAATTCCAGTATATAGGACCCATTAACAGGCCCCAGTAGGCAAACATCCGACGGGCCAACTCCCACATATGAAAAAGTTAGCAAATGTCAAATGTCTAAAATGTCATCAGTGGCAGGTTTCTTTACGTGGCAAACATGCAGTGGGCCAGCTCCCACTTCTGTCAAATTTTTTAAATCAAATTTTTTTTTTGGAGTTGGTTTTTCCACTTAAAAAAAATTCACAACTTTTTTTTAAAAAAATTTGTAATCTACTCATCGAACTCTACAAAACTAGAGTTATGGTGACTATGAGATTATGAGGGAAAAATTTGAATACATGACTAACCTATAATTAAGTGACATTTGCCGAATTAAGTGACATTTATTGATAGCTATAAATAACTCAAATATCATTTTCAAAACCAAGAGTTCACGTAAACTGACTAAATATTATTTTCAAAAGTAAATGGCATGCAAAACTAATAGTTATAAAATCAAGAGACTTTATCAAACGCAAACTGACGTTAAAAGTCTCTTGATTTTACAACTATTAATTTACGTGACATTTAGTGTTGAAAAGTGATATTTAGCCAGTTTACATGACAACTTGATTTTGAAATTGACATATTTGGGTTGTTTATAAATGTCATTTAACTTGGTAAATGTTATTTAATTATAGATCAGTTCTGTATCCGATTTTTTTCTTAGAATTTCACAGTCACCATAGGTCTAGTTTTGTAGAGCTCGATGAGTTGGTTCCAAAAATACAATTTTTTAAAATTTCGATATGTATAAAAAAAAATCATGGATTTTTTAAAATGGGTAACCCACTTCCTTAAAAAAATGATCAAGTGGGGCTGCCAAGTCAAGGGGCTAGCTCCATGGCTTGTGTGGGGCCTATAAAAGATGAGACATGAATCATTTCTCATTGCAATTACATCTTTTATTAGATGATTAATTGTGATAGAGAACAGATAAAAATGTCATGGGCATGAACGAAAAGCAACACATACAACCCCTACAAGGCCTTCAATTAATGTGGAATGATCAAATTGAATCAAAAGATCTAAAAAAAACATTAATAATAATTATTAGAAAATATATGAAAAGGCTTTCATTGACACAGAGGCAGCCCTCAATATTAACAAGAACTAGTACCCGTGCATTGCACGGGATTAGTAAAAAGATTATCAAACATATGTTTTTCATTATTCAAATTGTAATTATATTTTGCAAAACATTCGATTTGTAACTTATTAATATACTTTAAACTGTTTGATTTGGGTGATTAAAAAAAAAAAGGCTTATGAGGGCCTTACACATATGCATCGGCTTTGTAGAACTGCAAGTACTCAATCTGGATTCATGACCATGAACAGATGGTGACACTTAGGGTTGGCAATTTCGGACCCGACACGGCAGACCCGACCCGACACGAAGTTAGCGGGTCTGGATCAGGACTAAACAGGTTCGGATCATAAACGGGTCGACATGATAAACCCGTTTAATAAACGGGTCAGGTCTGGACACGGTAGACCCGTGTAAAATTCAATGGGTCGTGTCGGGTCGGGCCGGGTCTACCCGCAATCCGATACTATATCTAGTACCAGTGGGTATCGGGTCAGGTCGAGTCGAGTCGGATTGGGTCGGATCGGGTCAACTGAATAGACCCGTGTAGTAAACGGGTCTTATCGGGTCTACCCGTTTATTAGCTGGTCAGATACGGATTTAGGATCTAGAGACGATTAGATAAACGGGCCGGGTCCGGGTCTAGGAGTTTTGGACCCGACCCAAAACTAGGTACGACAAGAACCCGACCCGTTGACTCCCCTAGTGACACTCCCAATTTATCCCCAAAAATTCCAATTGATTAAAAAAAAAACTAAGCCATTAACTCTAGGATCAGCCATATAATAGAAACAAAACCCTAATCTACAATGGATTCAAGAACCTATAATTATGCCAAATCATAATACAACTGAGAAACCCTTGCACATGTTTACAAAATAAAAAAAATGAATTTGACCATGATGCTCCCAGGGCCGTCTCGATACGAATTGAGACCTAAGGCAAAAATTTTAAATGGAGCTTTTTTATTTAAAAAATTTTAAAATAATATTATTACTAAAAAATAGATAATATGAAAAAATTATTTAAAATTTATTCTTTCAGTCGTGAGCATCGAACGATTGTCGTCCAGTCGCCGGTCACCGGTGGCTCAGTTAGCACGAGCCGTCAGGCACAAAGACAAGAGCGAGAGGGGAGCTGTGGGCACAGCGGCATGGGTCTATGGCTGGCGATTGCCGGTATCGATGCCTCGGTGGTCACCCGGTATGACGGGCCGACGGCGTCGCTCGGTCGGTGGTCAGTGTTGCCGCGTCAAATGGAGAGAGAGAGAGAGAGAGAGAGAGAGAGAGAGAGAGAGAGAGAGAGATGTATAAAAAAGATAAGAATTTTTTTATGTTTGGTAGCAGGTTTTATGCATGGCTGACATCTGATGTTTCGGAATCCGATGAAAGTTTTGGTAAGTGTAATGGACATTTATATTATTATACATGGGGCCGTGCAAATTTTTTTTCTTTTCTTATTTTGGTACCATGGGCCATGCAAAACTGTTGCTGTAGTAATGTTTTGGGCGGCCCAAACCATAACTGATTGCCCAGTTAATGGGGGCCTTCTTCACAAGTGGGGCCTTAGGCAATTGCCTAAGTTGCCTTACTATTGAGCCGGCCCTGGATGCTCCCCCCCCCCCCCCCCCCCCCCCCCCCGCTTCCTCTCCATCTCCGGCCTCCATACGAACACCCTCAGGATTGGAGATCGCCATCCGATTATAGAGTTCTCTACGAAAAATTGAAAAAGAATCAAGAGAAGGGATGAAGGAATAAAAACTACAAAAATCCCGGATTAAGAACAATATGAATCAAATAGAGAGAGAGAGATACGGGATGGAATTTTAAGAAAGGCAGGGTAATATTAGGTTTCATCATCCCATTCATTGCAAGCATTGTAAACTTTCTTTTTCTCTATTGGATAAAGTGGCTTTAAATAGCAATCATTTATTTCGGTAACATAAAGTACAATACAACACACACAGAGTGTTTTTGGTAGTCTAACCAAAAGGGCTTTGAATGGGCTTGAACTGTGTATGAGAGAGAGAGAGAGAGAGAGAGAGAGAGAGAGAGAGAGTGAGTGAGTGAGTGTGTGTTTTTGGTAGTCGAACCAAAAGGGCTTTGAATGGGCTTGAACTGTATTCAAATATGGGTTTGAAGAATGGCTGCATTTAAAAGTACTCCATGTGTTACAACACAGGAGAAAGGGCTCTGTTTTAGTATAGATACTATTAAGAAACCCAAACAATATCCGGATGAACTTGATGCACGCCACTTAACACAGACGACATCAAAACCGTCTAAAAAAATATGCAGTCTAGAGTGGGTATGATTCACTTGTTAGAAAGAAGGAATACTAATAATTTTTATAATTAAAATCAAATAACCATTAATAAACAATTTTTATTTTGAAAAAAAAAAATCATTGAATGAGCATTTATCATCTTATAGTAGGGTTTTAATAGGATTTATGATAGACACATGAAAGAATGATTATAGCCCCTCAAAAGGAAAAAAATTTCAGCACAACCTGCGTACGCTACAACCGTTGCCCATAATCTATCAGATCGCTCTAAATGCTGAGGGCCACTACCCCCATGTGCTGGGGCCTACTACCCAATATCTCTTTGAATCGTAGTGGGCCCCACGGTTGTAGCGTACGCAAGATGGGCTGAAAATTTTTCCCTTCAAAAGAGGTCCACATGTCACAACATAGGAGAGAGGGCTCCATTTACTATTAGATATTAGACCATCAGAAAATATAGGCAAAATTACAGAATACATTAGCAAAACCAACTGGATAACAGTATGGCAGGTGGCTACAATAATAATCACAAACAACCACAAGCACTAATGGCAATCGCGAGTAGGATCCATTGACTACTGAGATCCACTCTAGTGCTTGGGGATCGACAACTGAGATCCCCTCTTATTCTCGAAGGACTATGGAGATGACTTGTCGATCGATCATCACGGAACTAGAAGTATCTTGCCGATGTGAGCACTGCTTTCCATCATCCTATGAGCCTCCGCTGCTTCGGTCAGGGGAAAGGTCTTGTAAACCACAGGCTTCACCTTGCCAGCTGCAATTGCCGGCCAGACTTGCTTCTCCACCTCTCCGATGATCACCGCTTTATTCTCAAGGCTTCTGCCCCGGAGTCCCGCAGCTGCATGCACAAGAACACAATCAAGGCCGAGTCGTAGAAAACAAGCATAAATAACATGTGGAGTGAAGAAGAAATTGATCAACGAACCAAACCCCTGAAATTTTTTTCGAAAAACACAAGCATAACTAATAAATGTAAGGGTAAATAACATGAAGCACCCTGAACTAAAAAACATTGAAATATATTCACTTAGCCCCCTCCGTAAAAGTTCAATTTGTTCAGAAAATGGTAAATGATCCTGTTATCTGTCAGAGGTTTACCCTCCTACGATAGTTCAGGGGGGTATTTTGTTCAGTTTTTTAGTTCAGGGGGGAGGGTGAAAATGGTCAATAGTTCAGGGGGGTTTCATATAATTTACATTCTATAAGCTCCAGATGCAATGCAGACAAATCTATAGTGACCAGTCTCCATTGATTTCTTTCATAATTAGTCAAAATTTTCCATGAACACAGAAATAAGTTCATGGGAATGCTGCACTTTCTAAAGCCACCCTAAATTATCAGATGTGAGGTTGAAATCCATAGAAAACTTGGGTTGAATTTGTTTCAACCTAGATGTGAGAAGTGCCAACCAACCGGGGTCATAGCCCAATGGAAAAATCTTTTACCCTTCATATGTTGGGTTGACCTTTTAACTAAAAAGGGAAGGTGATCTGCAATACTAATACCTTGTACTGTAAGGCGCCTCGCGAGCAAACATGATAGGTTCACTTCGGTAACTGCACCTCCTTGGAAACCAATGATAAAGAGCCTTCCATCAACATTTAAGATGTCAAGATTGCGCTGCAAGTACGGCCCACCAACATTGTCCAGTATAACATCAACACCTGTGTGGAGAAAAATTTCCAAGTTCAGATGTCCGAGTTCGGAGTCGAGCTTCAAACCTTGAACATGATCAGGGTCGAGGCAACATACCCTTCCCTCCAGTCTCTTCCTTGACCCGTGCGACAAAGTCTTCGGTCTTGTAATTGATGCAAACATCAGCACCAAAATGCTTGCAAGCAGCTAATTTTTCTTCACTTCCTGATAAATGGGAAAAAAATTAAAAACACAGAAGGATCATAAGCATTAACATTGGACATGACTAGAGATTTCTAATTTTTCTATTTACATCGCCAGACCTGCTGTGACAAACACCTTCACTCCAATGTGTTTAGCAATCTGGATAGCAAATGTGCCGATTCCGCTAGATCCACCATGAACCTGGGATTAATTTAGGCCAGCCATGAGTGATTAGAAGAGTTAAGAAAGACTACTTTTCTTTCCATATTTTGATGTTAGACTCGTGAGGAATGCATGTTGCTAATTACTCTTAAAAAGGAGATGCTTTTAACCCAGATATGATTTAGTACACTATTTGGTTTTTTTTTTTTTTTGAGAATCCCTCATCATCTCATCTGAGGGAGAGTTAAGGCAGCCCCCTACCGGTTATTAATTCGATACAAGCGAGAATTGATCCCACGTCTCAAGTAGCAACCCTCCGAGACCGTACCAATCGCCCTTTCACTGTATTTAGTGATTAATGTTCTAGCCTTGTGCTTGGACATGAATGTTCCAGGCTTCCAGCTCTGCATGACCTACATGCTATGAGTCAATAGTCGTACCTCGTAAGAGCAATGTTGTGACTTGTGAGGATGCCAATCTCTCATACAAACATATTAATCACCCAGGACTGAGACTGCCTGAAAACTGGGAACCCCAAATTTACCTTGCACATGGCACGCCATGTAAATTTGAACTAATTCACTGATTGCATAACTAAATTCATCCTCATAATAGTTTCCATATCATTAAAAAAACAGAGATAGACGGATGTGATTGCCCATCGAAGAGAGGGCTCCAATTCGGCTGTGATTGTCCATCGAAGAGAGGGCTCCAATTGTTAGTTGAGGACTTCTGATGAATTCTCTTCGTAGAGAAGTATCCTTCATCTTCCTTGAAATTCTCTTATTGCGAATTTGAGGGCCTTAATTTGTGGCGGGCAACGGATGTGATCGTCCGTCCTTCAGCCCTTTCACGCCTAAGATTTTGAACCTCCTACTGGAGACAATCCATAATGAGTTAGAAAATTGGAATGTTCAATCTCCTACGTGAGGTGTTTGATTGATTCTGTGGCTCTTGCATCTTCTTGCATTGGATTAGATACATGTGATTTCTCATATCAAACCACAGCCTCTAGTTCCTGGCATGAAATAACAAATTGTCTTCTTGATAGAACAAGGAGGACCCGAACCCGGTACCAATTGATGCGAAAAAGGCCGAACATATATGGGTACTTCATTAAGCCATCCACGATGAAGAAGAGAGGGGAAGTGAGAGACAAGGTCCAATCAGCTCTTCTCAAAATAAAATCAGCAATGCTGAATTTTTTTTAAATTAATTTGTAAGTAAATGTTGAGGAGAATACATGGTAAGAGCAATGTTATGACTTTGTGAGGCTGCCAATATCTCTTACAAATATAATTATCACCCAGGACTGAGAGGCTGACTGAAAACCAGGTACCCTAAATATACCTTGCACATGGCATGCCATGCGAATTTAAACTAATTCACTGTTGCATAATAGAATTCATCCTCATAATATTTTCATATCATGGAAAAAAAACATAATGGAGATTGAAATAAATATATTAAAGGCAAAGATGGGCTAGGATTTAAAGGGGGGGTAATATGATAAAGAGCGGTCTAGATTAAAGAGCCAATCGTAATTCTTCAAAATTTTAAAGGGGGGCTAATATGAGTAACGCACGATATAGAGACAAAGATAGACAAATAGGATTTAAAGGGGGGCTAATATGAGTAAAGCACAGTTTAGAGGCAAAGATGGGCTAGGATTTAAAGGGGGGCTAATATGATAAAGAGCGGTCTAGATTAAAGAGCCAATCGTAATTCTTCAGAATTTTTTTAGCTTTTCCCTCAAGGGTAAAGTTATGACCTAAGATATCCACCACTATTTTAATTATGCACTCCCTTTCTAACCAAGGTTTGAGAATTCAGGTTCCGATTCGGGTTCAAACCAAAAAAAAAAAGGGTACAAGTTCGGCTGTTTCGGCCAAAACTAATAAAAATAATTAATTCGCGTCTGGTTTTTTCCCGATTCAGGCTCAAATTGATCGTTTTAGATCCAAGTCTTGTGGTATATGAATAATAGTGTAACTGCGAACTACATATATAACAATCAAACAAATAGAATGATGATATGAACCAGATCCGAATCAGACCCAATTTGGGGCAAAATGTGGGTTTGGAGGTTCGGATCGGCAAAAATAAGAACCGATTCGGGTTAGGATGAACCCTCAAACCATGTTTCTAACACACTCTAATCTGCTATATATGTGAAAAGGTTCGGAGGAATTACGTTCGGCCCTGATATACCCACTCACTATTTTTCTAGCAGGGAGAAGGGAGGGGGTCGTAGGCATCTCTCTCTCTCTCTCTCTCTCGCAGTCCCATCGGAGGCAACATCGACGGGCGCTGCAGCTGCTACAATGCCGATAAGCATGAGTTTTTCTTGTTGAGGAATAAGCCATGGAAAAATATTTAGAAAAGTATGATCAGCCCAGAATTTAATGAAGGATGATTAATTAGAAGGAAGGGCTCTAAATGAAGTATTATAACTGCGATCAAATTTGTGTTCAAAGAATCTTGATTCTACAAGGTACATAGGTTGTGTAAATCAATGCATAAGATGAAAATGTTTACTAAATTTTATAGCATCCCTACTTTAATTACATTGCTAATTTGTATAGGACTAGTTCCAAAAGGTTTCCACTCAAAATAGAATTCCTAGTTAAAATATGACTACCTATGCAGTCAAAGTGGGTAGTCGGCCCTAGTCGGCCAAGGGCCAACTACGACTAGTCGGGACTAATTCGGGACTAGTCGGCCAAAACTTATTCTAACCCCTCCCCCCCTCCCTAAACATATATGATATATGACTAGCATAAATGTCAATAAGTATATGATATTAGTCGGTTAATAACAATACATACCTTCACACTTCACAGCATGAGTATAAATATATAAGTAACAGTCTAACATAACATAGTTGTATTGGCTTCATGCCCATGTTAGAAGACTCAGAACTAAGAATTCATCACAATATTTGTTTAATGATGTTTAATCTGTGAACAACCCCAATTTTGATTATAGGGTTATATGGATATCAACAAATAAACTAATTATTTGTCTATATTTTTATCTGAGATTCTCAGGTGCTCAACAAATGATTACAGGGAAGAGCTATAGTTGTGAGTCTTGCGACTCAAGACTTTGAGCCAATGTAAAAAATCCAAACAAAATTGCATGTAAAGACTCCTATCAAAAAAAAAAATTGCTTGCGGAATGCTGCCTGGGGACTAGTTAGCAGTCGCTAGTCGGGCTAGTCAGGTCTAGTCGGGATTCCACCCAGCAATGACAGAATCGAAATTAATAGGTCGGCAAAATGTCGCCTGGGGACTAGTCGCCGACTAGTCCCAACTTTGATAGCATAGATGACTACTTGATGAGTTAGCGCTCATAATCAATGTAGGCTTCCTCAATGAATTAGGATCTATACTGATTATACTCAAATTTGGATTCCTAATTGAGATGATCCCAAGTAAATGAAGGATTCCCTGATGAAATCATTAAATAGAGTAAAATGATGGAGTTGTTTTTTGTTTCTTTTTGTAATTCCAACTTTTGGAGTATTTTTTCGTTATTTTCAAAAGGTGAGACTAGAAGTATTATTAGGGAAGGAAAATGTTTAAACAAGTCACAAATTAGTAAGCATACAAAGTTAAAGGTATCGATACTTATCACCAAGGGAGTACTAGTCGTCAAAGGGTAGTAATTACTTGTTGGTGAATGGCTATGAAGCACAGACACGGGTACGGCGACACGACACGACACGACACGGACACGGCGACACGACATTTCTTCAAAAATGAAGGACACGACACGGCTAGGACACGGCAATTAATATTTATTATTTTATATAAATAATATATAATACATGAATACTACATAGAGATGCTTAATTTCGAAGAATAATTCATAAAACATGCTCCAACTAGATGGGAAATTACTTTATGGTTATGTTTAAGAAATTTCAATGGTAGCACAATACCCAATTTGACAACTACTAAATTTTTTCTTTTGGTAATTTCAACGATTCAGTCTAATCAAAATTGTATTGAAGAGGGAAAAACGAAGTTTATTTACTATGGGGTCGGGTTTGGCACTATGGGATACTCACTAGAGGTCATAGGGGTAATGACAACTATCCAATAAAGTTCACAAAATCCACAAAGTTCTAGAATTATTGCTAAAAGATTATCTTAATATTTGTAAGAAAAGCCCTATTAATTATATCCTATGATGTTATAACCTTAGAGGATATAAGTTAAAGCCAAATCTTAATCACAATCGTCCATTACACCAAGCCCCAAACAAATCATCCAACTCATCCTTGATCCCATGCAAACAATGTCGCTGCCGTGTCCTGGCCGTGTCCCAGCCGTGTCCTGGCCGTGTCCCAGCCGTGTCCGGCAGTGTCCTGGACAAAAAAAAACCAGGACACTTCGGAGTTGTGTCCGACACGTGTCCGGGCCGTGTCCGAGCCGTGTCCGACACGTGTCCGACACGGACACGGGGCCCTCTACGAAGTGTCCGTGTTTCATAGGTGAATGATACTGAAACTTATTGATAAGGGATCAAACCTTAAAAAATCATTGTAAGACGTGCCTCGACATCCGCCCACCCACACGGCTAGAGTAGCATTCTTCAACCACACTCCCAAGCTAGTATGCTAACCCTCGCTTTATAGTCCACAATCTTGACGTGCTTTGCAAGCATGCCAATCTTTGACTATTAAACCTGATAGGTATAAGGACTTGCATTGGAAGTATGGGCATTTTGAGATTCCAACAAAACAGACTCATAGTGTGTGAGCTATGCAGTCAAAGTCGGTAGTCAGCCCCTAGTCGGCCAAGGTCTGATTAGGACTAGACGGGACTAATCGGCCAAAACTTATTTTAACCCCTTTCCCCTCCCTAAACATATATGATATATGATCTAGCATAAATATCAATAAGTATATGATATTAGTTTGTCCATAACAATGCATGCCTTCACACTTCACCGCATGAGTATAAATACATAAGTAACAGAACATAGTTGTATTGGCTTAATACCTATGTCAAAAGACTCAGAACTAAAAATTCATCACAATATTTATTTGCGGGAGTTTAATATATGAACAACCCCAATTTTGATTATAGGGTTATATGGATATCAACAAATAAACAATAATTATTTGTTTATGTTTTTATCTTAGATTCTTAGGTCCTTAATAGATGATTATAGGGAAGAGGCATAGTTGTGACTCAAGACTCCGAGACAATGCAAAAAAAATCCAAACAAAATTGCTTGACGAGACTCCTACCAAAAACAAATTGATTGCAGAGACTCAAGACTGGACGTGTACCTTGCAAAAAAAATCTCAACTAATCCCAATCGCTAGTCGGGTCCTAGTAGAGTCTAGTCGGGGTTCCGCCCAGCTGTGAAGGAATCTGGATTAGTCGGTCGGCAAAATGCCGCCTAGAGACTACTCGGGGATTAGTCGCCAACTAGTTCCGATTTTGATAGCATAGTGCTTGAGTTGTACAGTTTTGTCACAAATTGCGGCATTGTACGACACAAGCAACAATGGGCTCATGCTCAGGGTCAAATGCAAGAGCATGTCCTTATGTTACATACAAAAAAGAGCCACGTAAGAGGATTTCCATGGTCTTTCAGCTCGTGTGTGCCCACACGGAATATATGGCTACAAGAATCCTTTTCTTGTGACTCTTTGTGGCCAGTTTGCAATACTTCCAAAAATACCCCTTTTCCAACAAATCAATTTTAATTGCTAATTTAATTGGAATCTTCCGATACTTATCATATTAATGTTCCTTCCTTATCAAATGATCACCCACAAAACTACTTTCCACTCAACTGTTGACCCAAAAATACACCCATTTACTACATTAATATAAAAACATTACACTGAAAAAATAAAAATTCTACTAACTAACTAAATTAACATAACCTCAACCACCACAACTAGAGACAACGAGAATTTTAAAAAACCCGCCTGGGGCGCACCCTAGGCTAGTCCTAGGGAGAGGCACCCCAAAAACACCATGAGCGAGCAATATGGGGCAAGACTCCATCTGGCCTTGAGCCTAAATAGTTGGGCGCATGGCCCGGGCATCTAGGGCGTGCCTTTTGCGCTCTAGCTAGGTGGTTGTACTTCCTGATGGGCCGACTTATACATGAAAAAAATATTACTTAATCTTAAAACTAACTCTAGAGCGCACCTTTTTATCATCAGCCTGTCTTCTAATTCTAAACCTCATACTTTTTTTTATATATGGATATAGATAGTGGTGTAGGCAAGGCAGTTAGATTAACCCCTACTGAGAAATATGTGGGCATAAAGGAAGTGGGGCGAGTTCATGATAGAAGCTTCCACAACATAAACCCATTAGACGAAGATGATATTAATGAGAGAGAGTTGATGTGATCATGTGAAATGTTGGAGAAGAAAATTTTTAAAAACTGTAACTTACTTGAATTTGGGTTATATGGGGTATTGGAAACCTAAAAAACACTAACACTGGTACGGGAACACGGGTACAACATGACTCGGGTACGTCGACACGACAAATCCTAAAAAAGACACAAGTACGGCAAGGACATGGTAAAATAAATTAATATTTTTTATATATTTTTTATATATTTTTTATAATTCATATATATTTCAATAACCGAAAAAACTTCATAGAAAACAACTAAAATAAAATTTTAATGCATACTTAATCGCAACCGTTAGTTACACCTAGCCCGATCGGTGAATCGCACGCAGTCCTAAATGGCATGGAAAAGAACGGTTGTGTTTCAGTTTTGGCTTCAACCTATCTGAAACCTCATAGAATCAGATAGGTTAAAGCCAAATTGAATCGTAACCGTCTGTTACAACCAACCTGACAAGTGAATCGCACTCAGGCCCAAATGGCATGCAAAAGAACGACTGTGATTCTGAATCACAACAGCTTGTCATCTGACCCTATATCGAACAGGTCGTCAATCCGCTGTGTCCGGCGAGTGCCCGACGAGTGTCTGGCTCCCAGAAGCACATGGGGCACGTCACATGCGTGTTTGGCGAATGTCCGGCTAGAGTCGGTGTCCGACACGGGTACGGGGGACCTGGGGAAGTGTTTGTGCTTCCTAGTTGAAAAATATATATGTTGGATTTTGGTTAGACCATAGATGAATCATGAAATACGATGACAAGATTGTTTCATATTCTCCTCTTTTTGTATACTGAGTATAGGGCTACAAATGAACCAACTTGTTCATGAATAGCTCGCGGACAAACTCAGTAAAAGCTCGTTCGAGCTTGTTAATTTACAATTTGAGATAAGCCCAAGCCTAGAGTTTAGGCTCGTTTAATAAACAAGTCAAGCTCAAACATACCAAAGCTCAGCTCGGTTGAGCTCGTGAACATGTTCGTTTAGGGATTGTGAGCAAGCTCGTGAATATGCTTGTAAATAAGTCCATAAAAGGCATGAATAGACCAAATATATAGTCCAAGATTTGACTTAAGATGGAGTTCATGAACAAACTCGATAAGAGCTTGTTCGAACAGGCTCATTTATTAAACGAGCCAAGCTTGAACAACCAAGCTTTTAACTAAGCCAAGCTCAAACAGACAAAAGCTCAGCTCGGCTCGTTTACAGCCCTAATTACCTAGTATGCTTTATATATATATATATATATATATATATATATATATATATATAGTACGGTTCAATTGCCTGACGTCGGGCATGATTATCTTGCCCGACGTCGGGAATGCTTATAATTTGCTGATTTTTTGTGAGGATGATTATCTTGTCATAAATAGGACCTCCACCAAAAATCAGTAAATTACAAAACCTCCAGGTCCCTCAAATATGCTATTTAATTTAACAGTTAAAATAGACGGTCGATAATATAGAACACCTTTGAGAGACCTAGAGATTTTGTAATTTGCTGATTTTTGGTGGAGGTTCTATCTATGGCATGATGATCATCCTCACCAAAAATAGCAAATTATAAAACCTCTAGGTCCCTCAAATTTTTGGTCGGGCAAGATAAGCATGCCAGACATCGGGCAATTGAACCGTACTGTATGTATGTGTATATATATATATATATATATATATATATATATATATATATATATATATATATATGATTTTTCTATGGTATTCATTATTCCTATATTAGTTTTAATATTTATATAATTATTAAATTAAAATTTTAAAAAATCATGAGGCTTACGCCCTCCCTCACTATAGGTAAAACGTCCCGCCTTAAGCCTTCACCTCTGAAAACATTGGTGACAACTAAAGAAATCTTGATTGCCCAAAATAACTCAAAATTTGACATCTCTAAGTGCCCTAAGGATAATTATTTATATTGACCATTGACCAATAGATACTCCTCCATCACTTGGGTTAATCATAACATAAATAAAGTAGAGCCCCGCCCATTTTTTTCTCCCAAACCTTCAAACCTACACTACCCTAATTCTAGTTTTAGCATGATTTTCAAGCAAAAACTCAAAACCACCACCTCCCCCTTCTCTAGGTCTTCTCTTCCACACAAGTGTTCTACGAACCCATGGGATCCATCCCAATACTACCACTCTCTTTGAGGCCTCATCTTTCCTTCCATATGGTGGTCTAAAAGGCTATAAAAATAAAGAACCAGTTTCCCTGTGGACAAAAAGTCCTAGGCTAATTTCAAAGTGGTAACTTGGTTCAAGGTGGCCAGGAGAACAACTCTCCTTGGTAAGCTTCCTCTTCCTTCTTACTTGATATCTTACTAGCCATCTTCCTGCTACTATCTATATCTCTTGTTAATTCCACCATTCTCCTGACATCTTTCACTTTTACAATCTACCTATATGTCACCCCAAATTTGATTGTTCATATCGCATTTCCATCAAGCCATATAAATCCTCAATTTGTTGGATATGGTGAAGTAGTGTTCCTATGGTTACAACACCAACTAATTTAGTTTAACTACTACATCATTTGAATTTTACATATGCAGAATATATACCAATATGTGTAGGTTTTGGTTTCATTGAATCGAACCTCGTCATAAAAAATTTATTTGACAAGATTTTTTATTTAATTTGATTCCTGGATATGATTCAAATACTAATCCAATTACGATTCATCTAGGAAGCCCTAATTAGGTTTCTTAACTTTCCTCGATTACAATTCATGTGCCCTAGAGAAAAATTTATTCCACACCAATTAGGTTAATGATGTGCAAGTTGAGAATTCCACAATGAACCTCGTCATAACACTTGAGAAACAAATATAGATTACTCTATGATTCTACAACTTATGCTAATAAAAACACCTTGGATCTATCCAATAAATTACAAGCATGCCATGTATATCGTACTGCTACTTAAGTGTTGGTCTCATAACACTTGACCACAATTCATTTTTTTATCGAAGTATTGGATTGCATACTTAAAAGATTAAGTGTTATCTTATGCATGTCATATAGCTTATCTTATGGATTAGCGACCTCACATCCCACCAACTTGCGTAAGCTAAGAAACTGAAACTTTTTTTTATCAAACCTTTTGCGTATTTATTTAAAGTTGTAAACAATACCCAACCTCATCTTTAATGTGATAAGACTTTGTTTGCAATGATCAAAACATAAAAGTGAGAGGTTTGAAAATGGCGAAAGATTTACAAGGAAAGTTTCCCCAGGGGACAGCTTGCTCATCATGAACACAGTCGACCAGACAGTGCATGCCACCTCGGGAAAGCTCGCGGCATCGATCAGAGAGACACCCTGCGGAATGGGAAGGATCTGCCCGGCCGGCACTGCCACCTTCTCGGCATACCCTCCGCCGCAAAGAAGGGCACACACCTACACTCAATGACAAATTTTCGATTCAGATACGGAGGTTGAAAGAAAAAACAGCATGGTATCAATGTCAAAACCCCAATTTTCATTTCGATAACATCCCAGATTTCTAATCTACACGTAACCCCCCCCCCCCCCCCCCCCCCCCCCCCCCCCAGCTGTTCGGCCTTCTCCTAACCTAATTCTCGGTACAGAACCCTAGCTTTATCGGAGGGGAGAGGAGCACCTGATCGCCGATCTTCCAGCGGGCGACCGATCTACCGACGGAGAGGACAGTGCCGGAGCACTCGAGGCCGGGGTAGGGGCTGGCGCCCTTGGGCGTCGGGTACAAACCCTTCCTTTGCTGCGTATCGGCCCGATTGAGGGCGGTGGCCTCCACCTTGATCAGGACCTCGTCGTCTCCGACCGCCGGGTCCTCCACCTCCTCGACCTGGAGGACCTCCGGGCCGCCGGGGCTCGTGATCACGACGGCCTTCATCTTCCTCCCACCGGTCACCGGTCTTATCTCTGTACAGAGCGTAAGAGAGAAAGGAGAGCGTTCAAGGGCCTGTTTGGACTTTGGATACGCTCCGGTTCCAGGTTCTGGACCCTAAAAAAGAAAGAGGCTGCTGTTTTCTGGAGCCCAAAATCGAGCCTCCGGGCTCCTGAGTCATCTTTTGGGATTTTGGGATTTCAGGCTCCTAAAATCCTAGAATTAGAATCCTATCCAAACAAGGCCTTAGTTACAACTAGATCGTAATAACGCATCTTTTTGGAGAGCCTAAAATATACTTCAGAGATCTATTTTCCTATAGCCGAAAATAAATTTTGTGTTTCCGGGCTTCTAGAATCCCATAATCAGAATCCTAAGACTATGTTTGGATAGGATTGTGATTCTAGGATTCTAGAAGCTAGGAATCCCAAAATTTAAAAAAAGGGCTCTGGCGTCCTAATCCTTGATTTTAGGTTCCAAAAAATGGTTCTCAAAAGTACATTTTGAACTTTCTACAAAAATACTTTTTGGGACCGGGTTGTATCCAAACACTCTTTATATTTTTTTAGAGATTCCGGGATTTCAGAATCCTAGAATCGAAACGTATCCAAACGTACCCTAAAGGTATGCCCGGATTTGATGTATATAGAAAAGATGGGAAATTCTTTTTATTGGATTGATGTGTGAGCAGTCCCTGACTTTCGGAGTTTACTGTGAATAGGACAAGCGTAAGAGCATGTAACGGCCTAAGCTATCCACATACAAAATGCCCCTGGCCCATTACATTTGGTCAAACGATAGACCGCGAGCCGGCTCAGATTCTCGATCTGAGAAACAAAAGAATTAGAATTACCATAAACCCGATTGAACTGCCGACCCACATGACCTGTTCGACAGTTCAATGAACCGTTGTTTATTAAAAAATCTTAAAATCCTTTTTTTATTTTTGTGCCCTTTATCTCATCATGTGTTTGCTAGATGTTAATTATTTTTACTCGACAATAAAAAAATTTTAAAAAAATAATAGAAATTTTTTTTTTAACTATTTTTAAAAATAAATAATAATAAATTAATTTAGTTGTGATATCGTGATGATGTCACGGTCCAACCATGGGCTGACGCAGCGGCTGAACCAGTGACTTGTAAGGCTGTAACTCGGTCCTCTTTTTCGGTTCAAGGAACGGTTCGGTTTTAAAAACATTGCGAACAATATATCATTTCAATGAACATGACAACTTGGACAAGCCTAAGAGCATGTACAACGGCCTCAGTAACCCACTCACCAATTGCCTGGCCCACCATATTTGGTGATTATTCTTCAAAATCGCACTCCAACAGGCTATCAACAATGGGGTCCCCATGTGGGCCCACTCATACTTAGCAAACTGCTCAACAAAATTAAATATATCTAAATTTAATGTATAAAAGATGGGAAAAAAATTTTATTTATTTATTGGGTTAACGTGTGAGCCCCACCCTAAGCTCAGCAAAGCATTAAATATACTCAGATTCGATGTATGGAAATTCTTTTTATTGGGTTAATGTGTGAGTGGCCCCTAACAACATATCGTTTCGATGAACAGAACAAACATAAGAGCCTCAACAACCCACTCATCAAATGTCATAGCCTACCATTGGGTGTGGCAATGGGTCATGTCGGGTCGGGTTCATGTCATGTTTAGTTTCGGATCATATCCAAAACCCCTAGATCCGGACCCGACCCGTTTAACTAATCGTGTCTAGATTCTAAACCCGTACCCGATCCGTTTATAAACGGGTAGACCCGATAAGACCCGTTTACCATACGATTTATTTAGTTGACCCGATCTGACTCGATCCGACTACCCGACATTACCTGATAGGCTCGCTGATACTATATATTATAGTATCGGATTGCGGGTAGACCCGACCCGACACGACCCGGTGAATTTTAAACGGATCTTCCTGAGTCTACCGTATCCAGACCCTAAACCCAGACCTGACCCGTTTATTAAACGGGTCTATCTTGTCGACCTGTTTACGACCCAAATCCGTTTAGCCCTGATCCAAACCCGCTAACTTGCTGTCGAGTCGTGTTGGGTCCGATATTGCTAGCCCTACCTACTATATTTGGTGATTATCCTTCCAAGCCACGCTCCAACGGACTCATCAACGGTGGGATCCCCATGTAGGCCCCACCCAAATTCGTTAAACCATGTCGGGCCCACCTATTTTCACTAGTTCATCAACCCAGCCCGCCCATGATCTGACGCTCGAGAAAGGCTGAAGTACATTGCGATCGCCGACACGTAATACGACATTTTGAGCCTTTTCGAGAGTATGCTATATGCACTCTTTGGTGAGGACTCACCAAAGCTGAGGTGGCATAAAGTGGCTTAGCAACCGGGTCATTTGTCCTTTTGCAGAGGTTGTTGGGCTTGCTCTAAGGTCTCTTTCGCCTAAGGTCCCTGATTTTCTTCAGAAACCTAAAAAATGTCCTGAGATTAGGGTTAGGTCTAGGTTCAATTTGGCATTGGTGATAAGCTCTGGCAGTGGATGTTCAATTAGGTTCAACAAAAATGGGGAGGAGCCCACCGCCGCATCCTCCGTCTTTTCCATTGTCGTCCCTTCTCCTTGTCCCACCAAAACCCTAACCCAAGAAAAAAAAAACTAATAGCCTAACGGCCGCCCCACTTCCTCTTTGGTTCGTGCGTCAGACAGGGAGGAGGGGGGTGGAACCTAAACGGGGAGGAGGTGGAGATTGAGAAAGTGAATGCACACTGAAAATGGAGAGGAGAGGGGGGGGGATGTCGCCAAAGATGAGGAAGGGAGTGATCGATCACCAGCTAAGAAGGTGGGATGAGGTGGGAGGGTGGTAGTGGTGTATGAGGTGGGGGTGGGGTAAGGTGAATGGAGGTGGTGGGGTATGAGGAGGAGATGAGATAGTCTTTTTTTTTTTTTTTTTTTTTTTTTAAGTGGGTGTAGGGGAAACCAAAGAGAAACGATGTATCTTCATTAAATTTTTTTTTAGAGGGATACCAACGTACGCCGTCAGTTGCCCACTCTCGTGGCATCACAGACATCCGAAGAAGGGGTTGGCGCACATTGCATGCAACGAGCCACGTCTAGGGCTGGCGATGGGCCCAGATCCGGCCCATTTTGAACGGGTTTGGGTCTACTTCACAAACACTACAAATGGGCCGGGGCTTACAATTTTGACCTGAAACCAGAACGGGCTGGGCTTAGGCTAGTACACGTCCAGCAATAATCTGGCCCACTTTTATAGTTGGGGTCGGGTTTACTAGGAATGGAATTTTTCCATTCGATTAGAGAACAAACACTATGTTAGGGAAAATCTTTAGAGTTTCTTATAGTCATTACAAGCTTACGGCGTAGTTTGTAAAATAAAAACATTTATTTTGTAAAATAAAAAAATTATGCTAACAACATCTATTAATGTCAAATAAGTTTATCGAAGAAAGTTGGTCAATGAAGGCTTTCGGGTCAGGGCTTGACCCAAGCCTGAATCCTTAATACAGGATTGGGCTTGGGGCTTGTCTTTAAAGCTCAATATAAAAAGGGCCGGACTTGGGCCGAAGAAAAAAATATGGGTCTAGATCCGGGCTTGGTTGAGTCCGGCATGGGTCCAGCCCATTGCCAGCCCTATCAACATCACATCCGCTCGATGAATGCCTCCCCCCGACATGTGATTACCTCAGCTCTGACACACATTTCATCAAAGGGTTGTGATTCGATGACGTGTCCATTCTCGCATTCCCTATCGATAGCTAGTCTCGTCCGTGACTGCATCCTTGAGTGCTACGTGACACTTCCTTTCCTATCTACTATAATATATGCCGGGGGAGCCTTATGTGGCACCCCCTGCTAAGAGCATCTCCAACCATCCTCTATATCTTCAAAATGGAGGCGGAAGGCACTCCAACTGGCCTCCATTTCGACCTTCATTTTGGAGATTTGGAGATCCGACCTCCATATATGCAGGATTAGTGGGATTTGGAGTCCACCCTAGCCTCCAAAATACTGTTCATTTTTTAAAAATAACCAATACACCCCTAAAACCATTTAATATCAGTTTTATTTTAAAGTTCGGCAAGACCTTTCCAACATTATATTTTTTTTCTAAAAATAGATTAGTATTAATAACATTTATTAATGATTTTCAGATTCCAGAGCTTTCTGGTTTTCAGATCCCACTTTCTGTTTTCTAGGGCTCACAGAGCCTTCTGGTTTTCAGATTTCATTCAAGTCTACTCTACCCTCTGTTTACTTGTATATGCACTCTTAGGTCTATTGAGAATAGCTCTACTTTACTCAGAGATAGTGGAATCAAAAGTTGTGTCTTACCGCAATGAGACGTAGGCTTCGGTCGAACTTCGTCACCACACCCTGTGTCAACTTTCTCTCTCTCTCTCTCTCTCTCTCTCTCTCTCTCTCTCTCTCTCTCTCTCTCTCTCTCTCTTTCTCTCTCTATTCAATAGTGTTAGCGTAACAGCTCAGCATTTGATAGCTCAGCACTCTACAGTGCGACACATCTCAAATATTCAACCCTTCAATCGACTGTCGGAGGGGGGTTACGTACGACTGCCGAAATCCTCCCCCACAGTGCTTTGCCCTCTGGTTTCCATTTCCAGTGAAGACTCTCAACCGGACCACTCATTCACCAACCACCACACCCATTGTGGTCCTTCTCGCCTTCGATTTCCCTCCTTCCAGATCTACCAATCCATCTTCTCCTCATCTTTTCATCCGCTTTCTCGTTGTTGCCTCTCTTTCCGCATGACTCTAAGCTCTGAATCACACAACCTGGTCAGTTTTTCATTTTTCTTATAGCATTTTTTTTTTTTTTTTTTTTGGGGGGGGGGGGGGGGGGGGTCCACTTAAATATTCCAATAAGTAGGCATTTTGTTTAATTTTTAAAGAAATAGACATGACCCATCTTTCACATTTGATGGATATGATGACTAATGCTAGCTAATTTTGCCTCTTTGTAAAGTTCTTTGATCATTTTTCCAATTCTTGATTAATATAATAGTTTCTGCTCGAAAATAGGGCATTAATAACTGCTTTTGCTCCTCTTCCTGTTGCAGTTCTAGGCGAATCCAGTAACTAAATGCAACTTGGAGAGACGCAAAAATGGTTATAGGTGTCTTTTCTTTAAAAATAAATAAAATTATGTTGATGAAAATGTAAATTTTATTGTTTAGAAAATCCAGCAATATATATAAAATGATTGTATGTTATTTTAATTTCTTTTCTATAATTTAGTTATCTGAAATATTTAATTATGCTAGTTTTAATTCAACATGATATATAAAGTAATATTTTATTTTTGTTGTTTTGTTTTTTTTTTACTTTTATGTTAGTTTTATGCCTAATAGTATATATAAAAGGGTCATAATTTTTATCTTCATCCTAGGTCCCAAAAATCTTATGACCGGCCCTGGTTGGCAGTCGCTCAAGGTCTGTAGTTTTGGGTTCAATCACTAAAATTATAAATCAGCTTGGGTTCAGAACATGCAATCGGGTCGGGTCAAATTAAAGCCAAGTGCAACCGAAAGGGTTAAAAAAATTGGATGTTGAGTGTGACTTCAAGGAGAGGGGCAAAATAAGTAAAGCAAATGATTTTAGGGTTAAAATAGACCCTAATCACATCACCCTCTCATATACTCATAGCCTCAGCCGCCAGGCCCGCCACCCACATGCCCGGCATCTGGACGCATGCACGCGTGCACGGGCCACGTCGGCCGGCCGGCGACCTCGGGTGGGTTGGCGTCGGCGGTGTTGCCGGACGGCCCGGGTACTGTCATATGTCTCCGACGGGTTGCAATAGTGGTACAACAGACGGGACATACTGTTGGGTGTGAGTTTAAAAACCACACAAAATATATAGGGGTTTAGTCCCATATCGATAATGGGAGAAATCCCCTACCAACTTAAAAGGATTGTCCTCTTGGGCTGGGCGGCGCGTGTGTGTGTGCCCGCGGACCGGACACGATAGCACCTCTGAAAATGGACAGATCCACACCTGCCTTATTTTTATTTTTACTTTTAAGCCCTCCACTACTTATTATTTCCTATTTGGGACACTAGCTGTTACGCGAGAAGCACTGCATGCTAGCCGTTACGGGCAAGCTCTCTACGAGCTGTAACGTGCGGAGTAAATGGGCTTGATCGCAACCCATAAACTGCTCCCCTCATTCAGCCCTCTATTAACTGCCCGAGGCCTATATAAGGCCCAGTGCAGCCATAGAGCAAACACAATCCGAATATCGGAATTACTTTCTGCCTCTCCCTCTCCCGTTCTCTCGAGTTCGTGTTGCGGTGCTGCAACTAGCTCCGAGAAGACTCCATCTCTCGGATCAAAGTTGTGCTACGATGCTACCTCCCTGCTTTGAGAAGATATTCGTCGAGTCGTTTGGTTCCTAAAAGTTCATCGAGGTTCGCAAATCCTTCTTGAAATCGTGCCGACAAGAAGGAGGTCACCTGACCGGGGTCGTCGTATCTCCAAGAATCATTACCACAAGACCCGCACGAGGGGGGCAATGTCATAGCGTGCTTCGACCATCAGGCCAGAATTTCTAACTCTATTTCTTTGTTATTGTTAAATCCATTAAAACGACTTGTATCTAATACAAAACCTAAATAGCGATAAATAATATTTAGGATTCTCTCTCTCTCTCTCTCTCTCTCTCTCTCTCTCTCTCTCTCTCTCTCTCTCTCTCTTTCTCTCTCATATTTAGAAAAGTTCGGCAAGGTGAATGACGGTTCCATAGAATCCGCTTTGCCTTGGCAAACCATTTCTAAAAGAAATTTATGATGTATCGTTGCTTGCAAAAATAATACTTATTAAATAATATATCTTTCAATATTAAGGATTTGATTAAGCTCCTAAGTTTGCTAGTATAGAACGGTTAAATTTCCAACACATACCTGGTGTAGATCGGAGCCACGGTGGTTCGTTGAGTTGTCATAGCGAGGTTCATTGCCGCGAACTTCGTCGTCATGATGTTTGT
Organism: Chamaelirium japonicum; assembly: GCA_947650365.1. Classification (NCBI taxonomy): domain Eukaryota; kingdom Viridiplantae; phylum Streptophyta; class Magnoliopsida; order Liliales; family Melanthiaceae; genus Chamaelirium; species Chamaelirium japonicum. The sequence goes on along the minus strand of OX393557.1, from coordinate 26,779,996 downwards.
CCCTTGCTCTCTTCTGCAATCTCTCTCCCGTGAGTGTGATCGTGCTGATAACGTGTTAAGAAACGGAAGAGAAGAGATAACCGTAAAACCGTACCCCCACCCTTGAGGTCGTGCATTATTTATAGGGTGAATAAACTTAGGACCCAAATAACCATGAGAAATCCCAATTCCATGACAGAGATCGGACGATGGACAGCCACACGTAAAGCCGATCTCATAACACCATCTATGGTTTTTTTTTGTTTTTTACATCGGCGGGTGTCCCAAAACCTTTCACGCAATGAACCCACTTTGGGCTCGGACTAATCCCTCCAAAAATATGCACCGACCCACTCGGAAGTTTCTCTATGCACTCTTGGGTGACTCAAGGGAGGTGAGGAATTGAACCCACAACCTCCTCATCAAAGCATCAGTTGCTTAGCACCTCCCCTATCCCTTGGTGGGTGACCCATTTATTTTTGAAGTCGTGTATGGTGTATGGCCAGCAATGTTAATTTAGGAGGGTTTTTCTTGCATATTTGTCTGAAATTTACCGTAATTGCACAAAACCACCTTGACTTTTGCAAATTAGCCCCTACATTGTTTTTTGAAATTAATTGTAAAGAAAAAAAAACTTGTTTTTGTTATATTTTCATGCCATCCATGCTCACATGTTAAGCATACTCTGCAGATGAGTACTTCCTCACACGGCTACCACCTGTCGAGAAGAGATTGGCCCAGGCGGGATCCGCCTCGCCTTGGTCCTCAACCGCGTCCTCCTCGCATCAAGCCCTCCCATTCTCTTCTCAGCAACTTAGGGGGGTGTTTGGCATGAGAAACAAGTGTTCCGCTTAAATCTCTTCCAGAAGAGGATAATCCCCTTTATTACTATTTCTAATGTAATTCGATAGTTCAGTGTTCCGGTTAGCATAGAAACACACGAAGTGATATAATATCATTCTCAAATCCTTCATTTCCACCGGAGCAAATGCTATCCGTTACTTTTAAAATTTGGAACTAAGAATAGAAACAGACTGTTCTGGAATGATGCCAACAACCCCCTTAAGCTGGGATGGCCGGAGCGAGGTGTCACCCGGAAAGACGGACAGCGACACCACCGCCACCCTCTCAAGCTAAGGGACCATCGAAGGAGGAACGATCAGGACCGTCCGATGCCGAAAAAAATTCATCAGATCTTGCCTACTCTACACCCGGCCATCCCTCCCCACCAACTCTCTCTTTCTCTCTCTCTCTCTCTCTCAAAAGCAAAGCTTCCACAAAGTCTTTGCTATGTAAACAAGTTGCGTACTGGAGTAGTAGTAGTAGTTTTTGGTTACGTGTTTGAAAGATGCTTTTTCTGTTATTGGGTGTATCTGCCCATTGCTTGCATGAGAGAAGTAAAGAGTTTAATGTGAAGTGATGAGGAGGGAAACATGAGGCTTGCACTCAAAGAGCACTTGGGCTTCTCAAGTTATCCATGGGATTCAATAAATTAAGCCTGGGTGGTGTGAGAACTGATCATCTTGTGCATCTGAAGAGAGAGAGAGAGAGAGAGAGAGAGAGAGAGAGAGAGAGAGAGAGAGAGAGAGAGAGTTCGGTCGCGATGGCCTTCGGTGGTGGTGGCGGTGGGCTCGCGAGATTTCTGCCGTTGATGATCGGCTTGATTCTAGTTTCAGCTCCGGGAGCTTGGTCATGGAGCAAAGAGGGCCACATCCTGACCTGCCGGATCGCCCAGGTAAACACCTTCAAGACCTGTTTACAGTCTGGTAGGATTGTTTAGGATCCATACAGAATGGCTGCAAGATTCTTGTCTCCCGAGTGGTCCTGTCGCACCCGTTAACGATGAAACACGCTCTGTGGGCGGGCGGGTGTTGAACTGTTAAGTCCCACATCTGTAAGGGGAGTGGGGTAGCCTCTTTTAATATACCCGATGTGCTCTCCTCCCTTCAAAAGGTCGGCCTTTTGGTCCTTTTGGGCACTCTGGACGTTCTCACATGGCAGTATCAGAGCTGTTGCAGTTGATCGAATGGCTAAGAACCTCTCACCAGTGGTTTCTCCCAATCATTTTAAGGGTTGTGAGTTAACACCCGATTTGATGAAATAATGCTCCACAACACATCATAATTCATGATTGGGCCTACTTGTTGACCTAGCTCGGATTCATTTTTTCGTTATTGGGTTTGAAATTGTATTTATTTGTAATAAAATTTGTCGAAATTCGGCAATGATAGAGCTCACTCAGGTAGCGCCGGTCTGGATACGAACCCAACCCAGTTACCCTAATTGGGTTGGGTTCGGATTGGGACCGGTGCTACCTGAGACAAAAGGTTTTTTTTTTTGTATTCAAGGAAAGGGGAGTTCACAAACGGATCTCCGGGAGGCGCCACATGCCGGTGCAGCAGAAGAAGAAAACCCACACACGCAGAAAAACAGGAGCACAACACATGGAAAGCCACCAGAAAGGGGAAGAAGACCAAAAACCGAAACCCGCACACCGGCGGAAACCCGGGACCAAACCCAACAGCACAAAAACACAAAATAAACAAAAAACCAAAGAGGAGGAGCTTCACCTCCCGGTCATTCCCACCGTCGGCTGAAAATATAGAACCGAAGAAGACGAGCTGCGCCACCCCCATAGACCTCCGCCTCTGCTGAACGACAAGGCAGCGTCACCGTCACCGACCAACAGGGGAGAACTGGAAATCCCCGGCGGAAACCTCAACGCCAGGGCCAGATTCAACCACCCTGTCGCACCCGGTAGTAGATCCGGTCCCGAAGAGCAGCTGAGGACGACGCCTACCCCGGGGGCCACCACGCCAACTCGACGCCGCCGAACCGAACACAAAATCCGACAGCAGAAGACCCCCATCGACCGAAGAGAGCCGGATCCCAACACGCTGCCACCCCACCTTGAAGTCACGGCCTCCCCGGAGCCGTCGCCGGCTCCGGGGAGGCCAAGATCTGAAACCCTAACCGAAGGTCAGAAGGCTACAGACTCCTCGCCACAAACTATGGCGTGGGATCAAATTTGCTTGATTGAGACAAAAGGTTAATTGGGTTGGTTCGGATCCAATTAACTCACTAGACTGCAGAACAGATCACCTGGTGAGGGTTTAACCCATAGTATTCAAATCCAGCCCGACCCACTGTAGAAGAAGTAATTGGAGCTGGGTCCAAATTATAGAACTGAATTGAGTATGATGATTGATGGTCTTGTTAGGCTCTCTTGGAACCTGAGGCAGCAGAGTCCGTTCGGAACCTGCTGCCGCACTACGTCGACGGGGATCTGTCGGCCCTCTGCGTCTGGCCCGATCAGGTTCGGCACTGGTACAAGTACAGGTGGACGAGCCCCCTGCACTTCATCGACACCCCCGACGAGGCCTGCAACTTCGACTACACAAGTAAGCCCATCTCCATTGAAACCATTTCGGTTCATCTCACACACTCCCAACTTACAGACTGATCAGGCCTGAAGGTGGCTTATGCCAACTATGTCATGGCTAGTGAGTTTTTAATTTGGCATATTTCCCTCTCTTGTCAAGTTGTCTTGGTTAGATTTTCGGCACCAATCTTATATAGTGTTGACATCAGCTATATAGTGTTGACATCAGCTTGACGGTGGGTCAGAAAGTTCATGCTGATTGTCTTGGTAGTATATATAAGACTTGGATGATGATGTGGTCATGAACACTCCTAACCTTTAAGAGATTTTGCACATCTTGTTTTACCTCCCACTTGCCAGTCAGCTCAATCTCCTTGTTCCCCTAGGTTTAGGGTATCTCTTTAGGCTTGTTCTTGGCCTCCTCGGCCGCCTCTGGCGGTTTCAGGAAAGCTGGGAGATGGTTCAGCTTGTGGTCTGGGGATGGGATCGGATCCCCTTCCTTTCACCCTGTGGATAAGGGCTCCTCCGGCGGCCGGCTCTTTTGTGTTCGTCGCGCTGGAGTCGTGGTTTCCCCATCTGCGGATGGCTGACGGCCCTCGCTCGGCGCCGGGGTCCGATTTTCCGCCGGAAGCTACGAGGTGGTCGGATCTGACCCCGGCGTCGAGGTTCTCCGCCGGAGGTTTTCAGGGCACCTCCTCGGCACGGTGGGCGGTCTCTTGGCGGGTGATGGCGGAGACGGCGGTCAACGACGGTGTGGTAGCAAGTGCAGCTCCGATCTAGGCTTGTCGAGCTGCTGGAAATGGCGATGGATCGCCTTGTTTTTGTGTTTTTTGTTTTCTGGTTGGGGTGTTAGCTGTTTCTCCTCTTTTTATGTTCCCCTGTTCTAGCGTTTAGTCCGGTGGGTCTCGATGTAGGTGCTGGCACCTCCTCTCCCCCCTTTCTCTCCTCCCCTCTCTCTCTGATGAGTTTTGCCCTTCAGCCGATTGGATGGTTCCTCTTGCACCAACTGGTGGCTGTCTCAATGTTGCGCCGGTATGTGGCGCCTTCTGGAGGTCCGATCATGACCTTCCCCTTTAATGAAACAAAAAAAAAAAAATTCACATAGACTAGCAACAAAGTTCGATATTGCATAAACCCGCATGTCTTACAAACTTCGCTATGCGACCTTTGTATATCTCAATTTTTTAAAAAAATTCAAAACTATGACCATTTTACCCTTGTTCATCGATGGCATCGAGTAGCTCAAGGAAAAAATTGGTCAAAATAATATTTATTCGAGGTATTTTGAAAAAATTGAGATATGTGAAAGGTGCATAGATAATTTTGTAGATCATGGGGTGCACATGAACAAATCCCTAAACCTTCACACTATCATTTGATTCTACAGGGGACTGCCATGACCCCCGAGGAGCGAAGGACATGTGCGTCGCGGGCGCGGTCCACAACTTCACTTCGCAGCTGCTGCACTACAGAGAAGGGACCTCCGATCGCCGGTGTAAGCTTGGAGCCGCCACCGCCGCATCGTACATTCTCTTACCCCTCCAATTCCATAATCCTCTTGACGGAATTCGGGATTGTCATCCGCAGATAACTTGACGGAGGCCCTGCTGTTCTTGTCCCACTTCATGGGAGACATCCATCAGGTGTGTGCTGAAGCTAGCTTCCTGCATTCCAGTTTTGAGTTCAGCTCTCTTCAGAGCCTTTGGTTAATTGTTCTTGCAGCCGATGCACGTCGGATTCACGAGCGATGAAGGCGGGAACACGATACAGCTGCGATGGTTCAGGCATAAATCCAACTTGCACCATGTAAGTCTCAGCTGAATGTTAAATTTTATTTTTGGCATTCAGATAAGCATTGGTTTAAGATTTTGTGGGCTTCAGTTCTTGTGCTGTTTTTTTTTTCAATTAAAATTTGGATTTTTTGCACATAGCCCCCTAGAAAGTAGGCTAATTGTATATTAACTACTAGAAACTTTATAGTTATAAATCCACCCCGAAAAATTAGATTACTTGTACAAATCAACCACTCAAGGTTATTGATGTCTATTTGTGGTGAATATTCCAGATATATTCGTGGTTTGCCGTTACCGGATATATTTTCATCATGGTCAGTCGTTTATCTGAGATCACGTTGACCATTTTACCGTTAATAACATTTAACCCAACATTATCTGCTCTCCATTTTCCCTAGTTTAGGATTTTTGTGTCATTCTCAGGGGCCTAACTTTCTCTCTTCTAAGGGTAAAACCATCCTTGTAAAAATTTTATATAAGTAATAGTTAAACCACAAATATGCCTAGAATTTCGCCCCTAATAGATGTCACTTAACCTAAGGGCTCGATTTGCACAAAGAATCAAGCTTTCAGGGATTGGTATTGTAAATATGAACTTGTCAGGGGTTAATATACAATCAGCCTAATTTTCAAGGACTATATTAAAAAATCCCTTAAATTTGTCATCGATCCCCCTTATCTTGCCAATTTAACTTGGTAGATTATCATCACCAATCTTAGAGGGTTGATGCTAGGTTAACAGCTGATCGGAAAATACTTGTCGATCTTTCCGATGGGTGGGCTCATCTTGGTGGGAAACATTTAGATGATTTTAACAAGAAATCACTCCATCAATACTAAAGTTGAGTTGCATAGAAAACCCAATAACTCGAATAATTTCAATTTAAGCTAAGTTTGAGCATTGATGGATGATGGATCAATACTAAAGTTGAGTTGCATGTTTTTCTCTTGAGTGTGTAGGTGTGGGACAGGGAGATCATCCTCACTGCTCTGGCAGACTTTTATGGGAAGGACATGGATGTCTTACAAGAAGACCTTCATAACAACTTCACATCAGTAAGTAGCATCCATGATCCTGACCAACAATCCCTCTCTCTCTCTCTCTCTCTCTCTCTCTCTCTCTCTCTCTCTCTCTCTCTCTCTCTCTCTCTCAATATGAAAGTTATTTAGCTGAGTTTCTTCTGTAACTTGTTCTTGTTTTACAGGGGATCTGGTCAGATGACCTCTCTTCTTGGGGGGATTGTGAAGATCTTTTCTCCTGCCCAAACAAGTGAGTTTTTAAACTTATTAAACCTCTTACGTACTATTTAAGGAAGCACTACTGACTTATATTTTTATTGATTTTCCTATTCCACTCACTTATAATATCTTTTGAGGCAAGGAAATTTAGTTAGAAAATTAAGTGAAGAGGAATCTAAATTAAGTGAAGAGGAATCTTGTCCGCTCAGTCTCAGGTCGTTAATTTTGTCTTCCTTAGTGGAGTGAAAATTGATTTCCTTCTTATTTTTGAAGGAAATCAAATCCACCGTTGGAAAGATTTGATTTATGCAGGTGAATTCATTTCCACTCACTTAAGAGGTGAAAGAACGGTAGAAATAAGTCCAGTTCAGTAGGTGGATTCATTTTGAAATCTCATTTATGTACAAAAGAACATATAGTTTTAGGATGCATAGAGAGAGAAAATATTGTAGAGAAAAAAAATCGTAGAGAGAGATAATGGTGTAGATAGAAAATATCATAGAGAGAAGATAGTGTAGAGAGAGATGCTCTAAAGAGAAAAAATATAGAGAGAGAATATAGGTCGTGAGAATATTACGTAAATAATATTGTAAAATGATAAATTATTAGAGAGGGAATATTGTAGAAAGAGAATATGGCATATTATGTTAGAGAGATAATGTTTTAACAAGAGAATATTTTAAACGGAGGAAATAACTGCCAAACTAGTTTTCGGCTCAAAACTGGTTTACTGTCGAATGATCAAATATTGGTAATTCTAGAACAGGTTCTCGATAAAGCTAAAACCAGTTTTTTCCAAAACCAGTTTATGGTATTCCAAAATCAAATCCTAAAATTTCCAAACCAATTCCAAACTCACCCTTAGATGTTGGTGATTCTCCCATCTTTACAATCAAGGCCAAACCAATTGACATGTATATCTAGTATGATACTTATCATATAACTTACTTAGAAGTATGTGTTCTTCAAAACAGATATGCTACGGAAAGCATTAGCTTAGCCTGCAAATGGGGTTACAAAGGTGTTACCAACGGCAAGACGCTATCAGGCAAGTCCCGTTTTTTAGACATTGAGAACTAAATGTGGGAATAATTGAGATCGACTAAGATTGAACATAATCTTTCATCCATTTGCGCATTTCGAAATCAAGCTTAACATATCCCCCCCCCCCCCCTCCCCCCCATCTTCCTTGCAGATGATTACTTCAATTCCCGGATGCCGATAGTCATGAAACGAATCGCACAGGGTGGAGTGAGGTTGGCCATGATTCTGAACAGAGTATTTGGTGATCACAATCAGGAAATCGCGGCGCCAACATAAGAAGAGATTCTAAGAATGTTCCATCTCCTCAAGCTCTTCTATACAATACTATCTAGATGACATTGATTAGTCAAATACTAGAAATAGCGGTGATAATATATTTTAAATTGATCAATCATTGATTGTCAAGTTAAGTTAAGTTAGTCCTAAGCTACTGTTCAAGATCCTATGCTTCGGTTAACACGCGATCTAGTGTACCCTAATGAGATTTTATGTAAGCCAACATGGTAGGTTTTTTTTTTGATGTGGGGCATACATGTCAGATTAGAGCGGCGTAAGTTAGTGTCTACACACAAGAAAGAGTATGGTTTGAAGCCTATAACAACCACAGAAGAGCAAATAGTTTTGTTGAAGACCAGCCTTGAATTCGCCCATAGGAACCCCACATTTACTATACGCCATAGCGACGTAGGACAAATCTGGGATTCGATCCTGTCACCACCCGAGAGGAAAACATCGGGTTTACTGTTGGGATGCAATCGCAGAGTGCAGTTACAGGTTATTATATGGCCGAGTCTATTATATGGGCTCAAAAGATGATCCGAGTCTATTATATGGCCTACAAGAGAGCAACTTTGCGCCATTTACTTTATGCCATAGAGCCAATCATGGTTTGGAGGTGGAGTTGCTCGAAGAATAGGGCTGGGATGATTACTCGAAGGGGCTACCACTCGTTCTTGGTAGCATGCAATTGATAAGGCGGCAGATCAAGTTGCTCCTGTAGTTAAGTCTTGTGAGCCATGGGTGGGACTGAGAGTCAACCGTGAGCTTCAAGTCGTAACCATTTAAAGATGAAGACATGTTGCATGTTGTAAGCCATGATCAAATACAATATTTCATCATGAAATGTTCCCAATAGATGATGGTATTGGATTAAGTTTTATGAACACATGCATTCCCTAAAGGGTGGGGTTACTTACAGCACACGAAATACCTAAGGCAGACCTAACTTAAATTTGAAAAAAATATCTGATATGTCCCCATTTCAGCCCTGCTTTTTTGCTGATGGCAGCCCACGTCCGCCACCCCCTCACGCGGCCCATGTGTAGGACGCTGCCGACAACCCACCACCGTCACATCCTCCTCCTCCTTCCCCTTCGCTTATTCTTCCACCTCGGATCCTCTTTCCTCGTCCCTTATTCTTTTTCTTTCCCATCTTCCTCCTCCTCTTTCCTTCCTTATTCTCCTTGAAATTGTAGTATTCGGCCATACTAGTCCAAATTCGCCTACTATTCATTTGGTATAGATACACACTTTGACACAATTATAATAAGGGACTATATATGCCTGCAGCCATATAACATAAGATAAAAGATATATATCTGAGTTGTAGATCCATATACACAAAGATGAGTGTGATTCATCTATTTAATGACTAAGATTAAAACACATGCATCATTATCCAACTAAGAAAGTCGATTAAAACCAGCCACCTCTAGTGCGATCTTATATAAACTCAGCCACCAGCAAAGGGGTGGTGGTATCATAACCAAACCAGTCCAAATGCACCTACTGTGCACTTGCTATAGATACATAATTTGGCACAATTATAATAAGGGACTATGCCTGCGGCCCAGATATATAACATAAGATAAAAAATATATCTGGGCTGTAGATTCATATGCACAAAGACAAGTGTAATTCATCTATTCAATGGCTTAGATTAAAATACGTGCATCATTAACCAAATAAAGAAGCCGATTAAAACCAACCACTACCAAGGTTTGAAATTTTCATTTCGACCACTATTTTGGAACTTTGGATATTGAAATATTTCGACAATGTGAAAATATTGTAGTTTTATAGAAATGGTAAAAATATTAATTTTATTATAATTTTTTAGTGAAAACTTTGAATAGTCATAAGTCTAGCATAGATACATACTTTGGAACGATTAAATTACATTTCTATACTCTCTTGGAGCATGAAACTCTACTTAGCTTGTATCTCTGCGTAAATTGTATAGATACATAACGGTCTAAACATTGAAAAGATAAAAATAATATTTTATCTAAAATAAAATATGATCATATAAAATTATTGATCTGCAAATACAAGATTGATAGTATATTGCGCATGATATTTGTTGCAATAGGTAGAATTAGTATGATATGGTCACATTAGGTCATTCCTCTAGTAAGGATCATCTAATTTGATGGATTATTCAAATTATTTCTTTCATTTAGAGTGTTGAATAGTTTATAATAAATATATATCCTCCATGTTTCCATCCACCTTGTCCAACCCCCATGACCACTGTTATGCAACACCTGGTACCCACTTCATATTGGTTTTTTTCAAAAGAGTAGGGCTTTTGCTTTACACTAACTTTTTGTCATAAAGCTGAAAAATCCGGATTTTGAATTTTGTCCGAGTCTGGAGGAAAAAAGAGTTATCATGAAGAAAAAAAAATTTATAGATTCAAAATATTTTACTGATCTTTGGGTTTTTAAGTTAAAATATTTTGAATTTTTTATTCCATCGAACTTTATGTTTTTTAGCAAGGTGGAATGAAAGAGGAGGAGGCTAGATGATGGTGGTTTTGACAATGGAAAAGAAGGGGAGGGAGGAGGGTATAAAGGAGGGTGGTGAAGATGTGGCTTCAAACAAGCTATATAGCATCCCCAACGTTCATGCGCGATAGAACAACGGAAAACGAAGTAGCGGAGGAGTGGAAGCATCGTGCTACACAAGAAATTCGCCTGGGTGCCAGACTGGGCGCCCGGGCAAACAGGGTGACGAAACCAAGAGACTCGCTGCCAAAAAATTCACCCGGGTTCCTCAAGGCTTTGCCTGGGCGAAATAGGGTTGGCAGTGCAGGCTTAGGCGATTAGGGCTGCATTTTCGCACGAGATTTCTCTGACAACTTTGATATAAACTTTTGTATAAAAATATGAGATTCTAGTTCGAACCTATAAAGTCCAAGGGGCTTTTCTAGAGTTTAGAAGGCAACTATCATCGAGGGAGAGGGTGGGAAACCCATTGGAGCCCTTAGGGTTTCATGGGAGGGTTCTTCTTTGGTCTTCGGGGTGAGAGGGTTGTGCATCTTCTTATCCTTGTGTGATCTCCTCGAGGTTAAGTAAGGGATTGTGAGAGAAACAAATGTGAGCTCGTGTTTTCCCTACTAGTAAATCTATTGATCGTTATTACCGGAATGTCGTGTGTGATTGCTTCTTGTGTTTGTTTCTTTATTTGATCTTCTTGGTGGTGTCGGTGGTAGTTGTCTACCGGTGGTGGTTCTTCACATGTTGTGGCTCGCTTTTTCGCACACATGGGGCCTCAAATCATAACAAACTGGTATCAAAGTTTCTTGATGGTGATATGAGGCTCTAGGTCGAGGATGAAAAATCAGAGATGACGACTCAAGGGTCGAACGTATAGTTCTTGATCGAAAAATTTGATGGCCAGATCAACTTTGTCTTAAGGCAAATACAAGTTAGATATGCATTGATTCAAGGTGGGACAAACCTTTGAAGGGCATCAAGCCAGACATGATGATGGATAATAAGTGAGATGAGTTTGATTTGAAGGTTGTGTTAGAGAACGTCTCCAAGGAAGTCTCCGTAGCGAAGCTGTGGGAGATGATGTACATGACCCAGTCGCTCATGAACCGGTTGTACCTAAAGCAGAAGATCTACAACCCTCAGATTATGAAAGGTACAGGGATCATAGAGCATATCTCGGTCTTCAATCAACTAATAGAAAAGTTACTTAATATCGATAAAGACATGAAGGAGATGGACAAGGCTTTACTTCTTCTTGGTTCACTATCCTAGTCCTACGAGCATCTGAAGGTCATGATGCGTTATTGGAATGAATTGATTAAGTTAGAGGACGTCACAATATGCTTCTTTCAAACAAGCTTCAATTGATAGGGACAAGCAAGGGGGTGGTGACAATCAATCCAAGGCATTTGCGGTGCATGCGGGGGTAAAGAAAAATATGACGCAAATCTCTTGCTAGAAATGTGATTGATTCAGGCACTCCAAATCGAAGTGCAAGTGAAAAGATAGAGCAAAACTGGATTACCCAGGATCATCCAAAGCAAGAAAATTGTCAATGTTGACAAATCCGTAGATTATGTCAAGTTAGAGGGATTTGACGTGGGGGACATTTTGATGACTACCACTGATATTATATCAGATCAGAACTGTATAATTGATAACGGCCCATATATCATATTTGTTCACGTAGGGAATGGTTCGGCAAGTATGTAGACTAATGGTGGCATGTTGATGATTGGCAACAGTTCCAAGGTCAATAAGGGGAGTCGAGGATATTTGACTTGAGATGTCTGATGGGTGAGTATAGACACTCAAGGATATCCGTCATATTCTGAGGTGGTGAGAAAATCTAATTACTATTTCCAAGCAAGATTCTCTCATGTGTAAGTTCACTGGTAAAGGTGGAGTTGTGAAGGTTTGAGACAGAACATCCATGATCATAAGGGGTAAGGGGGCCCTTTGATGGAGGCCTAAACATAGTAGCATGGAGAGCGATGACACATGGGCAGTGTTCAGAAAAAAAAAAAAAAAAAAAAACAAGGGTGCAGATGGGCATGCTCAGGGGAGAGGATGATCATGAAGTGGTTTTTAGTGGCCAAGTTTAACGAATTGGGCAATAACCAAACTCAGCGATTGGATTCTCGACATGGGGGCCAAGACGGTGACGATGACAGGACAATGGATTCACTGTTCGAAAAGATGGAGTTTGTGTTTGAGGTATTGCTCATGTCTTATTTGAAGTAAAGGTTGAGATTGTTAAAGATGTGGCTCTAAACAAACCATATAACATCCCCAAAGTTCTTGCGTGAATGAACGATAGAAGACGGAGTAGCGAAGGAGCGAAAGCGATGTACTGCACAGGAAATTCGCCCGGGCACCAGATTGGGTGCCCAAGCAAATTGGGTTGCAGAACCAAGAGACCCGCTGCCAGGATATTCGCTCGAGCACCCAGGGCTTCACCGGAGTGAAATCGGATTAGCAACGCGGGTTAAGGCAGTTTGGGCTATATTTTCGCAAGGGATTCCTCCTACAACTTGGATACGAACTTGTGTATATAAATATGAGGTTCTAGTCGAACCTATAAACCCCAAGGGGCTTTTCTAGGGTTTATAAGACGGCTATCATCGAGAGTGAGGGAGGGAAATCCATTTGGGACTTAGGGTTTCGATGGCATGTTTCTTCTTTGGTCTTTGGGGTGAGAGGGTTATGGATCTTCTCTCCTTGTGTGATTTTCTTCGAGGGTGTGTGAGGGATTGTAAGAAACAAACAAACATGTACTCATGTTTCTCCATAGTAGTGAATTCATTGATCGTCGTTACCGAAACATCGTGTATAATTGCTTCTTATGCATGTTTCTCGGTTCGATCTTCTCGGTGGTGTCAGTGGTCGTCGTCTACCGATGGTGGTTCTTCGCATGTCGAGGCCTGCTCTTTCCGCTTCGCAGGCTTCGGATCACAATAGAGGAGATACTGGTTGGGTAGGAGACGGGGTAAAGGCTGAATGTGGGGTAAAAGGAGGGCATACATGCCATCTAAAAAATTGGTGGATAAGGAAAAGGAAAGCCTTGGGGAAACAGGAAGTAACTTTGGGGTGTGAATAAAATTACCCTTTTCGATAATATAAGCCGGAGAAATGTGGGATTTATCCGACAAACCCAAGGCGAGCACATATTTGAAAGGTCATTTTTCTAAATGGATTCATGATCCGGATAGAGTTGCTCGTCTCAAACCCAACCCGTTCACGTCCCTACCATTGGCATCAAATCTTTAAAAGTCAAAGATACCCCAAGTCAAAGATATGGTTTCTTTGAAGAGCAGTACTATTTGAACAACCTCCATCGACAAAATCTTTGACAAATCAGACCCATGTCACTGGTGGCAGGTCCCAGGCTCAATGTATCAGCATTCACATCATGCGGGCCCTCCACAAGAGGAATGGGTTTGGTTTGTCAAAGTTTTTGTCAATGGTGATTGTTCAAATAGCATTGTTTTTCTTTGAAAGGTCAAAATCTTCACTAGATTATCACGCACCCATAGATGGACAAATTCTTAGTTTGGGTCCCCCCCAACCCCCACCTAGCCCCATTCAGCAATAATCATCAAAGCCAATAAATTCGGATATTTTTTTTTAGTATGTTATTTGAACAAACTCTGGGACAACTCCTTTTGACAACCCACGGTGATATTGGGCGTCGGCCAACTCTCAGTGCCTCTGGATTCATGCCAAGTGGCATAAGTGCTTGCTGATGCCCCACATCACCACAGGTTGTCCCGTAATATGTTCAAATAGCATTACTCTATTTGTTGAGAAATCAAAAGTAAGAGCTCCATAAAAAAATACAAAAAAAATTGAAAGAGAGAAGCTTCGAAAGTCCTATGAAAAGCCATCGCCCGATATGTCTTCATTCAACAAAGGAAAAATAGAGACACCCTAATTCCCAAGGACCCAACTTTAGGGCTGGCAATTTCGGACCCGACATGGCAGACCCGACACGAAGTTAGCGGGTCTGGGTCAGGGCTAAACGGGTCGACATGATAGACCCGTTTAATAAACGGGTCGGGTCCGGGTTTAGATCTAGACATGGTAGACCTGGGAAGACCCGTTCAAAATTCACAGGGTCGAGTCAGGTCTACCCGCAATCCGATACTATAATATATAGTATCAATGGGTCTATCGGGTAATATCGGGTTGAGTCGGATCGGGTCAACTGAATAAACCCGTGTGGTAATCGAGTCTAGTGGGTCATAACGGGTCTACCCGTTTATAAATGGGTCGTGTACGGGTTTAGAATTTAGACACGATTAGTTAAACGGGTCAGGTCCTGGTCTAGGACTTTTCGACACGACCCGAAACTAGACACGGCACGACCCATTGCCACCCCTACCCAACTTCTTGAAGAAAAAGTTTTTTTCTCGAAGATAACAATTAAAAATATATATTTAATTCAATAGGCATATATAAAAATATTTATGAGACTAGCACTCTAATAGGTACGTGGGCTAACATCGCTGAAAAGTGCACTTCATGTCGGCGGTTCTTTTTATATATTTCATAAACATGCATCTAGAATGTTTCATTTTAACCCTGCATCCAGAATGCTTGATTTAATAGAAGCCTAAGGCCCCTCTGACCAACCCAACATTAGGATAAACCTAATAAAGCTTTTCATTTGAGGTCCAACCCCTCTGACCAACCCAACATTAGGATAAACCTCTCTGTGTGTTTTTTAATCCTGAGACCACCCTTACCTCCTCTCATTCTCTAGGAGTCTTAGAATGTGCTGATTTTTTGTGATCATATGCATCTTATCTTAGATAGAACACCCACAAAAAATCAGCACATTCTAAAACTTTTAGGGGGATCAAATGTTATATTTCAGATTAATGGTTACAATGGACGTTCGATAAAAACATCTAACATTTGATGCCCCTAGGAGTTTTAGAATGTGCTGATTTTTTGTGGGTGTTCTATCTAAGATAAGGTGCTTATGCTCAAAAAAATTTAGCATAGTCTAAAACTCCTAAGGGCTTCAAATGAGCAGCTGCCCATTTCGTCGAAATAGACTGGCAGCTCATTTTCCGCTTCCTCTCTCTCTCTCTCTCTCTCTCTCTCTCTCTCTCTATATATATATATATATATATATATATATATATATATATATATATATATATATATATATATATATATATATATATATATATATATATATATATATATATATATATATATATATATATATATATATATATATATATATATATATATATATAAATAGGGAACACGGTCCTCCCGACTAGTCAACATGCTAGTCCTCCCATCAATTTGGGTGCCACATGACACTTTTTAATCTTTTTTTTTATGGATGGTCAATCCATTCTACTTAGATCAAGATTTTAAAAAAAATCTAAAAAAAAAACTTAAAACAACCTGATCAACGGTCGACAAATTTAATGGTAAACTGTATCGGGTAAATAGCCATTGCTATGGTTAATTCATAAATGCCACTTGACATATATTTTTTTAATTTTTTTTTCATGATCATTGTTAGGAGGGGTGTACCCATCTTGACCAACCCCTAACCCAGGTTAAAAAGTGCCATGTGGCACCCAAAATGAAGGAAGGACTAGCGTGTTGGCTAGTCGGGAGATCCGTGTTCCCTACTCCCTCTCTCTCTCTCTCTGTATATATATATATATATATATATATATATATATATATATATATATATATATATATATATATATATATATATATATATATATATATATATATATATATATATATATATATATATATATATATATATATATATATATATATACTATAATGCGGATGCGGTAAGTGCGACACCTCACCACAGCCGTCTGATGCACCGCTGCGTGCATGCGATGCATGCAGCGCATGCATCAGACGGCTGCAGTGCAGTGCCGCACGTACCGCATGCCGCATCATATCATGCCCCTATATATATAGGGGCATGCTATGCTGCAACATAGCATTTATATATATATATATATATATATATATATATATATATATATATATATATATATATATATATATATATATATATATATATATATATATATATATATATATATATATATATATATATATATATATATATATATATATATATATATATATATATGGGTCAGGATCGGATGACCCATCAAAATTTTGACCCATTAATAACCTAGCACCCTTTGAGGCACCTAGAGGTTTTAGAATAGGCTGATTTTTTGTAGACATGTTGTCTATGATATGTTGATCATCCTCACAAAAAATCAGCCCATTCTAAAACCTCTAGGTGCATCAAAGGGTGCTCTTCAAATCAACGGTTAAAATTGACAATAAAAAACCGTTGATTTAAAGTGCGCATTTGATGCACTTAGAGGTTTTAGAATGGGCTGATTTTTTGTGAGGATGATCAACATACCATAGACAACATCCCTACAAAAAATCAGCCCATTCTATAACCTCTAAGTGCCTCAAAGGGTGCTGGGTTATTAATGGGTCAAAATT
Source organism: Chamaelirium japonicum (assembly GCA_947650365.1). Classification (NCBI taxonomy): domain Eukaryota; kingdom Viridiplantae; phylum Streptophyta; class Magnoliopsida; order Liliales; family Melanthiaceae; genus Chamaelirium; species Chamaelirium japonicum. Next base: position 26,763,254 of record OX393557.1, on the reverse strand, counting down.
TGCTGGGTCATCCGATCCTGACCCTATATATATATATATATATATATATATATATATATATATATATATATATATATATATATATATATATATATATATATATATATATATATATATATATATATATATATATATATATATATATATATATATATATATATATATATATATATATATATATATATATATATATATATATATATATATATATATATATATACTCTTACTCATGGCCTCTTACTCATATAGTTACCTATGATCCGGGCCGTCCATTAGATCCCGACGTACGGTTCGGATTAGATTAGGAGTTAAAGCAATGGTGTCCGCATTAAATGCCCGTATTAAAAGCCCATATTAAAAGCCCGTATTAAAATCCCGTATTTAATGCGGACACCATTGCTTTAACTCATCATCTAATCCAAACCGTACGTTAGGATCTAATGGACGGCCCGGATCATAGGTAACTATATGAGTAAGAGGCCATGAGTAAGAGTATCCCTCCCCTATATATATATATATATATATATATATATATATATATATATATATATATATATATATATATAAAAGGAAAAAAGAGCCTAGATCTGAGGTACATGGACCGTAGACCGCAGATAAGCATTCCTCTCTCTCTCTTTCTCTCTCTCTCTCTCTATATATATATATATATATATATATATATATATATATATATATATATATATATATATATATATATATATATATATATATATATATATATATATATATATATATATATATATATATATGGGGGCAGGGAGCCTACACCCAAGGTGTAGCAACGACACTGCACCTCTCGCTTGTTTACCTACCTAAAAGTTTTGGAATTTGATAAAATTTGGTGGGGGTGTTGTCTAGGGTAAGATGATCATCCTCACCAATTTTTATCAAATTCCAAAACTTCTAAGGGGGTCAAATGGTCGAAGCAAAATTTGCAGATTTTAACGGTGACTGCGGACGGCTGATTTTGCTTCGACCATTTGACCCCCCTAGAAGTTTTGGAATTTGATGAAAATTGGAGAGGATGATCATCTTACCCTAGACAACACCCTCACCGAATTTCATCAAATTCCAAAACTTTTAGGATGGTAAAACAATGCCTGAGGTGCAGCAACGACGCTGCACCTCAGGTCCAACATCCATTTTCCCTATATATATATATATATATATATATATATATATATATATATATATATATATATATATATATATATATATATATATATATATATATATATATATATATATATATATATATATATATATATATATATATATATATATATATATATATATATATATATATATATATATATATATATATATATATATATATAAGGAATGGGATGCTGCCTATCAAAGCAGCGTTTTTTGCTGCTTTGATACATTGTTTGACCATCCTAGAAGTTTTGGAATTTGATGAAATTTCGTGAGGGTGTTGTCTAGGGTAAGATGATCATCCTCACAAATTTTCATCAAATTCCAAAACTTCTAAGAGGGTCAAATGGTCGAAGCAAAATCTGCAAAATCTGTAGTCACCGTTAAAATCTGCAGATTTTGCTTCGACCATTTGACCCTCTTAGAAGTTTTGGAATTTGATGAAAATTTGTGAGGATGATCATCTTACCCTAGACAACACACTCACCAAATTTCATCAAATTCCAAAACTTCTAGGATGGTCAAACAATGTATCAAAGCAGCAAAAAACGCTGCTTTGATAGGCAACATCCCATTCCTATATATATATATATATATATATATATATATATATATATATATATATATATATATATATATATATATATATATATATATATATATATATATGGGTCAGGATCGACTGACCCAACAACAACCCAGCACCCTTTGAAACACCTAGAGGTTTTAGAATGGGCTGATTTTTTGTAGACATGTTGTCTATGGTATGTTGATCATTCTCACAAAAAATCAGCTCATTCTAAAACCTCTAGGTGCATCAAATGCGTTCTTCAAATCAACGATTTTTGATTTTAACCGTTGATTTGAAGAGCGCATTTGATGCACCTAAGGTATTAGAATGGGCTGATTTTTTGTGAGGATGATCAACATACCATAGATAACTTGACTACAAAAAATCAGCCCATACTAAAACCCTCTTTGTACTCCCCCACAAAACCCTCTCCTATTATATAGATATATATAGCATTTTTCAAAAAAAAAAGCCCATAAAAAACATCTCTTCAAAAAAAAAAAGAAAGAAAAAAAAAACCTCTCTCTCTCTCTCTCTCTGTCATGGCCACTGCCAGGTTCTACTGTTCTTCCGTCCCCACTTATGGGGGATACTTCCGCATTCCAACCCCAACGACAAACAAGCATCGGAGCTAGGTGGTCCGAGCCTCTAGGCGGTGGGTTCTTCCCCTTTTGCTCCCGAGGCCTTCTCGGCACTGCCGCAGCCGCCGCCTCTTGTCGACAACGGGGCCTTGCAGAAGAGAACCCATCTCCGATTTCGTCACCCCTCTCCACCCCATCCTCTCCCCTCTTCTCTTCAACTGTTGGGTCGCGCCACAGCTCCGAGATGGAGGCCGAGAAGCACTCCAAGGAGCTGGACGTGGCGGTCCGGGTGGTCCAGATGGCGTGCTCGCTCTGCCAGAGGGTGCAGGACGGGCTGGGCGGCAGGAACAGGGACCAGATCAAGTCCAAGGACGACGATTCCCCGGTCACCGTCGCAGGTTCTCTGCTCGCGCGTTTTTGCTTTTCAAATCCTTCTCTTTCTTGCTGCTAACTGCACTTGATAGCCATGCTCCCATTCCTGCTCTCCTCTTTGATTCTGTGTTGAATTTGCTAGTGTTTTCACTCGTAACTGGGTTTGTTGGTCATCAGGGATTCCATGTGGAATCTGGTTTAATTTTTATGGGACATATTAATGTATTTATGGGTATTTCGTGGTTTCCATTGTTTCCCAGGGGCTTTCCCACGGGTATACGTATGTATTGTCTATATATATGTTGGCTATGTGCCTAATGATAATTGCCGGGTATTCTCCCAAACCCTAGCCGTCTCTACCTCGTAACATGGTATCAGAGCGGTCTTGATCCTGCGTCGTCCGTACAGGAGCCCGAAGCCGTCCACCGTCCGTACAGAGCCGTCGCCCCCGTTCCCCGACCCCGAGACTATTGTCTCCATCCCCGGCCCGGCCCTCCACCCTCTGCACCCTGCGCTGTCTTCGCGTTCCGTTCCTGGCACGCCCTGCGCTAGCCCCGGCCCTCCAGTGTCCGTACAGAGTCGTCATCCCCGGCCCAACCCTCCACCCTCTGCACCCTGCGCCGTTGTCCCCGTTCCGTCGCGAGCACCCGCAGAGCCCTCCGTCGCGAACGTCGTCGTCCCCGTTCCGTCGTTCCCGTTCCCGGCACCCTGCGTCGTCCGCCGCGAGCACCGCATCAACTCTGTATCCCGCACCGGATCAAAACCCTTATCCCGTACCGGACCGCAGCTTTATCCCGCATTGTATTTTGTATCCCGCACCGGATCAAATCCTCTATCCCGCACCGAACCGCTGCTCTATCCCACACTGTACCCTGTATCCTGCACCGGACCGCAGCTCTATCCCGCACCGAACCGCCGCTCTATCCCGCACCGTACAGGTATCCCGCACCGCACCGATATCCCGCACCGCAGCTTTATCCCGCACCAAACCTATCCCGTACCGTTGTTGTGTCTATCCCGCACCCGATCTATTCCATACCTTTGCATCCTATCCCGTATTGGAATCCTATCCTGCACCAGAGCCCTATCCCGCATCAGTGCCTGCGCTGATTCCGTTCTCTGATGGCATCTTTCGATCCGTCGACAGTGACGTCCTCCGCTCCGTCAGGCGTGTCCTCTGTTCAGTTCTCAGCGACACCTATCAAACAAACAAGGAATTTTCTCCCAATCTCTACGGACTTCCCCCTTGTGACCATCGAGGATTGGATTGCATGGTCGGCTATAGTTCGGAGTATTCTGGATGGCCGTGCCTTATACGGACACCTTGACGGTTCTACTCCTGCTCCTACAATGCCCTCTGACTCCGTGGCTTCTGAATTTTGGAGAGTTCGTGATCGACGTGTTTGCGCTTTTCTAGTTGCCTCGGTCGATCGCTCTCTTCGTGCAGATCTTGTCACATTCTCTACTGCTGCAGAGCTCTGGGTCCACCTTACTGAGCGCTTTGTGGAGCATAGTGGGGCCCGCGAGTATCAGCTCCTATCTCAGGCCCAGTCTGCTCAGCAGGAAGAGCAGACTATTCAGCAGTTTCATAGTCTTATGCGTGGCTATTGGCGTGAACTCCAAGCCTTGGAGCTCCCTCTGTTGGAGGTGTCCAGAGTCCGTGCCTCCTGGCGTGAGTTGCAGCTCTTTCGGGAACGGCGACAGCTCTACCAATTCCTGATGACTCTTCTCCCTGAGTTCTCTTCTCTTGCGGGTCAGCTAATTCATCGCGATCCGCTTTCTCGTCTCGATGCTGCCGTCACCGAGCTTCTTGCCAAGGAGACGCGTTTTCGCACCGTGGCTGCCCGTAGGGCCCGTGTACCCTCTTGCTTTGAGGGGGTCCTAGCTGCTACTCCCCCCCCCCCCCCCCCCCCCCGAGAATTTCTCCTTCTCGGGGTGGCTCTCGTCCTGCCGGTCTGTCTGATACTCGGCGATGCACCCACTGTGGCAAGATGAGGCACACGATTGACTCCTGTTGGGTTCTCCATCCAGAGAAGCGTGCTGGTCCACCTCACTGTAGTCGCCCTGCTGCTGCCGTTGCTAGCGCTACTGTTCCTGCTCCCATTTCTACTGCAGCTACTACGACGGATCGTCTTCAGCGTCTTGAGATGCGTCTTGAGCAGCTCCTTCTGCAGCCTACTCCTGGCCCTTTAGGCTCCTCCGGTCTCTTTGCCTTCTCTGCCACCTCGGGTACCTCTGCACCTTTGATTATGGACTCTGGGGCCTCTCACCACATGACCCCTAACCATTCTCTTCTTACTGCATGTTCTCCTGCCAATCGCATTCCTCCGATCCACACTGCAGATGGCTCTCTTCTAGCCATCTCGCAAACTGGGACCATCACTTCCGGCTTTCTCTCTTTACTTTTTGTTCTACATGCTTCTTAGCTTCGCATGAACTTGATTTCTATTAGCAGCCTTTGTGATTCCGGACTGACAGTTACTTTCTCTTCCTCCTTTTGTGTTGTACAGGATCCATGCTCGGGACAGAGGATCGGTGCTGCTCGTAGGGTCGATGGCCTATATCACATGGAGTATCTTCATCTACCTCCTGTCTCTCCTTCTGTCGTCTGTAGTGCTGTTTCTTCTGATGCCGACCTGTGGCACAGGAGGCTAGGTCATGTGTCTGAACCTCGGTTTAAAAGTCTTTTCCGATCATGTGCTTTAGGCTGTGGTTTATTTTCTCGTCTTTCTTTTTGCACGGGATGTCAGTTGGCTAAGCATTCTGCTAGCCCCTTTTCTACCAGTTTGTCGCAGTTATGTAATCCATTTGATCTAGTGCACTCAGATATTTGGGGTCCTGCATCTTTTCCTTCTATGAATGGCTATCTTTACTATGGTAATTTTATTGATGATTATTCACGTTTCACATGGGTGTATCTCCTTCGTCAGCGTTCTGACATTCCCGACGTCTATCAGACCTTCACCTTCATGATTCATACTCAGTTTCATGCTCGTATTAAAACTTTTAAATCCGATTATGCCCGCGAATATCTCTCTTATACAATGCGTTCTATCATTCAGTCCCATGGGACTCTCTTCCAACAATCATGTCCTTATACTCATGAGCAGAACAGTGTTGCAGAACGAAAGTATCGTCATATTCTTGAGACGGCTCGTGCTCAGCTTATCTCCTCGTACGTTCCTCGCACCTTCTGGGCGGAGGCCATTTTGACCTCCGTCAACCTCATTAACATCACCCCTTCCTCTGTCCTCGCGGGTGTTTCGCCTCATGAGCGTCTCTTTGGCATCCCTCCTGATTACAGCATGTTGCGTACTTTTGGGTGCACATGTTTTGTCCTCCTTACTTCTCATGAGCGTAATAAACTGTCGACTAGGTCCACTAAGTGTGTACTCTTGGGAATCGGTTCTGAGCACAAGGGGTATCGTTGCTATGACCCCCTAGCTTGTCGTCTTCGCATCTCTCGACATGTCACTTTTGTTGAACATGTTCCTTATTACTCTCCTACGTCTCAGGATCTCACCTTCCTTGGGGTTCCTCCTACTTCCTCCACCATGCCTGCTTCTATCTCACCCTCTCCTTTTCCTCCTGCCCCTGCTCTTGAGTCTTTACCTCATGCAACCATAGTCGTCCCTTCTCCACCTTGAGTCATTCCTCTCCTTCGGATCCCTCGTCTCCTTTGCTTATTTCTCCTCCATTTGCCACGCTACCTGTCACGCCTTTATCTGCCAATGACTCCTCTGGTACTCCGTTCCACTTCGAGCAGCCTACCTCTACCAGATGTGGATCCTCGTAGTCCTCCTCGCTACCCCCCAGCGCAAGCGTCGCTCTCCCGACCACTTTGGCTACTCCCCTGATCGTTTTGGATTTGCAGCTGTCACTTCTTACTAGCCTCAGTTCGTTACCTACCTTACTGCCCTTCACACAGACAGAGAGCCCAGGTCTTACAGAGAGGCATTTCAGTACCCTGTGTGGCAGCAGGCTATGGCTGAGAAGTTTCAGGCCTTTGCACAGACTCAGACATGGGAGGTTGTGCCCCTGCCTCCTGGTGTCGAGCCCATCAGCTGCAAATGGGTCTTCAAGATCAAGCATCGCCCAGATGGCTCTATTGACCGGTACAAAGCCCGTCTCGTTGCTAGAGGTTTCACTCAGGAGTATGGGATTGATTATGATGAGACGTTTGCTCCAGTAGCTCAGATGACCACCATTCAGACTCTTCTCGCTGCTGCTGCTGCTAGAGGTTGATGCTGCTAGAGGTTGGCCCCTATCACAGATGGATGTGAAGAATGCTTTTCTTCACGGTGATCTCTCCGAGGTTGTCTATTTGCAGCCTCCTCCGGGCCTCAGCACACCTTCTCAGCATGTATGTCGTCTTCGTCGAGCTATCTATGGCCTCAAACAGGCTCCTCATGCCTGGTTTGAGCGTTTCCGTCGGACAGTTACTGAAATCGGCTTTGTGGAGAGCTTTCAAGACCATTCTATGTTTGTGCGGACTTCCCCCCAGGGCCGGGCCATCATCCTTCTCTATGTCGATGACATGATTCTTACAGGTGATGACACCCGTGCCATAGCCTCCCTTCAGGAGCATCTTCGGAGCCAATTTCAGATGAAGGATTTTGGTCCTCTGCGTTATTTTCTTGGCCTGGAGGTTGCTAGGAGCACTAGGGGGATTCTGCTTTCTCAGCAGAAGTACACAGCTAACATTCTTGCTCGGGCTACACTCTCTGATTGTCGTAAGTTAACACTCCTCTTGAGCTTCATGTGAAACTCCGCCCCGCTGATGGTGAGCCCCTCTCAGATCCTACCAGGCATCGCGAGATAGTTGGTCAGCTAGTTTATTTATGCATCACCAGACCAGATATTGCCCATGCAGTCAGTGTTCTCAGCCAGTTTGTGGATGCCCCTCACTCTGTTCATTATGCTGCTCTTCTTCGGACTCTTAGGTACCTTCACGGCACTATCACTCGGTCGCTCTTCTTCTCGTCATCCTCCTCTTTGGCTCTTCGTGCATACTCTGATGCCGACTGGGCAGGGGACCCGACTACTCGCCGCTCGACTACTAGTTATTGTCTGTTTCTTGGTGACTCTTATCTCTTGGAAGAGCAAGAAGCAGAAGGTGGTTTCTCTCTCCAGTACTGAGGCCGAGTTTCGTGCCATGGCCACTACTACTAAGGAGATTGTTCATCTTCAACGTCTTCTTCGAAATCTTGGTGTTGATACATCGGGACCCACCTCTCTTCATTGTGACAACAAGAGTGCTATTCAGATTGTCAGCAATCCGGTGTTTCATGAGCGGACCAAGCACATTGAGCTAGATTGCTACTTCTCCAGAGAGCAGTACGAGGCTGGAACCATCTCTCTGCCTTATGTCTCCTCGACGGAGCAGATTGCTGACTTATTTACGAAGTCTCATCCATCTCCTCGTTTTTGGTTTCTTATTCGCAAACTCTCAGTGGTTGACCCACTGTGAGTTTGAGGGGGGGTATTAATGTATTTATGGGTATTTCGTGGTTTCCATTGTTTCCCAGGGGCTTTCCCACGGGTATACGCATGTACTGTCTATATATATGTTGGCTATGTGCCTAATGATAATTGCCGGGTATTCTCCCAAACCCTAGCCGTCTCTATCTCGTAACAGGACAAAAAGTTCTCTGTATTGGGGGTTGAAATAACTTGAGTTTGCGACAGTGCTAATTAGGTGTTTGATGGTATGCTGATGTGATTATTCACAATTTTTTATGATGCGCTCTTGGGCTATGTTATTTGTTGGTCGTTGCGCAAGGATAAATTATACCGCTTCGTATCCTTGATGTTACATATAATGGCATCGAACAATGGTGGAGAATCATTGATTCAACTCCCCATAAGACATCATTGCTCGCATATAGTGGATTTTTACAAGATAGATCAGCCTCACTTCTTGCTTATCTATTTCCTTTTCTTGTGTTTGGTGGGAGCATGCCATCTCCGCGAAGACGTTTGAGGGGTGAGTTCTTGCCCTTGTCTCTTCGGCAAGTTGTAGAAAAAAATTATTTCTATATGTTTTTCAAGTCACATGATCTTAGTATCTTGAAGAATCTCGGTACCATGCTGCTCCCACTTTGGAGTCTCTATCCTGCTCCTGCTTTAACTTGCTCACACTTCTGGATTTCATCCTGAAACATCACATGATTCCATGAGAGCCTAACCATATGATCATTCAACATGTTGCATCGGTCTTGCTTTACGTTTTTAGAGATTGCTTATTGAAACCAAATGAAAACATAAGGACCAATTGTTCTTGGCGAGTTTGGAATATTCTAGTGTTGGTAAGAAATATCAATCTTTTAGAGCTATATGGTTTACCTTAAGCCTCATCATCATTGTCGGGGATAAAATTGTCTATCCTCTCTCGATTTCCGTTGGTTGTTCACTATCAGAGTAAGGCTACTACAGAGATCTTGTATTCCACTCCGTCATAGGGAAGGTCGTGCGTGGACGGGGACGGGCTGCAAGGAAGGGAAAGCATCAAAGATAGCTAACTTCCTTTGGACCATGGACCCTCTGATGCCTAAGTTAGCACTCTCAAAGAAGCGAAGGATGAGCAGTGACAATGGAGAGTTAGGCAGTGGGAGACTCATCGTCATTTTTCTACCCCTTGAACTATGCCTCGGATTAACTTTTATTGGAGCTCGAGTGACGGAGACGTCGACACTTTTTCGGTCATGTGCCACTTAGCAACCAGAAGGCAGTGCACGACTGGTGCGGAGAGGTAGCAACCAGAAGGCAGTGCACGACTGGTGCGGAGAGGTGCCTCTCAGGGCAGCCTAAGGCTATCGGGAGTGGACGGCGTTGTGCTGCAGAGGAGCCAGGTCGCCCAGAGGACCTCCATGTGGCGCTTTAGTATAGGTGCAGAGACGTTAGGATGAATTAGGGAGACTCCATGTGTTGATTTCTAATTGGTGCAGGTTGGCATCAGCATCGTCCAGGGAGCCGGTCGGAGGAGTGGAGAATGCTGCTCTCCTCATCACGTGCCGCACTCCGATAGCGGGATCAACAACCTGTCTGTGTCAGCTCTGCCGATGTGTTGCTCGACACCTGCCCTGACACCTGAACGGTGCTAGGCAACAAATACATTATCGTACTTATGCACCATCCCATTCTTGTTTGGGAAAGTGCTAAGTGTCGTGTGGTTCGACACTCGGGAGGTTGACGGTGGGTTGTCCCTACACTTTTTGTCCCAAATGATTCGAACCATTAGTGAATAGTCTGAGCCCTTGTCTAGGAGTCTGAATAGTTGTTCGGAGCCAGAATAAAAGAGTCTAAACAGCTGTTCAAATGCCTAGTATGGACTTTCAACACTTAGAAAAATTCTAAATGTTGGACCCTCTCAACCTAGACTTCGACAAAGGCGAAATTCGATATGGGAAAAACACGATAAAAGATATGATCGATAAAACCGATGCATATAAAATCGATAAAATCATGCAAGAGCAAAACCTACATCATGTTTAGGTTTTTGGGGCGTTGCCCCGAACCCCCACCAGGGGGAGCTACCCCTGGACCCCCGCGAGTTCACCTGGGAGCTCGACTCTCATGTGCGTTAGCGCACGTTAGTTCGATCTAGATCACAATACGCCTCGGCTAGCCCGAACATGAAGAACAATTAAAACGCATCGAATCCTCAAAAAACGTTGAAGCAATAAACGATGAAAACTCATGCAAAACAATACGATCGAGAAATCCCATCTACCCTAGTAAACACACTCATCGCATGACTCTCAGGTGAGCAACTAAAACCGTGAGATAGATTGTTGAGTCTTCAGATGATCTTGAACTGTTGTGATGCACTTGACTGATCTTCAGGAGCACAAGTACCACCACAACTCAACAGTAATGGGTTTACTTGTAATCTCTTACAAATTTGGTTTGACTCACAAATTAAGATAAACAAGGATGAGACCCCGCAACGGGTTGCAAGCAGTGATATGAAGATATCATGATGGTTTTTGGTTGGACTTTTTCCCAAACCGTAAGAGATGTGATACTTCTTGTTTCTAGGGATGATTCCTAGAACCCTACGGTGTGATGCTATTCTAGTATGTTTATTCACCCTTTTTCCTCCTTTGTGATTGTACACAATGTTGTCAAGTGCGCTTATGTGATCTGTGATCTTGGTCCCCAATTGCATATTTGATAGTGTAAGCAATCACATATATGTTTGTCCGGCCGTTGGGATATACAGTCCCATAACCTAATTGTGCGAGAGCACAATTCAACGACTAAAAAATTAGTTGTTAGGTTGTGCAACTGCACGTGCCATTGTGCACCACACATAATGTTGTGTAGTTGCAATATGTTGTGAAGCATTGTGCAGACAACACAATCCAGAACCCACTTGTGCAGTAGCCTCATATGTGATTTGGTGATCTTAGATCGCATGTGTATATGCGATTGTCCATGACACCAATGATCAAACCAGTGGTTTTACATCAAGGTGCTGCATCAGGGATGCACAAGATTTGATTTTATTGGATGAGTTGAGTAGGTTCCAGAGTTGGATGTTGCTTGTGGGGCGAGTGATGGCAACACTCTTCCGTGAAACAAATCGATGATGTCACGATAGATTTTGAAGCACTTTGGATCAAAGGCCATGTTGAAGATGTACAACTACAATGCATGAAGCATTTTAACTTTTTTATTAGCATGAATCAGATTTCAATGATTCAGATGAACGTCAGGATTACGATATCTATATTGAAGATGGAGAAGGCGCAGTGATGATAAAATTCTTAATGATGCGACAATGGAGATTTTAGATGATTAGTGGAACTTTATTTCTAATTATGATATGTTTAAAGATGTTGATGATTATGATCTGGTTGCATGTCATATATTCATGTCTCTTATGATGGAATATTTTTGGAGTATCGTCTTTACTTTACTAGTTCTCATTTTTCTCTGTCTGTTTTTTATCTTTCTTTCTTGGCTTATGAGTTATGTCCCACTTTCTTTGAGGACACTTATAGTGTAGAGAACTTGACCTCCTCTAGGTCTACTATTTATATGATCCTCCTACTTCTCCTTCTTCCTCTAAGCTAGTCCATCGCCAAACTACTCAAAACGTGTAGGTCCATATGAAGTATTCTGCTGTTGACGTGAATGCAATTCTTTAGACCACCTTGGCACCTCTAGTGATTTCTATGTTGATAATCCTTTTCCTGTTACGTGTCCTTATCCCACTTGTCATCATCGTCCTAAGAAATTCTTTGGTTGTGTTTTTCCTGTTTCTTTTGTATGGAGTTTTGTGCCTTTCTTGCTGCCATTTATTCTCATTAGGTGCCAGGTCTGTATATTCTCTTGGAAGATTCTCATATTGAAGTAGTCTGAAAATCTGATGATGGAGATAAGTAGATAACTCATGTTGGCATTCTCCTAGATGAGAGTCTTCATCTCCATGATGACTCTTATCACTTATGCAAAGGGTCCACAGATATTCGATTTGATTCTAGGAGTTACTGGGGTTTCCCAAGATGTGGCATCTCCAAGTATTGACTTCATCATTATCGAGCCAGCCTATACACCCTCACTATGGTCTATGTTGCTCCTTTATCCAAGTGAAGGTCAATCTCATGAGCCGACAGTGGACCACCATGAACAGTCGTATCCATGCACTTGTCCCTATGTTTTCAGCCTACAAATCTACATCATGCAAACGAAGCAACATGGGTTTCCTTCAATTTACGCATGGGATTCAGCCATTCAGGGCCAAATCTTTTCGATAACTCATCATCATCTAATGGTCTCCATTACCAGCTTATCCTCTCATACTGTTATATTGGTGGTTGTACAAGCACAGATTGTGAAGAGATTAAGATAATCAATTCCCAGGAATGAGTTTTTTCCAAATGGAGGCACCCGCACATGACTCACACGTTCAGCTAGATTCTACTGAGAGAAGTCCAGTTCTAGTGGACTTGTAGTAAATTAGAACTATCATTATTAATGGTGTTTTAGTGTAACTCAAGTATTTTAATTTATCTGTGCTTCTTCAGTTGTATTTGAGTAGAATAATGAGTTCTAATCGTATTAGAGTGGTAATTTTTTGGGTTTGTTGTCTATATAAACTATAAAGGGCTCTAACCCTATATGATTAAATTGAAGTGCTTAATGATGAATAAAAATTAAAGAATTTTGTCTTCTATTTTCTTGTTCCAAGAGCCCTGGTGGATTTCAGATAGTTCTTCTTGGTGGTTTACTAAGCTTTTTTCGAAGAAGACGATGTTCTTCTTCCTCATGCTTCTGGAGTTCCCGGTCATGTTTCCTTCCACTTCCACCTACTTCATAAGAGGACTGATTCTGATTTAGTTTTGTTTATAAAAAAATGGAGAGTATTTGACCATAAATTTGACTAGGAGAACAAATTGGGCTTTATTCTTGACCTGGATATCCGTTTAGGCAGAATAATCTGAATAAATCCTGTTATTTTTGTCTTCTCCTATAGCCAAGTGGTGCCTAAATGATTCTTATTCATTCCATGTTCAAGAAAATTAAGGAGGAAGATAAATTGGAATCACCATCATAGAGTAGGATTCTTTATCTTTAAGAAGTAGCTTCACCATGTGAACTAGTTTTACTCCCTAATAGACCGTTAAGATGCAATAAGATAATTCATAACGGTGAAACTGTTATCTTGAAGAATCTATAGCAACTGCATATACTATTTCTATATGCAAATGAATGGTAACATCCATTAATGATGGTTTTCAGCAAATAATAAGTTAAAGAAGGCTAAGTAGGCTATGTAAACACGGCCTTTATGCCCTAGATGGATAATGTAATGGAAATACTAAATTTTCCTAAACATCAAGAATTTTGGGATAATTTACCTGATGTTGATCAGATAATATGTTAGAAATTCCTTGTTTTAGTTTATATGCTAATGCACATATGGTTAATTGTGATTTTTGGGGCATAATAGATTGGAGTGTCCAAGCAACTGTCAGTTGGGTCCTCTCAGAGTGCTTTGGCAGTGAGAATGTATCAATCGTCGCAGAGGAAGATGTTCAAATTCTATCCAGAAAGGATGGTTCAGGCTTATTGGATTCCGTTGTTGGCATCGTGAATGGCTGTCTAGTCGAAGCTCCGAAATACGGATTAAAAGGTCCCCAGAAAGCTCTTGGAACTGAGGAGGTTCTTGAAGCTATTCGTAGGTGTAATTCTAATGGGGGCCCAAAGGGGAGATATTGGGTCCTCGACCCCGTGGATGGCACACTGGGCTTTGTGCGTGGGGATCAGTATGCGGTTGCTCTTGCCTTGATCGAGGATGGAGAAGTTTCCCTTGGTGTTCTTGGGTGCCCAAACTATCCAATGAAGAAGCAGTGGCTCAACTATCATCAGCGGTATTACAGGCTGATGTCGAAATTGTCTCCTCCTAGTGCTGGATCCTGGCACAAAGGATGTGTGCTGTACGCTCAAAGGGGTAGTGGAGAGGCTTGGATGCAGCCACTAGTCCATGATCATGGAAAACTTGAATTGCAAATCTCTGCAAGGACGGTTCAAGTATCATCTATCGATGATCCAGCTTTCGCAACTTTTTGTGAACCTGTCGAGAAGGCGAATTCAAGCCACTCCTACACAGCTGGATTGGCCCACAGTGTCGGCCTGAGGTTAGTTTGCTGCAAATTTGTCTTTTTGCTCTCTACACAAACCTTATAGTCTTGATGTCTCACTTAAATCTTAATACGATTGGAATTCAGCAATAGAATCCTTTGTTCTGGCCTGAACCAGCAAATTCATGAAATCATTTGGGCTTGCTGTATGAAAGATACTTATGACCTGTCATTCTTTAGATTTTTTATTTTTTATTTTTTGAAGTTGAAAATATCTCGATAATAATACTTGTTTATGAATGGCAGAAAGCAGCCGCTACGTGTCTACAGCATGGTGAAGTACGCCACCATAGCCCGGGGGGATGCAGAGATCTTCATGAAGTTTGCGAGGGCTGGGTACAAGGAGAAGATATGGGACCATGCTGCTGGGGTGGTCATCATACAAGAGGCCGGTGGGGTGGTCACAGATGCGGGAGGCCACCCATTGGACTTCTCCAGAGGCGTATATCTAGAGGGTCTCGATCGAGGCATAATTGCTTGCTCCGGAGCGTCACTGCACGGGAAGATCATCAAAGCCGTCGACGACAGCTGGGACTCCTCAAATCTGTAAGGTCTACCATCCAGTGATTGCTCGTATGGCGAAATGTGTGATTCCGATCTTTTGACTTGGTGAGAATGATGATGATTCCCTATTGGGACATTCATAGAGGAAGGAAAAGAAAGAAACGGAGAGTTCAGGCAAAGAAGTCTGCTGAATGCTCTGCTGGTGAAGGGGACTGACACATACCCATCCAATCTGTAGTTGGAGAGGTCTGACTGCTCATTCCAAGTTGATCGAGCTTATACAGAGGTGCTTGCTCCTTTGACCGCTCTCGTAAAGCCATTCGCTTTCTCGTCTAATATACGAATCATAGCTTGATATCTCGATTAAACAGTGAACATCTCAATTCCTCTGTCCGATGAGTTGATGATGATCCGATGTAACTTTATACATGGTTTTGTTCAGTTGAAGTTACAAACTGCAGCAGGGCTTGACTTAATAGCACCACCTCGGATATGTCGTTGCAATGATATCGACCGCTTCTTCTTGAAGGCAATGCCTATGATTTTTTCTCATGTAGTTAGGAATATGGATGATTTACCACGCGAAGACTAATATGGTACGTGATACCTAAACTCCACAGTATACATCGTAGAATACTCTCCGCTTGATTTGGTCATTTCCATTCTCTTGTTTGGCTGCGGAAGGGTGTAATGCCGAAGAAAGGAATGTTTATTTTGTTCTAGTGTGTGTTCGATCAGATTAGTTAAATGCTGGAATGGAATTGATTTACAGTTGAAGTTTCTAGAATACCCTCGACCTAGTTGACATGTGCTGGAGCTTTGCTCAGTTTCAAAGGGTATGCATTGATCCTCTCCCACTTGCATAGTATGTACTACAGCCCATTGATGGGAGATAAAAGCATACCAAACGTACGGAGACAAGATATTCTGATGGTTAGAGATGTGCTCAACTTGAGAAATCCCATAAGATTGGCCTTTAACAAAGGAATTTGTGGGGTTTTTTTTCTTGTGGGCCTTTCAAAGTTAACAAACCTTGTCACAGTTTTTTTTTTTTGGCTGCAGGACCGGTCAGGCGCTCGCAGGACATGGCATCAACGGACATGATTTGCACGTGCAAACAAGGCATCACAGCCTTGAGAGAAAGTTTGTACCACGGTGTCTACACTGGGAGTCGAACAAGGAACCTCTCCAACAAGGGAAAGAGGAAGTACCACCAGGCCAAGAGCCCTGTTGGTTGCCCTTTCAATCGCGTCTCGTGCGAGAACATATGCACATGTTCAGTTTTTTTTTTAAACTACGAGCAATCACGTGCTATTATGAGAGAGAGAGAGAGAGAGAGAGAGAGAGAGAGAGAGAGAGAGAGAGAGAGAGAGAGAGAGAGAGAGAGAGAAGCCTCAAAAAAAAAAAAAAAAAGCTATAAAAAAAAAAAGCTATAAGTACCCCCTTGTATCTATATAACTTGTTTTGGCCATTTGGGTTATTTATAACTTTGCTATCCTCAAATCACGGACAATTTATCCATAGGCTCTAATTATACGAATCAAACATATCACAATCCTCTTATCCCTCAAGCCGTTTGGTCTAGCCAATCCAGGATGTCTCTCTCTCTCTCTCTCTCTCTCTCTCTCTCTCTCTCTCTCTCTCTCTCTCTCTAACCGCATCCCCATGGCCCACCCGATTCTCTCTCTCTCTCTCTCTCTCTCTCTCTCTCTCTCTCTCTCTCTCTCTCTCTCTCTCTCATCGCATCCCCCATGGCCCACCCGAATCTCTCTCTCTCTCTCTCTCTCTCTCTCTCTCTCTCTCATCGCATCCCCATGGCCCACCCGATTCTCTCTCTCTCTCTCTCTCTCTCTCTCTCTCTCTCTCTCTCTCTCTCTCTCTCTTCTCTGTTTCTTTTCTTCTCTATGTTTGATTGTAAAAGAAACCGACCCATTGGGGAGGGGTGTTGCGGAAGACACCCGCTTCATGCCAATCGACACAGGCATTCACTAGTTCTTTAACATATAGCATTGTTTTTAACTTTATGACTGTTAATGTAATGTAATGGGTCGGGTTTACTGTATAGTCGGGTCGGGTTTACTGTACATATATATTGGGCTTGAGTCCCTCAATGGAATCATTCTGTTCCTCTCCAAACCCTAGCCGTCGTCTCCTAACATGGTATCAGGTTAAATACTAGTAATATATTTTGGTTTGTGTCGTCGGATCAATTCTCTTTATATAATAGATAAAGTCGTGCAATGGCTGTGCAATTGAAAACACACGTGTTCAGGTGAAATTAGCAGCGATTTTACAGGAACCAAATATGCCCTAAATCCTCGCATGTATTTCCAAATCAGATCTATTTGTTAGTCCTCACCAAAACAAAGAAGAAAAAAAATCATCAGTTTCTATTTCACTGTAAGGTTCGACTTCGCACGATCGAACCAGAGACGGGAATAAAACTCGCGAAAACTTAACAGCAGCTACTCCCAACTAGCTCTCTACAAACCACATCACCTCCTTCGAGCTCTCTTCCCTCCGTTCGGGCTCCCCTCTTGCCCCTTGCCACTTCCTCGACCACCCTTCAACGGTCTCCCTCTCTTTCTAGCCCCCGAATCTGCCACCGCCTCACTGCGGCCACCTTTCTTACCACTCTCCACCAGCTGAGCTCCAGCCGCTTTAGCCCTGACCGCCACACTCGCGGGCACATTGCGACCGCAGGCACGCGGGCCTTGAAGCTTCGCATCACTGCCATCATAGGACTGCCCCCTTACTGCTCTGAGCAGGCGGTCTTGGAGCACGATTGCTGACTTGTACTCGGCAGAAGCCTTTGGATAGAAGTCGAAAGCATTCTTGGCAAGTAGGAACAAGTCCGTGAAAAGCTCCCTAGTAGAAGAGATTGAGCCGTCGCTGATTCTCGAACTAATGGTCTGCAAGTCAACGTGTCGGCGGATCTTCTTCTTGTACCTTGCTCCATTCTGTTAGAAAATACGGCATGTAGATATGAAAGGTCTTCGTAATGCTTACGTTACCGTAAAACGGTCATAACAATTTACAAAATTTGTAAAAGGGAATGTGTCGGACTAAAAAGTCCCTTGATCCAAAAATTCATTGCTTAGAAGACTCGTTGATCTTAAAATGTCGGCGGATCATTTGCCACACTGATGATTTCCATAACCATCAAGCCATGTCCCATCTATTTAGAGTCGGCTATAAATTTGCCGTCACTGATGCGACTTGAACTCGCAAGCCATGCTTATTCGATGCTGATGATACCATCATCATCTAATCCTCCCAATGGTGTCGACTAAAGGGAGATTGAAAAAAAAAACCGCTATGAACCTGACGTCAACACTCTAGGACAGGTGGCAAAAACTTAATCAAGGCAATTGAAAGAAAGGGCACATGCCAAGAAACCTAAAAGGCCAGTTGGCAGGCTGGGAGATTTACCCTATTGGTTACACAGTTTAAGCTCATGCAACCAGGTAGTAACCCTCCAAAGTTCCTCTAGACTAGAAAAGATTCTAGACGAAGAGGGTAGATATCAATGTAGATATCATCATATCAATAAGTTCAATTTCTGTTTTTGATGTATTAAAGCAAAAACAACCATTGCCGGTCCCAAGCCCGGATGAGAAAGATTGGGGGTTGATGTTAGGTTGAAAGACAGTAGTAAAAAACCAACTCAAACTATGAAATGAAATTATCTAGATCTTGAAGAAATATAATCGCAAAGAAGGATTCATAAAGCTGACCCCAAGTAGATGGGACATGGCTTGGTGGTTATGGTTATGGTTTGGTGTATTAAACCAGGCTTAATATAAGCTTTCTTACAGGCATCATACCTGGCTTGCAAGTTGGTGTTGAAAGATCGAAAGATCCTTGTGCTCCACGATTGAATCCAAGATCCGTGCCAGATCCAAATGACTACCCTTGCGTAGTAGATCTCCACCAGAATCCTCATATTGTACTCTGGCATCCTCGTGACATGCTCTGAGATCCAAATTCTCATCCTTGTTGGCACTCCAATATCTCCTCTTCCTTAGTGCCCTTTTCTTTTTAAGGAATTTCAGCCCGCCATCAGAGTCTAGACTCCAACCTATCTCCACTCCCCAAATCTTGCGTAGATCGACTGTCATAACGTTTTCTTGAGATGAAACTGAAGCCAGAACCCGACATTCCCGCAACCGATCTACTCCTGTATCCCCAGAGTGACAAGTAGCTGATGATCCATCTCTGGGTGCTTCTTTGCTGGAAGAATAAACGCCGTCTGCATTTCCACTGGGCAAGGACGATTTCGTCTGGCTGGTGGTGTACACGAAGCTACTGTCTCTTTCCCTCTCGGCATTGAGACTGTCAAGCTTGGATTGCAGAAATCTGGAAAAATATTCCATATCAATACCAAAGATAGCAAACTTCTTGAATTGATAATCTTGGGATTGCCCAAACAACATATTAGCTGTTAAATAATGCCCAATAGATTATCCTCAAGTACAAGTTTATAACTAGCTCTTTTTGAAACAAAGGAAATAGTTGTTTTTGTTGAATGGAAGTGCATTGATCATAATATTTTGGTAGCAGGATGAGATCTAATACATTCCATGGAAAAAGTAAGGATCAAATCTTTTGGCATCATTGGGGGGACGTCTATATCCAAGGAAAGCTTCAGAGGAGAAAAAAGTGCAGAAAACTATTCTTATCACTGCAACAATTTAAGCATGGAACTTTATATTTTGAATTTCCAAGCTCTAATCAATTCCTATGAACCCCTCACGTGCAATTTAAAATAATCTGAATAGAAAGATGAAAGGACATCGATACAAATCTAACAATATATGAAGGTGGCAGATACTTAAGGAAGGACAATGATATGCTTCTAGAAATCATAGACGGAATAGTACTGACCCGATGGAGACTTCTGATATTTCCAACTCTCTTCTCAGTTCAGCAACCCTTCGCTTCCGGAGCTCTTCAAACCAAGCACTGAAAAGGAAAGACAACGGGAAATGATAAGCTTGACCTCAGAATAAAAGGGAGATTGGCAAGAAGTTTTGGCAGAATTGAATAGCAACTAGGCTTTGTGATCCCTTCCCTTCATTTCATTGTGAGACAAATTATATAATCAGAAGGTGCAATGAGTTCCCAGAGGTTATTGTAACTGATTGCTGTCATGCCATGTTTCCAACAAGAAAAAAACTAAAATGCCATTAAGATTCAACCAGCGAGGCTTATTGTAACTGATTAATATAAGTTTAAGAAATATTCCGAGCAATGCACTAGCATTTTAACCTTACAATAATCTACCATACGTCAGTTCAATTTCCTCTCCCGGAAAGCCCCATGTTATTAACAACTCATCATCCAATACCTTGATTCTGAATCAAATAAGGAGGCAGATTACGGACCCACTGAGAAAACATTTCAATATTTATGAAGCAATCTATAAGAAATAAACTTATGACCACATTATTTAGATCCAAACTCAATAAGATACACTGCTTGTTGAAGCCTCGAACAACTCGATTTTGACACAAAAACTCACTCAAATTTGGAATTTTTATATTTTATGGTTGTTTCGAAGTATATTAAATCCGTAGTCTATGTGGAGCAAGCCAAACCTCGAAAGAGAAGGAAAACAAATATCAGAATAGAGGAAGATCCAATCTATGAGGAATGACTTCTATGAGTTCTATCTACACATTCTTCTAGGCTTCGTTTGTTCTGAAGAAAAACTAACTCAACTAAAAAGTGAGGTATTATCTTTACTTGTTGAAAATATATTTGAGTAATAAATGCCTTGCATTATTTATTTTAAAGTAAAATTTTACTTTCGCAGAATTTTATTGGGTGTATAAATTGTACATGCCTTTTGACGTCATACCCATTTTTTGTGGAATTTGAAAATGGTTCTTCTAGATAAATTCCATGAGTATGAATAATTCTTAGACCATGGCATATACTTCAAGGCAAATAAAGTTTTGGTTGTGGAGTTGCAAAGTACATACCAAAAACAAAACTTACAGTGAACTTTACTCCTATGGAGCATACAAATAGGAATGTAAATACTATATCGAATATGGTTTCATGTCTTACCTAACAAAGAAAAAAAAAATACAAGGTTTTGTAAATGTGAAGAGTCCCACATAGTTCATCGCCACAGAAATGCCACTCCTTTTCCACCCTCTAATTGCTCAACTCAAAACCTCCAAAGCCTCATATACTTTCAGAGGAAGGCCGCTTGTAGGATCTTTCCTTTATGTAGTAGGTCTAACTCCATATACCTTGAATCATTGCCCCAACCACCAAGTATATCCCGAGAAAGTGAACTCAAACTATACTAACAATTCTGGTTGGATGGATATGGGATACAGATACAATACAAGTGCATCGTCACGACAATTCTTGAAAAAGTACGATATGATACAATATGGATACGTTAATAAATCAATATTTCTATATATATTATATTAATTTCTACCCAAAAACATCTCAAGATTTCAAATAGTCCATGATACGTCATAAAGATTGCATAGTCTATGATCCGTCATAAAGATTGCATATTAACCATCCATCATATTTATCATTCATAGAAATCACCACTACTGGACAAAAAATTTGATACTATCTGCAACTCAGATATTACCGACAATCAGCAACAGGGGGCAGGACCAGGAATGGGATTGGTTACGGTTGGGGAAACCAGGGCCTAGCCGCGGGGGGGGGGGGGGGGGGGGGGGGGGGGGGCTGGAGCTCCAAGAGGCTCTAGTGCATTTTAATTTTTAAATACTCCAACATTTATAAATTAATAGTAGTATCCAACCCAGATCCACCTACAATACCACTCAACTGAAATAAATATCCCATGGTATCTTTTTGTATCAGGATGTATCCAAGACGTATCATGTCATATGGGGATATATAATTTCCTTTTTTAATAACGAATACTTGGGGCTGTATTTGATATGTATGCCCACATATCTATGTTATATTGGTATCAGATATGGTTCATATGGATACATAGGGCTTCTTGATGTATAAATGCTTCATAGTTTTCCACTAATCACTAGTATATAAGGACTCTAAATCCTATCTTTGGTGGCATTGGTGGAGTCATCTAATTCATGTGGAATTAGTCCAACTCGGAGCTACTAATACATGTTTTGCCGCAAGTTCGCAACTACCAATCTCCCAACCTAAGACCAAACTATGCAAATGAACCATTAAAACAAAGAAAGAAACACTAACTCATACTTTTCTTTCTCGGGCTATTTTCAATCCTCTACCTGAATCACCTCACAGGTGTGTATGCATGCATGTGCGCATACGCACAGAGAGAACATATGATCCATGCAGTAAACTGGTCTTTGCCGCATACGGAACGTAAAGTGTGCCAGTGAGTACATGTTAAGGATTAATTATGGGAAAGAGTTAAGATGCCTCCCCATATAAGAGGAAGCACATGGTGACACAATAGAACAAGTTGAATTTTTAAGTCAATAAGCATTACTTGTTATGAAAAAAAAAATTTGCGCTAACATATTAAATTATCAGTTCAAATATTTTTTTTTGTAATGATATAGTTGGAATATTGTGATAAATAAATCTATAGGAAAACTCGAGTTTACATGTTTATACTTACTCGCAATTAAAGAACTGCTCTTCCAAATCTTTATACTTGGTTTCACATTCCTGCAAGATAAGACATAAAATTTAAAATATATCAATCATACAAGTAAGATCACAGAGTCCACATCTATCACAAACATGTAGGATCTGAGAAGGAATAAAACGCAGCAGCGAAAATGCATGATGGACCATCCAAACCAATTATCCCCACCATTCATCATGACATACATAGCTTCGAGTACATAGCCTACTTTGCTTTGAATAAACACCTCATTTTTTGCCATTTGATGCATAGGTAAGAAGTTCCCTAATTATTTAGTCTTACATGTCTTTGATTTTTACATGGCACAAAAGCACATGGAAAACTGACTCTGGGTATCATTCACACAGTGAAGGAGTAAAAAGAACAATTGTTCTGAGCCTCCTCCTAAAGCATTATTATCATATATACCATTTTGGCATCATTTGACCCGGCAAAGGTAATGCATTGCACATGACTAGGGCCGGTAAATCAAGACCCCAAAAAGGGACCAACGGTTTAAGTTCAACTAAAAAGAGTTCAGACAAGGTGCAATTAAGTCGTGAGTCGATCAAATCATACGTCACCTTATATTAGACCTTTCTCCTCAAGGGTTTTAGGAATTTTCTGACAAAAGTTTTACAATTAATTACGTGCAATTTTATTTGAACCCACCAACTTAAGCATAGACACCCACGAAATTCCAATTTTTTTCCTCAAATTGCTCATCCCTTGGGGTTTTCAGGTTACTAGCACCCCCCCCCCCCCCTTTCCTTCCTTCCTTCCTTCCTTCCTTCTCTTCCTCCTCCCTCCTCGTCCTTCTCTTTCTCCTCATAGGTCCTCTTCCTCCTCCCTCCACTTTCTTCTTCTTTGGTTGGAGTCGTATGTCATTGTTGGAAACCTTTGGCTGACATTGGCATTATAATGGTGATTGAAACCCCTTGATCTTGTGTGATATTATTCGATGACTACCATAATTTTAATTTCAATTGGAACCCACCAGCATTGTGTTTTAAGTAAGGGTTTTGCGGATTTTGGTGGAAGGAAGGCATCGAGGGAATTGGAGGAGGAGGAAGGAAGGTGAGGAGATAGAGGTGGTGGTGACCAGCACTGGCACCAATGGTATCGACGACCTACATGGGGACGACTGGAATTAGGGGCTGGCCAGCACAGTCACTAGCAAGCAAGGGAGGAAGGAGTTGGGTGTCAATCTTAAGATGTAAGGCTAAGGGCAATTTGGGAGAAAAATTTTACGAGAATTTTTCCTCACACCCACAGTTCACTTTCATACCCTCTCTCTCTCTCTCTCTCTCTCTCTCTCTCTCTCTCTTCTCTCTCTCTCTCTCCACAACCCATTTATCTGAAAGAATTTTAGAGAGAGAGAGATTGAGAGAGAGTGAAGAATGGCCGGTTGACTTGGATGTTAACCTCAAGTCCGGCCTTTATTATTTATAATAGATACTGAATAACAGATTACATTCGGATAACTCATATCATATCTTTGGTTATATCTGTGGTTATCACCGTAACTAATATTGTTACGGGAGATAACCACAGATATCTTATCAGCCCCCCACAAGCTGATCGGCGGAGCGGACGAGAAGTTTGTCCCGTAATGATGTGAACCGAGTCTGAGGCAGATGCTTAGTGAAGATATCTGCAAGTTGATCGACCGTTGAGATATGGCGAACCTCAAGGCGCTTCTGAATTACCTTCTCACGAACGAAGTGGTAGTCCACTTCAATATGTTTGGTGCGGGCATGAAATACCGGATTTGAGGCCAATGCAATGGCGGAGATATTGTCACACCAGATAATGGGAGGACCAGGCACATGGATATGTAGGTCATGAAGGAGCATGACGAGCCAAGTGACTTCAGCAGCAGTAGTGGCAAGACTCCGGTATTCAGATTCCGTCGAAGAGCGAGCAACTGTGGGTTGTTTCTTAGCAGACCAGGAGACCACATTCCTGCCATCCGGTAGTAGACCGCCGATCGATGTCATTCCCCGCCCAATCAGCATCAGAAAAGGCTTAAAGTAGAAGAGGGCCAGGGGAAAATTGGAGGCCATGTGAGATGGTGCCCTTGATATAGCGAAGTACCCGCTTGAGATCGGCGAAGTCACCAGTTGTTGGAGCATGCATGTGCTGGCAAATGGTGTTGACGACAAAGGAGATATCCGGCCTAGTGACCGTCAAATATTGAAGCATACCCGCAAGACTCCGATAAAGTGTAGGATCATGAAACGGAACAGTAAGAGCCGGATCCAGACCCCTTTTAGAGGAGGTGGGTGTCAGGTATGGCTTGCAATCAGTCATTGCTGCGCGAGAGAGAATATCAACAGCATATTTGTGTTGGTGCAGTAATAGGCCCTTGGCATTGGAAGAGACCTCAATGCCAAGAAAATGATGGAGGTGACCAAGATCCTTCATCTCAAACTGAGACTTCATCTGAGAGAGGATGTGAGTAATATACGCGGGATCATTTCCAGTGACAAGAATGACATCGACATACACAAGTAGTATGGTGAGTCGACGAGAAATCTGTTGTATAAAGAGTGAGTTATCATTTTTACTCATGACAAAGCCCAGAAGTTGGAGATAGGTGGAGAGACGATCGAACCACGCACGGGGAGCTTGGCGCAAACAATATATAGCCTTCCGAAGGTGACAAACATGCCCAGGTTGAGAGGGATCAACGAACCCGGGTGGTTGTTGCATATAAATCTCCTCCGAAACGAAGCCATGAAGAAATGCATTAGAGACATCAAGTTGTCGAATATGCCAGCCAAAGTGAAGCGCAAGAGTAATAACGACCCTGACCGTGGCCATCTTGACGACTGGACTAAAAGTCTCCTGAAAGTCGACACCTTCCTGCTGATGAAAGCCCTTAGCAACGAGGCGAGCTTTGTAGCGAGCGACTGTGCCATCAGGACGTCGTTTCAGTTTGAACACCCATTTACAGCCGATGACGTTAGCCGAGGAAGGAGAGGGAACGAGGTACCACGTCCCTTGCAGTTGGAGAGCTTGAAATTCAGCGGACATTGCGCGACGCCATTCCAAATGTCGATTAGCATCAGTGAAGCATGTGGGTTCGATGTCAGGAGTGGAGGAGATGGCTGTTAGACAGAGAGGGTGTTTGGGCTTAAAGACACCTACTTTGGAGCGAGTAACCATGGGATGGCCAGGAGCAGTAGGAGTAGTGGAGTCTGCTAGGGTTGGATGCTTGCCGACGACAGGATCCGAGGAATTGATATATGGCCCGTGTTCTATGGAGTTTGAACAGGGGGAACCAGCGGGAGAGGAAGCACGTGTCGATGCCGGTATGCAGGAGGTGGGGTCCAAGGAAGAACTGTCAGCATGTGTAGTTGGAATTCTGAGTCCTGAAGTTGTTGGTAAGGATGCAGCAGTGCCAGAGTCTGATAAAGCGGCATTAACGGGACGCCGGCTCCTTGACCGTTGGACGGAGGAAAGTCCCGGCCATGGTGGAGGAAGAAGTGGAGCACTGGTGGTGGTTGTAGAACCTGATGAAGCAGTAGTGGTGTTGGTAGCGGAGAAGAGTGGGGGTAGGAATGGGAGATAAGGAGAGTGCTTGGAAACGGTGCGAGAGGGCCGGACAGCAGGCGGGTCAAGTGCAAACGGGAAGATGTTCTCAAAGAACCGAACATGACGAGAAATGAACACTATCCCCGTAGAGGGATCAAGACACCTATATCCTTTGGAGCGAGCACAGTAACCGAGAAAGACACATCGTCGTGAACGAGGTTCGAGTTTATGGGAGGAGTAAGGCCGAAGCCAGGGAAAGCATAAGGAACCAAATACCCGGAGAGAGTGATAATCAGGGGATTGCTTAAATAGAACCTCAAAAGGAGATTTGTGGCCTAATAGGGGTGAGGGGAGACGATTGATTAAATAGGTGGCTGTGCAGAGGGCATCGGCCCAATAACGATAGGGCATAGATGCATGTTGCAGAAGGGTAACAGTGGTGTCAACCAAATGACGATGTTTTCTTTCTGCGACCCCATTTTGCTCTGGGGTATGAGGACACGAGACTTGATGTAGGATGCCACTGGAGGTGAGAAGAGATGTAAAGGCAATACTGACAAACTCACCACCACCATCGGTTCGCAATGTTTTAATACGAGAGGCAAACATATTTTCAACAAGAGGCTTAAAAGAAAGAAAAACAGAAAAGACATCAGATTTATTTTTAATTGGAAATACCCAACAATACTTTGAATATTCATCAATAAAAGAGACATAATAGAGAAATCCACTAGCAGAGGGGACGGAGGAAGGGCCCCATACATCAGAATGCACTAAAGCTAATGGACGATTAACCGTGGACGACGAGGAAATAAACGGGAGACGATGGCTTTTTCCGAGATTACATGCTGTGCAACAAAACTTGAACGAGCCGATGAACGGAAGAGCCGATCGTTGCTGAAGAAAACGGAGAGTGCCGGTAGAGGGGTGGCCAAGACGGGAGTGCCAGACTGGAGCAGCAACGACAGAAGCAACGAGTGCAGCGGAGGCTGAAGAAGACAGAGGACCCGACGGAAGAGGGTATAACCCATTCCTACTGGGCCCGCGAAGACGGATCTTGTTCGTATTCTTGTCCTGGACAACAAATTCAGCAGAGTCAAAACAAAGACGACAATTATTATCAGACGCGAAGCGATTGACAGACAGAAGATTAGCAGATGCTGTGGGAACATGGTAAATATTGTTAAGTTGAAAGGAAGACGTAGGAGTATGTAGAATACCACGACCAGAATGAGAGATGGGCAAGGAAGCACCATTACCAATGGTAACTGAGTCATTACCAGTGTAAGGAGAGGCAACACTGAGGTTGGAGAAGTCAGGTGTCAGATGATTACTCGCGCCACTGTCTGCATACCACGGATTGCGAGTAGTCGGAGAAGCGGACGCAAGCAGTGCAGGGGAAGAGAGGGCTGCAGGGGGGGGAGGACCCTGGCTCTGGTAGAGAGCAATGTTTGTCCGATGCCAGCAATTGAGGGCGATGTGACCCGGTCTGGAGCAGATCTGGCAGACTGCGGAGGGAGAACCACCGAGAATACCACGACCGCGGGTGCGTTCAAAACCACTGCGATCGGGGCCGTCACGACCACGGTAGAACCGACCACCACCGCCACGGTTGCCACGACGACCACCCCCACGGCTGGCCGTAAAGGCCGAGGAGGCCGGTGGTGGGGCCGGGGTTAGGTGGGGATCGGGGGAAGTGGTTGAAGTAGAGGCCACGTCAAGGTAGTTCTCCTCCGCATGTAGGAGAGCAGAGAGTTCGTCCATAGCCAAAGGACCAAGGCGAAGACGGAGCGCCGTCTTGACATTGTTGTATGCGGCAGGGAGGCCATTGAGAGTATAAAGCACAATGTCGGGCTCGAAGACTGGAGCACCGATTGCGGCCAGATTGTCGCAGATAGTTTGAATCTGTTGAACATAGGCGGATAAAGAAAGGGTGCCTTTCTGAAGCTTCTGAAGTTGAGAGCGGAGATGAAGGACATTAGATCGGGCTTGGGAAAGGAAGCGCTTCTCAAGCGCCACCCAGACATCACGAGACCCAGGCAGACGAAGCACTGTAGGAAGGATGCTAGGGGAGAGGGTGGCGAGGATGCATGTACGAAGCTGTCTATCAGCGAGGATCCACTCCTTGTAGAGAGAATTGGTGGGCTCTGGGACAGGATGACTACCATCAACAAGATGTTCAAGTTGAAAAGTTGATAAGGCACTGAGAAAGAGATCTTTCCAAGTCATAAAATTGGTGTCATCGAGTTTGATTGTCACCAGAGAGCTCAGGTTTTTGATGAGGAGCAGCATTGGAGAAGAAAGCGAGGACAGAGGAGGAGCAGAAGAGGGAGGAGAAGATTGTGTGGAGGAGGAATCCGTCATGATGAAGGCTGCCGAGGAGAAAAAAAAAATAGTTGGAAGAAAAGTTTAAGAAGCTGAGGGTAGATGTAGATCTAGCACACCTCAGAGACGAGGCTCTGATACCATGAAAGAATTTTAGAGAGAGAGAGATTGAGAGAGAGTGAAGAATGGCCGGTTGACTTGGATGTTAACCTCAAGTCCGGCCTTTATTATTTATAATAGATACTGAATAACAGATTACATTCGGATAACTCATATCATATCTTTGGTTATATCTGTGGTTATCACCGTAACTAATATTGTTACGGGAGGTAACCACAGATATCTTATCATTATCAACATAGTCCCCACTCCTCCCACTCTTGTTCCCTCACCCTCCATACCCACCTCGCCAGTACCCACTGTTCGCTTCCGCAATCATATGCGTCATCTCCCACAGTCCCACCTCCATCTCCATCCTTTTTCTCCTAAGCAAGCATCGTCGGTGCCCGTGAAAAGCTCCACCTCTACCAGTACGCGAGCAAGCCGCCACTGTCGTTGATGCCCGTGTAGTTGCCGCCATTGCCAATGCCGACAAGGAGGAAGGAGGGATCACTAGCAGTGGCAGCGAGGAAAAGGAGGAAAAAAATGGCAAGAGAAGAGGAGGTATTGTGGTAAAATAAAGGTGTGGAGCAAGAACCGTGGGGAGTGTAAATTTTTTTATAGAATTTGATGAATGTGAAGCTTAAGTTGTTGGGTTCCAATAGAATTTGTGAGTAAAATTTTGGGGTGTGAATAGGTGATGGGGTCTGGAAGGGGGACTGGGGAGGATGGGTGGGAGAATAGGTTTGAAACAGCGATTGCATTCTTGCCACATGAGAAACGGGGTGTGTTCAGTAATTTTGGGGTGTGAATAAAAATTCTCAAAAATAATTTTGTTGATTAAAACAGTTTTTAGAAGAGCGGTGTAACCCTCGGCGACGATTATGGAAGCCCTAGTTGTGGAGGGAGGGATGATGACCTGAGGGGTGAAGAGGGAGGGGAGCCGGGTGCGGGACCGGAGCTCTTCCGAGACGACGTCCCACGCCGCGGTGCCGTGGCGGAGCACGGCGCCACCGAGGACGAGCTCCTCCCACGCCCCCCATCTCGTCGGCGCCACTGACTTCTCCGTCGTCGCCGCCAGCCTTCTGCGCTGGAACCGTCCGGAGATTCCCCGTGTCCTCGGGTGTCGGGAGAAAGGAACTGGGACGTCAGGGGAGATAGAGGAGGGGTTTTACATCAAGAAACCGTTTCAGGAGGAGCAGCGGTTTTTTTTCCGGTGAGGGGAGCGGCTGCGGTGGTGGTGGTGGTGGCTTTCGTGTCTTCTCCCTTTCTTTGGGGATACTTTTACCCTTCGTTTTCAAGCTTATTTCCGAGAAAGACAAGGAAAAGGATTTGAGGTGGTCTCGGAGACGGAGAAGAAAAGTTGACGTGTCTTTTGAGATTTAAAGGATTATAAGATGAGAGTTAGAGATAGAGAGAGTTAGAGAGAGAGAGAGAGAGAGCAACCGGACTAGGCTTTATCTCTCCACTCCCCAATAACTAACCTCACATCTTTCAAAAAAAATAAAATAACTAACCTCACCCTAGAATTGGAAATAAAAATAAAAAATTTGGAGGGAACTTAGTGTTAGGTCCCCTATAAAGAGATCGGTTTGGTGAAAAGGACAGACAAGAGTACTATTTTAATTCAGATCTCTTTCGATAAGATTCATTTTACAGCAAATCCCTCCTTTGATTTTTCTCTCCTTTGAATAACAAAATGCCACTGATACTAAAATCACAAATGTTATCCTCCAATGCATCTGCAACTATAGTATTTTTATTTCATTGTAGCAATTTTTTTTAAAAGCAAGATTCTCAAAAAAAAATAAAAATTACAACAATATTTTTCAAATAAAAGTCTCTTTTTTGATCGCATTGCTACTATTCTACGTGATTTTACTGTATGGGGTAAAATGGAAATTTTTCAAACGAAATCTATATAACAAAGGACGTCGGTTTTGTACTGGCTAGACAAAACAGAACAAAAAAGCTCACTATGACAAGTTGATTGGACAAAAATGTACCGAATAGACCTAACCATTCGTTCAAAAATCAATGCATGATTTCTACTAAAATCCCGGTCCATTGAAACTGCATTAAACCTGATCTTTCATCCCGTGATCGTTGTATACAGCAACGGCTATAAACCCGTCGGTTGAAATTTTGGCCGCCCTAAACCATCGGATCGATCTCGAAAAATTCGTTCAAACAGAGACAGTTGTAATTGATTGATTATAGAGGGAGGGGGAGTTGGTCGGGCCGAAGGCGCCCGCTTCGTGCCAATCGGCACGGGCGAGGAAATGGGTGTCCCTATGAATGACGGTGTTGTCATCGAAAGTGTTTTATTGCCGAAGGCGTTCAGGTGTGTTGCCGTCGAAGACGGCCCGCTGCAGTGCCGACAGGCACGGGTATGCACTAGTGACCTAACGTTAAAGATCACTTTGTCTGTTCTTTTCGGTACATATGATATGTTTAAATAACCTAACACCAATTTGCCCTAGCTTATTTTGTTGGGGAGACTTACTGAGTGGTCCCTGACAAGAGATCGATTTAAGTGAAAGGACAACCAACAAGATGGTGTTGCACTAGGTTCCTTCAAAAAGGGATGCAGCTAGAGCAAGTCCCACATGTGACTTTTATCCATTTTTAATGACCAAACTTTTCCTTAGAGCATGCCCCTCCATCCTTGTCGCTACAGGACTCAATCCACAAATTTGCTATGATGATTTCACTATAGAAAAATAAATTACTACAGTGATTTCACTGTAGTAAGAGTAGCGCAAATTGTTACTCTACAAAGATTTTTACTCAATCTGCAAAGATTGTTACTCTTTTTTCTCAAAAAAAAAAACTATAGTGATTTCATTGTAGCAAAAGAGTAACAATTTGCAGAGATTGTTACTCAATTTATACCGATTGTTACTCAATTTATATCGATTGTTACTCTTTTGCTACAGTGATTTCACTGTATCAAAAAAATATTTTTTTTTAGCAAAATTTTACAAAAAAAAAATAGCGACAGTGATTTCACTATAGCAAAAGAGTAACAAATTTCAAATATTGTTACATTTTTTGCTATCGTGCTTATGTCAAGCTTAGACCAGGCCCACATGTACAGATGCACGTAGGGGTCAAGCACGGACTGGTGCTCACATGCACAGTTGCACGTAGGGGTAATTTAGACATCTACCAAACGGAAGGACCTATCACCAATAATCGATGTTGCCTGACTTTATCTGTAAATACCATACATTAGAAGGATCTATCACCAATAATCCCTTTTTTTGGGTGGGGCTATATACAGCCCACCAAATACCAAAGGCAGCACCTGTCTAAAGGCAGCGTGTCTTTTTCCATGGGCAACTATGTCTATAGAACACCCCTTTTTTCCTCCGTCGTGCCCGTGCCGCCCATCGCCGTCCAACCCCGGCCATCATACTTATCTTCGCCATCTCTTCCTCTTTCCTCCTCCCCTTCTTTCAAAATAGACTTAAGGTCAATTTACCATCAGTTGAGAATAAAGAGGAAGATATATCGAAACGACATTCACGACCAGGTATGGACACTTTAACGTGTTTCACATATCTTTCAAGGAGGCAATGGCATGGTTGATTGACTTGCGGGAATGGCTCGGGCACAACCGCACAAGGTCATGGCTGCTGGTATACAAGAAGGTTTTTCCTAAAATGGCCCTCATATGTATTGCTGAAAATAGACTCAACACATGCCAAATGTGTCAAATGTGCACAAGGTCATAGCTTGTTGCATTACTTTTCTTGCCCTCAACACGTGCCAAATGTCATATTCGAACAATTGTTGCATTTTTGTGACCATTTTACCCCTAAAGGCTAAAACACAATAGATAAAAAGTAAAAAAAAAGTATGTTCATATTCTCCAATTGAATTTTTTTCTCGTTTCTCGTCACTGGAGATCGTTGGGCTGGTGTCATTTTTCATCCTCGAAGCACTTATATAGCATGAAGTACGTAGTGATCCCTTGTCGTCGAGCTGGCGGCGAGCGGACGGTGTTGGTGGCCGGTGGCGGCAGTAGGCGGTAAAAATAAGAGATGGAAACCACAGCAGGAGACAAGTTCAGCACGGTATACCTTCTTTATTTCTCATCGAAATTCAATGATTCTAGATGCATTGCGATCTGAGTGATCCTATACGAGACCATCCAGAGGCGAGGATAAAATAAAGTTAGTACCACCAGTAGCTTTTAATGGAAGATTGAATAGATGTAATGTAAAAACAGTGAATAAGCGGAAAGAAATGAGTGATGGCAATGAGAGTCGAAGACAAGTTCGGCACGACGTACTTTCTTCGTTTCTCATCGTAATTCAACGATTTCTGAGGCATTGCGATCCTCGGGTGATCATCTACGAAACCATCCAGAGGCAAGGATAAAATGAAGACAGTACCACCAGTAGCTTTTAATGAAAGATTGGATAGATATAATATAAAAATAGTGAACAAAAGGGACGAATATAAGAGATGGAAATGAGAGCGGAGACAAGTTCGGCAAATCATAGCTTCTTTGTTTCTTATCGGAATTCATCGATTACAGAGACGTTGTGATCGTCAGATGATCCTCTATGAGAACATCCAAAGGCGAGGATAAAATAAAGTCAACGCCACTAGTAGATTTTAATAGAAGATTGGATGAATGTAGTGTAAAGTGAACAAGAGGGAGAAAATGAGAGATGAAAATGAGAGACAAAATCATTTGCGTCGGCGTACAATGAAAATGTGTCGATGCATTTATACTATAGCACATCAGTGAAAATGTACTGGCGTATTTCTACAGCGGCGGGTCAGTGAATTGTGTCGGTGCATTCTACTGCGGCGCCATAGTAAAATGCTTTGGAATATTCTATTGCAACAACAAAGTGAAATAGGAAAGTTTGGCACGACGTATCTTCTTGGTTTCTCATTGGAATTCAGTGATACGAAAGGCGTTACGATCCTCGGGTGATCATCTACGAGACCATCCAGAGGCGAGGATCAAATGAACTCAACACGACCAATAGATTTTAATGGAAGATTAGATGGATATAATGTAAAAAAGATAAACAAGAGGGAAGAAATGAGAGATGGAAATAAGAGTCGGAGGCAAGTTTAGCACGACGTACCTTCTTTTTTTCTCATCGGAATTTGGTGACTCCGTGACTCCGAAGGCGTTGCGATCTTCAGGTGATAATCTATGAGACAATCCAAAGGTAATGATAAAATAAAGTCAGTATCACCAGTAGCTTTAATGGAAGATTGAATAGATGTAATGTAAAAATAATGAACAAGAAGGAAGAAATAAGAGATGAAAATGAGAGTCGGAGACAAGTTTGACACGAAGTACCATCTTCGTTTCTCATCGGAATTCATCGATTTTGAAGGCATTAAGAACCTCAGGTGATCCTCTATGAGACCATCCGGAGGCGAGGATAAAATGATGCTAGTGTCATAATAGAAGATTGGATGGATGTAATGCAAAATGAATAAGAAGGAGAAAATGAGAGATGAAAATAAGATCGATAAAATCATTTACATCAATGCACAGTGAAAATGCATCGGTGTACAGTGAAAATATGATGGTACATTTCTACTGCGACTCATCAATGAAAATGCATCGACGCACAGTGAAAATGCATCATCGCATATTTACTGTGGCACATCAGTAAAATGCACTGGCGCATTTCTACTACGGCGCCATAGTGAAATGCTCTGGCATATTCTACTGTGGCAACAAAGTGAAATAGGAGATGAAAATAAGAGCCGGAGGCAAGTTCGGCACGACGTATCTTTTTCGTTTCTCATTGGAATTCAGCAATTTACAATGAACTAGAGGAAAGAAAAGAGGTATAGAATTGAGAGCCAGAGACAAGTTCGGCACGACATACTTTCTTCGTTTCTCATCGGAATTCATCGATTCCGGAGGCATTGTGATTCTCGGGTGATCCTCTATGAGATCATCCAAAAGCGAGGATAAAATGAAGTCATCTTCACTAGTAGATATTAATAGAAGATTAGATTGGTGTAATGTAAAATGAACAAGAGAGAGGAAATGAGAGATGAAAATAATAGACAGAATCATTTGTGCCGGCGCATAGTGAAACGCGCGCGCTAGTGCATAATAAAAATGTATCGGCGTATAATAAAAATGTGTCAGCACACAGTGAAATGCACTGGCGCACATGATGCGCCGACGCATCAGTGAAATGCACTAGCTCAAAAGATGATTGTTGCATCAATGAAATGCGTCGGCGCACAGGCACATCAGTGAAAATGCTCCGGAGTATTTCACTGATTCGTCAACGCATTCTACTGTGGTAATGCAGTGAAATGCGTCGGTACATTCTACAGTGTGCCACAGTAAAATGAGATTTGAAAATGAGTGCCAGAGACAAGTTTGGCATGGCCTACACCTCATCGGCCACCACCCTCACTGCCCTATCGGCCACCACGGGTGGTGGCCGACGGAGCGTCGGTAGTGGGTGACCGGTGGTCGATGGGGGTGGTCGTCGACGGGGCGTCGTCGTCGGTGGTCGCGGGAGACGACGGCCAGTGGTGGGCTGCAGTTAGTGATGGTGCTGGCATCCCCCCTAGGATTCATTCCATGGTCCAATCGTGGCCATTGAAATGGGATGCACCACTTGTCTCTCCCCTTGAAAAAGGAGATAGATCATCAGTGGAGCGGAGTCAAATCCCTTTGAAATTGGGGGTGAAGTCCTTTATAAGTTTCAGGGGTATTTCCTTCGAAATAAAAAAAGTGATCAGAAATGTAATGCAAAAATAATTTGGTCTATTCCAAGCGAATCATAAGAATTGGGGGTCATTATGGAAAAAACCTGAGTCTACAAGGAATTCCCACGGGGCTCACAAGCGAAGCCTTTGATTAATGCTAGTTTCAGTTTTTTTGGTACGATGATTCCAGGGTTTGTCCAGTATATACTTGTAGTTTTTTATTTATTATTTTTTATTCGGGTAAATTAGATAAAGACCCCCGGTAATTTGACCAATTCTCACTTACACCCTCTTATGTTTAAAACACTACAAATGCCCTTATGTAGTTTGAAAAACACATCACTTGCACGTTGCACCCCCTCGAGAGGGGTCTATGTGTAATTGTGTATGGTTTTTCAAAATATAGGAGGGCATTTGTAGGTTTTTAAACATGAGGGGGTGTAAGTGATAATCGATCAAACTACAGGGAGCCTATATGTAATTTATCCTTTTTATTGAGCCTATGTGTAATTTATTCTTTTTATTTTTGAGGAGCATACTATATGAGAGTACGATTTATTCCAACCTCCTAAAAGAGATTGGATGTTCCCGGTCTCTCTCATTGGTCCATATCGAGGGCTTCTGGTCATTTCATCATGATAAACAGTATGAAATGACCAACATACCCTCGATATGGACCAATGAGAGAGACCGGGAACATCCAACCTCTGTAAGGAGGTTGGAACAAAATCGTACTCATACTATATGGCTTGCCACGTGATCATAGCCGTCCCTTTGCCTACCAGTAGGAGGTGAATGAGATTCACATTGCGGCTGGGAACCTTTTTAGTAAGGGTGGCAATGAGTCGGGTCATAAACATATCATCTTGAGATGCTAATAATGTCCGTGCCTGTAGACACTCGAACGATCATCTTTGGCGGCTAAATATTTTCAGTGGGGACACCCACATTCGGCGAGAACGTCAAAATTCAAATCTCAACCAATTAATAAACGAGCCGTAATATCAAACACAAACCCGACCTGCTAATAAGCATGTAACAGGATCATTTAGCCGGGTGCGTTACTAGGTTGGTAGAAATCGTTTAGCAAACAGGTCAAGCAGGTTCAATCGGTCTATAAGCTTAAACCCTGACCCGACCTATTTACATAAAAATACAAGTCGAGTGAAAATGTTTATGACCCAAACCAGATAATTAAAACTCAAACATAGGGGTGGGACTTGGGCGGGTTGAAGGGTCTGCTCATGCCCAACCCGACTTGTACAAACCTTAACCCGTTTTAACAGTGGAACTCGGGGAACCCAACCCGTTATTGTCCATTCTAGTTGCTCGGATTGCCCAATTTGCAAAATAATGGATGGGTTAACCAACTAGAAATGCTTGTGCACATAAATAGATGGAAAAAAAAAACCCAACAAAATTTTGAATTGCATAAAAAAAAAACTTTGATTTGCATAACGAAAACATGAAGTCCACCCATATCTCCACATATTCAAATGAATTCTTAGCATTCAATATCAAACAGACAGTCTTTGATTTTCATAAAAAAAACTACCAAAACATTCAGCCTTAGTGTGTCACTTGCTCGGGTTCCTCGGGTTGGGAAGATCGATGCCCAAACCCATCCAAATAAAAATCGGGTTGATCTTTTTTTTGTCCAAATCCGTCCAAGATTTTAACCAGCTTTACTCATATTTGTCCATTGTTTGGGTTGAGCGGGTCGGGCTCAGGTCAGACCCGCCCAAGTCCCACCCCTACTCAAACATGCTAAGTTTGTGTGGGTATCGATTCATGCTGGCAAGTGGTGTTAAGAATTGCCACCCTTAGGGCATCTTCAGTCCTTACTCAAATCATTACTCATATTTGAATCTAAGTAAAATTGTCTAAAAAACAACTCCAGTCATTTACTCGGACTTATATCAAATTGAGTTTTACTTCAATTTTTCACCAAATCAAGGGAGACTCAAACACCATACCAAATTATAACGGTCATTTTCCAATACCTTTCTATTTACAAATGTGCCATTCAATTTGAGTTTTACTCAAATTTAAGTAAAAAATCTGAGTAAAGGGGCTATAGTGCTTGTATCAGATTGGGTTTTACTCAAATTTAAGTAAGGATTGGAGTACTCATGATCAAATTGAGTTTTTACTCAAATTTTTACTCAGATTTAAATAAAATTTTAAGTACGGGCTGGAGATGATCTTATTAACAAAGGGTGTTTTAAGATGTTCGGGTCGGGTATAGATCAAGCATAGATCTTATCTATTGACTCGCACGAAAAACCGCGACCCGACCCGACCCGACCCGACTCTTGCTGGCTAGCGCCCTGGCTGTTGGGAGGATAAGACACCACACCAGGAGGTCGCCCCTGGATTTGGGGAGGTGAGGTGAGCTGCCGGAAGGGACCGTTGCTCGGTTGGAAGGGAGGCAGCCATGGCGTCGCTCTCTCCTTCAATCCATTCCCATTGGTAAGCCCAACGCTCTTCTAGATTTTTTTTTTTTTTTTGGGTAAATAGAAAGACATCGGAAGAGAGGGAGAATGAATTTCCGAGGACATTTCTGCCGGAATCGAGTTCATTCAGGGATGAACCCAACTACCCAACAGTAAATTCGAATTGGGTTTCGTAGGAGATGGGTCGTTTCATGATAAATCATCATTTCTGACACGTTTCAATTTTTTTTTTTAATCCCTTCTACTGCTTATACATTTCTAAACCAGTGAAAAGGGTTTTGCAGCACTTAATCTTTAGTGGGTCCCACTGCTAACATTCCTTTGACGATTTCAGTTGACAATGTATATCCATTGCTAGTCATTACTCATTAGGAAGGCATGAAGATTCAGTGCGCAATATGTTTGTCTATAATTCAGCATGAACAATGTATAATATGAGGAGAAATTCGGATACAAAATATGGGAACGGTGATAATTCGGACAAAAGATTCAGAATATGCATAACCATGACCATCAAGCCTTTTTCCCATTTGGGTCAAGCTTTATAATCCATTCTTCGTGGTCATTCATGTTAAGGTACAATTTTGATGTCACCCAAATCGTCGTAGCATTCATGAATATCATCTTAGGATTAATTTCATGGTTTTGGTTACTCTTTCACGACTGAATTTTCAACCTGACATCAACCCTCAACTCTTTTCTTCTGGGCTTGGGACTGACATTGACAGTTTTATTAGGCATATGAACGCAAGTGATTATATTAGAAACACACATATTTCATGTGTTCACCATACATTTACATATTCATGTATCGATGTATTTACATGTGCATGTATTTGTTTCATGCATGCATTCTATGAGAATGTTTATTTCTACAATTTATGTATGCATTTATATGTTAATGAATGTATTTATATATAATATCAATTGGATGAAAAATCTAGTAACGATTTTCAAAATCGAATCCTAATTATAAAAAAAAGTACAGCAATTTATGTACAATCCCTTCAATTTATGAGGAAAACCTGTGTTTTTTTAAAATTGAAATAGAACATGATTAGAAAAATACAAATGCACTTATAATACAAGTATTATAGGCGATTTGGTTAACCTTGATCTATCCTAATTTTACTAGATATACACTGTATAATAGAACTTTTTTAGGCGAATTGACTAAATATGGACTACCCTAGTTTACAACACACATGCCTCAGTATCTTCATTTATTCTAGCCTTATGCTCATGGGTCTCCTAGGAAGCATGGACACTTTCCCAGGCCTCCCGTACCCGTGTCGGACACGTGTCGGACACTGACACTCGTCGGACACTCGCTGGACACGCACCGGACACGCATGTGCCATGTCCTACGTGATTCCGGGAGCTGGACATGGTCGGACACTCCTCGGACACTCGGGACACTGCGGGTTGACGGACTGTTCGATATAGGATCAGGTTACAAGCTGTGGTGATTCAGTTTTGGCTTCAACGTATCTGATCTTCTAAGATTATAACCTTAGAGAATCAGATAGGTTGAAGCCAAAACTGAGTCACAACCGTTCTTTTGCATGCCATTTGAGCCTGAGTGTGATTCACTTGCCAGGATGGTTATGATGGATGGTTATGATGGACGGTTATGATTCAGGTTTGGCTTTAACTTATCTTATCCTCTGAGGTTTCAAATAGGTTGAAGTTAAAACTGAAACACAACAGTTATTTTCCATACCATTTAGAGCTGTCTGTGATTCACCGATCGGGCTGGATGTAACTAACGATAGCGATCCAGTATGCATTAAATTTTCATTTTAGTTGTTTTCTATGAGGTTTTTTGGTTATTGAAATATATATGAATTGCAAACACATATAAAATATAAATTTAAAAATAGTAATTTATTTTGCCGTGTCCCTGCCGTACCCGTGTCCTCCTTTTTTAGGATTTGCCGTGTCGGCAAACCCGTGTCGTGTCGTACCCGTGTCCCCGTACCAGTGTCAGTGCTTCTTAGTGGGTCTCCATATGGACCATATATCTCCAACATTTATATGTTTGTTTCAAACTGATCTTATAATCTTGCTTAAATTTTTCCTTTAAGGGGATTTTTTGTTGGCAAAAAGTGCAATTTTTTTTGCATTGTTGGAGTTACAATAAGTTTACACTGGTCTGTTTGAATAAGTGTTTTTGTAGTTGGAGGATGACAACATCATTGAACAATGTGTAGTGTCCCTTGTGGAGAAAGGGGGCATGTAGGCTGATTGTGCTTGGGTTAATAATGGAATCGAGTCAGTTTGCTTTGGGGTAGTCAGATGTTTGATTGTGTTTGGTTGGGCTAGGGTTGTCAGTTCCATAATTGGTTCAGGTATTGGTTAACCCAACCGACCAACATAGGTTTGCTTCTCTCTTGGGTTTTAGTTTCGTTGGTTTGTCCTCCGTCGATTCCGATAGGATCAATCATGTCATATGCTGAAAAAGTTGATTGTTGATCTATGTGTGGGAGGATAAGAAGTCAAAGAAATCATAGAACAAGTGAATTGAGAAGTGGAAGAAATGTTGTTTGTTGGAAGAGAGGCAACCATGATGTCCTTCCCCGCACAATTAACTCCTCTTTGTATGTTTAACATGTCTTATGGTTCAATTATCACAATATATAGAAAAAAAGTAGGAATGAGTGGGAACAAAATTCTTGTAGAACATTCTTATTTGAATTCGACTCATTTAGAGTTACACACATGTTAATCTTGACTTGAGATTCATGAGAGATTTGATAGTTTTGAGTATTAATCATGACACAGTCACACATGATTCCATCATAATGCCCCAATTTCTAGATTTTCGGGACCCCTTAGCATGCTTATAAACGTCCAAAGTTTAAGACTATTTTATTCGTTCTTTGATTTTACGTGCTTAGGGATGACAATTAACCTGGTTTTTTGTGTTTCCCGACATAACCAAACTAGGACAGGTATGCGGTAATGTTAAATGGGTGTGGGTGGCTTTGGGGTTTGGGCCAGGTTTGGTTTTCCTCATCCCACCCAGAACCCAATTATACCACAATAGTAGGGAGAGTAACAAACAAGAGGAGTTAAAAGTCCTAATTCTATCTAGCAAATCCTAACTCTAATCCTCTCTAACAAACCACAAAGCAATTAGCAACTTTGAAATAGTTTTTGTTAGAATGAACATATGGGTATAAGTTCAACATGCCTTATGGTTCTATTTTGGACAAGTTGGAGGGAAATCTCTCTTATTTTGAATCTACCTTTTTTTGGGTAAGCTCAAAATCATTTTGAATTGGGTTTACGTAGAAATGGTAAGTTGAGGAATAACCATGATTTTTGACATTGTTTTCCATGAATATTGCACCATATTGTTGTCATCTGAAATTCCTTAGCATTCTCGAAAGAGTCCAAATTTTAAGATTGTTTTATATTATGATCTCTAATTAAAAGAGCTTTAAATTATTTATATATATGGAATTGCGGGATATCTATGCATTGGCTTGTTCAGTGCAGAGCAGATGGATGTTAATATAAATGTACAATTGTTTTACTATTGCATAGAATTCTTAATCATATTAATAGGTGTAAACAACATATCTCATCCAAACTTGGGCTAGCTACATTCACATTAGTTTACCATTGTTTTGTATCCAAAGTCAGGCCCAAACCATCAAAACAAGTTTGCAGTACTTTATCCTTGGTTGGACTCACTACTGATTTTTTTATTTTAGCTTTAGTTGATGTCAAGTATACATTTGATCATGTTCATCTTGGTTTTACTACATATCCACTTTATTATGCTTATCTCCTTTAGCCGTACATTTGAACATGTACATTAGATTAACCTCACACTTGTTTTCAAAAATTTCATGCAAGGAGATGTTTGGTGACACCTTGGCAGTAAGTGCTACTTTTATGTCTTTGAAGTTGCATGCACTATCTATGTTGACTGAAATTTCAACTAAAAAAAGCATGTTGTGAATCTTGGGTTGCATACACTTGTAGCTGTAAGTGAATGACTTCAACTATTTAGTTTGGTGTAAGCATTGGAGTCTCATCACCCTTGAAGTAGGATAGCAAGCTTACGACCACAAACATAGAAATCTGAAAGATTATTGCTTTATTATCAATCTAGCTAAATTATCAAGCCGATAGGAGAGAAAAAAAATAAAATTTAATTTTAACCAATTCAAAGTTTCTTAAAATTAGGAAGATGCATTTTTGGCAACCCCAGTCTCTCGTCTCTTTCTAAACATCTCATAATCCCCCTAACCCCCACTTCCACCTCCTCTCCTCTTTCTCACATCAAATGGGACTTTTTTTTTTTGGGTGGTGATGGTCGTTGTGGGTGTGTTACAACCATCTAAAGACCTCTTAGGTCTTGTTGATATCCATTTGCATCACTCAAAATCTTTGTCTCCTATAGATAGTCTCGTTGAAGTCATTCTTGTCCATCTCCACTTCCTTTTGTGTATGGACTATGGATCCAATATTCCAATGTCGCAAAAGCAACTTCTGTTGGGAGCATTTTCTCCAATTTTATATCCATGATTCTTCATTTGTGTTTAACTGGGAAGAAAGCTATGAAAAAGAAAAGAAATATAGTCAGACTTTCCTTGTAGAATCAGATAATGAGGTATGCCAGGCCCTATCTTCTTCTTCTTCTCTGCAGATTGTGGAGGTTCTGCAAGCGAAAATCGTCATAATGTGTGGTGATCCTTCAATGATCAGGCAAAGCTAGGGTTTGTTTATTCTTTTTACAGTTCAATGTGATTCATGTTCTTTTACTTCATGTATTGTTACCATGATTTTTAGATTTGTTTATGATTTAGAAAACTTAGTGGACGACTTGGATCTGCAAGTTTAATTACTTCCGTTGCACCCTGTGATCATACATGTGACTCAACTCATGGTCTGGTTCTTGATCTTGGTGTCACATCAAAATGATTTCAATATGACCGATGTTAGAGCAAGTCCTATCACCTCTTGTTAGCATTGGTTTGATGAAAAAAATTTCAATATCTGAAATTAGTTCAGTGCCCTTTCCCCACGAGCGATCGACATCACTTGGTGACAATCACTTCCCAACAAAAGGTTCAAAAATTAGTGCTAGACGAGTCTACCTAACATTAAACCATGATTTCTTAAATGGGTATAAAAATGATCAATTTTTTATGTGCGTACTCTAATTTGATTGCACAAAGGATTATAGAATGAAACTTTTTATTTGACTCTTTCATATTTGTAAATGTTGGATTATATACAGAGGTGCCCAACCTATCTGAAATAATGGAATTGTGACAAAGTGTAGATTGAATACTTAAAACACGTTTGTATCTTTGAAATATTATTTTGTTTTTATATATTGCATTAGGTTAGTCATAGAAGAATGAACTAAACTTAGTTTTTCATCTGGGCTTTTATATTTCTGCTGTTTCAGCAAT
Source organism: Chamaelirium japonicum (assembly GCA_947650365.1). NCBI lineage: Eukaryota > Viridiplantae > Streptophyta > Magnoliopsida > Liliales > Melanthiaceae > Chamaelirium > Chamaelirium japonicum. The sequence continues at coordinate 26,720,191 of OX393557.1, read as the reverse complement.
TTGGCTTCATAAACTAGAGGCCCTTAGTTAGAAGATAAAACATGTATTTGATAACTAATCAATAATTGTATCAAAGTTGTGTAAACCCAAGTTGTTTAGCCTAAATATTATTTATAATATCAAAAATTATGCTAACAATGATTGCTTGGAATGGTTTCAATATGAATATTAGAGAACTACATTGCCATTTGGGAGACTAGAAATTTGTTTTCGTATATTTGATTAACCTAGAATCTGATTAGAATCCCTACTTAAGTTGTTGCAGCAATTTAAAATCCATATTTCTTGGCGAGAGAAGTGGGATTCGTACTATGGATAGCCATGTCAGTCGAGTTCGATTTCTGAGAAAGCCAGTGGAGTGCAAGGAATCTAGGATCGGGAAGAGGCCTATAGAAGTGCCACCTAATGTGACCATTACATTGGAGGGGCAGGATTTGAAGGTTAAGGGTCCTTTGGGGGAACTCTCTAGAAGTTACCCACGTGAAGTGAAACTCGAACGAGATGAATCTGGGATTATGAAGGTCACAAAGGCAATGGATACTAGAAGAGCGAATCAAATGCATGGGCTTTTCAGGTAAGTTCTTTAAAGATTGCTTCTTTTCATGGTTGGCCTTTACTTGAATCTTGATCCATGCGGAGTACCATATATTGTACATGCACAACAGTTGGGGATTCTTTCTGTATCATATTCTGATCATTGGTCATGTTCCTTTTTTTTAAGCTACTACATATATGGTGATCAGGGTGCTTGAAAGTTTGATTTGTATCCGACGTATCTGAAATTTTGCACTTGTTAATCAATTGTTTCACATCTGTTATCTAGTTTTCCCACTGTGCATCTGTATGCAACTGCTCGCATGTGCCTGTATATTTGCTTGCACAGGCAGTGTACTCTGCCGGTAGTAAAATAGTGCTGTGATGGGCATGAAAGGGGTAGTTTGGAATGGCTGGCTGACACCTTACATCAAGAGGCATATGCGCCATGACTTGTTCCGTCCATTAGAAGAACATTAGGTTGTTAATTTTTGTTAATAGAAGATTAAAAAAAAAGAGAGATCACCTACAAGGGCCGTTATATAGTTCATAAATGCATAATGTAAGGAACATGGATATACATGGTTACGAGGAATGAATTCTGCAAAATAGAAGGGATTGGGGCTGTATTGAGATGAATAGATGGAGGCTTTTCTTCAACTATAAGGTGAAGAAGACGTTGAAACAACTAAGAAAAAATGATGTCACACTATAATCTTTCTAGTCTTTGTGCAATGAGCTGATAATGCGAACCAGTCTGATACGTATCAATTCATTTTTTATCATGATTTATTTTGTCAACTTGTCATGATCTTTCTCATCTTTTTGTACTTCCAAGAATCTATTATATTGGAAACAATATTACATGAAGCTTATGCCTTGCACATTTCCTTATTGAGAGCTGAAAACCACCGCATATGCCTCCGATATACACACATGCATACACACATTTCCGCACAGGGGAGTATAAAAGAATGACATCAACTTCTCCATTTGTACAATGTAGAAGAAGGTTCTCAATTTATACTAAAATGCTTTATCACAATGTGCACTTCGCCAGATTGATAATCATAATACTCTCCCTCAGATCCTCCAAATAATACAATTTTTTAAAGGAACATTTATGGATATTAATACAGGACATTAGAAGCTGAAGTAAAGACCCTACAATTTTCTTGGTGTGAATTTGTTGATTTTTTTTTCTTCTTTTGTGCTAATTTATCAATTCTGTGAGGTAAGTGATTGCTTCTATGTTGCATGGGCACATACATGAGAGTTGGAAGTGCCAGACTTGGAAAATCTAAAACTGTGGGGATTGCTTTGACAACCCTTGGATGAGATCTGAAGGCCCCACTTTAGTTTGCAGCCGGAATATGTTCTTACTTCTTAGTAAGTGGAAGGAAGAAGTGGGTCACTATTTTTTCCATTCTGATGTTTGATATATTTCGGAGATAGATTCATGATTTTAGCTTGTTGTTTGGAAACATGTTTCCCCTTTTAGAGTATCGTGAAAGAATGTTTGGGAAATCAATTCTAAGCGGTTTTCCCAACTTGTAGCAAACACCACCAAATTGATTCCCCTTTATTTATGGGAGGGAACACAGTTTGTTGGCTTTCCTTATTTAATGGGTATTTAAAATCAAAACAATACCACCCAGGAGATTAAGCCCCTGAAACTGTATCTACATAGTGTCTAACAAGCTGAGCTAATAACAAGTTACAATATTAGCTTGTTCTCCCTTTCTTTTTTACAATGTTCTCTTGGTTGTGTACAAAAAAAGTGCAACTCTCTCTTATTCTGACACGCACACACACCCACACACAATATAGTCACGAAAGTTTCCAAATTTCTAAAAGTCGCGTTTAAATCGCGACTTTGACCCTTGCCGATTATTAGCGGTTTTTTGCCCTGGCCGATTAGGGTCACCAAGAATGCTGTTTTTACCCCGATTTATCCAATAAGTCGAGGCTTACTTGTGATTTTGGTGACATATGCTCGACGCTGACTTGACTGAACCAATTAGCGGATGTGGTTGTGGGTCTTATTGACCGTCCTTTGTGCATTGGGTTCAAAATTACCTCATGTGGATGTTTTTGTTGATGGCTTGTTGCCTAATATTATTGTATTTACATTATTGGATTATAAACGTCTTATTTAGTTAAATATAGGCCAAAAATTTGATCCGATCTTGTAAATTGTTTTTCAAATTTCACCATAGCCATCCGGAATCCGACCTTTTCCTCGATTGTCCCCTTTTTTATTCCGAATTTTATGTTCCACCGATTTTTCCCAAGCTTTATCCGAGCCGAATTATTTCTGGTTCGCGAGCGCGCACACACACACACACACACACGTGAGCGTGCAATTTACGTTTCCCGAATTGCATTTCCAAATTTTGCTTTTTCAAATTGTTCTCTCACACGCATTTCGCATCCCACCAGCTATGATTTTGAGAGGAAGCCGAAAACGAAAAAGGTCTGCCATTTTGGCATCCAAGTCGTCTCTTGCAATCTTATTCTGTGCTGCTGCTTGCATATACCATTTTGAATACAGTTGAGACTTGCTGCATCTTTTTGCTTGGCATTTAAGATGCTATTAATTTATAAAAGAAAGTTGGCCATAAGTGTCATGAAGACTTCAATTCATATGTTGAATGCAGCCTTTTGTTTTGCCATTTTCCTTCTCCTACTCTCCCATTTGTTTGTGATGTAGATTTTTAACAAAGTGCGATTCATCAATTACCAAACATGTCTGAATGCACTTAGCCTTCTGAAAAAGCTTGAAAGCTGTTTAACTAATGTCTCTCTCTCTCTCTCTCTCTCTCTCTCTCTCTCTCTCTCTCTCTCTGGATGCAGAACCCTAACGGATAACATGGTCGTCGGGGTCTCGAAAGGGTTCGAGAAGAGGCTCCAATTGGTCGGCGTTGGGTACCGTGCGATGCTGGAGGGCAAGGACTTGGTGCTGAACCTTGGGTTCTCGCACCCGGTTAGGATGGCGATTCCCGAGGGGTTACAAGTGAAGGTGGAGGACAACACCAGGATCGCGGTGAGCGGATACGACAAGTGTTTGATTGGCGAGTTTGCCGCTTCGGTGAGGAAGTGGCGGCCTCCCGAGCCGTACAAAGGAAAGGGCGTTAAGTATGCCGATGAGATTGTAAGGAGGAAAGAGGGGAAGGCTGGGAAAAAGAAGTAGAACCACTACTTCACTATGCTTTCTGTGCTGTATGTTCTTTTTTTATTTTTGGCTTCTTGATGTATTTCCCATGCTAGCATGTTTGGCATCTGTACCTATATTATACTATGCAACAAACCCAATGATACTGTAGCACTACAGTAACTGTGGGAATTGGAAATGCCTCAATATCATGGTGAAAGCAGGTACCTAGATGGTAAAAGCAATGTCTGCAGGTATTTTATGGAAAATAGCATGAGCATTGATTGACCCATTTCTTGGGAATTTGAATTCCAAGGAAATGAACATAGCCTATAACTTCAAACCAAGCGAATAGGCTTTGAAATTTAGATTGATTTTATGGTCGAGGTCCGAGAGTGAGTCTGGTGTAGTGCAGCAAAATTCTACAGCTTCATTGTAGTCACGGTTTCTTCGAGTCTATCTGCATGTGCAGTCTGTCAGGGCAGAGTGCGGTTCGACCGCGCTCCACCCTCCTCAACCCGACCTGGCCCGATCCGGACCCACCGCAGCCACACTAGTCACGGTGTCAAGTGCGATTCACCAGTCGGCAGTGGTGCCCAGAGCACAGAGGAGGCAGATTCCAGGATGAGGAACAATTCATTGATGGGGCAGGACGGATTGCATGATCCCTTGATGATGGATCACCCCCGACCAGGCCCTGTGTCAGACCCAGCAATCGGTTCATTGTCCAAATGAAAACCATGTGAGGAGAGAGAGAGAGAGAGAGATTCATCCTCTCTTTTTCCACTCGGCTGATGATTTGATGTGTCACCACCTCCGGCCTGTGAGAATCTCCTTACAGGGGCCTCAACAGCTTCCACCCACCCCCTACCCTTAACAGGGAATTGAGCTTCTTCCTTAAAAGCCAAACCAAACTACTGCATCCCTCCTCCTCCTCCTCACAAACTCTATCTGCTGCACCGAGAAAGAATCCCTGGCCATTGGAGCCAGACGCGAGAGACCGAGATGGGCTGGATGGCGAGGATCGCTTGTGCGAACAGCCACGGCAAGAAGCACTGCAGCAGGCTATTCTGGAGGATCAGAGCACGGATCACGAGAGCCATGAAGAAGAAGAGGAGGGTCAGGTTCCAGTTTCAGTACGACCCTCTGAGCTACGCCCTCAACTTCGACGACGACGACGGGTGCTCTAAGAGCCTTCGGATGACGGGGAATTGATGCAGTCGGAGAGATTCAAAACCTGGAGCTTTGCGATTCCGACATGAACCCGTATGGGGCTTTCCTTTCCTCCTGTTCTTCCTTGCGACAGCCGCAGACTCTGTCTTCTATGTTTGCCTACTCTTTGCTTCCCTTTAGTTTGTCGGATAATGGTTTCAGTGTTCCTATAACATTTGTTCGTCGGCTTCTGATTGAGATTCTTATGATCATGATCAGATATAATGCAATCACCACAACAGCACTTGCGATAATAGACAGAGAACAAAACTGATGTTTCCTAAAATTCATCAAAGTCAGTACAACAGATTTGGTAAAAAAAAAAGACAGTATGAGAATCAAAAACTTGATCCAAAAATGAGAGAGGAATGTTTTACGGAAAGAATCTGCACATCCTGAGACTAAGAAGCTAAGAATCTCCAACAAGGCAACCGTGGTCTCGAGAGCTATTTACATGTTTCTCCCGGCCTCCGACGATGAATGATATCGATGCAACGACCACAGAATCTGACCTTGATTCTCAATATGGAAAGCTTATGCTCATGGGCCTGGAACTACAGGAGTGGCGGCACACAGATCCCTGAGGCGTGGATAAGCAGCCATCACATCATGATCCTTTTGAGCACATATCAGCATCTTGAGATAGTTGGTAAGCTCTGGTTCTGCCAATTACCACCAATTAACACTGCATTAGATGATACCAACCCTATTTATATGTTTGGAGGTTATACATTTAAGATGAACTGAACCATGAAACAAATGTCATATATCACCAAGGTGTCGGTGTGTGTTTGTGTTTGTGTGTGTGTGTGTGTGTGTGTGTGTGTGTGAGAGAGAGAGAGAGAGAGAGAGAGAGAAGGGCTTCTATTGAACATATTGCATCTTTTCGGATATATGATCGAATACAAACTGTTCCTATGAACAATGTTTGAACTCATAGAAAGTGCAAAATCCAATCCCGGTGTCAGCAGAAAAAACTGAGTTCTAGATTTTCTTACAGAGATACTGAAGGCAAACATTTGGATAGTTATAGATCATAGTGAGTTCAGAATAAAAATTAATAATAATAATACCGACCTTTTTCACGACCCTGGCTCGTGAGTATAGCTGCATTCACCTCGCTTGCGATTTCGAAGCGGTGTGACATCTCCATAAGCTGTCCGCTGGGACACATGTTTACATCGTCAAATGCCAGCATAACAACTGTTCTCTCCAACTCCTCTAAAAATCTCGGCTGCAAAGCACATTTTTTACAGTGATCAAAATATACAAAATTCACGACAATAGAACCAAGGGAATAAACATCCCCTCCCCACCCCCCCACCCCAAAAAAAATAAAAATTAAAAAGGGTCGGTCTAACTATATAAATCCAATCTAAACATTAAGATGTCATGATAAGATGGATCGACGCAGCAATATATTAAAAAGAGCGTTACATTATCCTTGGCCATTGGTGCAAGATCCTCCCTAGAAACCTCCAGAGCCTCTAGTACCTTTTGATCGCGAACCAACTCTATAAACCTCTGCTGTTGTAGACGGAAGAAGATATGGCGATTTGTATCTAGTATCTGCAAAAATATTTGATGGAGTCAGGGTTAATGTCTTTCCTAAAAAAGCAATAAATAAGTTAATTCTTCATGGATAATAACAAGAAGAAACTAAGTCTGATATAACATTCTAAATCAGTAAATTGGAATATCATATCCAAAATGATACATCAATAAAATTCTTTTAGATTCTGCACCATTTCCTGAAAATCAAATTTGGATTAACTATACAGAATAGTGATAGTAAGCTTAAAAATCAAGAGAACTACCTTCGATTGCTGATAAATAAAAATCACTATCCTGAGGCGTTCCGAAAAGGAGGAAGAAGTTTTCCACATGAAAATGACAATTTGGATGACCTCACTAAAAATTTGAATATCTCAATTTCTCTTATTACATTACCCTTAGCAAAGATCTCATTCATTTATCATCAGGAAAACAACCTTCCGGTCATTCCTTAATCTCCATCTTCACCAAAATTATATCTTCAACACCCCTTGTGCATCTATTGTTAACAATATTTCAAATTTTACTGACCTTCATCTTCGCTAATTCTAAAAGATTGTAGATGCTTTTCAGCTCAAATTATAAATATCATCAAATTATGTAATTTGTTCTTTATTAAGGTGCTTATCCGCCATTTTCCAAAAGCACATTTCAAGCAAGGGCACGACAAGTTGGGATACCTAGAACACTTGAATTAAGCTATATAGGATTTTCTAGAGTACTTGCTACCTGATCCAAGAACTGTCAACCTCTGCATCAAACTCAAAAGGGGATGCCAAGCTTAGTAGAAATGCATGCACTTTTCTTCATGAGAATTAGTCCCAAAAGTCTACTTTGAAGGAGAATGAGCAAAAAATCTATTTGAGCAGTCATTTACCCTATGTAGTAGTGAAACCTAGGTGAGAAGGCAACAACTATAGGATGAAATGAGGATAGAATCTCTCAGTTTCCTCTGCTTTATTAGTCCTCTAGGCTTGCTAAACATAAACAAAATGCCCACCATGTCATCCTCATTTATGTATCTGATACAGTTTTTGATATAGCACCTCCTAATAAACATGTTTTAACAATTCTATATACTACACTATGTACTAAAACGGAAGCCTCAACCGGAATCGTGCCAATGTTTCCAACATGATCAGCTTTGGGGGCTTGGTATACACGCTGCACGTGTGACTCGAGCGTCACAAGTGTCCTCTGCAACATGATCATCTCTTTCCGTTTGGCATGCGTGGTGCGTGTTGCTTGAATGACATCACAACCATCCGTGAATTACACGTGTTAGATATTATACATTGTGCAATTCATAAATCATTTTTTTCAAAATTAAAAGGTGGGAAGTATTCTCAAACCGATGGAGGAGGGCAAGACAGTTGTAACCGCAGAGTTTTTCTAACAAAGTTAAATGCTAAGCTATTGGTCCAAATAAAGGAATTTTGTAAACCTATGCGTTGTAACCACACTATAATATCTTCTCTAACAATATTAGTCAGTATATTACGTTTTTTATCCAAATTAAAATCATAAAAAATTGAAATTAATTCTGAAGAAAGAGTTATTGATAAGTCCATTATAATGCTTTTCTAAGAACAATAGTCAAAAATAAAAATACTATGTTATTGACTCCAATTAGAATCAGTAGGAATTTTGTCATTAATTTTCAAGATGGCTATCTTGATTAATAATGATTATTTTTATTATCATGATTTTAAAATTATAAAGTTATAATATTAAACTAGCCATTTTAATATAATATACTTTTTTAACTATATTTGTTCATGTCTCAATGCATCGCCCGGGTTTTTTTTTGTTGGCTAGTATACATATAATATAGTATATACTAGTCTATGTTCACACACTACACATGTTAGAGACGGAACAACGCACTATACGAACATATGAATGCACCACACAAGTGGATACAACATATTAAGCAGTTCACTTGTTATGGCCCGCAACTATTTCCGAATCTCTTGAGTTGCAAACACATGTGCCCTAAAAGGGCAATAAAAGGCGAAGATGGGTGATTGGGAGATCTTAAGCAATGTTTATTGCGATTCAGTGACGAATATGACGGTAACAAGTTCCCTGTGCACATATCCTCGTAGTTATCTTTTTTTTTTTAAGATTCAAAGAATTTGGGATTTCACGCCTCATTTAAGATCTTAGAGCCTCTTACTAGTGCAATTTAGTGAGAATTTTTTGGTATTAGTTAAAAGTTTTAGGGATCATCCACAAATTAACTAGGTAGTATACAAAGCCAATTTGCTATTATGATCAGATCCAGTTGAATGGATTATGTGAAGTGCTGTTTGTAAATAAAACAATTACACCTATATTTCCTTGTAGAAATCAAGGCATTTTCTTACCACCCCAGAACCCGACCCTATCAATTTAAGTTTCTTTTAAGCCGTTATCTATCTCCCCGGATCAAAATAATACAAGATTAAGTACACAAATAAAAGTTATCATATACTAATATATTAATGTAACATTTTGTTGTGTGTAAAAAAAAAATTAACACCTTCCTCTACACAATATGAAGCATACCTCAGGATTCAATTCAGTAACTTGTCCAATCGCGCCCTCAATATCACCAGACTGTACAGCCTTCTTGATGGCCATACGTTCCGCTATCTTCCCAAGATCAATGTCCACTATATATAAACTGATAAGGGAAAACAAAAATATATGAACATCAGCATAACGCGATCAACCGATACTGAGATCCGTCGGGAGCTACAGGATACATTCGGTGCCTGATTCGTTTCGGAACTTCTCGGCAGCCTCGGCGTAAGCCTCGGTCACGAGAAAGTTCAACACCAGATCATTCACTCCCTCCCTCCTGATCTTCACACCCTTGAGCCATCGCTCCCAATCCTCTCTTTTGATCACCTTCCGTCTGGCAAGGAGGCTTCTCAAATATGCCCTCGCCCGCTGATCGGTCATAGACAACATCTGAGAGGAAACACAACGCACCAAGAAATGGATTCTTGAGATCGATCAACCATACAATGAAACAGAACCCGCAAGAGATAAAATCAATCAGGGATCGAAGAATCAATCAGGAAAATAGTGAGGAGATTGGTGCAAGAGGATTTTCAAAACCCCTTGTAACTCCGCCTGATCAAGAACCGACTTCAATCGACATGGATGTCACAGAACCCACGAAAAGGTGTGTAGGGGGGGGGGGGGGGGGGGGGGGGGGGGGGGGGGGGCGATGTTTGGATCGAATCAGAGATCTGAGTTTGTCGGGAAAACAATGAATCAATCACTGCAGAAAAATTTACCACCTGATTAAGTCGATCCATCAAGAAATGGGGACGCCGCCGCGCCTCACCGAAGTCCCCCTTGCGGTGGAGCTCTCGCTCGATCTGGTACCCCAGAGAGAGAGAGAGAGAGAGGTAGGGAGGGTTGGAGATCAAGAACCCTAGAGAGAGAGAGAGAGAGAGAGAGAGAGAGAGAGAGAGAGAGAGAGAGAGGAGAGGGGGGGGGGGGGGTTGGAGATCAAGAACCCTAGCTGACAAACTCTGTTGGGGGGAGAATTTCAAAGGTATCGGTTTGTAGGAGAGTGGTCGGAAGGAAAAATAACAGGATTGGACGAGGGCCAATGAGTCATTTGGTGCCACGTGGCAGCCACTGCTTTTTTTTTATTTAAAATCCCGGTTGCTTTTTTTTATTTAAAATCCCGGTTTGAAAAAATAAATCTTTTGCAGACTCCTTATCGGACTTCGGTTTCCGAATTCCGACCCACCTTCAATTAGGGGTGGCAATGGATAGGATCAGGTCGGGTCGGGTAGAGACATAGGTATAACATAAAAACACCCAATCCGAACCCGACCCGTTCAACCCGTTTAATAATCGGTCAGGTTGGGTCAATTGCATTCTCTACACAAATTGCACATCAGGTTGTCAACATATTATATACACACTACACAGTACATACTATCCTCTTTTGATGCTAGAGAGAGAGCAAGAGGCATGGGGAAGGAGGGCAGACAAACGGACCGGAGGCCTCACGAGTCACGAGACTCACCCCTCGAGTCACAGACTTGAGCCCTCACGAGCGCACGACCGCATTGAGAGGAGACGAGCATCAGGGACGTCGGGCCGATTGAGGACAATCGCCAATCGGAGACCGGGATTCAAGGATTTGGGGTGGCACCGTTGTCGCAGCTGCACCGGCTCGCACGCAGAGATGGGGAGAGCTCAGAGCGATCTTAGGGTTTCTTTCTCTTTGGCTCTTTTATAGTAGCTGGATGCACAGTGCACACACACAAGTTACAACATACCCGACCCGAGTACTTGACCCATTGCCACCCCTTAGGTCCTCACAGACTCTCACAGTTGCAAATCTCTCATAAAGTTATGCGGGTCAGACGGGTCTCGGGTCAAACGGGCTGTCGGGTTGACCTGACATGTTAACTAAACGGATCAAGTCGGGTCAATCGGGTCAGCTGCATAAACCCAAACCCGACCTATTTAATAATCGGGTCAACCTGTTTATGACCCAAACTCATTTAGGCAAAACCCATACCCGCTAATTTCGGGGTCAGGTTCGGGTTAGGTTGGCGGGTCGGGTCAAGGATTGCCACCGCTACCTTCAATGCTTCCTATGTTAATTTAATGATATTTCGGACGCTTCATGTCAAGGTTCATAATACAGCTTGATGGCCTTAATTAGCATGAACGTTGTGTCTCATTAAAGGCGCAATAAAGGGAGAGGGTTACGATTCTCGATTCAAAAAAATGTCAATCCCATTAAATACATGCCTTTAAAAATATCATAGCATGTTTAATGCTTTCAAACGATCGAGTTTTTATAACTTACAATGTTTAATTGCCGTTGATTTGCTATGTGTGACACTTGCAATTCCTGTCATTGATCAAATGGTTGGTGGACAACAATTCAAAAACGGCTCATTTCATTCGTTTCTATAACATCCCCCCATCTCTGCAGAATAATTATAACAGCATGCAACAACACTCCCATCTTGAATGCATCCTCTTCAGAATACGAAGCTACCCTGAAACGGATTTACAAGCTGGATACGCATATATTGGATTAAGGAGATCGATTTATAAGGAATGAAGATGCTTTGAAGTAAACTTTGCAAGGAAGCAACGAATTAATCCATCAAAGTTTGGAGAAAAGATAGAAATGATTTGATTGCAGAGATGCTATCAAACAGCTTCAAGACAATGAAATGGTAATCCTAACCTGATCACTTCTCGATACCCTAAATCGATCTCTATCATTTCTTTTGAAGCTCCAATGAGCTTTGTATTTATTTTTATATAATTTCCATCTACTTTCTTATGTTTATTTTGGGAAATTTCTATAAAATGTTCTTTTTTTTCTTTATCGAGCAACGACAAGACGATGTTGAATCTCACCATGTATCTCTGTGTTGAACAAGCTCTATTGTCGGAGGATTGCCTAGCCTTGCGATATTGTCATAATCGCAATCGATTTTAGGCTTCTCTCTAATTGGCCGCATTCAAGGATTGGTTGAAGGCCGTCAATGGGCCAGTGAAGCAGGAGACTATAATAGGAGTACTGCAGCAAGTCTATGGGCATAACCCGAAGTGACCGTCTTTGGAGAGGATACAAGAAGATCATATGTTGCTTCATGTTTTTTTTTTGTCTAGATCCGGTTTGTTTAGTGATAGGCTTTTACAAATCAAACCCATGCCTATTGTCAGTTGTTGTTTCCTGTCACCGGCTTTGGACATCGTCGAGTTTCATTAGTCTATAAAACTCTCATAAAACGGAGTCTTGGAACAGTTTGTGGCTTCACGTGGTATTAAATTACACATGTAGGATATTACGATACATACAACTGGATTCCGTCATAAGTATGGTTGTCTCCCTCCTCCCAGGCTCCCACGTGTTCACAATTATTTATCTAACAATATGAATGTTGCAATCCTTCCATTTTATATATAATTAATATTTTTAGGGGCTTAACGGAAGCCGCTTTGGGTGATCCATCCGGAAGGAAGAGGAAATTGAGGGATCATGACAAAAGATCAACGAAGAAGATAGAACTTTATAGCCTAAACTTTCATATTGTTTTCCTCTGTCTTTTTTTTTTCTTCATTTTTTGACCATGTACCTTGACACTTTGTTTCCCTATATGATTTTGTTTTCTCTATTTTGTACTTACTAATAATTCTTTCCCTGTAATTTCTATTAAATATTAGTATTTTATTTTAAAATCCTGTGTATTGAACGGGTTAGTTACTAGTCTAAAATCTAAAATGCGAACCCAATTCGTCTGCCCCCTTCCCTACGAGAACGATGTTGTTTAGGGATGGCAGTGGTGCGGTTTAAAGCCAAAATCCACAGTAAATCGCACCTCATGGTGCGATTTTGGTTTGGCAAAATTTAAAGTCATCGCGGTGCGGTGCTGTTTCGGTTTTTGGTTTCGATGTAATAGTGTGGTTTCGGTTTTGACCAAAATCGCATAAAACAGCACTGTTTAGGCCGTTATAGTGATAAACCGTTTAGGCCATTATGGTGCAGTTTCGGTTTTACATAACGGTACACCGTCGCGGTGCGGTGCAGTTTTGGTGTGGTGATTCGGTGTTGCGATGCGGTTTCGATTTTATCAAAAACCGCACCAAAACCGCACCGTTGCTATCCTTAATTTTGTTCCAACATTTTTAAAGATGTTGAAATATTCTTTTTTTTTATTATAGAAGGAGATTACTCTATTGATCACAAGAGATCATTCCAAGTGCATCACACGACGTAACCAAACACCATACACCATGAAAAAGGGGACAAGTCCGTACACACATTACATGCGCATCACCGATCATAGCCACACAAAATCATACTGAAAAAGAAACATGTTCTCAGGAAGATGTTGGAACATTCTTGGCTCTCTCATTCGTCATTTTCAACGGCTTTTAGTCATTTCACTATCATGAATAGTATGACATGACATAAATGCCCTTTAAATGGACCAATGAGTGAGCCAAGAATGTTCCAATCTCTTTAAGGAGGTTGGAAAAAAATCGTTATCCTTTTCAGCCCCCCATTGTCTGCACCCCACGATCACAACCATTCGTTACACCCATACTTGTCCGATGCATCGCACGCAGCCCCTAACGCCAGGCAAAAGGACAGCAGCGATGGAGAGTCAAGCTAGAAAGCCACTGTCATTGGGCCAATCATAGCCGTTCCTTTGCCTACCGGTTGGGGCTGAGTGTGATGCACCGACCGGGTATGGGTGCAACGTACGGCTGTGTGGTGCAATGAACGGCTGTAACAATGAAATACTCCTTTTGCTCCTAGCTCCCCACGGTCGATCATGTCCCACCGCCAACCTCTCCACCTCAGCGGCTGTCCCACCCCCACAGACTCCCTTTCCAATGACACCTCCAGCCCTAACAGAGTTCGGATCTCCACCGGTCGGTCGCTACGATCAGTAGGCCCGGCGCACATCACAGCCGTATGAAGTCAATGGGAGTACGATTCACTTCGGTCTCCTGCCATCGTGCGGCTGTGATAAGCAAGGGCCCACTGACCGACTCGAGAAGATTTGAACTCACCCCGCCAAAGTCCTCTGGCCTCTTCCTCTATCTCTCCCTCTTCCTTCCTTACTCTCCCTCCTTCCTCCTCATTCCGACTCCTTCCTACGCCCTATTTCCTACGCCAGAACCTTAAGTCACCGGCCAATGTAACACGGTGTCGTGACTGCCCACCAACGATGTCAACGAGGTAGTATCGACATCGACATAATGGAGGATGAAGGAAGGACGGAGAGGGGGGCTAGGATTGTCGTCGGAAAATGGGGTTGTGGATGTCGTCGGAAAAGGAGGCAGTAGAGGAGGATAGGAGTGGCAACCGAGGCAGAGGGCGATGGGGGCAGCAGTAATGTCAAATCATTTGGAGGTTGGGGATGAGGCTAATCCAGGAATAATTTTTCAAAGTTTTGGGTGCCATAATTAGTTTTATGGGTGCAAATAGAACGTCTCTAAATGCACCCATAAAATTAGTGATGGCTCCAGGATTTTTTTGGCCCCCAATCCATTTATGTTGATTTGAAATGACACCCCTAATAGGCAAAAAAAAAAAAGTGGGAAATTTAACATTTAAGTCCTTTTTGAGAGATGATTCTTAGTTGTAGGACACATTAATTTTGATATATAGCTCAAGTCCTTCCCGATGAATATATACTCTCTCTGAAGATGAAAGTATACTCTTTCTGATGATGAATGTATACTTGTAGGGACCTTTGTTAATGTAGCAAATTATTGTGTCCTGTGGCTATTATTGCAAAATAGTTAAGGACCTAGATCTAATTAGCCGGAAAAAAAAAAAACTTGACCCTAACCTCCAGCCAACCCTTCTCCCTCTTCCCTCATCGCCCATTGCCGCTCGACTGTCGTTGTTTCTTACCTCTAACACCAACACCACCATCACCTCCTCCCCTTCTCTTCTAGGGATGGCAACGATGCGGTTTAAAACCAAAAACTGTGGTAAACTGCACTGCATAATGCGGTTTTGGTTTGCCAAAATATAAAACCGTCGCGATGCGGTACGGTTTTGATTTTTGGTTTCAGTGTAGCGGTGCGGTTTCGGTTTTGACCAAAACCGTATAAAACTGCATCGTTTAGGCCAATCTAGTGATAAATCGTGGTGCATCGCACCGCATGGTGCTGTTTCGGTTTTTACATAATGGTACACCGTCACGGTGCGGTTTCAGTGTGGCGGTTCGATATTGCAGTGCGGTTTCGGTTTTGCCCAAAACCACACCGTTGCCGTCCCTACTCTCTTCTTCTTCGTCTTTCACGTCTGATCCCAACCCATTCCACCACGTTACCCCTTTTCAATGCGACCCAACCCCCTCCTCGTACCTCTTTCCTCCATCTTGTTCTCCCTCCTCTTACCATTTGAACCCTAACGCATCTCAATCGGCACCCACAGGCTGGCACTGCAATGGCAATGTCAGATGGAAAACATCGACATTGACATTACAATGCCGATTGGAATCTGCCGATAGGCTGACAATAGAAGAACGATGGTGTCGGTAGCCACAAGCCAACAATAGAAAATGTCAGCATGTGTCCAGCGACATCTTTGGGATGAAGGTTAGGATTTATATATGGGAGAAGAGGAGAAAGAAAGAAGCTGGAGGAGGAGGAGGAGGGCAGCATAGGGGACTTGAACCATGAGTAGCTTAGGGATTGAAAAGAATTTAAAATTCTTAGGTGCCGACACTAGAACCATAGGTGCATATAGAGCATCCCGATTGATAGTTATAGTCACCTATATCATGATCTGATAATGGGCATTCATGTGGGGACGTCAAACATGGGGACCCAACTCTGCTCTAGTGACGAAAACGGCCAGTGTAGGGGTATTTTTGTCATAATGAGCATCTGATGTTGTGTAGGGGTATTTTCGTCATAATGAGCAGTGTATGTATCGTGGCCGTTGATTTTACATCGCACTCACATGGGAGCGCTACTGGCCGATCACCGGCAGTTTTCATCACTTGAGCAGAGTCGATCTCGTACATCGCACACAGCTTTATGAAAAAGCAGAGGGCCCATAGAAAAATGCGAGAACAATTTTGTTCCAACCTCCTTAAAGAGGCTGGAGCATTCCACTCTCTCTCATTGGTCCATCTCGAGAGTTTTTGGTCATTTCACCATGATGAACAATATGAAATGACAAACATATCCTTGGAATGGACCAATGAGAGAGAGTGGGATGCTCCAACCTCTTTAAGGAGCTTGGAACAAAATCGTACTCGAAAAATGCTCTTATGTTGATATTGGTTTGCCAGATTATTGTGAAATCTGACTTCTTTCGAAACCAAACTTTAGGGATAGTATTGTTAAAATTGATTTTGTCAGAGTTTGATTTGGCTGTGGATTTTATGAAAATAAGTTGGAAGACTTAGCCAAAAATCCTTTTAAGAAAATCCTTTAGATAATATTTCGGTTTTGCATCACGTCCCTCCCCGAAATATCATATTACAGCAAGTCCCCCCCAAAGATCTTTTTTCACTTTTTAAATCGTTCAAATGAAAAATAATACCCCTACATGTGACTATACAGAAAAAAAAAAAAAAAAAAAAAAAAAAAAAAAAAAAAAAGAAAAGAAAAATATATAGAATCCGTATTATTGACACAAATTATTGTAGCAATGGTTGGTTACTCTTGTGATCAAATTGTTACTCATACTACAATGAAATCAATATAGCAAAACAAATTTAAGCAAGATTTATCAAAATAAAAAAATTGCTACAGCGATTTTCACTACAGCAAAGAGTAACAATATGCTACACAAAGAGTAACAATCCACGTCTACAGTGATAGTAATGTAGTATTTTTTTTTCCAAATGAGGTTTCTCTAAAGCAAATTGCTACAATGATTTCACTATAGCAAAAGTAATAATTCACAAACAAAAGAGTAACCATTGCATCAATGATTTGTGTCTATATATCTGGATTCTATACATTTTTCTGTACAGTCACATGTAGGGATAAAATGGGTACAATAAAACATTTGTTGTGAAGGGACCTTAGTCATAATTGAAATATTGTGTCCTTTAGCTGTCGTCGTACCTACTGCATGGATCTTAGCCACATTACCCCAAATAAGTTATACAATAATCATGATAAACTTAAACGTACTATTATATCAAGTAAATATTTGTTTAGCACCTTATCATTCGTGATGAACTTAGTTCACTATATTAATATAGTTAATAAGATTACTTTGGTCAAATCTTAAACACTTTGAAAGTTTTAGAATTAAAAAAAGTGTCAAACTATACATGGTATGAGACGTGAGCGCGATACTTCAGTAGAGTTGTATAGGGCTCTAATCAGTTTTGTTTGAAGCAAGTTGCTTTGAGGTAAGTATTCAAATTATCTCAAGTATCTCGAATATCTCGTAACTTAAGTATTCCAATACCACGAAATCAGTAATAAGGTAAAACACCTGATCTCACCTATTGTTCTTGATCCTAATGCAACCATCAAACCACCACCGCCGTCGGTCATCAGACCACCACAGTCGATCGTCGGACCGTCAACGGACCATCTCCTCTGATTACCAGGCCGACACTGATCGCCATCGGACCACCACAGGACCGCCAAACAATCGCCACCGGTCGCCAGATCATCGCCTCAGACCACTGTACCATTATTGAGCGGTCACCAAACCTCCATTGGACCATTGGCTATGGTCACCGAAATCAATAATAAGGTAAAACACCTGATCTCACCTGTTGTTCCTGATCCTGATGCAACCATTGAACCACCACCGTCGTCGGTCATCAGACCACCACAGTCGATCGTCGGACCGTCAACGGACCATCTCCTCTGATTACCAGGCCGACACTGATCGCCATCGGACCACCACAGGACCGCCAAACAATCGCCACCGGTCGCCAGATCATCGCCTCAGACCACTGTACCATTATTGAGCGGTCACCAAACCTCCATTGGACCATTGGCTATGGTCACCGAAATCAGTAATAAGGTAAAACACCTGATCTCACCTGTTGTTCCTGATCCTGATGCAACCATCGAACCACCACCGTCGTCGGTCATCAGACCACCACAGTCGATCGTTGGACCGTCAACGGACCATCTCCTCTGATTACCAGGCCGACACTGATCGCCATCGGACCACCACAGGACCGCCAAACAATCGCCACCGGTCGCCAGATCATCGCCTCAGACCACTGTACCATTATTGAGCGGTCACCAAACCTCCATTGGACCATTGGCTATGGTCATCGAAATCAGTAATAAGGTAAAACACCTGATCTCACCTGTTGTTCCTGATCCTGATGCAACCATCAAACCACCACCGTCGTCGGTCATCAGACCACCACAGTCGATCGTCGGACCGTCAACGGACCATCTCCTCTGATTACCAGGCCGACATTGATCGCCATCGGACCACCACAGGACCGCCAAACAATCGCCACCGGTCGCCAGATTATCGCCTCAGACCACTGTACCATTATTGAGCGGTCACCAAACCTCCATTGGACCATTGGCTATGGTCACCGAAATCAGTAATAAGGTAAAACACCTGATCTCACCTGTTGTTCCTGATCCTGATGCAACCATCGAACCACCACCGTCGTCGGTCATCAGACCACCACAGTCGATCGTCGGACCATCAACGGACCATCTCCTCTGATTACCAGGCCGACACTGATCGCCATCGGACCACCACAAGATCGCCAAACAATCGCCACCGGTCGCCGGATCATTGCCTCATGCCACTGAACCATTATTGAGCGGTCACCAAACCTCCATTGGACCATTGGCTATGGTCACTGAACCACCACTAATATTTCAAACTTTTTTTTTTTTCGTAAACTTTCCAATAGGTAAGTTACTTATCTCAAATCTTGTTTCAAACCAAATGAAGGTACTTAAATATGAGTAATCTGGATAAGTCGCCCATTACCTCGGAGCCTAGGAGTTTCAATCGAAGGTGCGAAGGTGCTTTCAGGGAGGATTAGAGTTTTAGAGAGTAATAGTCCATCTAAACCAAGAGAAAGAACGTACATGATGATGGAATATTTTGGGTGCGACGAAGTATTCTCTGGAAAAAAAAAATGTTAGTTACCTTTTGCCCATGTAGTTACACCAAAAATCACTTAACCCCTCTACTTGTCAAAAACCACACTTTGCCTCCCCGCAGTTTCGAAAAACTTTCCATTTTAACCCCCTCATGAGGGTGTGTTTGTGCTAGGAAATGAAAACTGCAGGAGTTCAAAGCACGGTTTCCAACTCTCTATTCGAGAATATTTGCAAAAAAAACCTCTAAACAAGAACAAAGGGAATTGGATTGTCTGCTTTTAGGTCCTCCAATAGCCTCCCTGAAGTAGGGAGTAATAAATAAGGAGAGATGGCCTTCTCCTAAGAATAGGGAGCCATTCTTGGAAGCCATCTCTTACAGCCTCCCTAAAGTAGGGAGTCAAAAATAAGGAGAAATGGCTTTCTCCTAAGAATAGGGAGTCATTCTTGGAAGCCAGCTCCAACGGCCTCCATTCTTTCCCAACTTTTTCTCAAGTGACCAAAAGCCCTTGCACATATCAACATATTACCTAATTGACCAAGTCACTATATTACCAAAAGCCCAGTGCATGTACTGTGGAAAGTAGCCGTTGAGTTCGAATTGAGTTTGGTCATTGATGCCAGCAGACCGTTGGGAGGCATGGGCCCCATCAGGATAGCGAAAGCCTCCACTAGCGAACAAATATAATTGTGAGCAGGTTGGCGAGTCCTTTTTTTTTTTTTTCAGCGGAGAGAAGGGGTCACTCGCTACAGTAGCTAAGGAGGCCAGTTGGCGAGTCTGTTGGAGTTTATCTCATACTGAGGATCAGACAATTATGCAACCAAGAGAGAGAGAGAAAAAGCACATATAACAACTCTTGCAATAGGGGGATTCACTCACTACAGTAGCTAAGGAGGCCGGTTGGCGAGTCTGTTGGAGTTATCTCATACTGAGGATCAGACAATTATGCAACCAAGAGAGAAAGAGAGAGAGAGAGAGAGAGAGAGAGAGAGAGAGAGAGAGAGAGCATATAACAACTCTTGCAATAGACGAGAAAAAGGCATGTCTCAAACAAGCTTCAGATTTCCCACTTCTTCAAATTCAGTACAACAGATTTGGTAAAAATGAACCCTAGATTTGGACGATATGGTAAAGACTAAGTGTGAGGATGATTTATTGAAGAATCTGCACCATCCAGAAACTAATCCGAAGATAAATTTCATGGTATAGATCTATTTACATGTTTCTCCTAATAAGCCTCCGCCGCACAATCCTGATGGACAGACACAGGAACTGGCCTTGATTTTCAACATGGAAAGCTTTGTCGTTCATAGGGCTGGATCTTCGAGTGCGGCTGTATGTAGATCATTGATGTGTGGGTAAGCAGCCATCGCATCAATCTCGTTTTGAGCCCATATCAGCATCTTTAGCAGGTTGGTTAGCTTTGGATCTGCCAATTAGCACCAATAAACACAGCATTAGTTCATGCCGTCTCTATTACTTGTTTAGAGGTAAAACGCAAAAGATGAACAGAATCATGAGAGAGAGAGAGAGAGAGAGAGAGAGAGAGACCCTTAAATTTTATTATCGCTAGGTTCTTGAGATTTTCCAAAAGGCATATGTAATGGATCATCAGAGATCATAGTGAGTTCAGAAAAAAAAAAATCTAACTGCAGTCTCAGAGAGAGACCCTTAAATTTTATTATCACTAGGTTCTTGAGATTTTCCAAAAGGCATATGTAATGGATCATCAGAGATCATAGCGAGTTCAGAAAAAAAAAAAAATCTAACTGCAGTCTCAGATAGTATACATATTATCAAGACTTAATGTAGAGCTACTTATTAGAAACAAACTGCCTCGACAAAGAACACCTATTGTAAAGTCATTTGTCCTATAAATAAGGGAAGGACACTTATAAGCTTCACAGATTTCCAGATAGAGCAATGAAGCTAAGAAGCCAATGTTGCGAGATGCAGGTGTGTGAGGAAAAAGTCGAAAAGAGGCATTGCTTTGGATTCTAGGTCGTGGTGGTTTCGACACTAAAAGAAGCTATGGTAAGAGCATCTCCAGCCCTTACTCAAATCTGAGTAGAAATTTGAGTAAAAACTCAACTCGATCTGATACAGAGCACTCCAACCCTTAACTCAATTTGGTATGAGCTGATTTTGGAGCTTCTACCTAGATTTGAGTAAAAACTCAACTGTTGGATTCCAACGCTGTAAAGAGGGAAGGCTTCCAGGATGACCGTAGATGACAGTGGGGAATTTGATATGAGGTTTGAGTCTCGCCCGATCTGGTGAAAAATCTGAGAAACTCAATTTGGTATGAGTTTGAGTAAAGGGCTGAAGCTCATTTTAGAGCTTTTTTACTCCTATTTAAATATGAGTAAGGGTTTGAAAAAGGACTGGAGATGCCCCAAGAATTGGAGATCGTTGTAATGTGTTAAACCGTTGGAGATCTGTAAGGTGGTATCCGAAGAATTTGATTTCGCTCCAACTTCAAGAAATGTTAATAATACCAACCCTTCCTTACATTTCAAAGTGCACTTCACAATAAAACGTGAACTACAAAAAAAAGTTGCCAACCTTTTTCATGATCCTGGCTTATGAGGATGGCTGCATTCACCTCACTCACGGTTTCAGAACGATGTGACATCTCCATAAGATCTCCATTAGGGCACGTCTTTGCATCATCAAATACCAGCAGAGCAACTGTTCTCTCCAGCTCCTCTAAAAGACTTCGCTGCAAGCCCATTGTATGGTGATTAAAACTTATAAAATTCATTACAATACTACAGATGGAAAACACAATAAACATTAAAACATTAAGATGTCATGATAAGATAGATCAACACAGTGATATCTTAAAAAGAGAGTTACATTTTCCTCGCCCAGTGGTACAAGCTCCTTCTGAGCAAACTCCAGAGCCTCTTGTATCTTTTGATGGCGAACCAACTCTATAAACCTCTGCTGTTGTAGATGGAAATAAAGATGGGGATTTGTACCTAGTATCTGCAAAAAAAAAAAATTAATGGAGTAGGGGTTCAGGTAAGAATTCCAAAGGACACAGGCTTATTCTATAGCGATCATGAATGTCAGCCATCTTTATAACTGAAAATGTATTAAGATCACAGGAAATTTCAATTTCAGACTTCAGAGGAATGCCCAACACCATAAGAATCATAAGGGTCAACATATGAAGATCAAATTGGATTAAAGCAATTAAAAAGTTGATTAAATGAAAGCCTAAAACTTATCATAGACCATTGGATGTTATCTAAATATCTTTCCTGAAAAGTAGTAAATAAGTTAATTCTTCATGGAAGAACAACAAGAAGAAACCAAATTTGATTTCATTCTAAATTAGTAAATTCTCGCATTATATACAAAATGATACATTAAGAAAATATTGTAGCATTTCACAGATAGTCAGGTGGATCTTACACTTACACCAGTGCCATATAGTGAGCATACAAGAACACACAAATATTACCTTGTCAAGTCAAATTACGATTAACTTTGTAGGATATTGATATTAAGATAAAAAATTCAAGGGACTACCTTCAGACATTTCATGGATATTGCATTTCAAAAATGAGGATCCAATGATCCATATTCTACTGAATTCAAAAAAAAATTTTGGAAGAGTGCTAATAGTTTTCCACATGAGAAGGATAAATTCCTTAAGTTATAGCAGTCAATTGAAACAAATATATTGTTCTTATTCCATAACTCTTAGTGATGTTCTCATTCATTAACATCGGGAAAAAACTCCTTCCCGGCGTTCCTTAAATCACTATCTTCACCAAAATCACATGATCGTCACACTTAATGCTCAACAAGTTTGTACATTCTTTTGAGCTCAACTTACAAAGATCAGCATAATTAACATTAGCTTTCATAGTGCCTTATTAGCTTTTTTTTTTGCAGAAATCTTATTAGCTTATTTGTATCTTATAAAGTATTCTTACTCTTTATCATTTGTTCTTTGCCATTCAGTCTTCTATATTATTTGCTTTTTGCCATTCCTTGAAGCCCAAAATATATAATTTGTTCTTTATTACAGTGTTTCTCTTCCATTATCCAAAAGCACATTTGATAGCACAGGGGTGACAAGTTCAGATATCTAGAATACTAAAAATTAGGCTATATAGCATTTTTCTAGAGTATTTACCACCTTAACTCAGATATATCAACCTCTGTATCAAACTTTAAGACACTTTTGCTTAGTGAGAATCCATAAATTCAAAACGTCTTCTTTCAAGGAGAGTGACCAAAAATCTATCTCAGCAGGTATTAACCCAATAAGAGTAGTGAACCTAGGTGAGAAGGCAACAACTATAAGATGAAATGAGGATAGAATCTCATAAAGTGTCCTTTTGTGTGATTCGTCCTCTCGGACAGCTAAACATAAAACCAAAGATATATTTCAAATATCAAATGTTCTTGCAGATACCACCCCTTTCTTATTATAGAGAAGTATGATATGCTTCCTTTCTTCTCTTCCCTTTTCTCACATGCAGTCTTATTTTGGGGTTTGCACTGCCCGTAGGCCGTAGTATAGTAATTCACTATCCCTTGCAATCTTTTAGTTGGTGTGCCCTTCATTACTTAAGGTAGGATTGGAGTAGTAATGGGTCAAGTCTGGGACGATCATCCCCTCATACTAACAGTCTTGCCTGACCTTAACTTGACCCGACCTATGAGTAGGCCAATGCAGGCCAACTTATCCCATTAACAAGTTAACCTATCTGACCTTATTCTGACCATCCTAGCATAGAATGGTCTGACTTCACAAGCCTAATCCAATATGTCCTTGCTTATGTAGATATCAAAATGTAACAAATAAACAATGTCCTTGTTTCCATCAAGATCAAGAAGATAAGACAATTAAAAACCAAGGTTTGAGATATTGGGTTCGGCTTGGATAAAAGTAATATTTTGAGTTCATGATCGACCTTTTCAGCTAAAACTATTGAATTATTGATAAAAATGTTTGAAAAGTCCAATAAGTTGAAAATTTGAAAAGCCAAATATCAAAAGAGTAACAGATCTAAAAGCACTAACTATGTACTTCTGTGTTGTTAAGAGGGAGTTACACCCTTTTCGAGTCTACATGAATGTCAAATTGATAGAAACAGTAAAGTATAAGAGGAAACCGAGTCATAGACTTATATCTTACTAATAATGTTAACAACCATCAATAGCAACTATAAAGTAACAAATGATGCGACACTACTACAAAGCAAGGTTTAAAATGCTAGTGTCACCATGTTGGTACCAGTATTGGCCGGCGCCAGACTGATACGTACCTACGATCCGACTCGGTATCGATCGATGTGGACCGAAACCGGTACCGATTTTTTTATAATTTTTTTTTTTAAAAAAAATCAGGAAAATACTTTAAAAAATCCATACCGAGTTGAACTCAGGCGTACTGGCCGATATGGGTACGTTTCGGATGATACGGGCCGATACCGAGTTCAACTCGGTCGATACGGGATAGGTACCGGTTTCGGGGGTGTATCAGTCGTGGTTGGCAAAAAACCGGTACATTCCGGCCGGTATGTACCGGTATCGACAGACTTTTAAAACCATGCTACAAAGTGGATTGAAGAATCAGTTGGAGCCAGTGTAGTTAAGGCGACCCGAGGCACCCGCCTCAGGCGAGAGGCGAGACGAGGCGAGAATAGAGCGCCTCGCTTGAATCGAGGCGGCAACAGGAATATTAGGCGGAGCAAGGCACCCGCCTGAGGCAAGAGGCGCCCAGGCGTGAGGCGATGGAGGCGCCCGCCTCATTTAATAAATGGTTTAAATTGAAGCCAAACCTGAATCACACCCGTTCTTTTGCATGCTAAGTGTGATTAACCGGTCAGATAGTTGTGATTCAGTTTTGGCTCTAGCCTATTGACCATATAAGGTTATAGGAAAAAATAAAATTCTAGGTAGCCAACTAGTTTGCCAAATTTTGGGTTGCCAACTTTACGTGGCATCCCCCTAGGGATCAGGGTTCATCTCGTGGGAGTCCAGATCTTCTCCAATTGGCCGGCCCCGGTCAGTGGACTTATGCGCAGCAAAACCGCACGATGGCAGGCGACCCGAAAGTGAAGCGTACTCCAGCCAACTGCATGCGGCTGTGATCTGCATCGAGCCCACCGACTGAGGATACTGAGTGGAGGAGATCCGAACTCATCACATGGCCCCTAGAAAAATAATCCCAGCATGAGGAGCTATCAGCACTTGTTTCAACTAGTTATTTTAAAATATATCTATATATATATATATATATATATATATATATATATATATATATATATATAATATTTTTTGCACGCCTTATTTCAATCAGGCGTTTGCCTCGCCTCTCGCCTCAGGCGCCAGTAAGATTGAGTGCCTTGAGTCCGCCTTAACGCCTTGACTACACTGGTTGGAGCCACAATTCAAACCCAGTAGGAAGTAGCTTTTACATAAATTATATCATACACTGTCTAAAACCATCAATGTTGGTCAAAGGGTTGGATGTGGACCACAATAATTTTGCTTGTGCGATGATATTTGTTGATACTATTGATAGTTAATTTAAGACTAGTTAAAGAGAGGGTCATTAATTCACTGTAGTATCTTGATCAAGAGCCAGTTCAAGATGTAGTTCGCTTTGGTTAGGCTAACATCCAAACCATTTCAATATGTAATTTAGGATATAGTTTGTTTTTTTTAGGCTAACGTCCAAAACGCCTAGGATCCCGCCTAAGCA
Organism: Chamaelirium japonicum; assembly: GCA_947650365.1. NCBI lineage: Eukaryota > Viridiplantae > Streptophyta > Magnoliopsida > Liliales > Melanthiaceae > Chamaelirium > Chamaelirium japonicum. Next base: position 26,694,433 of record OX393557.1, on the reverse strand, counting down.
ATGCTTTGACTACAGAGCAATTTAGTAATGATTTTATAGTACTAGCTTAAAGGTTTTAGGGATCATCCGCGAAATAACTAGGCATTAAACATAGTCAATTTGGCATTAAGATCTAATCCTGTTGAATGGGCCATGTAATTGTATTATTTTAAAGTGACTATTTACAAGGAAAACGATTGAAACTAACCATATTTCTTTGGAACTTTCAAGACTTTTTTTTTTTGGTAGGAACTACAGGGGTTCTATTCATGGCGCCCCAGCCCTGCAAAAAAGACCTGCAGTACAATTATTCGATTGTCTCATCTCAAAAGACACTAGAGTGAAAATACATAAAGGAGTAGAATAAGTAGAAAAAGCAGTTCAATGTCGAAGAATGAACTTAGCTCAAGCATCAGCACAACTATTGAGGTCCCTCTTCACATAAGAGAATCAACACCCAATAAAAGAACGTGCGATAAGCCTGCAGTCGGATACAATGCTTTGTATCTGCCATGGTGGGGAAAGGTCCCCATCCGACAAGATAAAAATGAGGGCTTGATTATCTCCTTCCAACGTCATCATGGAGGCATCAAGTTTGAGGAGGGCTTGAAGCCCTAAGAGGATCGCCCGAGCTACTATCTCAATCACCCTGCAGCCATCGAAAATAGCCCCTTCAGAGTAGATATGAGTTCCAGTACTATCCCGGATAATGATTCCGACAGTTGAAATCGAATCTACGATCGCTCCATCCACATTAACCTTTAGTACTCCGTCTTCCGACGGTAACCAGTGTGATGGGTGAGGCACCGATCCTCTAAGATGTGCAGAAGAGAGATTGCTAAAAAGGATATTGGATGCCTGGATTATAGATTCCGGTCTGGGCATTACTTGATCAAAAATCCAATTGTTCCTCGCCTTCCAAATGTTCCAAAGGATTGTAGAACCATAGCTAAATGGGATCCCTCTAGTTCTCTCTGAAGACAAGAGAAGGGTAATCCATTGATTCAAGGATAGATGGACCCCTTCCGTGTGCAGATGCAGTTCAGAACCAAACCATACGGCTCAAGCAAACAAGCAATGGAAAAAGTATATGCTCGTCGGTTTCCTCCACCTCGTGACAAAGGGAGCAGACCTTATCTACGTGAGGGAGATGGGAGTCGATTCTCTTAGAAGTAGGGAGGCAACCCCGCAATGCCCGTCAAACGAACATCTGGACCTTCGGGAGGCAACCCTTGGACTTCCATAGTATATATACCAAAGTTGACGTCCACCCGAACAGTTGAACCCGAGGCTTCATTGAGGCTAGCAAAGAGGGCCAAATAGACTGATTTGACAGAGAAGCAACCGTTCGAAAAAGGGATCCACAACAACTTGTCTGAGTCTGGGGATATAGAGAGGTGCAACTTGAGAATAGCTGCTATCTCAATTTGGTGGAAGCCAGAAGGGTGAATTGCTCTATTTTCCAGGACCGAGTAGTGGGGTCAATAAGGTCCGACACCAAAGTCTCCATCAAGCCTATGAATTCTCCAGCCGGGAAGACTCGGAACCCACTGATCTCCCCAAACTTAGATATTCTAAAACACCCAAAACCATATCCCGATAGAGTGATTAAATTCCTTTCAACTCAATATCTTATATCTTTATGGATCTGCATCATATTCATATGATATGAGTCATATGACTATCATAATGATCCATTAGACCACATTAGAGAGTAGTTAGAGAGTAAACGACAATAGAGTCCTTAATAGAAGATAAGTGTAACAATGAAGACTTTCTATATACTGAAATATGTTAACATTACATTTTGATCTTGAGAAACATTTTTACTATATGAACTGATAGTTTCCGACTTTCCGTCGTCAGCTTTAGAACCAGTTTGCCCTATCTTTATTACTATAGAAACTAATTTAGCATGAATTCAAGCATAAACTTAATTCAGCACACTTATGTACTCCAACAAGTAGATAAGAACACAAGGCATCAGCAAATTCATAAAGGTCATCCTTGACAACATATGAAGTATACCTCACTATTCAAATCATTAACCTTTGCAATTGCGTCCTCAGCATTACCGGACTGCACAGCCTTCATCACAGACATGCGGTCTGCCATCTTCGCAAGATCAGTGTCCACTGTAAACTGATAAGGCATAAAAAAAAAACAGAAGAAAACAAAAGGATCAACTGATACTGAAATCACTCGAGAGCATCAGGATACATTCGGCGCCGGATTCGCTTTGGAACTTCTCAGCGGCCTCGACGTAAGCTTCCGTCATGAGAAAGTTCATAACCAGACTATCCATGTCCTCCTTCCTGATCGTCACATCCTTGAGCATTTGCTCCCATTCCTCCCTTACAATCTCTATCTTGGAATTCTGGATGAAACAGAAAAGACCCAGATTTCCCCAAATCAAAATCGATAGAGAGAAACAAAACGCACCAAAAAGAAAAGGAATCTCGACTCCATAACACTGGCTTTTTAGACCGAATCAACCATTGAAAATCCAAGAAACCCTACTTTGCGGCATCATCCGAGCCCGGATGATCGAGGTCCACCCAAATCAGCACAGAAGGAATGAAACAAAACCCACAATAAACAAAATCAATCGAAGAAAAAAAAAAGATCTTCAGCTCGAACCAGCGATCGAAGTTTTTCAGCAAAAAACAATGAAGAAATCAGTGCAGAAGAATTTACCACCCCTTCAAAGGGAGGCGGCTGATCAGCATCCATCCAGAAATGGGACGTCACCGCGCCTCGCCGGCGGCCATTGCGATGCAGAATGATCACAGGAGCTCCCTCTCGATCTGTTAGAGAGAGAGAGAGAGAGAGAGAGAGAGAGAGAGAGAGAGAGAGAGAGAGAGATGGAGGGTTGGGAGATCAAGAACCCTAGAGCTAGCACTGAGCTCTGTTCCGGGGCGGGAGGACACCTCAAAGGCTTTGGGAGGGACAGAAGGAACGTATATATCTCGCCGGAACCAGATGGGTAGATAGAAAGGGAAATTGGAATCAGGTCCTTTACATAGATCGTATTTAACAATAAGGACCAGATAAAGAGATGCCTTAGATTTAGACCCTTTCTTTTGGAACTCGAAGATATTTTATTAAATATCAATTTTAATAAGTAACAATTTTTCAAAATCATATTTCACTGTAACCTCTACAATGACTACTGCAGTGATTTGATGGTAGCAACTACAATGACTGACGGCTAAAGTGATTTCCATGTAGTGAAAAGTGATAATATGTAAATTACTATACCAAAGAGTAACAATCAACAAGAGTAGCAATCTGCAAAAGTACAGTAGCGACTATAGTGATTTTATTGTAGTTGCTACAATGAAATCATCGTAGCTACCATAGTGGAATGTGAGTTCCTAACGAATTATACTCAATCGGGGGACCCGAACCCGACCCGAAGTTAGCAGGTTTGGATTTGGCCTAAACACGTTCGGGTCATAAACGGGTCAACCCGATTGACCCGTTTATTTAATGGGTCGGGTTCAAGTTTGTACTTATAACCCAACTTGGGTGTCAACCCGAACCAACCCGACCAAACCCGGCCCAATCCGACTTGTCTTGACCCAACCTGACAGGTTTACATGGGTTCTGTTGACCCAACCCGAGCCAACCCGACCCGATCCGTTTAGTAAACGGGTCAGGTCGGGTCAACCTGTTTATTAGGCGGGTTGGGTTTGGGTTTATGTTTTTGACCCGTTTATTAAACGGGTTGGGTTCGGATTGGGTGGTTTGCCCTTATACATATGTCTCAACCCGACATGAACCCGACCCGACCCATTGCCACCCCTACTCTTAGGGTGTGTTTGGCTGCCACCGACTTAGAGAGGGGATAATGTTATCATTTTTCCTTCCAGTGGAAATGTGATACCCGATAGTTTTCTTTAGTTTCAATAGAAATGGGTAGCCATTTCACATTCCCAAGTTATGAAAACCTGCTAACCAAACGCTCCATCTTATCTATCACGTTGGCTCATTTTCCATTCACAAGCATTTTAAATTTTCATTTGATGCCACGGTTTCTAAAACCTAATAGAAACCCTCTGCCGCCAGAGCTTCTCGCCTCCGCCGAACCTAGAAATCATAAACCTAATCCTAAACCCTAGATCTATAGACCAAGGGATGAACCCTAGACCTAAAATCCTAAACCTAATTGAACCTCAACCTACATCCGTCGGAGCTACTCACCTCCGCTGCTCACCATTGTCGGGGCAGCAACAACGAGCAGCTACAGCTCGCTGTCGCCGCCTCTGCCACCTCCGTTGCTTGTTCCGGTCTCCACTACCCCCATGGCAGCTCAAGAAAGATGGGAGAAAGGTGAAAGGTCATCGAGGGTACTTTCGGGTTGACAAAAAGTCGGGGACCCAGGTCCTGTTCACCGAAACAATATGTTGTCGATGACCTCTCACACATAAACCCTAGGTTTAAACATATTCCATGTCTTTAGCAACAGTAGCAAATGATATCTACACTATAATAGGGACCTTCCATTGTATCAACCATTGAACTTTCATTAAGGACTGCACTTTCTTGGTGAGGTAGGTGGGTAATCCTGAAACTTTCGACAGCCATGGCTGGCAAGGCTTTGTGGATTATGATTTAGCTTTGTGGATTATGATTTATGCCTGGAGCCATGCCATCGTCTCCTCCGATACAACCCACAGGCATCATCAAAGAGAGCTACGATTTCAGCAAGGACGACACGTGGACGAGCAACTCACATTGTAAAGGAGCAATGGATGAAGTCATGAGACAATACAAGGAGATAGATATGTACAGCCTGTACACACCGGTCTGCATGCCTCCAGCAGTCGAAAGTCGCAAACGATCGCGCAAAGCACTTCACGTTCAAGCCCTCCTCCAAGATGGTAAGAGACACGTAGAGTTTTTTTTTCTCCGCTAAGGCTGTGTTTGGCAGGCGTATTTGTAGTTCAAACTATTACAGTTCGAACTCCAACTTGCATTTTACATTTGTTCGGTTTATTATGCTGTAGTCAGCTGATGCAGTTTTGACTATATCAACCTTTTATTTTTATATTTTAGTTTTTATTGAAAGGTAGACACAACCGAACCTCCCGGAAGCGCCACATGGTGGCGCAAGCAACTGTAAGCCTGCCATTCGGCTAGAACGATAGACCACCGCCACTACCGGCATAACCAAGACGCCACATACCGGCACAAACAAACCCTAAAAAAAATGGGGGATAATGTGCGTAAGGTCCCTGACAACATATCACTATAGTGATAAGGACCGACAACAGGATGCCTTTGCACCAAGTCCTCCCGTTTGGAAAAAAAAATCTATTTTACCATTTGACCGTTTGAAAAATAACCATTTTACCCCTACTCGTAGTTGTACAATGAAATCACTTGAAGAGTAACATTCAGATAATATAGAGTAACATTTGCTACAATGATTTCACTATAGAATTTTTTTTTAAAAAAAAAAGAATTGATAAAAAAAAATCACTAAAGTGAAATCACTGTAGCAATTGTTACTCTTTTATCACCGAATTGTTACTCTTTACTACCATAGTATCAATTGTTGCTCTTTATTATCGAATTGACTAATAATTGCTACAGTAATTTCACTATAGCAAAAAAAATTATCGAGATTTCTCAAAATAAAATTGCTACAATGAAATCATTGTGGCAATTTTTTAATCCAAAATTTAAAAAAAAAAAAAATCTACATTAATATCATTGTAGCAAATCTGTGGGTCTCTGTGGCGCCAAGGACCGAGGGGCATGCACTAAGGGACAGTTTGGTTATTAAATGGGGATAAAAGTCACGTGTGGGACTTGCTCCAGCTGCATCCTTTTCCGGAGGGACCTGGTGCAACAAGATTTTCAAAAAAATCTTGTTGCCTATCCTTTCCCTTAAACTGATTTCTTGTCAGGGACCTCTCACTAAGTCCCCACACCCGGCGGAAGACAGGGAGCACCAAGGCCCCTAAACAGAGTGAAGAAAAAAAACAAGCAAAATCCACAAAAAGATTAAAAATCTGGACCACCACCGGCTCCAGTTTTGACTATACCAATGTTACGAAAGCATTATGACCCTTGATCGGACGAATGGTTTATGTTCTTGATGATGAATTAGATGGCGAGGATCTTGGGTGGGTATGATCCATGCCTTGAAGATTATGCAAGATCTTAAATGTCAGTGATGGCTGCAACCTCAAGAACTGGAGCATCTCTCTCTCTCTCTCTCTCTCTCTCTCTCTCTCTCTCTCTCTCTCTCTCTCTCTCTCTCTTGAAAGTATGAGAGTTTAGTGAAAGGGTGATCATCCCACAAGGCACTTGGTTATATTGTTTTGGTTGCAGTTCAGAGATATTCTATGGGTGGAAGGATTCTAAGCCTTCTGTTCTCCACATATATATACAGGAAGATGGATTGCAGGAGGGCTCAAGATATGGGTCTACAGGTGTGATCCTGCATGCCAATCATCTCTTTCTCAACCAATCAAGATGTTCTAGCCCTAGTTCTTGAACTTGCTTGCTTGGCTCAGTCCTGATACAGATGGAAGAGTTCCAGTGTACAGTTTGAATGGTGTGGGATTGACTAGCTACAGTTGGCCCTTGGAGACCTTGGTACCACCAGAAACAGGTGACAGTCTATACATAATACATAAGTAGATTCCTTAGTCAGCTAATAAGTAAGTTAAACCCCTCTTGACCTATTGCCCATTTTCATGTTACCCCCCCCGACCTAAAAATGTTGAACATAATACCCCCGGACTTTGACGTATCTCAACTTAATACCTACCCTTCGATACGAACGTGCGTAATTTGTTTAGATAATGGTAAATGGTCATGTTTTCCGTGTACTAAAATCTACCGCGAGGAAGGGCTGTGCAAAATCCAAACCAAACCAGCTCGAGCAGATCAAACTGAACCAAATTGACCGATTTTGACCGGTTCCGACACACAACGGGTCGTATTGGATTGGGTTTTTTAACAACCGACATGATCGGTTCAGCTGACGGGTTTGTAAATTTACAACCAAAATAAACCAAACCGATCCGAACCGGCACACAAGATTGGATCGGTTTAAGTTTTGCCCATATTGGTTGGTTTTGACCCGATGAACACCCGTACGGTATAATCAACGTGACCTTTTACAGAATGTTAGAATTGAAGTGCCTATTTGCAAACGCGCATATATTAGTATTGGGTTATTTTGACTTTGCCCCCCAAATTTTGACTTAAATTAGACTTTACCCCCCATTTGTTCATTAATTAGACTTTACCCTCCAAAACTAACTGTTCCGTCAGCTCACCCTCCAATACTCTATTTCTTTTTCGTCAGCTCACCCTTTCTCTTAGATGGTGAACTGACGGAACAGTTAGTTTTGGGGGGTAAAGTCTAATTAATGAAAAGATGGGGGGTAAAGTCTAATTCAAGGCAAAATTTGGGGGGCAAAGTCAAAATAACCCATTAGTATTTTGTAGCTGACAAGCCTGACATAAACTTGTACTGTTTATGTCCAGGTGGCAGGGTGGCTCCAAGAATACAAAGGGCTCACTTTGGGGTCAGAGGAGCCGGCCATGCCGTGCCACTGTTCAATCCGAGCAGCTCCTTGGCCTTCTTCACATCCTTTCTTGCCGGAGAATCTCCACCGTCGGTGAGATGAGATGAGGAGCTCTTATCCTTATTGGTGGTTAATTGTACTGGAGACTTGGGATCGAATCCCATCTTCACCAAATAAATAATTGACACTGGCCGTCTTAAACTTCCTTGAGGGTACTTAGGGATGGCAACAGCGCGGTTTTGGATAAAACCGAAACCACACTATAACATCGAACCATCACATCGAAACCGCACCGCGACGGTGTACCGTTATATAAAACCAAAACCGCACCATGCAGTGCGATGCACTACGGTTTATCACTATAATGACATAAACAGTACAATTTTTATAGGGTTTGGTCAAAACCGAAACCACATCACACCGCACCGGTTTTAAATTTTGCCAAACCAAAACTGCACCATACTGTACGATTTACCACGGTTTTCGATTTTGCGGTTTTCGATTTTAAGCCGCACCGCTGCCATCCCTAAGGGTACTCAATATATAAAAGGGGGACTTGGTGATCTGTCCCTAAGATAGGATCAGACTTGCAATAAGGACATAACCAAATACCGATAGTTTTTACCGAGCGTCCTTGTTGACTTTTTGAACCCATTTCACACCTGTCCATTTCACAAACAAATACTATTTTAAACCATCATATGCATCTCGGTCGTCAGATTAAACACGGAAAGGACATAAATGTGATGAACATGTTGTGGTAGGGTGAAAGTATATCTCGGATTCATATCGATCGTTCCCTATTGTTTATGAATATCTCTCAACCATCGAATTGAATGTAAAAAAAGTATGGGTGAGATGGACATGTCTTGGCTGGGTGTGAAGTATATATCAGATGCATCCTGACCCCTATTGTTTATGGATGCATCTCGGCCATTGGATTGAATTTGATGCATGTATCGTGGTTGTGTGTAAAGTACAAATCAAACGGTCAAGAGGCACATGGAGTATCAAACGCTGGAGCGAAAATACGGATGTGCGTCACTCGCAGGAGCAGAAAAAATAGGAAGGAATTTAACACAAGAAGAAAACATTACCGAGAGATTTAATGTAAAATTATATTTGTAATTGTGCTTAACACTAAACAACTATTTCAGGGGCTGAATGCCAATTTCCTCTATCAAAAAAGGAATTTCTATGAATAGACGACACCAACATTCTTACCTATTTATATATAAACCAATATATAAATTGATATTTGCATATAAAACCCTTACAAAGTTAACCTTTACATATCAGCCCTTGCAGTTAGTTGGCATCCAAAATAATTGAATATTCCGTTATTTGGTTATTATTTTATTAAGGATTAATTAGTCCTAAATCCTCCACAGGTCTTTATTTAAGCTAAAGGATATAAGTTGTTAGGATACTAGCTAAAGTCCCTCCTGAAGTACATGTTTGTACATCAAGTCCTTAATTGAAAATGTTAATTTTTTTTACCCTTTAAATTACAATACTTCCCCTCCAACAAGAGTATCCATTCGTTTCCAACAAGAGTATCCATTCATCTTTGGCATGAGTATCCATTCGCCAATTAAAACTATACATGTAGTGATTGCTATAGTGATTTCATTGTAGCTACTATAGCGAAAACACTGTAGAAAGAGTATACATTCGTCTCCGGAAAGAGTATCCATTCATCATCAATAAGTGTATTTATTCACCGGATGACAGTGCATGGTGCGGTTGCTACAATGATTTTACTGTAGCAAGAGTATCCATTCATCTTTAGAAAGAGTATCCATTCGGCTAATTGATACTCTTGCTATAATAAAATCACTGTAGCAATAGACAATTCTCTAAATTGATACTCTTGCCAAATTGAATTGATACTCTTGCTACAATAATTTCACTATAACAGCTACACTTGAATCATTGTAGTAGCTATAGTGAAATCACTGTAGCAGCCGCTACATACAGTGTCAACCAACGAATTGATACTATTTCTGGAGACGAATGGATACTCTTTCTGTAGCACGTGGGGGGGTAAATAAGGACAAGGGACTTGCTGTAGCACGCAATGTTTGGGAGGGACTTGGTGCAATATTGAAACATTGCATGTCCTTCAGCTAATATAGCATCTGCTAAATGGACTTAAGGCTAAGTCACCCTTTTATTAATCTAAAGGAAAAAATTACCAATTTACCCTCAATTTCATTTACTTAATTGGCACATTTTTATTGATTATGGAGTTGACCCAAAATTAACATGGACCTAACCCGAACAATTATCACTTTGGAGGGGGTACTAATGAGAATTAGATAAAAACATTAAGGGCAAAATGAAAAATAGTCTCATTTTGGATGTCAGCTAACTATAAGGGACGACATGCAAAGTTTGAGTTAGTTAAGAGGTTTATAGCTAAATACCAGTTTTAAAGAGGTTTATACATATATAAATAGAGAAGATAGCATGGGCCAATTTGAAAAAAACCCACAAGGAAATGGAAATTTTACTACCACCCCACTGATGTGCACCCATGAAAAATTTTCTATTGAAGTAAATCAACCAAATTGCACAAACTGTAACAAAAAATAAATTAATCCGAGCATGCTGATGCAGTCAAAAAATTAAAATGGAATTCCTATCAGATTTGCCTGTTTCTTGGTATGTCGAGTCATCTCCGAGCACGGATTTACTCTCTTCTGCTCAAGTAGTAATCCCCCATGCTAAGATATAGATGTTTTCCTAGTTCCAATTCAACCGGAGGCTGATCCCGAATACATTCTACCTTGATCTGAAAGGGGGGGAAAAATTTTTGCAATCAATACTTTCTCTACACACTTTCATGTAACAAACACTGCTTTAACAATTTCATATTTATCCATAATAAGGTAAATCAGATCGGTAACACGAACCTTTCCATTCCCCGCTTGGAACTCCAGCCTCAAATTGGAAGGTTTCCTTGATCGTAGATATGTCTGCAAACCTTCCGCATGCTTTTTATCTCCTGAAATAGAGGAGTATATCAAGGTATGAGAAATCGGATTCGGTTTCAAGTTCGAACTTGAAAAAGAGGTAGCTGATCAAAAATAATAATAATAAAAAACCAGGAGAAAAAAAAATCAGAAAGTTGGGTCTGCTTCTGGCTGTTCGGGCTTGACGATCTGACCAGCCTGGTTCGGATCCCATTCAGACTAACCGGATTCGAATCAGGCCAACCCAGAGTCCGAATCGGATCCACATTGGGGCATATTCAGGTGCAGAGGGGTTTTGGTTCGGATCGTAACTTGAACCAGTCCGGCAGTTGCCATGGAATACCTCAGGCAATCCAACATTAAAAAAAAAAAAAAAACCCTCAAACAATTGTACCTGAATATAGTGTGAGAATAGCATCTGATACAAACACCAGAGTAGGCTTTGCAATGCTGATAACGAATGAAATTCCAGATACATTATCAAACCGCTCTCGACAGAATATGACCTGCAAGTAATAGGAAACTAGTAAGCACAATGTGTAACTCTATTCCAAAATTGGCAATAGTATTTCGTTCAAAGAAGACTTCACTAATTCACTGGAAGGGAGACAGGGAGGAAAGAAAAAGAATAATAGGCAATGGAGCAGTTGAAACAACAGTGTATATTGAGATAAACATTTGACCGACTTTTGGTGCATATTTCGCTAAATTCACAAGAATCTCAATGCAACTTAGGATATGCACAAAGGTTTTTTTTTTTGGCAATTCCCCACAATGGAAATTTTCTAATTTGTAATATTCCCCATGCACTGGATGAAGTTATTTGTAATATTTTCTATTTCCGTTCCCTTTTTTTTTTGGTTTATCTTCTTGTAAAACCGTTTTTATTATAATAAATGGGTAGGGTCTAGGCCGAACCGCCCCTACACACAAGAGGGATTTCTCAAAAAAAAAGACAATTCCCCACAATGGAAATATGCAGACACCACCAACAAGTCACGTGTTAACTGAAGAGACCATAGCATAGATTGGAATAAATAATAAGCATGTTCTTTCCCATTACAGGGCTTCTGCTTCTGCCACTCACAGCTTCTGGAGGAGTAATAGTATGGTTAAGCAAAGGAGAACCCAGCGCTTCCGTAATGTATTGCTCCTGCACACAAAGGAAAGCAAAGATAAGAAAAAGAATGGCCATTTGACCAGTTGATGACCATGAAGGTCATATCATAAATCCACATGTAACTTTACTGCCATTAAGCCCATACCTGCGAGTTCACAATATTTTCCAAAACATGTTCGCCATCGTCTACAGGTTCATAGTAAACCTCCACAATATCAGTGGGTTCCAGTCCAACTTTCTTGCGCATCTTTTGGATTCTATTAACAACCTAGGTTACAAAGTGGACATGCATGAGAAATAAAAAAAAAAAAAAGTTAATTCCATTATCTACGCAACATACCTGCTAAGCAAGAAGGCATGATCAACTGATAAACAAAAGAGAGAATGCACCCCGTTCCCATCCCAGTTCAACAATATTTACAAAAATCAAGTAATAAAATAGAAAACGCAAATAAGGACCATGGACAGTTTGACAATAGCAAGCAAAATTAATGTAGTGCATAATCATGTAAACATCCGACAGTGATACCTATGGACGTGCCACTCCTATTCTAAATGAAGTTTGAAAGGAAAATTATGCTAGAGAAACCTAGGTCATCCTGGTTCTCAAGAAAGTTGGTCACCTGACTTTACAAAAATAAGAAGCTACTAAGTAGCATAAGCGCAAGATTCACAACTGGGGTTTGGGCCTGAATCTACATGGGCATGGCATTAAATTATGGACGATAAATTAGGAGCAGACAGAGGCCGCCCAATATAAAACTAAACCAGTAGCCCTCACTCATCCCCAGATGATAGTTAAGTCTGCTCGAATTTGACTTGTAACCCAAAAATTGTTCATCTTAAATTCTTCATCCTAACTTGTCAAACCTTTCAAACCCTAATCCTCATGTAAAATGAAGTTAAGTCATTATTATCATCAACATCCAAGTCTAATCCCACCAAGATGGGGTCAAAGAAGGAGCACAATTGTAATTAAATAAACTTCACAAAAGGTGGACATTACAATTGTAATTAAATAACTCCAGAAAAGATAGACAATAATTTTCTGAACAAATGTCAAACTGCTGTCAACCGTCTAAAATTGGTACCAAAAAACCTGACCAAGCAAACTTGGCAAGAAAACCTAAACCAGTTGGTGGTATGAACACTACCTTGGTAGTCTAGAAGTTTATGCCCGTGCAACCAGGGAGTAACCGGCCAAACTGGTTTGATGGTTCAGCCGAACCCGAACTAATCTGGATTTCAGCCAATCAAAACCAAAACATCTCATAAATCGAAAATATGTCCCGATTCGGATGGAGATTATCAAAACCAGGATTAGTTCACCTTAGTTACTACCCTGTTTGGCCATATCAGATCAGGTTCGATCAAATCAAAACTAAATCAACTAAATCAGGCCTAAATTTGATATATCCTAACAGAATTTCGATTTTCTTATATATATTTGGCCGAAACAGTGTAATCGACCGAACCCGAATCATATGGAACGGTTTGCCTTTTGCCTAGTTCGAACTAAACTCGAATTCTTAAACCTTGCTCCAAAATTGCCCTATACCAGGAACGAGTTTAAACAAAGAGGATAGATGACAAGATTTGATATAGGGATTACATTCATCTCTGTGGCATAAATTATAAGCCAAAGAGCTGAAATGAAGTTAACAATTAAAATATGAGAGAAGGAAACATGATTAGTCTCCAAGAACCAAATTATGCAATCTCATTTTGAACTTTAATTGTCCTGTATTTCATGTTAAGAACATTAAAAATTTCAATTTTCATGTTAAGACCATTAAAACATAGATGGAGGCCCAATTAATTGCTCTTCCTAGTTTCAAGAATCATTACACGGAGCCAGATGCATGATAGTGGATAAAACAGCAAAACAATCCAGTATTTGCCAATATGCAAAAGGACAATCCCAAAATAGGGGATCGCACTCACGACTACTAATCTACTAGTGCTCCGTGGGTCCACATTAGCATGAATTTCATTTCAGGACTACCACATGCTGCACAAGAATTTGAATTTATCTTCACTATTATGGATAGATTCTCAAAGATGATGTGCATCATCCCATGTGCCAAGACAACGGATTCATTACAGGTTGTCGATCTCCTTTTCGAGGATATTACATGCCTAAATATGTTCCTAGTTTCCTACTAGTTTTTCCAATCGTGACGTGACGTTCATGGTGTAATTTGGCAAACTTATCGAAGAAGCTTGACACTAATAATCCAGTGCATATTACCGGTAAACTGTCGGTAGAATAATGGTCACCAAATTGGAGTTTGGAAAATCTTTTACTATGGATCACATGCAAACACATCAAGTTTTAAGACACGATATTACACCATACAGAAATTGCTTACAAGAATCCAATGAATCGAACCATAAAAAAAAAATTTGCTTGAAGTTGCATAGGAACACAAGCCATAACATGCAATGGATCTTGGACCTCTACCATAATATGCTCGACAAGTGACAGTATTGAAGCCTATGCCGATCACATTCAATCAAGGAAAGATACAAAGCGGAAACTGATGCACATAGAGGACCCAAAATTTCGAGAAGGGGATTTCCTTCTTCACTTAACACTTTAAAAGGAAACTTCTTTTTGGGACAACCATGGGTGTCAAGGCAGTCGCTTAGACATTTTCAGACTTTCAGTCAAAACTATAGTAACCATATTCTCCGGATTATTTAAAATTTGCGAACCCAAGGGCAAACGAATTATTCTCCGAATTATTCAGTAACATGGGTCACACCCGAGTAATTCACGAATTTTACGAATATATTATTTTATTTTAGCTATAAATATATTTTTTTATATCTATTAATATAGAATTACTAATGTAATATAACATATTTTATGTTTCGTAATTTCTCCCAAACTTATTCATAATTTACCGGATATTTTCCGAAAACCGAATTTTACTCCCTCGCCAAATTATTTTCGAACGCCAAATTTGTTACTATGATCAAAACAGCTAAGAGTGTCTATTAGGAGGACAATACTTAACACCCTCTTCTTCCCACAGTTTTCCCCCAATCCCAAGCCTTGTGTGCAAGATTCCCAAAAGAGAAAAAAAAAAAAGGCAGGCATGGCCACCGGCGAACACTAACTATTACATAGTTTGCTTGTTTTTATTTTTCGTAATACATCCTCTTCCCTCTCTCAGTCTAATCCTTATTCGGACTCTATCCCCTTTGTCTCTCCCTCTATATTTATATTCCTCACTAACTCTGTCTTAGTTTCTCATCATGATAAATTTTAGGATTTTTTCATTCCATTTTTTCTACTCCCTCATGACTAGTTGGTGCAAACGATCAAATGATTGAATAATTGGATGAATTTTTGGCCATTTTCTTGAGTCGTTCCCTATAATAATCTCTCTCTCAGTCTCTCGTATTGGTAGATTAAAGATAGATTTTGATTTGATCCATATCTCTATACCTGTTGATGACAGTTTTCCTTCCTTTTTTATTTTCCCATATTTCCTCTTAATAATAATGTTGATTGTTCTTCCTCGTAATTAAATATGGTCTCACTCTTTACAGTTGTCGTTTTCATTATATTTTATAGATCAAAGATGGGATCCGTGGATATTATATCTTTTTGTTCAAATCGTTCATTAAGCGCCGCCTAGGCAATGCCTTGCCTAGGCAGGGATTGTCACCTAAGCATCGCCTAACAACATTGACAACACTGGGGAAAACAAAGGGTTAATTTGCAAAGTTGTATAGATTCTTTATAAAATGGGAGGTCATATATCAAAAGTAGATAGTCTTGTCACCTAGGCATCGCCTAGCAGCCTTGACCACGATGCTTAAATATTTTGGAGCATCGTGGGCTATGGAAGGTAGGAATGGACTCCTCCTGATATGGAGAAGAGAACAAACCTCCTTTCTCTTGTCTACCACATCTCGCGGGCCCCCTACAAGAATATAAAATAATAAACAAAAGAGAAGAGAAGGAAGAGAAAAGGTCAATACAATGAGATGTAAGCTTTCTTGCCTCTTAGGATTTATTTCATGCAGATCTAGTTTTTCTGTTTATCACAAAAAAGGATAGTAGAGTAGAGGCGGCCCCAATAAGGATAGGGTCCCAGATTAGTGTGGAAGTCCAAAGCGAAAGGGAAGACCTAGAATAACATTGATGAAAATTGTTAGAAAAGACATGGAAAAACTTTCATTGACAACAGATTAGCCCTAAATAGAAACAAATGGTGAAGAAGGATTCATAAAGCCGACCCCAAGTAGAGGGGACATGGCTTGATGGTTATGGTTATGGTTATCACAAGGATAATCTACAAAATGACTCGGCTCCCCTCATATGCACTGAATCTAATTTGCTAATAAAATCACAAAAAAAAATTGATGAATTCTCTTCAAGAAAACACAGGTTCTTTCCAAGGTTTGAGAACTCGGTTTCGGTTTGACCCCCAGGGATCGGTTTCAGCCAGCTTCGGCGGTTTTCGGTTTCGGTTTCGTTTTTTAATTAAAAAACAATTTTAAAATATTTTTCTAATTTTTCCCCTATTTTTTATAATTTTTTAGATTTTTTATCTTATAATAGAATTATATAATATATTTTATAACTAATAAGTTATCAGTCATAACTTATAACTGATACGTTATCAGTTATAACTTATAACATTAAGTTAAAAGGGGTGGGGGGTTGGATCGGGTTAGGGTTGTAAACCCCAACGGAGAGAGAGAGAGAGAGAGAGAGAGAGAGAGAGAGAGAGAGAGAGAGAGAGAGAGAGAGAGAGAGAGAGAGAGAGAGAGAGAGAGAGAGAGAGAGAGAGAGAGAGAGAGAGAGAGAGAGAGAGAGAGAGAGAGAGAGAGAGGGGTGGCGGGGACAATGGATCAAGCGACAACGGCGACCAGGAC
Source organism: Chamaelirium japonicum (assembly GCA_947650365.1). Lineage (NCBI taxonomy): Eukaryota > Viridiplantae > Streptophyta > Magnoliopsida > Liliales > Melanthiaceae > Chamaelirium > Chamaelirium japonicum. The sequence continues at coordinate 26,677,907 of OX393557.1, read as the reverse complement.
GGTGGATCGGGGAGGCGACGATAACATGTTTCTTTTTCTCTTTTTTCCCTTCTGTTCTCTCCTCCTCCTTCTGTTCTCCGTCTCCTGTGGACTGAAACCAGTCAGAGGGGGGGTGATAGGGTTAGACTTCGGCCGAAACCGATCCGAAATTGCCGAAACGGATCAGTTTCGGCCGAAACTTTAAACCTTGGCTCTTTCCTCCTCCGACTTTTGCCTTTTTTTTACAATTATTTGCTATTAGTGTTTCGGATTCATGTTAGACAACGTGTCAGAAATTCAGATGAGCTTCTCACTTCAGATTGAAAAGGATCATGCATTTATCATGAGAGAAAAATGTCAAGGCAGTCTGCTTCCAAATTTTCTGGCATACCAGATTGTGAAGGGCTGGCTTGGAATGATGGATTTCTTATTCAGATTTTGATTATGTTCCTAATTGTCTGAACAATAATATATCTCTCTTCTATCAATAGTTATATTAGAACCAGCTATCAAACACCAGAGTCGTGCCCCTTTAAGTTTACAAAACTTCGCCATTAACTGCAGTATTAAGCTGGATGTGTTTTGATTATGCAGGCAAACCTATCTCAAGTCCACAAAATGATTGTCAGAACTCAGAAGAAATCAGTCCTTCATGCAATTGAAGACTAATTAAACAGGAGACTGCCTGACATGGAGAAATAATTCATGCTCATGATTTCCAGAATTTATTGGACTAGCTTATTAAAAAGTTCTCCTGCATCAAGAGTTGCCTTAATTTACCTCGCGAGCGACTCCAGCCTCAAACAATGATTCATCTGCCCGTAAATCCAATATCACCAAAACATCACCTAACAGATAGGAAGATACTAATAAGCAGCGACGATAAATTACATTATATTCATTGCAAAATATATCAGTATGATCCTATACCATCGCCAGCAGCATCCATTTCTTTTTCTATTGCATTGGCTGGGCGCTTAAACTCCCGCATTATCTGAGAAGATAAACAAACTCCCCAATACCTCATCATTATCATCCAAAATTAAGTGTGATACAGAACACAACTTAAGCAATCCTGAGTTCCTAAGACTATCCAGGCAGTATAAGCTTTCAAGTGAAGAAATATGATATCAGGAATTATTTGCTCATTCTTGCACAGCAAAAAAAAAAGATGATGAATGTAACTATTAGATTTTCATGGTACAATTTTTTTTTGATAATATTAGCAAAAGCACCAGCAATATACAGGTTTTAAATTTGACTAAGATGAATTCAAACAACCCCACACAAGTCTCATAGTTTTCAACTTCAAAAAAGATCAAACAAAGCTAGATTTGAAGACTGGTATTTCTCACAATCTTGATTCATCTTATCTCACCTTTAAGACAGGAGGAATATTTCAAAAATATATACTACATTACGTAAGAAAACATCTTCAACAAAAAAAGAATTACATTGTGAACTGACCTAACAAAGCATGATAACTAAATGCGAAATGATTTGGCATATCACACCCAAACTAGTTTTATAAATTTTTTACTTTTTGGCTATAAATGTAAATTTTTTAAAAAATAATCATCTTCACAAAAATTGATCAGCTGAACTGCAGAAAATTTACGAACTTCATGATTCAGAATTGTGCCCATGAGTAGTTTTTTCTGCAATATTGATTTGGTCCTGAAGAAAAAATGTTTGGCTGTTGCTTATGGTCGTGATTGAAAAACAGTGCTACTCAAAGGATTCCCAAGGAAATAAATATACAACATTATCATAGAGTACACATAGAAAGAAATGTATAAATTGATGATATAAAAGACCTTGATATCAGTCAGCTTCAAGCAGTGACCAGAGAGGCTAACTTCTCCAGATCTTTCAAATTCTAAGATCTCAGCCTGTGACATTGCCTTAACCTCCTTAGCAACAATTCCCATGGCCTTTCCCAATCTTTTACCCAACACACTAAGAGAAAATACAACAAGACGTAAGATAATACAACTGCTAGGAAATTGAAATTATCAAGGGTACCGAGCATACCTGAAATCAGGCTCAGCACGTAGACAAGCATATTTCAAAGGATCATTACATGGGACCACCGATTTTATATTAAGCTCCTCCATCACATACTTCAAATGCAAATGTGTATTTGTAAGTAATTGACGAAGTCCAATGCCCGTGTCATAAATAAATTCACATAACAAACAAGCATGAAAACAATTGTATCAGGCTACATTAGTCGAGGACAATCCAAAAAAAGTCTTATAGAAAGAGCATGCACAATGAGCAACCTGAACTGCCCAAAAGTTGAAAAGTATCAGCGGTAGAGATATGTCTGGCAACACATACATATAGTTGGCGAACAAGATTTGAAGTCTTGGCCGAAACACTCACATAACATTTTTACCTCCCTAACCATGGAATTTGCCAACAAAAATATTTCACAAGTTAAGAGATTCAAGAAGATTGTTGAAGCAATTAGACAGTTTGGGCCAAGAATAAAGGCACCTAGTTATCATGAGTTCCGGGTGCCCTTTGATGACGAAGGAAATCACCTATGAAGTGTTGTTAAGTGCGACCGTATATGTAATTGTACGACCACGTATGCAAAAATAGACCAGTATTTGAATTGTGCTAACACCGAACATGCGTATAGAAGCCTGTGCAGCCACACAATGAAATTGTGCAGTCGTGTCGTTGCATAGTATATTATGCCACAATTTCATTTGCTTGTGCAGCCTAAATTGTTTTTCTAATATACTGGTCGAGGTCAAAGCCCCCACGGGCCCCACCAGATAAAGAGAATATTCTTCATTTTCTGAGTTCTAAAGTCTTCTAATTATTGTTTTTAGAATTTTTCTGAGTTTTCTAATTTTTAAGTTTTTTTCTAAATTTTTTTAATAAAAAATAAATAAATAAATATTGATTGCTTGCTCTTAAAAAGAAGGAAATACTCAACAAGAAAAACTATTAGGTGATATGACGAGAAAGCCTAAACATAGAAAATAGGTGACTCATTAGTTATGAATCATGCATGTCAGGATCGGGAAGAAAAGAGAAGAAACTAAAATATGCTAAAAAATATGATGGTGGAATTGAAAAGGGAGTAATACAACATCCTTGAAAGATAACTTGCTAAAGGATATTGGGAGAAGAGGAGAATTTCCACAAACAAAAGAAAATAGGTGGGAGAAACTAGAAAGGACAAATGGAGAGAGACACTCAAAATAGCAATTACAACCCAAACCAACTCAACTCAACTTCTAATTCATCAAACTTTACCCTTAAACCCCATTACATGTTCTTTATATAGAGAGCTACAAAGACCTATAGATCAACTTACCCAATTATAACCATCCAAAATTCGGGATCGCCAATCCACACAATTCTTGACCCATTGGAAAGCTAATTCAGAGTGAGATCTTTTTGGGGGTAGTTCAAATTTAAAAATTTTCATAAATTAAATTTGGCGAGATTTTTACTCGGTTGCAAACGTCAAAGTCACAATGCATGTTGCAGTTACACTGCACAGGGCTTGTCCTCGACCCATCAGTATTTGCTTAGCATAAGATGACTCCATAAACTCAACTCACAACTATATGACTAGACAAATGACTCAAGAAAATAAAATTACATGAAGGAACTGGATTAAAAATAATTAGGCCCTGTTTGGATACACTCTGATTCTATGATTCTGGGATTCTTGGAGCTCAAAATCATAAAATAACGGGAGAGCCTGTATGGATAAATACAAAAAGCCCAAAAACTGTTTCTACGGGGAGCCCAAAACCTACTCTTAGAACCCATTTTGACGGAACCGAAAATAGAAGCTCCACAATCGAGATCCGTTTTATTGATTCTTCGGAGAGCGTCGCTATCCTTGCGGTAAACCCTCGCAATCCCAAATCTCTCGTCGACGCTTGACGACACCCTCACGATCTGCACCTTGCGATCCCAAATCTCTCTCCGACGGAACCCTCGACCTCACCTCGCGATCCCAGATCTCTATCCGACACTCGACCAGGTTATTCCTCTCCTCTCCTCTCTCTCTCTCTCTCTCTCTCTCTCTCTCGTTTGCCCATCTCGACGACGGTGCCGGAGTTTCAGCCTCCGGCGTGCGCTAATCCGGAAACATGGTGGTTCCCCAGGCCACCGCTCCTTCCTCCTTTTATTCTGATCAGCCAGCACCCCAGCATAGGTGAGAGCCCAAGGATGCACGCATGCTGTGCGATGTGGCAAGAGAGAGGGGATCGAGTCCCCTTTCTCTTTTGTGCTGCCGAACCGATGGAGGGGGAGGAGTTCAGTCACCCTCCTCCCCTTTCTTCTGTGCAAAGAAGAAAGTACAGTGACAACTTTTTGCCTTACACTTTGCCCCCCTAATGTTTAGCTAAAAAACACTTAACCCCTTATAGTTGAAAAACTACATTTTGCCCCCCTTAAATTAGTTTTAATTAGATGAAAATTATCAAGGGATTTTTTTTCAAAATAATTTTTTAAAAATAAATATTTAATTCAATAACGTTTGATTGAAAGTATTTATCAGTTTAGCACTCTGACAGCCATGTGGCATGTCAGCGCCGTAAAGCGAGTCACAATATTTTTTTTTGTTTCAAGTAGAAATCGAATTTCGATTATAGGGTTTAAATCCAGTATTTTGGACACTGAGTTTAACCGAAGCCCCCTTATATAATGTTTCCAAATTTAGCCTTTTTCTCGTTGTATTCGGGTAAACCCGATATCCATAATATTGGGTTTAATCACTGTAGATTTCACTGTAGTCTTTTTCCCAATTCCTCACAGACCGATTGACGTGGAAGAGTTTAACTGGTGGTGTTAGTCGCTACTGATATTCAACCACCACTCGTACACTGCCATGCAATCGAGCTGAGCAGAATCGAAAAAACCTTTGGGCTGAATAGCAACCCTTTGAGAACCCATGTTGTATGTGACCAAAATTGTACAACTAGTTAGAGCATAACCTTAATTATATGCTGTAAATAGTGAACACTAGTCCTAACCCTAATCCTAATTCTATACCCCTAACAATGAACCAAACCCAAAACCAAAATGATGTGGAACAGTGTGTGCGACAGGAAATTCAAAGACTCGTTGAGCCGCGACGGGGTCGCTTGTTGCTCCGAGCCGAAACAGGAAGCTGATTTAAACAAATAATATGGTTAATGGTTTTAGCAAAGCATAACAGGCATGCAAGCAGGTATCCCAATCTAAATTAACCGAACAACAAACACCTAGTTATATCAGCAGGATTCCAGATGCAATACCAGGGCTAATAACAAACAGGGTAATCAGAATCTCACAACTCACCATTCAAAGGGGCAGCAGTTTTGCATAGATAAAATATAGGATAATCGATCATTGGTGTCACCATCCGATATTGACCGGGGAAAGAAACTTACCTACTGAGGATTGTGGGGAACCTCAGGGATCTCAACTGGTGGAGGGGTCGAAGTCGATGCGGTGTCCTCAGGTTGAGCCGGAGCTTGAGCGAGGGCCCGAAGGGCTAGCACGTTAGGATGTACGGGCGCGCCAGGATGCCAACGCTGATGGTTCTCCGAGATGCCCAGCCGTGCTTCCGCGTCCTTGGCGACGAGGTAGGTGATGCGATCCACGTAATCCTTCACTCTCTCGCCGGCACTGAACTGGAAGTCGAGGAAGGGAGACTGGATGTCGAGAAAGCCGTCTTCGTCGTCGATCAAGCCGTGATCAACATCGGGGTCGGCCATGCCGTCATGCCGAGGGAATGGGGGTATCGGGGTGGATCGGATGATGGAGATGGGGGTTTGGGATTGGATCGGTGGGCTTGGGAATCGGGCCGATCGGGTGAAGGATGAGGGAGGGGCTCAAGGTACGGGCAGGGGGGGGGATGTGTGTGTGTCGGGGTCGGGTTGGCCTGCAGTACTGCAGGTGGTGGTTGTCGGGTCGAGCGGCAGGGCCGGGGCAGCTGGGGCGCGGGAGGAGAAGGAAGGGGTGGAGGTCGGGCACGGGTCGGGTGGGGCTGGTTCGCGGGAGAGGGGGTGGGAGAGAGGAGCGGTGGTGGAGGGGATCGGGCAGCAGTACGGCGAGGGAGAGGGGCCGGTCAGGGGGTGGATCGGGTTTGGGGGGTTTTGGGAAGGCAGCAGCGGTAGGGGGAGAGGAAGGGGGGAAGGTCGGGTGGGGCCGGGGGTGGACAGGCAGCGGCAGCAAGGGGGAGAGGGAGGGGTCGGATGGGCTGGGGGTGTAGGCAACACCGGCGGCAAGGGGGAGAGGGGGGAATCGGGTTGGTGGCCGGCCGGGTGAGAGGAGAGGAGAGATGGGGATGGCGGCTAGGTGAGGAAAAGGGACAAAACTTAGGGTTCCAGATTAGGGTTTCACACGCCTAAACTGAACCTAGGGTTTCACACACCTAGGGTTTGGGTTTGGGTATCACACACCTCACCCTGGTTCTCTCAACACACAAGTGGAGGGAAAACATAAAATTGTTTATTCATTGCATGCTGAAGAGACAAAAGACAGGCCTATAAATAGGCTTACAACGACAGACGAAAAATCCCACTAATCGAGGTGGGACTAAAAGTACACAAGCCAAATAATGAAACGGAAAAACAGTAGCCAACATGGCTAGAACCACATGCTCAGATGTCGCCTCCTGCGCTGGTACACTCGCCAGGGCCGAGGCTCGATGTCCCCATCACAAAACCTACCCCAAATCACTATAGCTGATCCAATAAAATCACTGTAGCAACATTGCCACTAAAGTAAGTCTGAAGGTTATTAGTTGGGAGAGCATCTCATAGGCAATTTTGATATTAAAAAATTATTAAAAATAGCACCTTAATCTAAATCCATTATGTAGATTTTGTGTAAACATATAGAGAAATGCTATTCAGCCCGAAAGTTTGTCCCGATTTCACCGGCCCGATGGACGTGGCAGTGTGCAACTGGTGGCTGAAACCCACTATTGATTTTAAAATCTTTAACAGCACCACTTGCACGCTGCCATGTCAATCGGGCTGGTGAAATTGGGACAAACCTTCGGGCTGAATAGCAACAGTTGCACGCTGCCAGTCAAACTTTACCACATCAATCGGTCTGAGAGGAAGACTTTTTGTTCTCAAATTACTTTGGCAGATAAAGTCTTATACATGAATTGCAATTACCATATATTTCAAGCCAACGAGCTAATTGGCTCTTATGTTTATAAAACCTGATTTGTTTTTATAGAACTCTTTGATGGTATTTATATGGATATTTACAATAAAGATTTAATATGCTTTAAAATAATGTTTCTATTTTGATTATTGTAATAGATGGCATCTGCATGTTCTATTCCTGTGGAGACTGGGTCTCAGAGGGTTGTCACGGCTATTTGGACCCATGAGCACGACAATCTTTACATTGATATAATGGTAAAACATGTTAAAAAGGGGGATCTGACTACTTCGACATTTTCAAAGTCTGGCTGGAACGAAATACGTGCTGAGTTTTTTAGTAAGACACAAAAATCTTATGATTCAAAACAATTTAGAAACACGTTTAACAAGCTACGTCAAAGGTATAAAAACTTTCAAAAGCTTGTTGACCATACTGGGTTTGGATGGGATCAGATCACTAACAATGTGATAGCACCTGATCAATTATGGAAGGATTACCTTAAGGTATCAGTTCTTTCCTATAATGAATACTGAAATATTAGGTAAATTAAACTTTCAAATTACATTACTATGTGTTTTATAGGTAAATCAAGATGCAAAGATCTTTAGGACCAGAGGCTGTCCTGAATTTTCTAAGTTATGTATAATTTATGGTGATACTACTGCTAGAGGTGACTTGGCATGGTCTATCAACGAGGATCTTCCTCCAAGCCCCCATAACCGTGAGTCTGAGTTTCTTGGTGATGATCCAGACTATATCCCAGAGACACAAGCTCCTGAAGCACCTACAACCGGCATACCTACACTGAATTCACAAGCCACCTCTCACCGTACCCAGCCTACTACTGCTAGCAATAGGCGCCGAAAGAGTTTTACCAAGGGCGACTCAATTGTAGAAGCCCTAAACAGTATTGCAGAGATAGCACGGGAGAAATATTCTAGGACTTCCTCCTCATCTAGCCGTAATGCTGCTTTTTCTATCGATGCCTGCATGGAAGTCCTAGGGAAACTCGAGGATATTCCAATAGAGAAATATATGAAGACTGTTGAGAAGCTTCAGGTGAAAAGTTGGAGGGGGACCTTTATATCTATGTCTGACGAACATAGGAGGTGGTGGGTAGAGCATTTGGACTGATGATCCATTTTTTATTTTTTGTTTTGCATGTAATAACTAGACCTTCGTGTCTATACTTGATGAACATATAACGTGGAGTATGGAGTATTTGGACTGATGATTCATTCTTCTTCTTTTTCTGTCGGCATGTAATATGTTAGTGATAGTGTATAGCATTGAGATACAGATACCCGTAGATACCTGTATAGGATACCTCTTTATTCGTTTCTTGTATCCGTATATATTTAGTCTTTGGCCTAATGAGAATCTTCAATCCATTCTCCTAAAACCTAGCCTCTCCCTCTCTTTCTCTCTATGCTAGGCGATCATCGAGACATGGTATCAGAGCGGATGATCCGCCTCTCCTCGACGTCCGACGATCGGACTTCCGGTTATCACCCTTGATCTCCGGCCAGATCTGCACCAGGTTCGAGATCCGGCCCTGAGCAGCTCTGGCCAGCAACCTCCCTCCAGATCTCGACCAGATCCGGCGAGATCCAGCCCTCAGCAGCTCCGGCCAGCAGCCTCGAGCTCCCTCCCTCCAGATCTCGACCAGATCCGGCCTGTTTTCTGGCCCTCAGCAGCTCCTCCCTCCAGATCTCGACCAGATCCGGCGAGATCCGGCCCTCAGCAGCTCCGGCCAGCAGCCTTGAGCTCCCTCCCTCCAGATCTCGACCAGATCCGGCCAGTTTTCCGGCTAGATCCCTGCGCTCCGACCATATCTCGTCTGATCTCTGAGCTCCGACCAAGATCTCGGCCAGCAGGTGAAGCCAGATCTCGTCTGATCCAAGTGAAGTCCGGCCAGCAGGTGAAGCCAGATCCGGCCAGCAGCTCCGATATTGATACCACCTTCCTGTGCTCCGACCAGATCTCGATCAGCTCCGACCAGATCTTGGCCCTGCGCTCCAAGTGAAGTCCGACCAGCAGGTGAAGCCAGATCCGGCCAGCAGCTCTTCACTGATTCCTGCGCTCCGTTTGAAGTCAGCTTGGTCCTCCCAGATCTGCTCCGAGATCTCGATCTCGCGCCGGTGACCTCCAGATCTGCTTGTTTGCTCTCTTGGAACCAAGTGAAGCCACAGATTCGACCGGTGAGCCGCCATGGCCGACTCCTCCTCTGTAGATGCTCCTCCGCCCGTGCCACCACACTCTGAGAGCCTCCCGTTCGAGTATACTAGTGACTTCCTGCCGAGCTCGACGGATTCCCCTCTCGCCTCCTCCGCCGACTGGGAAGCAAGGGCAGCAACCGTTCAGACCACGCTTCTCGAACGTGGCCTTCTTGGATTACTAGACGGCACCACCACGGCACCGAGTCAGGCTTTCCCCGCCGCTCTTCAAGCGTGGCGTCTTCGTGATGCACGGATCGCCGCCTACCTTGTTGCTTCGGTCGATCGGACGATGCGTGCTGACCTCGCCTCTCTTGGAACGTCCGCAGCTATATGGCACTCCTTAGTCGAGCGTTTCGTGGAGTCTAGCGGCGCCCACGAGTATGCTCTCCTCTCCCAGGTCCAGTCCGAACAGCAAGGCGATCGTACGATCCAGCAATTCCATGCGCAGATGCGTGGTTACTGGCGGGAGCTTCAGTCACTAGTACCTCCCGTCCCTCCCGAGTGCCGTGCCGCTCACCAAGCCTTCTGGGAGCGCCGTCAGCTTTATCAGTTCCTGATGGCCCTTCGACCAGAATTTGGCCCACTTGCTGGCGCCCTGATCCACCGAGACCCACTTCCACGTTTGGATGCTGCTATTGCTGAGTTCGTCGCCGAAGAGATCAGGCAGCGCACCATCGCCATCAGGGCTACTCCTCCCCCCTCCAGCCACACGGGTGTCCTTGCTGCAGCCCCAGCTGCCTCTTTTACTTCTGCTCCTGGTCGTGATCGGTTTGTGTGCACTCACTGCCACAAACCAGGTCATGTTGTAGCTACCTGTTGGAAGCTGCATCCCGAGAAGAGGCAGGGACCCCGAGGACGTGGTCGACCTGTTGGCTCTACTGCTGCTGCTGTTACTGCTACTGCTACTGCTCCGTCCTCTCCTCGCACAGTTCCATCATCACCCCGGGGTTCCTTGGACGTTCCGGACACTACTCAGCTCTTTCAGCAGCAGCTTGCACAGCTTCAGTTCCGCCTAGACCAGTAGGCGAGCTTCAGCCCCGCCGAGGTCTCCAGCGCCTCCAGTTCCTCTGCTCACTTAGCCACTCCCGGTACCTTCGCTACTTGGATCCTGGACTCTGGGGTCTCCCATCACATGACTTCCAATGCTTCATTGCTTACCAATTGCCAACCGGCACCGCACATTCCATCGATACATACTGCAGATGGTTCTTCTTTAACCATCTCGCAGTGTGGATCGATTACCGCCACTACAGAACCGAGCGGTCGCCTCTCTTTACCCACTGTGTTGCATGTCCCCCAACTTCACATGCAGCTCATCTCCATTAGCAGCCTTTGTGACTCTGGATATGTCATGACCTTCTCCCCTTCTTGTGTTGTGCAGGATCCACATACTGGACGGGTGATTGGCGCTGGTCGTAGATCAAGCGGGCTGTACCACCTCGAGCATCTCCATCTTTCCATCATTTCCCCTCCTGGCGTCTGTAGCCTAGCTTCTCCTGATGCCGGCTTGTGGCACCGAAGACTAGGTCACATTTCTGAGTCTCGACTTAAGAGCTTACTACAGACTGGAGCTCTAGGTCCTTGTTCTTTTTCTTCTTTATCTACATGTACCGGTTGTAAGCTTGCCAAAGCTACAGCTCTACCTTTTTCTTCTAGTATCTCTCAGAGTTCTGCTCCTTTTGACTTAGTACACTCCGATATCTGGGGCCCTTCACCTCTTCCTTCGATGTGCGGATATCGCTACTATATCTCTTTCATCGATGATTTCAGCCAATACACTTGGGTCTACCTTCTTCAGCACCGCTCTGAGGTTCCTCAGGTCTACCAGACTTTCACCTCGATGGTCCACACACAGTTCGGTTGTCGCATTAAGACATTTCGGTCTGATTGCGCCCTCAAGTACCTCTCCACTGCTATGCGGACACTTATTCAGTCCCATGGGACCCTATTTCAGCACTCATGTCCTCACACACACGAGCAAAACGGAGTAGCCGAGAAGAAGCACCGTCATATCCTTGAGACGACGAGTGCTCTTCTTCTCTCTGCTTCCGTTCCACGCACTTTCTGGGCTGAGGCTGTCTTGACCTCAGTCAACCTCATCAACATCACCCCTTCTTCTGTTTTTCCGGGTGGTGCATCCCCCCACGAGCGTCTTTTCTCTTCCCCTCCTGACTACCGTCCGCTTCGCACCTTCGGGTGCACCTGCTTTGTCCTCCTTTCACCCCATAAACGCACAAAGTTGTCCGAACATGCAGTTAAATGCATCCTCCTAGGAATCAGCACCGAGGTTATCGTTGCTATGACCCTTTGACTCGTCGCCTTCGCATCTCTTGACACGTCTCCTTCGTCGAGGATGTCCCTTACTACTCCACTGCAGCTCAGGACCTCACCTTCTTGGAGACTACTACCACCCTGTCTCCGACTCTCGAGCCCTTTCCATCACCCCTTTCGTCCAGCTCTACTTCTCCCCCTGCTTCCAGTGATTCTTTCACGGAGTCTTCCTCCGTCCCCTCCTCTCCTTTGTCCCCGATTGATTCCGTCAGCCTTCCTCATACTCCCGATACTCATGGTACTCCGCCTGCTACGCCCAGTCAGATGTCCTCGGTCGTGGATCCTCGCCCACCGCCCCGCTATCCTCAACGCAAGCACCACCCACCTGATCGCTTCAGCTTTAGCTCTGGCCCACCTGACCGTTTTGGCTTTGCCACGGTCACCTCTTACTCGCCTCAGTTTACAGCCTTTCTTGCAGCCATTCACACAGACCAGGAGCCTTGATCGTACCGGGAGGCCGTTCTGTCTCCTCAGTGGAGGCAGGCCATGAGCGAGGAATTTCAGGCATTCGAGCAGACCCAGACTTGGGATATCGTCCCCCTTCCTGCTGGCATTGAGCCTGTCAGTTGCCGGTGGGTCTACAAGGTCAAGCGGCGACCTGATGGTTCCATCGAGCGGCACAAGGCTCGGTTGGTGGCCCATGGCTTCACTCAGGCATACGGAATAGACTACGAGGAGACTTTCGCACCCGTAGCTCAGATGACCTCCGTTCGTGCACTTCTGGCCGTTGCAGCAGTCCGCCGATGGCCTCTTCTCCAGATGGACGTGAAGAATGCCTTTCTCCATGGAGATCTTTCAGAGGTCGTCTACATGCAGCCTCCCCCTGGTTTGCATACTCCCCAGCATGTCTGTCGCCTCCGTCGTGCCATCTACGGGCTCAAGCAAGCCTCTCGAGCTTGGTTTGAGTGTTTCCGACGAGCTGTCACCGAGATCGGCTACATTGAGAGCTCGCAAGACCACTCGCTTTTTGTGCGGTCATCTCCTCAAGGCAGGGCTATTCTCCTATTATATGTCGATGACATGATCATCACAGGTGATGACTCCACTGCCATCACTTCCATTCAGCAGCATCTTCGGCGCCGGTTCGAGATGAAAGACTTAGGCCCTCTTCGCTACTTCCTTGGGCTAGAGATTGCCCACAGTGAACGAGGAATTCTGCTATCCCAGCAGAAATATACAGCTGACATCCTTCGCCGAGCTGCCCTTTCCGATGATCGCTCTGCCGTCACCCCCCTCGAGCTTCACGTGAAGCTTCGTCCCACCGATGGTGAGCCCCTCTCAGATCCTACTCGGTACCGACAGATCGTTGGCCAGTTGGTTTACCTCTGCATCACCAGGCCTGACATTGCTCACGCTGTTAGCATCATCAGCCAGTTTGTCGAAGCCCCTCGCTCTGCTCACTATACTGCCCTTCTTCGGCTTCTTCGTTATCTCTGAGGCACCATCACCCGGTCGCTCCTCCTATCATCGACTTCTCCTCTGGTCCTACGCGCCTACTCGGATGCCGACTGAGCTGGTGATCCGACCACTCATCGATCGACTACCGGCTATTGCCTATTTCTTGGAGATTCTCTTATCTCATGGCGCAGCAAAAAGCAGAGCGTTGTCTCTCTCTCTCTCTCCAGTACTGAAGCAGAGTTTCGAGCCATGGCCTCTACTACCAAAGAGATCGTTCACTTGCGACGACTTCTCGGAGATCTAGGGGTTCCGATCTCTGAACCTACAGCTCTTCACTGTGACAATCGAAGTGCTATACAGATTGTCACCAACCCGGTCTTTCACGAGAGGACGAAGCACATCGAGCTCGATTGCTACTACTCTCGCCAGGAGTATGAGGCCGGGACCATCTCTCTTCCTTTTGTTTTCTCCGGAGAACAGATTGCCGACTTCTTCACGAAGTCACATCCTGCTCCACTTTTTCAGTTTCTGCTTAGCAAACTCATGGTGCATGACCCACCTTGAGTTTGAGGGGGGCTGTTAGTGATAATGTATAGCATTGAGATACAGATACCCGTAGATACCTGTATAGGATACCCCTTTATTCTTTTCTTGTATCCATATATATTTGGCCTTTGGCCTAATGAGAATCTTCAATCCATTCTCCCAAAACCTAGCCTCTCCCTCTCTCTCTCTCTATGCTAGGCGATCATCGTGACATAATAAATAGACATTTTTATCTGCTATGATCCATTATTTTTGCTCGGACTTGAATATGTTTATATTGTAAAATTGACAGGATGCCAAACTCTATGATGTCTAGCGATACTGAGGGTTCATTATCCCCTCAATCGTCTGATGATTCAGACGAATCTAACATAAGCGACAAATCATCTGATGACGAAATATTTTTTGATATGGTGTTTACTGCTACCATATCAGCAGGATTATATGCACTGAGGACTCTTTGTAGAAATCCATATAGGGATGACTCCCTAACAGGTGTTGAATATGTAATGCGTGTTATTACTCGAAATAAACAACGCTGTATTGATATGCTACGTTTAGAGCAACACGTTTTTCTAAATCTGTGCCCTTTATTGAGGGGCAGAGGATTTCTGAAAGATACTAGACATGTCAGTATTGAAGAGCGGGTGGCTATTTTCTTGATGACATTGGGGCATCGTGGCAGCAACCGGGTTATTTCTGATCGTTTTCAACATTCAGAGGAGACGACGTCACGACATTTCAACATCGTACTACGAGCTATTTGTGCTTGGGGTAAAGAGATAGTCATCCCACCTAACTTTGACATCGTTCCTCCCCAGATCCGATATAACGAGAAGTATTATCCATGGTTCGAGGTGAATAAAAAATTATTATTATTATAACTTTTATTGTTATTGTTATGACTAAAATAAATTTTTTTTTATTTGTTATATAGAATTGCATAGGTGCAATTGATGGAACACATATAAGGGCACATGTACCGACAAATCGACAAATTTCTTATAGAGGAAGGAAAACAACCATTACACAAAATGTGATGGCAGTATGTTCTTTCGATATGCGATTTACATTTGTGTATACTGGATGGGAGGGTACAGCCAATGATTCAAGAGTATTCATGGAAGCTATTAGCAGACCCTCACTTGGGTTCCCTCATCCACCAACCGGTAAGAATGAAACTCATATTCATATCATTTTCATATTATGAAATTTTATATAATATTTGCTGGTGCAGGAAAATATTATGTGGTAGATGTAGGCTACTCAACTATGGTAGGATATATGGCTCCACACCGTTATGAGCGGTATCACTTGTCTGACTATAGGGGAGGTGGTAATAGAAGACCTCGAAGGGCTAAAGTGTTATTCAAGCAGCGTCATTCCTCACTTAGGAATGTCATTGAGCGATGTTTCGGTATGTTGAAGGCACGCTTTCCGATCCTGAAGTTAATGCCACCATATCCACTGCATCGTCAGAGGCTTATTGTGGCAGCATGATGTATAATACATACCTATCTACGGATTGAGAGAGAGATGGATGAGATATCTGCCCGATTTGAAGGTGAGGATGTAGTGGTAGGCTGGTAGCAGCTGAAGATGACCCCACAGAGCATGTTGGAGGAGCGACAGGTCCGCATGAGATCCATGAACTTAGAGATAGCATCACACATCGTTTAGCATTGCATTACAATATGCCAATTTCATGTATTATCTTCTATTTGAAGCACTACTATTATCGCTTTGGGATGGAACTTGTAATAAATAATTTTGATATTTTGTATGGACGTATGATATCTTCGAATGAGACTTCTAGTATAATTTCTTTATAATTTAATATTATTATGAGTAACATTGGTAATTAATGTCAAAAAAATATTTTAAATAATTTTTTTTAGTTTCGTGTTGCCAAACGGGATTCTTGGATTCTTTGCTCCAAGAATCTCTAAAACAGGCTGATTTTACCAAACATGATTCTTGGATTCTGGTCTCCAAAGAAATAAGATTTTGGGAGCTCAGAATCAGCTTTTCTGTTTCTGGGATTCTAGCTCCAAGAATCCCAGAATCAGAATCCTATCCAAACAGGGCCTTACATACTTGACCAAATCCTACTAACAATATAAGGATTTCTCCCCTCGATCAATAGGGATAATCAAACAGGTTACATGTATCTTGGACTCACATATAACTTGTCTTCCACCCCTGAAATACAAGATGATTGGGTCATCACATGCCCATTATGAGGTATACAATTTTTTTGAGTAGCCTTATGCCCAAAAGAGCATCTATCATTAGGCACATGGGCCCAGATTCTATCTCTTCTAGGAAAATATCTTGATATTCATAGAAGAAAAGGGGATATTTCCAATATCTCATTTTTAATACACGGTTTGTGCTAGTCCACATGATTCTTCTTTATTATTAGTTCACTTTCTGGATAATATTACGCTCACAGAAATTATCATAAATGATGCAACCCTCTTAATCATCTTCAATATGAATAGGTGGGGCTTGTTTATACTCTTTTTCTTCTTCCAATATTATAACATGATCATTACAAGGACATGGCAAAGGAAACAAAAAGGATTCTCCAAAGTCCTTCTCATAACAGTTTACAATAACTTCTTGAGAAGAAGTCAAGCTTTATTCGATTGAAAAATCACAACGGAGAAGTAAAATAGGAACTTCATAGGTTTAGGATTTAGCGTATAGGGTTTAAAATTCAGAGATTTTGGGAATAAATCGGAGTGTTTCCGACCCCCACATTTCATTCAATGGGTCAAAAAAATGAAAATATTTTGCGAAGTTTCGAGAAGTTTTGGGAAATTTTGAACCATGGTTGGTACATACAGAATCACAGATACCTACAATGAAACCTAGAAAGTGTTTGATGGGTAGGGAGATTAGCCTTATTGGTGAATTTAATGCCACACAACCATGTACCAACCCATCCAAGGTTTCTTTATACTTGAAAAGAGTAGACAAAAAGAGTAGAAAATAGTTTTCATATACAGATCTGCGTTTATCATTGACACACAAATTCCAAACCGAAGATCAAATTGAAACACAGATGCTGAAGAGAAAACATACTACTTTACTAGATTGTAAGTTACTAAGTTTTATGTATGTATTTTTCCTTTGCTTGTTCCCACTAACCTCTCTTAGTTTCCCAGTAATGTCTTCAAGAAAATCTGCATCGGGATGAACTATGATCATCTCCCTGAAGTTGAAGATAGAAAAAAGAAATGTTGGGAAGTGAACCTAAAAGAGAGATGTATTTAAGCCAAAAAATGAAGCTAGCATACTTAAGGGGTGTTTTGAGAGGTTTGTTGTGACGCTCACGAATGTTGCGGGCAAGATCAATGACAATTATCATCCTTGTAACACTTTGTTCAATGCGTTCTTCTCTCTGAGAATGACATCAGGATACACGCCAAAATGCATGAGACAAAGCCAAAATGAACTCTTACAGTAATAATGAATAGTTGCTACGAGGATTGATAACAGTATTACCTTTCCTCTTGTGGATGGAAACCTACAGTAATGAATGCTTTTCTCTGATCCAATGGAAACCTTGCGCAAGTTTTGATAAAGAACCTCAGTGAAGAACGGCGTAAATGGAGCCATTGTAGTACAGGTAGTTAAAAGCACCTGTAACACATAATAAAATTGTTTAATACTAAAAGTAAACAACAAGAAAGATGATTCACAGGACAGAAACCATCTTTCTGGGGGTGCAATCAACAGAAATAGTATTTGCACCATATTGTTCATGGAAAAAATAGAATACAAAAACATGGAGCATTATAAGTAACAGCATAACATCTACTATCTGGCAGAAAGAAAATACTAAATTTATCATTAATATCAATCTATACATAATATGGGCATTCTCAGGTGAGGTTCTTAATCATTATTGGACTAGAAGACATGGAAAGTTCTAGAAAACAATTTTTTTTGCATTTAGATTTGGTCACTCAGAAAGAAGCTAAATGATTTCCCTACAGATCGACCACTATGTTTCATTAAAAAAAAGGACAACTTAACATAAATGCTATTTGCAGAAGGACCATCCTATCTGTCTTTGCCGAAGATAAAGTCTTAAAATATTGCGTTATAACATACCAATGACCAAGAACGTAAGACAAATATGTAGGTTAGAGTTCCCAAGTATGGGAAAAAAAAAGATCACATCAATTGCAGACACAAGTTTAACTTTTGTAAACTAATATTATACAAAATTGAAGGAAAAAAAAACTAAGCACTGCACAGGAAATATAGAAACACCATACATGATATAGAGTTGAAAGTGATATCCTACAGTCCTCTTCTCCTGTACGCCCCTTCAGTCGTTTCCGATTAAACCGAACATATATATTTGTAAGGTTATCAATAAACTTTACAAGATATGGTACCACCTGGCAAAGTGGAATAACAAAGGTGTTAGCGTGACATAAAGTAACTTCCAAAGTGTAAGAACAAAGGTATAGACATGAAATAGAAGTTAAATGTGTTAAAATGCATCTACTAGTCTACTTTTTCAGTGGATGGGGTAAGGATACAACCGTGTACAAACGATATGCGTCCATCTCTTGGCGAACAAAGTGAACAAGGCTTTCAGTAGCAGAGTTGATCCATTGGTCAAGCACATTTGAAGACATTTGAAGAGTTTTGTAATCAATCGAAGAACCCTCAGCCTCAAGTCTCTTGGCATTTTGAACAAGAAACCTATATGCATTATACCATGGAAGGAAGACATCTTTCACCTACATAAACATATATAGAAAATATGAGGCAAAACTATTACAAATAATACACACACAATGTACATAAGTGTCTATGTACTCAAAACAAGGGCATGAGATTGTGTCAATTTGTCATGGAATATTTTGTAAGTAACAGAATATATAATGCCACTTACAACACCATAAACACCATCCTTCTTGAACCGCAGAGGCTCCGCACGCACAACTGGTGAATTGATGAGGTATAATCGCAGTGCATCCTGTATGAAGTTTTTTTTTTATGAAATTCAAGCAAACTAATCGGCCTTAACAACAAATAGAACTTTGTGGAAGGTTTTTCGTAGTTGAAACTACACATGCCAGCAGAGAGATGCAACAAGAAAACACAGACATAGAAAGGAGTTTCCACATAGCAACTCAGTTAATACTATAAATTGACTACGTACAGCTCCATAATCACCTATGACTTCCATAGGTGAGGGATAGTTCTTCAACCTTTTGCTCATTTTTTTCCCATCCTCAGCAAGGACAAGACCATTACAAATGAGATTCCTAAATGCAGGTTTTCCAAACAATGCAGTAGACAGCACCATGAGAGTATAGAACCTGCAATGGTATGCAGCATTAAGACAAATATCAAGTGGACAACAAAAGGAGCATTCAATCCCATTCAAGCTATAATGAAACATGTCAGACAAGTGACTTCAAAAGATTCAATGTACGATCATATAATATCAGTCATATGAAATAAGAAAGGATGTTTATAGTAGTTGATAAAATAATTAGTAAGAGAAAGGACCAAAACTCATCTAGTACACATTGTGCACTAAAAATTTAGGGAGACTTAGTGAACAGTCCAAAACATGAGTTTCGTTTAAGCCTAAGGACAAAGGATAAAAATACCCCTCCATACACTTCAAATTTTCATTTGCATGCAATCACCTCTAAACTAAACCTAAAACCTAAAACCTAAACCTAATCCTAAAAACTAAGATCAACAGGCCATGGGAAGAACCCTAGACCTAATCTTAAACCTAATCCGAACCCTAAAACCTAATCTAAACCCTTAAACGTAATCTACAGGTCATGGAGATGAACCCTAAACCTAAACCCTAAAACCGCCGCCACCCGTTGCTACTCGCCTTGCTGCAGCTCGCCACCGATGCCCGCTGTTGCTCGCCTCACCGCAGATCGCCGCCGCAACCCGCTACTGCTCGCCGTCGCTGCTCCTCTGCACCCGTTGCTGCTTGCTTCGCCACAGCTAGCCACCGCCACTATGGCCGGTGCTGATACAGAGCGAAGGGGAGAAGGGGGGGGGGGGCCAAGATCGGTATTAAGGATTGTTTTTGGGGCCTCCCCTTAATGGGATCTTATGAGTGTCCTGTTCGTTAACCCCATCTGCTGTATGGGATTAAACACCCATTACCCTAAAAATTTAACTAAATAGGTGCAGTATGATAACTTCATAAACAAGCTAGGAGCCTAGGAATGCAACATTTGTTCTATTTGAGCAACAACTCCACGCACAAGCACACGCACACACCCCGTATCCCAGTCTTATTCTCACGTGACCATGTATAAATTTTATTTTTCTAAACATTATGCATAAAATGTACCACATACGTATCCTCGTGCATCCGACGAGTATTGGTATCTAAGAAGGATACTATATGAATACAGAGAACACAAGAAATATCCATGCTTAATGTATGACTTAAGTTAGTTGAAATTAGTCCCTCTTCCAGTAATTCATTGGTGTGATGCCTTGAAAAATCTAACAGTCCGACTCCTCAGTCCTCTCTAGAAATTTGAAACTTCTAGTAGTTACCAGTTGCATTATTTATCCTCGTAAATGCTGTTTTCTATGAAATGTTATTATTTTCTATCAAATTTTGGCATCTAAGTTAATCCAAACCTATTAGTCTCTTGCTTAGAATACTAATTGATCCATCAAGAAGCCTAACCTCTCGAGAAACCCTATCTTCGACATTCTACTTTCCAGGATTCCAGAACAACAATAATTTCCAGTGAACATGTCCTTTTGAGATTTCCAAAACCAACCCTTGATCTCTCCTAAAATTCTCATAGATCTATAAAGTCCTTGACAGTCAACATCGTCAATACTACATTTTTGGATTCCATGGCCACTTTCTCAATACAATTTCCGATCAAACTCCGGTCTGGCCGCACATGAAAATTTCTGGATTTCTTCACCAATCTGAGCAATTCAATCAAACTGAAACCTAGCCAATTCCTTTCTATCGCGCATAACATAGTTACATTAAAGAACAGTCTCTAATGAAAATGGGAAAAAGGAATAACCTATAGGCTTATAGAGCAAGAAAATATGAATGCACAACCAGTTAATCATCAGGAACCAGGAAAATTCATGATAGAATACTAAATTATAACTAGCAAAAACTTTTACTATAGAAATCTAACGAATCCTATCATGAAACGGATCACAAAACATATCAAGAGTGTAAAAACAAGCAGCAAACTAATATGTACATGTAATATACAGGTTTCACTAAAAGAGGGTTTCAAGATGAACAGAAACTAACCAACCACGAGTTTGGTCAAGGCCTTCAGCCACGAAATGACCAGGAAAATTCTTTTCAAAGAGTTCAACATTCTCGAAGGGGTAATGAATATATGCATACGGCATCGATCCACTCTCAAACCAACAGTCAAAAACCTGTAAAAAAACAAATTATTTATAATTCAATCCATGCACAAAACACCCATAATGAACAAGTAGAAATGACATAGAATTTGATGGTGGCAATTCAATGTACTAGCCTCTTATCCCTTGTATCTACAAACTTCCAAATAACAAATTTAAAATATAGTATTGCCACCCATAATTGTCCAAAGAATTCAGGGATAAAGAACATATCTACGACAATATATTCAAATCCACAACTGAGAAGCTAAAACAGAAAGCAAGATTAATAGAATTGCCATACTAGTGATAAGAGGCAAAAATAAGGCTGGATTACTATGTTCAATATCTTTATGTTGACCTCATACAAGCATGAAAGCAAG
This sequence comes from Chamaelirium japonicum, assembly GCA_947650365.1. Lineage (NCBI taxonomy): Eukaryota > Viridiplantae > Streptophyta > Magnoliopsida > Liliales > Melanthiaceae > Chamaelirium > Chamaelirium japonicum. The sequence continues at coordinate 26,656,495 of OX393557.1, read as the reverse complement.
ATTCTACACCACAATCACCATTAAGTTATCCTGGGGAAATAGTTAAAATTGTGTTTTCAACACCACCACAAAACATGATGGTTGGGGATTTGCTAAATGAAATGGACCTCAAATGAGAAGCACACAGAGGCCTCGAACACCTGAACATGCTACCCACAATGCCACATTATTAATGCAATATGAATCTCATCATCATCCAATCCAAGTCTTATCCCATTAAGATGGGGTCGACTATGGATCACAACTTTGCTTAAGAAGGCTCCACAAAAATATTGCCTAGAGTTTTCCGACAAGCTGTCAACCTGACCTCAACCCTTTTGGGTTGGGTTCCCAAAACTCAATCATTTCAACTTGGGAACACAGGGTCTGCCAAGAAACCTAGGGAAGTTGGTGGATTGAGAAACCTACCTTACTGGTTATGCAGTCTAAGCTCATGCAACCAGGGAGCAACATGGTTAATGCCACATCTGGAGCAAAATATGCAGGATATGAAATTGTTCAAGATGTTCTTCACCTAACACAAAATTTGCAGACTCCATCATAAGGGTAAAAGCAATAGTTTCAGCTTAGTTGAAAAAATCATATTAGCAAACAATTTTGACACTAGTGTGAAACAGCACGTAAGATACGAAGTACTATTGAACTTTTGACCGAAATGCAGAAACCTGTACAATAGAGGAAACATCAGGGTAACTACTGAAACTGTGGTACACGTGCACCTAACACAAAGTGCACATGCGCGCACACTAATGTCGAATCAGGATCAATGAGGCAAGAAATAAAGCATTAGAGAGTAGAGACACATCTGTGGGCTCGAATCAGGATCAACTAGGACAAAAATAAAGAATTGGAGGCAAACGAAGCGCGCACGTGTGCACTCACAATTAATCCAAGACCTACACGCCACACAGGAAATTTGTTTAAAACAACCAGAGATTGTCAAATATACTTTATACTTTATAGCAATACCACAGTTCTATGCCGAAGTCACAGCAGCAAATTGTTTCACATATCTATGCTATCCAGTAACTAAACGCAACAGAAACCTAGAAGAAAGCTCTCATTCGGGACAAATAGGTAACAAACCCTACATCTTTAGATCATGTTACCTTATGCCCTAAAAAATAGGTATAATTTAACATAACTTCGGTTAAGGGGAGATTGAATACATGTTCCGTATTTACTACCAAAATTTCAATTGATCCAGGAATTTGACCCATTTGTATTTGTCATCGGTGACGCTATTTATCTTTAAGAACAAGAAAAGTAATTTGCAAGTAAAATTAGCGATTAATTCAGTACAGTATTCCCAGGAGTATCTGACTTGAACAAATCAAACTGTAAACAGACGATGATTGTGTGAGAATATATATGCATGACCGCATAATGTACTACAATATTTTATTTTTAACACAACTCACATCATCAACACGTCGAAGCATGCCATATTCAGGACCACGAACAGAGGGAATCATGATGTCGTCAATGTAATGACGATGCAGATCAGTGACCTGAAACACAGATTTGAAATTTTCAACTTTCAAGTATGAAACATGACACATAAATGCAAAGATTAGGAACTACGACAACATTGATAAGCTTCACAATATATATATCCATCGTAAAACTTTGACAGGAAAATGTAAAGAAACATATATGTAAAACTGCACAATAAAAAGAGTTTGCATCAAACTTCAGTACTAAAGCACATTTGTATATCAACCAACATTATTCACATATGTGTAATCAGTGTTGCTGAACGATACAACAAGTGAGAAACCAAATAAGCAGTTAAAAGAAACCGACTGAAACATAAAGTGAAACAAAGATAAGAATGGAATCAATGGACCTTAACACCAGACAACTTTTCAAGATTATCAATGGAATCAATAACAACTTTCTCTTCGCCATCCTCGCTAATCCATATGGGAAGAGGAGTGCCCCAAAATCTACTACGACTAACTGCCCAATCTCTAGCATTTTCCAGCCAATTATGAAAACGTTTTTCCTGTGTTCAAGCTGCCAAGGTCAATAAACATAAAGAAATATGAACTGCACTTGATGTAATTTAAACGACAAGAAAATCTAATCGAATATGCAATTGCAAGACAACTATACAGAGGGAGTAATAATCCATTATAGCAAATGCAAATATTTGAATTCGAATGTTCATTAAGACAATTATATATATCATCACAACTATACTGAACATGTCTTAGCCAGTTATCCCAACAATTCAAGATTGCTACTAAGAACACTTTCTCATTCAAATTGACTAGAAGCTAGGATACTATAGTTGGGGAGAACCCAACTGAAATTGCAATGCCCCATGGCTCAGATATCCTAGAGAGAATAAATGATAGTGAAAAATGGGTTGGGAGTACAATTTCCACCGAAAGTCCAAAAATGCACACGAACAGATAGAAATTCCAATGTTCAAAATAATAATGAAAGAAAAAAAAGTGATCAGGAAATTGGAGGAAATAGAAATTCCAATTTCCAAGTGTTGGATGGTCCCCCTATGTTTTGTTATGTCAATAGACCATTCACTAAAATTTGCATGCTAAAAATCGTATACATTATTGAAAATTAGTTCATAATTAAGCACGAATTCTTAATCCTGCTATGGTTTCACATAAAGAAGAAGACATGTTCAAAAAGGTTAATTGTAGAATATTTAAGAACTAAAATAACTAACTGTGGAATATTTATAGAAGGAAGATATGTTTAGAATTGAGTTGTCATTTCCTTCTTTATAAAACTCAGGTCTGAATAAAACTTGAGAAGACTTGGAACTTGGACGGATTGCAATACTGCTGCAATATTCCATTAATGGGAAATCCAAAAATATACGCTTATTATAGGCCAAAACCGCCTCATGAGTACTATGCAAGTGTAATACATTGTACAAAAATGTGTGTAAAGATGATACAATGTGCAAATATAAAGAGGTAGCTCTTAACACTAAAATTCGCAATAAATAACAGATTGGGAATTTGTGCAGAAGATATAGAACCAGTGGTATTATGTTCGCCGAAGATATGGGTGATCTAATTGGTACATGAACTGTACGGAAGATATAGAGTCTGAAGTGAAGCTACATTCAAGTGCTTCATAGTATAAATAAATAAATAACATACTTGGTCTGAATAACAAGCTGGTTATCACATTAAGGAGCAGTGAAAGTGAGACCCATGTCAGAGAGACGAAGGCAGAGGATGCAGAGCGAGGCAACCTTTGTACAGATGATTGCATGATACACCATCTTGTCATTATAGGATGAGGCAAGGACCGACCTCCTCTCTGAGAAAGAAATAGAAGCAGCAGGTAATGGTGGGATGATCAGTAGCATCACCACCCTAATCAATATCATTGTACAGGCGAAGCTTTAGTGCCCAAGTGATAGGAAAGAGAGAAAAACAGTACATCAAAGGCATCAAATAATGCATATAACTCCATTGTGACAAACAAGGAGCAGGCAAAATGAATCACAACAAATATTGCACTAGCAACACCATGCCGTAGGATGATTAGCTAGGCAAAAGCACTCACAAGCAGACAATACCGAGTAAGTTTGGAAGCAACTTGCCAGCTATGAAATGGAGCTTTCATGTCAAGATCCATGTCATCAAGCAAACAGGCACTGTTGATCAGTTCATAGGCAAGCTTCTGCCGCAAGACCAAGTACCCATGGACAAGATAAGACAATCTCAAGTGCTAAGAAGAAAAGAAGGGGAATCAAGTCCTTCGTCTTAAACTAGTACCAGAAACCCTACATCAAATCAGTTATGATTGAAGCATCATCACTAACAATGGTCATACTATCAACCTAAAAGCCTAAAACTATTATATAGCATGAAGGGCAAGGACATATGATACAAATAGCTCTCAAGAAGCGGCCCACAAGAGTGACACGCAAGAACCACACAAATCAGACACAAGGAGTCAGCCTGAGCCCATAGAAATCAGAGAGGAGGGACCAACATTGCTTCAAGAAATGTGGAAGGTTGGGTGGAGGTTGCATAAGGACCTACTTAGCAACAACAATGTAAAGAAAGGCATTCCTATGTACATCAATCCAAGAGACAAAGCAACAGATCACAAAGATAGCAAGCAAAAAACGAGCACTGGTCGTTATTGCCATAAGGGCAAAGGTTGTCCCATAACTAATGTCATACTCCTTTGCTAAATCCATGAGGTCTTACATGCTCCACAAAATCGTTTTGAGTATAAACCCTGTAGACCGCGTTGCTGATGGGAACCATCCTGGGAAGAGGAAAAAAAGACATATTTCGGTGATTTCGTAGGAAATTTGTCGACATTTGATTCCATGCTTAATATTTGATTCAACTCTTTTAGATCTAAGCTTGGTGTTACCATACAAATCCACATAAGTTGAAGTAGCTTAAGGAATAATGAAAGATGTAAGGCTCTATAACCAAATGGCATACCAATTGTACTATGGAACCTGACAGAATAAACTGGTTTAACTAGCACTACTTCACGATATCTTCAAAGTAGGAAAATGCCACAAGAATAGAAAAAACACTTTGGTACTTTATTTATAAGAGTTGAAAACAATACATAGGAAAAACAAAACCTAATGGATCAAACTACGAACAAATAGGAGAGGGTATTTGAACAAATATTAAGAGATGTCATATGAATATCATGTACCAATTGGCTTCAAGCTAGGACGGCCAACTTTACGGTGAATTGCCTACCTAGGGAAATGATGGAAAACATCATCGCAAAGAGGAAGAGCCTACACAATGGTTTCTTGATGTAAGGCTTAAAGTACCAAGAAAGATTTGCGCAAGCCTTATGATAAGGCATATTAAATCAATCCTAGGCATTTTCGTGGACATTCATGAGGAAGAAAATAGTATTGAATATGCTACTTCTTAGTGGCAATGGCAATATTCCATCAAAAAGGTCAGCACTAAGCCCCTACTATGGATGGAAGGTAATCGCAATACACAAGATAGTGCGACTGGTATTAAGGGGTAAGATATTTTTAGAACAAAATGATTTCTATGATAGATCTATTTCACAAGGATGGACCAACAAGGACGTCTCCATGAGGAATACGCAAAATGAGTTAAGTCGACATGCAATTCTAGTTCTAGATTGTCATGTGACATACTATCCTAACTTGAGAGATTTATATATTATACAAATCAGAATGTTGCACTCATGATGCTCAACACGAGTATACCTACGAAATGTTAAGAGCATGAATAAAACATAAAGCCGGATGAACAATTTGTGATTAACAAAATCCAAAGATGGATTGAAATAGGAAAGGGTCTCAAATAAGATTAAAACATCCATAATAATAAAAGACAAATTACTATCCACATAACCTTCAGTTTTGTTGGATAATTCTTATTGTTTACGTTACGTAAAAGCAGGAAAAAGCATATTAAAAGGAAAGAGTTAAAAGGGATCAAGAGTCCGACTTAAATTCACCAAATTGAAGGGCAAAATTAGACTAGATGGACATTTCATACATAATTGAAATTATTGTTCTGGTCTAATGAAGAAAATCATTGTCTAGCTACCAAAAAAAAAATTACATTCCCTTTTAGATATTACGGAAAAACTTGGCATGCAAACAACTGGACATAAGTCCATTTATGATTAGAGAACCAACTAAGACTAGGAGGAAACTTTCCGTTCCTTTATTCTCTGCCCATTATGAGTTTTTCTGTACTTCTTTTATACGAGAACTAAAAGCAACAACAAACCATGCCTTTTCCATGAAGCAGTTTTGTTGCCATGATGTTTCAATATTTTATCGTCATGGCATGCATACTATGCCATCAAATGATGCAAAATTTAGACCGAGGAAAAAAACTTAATGCAAAAATAATCATTAAATGTGCAAATTCCATATTCTAGAGGAATAGAGAAATGCATAGGTTCAAATACAGCCCTACAATGTATAAATACATATAGTTGATATGACTTCTTATAAATCAAAAAATGGGATTATCGTTTCTGTAGATAATATAAAAAGAAACAAACAAACCTTAACATAATCAGGAACCCAATAAGTCTGTTTGTTACTCTCCAACAATTGCTCTTTGATCTTTTCAACAGCAACAAACCTACAATGTAGGTTCACAAACAACTGAATGTGTAAAAAAGAAGCTTAGAAAGAAGCACCCAAATCTAGCATAAACTAAAGTCTAAAGATGAATGACTGTTCACCAAAAAAATTAAAAAAGATGAATGACAAAAATAGATTCAACATTAGCGAGGGTAAATAAATATATTCTCCTTTCAGAAAATTTCAATCTGTAAAAGGCTCTAGTGCTAGAGAAACTCTTATTTCACGATGAAGTTTTTAAAATAGTCGGTGGACTTCCATATTAAAGTCAGATTATGCAGGTAATGTCCTTCAGATAGCACAGATTAGGAAATGTACAACATTTGTAACCACAATGAAATTGGTCAGGTTTTGAGCATTGCCTGTTCACACTATACATTGGAAGGTACACAAGATAAGAGTTGTGTGGTTACTAACCACAACCTAATAAGTGTATCAAACCGCCTCTTTGCTCTTACAAAATCAAGGTGGATCAAACACAAAGAGTTTGCCCAAGAATTTTATTAGCCATTGGATAATACATAATTTAGTAAAGTTGGAAATCTACAACAAGCTAGAGATGTAAGAGAGGGAGATTAAACCATCTGTGTGGTACTGCAAACAAATTGAGCATTAATCTCTATGCATGCGCTTGTGAAAAACTAGATTCCAAGCAATTGTAAAGAGGATAGGTATAGAGAAGAGGACATCTTGATACTAAAGGAGACGCTAAATCAAGATGACCACACAATACATCATGGACAGTGTATGGTATTTTTCCTTAGTACTGAAAAGACCAAAAAAGATCTTGATTCTTGCTCTTCCAAGAAACAAAAGAGCCAAACAAGAAGCAATAGTCAATAGCAGACAGATGATGAGTAGGATCACCAACATGATCTGCACCAAAGTAGGCACAAAGCTCCAAGGTTGGGGAGGCACGAAAAATAAGAAGATAAAAAAGGCATGAGATGCTACCTAAGAACGTCAGGAACAGTGCATACTGCATAATGCAGGAAGCATTGATGAATTGGCTTGCAACATGAACATAAGAAATGTTCGAGAAAGAATAAGTCACATAAACTAGACAACCGATAAACAAGCAGACAAAAAGGCAGTACCTGGTAGGATCCCACAAAGACCTACCGTCAATAGGAAGGAGCATCTAATTAAGCTCCATCAACTTGTCAGTGGTACGAGTGTTCGCACGGCATGTCGACTAATCAAATTGAAAGTATACTTCGGCTGAAACATTAAATACCCTTTCGAAGAGAACAATCTTAAATGCACGAAGATAAGGGTTTTAACCTGTCGCATGATGAATCATCAACACGATAAATTGGGAGCCTATCGCTACGACAATGTTCACTTAGGAGTGCGAAATCATGAACCGTTTTAACAATGATCAGTCTTTATTTATATTTTCAAAACAAAGCATGAGGCAGGAGTAAGCCCCAAGGCGTGGACCCTAAGCCCAACGAATTTTAAAATTTTGAATTTAAAAACTATATATATCCAAGTATTCTAGGCAGTATAAAAATTTGAAACAACCTAGTCATTGTCTTTAATGATTCATCATTGGTCTAACCAAAATTTTATATATATATATATATATATATATATATATATAGGGGACGGGGAGCCTGGACCGCAGGTGCAGCGTGGACGCTGCACCGGCTCCTGGATGCGTGACACACGTCCCTATTCCGGAAAATCCCGACCGCAACCTTTCCCTCCGAGACCGAAACAGCCGGGGCATTTCTCAGCCGTCCGATCGATTGAATCGAGCGGACGGCATTCCCTTCGGCCGGCTGTTACTGTGGCGGCCACAGTAACAGCCCGGGTGAATACTGTCCGTTCGATTCAGTCGATCGGGCGGCTGAAAAAAATTTCGGGATTACTGTAGCGGCTACAGTAATCGCGAGAATGATTTCAACCGTCCGATCGACTGAATCGGGCGGTTGAAAAAAAAATCGCGATTACTGTAGCCGCTACAGTAATCGCGAGAGTACTTTCAGCCGCCCGATCAAATGAATCGAACGGACGGTATTCACCCGGGCTGTTACTGTGGCCGCCACAGTAACAGTCGGCCGAACGGAATGCCGTCCGCTCGATTCAATCGATCGGACGGCTGAGAAATGGCCCGGTTGTTTCGGTCTCGGAGGGAAAGGTTGCGGTCGGGATTTTCCGAAATAGGGACGCGTGTCATGCATCCAGGAGCCGGTGCAGCGTCCACGCTGCACATGCGGTCCAGGCTCCCCGTCCCCATATATATATATATATATATATATATATATATATATATATATATATATATATATATATATATATATATATATATATATATATATATATATAGAGAGAGAGAGAGAGAGTAGTGATACATTGCGGCCGCTTAACGTGAGGCTTAACGTGCGGCTGCCCCTTAAGGGGTATTTTTGGGATTTTTTTTTTTGAGGTTGATCACCTACCCTTGGATAGCACACACAAAAAATTTCAGCTCGATCCAAGACCTATAGGTCGTTCAAATGTGATCGAATTTTATCGGTCGTTCATTTTTACCGTCATTTTGATCAACACATTTGGACGGCCTACAGGTCTTGGATCGAGCTGAAATTTTTTGTGTGTTATCCAAAGGTAGGTGATCAATCCCAAAAAAAAAAAAACACCCCAGAAGGGGGTGCCGCACGTTACCGACCGCAATGTATCACTACTATATATATATATATATATATATATATATATATATATATATATATATATATATATATATATATATATATATATATATATATATATATATATATATATATATATATATATATATATATATATATATATATATATTATATATATATATATATAGGGGCATGCTATAATGCGGCATGTGCGGCACTGCACCGCAGCCGTCTGATGCACGCGCTGCGTGCATCGCATGCACGCAGCGGTGCATCAGACGGCTGTTGTGAGGTGCCGCACTTACCGCATTATAGCATTTCTCTATATATATGCCTCAGAAGGCTGTTGTGCGATGCCCTATGCTATCAAAGTCGGGACTAGTCAGCGACTAGTCGCCGACTAGTCCCCAGTCGGCATTTGGCCGACCCGACTAGGCATTATCCCCCAACAGTTAATCGGTGCCCGACTAGGCGCCGACTAGTCCCGACTAGCGCCGACTACCGACTGGGTCTAGTCGGGACTAAGTCGGGCCAGGGGCAAATTTGTCCGACCGAACCGAAGGAACCCTATTTTATCGGGGTTGGGAGTCGAGAGCCGGGGACTTCATCTCCCCCCTCCCCGCTGCTCTCCTCCTGTTCTCCCCCCTCCCCGCGGGCCGCTGCTCTCCTCCTGTTCTCCCCCCTCCTCGCTGCTCTCTCCCCGCGGCCGCAGCTCTCCTCCGATCCTCCCCCTCCGCGCAGATCTCCTCCGAGTCCGACCCTCCCCGCTGCTCTCCTCCTGTTCTCCCCCCTCCCCGCTGCTCTCTCCCCGCGGGTCGTTGCTCTCCTCCTGTTCTCCCCCCTCCCCGCTGCTCTCTCCCCGCGGGCCGCAGCTCTCCTCCGATCCTCCCCCTCGGCGCAGATCTCCTCCGACCCTCCCCACTGCTCTCCTCCTGTTCTCCCCCCCTCCCCGCTGCTCTCTCCCCGCGGGCCGCAGCTCTCCTCCGATTCTCCCCCCTCCCAGCTGCTCTCATCCGGGATAAAGAAGAAGAGGGGAAGAGGAAGTAGAGGAATCACAGAATCATAGGTTTCTCAAGTGCTCTTCAAGCTGTAACTTTTTGTATCTAAATCTTCAAGCTGTAATCTTTTTTTTTTTGTGTTGAAAACAGCCGATGTTCCTGATTAGCAACTGCAACAGCTTTTCAAGCCAAAGAGAAGGTATCCTCTGATCCAGTTGCCAGCTGGTGAGCATTTGTGCTTGATTGAAGAGCTTGCCGAGGTGCTTTCTTTGTTTCTTTCTATTGGCATAGAATCCTTCAAACCATCATCAGTTAAGGCTGATCACCTGCATAGATTAAGGCAGAGCATGTTCATATTGGATTAACATTGCATCATTGCTATGGAGTATGGAGTTAGCAATCTATGCTATAAGGTTATAACATTACCATTGCTTTGCAAAGATGATAAATATTTTTTCTCGTGCTTCTCGTGCTTCATTGTATATTTTTTCTCGTGATAAATATTTTGATATCGATGTTGGAGATGACTAGTACTAGTCTATTTGTATTTTTAGTGGTGGATGTATCTCAATATCTGTGAACATTTGTGTTCTTTTTCTGAGATTGTATCATGTTACTTGATGTTAATTTCTTTGTTAGTTGACGTTGAAGACTTTATATTTGTGTTCTTGTTACTTGTTAGTTATTGTTGGTAGGTGTTAGTTGTTACTTGTTAGTTATACTTATTGACATTTATGTATGTCATATATGTTTAGGGAGGGGGGGAGGGGTCATAATAAGTTTTGGCCGACTAGTCCCGAACTAGTCCCGACTAGTCCTAGTCGGCCCTTGGCCGACTAACGACTTTAACTGCATAGGCGATGCCGCACTTACCGCATGCCGCATTATAGCATTTCTATATATATATATATCTATATATATAAAGAGAGAGAGGGCTTTTACAGTGAGCTGTCGGCTGCCGGGGGGGAAAGTGAGCTGCGGGTATTTTGACCCCCCAAGAAGTTATGGAATTTGATGAAATTTGGTGAGGTTGTTGCCTAGGATAAGATGATCATCCTCACCAATTTTCATCAAATTCCAAAACTTCTAGGGGGTTCAAATGGTCGAAGCAATTTCTGTCGTCCGCAGTCACTGTTAAAATTGCTTCGACCATTTGACCCCCCTAGAAGTTTTGGAATTTGATGAAAATTGATGAGGATGATCATCTTATCCTAGGCAACAACCTCACCAAATTTCATCAAATTCCATAACTTCTTGGGGGGTCAAAATACCCGCAGCTCACTTTCCCCCCCGGCAGCCCACAGCTCACTGTAACAGCCCTCTATATATATATATATATATATATATATATATATATATATATATATATATATATATAGATATATATATATATATATATATATATATATATATATATATATATATATAGATGAGGGCTAGGTTCCTATGACATGTCATAGGGAGTACCCTATGACATACGATGAATTAGTAATGCTAGAAAGTTTAGAATGTACTGACTTTTTTTTAGGGTGATTACCTTACCTTAGATAGAATGTCCACAAAAAATCAAAGCATTCTAAAACTTGTTGGAGCATCAAATGCTAGAAGCTTTATCGGCATTCATTTTAACCGTTAAATTGAAAAGCATATTTGATGCCTTTAGAAATTTTAGAATGTACCGATTTTTTGTGGGTGTCCTATCTAAGATAGGGTGACCATCCTCATTAAAAATCTGAACATTCTAAATATTCTAGGGTTACTAATTCACCATATGTCATAGGGTACTCCCTATGACATGTCATAGGAACCCATTTTCATATATATATATATATATATATATATATATATATACACACACACTAGTGGAAGCCCGTGCTGATCGGCACGCTGCGGGCGCATTCGGCGCAACTGCCGGCTCGGCAACGACCGTCTTCGACGGCAAAACATAATCGGGCAACTTTGGCGTCAACACACACCTTCAACGGCAACACCTGATTCCGGTGGTCGTGCCCCAGTAGACCGGCGAGTCCTACACCACCATCACTGCCCACTGTTAGGACGGTCGTAGTCCCCAAAGCGGTCACCTTCGATGTTAACACCTGCAGAGATGAACTACACAGACCAAGGGGGGCCATGGCCACCCCTAAATTTTGGGTTGGGTAAATTACACTTTGCCCCCATAAGTTTAGCTCAAAAACACTTAACCCCCCGATAGTTTAAAAACTACATTTTGCCTCCTACAATTCAGTTTTAATCAGATAAAAATTATCAAATGAGGAAATAAGTAGTTGACAAAAGTGGAGTATTGTGCTAACATTTCAAACTTTAGGGTGCGATTTGGAACAAAAGAAACTACATGGGGCTTAAATATTTTTAAGCTAAACATCAGAGTGTTAAAGTGCAATTTATCCTTTTGGATTTCTCTCTCTCATCCCCCCCCCCCCCCCCCACCCCACACCACACCCCCCCCCCCCCCCCCCGTTTAAATGTTTCTAAGCTAAAGATCAGGGGGGGCAAAATTGCAATTTATCATTTTGGATTTATCTTTCTCTCATGCCCTCTCTCACCCTGGCTCCAGTAGACCAGTGAGCCCTACACCGCCATCACCACCCACTGTTAGGACGGCCGTCGTCCTCGAAGCGGTCGCCTTCGACGACAACACCTGCAAAGACCGAACTACAGAGACCAAATGGGGCCATGGCCCCCCCTAAATTTTGGGTTGGATAAATTACACTTTGCCCCTCTATAGTTTAAAAACTACATTTTGCACCATTCAATGCAATTTTAATCAGATAAAATTAGAAATGAGTAAATAAGTAGTTGACAAAAGGGGAGTATTGTGCTAACATTTCAAACTTTAGGGTGCGATTTGGAACAAAATAAACTACATGGTGGTTAAGTGTTTTTAAGCTAAACATCATGGGGGCAAAGTGCAATTTATCCTTTTGGAATTATCTCTCTCTCTCATGCCCCCCGTCCCCCTCGGGTTAAGTATTTTTAATCTAAACATCAGGGGGGTAAAGTGCAATTTATCCTTTCTTTTGGACGATGTGGCAGACCACAATTGGGCCGTAAGAAAGTGCTGCAAAGCAATCGGGTAGCAAATATTTTTTAAATGGGGGGACCATGGGGGGAGAGAGAGTGTGTGTTCTTGCTATTGTATTGCTTTCCTGCAATTGCTTATGGCCCAATTGTGGTCTGCCACGTTGTTCAAAAGAAATAGCATAATGGGGACTACATGCACTTGCCCAGTATGCTCTTTCTTTTGGACGATGTGACAGAGCACGATTGGGCCGTAAGCAAGTGCAGCAAAGCAATCGAGTAGCAAATGTGCTCTCCTAAATGGGGGACCACGGAGAGAGATATTCGGTGAGAGAAAAAGTGAGAGAAAGGAAGGGCAACGTGACATGTTCCGATTGGGCATAAAGTATTTATCTCTAGTGGACAAACGTGTGAACAATAAAGCTATTGCCAAACATGTCCTCAATTAGTTACATAAAACCCCTCAAATATATTTTGTCATATATTTTTTTACAATCCAGTCCTCAAATCATATGCTACTTTCCCTCTCAATCATATCCCTCCATCTCAACTCCATTTAAACCCAACCGTTCATATCCCTCTTCCCAGGTGAATCGCACACGCCTTAAGGGACATCTCATTCGTTCCCATTAAATCTAAGCCTTTGTGCATATGCTTGGGCGGTCTGAAATATCCATGTTATTGTAGCATGCTTGTAAATAAGTCAAACACGATGTAATATGTATTATAGATATATATATATATATATATATATATATATATATATATATATGGGCAGGGATACTCTTACTTATGGAATTACACACCATCTTTTACCTACCCTAAAAGTTTTAGAATTTGATAAAACTTGGTGGGGATGCTATCTATGGCAAGTTGATCATCCTCACCAAAAATCATCAAATTCTATAACCTCTAGGGGCAGCAAATATTAGAAACTTTATCAACCGTTCATTTTAACCGTTAATTTGAATAGCATATTTGATACCCTTAGAGGTTATAGAATTTGATAATTTTTGGTGAGGATAATCAACTTGTCATGGATAGCATCCCCACCAAGTTTCATCAAATTCTAAAACCTCTAGGGTAAGTAAATGGCGGCGTGTAATTGTATAAATATGATTCCATAAGAGTATATATATATATATATATATATATATATATATATATATATATATATATATATATATATATATATATATATATATATATATATATATATATATACAATGTTTAAAAAGGCGTTTGAGGCTTACGCCTCGAGGCCCTCCTCAAGGTGAGGCGGTCCTGTGCTGCCTCGAGGCTCACGCCTCGGCAGCCACATATAAAAAGCCTACGCCTCAGCATTAACAGTAGTACATCTTCGTCCAAGGCGCGCCTCAAGGCGTACGCCTCTTGCACTAAGCATGAAACATAGGACAAAGAGGGGTTAAAACCAATGTTTGGTGTGGGAGGGCACTAAGGGTTTTATATGTAAATCGTCCACATGGACCCTTTTTTCAACTATTGAAACCTCATAAACCCTTTTAGATCTCTTTAGGTTTTGAAACCCCTTTGTCTCCAAAAACCCAAAATCAAGATCTAGTGCTCATTTATTTTTCGATTTTGATTCCGAAGTTGTATTCTTTTTTGTGGATCGTTTACCAACTACAGGTGAGACTGTAAGAGATAAAGATTTGTTTCATGTTTAGAGGGATGGATCATGATCTTGTTTCTTCTACTATGTTTTTCTATGTTTTTTTCTTTGTATTTTACCATTCTCATGTATTTGTTTTTTTTAATCTTGACAATGTTAGTTTTATATTCGTATTTTATTGTTTGTTATTAATTGTTAGTTGCTACTTTAATTATTACCTTGAATAGTAAAGAATTAAGCGTGTTTGAGCAATTTGACTTTTTATTTTGTTGTTAGATTGCTCGATGGAGTCCTCAATCGTGTCATATAAAATATTTTCTAACACATTGTGATTTATTATGCATATCTAGTTCAATTATTATTACACATTCAATAATAGTATTTATTATGATTTTTTTTTTTTACTTTTTTTTACCAAAACGCCTTGAAAAAATTCGAGGCTTACGCCTCGGTACGCCTTGAGGCTTACGCCTCGCCTCTCCATAGGAAAAACGCCTCGGTACGCCTTTCTCCTTTTTAAACATTGTATATATATATATATATATATATATAGGGGCATGCTATAATGCGGCATGCGGTGCGGTGCCGCACTTACCACATGCCGCACTATAGCATTTCTCTCTCTCTCTCTCTCTCTCTCTCTCTCTCTCTCTCTCTCTCTCTCTCTCTCTCTATATATATATATATATATATATATATATATATATATATATATATAGGCGTGCTAGGGTGCAGTGTGCGGTGCGTGCAACGTGCGCCTACAGCCGCACGATGCATCTTGCGCGCCTACCGATCGGGGATGAGTGTAATTCACAGGTCGGGGCGGGTGTATCGTGCGGCTGCGGGTGCGCACCACACGCACCAAGTTCAGGTTCGGCAATAAGTCGGCAAGGGTAAAACTCGGAAAAGTTCGGCAAAAATCTAAAAGTTCAGAAAAAAAAAAAAACGGGTAAAAGTGGGGGGGGGAAACGGGTTCGGGTTTTAATCGGCAATGATGAAATTTGAAAAAAATTCGGTAAATTCGGGGCCTTCAAAAGTCAAGTTTTTACCCTACATTTAAACAACTAAGATATTTCTAACGCGATTATAAGATGATAGGTCAATTAAGTTATTCATGCAACTATGCAAATGCAAGTAAGCAACAAAAAAACAACCCGACAAAGTAACATACTAAGTTACAAACATCATGATATATTGATAACGGGATCCCAAAAGAAAATATTGCAAAACTTAAGATGTCCATTGTCCAATAGTCACTAATAAAAATAGAATAGAAAATAGAAACTAAGCGTCCATCGTGTCGTCGAGAGCATCCAATGTCAAACTTGCATCATTTTCCTTTGCTTCATTCTCCTCATCCTTCATGAATTCAATATCATCGGAAGAAAGTTGAATTTCAATGTCATCGGACTCATCATCGATACAGTCACAAAGTTCTACAAAAAAACTTCTTTTTTAACCTTTTTTTCAATAAAAACAGTAAAAAAAAGGCGAATTTGGTAACCTGTAAAAATCGAAAAGAAAAAAAAAAGGGGCTTTGGTGAGAAATGGTGAAGCAAGGGCTTGAAGGGAGTGTAGATTCATTATTGAAATCGTCGTGGGTGCTAAGGAATCAAAATCATAAATGTTTGGAGTCCTAAATAACCACCAAGAGGGAGTTTGCCATTCAAAGGGGAAGAAAGACAAGGAGTTACTGATCTACTCGGGGGAGCACTCCAACTGCTGGCCTCGCATGATGAGAGGCCAACAAGCCGATGGAGAATTTCACAATAGCAAGGAAGAGAAATCAAGTTAACAAGAAGATTTATCAAAATCCTTTAATAAATGAACAAATGCATAGAGTAGAGAAAAACTAGATTGGAGTGCAAATATAAAGGAGAACAATATAAATAGCCCTATAAATTACCTTATAATAGCAGATAAGTTAGCTCACTACTAAAGAGTGAATTGAAAATGTTCAACTGGACAAAAATAGTAGTTCCAAAAGAGTTACTATGCATGCTCGGCTGTTGGCACTTTGGACTCAAAGTAACATGAGAGTTTTATCTTTATAATCCTGAATGGTTACCAAACTTGTGAAGTAATCTCACTAGTTTTCAAAAGAACAGAAGTGGGGCCTTGATTGCAGACAAGGTCACTATAGAACTTTTCAGGTAAGTGACGCATAGGTTCTGCATGCTAGGATCAAAGCTACATTGAAAAGAACATTTTAGAACACATGATCAATTATGCAATTTCCTGAGAAATAAGAAGGTTAAGCACACAAATAATCATAACCAACAAACCATGCCAACCGAAAATGAGATATTTTAGATGAAGTATTTTTGCTTACCAACTCGGAACAGCCCTATAAAGAAGAGGAGTGTCTGATCTCCAGCAAAAAGGATAAGAATGCATAATGCTCCCGCTAGTCACAAGTCTTCCCTTCACCTGTTTAGAAGTTAGGATGTCCATCAAAATGTAAATCAATGATTCCATAATGACAAACAACTGTGATCACAATGTACTATTACTATCACACCATGGAAGTCTAATTGTGCACGAAGGGTAATCATATTTGAAAGGGCTAACAAGGCTCCTTTTCTGGGTGACTGGATTCAAATAGTATTGATTGTTGATGACAATATACAACTTTAGTCCTTTCACTTTAGCAATGTAACCAGGCGCAAACCACAAGGTAGATTTCTGTGAGTGCAAATGGTTCAAGGCCTTCATTGAGAGAGAATCTTGATGCATGGGCCTAGACCTCTTAAAGTGTGGCACTAAAAGGTCATGACCCTGTTGTGCTTCATACGCCTTGGTTAGTCGGTACGACTAAAACTGCTACTGTAAGAAGCGCGCATGGATGGACCTATGGCTTTGGGTGAGGATCTCTTCGGTTAAGACTGACAATTTTTCTGTGCAGAGAAGCTGCAGGGGCTCTTTTTGTCATTGATGGATATTCAAGCATGTCAGGAGACCTTTGTATGGTTTCATAAGTTTAGTGTCAAGATGATGTGAGAAAACTACATGACATCAATCTCAGGCACAAAGATTATACGAGTTCGCATAATAGTCTTAATGGCCTTGTCACAAGATTGCCTAGGGTTGTGTCACGGGCTCTACTTATAACTACATCGATAGAAACTATAGTGATAAGACAGGTAGTGTGTTTGAGATTACTTATCGACTAGCAACACAAAAGGTGGCCTATGGGAGGGACTTCCGTGAATACTATGGAGGCATTAGATGAGGCGATGTCGAATATGTGGTATGGTAAGATTTAGGTGGAACCAAGGATTAGATACTCCTTTTAAAAGATACCGTTCTAATTTGTTGATAATTTTGGTTTTCCGCACTAATTTGTAGCTGAACTTATGGGGGCATAAGAAAGGGGTTTGGTAATTATTGTCGTTGCTCGTACAGTCGTACTTAAGCCGATAAATGAGAGACTTGGGGTGAATGCAGTCAAGTTTTTGACAATTAAATAGGAAAGGAGGCACATAATTTTTCAATAGGAACGAACCGTCCAAGTGAAAGAAAAGATAAGAGGAAGAGATGAGCCAGGAAGGAAAGAGAAAAGAAAAAAAAAATTAAATATTATTAATTAAAGGAAAAAAGAAAAGAGAACAAAAAGAAAAGGAGAGGATGTATGACTCTTTTAGGAAATTATATGTGACAGTTCACCTCAACACAGGACCTTTTCATATTTTCTATATCCTGTTTTATACTTTTATTTAGGGCTTCCTTTCAAACTACAATTACCTTTAGCACCAACAATAACATACGCTAAAATATTTTTAAAAAATTATTTAATAATACTTTGACATGTCAGTCATGTCACACAACTTGTTGATGCCACAGAAAAACTACCTTAAAGCATTTTGAGACTTTTTAAGGACAAGAGTGAATTTGTGAGGACTCCGGAATTCAGCAATAAACTGAAATCGGGAACCCTAACCCAGATTTCATTAAAATATTAAAAACCTCAAGGACAGTGCTCGATTGAAGTTGGAAGTACAATATTGTGCTTTATTGAAAATTGGAGTGGGGGTCCCCATTTCAGATAATTAATGAATACAAAGAGTCCAGTCCCACATTTGGAGAGGTATGAGGAGAATAAAATTTTCGTGCAACATAGGCCTTGCCACTTGCACTTTGAAGCATCAAAGCCTACACGGAGTGTCTGACAAATATATTTCATAGGGTAATGCTTATTCTATCAATTATAAAACATGTATATTTTGTAAATTTCCCCTTTTAGATGTGTTGCACATCACTTCTAACTTCTAAGGAAGTTTCATCATAACCAATACAACAATAAATAAATGTCAGCTGCAGAGCTTGCCTTAACAGCATTTATGATATCCTTATCGGCATCCTTGACATAGCGGCCTTGGAAATCGGATATTTTTTTAGTAAAGCACCCATCGTCATCAACTGCCACAACTAGGTCCTCACCCTGCACACAAAAATAATCAGACTAAGAAAAGAAAATAAATACATAGGTTCATATTTAATCACGCTTATAGTATTTGAAGCAGAATAAATTGATAGTTTACAAGAGAGAAAAAAAACACCAGCATGGAATAAAAATATATATTACAAAAGCATGTTTATCACAGAATTTAATATAGAAGATGGCCATCCTAGTGCACATAATCACAAAATTTTGCTTCAGCCAATGCCAAAACAAGCATGTACTGGAAGTCTGGAAATATATCATCAAGCGAACACATAGTACAATAATCTAGAAAAGGCAATCTGCATACTATACCAAATCATCAAGAAATTGTGAGCAAATACACCATCAATAGCGAAGTGATTGTCAATGTTCATTGTTTGACTCGTGATATAGGCTCTCCAAGTGATGTAAGGTTAAGTGATAAGATGAGATAGTGGCGAATGCTTATCTGAAGTCTGAACCCATGGAGGATGACTACAAAAGAAAGGGGTATACAGATTAGTCAAACTAACAAAGGTGCATGGGGATCTAATTTCAGTAATACAATGAATTCAATTTTGATGGGACCGCTATCAAAACAGAGGCACTGGTCAATACACATGACCAAGAGACACCCGAATCGGTGGTCTATCATTCCTGAAACTCATATTGATGTAGGCATGGAAAACAAAATCTGGAACTATTGGTCTACTGGAATGGTACAAGGAGGTGATAGATAGAACCAACTCGAAAATAGCTTCCGAACGGTACTAAGCATACTCAATTTAGCCAAGGAACGGTCAAGTAATGGCTTAAAGAAAGCTTGTCAGGTATGTCTGAATAATTGGGTTGGATTCGGTTTTAAATTGAGTTCACACCTTAAGCAAAAGGCTAAATCAAGGGAAAAGGCTGGTGGCTATTAGTCTTTGGATTGGAATCTAAGGGGTAAAAAGAGTTTTTTAAAAAAAGAAGGGCTACATGAGATCAGGTTTGAGGGTTTTTTTATTTCTTTGACGAGCAGATCAAGAAATGGGGAAGAAAAGGCAAGCGGCATCGGCCGGGTAGTGGAGAGGTGATAGCTATGAAGCACGGATGCAGGTATGGATACTAGTTCAGGTACAATACGGGTACGCTGATACGACAAAACCTTAAAAATAAGTAACGTACAGGTACGGTAGGGTACCTATATAAAAAATAATTTTTATAATTTTAATATAATATCAATGATTTTTTAAAATTTTATATAATTAAAAGTAACAAAAAATTAAAAAAAAATTGTATCTTATTTTTATTTATTTATTTTTATTTTTGGGGAATTTTTTTCTAAATTTATATTTTTTTAATTATTTGTACCAGTACACGTATCGATGTTGTACCGGTGTCATAATCAAATCTGAATACCCGTACCAGTGTCATACCGGCATTGTACCCAAATATGCGTACCCGTACCGGATTCAAAACGTCATACCGAGTACGGGATTTGCCGTACCCATACCCGTACTCGGTACTCGTACGGCAGCCCTAATGAAGTACCCCTGCTTCACAGCGTGATAATGACGGAGGGAGTTAGGCGATGCGACAACAAGTGACGTGGGTCTGGATGCAAACGAGGTATCAGGTGGCCAAACGAGGTATCGGAGGGCTTTCAGGTGCAGCAAGGCCTGGCATGCGGGTGATGTAAGGTGCAGTTGTCCACAAATAGAGGATGATAGGGAAGATGGATAATGTGTTTTTCCTTTTCCTTTTTTTCTCTGTTACAAATCCTACAACAAAGAGGGGCTTCTTTTTGCCAATTTTGTTTCCTCGTGAAATAGAGACTAGAGAGGGATAAACTTTGTTGTGATAATGGGGTTATAACGCATAGCCATAGTGGCGGGTTGTATGGAGGGGTTGTAAGATGATTTTTTTTTTCAAATTGAAAACTAGTGCTGAGGCACAATATGAAAGAGACGTAGGTGTTGGCAACTAAGTAGAAGCCATCGAACATATGGGACAGAGAAAGGCTAGAGACGTGAGGAGATTAGAAGCCAGATGAATAATACCATGAGTCCACAATAAAGAGATGAGGAGGAAGGTGACCCAAATCCATAAGACAAACATTGAATCCGGAGAGTTCCCACGACAAAATCTAGCGATTTCGGTGAAATCCGGCAAGATCTAGCATTGAATTCTGACAATTCTGGCAAAATATGGCGCCTACGAAGGTCCAGTGTCAAATTCCGGCGAGATCCGATGAGGTTTCATCGGCTCCAGTCAAAATACAGCAAGGTTTCGGTGGCCTTGGTCGAAATCCCGTGAAGTTTCGGCAGTTGCAATGAAAATTCTACAAGGTTTTGGTCGGGTTGGGGTGGTTTTAATCGAAATGAGGTTGTTTCGGTCGAAACTCGAAACCAGAACCCTAGTTTAAAGCCCAGGCTTCTGAAACCAGCCCACAGGTTTTTACGAATTATGTGGCTAATTTCGATCGAAATGACCAAAATACCCACGTAACCGACAATTGCATCCCGACAAAACGGGGGGCAACACGTGACTTCAGTGGGCCCCGCCTGCTTTCGGTCAAAATTTTATCGAAAATGATAAAATGATTCGTTTTTGGTGAGCCCCCCCCTGTTTCGTCCGAAATTTCGATTGGCCCTCACCGTTTCGACCGAATATTACGAAATTTGACCAAAATCCCAAAATTTTGGTAAAATCGTAACATTCGTTGTTTCGGACCCCCTTTCGTTTTGGGACCGACCGAAACCGAAATATTTTGCCAAACTTTTGGCATTTCGACCAAAATTTCAAACCATGGTATGTATCAACTTTGTATAGTTTCATCATACTCTTCTTTTGTATTGTAATCTCACCATGTAGGTGACTACACATCCATGTACTTTTGTATGAGCTAATGCCAGCCTAGTTCCAGACTTCCAGTGTTTTTGCATTGTTTATAGGAGTAACAATAAATAAACTGGCACAAATTGCTTGTTGAAATGACACATTAATTTAATAGAAGGGATTTTGAAACTATGTTACTCTTTTTATAGTCAAAGAGCTCTTGAAAAATGCTTTCTCCATACTGATTAACTTGCATATATACCAGTAAAAAAGGGAGTTTGAAGTTATAGTTTAGGTTAGTTGAACAAGAAAAGAAATAATGGACAGAAGCATGACAATAAGAGAAAGAACCATCAGGCAGACAAGGCAGATAAGTTCTGTAACAAGTTCACATTCTTCCAAATTAGCAGCCATGGTCCTTGTTTGAAAATCAAATATAACAATTAGAACTTCGGGCTTGCCCAAACCACCAGATTTAATAATAATTTATAAGAATGAATGCTAAAGAAAAATTGAGATGAAAATTTATAGAGGAAAAAGAAGATTAACTGAAAATAATATAAAAAAGGCACAGAGAAGAGGACATTTGATATAGTTGATGTTCACCAGCTATATACACATGCTGAGAGGACAGGTGCTGGTGATCATCACACAAGTTCATTTGAGAGGATGAATTGGTATTTTAATAAACTCAAATGCTGAGTGGCGAGCATGAACATAATTCAATCATACTATTTATCTTGAACAAAATTCAGTATAAAGGATAATCCTTGGTTAAGAAAACATGCAACTGAGTTTATGTGAATTTCTACCATGATGCATGCTATTCCCAGAGATATTTACCTCGGAATAACATGACTTCATCTCTAACCAGTAGGTCTTATCTGGTTATCCCATATATACCTGAGAGTGGGCTTTACCCTGTCTATACATGACACTGTTTCCTTGTCACTAACATCACCTTAACGAGTGGTGCTTGCAGCTAACATGCATGCTTAGATGTGAACCACGATATAATATAATAAATTTCTTACCAAGGAGAATAAGATTCTAACCTTTTGAATGATACTTGAAGCAACGCAAACACGATAATCATCTTCACCAAATGCAGGAGCACAATGAACAACCCCAGTTCCACTATCATCAGTGACGTAATTGTCCGAAATCACCCTAAATGCCATCTCTGAAAATTCCAGGAAATAATCAAACAACGGCACATATCTGCAATAAAAAATTTCCTTATTAGACTCTTAAACATTCAAAATGTAGTTATGAAACATGTACTACACTATCACAAAAACTGTTGCCAAATCAAATTATAACAGAGTAATCTATGTAATTTAGCATAAGACCTAAGGTTATGTACCAGGAACAAATTATAACAGGGAGCAATCTATGCATATTATCCCATAAGATATGAGGGCATGTGGTCAAGCTTGATTGATCTCGACTGAACAAATACAATTCTACTTAAGTTAGAAACAAATTTACAAAATCTCACAGCTATCAAAGAAATCTTAATCTGAAAACTGAATAGTGTATTGCTCCTACATCATAAAAAACGAGTTAAATGTTAAATAAAACACGCTGAGCAACACAGTTACCTAGAAATCCAAAGATCTGTTGTTCTTAAAGTATCGGACATTTGGGACACTAGATCTTCATGACACTCTTTGACATTTCAGTCTGTGAAACCATGATGACATGTCCTTCCATATCGACAGCAAGCATTCCTAGTAGTGTCATTGCAAAACAAGTTCAAGGTCGTGCTAGTTGATTGAGCTGCACACAGGACAAGTTCAAAGTCGTGCTAGTATGATTGAGCTGCACACAGGACAAGTTCAAGGTCGTGCTAGTATGATTGAGCTGCACACAGGGCAAGTTCAAGGTCGTGCTAACTTAACTGAGTTGTGCAACTGCAGGTTAATCTGATTGCACTTTCACCAATACAATTCTTTTTCTAAGTAACAAAGGGGGTGTGGCATGACCCCAATGAGCAATAGCCATCACGCTTTGACCTGTCCATTTGGGGTAGGTTTTACGGATCCTTCTTTGCCAATCATTACGATTAAGGGTACTATGACCAATAAATTTAAAATTTATTGCCCAATAAACACCAATAATAGTTTACTAGCCCACTCACTCCGATTCATGAAGAGCATTAGATAAAAAAAGGTCACCATTTTTTTTCAAAACACTCACTGAGAAATGAAAGAGAACACTCTCAACCCCCAGGGGAGTGTTAGCCGCATGCCCTAAAATTCATTTAACCGCCAATGAACAATTGACTCGTGTGGGTTGCATTAAGATAATCAGTAATGTCTGTCTTTCTCGAACAAAGGGGTGAGACTATGTAATCAAAATAGGATCAGCATCATGATCTAGTCTTTATTTACGCCTTATGTTCTACTGGTTACTTTTCAAATAGGATTTGCTAATAATCAAAAATATCTTTTGCTGGGGAGTCATTACTATAAGTCTAAGATAATAAAAAAATAAGTATGTGCAATATAAACAAATCCAATTTTGGCAGTTATACACAATCATTGTCGCGGGTATAGTTATAGTGCTCCGAGGTTAATCAATGTATCACATCTAATAAGAGTTGGAAAAGGGTTCACACGTTAAGTTTAAGGTACGGCAAATGCTTCAGAATTGGGTTTTCCCACAAAGAAACTGGTCTTCTAAATAGTCACACCTGAAAGGCCTCAAACACCACACTTATATGGCCACCACATTGTGTCTTATTTATGTTCATTAAGATAATGAATAAGGTCATGTCTCACATTCAACAATAGGAGTGAGAAAAAGGTTCACACGTTAAATTTATGATACAAAAAATGCTTCAGATTTTGGCTGCCCCACTAGATGGGTTGGTCTTCCAATTACTCACACCTGAAAGGTCACAAACACCACAATTATATGGCCTCCACATAATAGAGTCACTCAGGAGAGATACAATTAAGCGTAGTGCTGATCCATATGTGCATATGGATGTAGTAGTTCATTAGTCCCAACTCCCAAGGGCATTGCTATTCTCTATTAATGTGCACTAGCTAGGTTGACGTCATACCACAAGACTTATAAACATGCCTGGAGTACATTGGGCCGTTAATGTGACCTTCGAATGGAAGTTGAACATTCCACAGCTGTATCTGTTGTTAGGAAGAAGATTTGATCATGTATTAATATAAATGATTATTATATTGTGAAATTGTTGATTCTCAAAATTTTAAAAAGGAATCGTTCCTCAAGTGTTTAAGTATCGTAGGGATCATACTTGTCCACTTGTGAAACGATTATGGGTTCAGTAAGGTTATACTCAATCTACAAAGGGCCTTTCGTGATATTTGGAAGATGTAGTGTGTTGCACCATGCACGTTAACGTAGTTGGCCCTATATGTCAAATTATTTCCTAAGACCTTTCAATAAATTTTTCCCTCTACATGTTAGTTAGACAATGTCAAGGGCTATCTTTATACAAAAAAGTTTGGTAAAGGTTAAATAGATAAGTTCCAAGTTGACCTAATCCAACTCTCATCCTCTTCACCTCTCCCCTAGGAAGCACTGATGCGGGTACGGGGACACGGGTACGACACGACACGGGTACGCCGACACGGCAAATCCTAAAAAAAGAGGACACGGGTACGGCGGGGACACGGCAAAATAAATTAATATATTTTTTTAATATTTTATGTGCAGTTATAATTCTCCTCCACCAAGCTCTACGAGTCTACTGCCATGGTTGGGGTTTCAGTTTCAGTTCAGCTGTGAATGCCTCTCTCTCTCTCTCTCTCCTCTCTCTCTCCTCCACCAAGCTCTACTGCCATGGTTGGGGTTTCAGTTTCAGTTCAGCTGTGAGTGCTATCCTAACCCATCTAGGTGCACGAGAGAGAGAGAGAGAGAGACGACCATTTTCCGCCCGGCTAATACTTCAGTTCAGCTGTGAGTGCCTCTCTCTCTCTCTCCTCCACCAAGCTCTACTGCCGAGGTGGGGCCGGGTCTCCTTCAGTGAGAAATCCTGACCACCACCTCCGGCAGCCAAGTCCCCGACACCGGAGTATGGATAGAGAACGACCGTCGGCCCCGCGGCGAGGACAACTGACTTGACGTCGATGGAGGAGGGGTTCGCGGGCCTCATAGGCTGATCCGCCGGCTTCTGTTGCCGCAGCGGTTGGATCGGCATCGGAGCCGTCTGCTTCCCCTGCGCCGTCTCAAGTATGTGCTTGTCCTTGGCCTTCGCAAGCTTCTGATCGGCGGCGGTGTTTGCCACAGTGGCTTCGCCCATGGTGCGGTAGGTTTTTGGGCTGATCTTGCCGCGGATGTGCGAGAAAAGGCTGCGCTTTTCGAGGGTGAAGAGCTGGGTCCGGCGCTGCGCTCGTTGTAGACACCCACGTCGATGCAGCAGTAGGGTAAGTCGTCGGGGTCGGAGACGGCGAACACCAGGCGCTCGTTTCAGACGGGGTTGAGGTCTTTGGCCTTGGACCGGGTTACCGCTTCTGGTGCTCGAACTCCACCTCTACGAACTGGGACGACGACCCCTGCCCGTGTCCAACCCGAGTCCGGCCCGTGTCCAGCCCGTGTCCGGCCCGAGTCCGAAGCCCAATTCGATTTAAAACCGTTCCGAGCCGTGTCGGGCCGTGTCGGACACGTGTCCGGGCCGTGTCGGACACGTGTCCGGGCCGTGTCGGAGCCGTGTCCGTGTCCGACACGTGTCGGACACGGGTACGGGTAGGCGGGTGAAGTGTCCGTGCTTCCTAGCCTCTCCCTCATCCACTTGGATTGGGCAATCTAGGGAGTTCAATCCCACACTCCAACCACACACACACCAATCCGCACCTTTGGCCAGTCCAACACATTTAGTGGATGGGAGACCACATGGAAGTTGCAAAACAAGCAAAGAGAGGAGAGAGCATAGAGAGGAACTTGATGAAGGAGACTACTAAAGCGTGTGTATTAGCTAGAAAGGGGGTAGTTTTGGGCCTTTTGGCATCATAAGGAGAACAACCAAACAGAGATAAATCAAAAGAAAATATTCTAGTGGCTCTCTTCTCATCTGGACCCACCCATGGGAGAAAGGCCTCAGGCATCCTCTCACATGGCCCTCTATTGTGCACCTATCTCTCGTTTCATGTAAGTTTTGTTTAACACTCTTACAGGTTATACTTAGGCATCCAAAGGCTCAGAGTATGGAGTTAGGAAAAAAAACTTCAATGAGGAGGCCCTATTAAGGACATCAAGTACACACCCTTGAATAAGTTTCCTCTCAGGCACCCTGACCAATGAACCGCATTGGGCCCCATTTCTCACTCTGGTCCAAGGGGTGGGCTTGGTGTCCCTGATAGTGACGGCTCCACTGAAGTAATCCTCTATGGAGTCCTATTACTATACTTTTCCTCCTTTTATTTTCTTTTTATTGCTGAAATAATAGATGTCTTGTTGAACAAATAGAAAAGGTACAAGAAAAGTGTAGCTGTAGTAGTCACTGGAGTATACTAGTATAGGACGAGTATAAAGTCTTTTTATTATTTTCCTTATAAATAGGGATCATCCGCCATTGTACTTATGGAGGAAAATAGTAAAAGCGAATTCAGCTTTTGCTGATGTTTATTTAGAAGAGCCTATTGGGCCTTCTTTACTCTTCTTCATCGTGGAAGACTTCATGAAATATCAATGGCAGCTAGATATTTCTCCACATGAAATGGTGTCTCAATGGTGGAAAGAGAAGTATGAGTGTTGAATTTCGATATGAGGAATCGCATGGAACGAATCCCAATGCAAGGAGATGATAGTTGCGGAAGAAAATAGAGAAATTCACGCAAGATATAAAGCTTTCAATCTTCAACCACAAGTAGATTATCTTCGATGATCCAGAAACTAAGGTGTGAAAGGGCGGAATGGCAAACAATCCCATTTGTTTCTGCCACAAATCAAGACACTCAAATTCACCAGAAGGGAATTCCGAGGAAAACGAAGAACCCTTCTTTGCAAGAAAACCCCTTAGGAAGTCTCCAACAAACAAAGACCACCACCACCACCCCCTCCCCCGGGAGGTAATGAAGAGTCCATGGAGATGCTCGTGAAGAAATCAAAAAAAGATCCCACGACCCCACGGGGTAATTTAAAGGAAGCTTCACACATAATCCACAAAAGACATCCGAAGAAGAATCCATGAAGGACCACAAGCAAAAGCCCATAGAAGAAGCCGATGATGTGTCAAAGAAAAAGTACGGAGAGAGTATTTCTGGGAGAGCCCAATGAGGAGCCTATAATGAAAAAATCAGATGTATATTCGTCGTCAGAGTACGTCCCCAAGACATATATGATGAATATGACAAGGGAAGGTGAATTTACTAATAGATTGGCAATGATGATCTTACTACCAAATGCTTCCATGAATTTCATGAAAATACCACCACAAAATATGATGGCTTGGGTCACAAATTATTTTTTTGAGTAAATGTAGAGATTCCTTGCTCAATAATCATGTGGTCTCTTCAAATTTTACTATTTTAATTCTAGTTATGAAGGGGGAGAATAAAGATAGAAGAGGAATATTGGATAAGCCTATAGCAAGCACCATCATAAATTAAAATTCTCCTAAAATTTTACTTTATGTTTTAAAACTAGTACCAAAGAAGATTCAATATCTGAAGGAGTGCTATTCTAGTTTTACCAAAACTTGATGCTTACATGATAGAATTCTTTAGTGGATAAAGAAGATTGAAATACATCAGTTCTGGAATCCGTTCTTTATTTGAGTTTATCACCAGATATTTCTATTGAAGCATCTAATTGGTAATATCAATTTGACCAGTGCAATGGAAGTGGAATTCTATGTTTTTCTGCTTAAATAGTGTTGATTGGATGCTTACAATTATTAAAATCTGATCTGAACTTATGTCTTTGCTTGCATGTGTTATCGCTTAGATCAATCTAAACATGTTCTATTTTGTTTATCTCAAGTGTTATCACATGTTTAGTTAGTGGATAATTGTTTGCTTTCAAGTATCATTGCTGAAATTTAATTGTTGAGCATCACTTTAAAGCCATCTTTGCATACATTATCAAGTTAGCAAGTTCGTCTACATCAAAGGAATATGGCAGCGAACAAAAGAAAAGGGGGAAAATGGGTTAGAAAGTTAATTGCAGGTAGGATACGCACATCAGATTGACGTACAAAGGGAGGTTGTGTGGGTGGAGAGAGGAGGTGAGTCAGCTATGAGGGGATGTTCTACTGGTGGATTCCATCATTAAGTTTATACAACTAATAGAATTAGCACATCATTTTGATTCTATTCTTTTCGGGCAACCTCTATTCAACATAGGTTGGCACCCCACATAAAACCCAAAAAAAAATCCCTTTACTACCTCTGCCTCAAGGATGTTCATCTTAGCACCCACTCACCCAGCTCCTCCTTCCTCCTCTGCCCGTTAGAGCCCGTACAGGCAACTGTGTCGATTCTACTGGTCTCCTGCAGGTCGTTGCTGTCATCACCGCCTCTTCCCTCCTTACTCTTCCATCTTCCCCATTGAAACCATAAGCCACCTGAAACATATCGATGGTTGCCCATCAACATTGTCAGCAGTGTAACAACCTCATCTCATAACTATATCGGTGGTGGTGATGTCATTGTCTACCCCGCCGATACTATCGAAGGTCAACCACTGACAATGTCGATGACTGCTTGCCAAGAATGTCAACGAGGTAGCCACCAACATGACCATATCAATGTCGGCAATGGTGATGTCGGTGGCTACCCCGCTAACATTATCAGAAGGCAATCACTGACACGTTTTTTGTGTCAGCTTAGGGCTTCGGAGGGAAGTTAGAGGAGGGTGCCAGAGGGGGCTGTGGCGGCGAAAATGGACCAACAAGGCGGGTACGGAGGTGGAGGTGGAGGTGGAGGCGGAGGGGGGTTGGAGGCAACTGGGCTGGAACATAGGTGCAGGAGTAAAATGGGATTTTAATTTTTTAGGGGCTTTAGAAGGTGCCAAGCTAGAATGGCACGGTGTATATAGAATTTTCCTTATATTTGAGGGACCAATTCGCACCATGAGGTAGGATTAAAAAGCTAAAATAAAGCTATGTTCATATACAACACAATCATGGCCCAAAAATAGAAAGTGGGATGAAAACATACAAAAAATACTAAACTAAAACTACATCATTTTGCCTTAAATTTATAATTTCCATCACTTCACTATTGTCCATCCTCCAGCCTACTTTTTCTCTTCGATGGCCATTGCGAGAACACGAACTTCGATGGTGGTTCCCACCTTCAAAAGTTTTGGTTCCACAAAAATGCTCTCATGTACTCACCTAATGTTTATCACAAGATATTGATGTTCGAAAAAGCATATATCCGGAGAAATTGCCTACTTGAGGAATTCAATAGCTTACTTTTAGACAACTTGTTTGTATATCTGCCAAATCCACAGTTCTTCCTATGAGATGGGTAAACTTCTTCCAAAATATATCAGAAGTATTGTGATTATACTTACAATAACTACATAGTAAATTCGCTCTTGCTCCAAGAGTGAAGTGCAGCTTTGGCTTATATGGCATCCTCAAATTCCACCTGGTATGTTAGATATTGCCTACTCAAAGCTTATCAAGTGGATCGGTTTGATGAGTGGATCTGTCTCGTAAAATGATTCGAGGTAGCAAACAAGCACAAAAATGTTGTAACGATCCATTGTCATAGTGCCTCCTAGAAAGACAATCTGATGTCGGATAAAGTTTCGTCCACTGGTATATCCATGCAACAATCGAAGGTTGGAGGTATCGAGTCATGCACCAGGATTCAATGTTTTAAAACTAGACCCAAAAACTGAGCCAAATAGGTTTCCAGTTCGGTTTGGTTTGACCGGTTGAACCAGATACATAAGACAGTTTCAACATAAAACACTTTGAAATTTTTTCCAGCAACTGAATGATGTCATGCTCGCTAACAGCTAGGGTTTCAAAGATTTTGTATCGTAGGGGTCTTGTGTTCCACACGAACCACACCAATAAAACTCAACTTTTAATTATAAAATATTAATCAGAACATAATTTTTGCTAAAATTCAGATTAAAAACATATTAGACCTGTGAACCAGCTGGGAAGAGGACTAGACCAAGATTTATTCCGGTTCCGGTCCAAATTGATTCAACCGGCCAGTCCGGTCTGCTTTTTTAAAAACCTAACAGAAAACTATTCAAACCTGGCTAAAAGTGGCCCAACTGCTCCACAAACTAGGTGATCCACCAGGATCAGAGAATTCTTAATGCATGTGGTCTTAAAATCAACATAAGAACTTCGCTATTGACTGATAATATTACTTAATTTGCCTATTTGTTACTGCAAGTAACATCTTGCATCAAATCACATGACTTAGTAAATAAAACAATAGAAAATTAATTTTAAGTTGCTGAATATTTGTATCTATTAAGGTTCAGAACACATGTCTAATCATGGTAATAGTGCGAACAGCAAGAACTGAATTATCTGATAAACTAGTACAGCATAAAACATAATAAAAGCTTTTAAGGATTGAGATGGTCCTTTCTTCCATGACAATTGAAAAGAAAGGGTAATGCTACTCGGACAATCTAAAAAACAAACCAGAACCAAGAACTAGAAGCAGGGCCCAGGGGTTAGTGCTTGGTGTGAATTCCGATGCGCTAACCACTGGGCCCCGCCACCACTTCTTGGGTCTGGTTTGTTTTTTAGATTGTACGAGTAGGATTACTCAGAAGAAAATGCAAGTCATAACTAACATGAAGCAGATTACCTAAATCTCCTTGAGTTGGATCCTACCCCTCCACCTTTTACTTTTTTGTAGGCCTTTCTTTTGCATCAAATAAAATTTGGTATAAATATAAAAATGAAGTTAATGAACCCAATGAATAGACTAAGAGTGACGATGAATATTTAGTGAACAGCATAGATCCGTGACTAATAGAAGCCAAAAGTGAAAACAAGGATGACATTACACACATAGGATATTTGATACAAGAAAAAAAAATTAACAAAAGAAAGACGACAAAGGAAGTGCTCACTTAATGCCCACCAGGGAAGTGCCTGCAATTTCTTCCAACAATTCATATGATCCAGTATCAATTCCACCCTTATCTTTCACATGCGTGGTTCCCTTGCTCTTATTATTTGAAAGTGTCAACTCTTGCATGGACACAACCACTCCATCTGCTTTTGATCTCTTGCTAGGTAGCTGGGACATTCGAGATTTTGCAACAATATATGTTGCCCTTGTCAACTTGTCACGAACCTGTTGATTTTTTAAGGTACAATGAGATCCTCAATAAGCAAATTAGCATGTACGATTAAACAAAACAATAATAAAAATCAATTCAACCATATGCCACCATTAAGCAAAGCATAACAAAAGATAGAAGAGTACAAAGTATTGTTGTTAAAGAACACTTCAAAAGGCTTGATAACCTAGGGGAGGGGAGACAATTCACGTGTCAAATTCAAAAAGAGACGATGATCAGGAACATCCGTGTTGACAGTGACACGCAAGTCTCCATACAAATTCTTCCTTTGGCCCTCGATCTCCATCCAGTTGGACATCTAGCATCGGTAATGTCTCAATCATATTCCAATACCATCAAATTTTTCACAAATACAATTTTATGATTCTACAGAAGCGCTGATGTGAAATATCATGTTGGTGTATCACAATCTGTACAAATAATGTGGTGAGTATCAACCTTTCAACCAATAACGAATGAAAGTTGAACAACCATCAGATGAATCCTTCGCAGGAAGCCGCGTGTAGAGATTGTCATACAACAGTCAAAAGATGAAGAAAAGAAGAATATGAGTTATTCAAGCATATTTAAGGAATCAGAGATGCTTTTAGTTCGGTGACGAAGGTAATATTGTGGACGCTAGCCCTAAGCGCCAAATTTGGTTTGGCAAATGATGCTAACCAAGATAAAAATATCAACACCAATGAGATTACTTGTCAACAACCCTAATCATATTGCCATCCTTGAATGGAATTACAACCACTGTTCTAAAAAGCGGTCCGGACGGCCGCCTAGGCGTTTTAGGGGTTTGGCCGCTCCGCTTCAGCATTAAGCGGCACTGCAAGCGGGTTGAACAAAGGCGGGCGCCTAGGCGGGATCCGACCCGCCTAGGTGGGTAAAAAGCGGTCGCCTTGGCGGGTATCACTCGCCATCGCCTTATCTACTAATCAAGGGAATTTCTAAGATTAATAGTGTATACAAAAAACAATATGATACTTTAAAATAGAGAAACTATATTATAGTCAAATTTTTAGAAGTTCAAACATGTCAATGCTAGGCGGAGTTCCATCATTCTCCATGATGGATATTTATCATTACATTTTAATTGTGGTTAGGGCTAGCAAAGGGTCGGATTCGGGTCGGACCCTACGCCAATCCATATTTATACCCATTCGGGTATGGCATGGTCCATACCCGATCAATACCCATTCGGGTATATAGGGTCCATATCGGATCCATACCCATTCGTGTTTTGGGTTTTGGCTCGGGTTTCAATAATGAATTGGGTTGAAATTTTCTCTTTATCCACCATATGCAATTGCTTGAGGAATTTTTTTTTTCAATGCATTGTGATGAAATGTTTAAGAAGCTCTTACGATTTCTTACTAATATTGGTTCTTGTATGGTATGAGTTTGGATAGAATTTGGATAACAATATATGATTGGTTGGAATTTGGGTACATCACAATAAAGTTGGAGTACAACTGTATTATCTATTATACTCAAGTTCAAGGGACAATCGGGTATAGGTATTGAGGTTACCATACCAAAATACCCCTACCCACCCAATCCCCTCCTCCCTTTTCATAAAACTTTTATATTCAGATCGGTTGTTTTGATGTTCTCATATGTACAACTTTCTATTATTATTTTTTTATATAGAATTATGAATTTATATATATACAAACATATAGAATATATATAATATATTTTATATAGGTGGGCACCCGCTTTTTTCTCCCGGTGCCCGCCTGGTCGTCCGCCTTCCGCCTTGAAACCACTTGACTGCCTGCTTTCCGCCTTCCGTTTTTTAAAACATTGATTACTGTAGACACACAAATTGTGTCTAACCCGAACCCGACTCGCATGCACTAATTCGGAGGCAAACCCGACACGCACTCGAACCCGAACCCGACTCGCATGCACCAATGCGGAGGCAAACCCGACACGCATTCGGACCCGGACCCGACTCGCATGCACCAATGCGGAGGCAAACCCGACACGCATTCGGACCCGGACCCGACTCGCATGCACCGACTCGGAAGCAAACCCGACATGCAAACCGGACCCGACCCGTGCCAAGCAAGGGGCCGGGTGGGCCCATTCCCAAGTGGGGCCCACCCGGCCCCCCTTATGGAAATCGGAACCCTTAAGGGGGTGGCCGGCCATGCAAGGAAAAGAAAAAGAAAGAAAAGAAAGAAAGAAAAGGAAAGAAAAGAAAGAAAAGGAAAGAAAAGAAGAAAAAGGAAAGAAAGACCGCCATGTGCGGGGGGAGGTTGCGCATGACGTCTACTTACGCGTGGATCTGCGCCGATCCCTCGATCCGACGGACAAGAAGAAGAGCTGGGTCACCATCGATTTCATGTGCAAGATTCAGCCATAATTACCCCGCCAGAAAAGAAAAGCAAATGAAAGTTTATTCTTCTCTTCAATTGAAGAATAAATCTTGGATAATTATGGGGGAGATATTAAAGGGATTCAAAATTAAACTTCCCATATCTCTCCCCTCCCCCCTTCACCTATAAATAGAGGGGGAAGGGAGAAGGCTCAAGGGTCGGATGGCAAGAAGCGAAGAGGCTCTGCAAAGGAGGAGACGCGCCCTTCATCGACCCAAGGCTTCACGAGGCACGGGCAAGCCTATCCCTTCGGGACCGGCTTAGTCCATTGAAAGTCCTCATCAAAGTGAAGACCCTTGCACAAGAAGATCAAGCATTCGACTCCATGCACGAAGAAGAAAGTTCGGAGAAGAACCCTTCGACTCCGAAGACGTCAGAAGCAAAGGCCAGAGAAGAAGATCGGAGCGGCATCACCCCGTCGTCTCCAACAACCCTTCAACTCTGAAGACGCCAGAAGCATAGGCCGGAGAAGAAGATCGGACCGGCAGCACCCCGTCGTCTTCAACAAACCTTCGACTCCGATCAAGCTCAAAAGCCCGGAGAAGAAGAACGAAGCAGCGCTACACCCGTCATCTTCAACAAAGCATTCAACTCCGATTAAGCCGAATACGCCCGGAGAAGAAGCCGATGCCATAACTGTCGCCAGGTCGAAAAGGTCGCAAGCTAAAGACAAAGCGAGGAAGCTCTGCAGAAGAGGAGACGCGCTCTTCATCGACCCAAGACTTCACGAGGCACGGGTAAGCCTATCCCTTCGGGACCGGCTTAGTCCATTGAAAGCCCTCATCAACGTGAAGACTCTTGCACAAGAAGATCAAGCCTTCGAGTCCGTGCACGAAGGAGAAAGCTCGGAGAAGAAGAACCCTTCGACTCCGAAGACGCCAGAAGCAAAGGCCGGAGAAGAAGATCTGAGCGGCGCCACCCCGTCATCTCCAACAAGCCTTCGACTCCGATCAAGCCCAAAAGCCCGGAGAAGAAGACCGAAGCGTCATCACCCGTCGCCTTCGACAAACGTCCACTCCATCCACGAAGAAGAAAGCTTGGAGAGGAATACCCGAAACGTCGCTACACCCGCCATCTTCAAAGCAAAGCCGACGCTACAACCGTCGCACGGAGATCGGTGCCACCCCCGCCATCTTCAAAGGTACCCTTCGACTCCGATTACGCCCAAGAAACCCGGAGAAGAAAAAAAATCGAGCCGACACCTAAACCGTCGAATAAGCCAGAAGCCTTGAAAAAGCAACCACCGCCGTTCGAGGAGAAGGTCGAGTCGACGCCGAAGCAAAAGCCCACGCAAGAAGCCAAAGCAAAAGCCCCGGTAAAGCCCGTGCCAAAGCAACGCAAGTGCCAAAGCCAAGCGACTACGCCGGTCACGAGCAAAAGCACCGCACGTTCTAGCCGATACGACGCGAAGTCCGGAAGAACGAAAGCATCGCAAGTCTCCCCCCGTCTACGTCCAAGCGCAAGCGCCAAAGCAAAGCAAAAGCCAGAGCCACGCCAAAGCCGAACCAAAGCCGAAAGCCAAACCAAAGCCGACGCCAAAAGCACGATCAAGGACGCCGAGGTCAAGCAAGGAGCGAGAAAGACACGAAGATCGAGGAACGAAGCCAAAAACCCCCTAGCCGAGAAAGCGCGAAGCACGGAAGGGACAAAAGCAACGGCGGATACTCCTTAGCCTCTCAAAAACCCTCATCCTGTAAAGACCTCTGTCCTGGGCAACCCCTTCAGAGCTCTCGCACGAATACCCGTGGAGACGCGGATCAAAGGGACCCTCCAGAGGATCTCTCCCACAATCTCCTGATCAATACTCGGCGCACCCCGGACTCGTCACACCCGAGTCCCCGGATCCCGGCTGATGGGGGCATCACATGCATGCACGGACTTCGACGGAGGAGGATGACGCATCCGATGTCCCTTTGGATCAGGCCCACTTGGCCCATTTAAAATTTGGAGGCCCATCCGAATTATCTATAATTAATTTGTATTTTCGGATTAATTATTTATTTAAATTCTGCACATGTGTTGTTAGTGGGTAGTTATGTGGTTATGTAGTTATGTGAAGTAGTTATGTGGTTATTTAGTTAGTGGGTAGTTATGTGGTTATGTAGTTATGGGTGGTTATGTAGTTATGTGTTAGTGGGTAGTTATGTGGTTATTTAGTTATGTGAAGTGGGTTGTTTCAAAGGCTTATAAAAAGCCATATGTACAATTGTAATGTGATGGATGGATGAATGAAAATTTGTTGTTTCCTGTGATGGGAATCCCTTGCCCTTCTCCCCCTTTGTTCATCTGCGTGAGAGACGCTTAACTTCTCCCTCCTTTCGTCTGTGCGTGAAGCACCTCTCCCTCATCTCTTCTCTCTTTTCGGTGGTGAAACCGAACTCTCCCCTCTCCTCTTTCCTTTCAACAACGGCGACGACGTGCTGTCCGGCGTCAACTTGGTATCAGAGCAAGATTTCTCCCTCCCTTCG
Organism: Chamaelirium japonicum; assembly: GCA_947650365.1. NCBI lineage: Eukaryota > Viridiplantae > Streptophyta > Magnoliopsida > Liliales > Melanthiaceae > Chamaelirium > Chamaelirium japonicum. The sequence continues at coordinate 26,619,686 of OX393557.1, read as the reverse complement.
TCTGTGCGTGAAGCACCTCTCCCTCATCTCTTCTCTCTTTTCGGTGGTGAAACCGAACTCTCCCCTCTCCTCTTTCCTTTCAACAACGGCGACGACGTGCTGTCCGGCGTCACCGGCACTCTGTAATCTCGTGTGTTCGCAATAAAGGCGACCCGTATCTTTTTTCTACGCATACAATTACAACTTTGACATACCAGACTTCATCTTGACAATTCTCCTCAAATGCAAGCAAGCAACCAATTTACAACCAGAAGACTCGTCCGGAGCTTTATTACCTCACTAAAATTCTCCCAGACATTCTTAACAAGACCAGCAAATAATTTGGTGCTACCGCAAGATTATCCCCCGTCATCTAGGCCAATACAGATAGAGATTACCTTGCATGCAAAAGACTTTATGCCGATAAGATCATACATGTCCTCTTCGGAACATGACTCTACTTGCAATGGTGCATTATGTATGTTAGAGATACACGTATGTATTAGGTTATACATCTTTCTACGGTATATGGGACTCATACCCTCTTGTATACATATATATTGGACTCTTTTCCTAATAAGACATTCAGTTCTCTCCCAAAACCTTAGCCCTCTCTCTCTCTCTCTCTCTCTCTCTCTCTCTCTCTCTCTCTTTGTTATTGGTGACATGGTATCATAGCGAGGTCTTGATCCGTGACCGATTCCTCTAGGCATCTACCTCCTCCCGACACCAATTTGTCAACCTCGTCATCATCTCGACATCGGCATCATCTCGATCTCAGAATCAGCATTGGCATCATCGTCGACATTGGCATCATCCCTCTTCCGCGATCTAGCTATCCGGCCCGAGCTCCCCCACGTGCAGCTTCCTCTCTGGCCGTTGATTATGGCATTGCAACTCCTCCGGCAAGCCCAGCCAATCACTACTACATCCCGCGCTGCAGTGCCTCATCTGCATCTCGCGACGCGCCGTTACAGCTCCTCCTTCGTTGCGTCGCATACCGTGCCGTCAACTCTTCCTTTGCATCTCGTGCCATGCCATTGCAGGGGTTACCGGAATGTGGACTGCAGGATGGCTTGAGGGGGGCAGAGGGGTTGGTGGTGGCCGGGGGTGGGTTGCGGAGAGCGGCATGTGGGCGGCAGGGGCTGGCGGGTGGTGGAGGAGAGTCGGAGAGGGAGATCAGGGCCAAAGAAGATCGGAGCCGGAGGGAGATCGTCTTCGTCGTCACCGTTGCCGCGAGAGAACCCCAGAGCTCTGATACCATATTAGGAGATGGAGGCTAGGGTTTGGACAGAATGGAATGCTCTCTATTGAGGGACTCAAGCCCAATATATATGTACATGAATACACAAGCAACCCGATCCGACTATACATAGAACCCGACCCGGTATATACATTAACACTTGTGTTGTGCAGGATCCTCGTACTAGTCGGGTGATCGGTTCGAATTGCAAGATAGTCGAGTTGTACCACATTGAGCGCCTTCACCTTCCCACTCCTTCTGGGTGTTGTGGTGTTGTGGTGATACCACTTTTGATGCCGATCTGTGACAGGGACGATTGAGCCACATCTTAGAGCCTACACTCCGACACCTCTTTGAATCCAGAGCTCTCGTATGAGGTCATTTCTCTACTCTCTCAGTTTGTTCAGGCTGCAAGCTCGCCAAACACGCATTTCCCATTGTCTTCTAGTTTTACTCACAGTAGTAGCCCCTTTGACCTGGTTCACTCCGATATATGGATCCAGTCCTCTTCCTTCGATGTGTGACCATCACTACTATATTTCTTTCATTGATGACTTTAGCAGGTATATATGGGTCTACATCCTTCGATGTGTAACTATCGCTACTATATTTCTTTCATTGGGCTTTTGTCCTAATGAGAGACATTACATTCTCTCCCAAAACCCTTCCCTCCCTCCCTAGGGTTATTGGTGATTGTTAGAGTTTAGTCCCACATAGCGGGCTGAGCAATGTTGCCTTCGTATACCCATTGTGGACCTCCCCTTACAACCTGGGCTTTGGGGTGTGGGTATCTAACAGTGACAATGTAGCTAGATCATAGAGAGCAGAAGCATGACGAATATGGTCACAACAAAAGTGGCAGCAAAGATTGACACTTTTATCCGAACATAAAACTCAATTTTGTTATATGGCTTAAAGAATTGAACCAACAAAGAAGACCCTCCTCGCTAGTTTGTAGAGAAACAGCTCACAACTAAACGAATCAAGCTAAACCCAACCTTCACGTTGTTAGTATTATAGTCCCACCTCGGCTGTGGTAACACAATGCTGTGTATTCTCCCTCTATATATAGAGAGGTAGTCGTATGTAATGCTTGAGATTGTAGAGAAAATATATGGAGTTTTTCCTCCAAAACCATCGTCTTCGTAACATGGTATCAGAGCCGGGTTCTTAACCCGTGCTCATCTCTCTCTCTCTTCCTCTCTCTCCCTCTCCCTTCGAGCTCCGTTCGCTGCCAAACCTCTGCTCCCCTCTGGCCCGGACGAGCGACGTTCCCCGGCACCGGAGCCGACCACGGCCCTGCGCCCGCCCGCCCCGGCGCTGCTCCCCTCCGGCGCTGCGCTCGCCCTGCAACGTTCCCCGGCGCTGCGCCCGGTCGTGCGACGTTCCCCGGCGCTGCTCCCCTCCGGTCCCGGCGCTGCTCCCCTCCGGAGTCGACCACGTCCCCGGCCGTGCGGCGTTCCGGCACCGGCCCCCGCCCTGCGCCCGGCCGCTGCGCCCGTCTCCGGCACCGGCCTCGCCACCGCCCCCCGGCCTGCGCCCGACCGCGCGCCGCCCCCCGGCTCCAAAGCAAGCCGAATATCCCGCACCGAGTCCGAACCGAACGGTGCTATCCCGCACCGGACACGTATCCCGCACCAGTACCTATCCCGCACCGGACGAGTATTCTGTATCTGTGCCTATCCCGCACCAGTGCCTATCCCGCACCTGTGCCTATCTCGTACTGTTCTTCCTACCTGCGCTGCGCCCTGTAACTCATGGCCTTTTCTGATCAGTCCTCTGGAGTGTCCTCAGCCCAGTTCTCGGCGACACCTATCGAGCAGACAAGGGATTTTCTTCCAGTCTCTACGGACTTTCCTCTTGTGACAGTCGTGGATTGGACTGTGTGGTCGGCTACAGTCCGGAGTGTTTTGGATGGTCGTGCATTATACGGTCACCTCGATGGCTCAACTCCTGCTCCTGCAACCTCTACAGCAACCCCTCATCCCGTGGCCTCTGACTCTTGGAGTTCGTGACCGCCGCGTTCGTGCCTTTCTAGTTGCCTCGGTTGATCGTTCTCTTCGTGCAGATCTTGTCACTTTCTCTACTGCGGCAGAACTCTGGACCCACCTTACTGAGTGCTTTGTGGAACAAAACGGGGCCCGCGAGTACCAGCTCTTATCTCAGGCCCAGTCTGCTCAGCAGGGGGAGCAGACCATTCAACAGTTTCATAGCCTTATGCGCGGCTATTGGCGTGAGCTCCAGGCCTTGGAGCTCCCTCTGTTGGAGGTATCCAGAGTCAGTGCCTCCTGGCGTGAGTTACAGCTTTTTCGGGAACGGCGACAACTTTATCAATTTCTGATGGCTCTTCGTCCCGAGTTCTCTCCTCTTGCGGGTCAGCTGATTCATCGAGATCCGCTTCCTCGTCTCGATGCTGTCATCGCTGAGCTTCTTGCCGAGGAGACACGTCTGTGCACCGTGGCTGCACGCAGGGCACCTGTACCCTCTAGCTTTGAGGGGGTTTTAGCGGCCACTCACCCCCCGAAAATTCCTCCTTTTCGGGGTGGATCTCGTCCCGCCGGTCTGCCTGATACTCGGCGATGCACCCACTGTGGCAAGACGAGGCACACGATTGACTCCTGTTGGCTTCTCCATCTAGAAAAGCGTGCAAGCCCACCTCACCGTAATCGACCTGCAGCTGCCGTTGCTAGCACTACTATTCCTGCCCCCTCTTCTACCGCAACTACTACAACGGATCGCCTTCAGCGTCTCGAGATGCGTCTTGAGCAGCTCCTTCTACAGCCTACTGCTGGTCTTTCCGGCCCCCCCTCCGGTCTCTCTGCCTTCTCTGCCACCTCGAGTACCTTTGCACCTTGGATTATGGACTCTGGGGCCTCTTACCACATGACCCCTGATCACTCTATTCTTACTGCATGTTCTCCCGCCCACCACATTCCTCCGATCCACACTGTGGATGGCTCTCTTCTAGCCATCTCGCAGACTGGGTCCATCACTTTGGGCTTTCTCTCTTTACCATTTGTTCTACATGCTCCTCAGCTTCGCATGAACCTAATTTCTATTAGCAGCCTTTGTGATTTCGGTCTGACAGTTGCTTTCTCTCCCTCTTTTTGTGTTGTGCAGGATTCACGCTCGGGACAGAGGATTGGTGCTGCTCGTAGGGTTGGTGGCCTATGTCACCTAGAGTATCTTCATTTACCTCCTGTCTCTCCTTCGGTTGTTTGTAGTGCTGTTTCTTCTGATGCCGACCTGTGGCATCGGAGGCTAGGTCATGTGTCTGAACCTCGACTTAAAAATCTTTTCCAATCTGGTACTTTAGGTCGTGGTTCATTCTCTTGTCTTTCTTTTTGCACAGGATGTCAGTTGGCTAAGCATTCTGCTAGCCCCTTTTCTACCAGTTTGTCGCAGTCCTGTAATCCGTTTGATCTGGTGCACTCAGATATTTGGGGTCCTGCACCTCTTTCTTCTATGAATGGCTATTTTTACTATGTTAGCTTTATTGATGATTATTCTTGATTTACATGGGTGTATCTTCTTCGTCAGCGTTCTGACATTCCCGACGTCTATCAGACCTTCACCAACATGGTTCATACTCACTTTCATGCCCGTATTAAAACTTTTAGGTCCGATTGTGTCCGCGAATATCTCTCTTCTACAATGCGGTCTCTCCTTTAGTCTCATGGGACTCTTTTCCAACAATCATGTCCTCATACTCATGAGCAAAACGGTGTTGCAGAACGAAAGCATCGACATATTCTTGAGAAGCTCGTGCTCAGCTTATCTCCTCGTGCGTTCCTCGCACCTTCTGGGCAGAGGCCATTTTGACCTCTGTCAACCTTATTAACATCACCCCTTCCTCTGTCCTCGCAGGTGTTTCGCCTCATGAGCGTCTCTATGGCACGACTCCTGATTACAGCATGTTGCGTACTTTTGGGTGCACATGTTTTGTCCTCCTTCCTTCTCATGAGCGTAACAAACTGTCAGCTAGGTCCACTAAGTGTGTACTCTTGGACATCAGTTCTGAGCACAAGGGGTATCGTTGCTATGACCCCCTAGCTCGTCGTCTTCGCATCTCTAGACATGTCACTTTTGTTGAACATGTTCCTTACTACTCTCCTGCGTCTCAGGATCTCTCCTTCCTTGAGATGCCTCCTTCTCTTTCACCTTCTCCTCCTTTCTCCGCTCCTCCTCCTGCTCCTGCTCCTGCTCTTGAGTCTTTGCCTCCTGCTCCCGTCGTCATCCCTGCTACACGCTTGAGTTCTTCATCTCCTTCGGATCCCTCGTCTCCTATGTCTGCTTATCCTCCATCCGACATTCCACCTGTCCCGTCTTCGTCTGTCAATGACTCCTCTGGTACTCCGTCCACTTCGAGCAGCCTACCTCTACCGGATGCGGATCCTCACAGTCCTCCTCGCTACCCCCAGCGCGAGCATCGCCCTCCCGACCGCTTTGGCTACTCCCCTGATTGCTTTGGTTTTGCAGCTGTTACTTCCTACTCGCCTCAGTTCGTTACCTACCTTACTGCCCTTCACACAGACAGAGAGCCTAGGTCCTATAGAGAGACATTGCAGTACCCTGTGTGGCAGCAGGCTATGGCTGAGGAGTTTCAGGCTTTTGCGCAGACTCAGACGTGGGACGTTGTGCCTCTACCTCCTGGTATCGCGTCCATCGGCTGCAAATGGGTCTTCAAGATCAAGCATCGCCCAGATGGCTTTATTGACCGGTACAAAGCCCGTCTTGTTGCTCGCGGTTTCACTCAGGAGTATGGGATTGATTATGATGAGACGTTTGCTCCAGTAGCTCAGATGACCACTATTCGGACTCTTCTTGTTGTTGCTACGGCTAAGGGTTGGCCCCTATTACAGAGGGATGTGAAGAATGTTTTTCTTCACGGTGATCTCTCTGAGGTTGTCTATATGCAGCCTCCTCCGGGCCTTAGCACACCTCCTCAACATGTATGTCGTCTTCGTCGAGCTATCTATGGCCTCAAACAGGCTCCTCGTGCCTGGTTTGAGCGTTTCCGTCGGGCAGTTACTGAAATCGGCTTTGTAGAGAGTTTTCAAGACCATTCTATGTTTGTGCGGACTTCCCCCCACGGCCGGGCCATCATCCTTCTCTATGTCGATGACATGATTCTTACTGATGATGACACTCGTGCCATAGCCTCCCTTCAGGAGCATCTTCGGAGCCAATTTCAGATGAAGGATCTGGGTTCTCTGCATTATTTTCTTGGCCTGGAGGTTGCTAGGAGCACTAGGGGAATTCTGCTTTCTCAGCAGAAGTACACAGCTGACATTCTTGCTCGGGCTACACTATCTGATTGTCGTACAGTCGACACTCCTCTTGAACTTCATGTGAAACTCCGCCCTACGGACGGTGAGCCCCTCTCAGATCCTACCAGGTACCGCGAGATAGTTGGTCAGCTCGTCTATCTCTGCATCACCAGACCGGATATTGCCCATGCTGTCAGTATTCTCAGTCAGTTTGTGGATGCCCCTCACTCTGTTCACTACGTTGCTCTTCTTCGGACTCTTAGGTACCTTCGTGGCACTATCACTCGGTCGCTCTTCTTCTCGTCATCCTCCTCTCTAGCTCTTCGTGCATACTCTGATGCCGATTGGGCAGGGGACCCAACTACTCGGCGCTCGACTACTGGTTACTGCCTTTTTCTTGGTGACTCTCTTATCTCCTGGAAGAGCAAGAAGCAGAAGATGGTTTCTCTCTCTAGTACTGAGGCCGAGTTTCGTGCCATGGCCACTGCTACAAAGGAGATCGTTCATCTCCGCCGTCTTCTTCGAGATCTTGGTGTTGATACCTCGGGTCCCACTGCTCTTCATTGTGACAACAAAAGTGCTATTCAGATTGTCAGTAATCCGGTATTTCATGAGCGGACCAAGCACATTGAACTAGATTGCTATTTCTCCAGAGAGCAGTATGAGGCTGGGACCATCTCTTTGCCTTATGTCTCTTCGACGGAGCAGATTGCTGACTTATTCACGAAGTGTCATCCATCTCCTCGTTTCTGGTTTCTTATCCGCAAACTCTCAGTGGTTGACCCACCGTGAGTTTGAGGGGGGGTATTAGTATTATAGTCCCACCTCGGCTGTGGTAACACAATGCTGTGTATTCTCCCTCTATATATAGAGAGGTAGTCGTATGTAATGCTTGAGATTGTAGAGAAAATATATGGAGTTTTCTCTCTATATATGGAGTTTAGTCCCACATAGCGGGCTGAGCAATGTTGCCTTCGTATACCCATTGTGGACCTCCCCTTACAACCTGGGCTTTGGGGTGTGGGTATCTAACAGTGACAATGTAGCTAGATCATAGAGAGCAGTAGCATGACGAATATGGTCACAACAAAAGTGGCAGCAAAGATTGACACTTTTATCCGAACATAAAACTCAATTTTGTTATATGGCTTAAAGAGTTGAACCAACAAAGAAGACCCTCCTCGCTAGTTTGTAGAGAAACAGCTCACAACTAAACGAATCAAGCTAAACCCAACCTTCACGTAAACAAGCCCAGCATTGACGCAGAGAGCAAGATTACTGGGGAGCGTCCATGGGGTCGTCGTCCATGCCACGAGAGCTGCATTATCCGGGTCACCAACCAGGGGGAAAGACACCATGATTGCTGGGTCCGCCACATCCTACAATATCAGAGAAATTCAGAAACAATCTGATCAATTTGGAATCATATAGCAATAGGCTACACCAAAGGACCTTATAGTTCAACCCGGCTTCAAAATTCGAGAGGGGGGTCTTGCATCCAGTGCTGTAAGGCATGACCTTCACAGAAAATGGGGGATATGTAAGAATCATCAAAGAGCTCTAATACGATAATGGCTGTGAAACCGACGACCATTTAACCTTGAATCCCCGGTACACGAGGCCCTTCTCGTGGAGCTTGGCGAACACCCACCACACCGACTCCATGAACTTGGGGTCCATGGTCTTGTAGTCGTTCCTGAAGTCGATCCACCTCCCGGTCCGGGTGATCACCTCCTCCCACTCCCCGACGTAGCGCGTGACGATGGCGCGGCACTCCTCGTTGTAGAGGCCGATGCCCATGGCGAGCACGTCATCTCGGGTCCTGATCCCGAGCTTGTTGTCGATCTCGTGCTCGACGGGCAGGCCGTGGCAGTCCCAGCCGAAGCGGCGGATGACGTGGTGGCCGAGCATGGCCTGGTAGCGGGTGACGACGTCCTTGATGGTGCCGGCGAGGATGTGGCCGTAGTGGGGGAGTCCGGTGGCGAAGGGGGGGCCGTCGTAGAAGACGTACTCCGGCAGGCCCTCCGTGCGTTCCAGCTGGGTCTCGAAGGCGCGGATCTCCGCCCACAGCCGGAGGATCTGCTCCTCCTGCTGCGTGAATGAGAAGTCCTTCCCCTCGCAGACGTCGTCCATGGCGGCGGAGGGGGAGGAGGGATCCAGTGCGGCGTTTGCTGCTTCGCTCCGGACAACGGCGAGGGAAACGCTTGGGAAGGGGTTTATTAGAGTGCGATTTTGCTCCATCCTCCTTGGAACTTCCCGCTCTTTCTCATTGGTCCATTACAAGGATATTTTTGTCAATTCATACTGTTTATCATGTTGAAATGCCTAAAAACCCTCAAGATTGACCCATGAGAGAGCGCGGGATGCTCCAACCTTAGGTTGGAACAAAGTCGTTCTCGGTTTTTATTCAGGGTCCGTCTATTAGCACCCATGGAATGGAATTAGTGACGGCAACCGAATCTTTCTTGGGCCCCAATGTGGGTGCAAATTTTGGCAAGAAGTCTGCAAACAGCGGGACCCAACGGCCCTGCCTGGTGGGCCCCCGAAGACCACAGCGGGACCCACCGGCCCTGCCTGGTGGGCCCCCGAGTACCACAGCGGGACCCACCGGCCCTGCCTGGTGGGCCCCTGAAGACAACAGCAGGACCCACCGGCCCTGCCTGGTGGGCCCCCGAGTACCACAACGGGACCCACCGGCCCTGCCTGGTGGGCCCCTGAAGACAACAGCGGGACCCATCGGCCCTGCCTGGTGGGCCCCCAAAGACAACAGCGGGACCCACCAGCTTTACCTGGAGGATCCCTAGATGCTGCAGCAGAAACCGCCATTTACCACCAGAGAATCCTATAAATAGCAGAGCCTTCGAATGTAAATGGATCGAAAAACTCAGATCCGAAATCCGAAATTCTAGAACCAAAACCAGAGCTTTGATAATAGATCAGTGCCATCAGTTGATATCTATTTCAGAAACCAGAACCCAGAAATTTCTAACTCTTTGATCTTCTTCTTCTTGTCCTTGAAGAGGTCAAAGAGATTTCAGTGACACTCGGCCTGTCGAGGTCACTTCAAGTGAAGTGTTAGTGAATTCGGGTTGCTCCCTATAGCATGGAGACGTAGGCTTCGGCTGAACTCCGAGATCACATCTCTCGTGTCAATTCTCTTTGAGTGCTTCTCTGATTGCATCTCTCTTTGCCTGTATACTGCGAAAGACTTCAACTTCAATCAACAGATCGACCAACGATCCTCAACGTCTATTTCAACTCCAATTGACTGGTGCTGCGAAAGTCTTCGGGTCGGCACGAAGATTTTCCCCCACACCCAAGTCCCCACCCATGCGGGTCAACTATTCTTGGAACCCACGGTAGTCCCAAAATGCCCCCCCTTTGGTCCCGGTCCCGATCTCGGTCCATCGTCAGACCCAGATAATTGCCGCAAAGTTCATCTGTTTTTTTAGTTTTGTAAAAAATAAAATAAAAATAATAATTTATGTAAAAATTCATTTATGTAGAAATTCTTTCCATAGCGTTTAATTTCCTTTGTTCTTTTAGCAGAAAAATAAAGGAAAGAAATTAAACACAGTGAAAATCTTTTTTTTTCTTTAGCAGGGAAATGAAAGAAAAAGAGAATTTGATAAGTTTAGTAGGGAAATAATTTCCTTCCTGATCGTGAAAATACATCCACCCATAAATCCTCTTTCCATGATTTGATCAATAAAAGAATACCTAAATTTTGGTCTATTTTCCGCGCAAAAGAACATACCCTAAAACTAAATAAAAAAGCATGAAGTTACAACATGAGGACACAAAAATGTAGTATAAATGGGTTAAAAAAAACACCTTTTGGAGTGTAAGTTATCATAAAAAGAGTAAAGACAAGATCGATATAGGCATTCAATTCTATGCATTAGTCATTGAACAAAATGTCAACTCTGAGGAATGTGCATGAATTTCATGAACTACATGGAGTCCTGGTCTACCACCAAATTGTAGCTTTTGAAGTTTGGTTGATAAGGTGGAGAAAAATAAATTTTTGCATCAAACAAGAGAACCCTAGGATTCCATGCAAGAGCAATTTCTAGGGTTCTAACCTAGAGAATTGTGTGGTTTAATTAGGGTGCTGGGATTTGAATCGAATCGAAATCGAATTGAGAACAAAATGCAGGATTTCAAATTTACTACCTTTTCAACTTAAATTTAAAACATCGAGATCTCAGGTGTCCAACTTCGTATGACCATGAGATCGCGCAGAATTTAGAAAGATCTTAACTTTAAAATCAAAATTGCATCCGAGGATCGGGTTTCAGGCTCAACAACCAGGCACAAATCTACATATTTCTCAACAAGAAAAAAAAAAGATCCAGATGCGACACAGACCACCTCCAATAGAGATGTAACTATGAAAGATCGAAGGTCAGGGGGGTGGGGATAGAAAACCAGACCTGCCGCTTCGAAGAAGGAAGGAAAGAGATGTAGCCGTCGGGATGCCGCCGACAGAGGAAGGAGTTGCCGGAATCCCCTTTGGTGGAAGGAATCGTCGGCTGTCTATGCCCTTAGGAAAGGCGACGGAGTTGACGCTGGGTGGGGGCCGGGGAGTTTTTTTTTTTTCAATTCAAAACCAACCTCCCATTACTTTGTCATTATCTATCCCGGCATCGGGTACCAATCCCAACTGGTTGCCCAGAGCCAGTAGGCCGGGGTGGAGAACAGAGAGGGAAATGGATCGGTGGATAATTATCAATGATGATCTTTAATATAATCTATATAATAAGGGACAGCGATTTTGTGCTGATTAGGACAAAACGGAACAAAAAGATGACTCGACAAAAAGGAACGTAGCTGATTAGACAAAACTCTCGATCACAGCCGTTTGGTCTCTCTCTTCCCCAATCTCTCTCTTCCCCCGTATCTCTCTCTTCCTCCGGTCTCTCTCTCTCCGTATCTCTTTCTTTTCCCCCGATCTCTCTCTATCTCTCTGTCTCTCTCTCTCTCCCCCATAATCTCTTCCTCTCTCTGATATCTCTCTCTCCCCCCTCCATGATCTCTTTCTCTCTCTCCGATCTCTCTCTCTCTCTCTCTCATCCCACGATCTCTTTCTCTCTCTCTCTCCATCTCTCTTTCTCTCCCCCTGGTTTTCTCTCTCTTCGTCTCTCTCTCTCCTCGACTTTCTCTCTCTATGTTGCTCTCTTTCTCTCTTCGTCTCTCTCTCCCCGGCTCTCTCTCTCTCCGATTTACTCTTTCTCTTCCCCCGATCTCTCTCTCTCCCTCTCTCTCTCCCCCCCACGATCTCCTTCTCTCTCTCCATATCTCTCTCTCTTCGAACTCTCTCTCTATCTCTCTCTCTCTTTTCCCCATGATCTCTCTCTCTTTCCGATCTCTCTCTCTCCCTCAAAGTTTGTGGCGGTGACCATCTTGCCAAGGTGAGAGCCGGTCCTTAGCGATGGCGGTCTTGCACATCTTGCACGACGACTTCCCCGACTTTGCACACTCCGCCTTCCATAGCTTCGAGGGATTCGTCATCGCCATCGATGGCAATGGAATGGAATGTGGGTATGGATTCCCATAGGCTCTCACGGAAGAGAAAGAGTGAGAGAGAGAGAGAGACAAACAAATGGAACAAAAAGCTGACTAGAAAAAAAAGGAACGTTGTTGCTTAGATAAAACTCTCGATCACAAACCATTCGCTTTCTCTCTCTTCCCCCGATCTCTTTCTCTCTCTCTTCCCCCATCTCCCTCTCTATCGACGTATAACTTTCTCTCCATCTCTCTCTCTCTTCCCCTGGTCTCTCTCTTCCCCCGATCTCTATATCTCTCCGTCTCTCTCTCACTCTCCCTCCCCATGATCTCTCTCTTCCCCACGATCTCTTTCTCTCTCTCTGTATCTCTCTCGATCTCTCTCTTTCTTCCTGGTTTTCTCCCTCTCTTCGTCTCTCTCTCTCCCTGGTTTTTTTTCCTCTCTCTCTTCGCCTGATCTCCCTCCCTCCCTGTCTCTCTCTCTCTTCGTCGTCTCTCGCTCTCTCTATGTATCTCTCTCTATCTCTCTCTCTTCCCCATGATCTCTTTCTCTCTATCTCTGTATCTCTCTCTTCGTCTCTCTCTCCCTACGGCTCTCTCTCTCTCTCTCTCCCCCCGGTTCTCTCTCACTCTCCCTCCCCCCCGGTTTTCTCTCTCTCTCTCTCGCCCTCTCTCTATTAACTTTCTCTCTCTCTCTTCCCTACAATCTCTATCTCCCGTCTCTATCTCTCTCTTCCACATGATCTTTCTCTCTCTTTTCTCCATGATCTCTCTGTCTCTCTTCCCCATGGTCTCTCTCTCTCTCTCTCGGGGTGGGGGGTTGGTTGGTTGGTCGCGCCGAAGGTGCTCGCTTCGTGCCAATCGGCACAAGCATTCACTAGTTTATATAACATGCTACGGCGGTCGACAAGTTGACTAGACAAAATGGAACAACAAGCTCACTAGACAAAATGAAATAATTAATTAACTAGGAGAAAAAGGGGCAGATAGATCTTACCGTTAATCCTCTTGATTAGTGGTAGAAAATGGACCGGTAACCGCCGAGTAAAGGAGGCCACAATTTACTCAACAAATTCCGTAACCGTCAGCAGATAAAAAAGGGGGGAAAAAAATCCTTAATAGGGACTCTGGGACTTTTCTATGTTGTCATATCCCCTCTCCGTTGGCTCATTAAATCCCAGTGATCCTGCCCGCATCGGTGAATCATATTGACCGTCTGACCTTTTTAACACCATAAACAATAAAAGAACTCATGCAAGGAAAGAGATGGCAGATAAAGAAATAAAAGAGATGGCAGACAAATGCAGGAAGGTTTAATTCGCCCTATTATTATACTCCATAAATTGCCAGCCATACTGGCAGGTTCAAATTCACCTTTCTAAAGAAAAGAATCCTAACCCGCAAATCAGAGCACATGATCACAATATTAACTGCCGGTCCAAAAATATATATCACAACATTAAATAGGGTTAGTTTCTTTCATCCTGTAATCTCACCAAAGCTTTACAACTTCTCTCTCTCTTCCCATATTCGAGTGAGAGATAGGACCTTCACAACCTCCGCTGAGGCAGCGTTGATGGTGGTGGTGCTCCCCGCCAGACCTGCCCTTACCCACCCGGTGAAGAAGACCTGGCCGCCGGCCCATGCTCCGTCTCTGGCCTATGCCCAGGCCCCTCTCGGTCCGATCTGACAAGCCAAGCCTCGATCCGCCCCGCCGACCTTAGATCTGCACCGCCATGACCTGGCTCGGCCTCATATGCATCGTCCCACTATAGCCCGACGTCAACCGCTACCTCCTGATGTGACCCCCATGTCGCCGAAGCCCCAGTCACGTTGGTCGTTCGCACTTCTCTGTCGTTGCGACCCCTACATCGCCGAAGGCCATTAATCACCCTGGCCGCTCGCGCTCCGGCTAATTCGCGCCAGAGATCTGGAACACGACCCCCTGTTCCCCTCTTTTTTTTTGCAATAATATGTTCTCTCTTGTGTTAGCAATTTAGCATGTGAAGGATCAAGTGTCAACACACCCTTATATATATATATATATATATATATATATATATATATATATATATATATATATATATATATATATATATATATATATATATATATATATATAGAGAGAGAGAGAGAGAGAGAGAGAGAGACAGAGAATACGAGGTATGAGCTGACAGCCCATTTGCTGAAATGGGCTGTCAGCAGCAGCCGTCCGATTGAAAATTGCTCACCGTCCGATTTTGTTTTAAAAACAACCAGCTGTTATACAGCTGTAATTTTTTTTTTCTCTCTTTCTCTCTCTCTCTCGTGCGACGGCAGTCCCCGACCTCCCCGACGAGCCGGCTTCTACTCCGGCACGGCAACCCCCTTCTACTCCGGCACCGCTAGCCCCCTCCGGCGCCGGCTGTCAGGTCTCTGTACTCCCGCTGTCAGGTGTCGACTTCATACCCACCGGCGCGGGCTTCATACCCACAATCACCGGCAGCCCACTTCTACTCCGGAGGCCAGGTCTCTTCTCCTCCCCCTCCGGAGCCGGCACCGCCTCCTCTCCCCTCCGGCTCCGGCACCCATCTCTGACACCTTCCCTTCCGGCAGGCCAGGCCGACTGGGGAATCACAGTCGCCCCCTCCGGCAGGCACCCCCGACCGTCGGGTGTGTCTGTCGGAGGGGGCGACTGTGATTCCCCAGTCGGCCTGGCCTGCAGGAAGGGAAGGTGCCGGAGATGGGTGCCGGAGCCGGAGGGGAGAGGAGGCGGTGCCGGCGCCGGAGGGGGAGGAGAAGGGGCTGCCGAAGTAGGAAGGGGCGGAGGTGGCGTGCGATCGACGCCGGAGGGTGGTCAGGAAGGGGGGAGGTCGGGGTCTGGGGAGCCGGAGCCGGAGGCTGGTCGGGGAGGTCGGGGACTGCCGCTCGCACGAGAGAGAGAGAGAGAGAGAGAGAGAGAGAGAGAGAGAGAGAGAGAGAGAGAGAGAGAGAGAGAGAGAGAGAGAAATTACAGCTGTATAACAGTTGGTTGTTTTTAAAACAAAATCGGACGATGAGCAATTTTCAATCGGACGGCTGCTGCTGACAGCCCATTTCAGCAAATGGGCTGTCAGCTCATACCCCATATTCTCTCTCTCTCTCTCTCTCTCTCTCTCTCTCTCTCTCTATATATATATATATATATATATATATATATATATATATATATATATATATATATATATATATATATATATATATATATATATATATATATATATATATATATATATATATATATAGAGAGAGAGAGAGAGAGAGAGAGAGAGAGAGGAATGTTACAGTGAGCTATGAGTTACGGACGGAGAAAATGAGCTAGGCTTATTTTGACCACCCTAGAAGTTTTGGAATTTTATGAAAATTGGTGGGTGTGTTGTCTATGGTAACATGATCATCCTCACCAATTTTCAAGGAATTCCAAAACTTTTAGAGTCATCAAACGATAGAAGCAAAACTAATGGTTACTATGGACGGTGGATAAAGCTTCTACCGTTTGATGACCCTATAAGTTTTCTAATTCTTTGAAAATTGGTGAGGATGATCATGTTACCCTAGACAACACATAGGGGAAGGGGAGCCTGGATCTCAAGTGCAGCATGAATGCTGCACCAGTGTCTGCAGGCATGCCACGTGTCCCAGAAATCAGATATGAAGCAGGCCGTCTGGAGGAATTAATGCGGGACGAACCTCAGCCGTCCAATTACCTGGATCCAACGGGAGGGATTCCACCCGGCCGGATTCTCGCTGTTACTGTGGCGGCCACAGTAACAGCGAGAATCCGGCCCGGGGGAATCCCATCTGTTTGATTCAGTCGATCGGGCGGTTGAAAAAAAAATTCGCGATTACTGTAGCCGCTACAGTAACCGCGAGAATGCTTTCAGCCGTCCGATCGTCAGGATCAAACGTATTGGATTCATCCGAACAGCCAATTGAATCCCAAATGAATCCAATCCGTTGGATCCTGGTGATCGGACGGCTGAAAGTATTCTCGCAGCTACTGTAGCGGCTACAGTAATCGTGAATTTTTTTCAGCCGCCCAATCGACTGAATCGAACGGATGGGATTTCACCCGGCCGGATTCTTGCTGTTACTGTGGCCGTCACAGTAACAGTGAGAATCCGGCCAGGTGGAATCCCTCCCGTTGGATCCAGGCAATCGGACGGTTGAGGTTCGTCCTGCATTAATTCCTTCCGGACGGCCCGCTGCAGATCTGATTTCTGGGACACATGGCATGCATGCAGACACTGGTGCAGCATTCATGCTGCACCTGAGGTCCAGGCTCCCCTTCCCTATATATATATATGGGGAGGTATACTCTTACTCATGGCCTCTTACTCATATAGTTACCTATGATCTGGGCCGTCCATTAGATCCCGACATACGGTTCGAATTAGATGAGGAGTTAAAGCAATGGTGTCCACATTAAATGCTCGTATTAAAAGCCTGCATTTAATGCGGACATCATTGCTTTAACTCCTAATCTAATCCGAACCGTAAGTCGGGATCTAATGGACGGCCCGGATCATCGGTAACTATATGAGTAAGAGACATATATATATATATATATATATATAGGCTTCCAAAGCAAATCCTTGATTACTGAAAGCATCCCCTATTGCACTTGCGACTCTCCGAGAGCACCCTTGAGAGTTGTGTTGTTGCTACTAACCTGGAGTGCGATATTCAAGACTGATGTATTACCCCTGAACCCATGGATCCAGTAGCTTCGCACCGAGTGCAACCCCATCTCCACTGTCACACCACCGAATGCAACCCACTCCACCATGACCTCAAAAAAAGAGGGGATCCTTTTAGGGTTTTAATTTGAAAAAATGCCCTGAGTTTTGGTTTTTATTTATAGATGGCAATGTTGATTGGAGGCGGTAGGTAATTATTCTAACATTTGGGTTATTTGAGATATAGTCGGAGGTAATGTGGCAGTCGATGGTGGGAGCAGGTCGGCCCCTCCAATGCCTCCTTCTAGTGGAGCATGATAGGGGAGAGGGCATGGTTCCAAACCTCCCCTTCTCTTCTTTCTCCCTCGGATCGAGCGGCATAAGAGTCTGTAGTGCATTTTTTTGATTCTGCCCTCTCGGCTAAGTTGAAGATAAGGGGGGCTGCAAAAGTCAGGAGGGGAGCAGAAAAGATGAAGGAAGAGATGATCGGTATGCAGCGTATGCTTGCTGTTCTTGCTTGAAATTTTCTTGGTTGTCATCGAAGATCATTACAAATATAAAACAAACTCCTTTTCTATCAGGACAATTGAAGGAGATGGGAAATTGTTTATTGGGTCAATTTGTGATGAGCATCGACAACTTCAAAGCTGTGAAGGGTCCGAATACGGGCTCGTACTCCATCTCATTTCATCGCTAGAACGAATTCTTAAGTCGAAGATGAGACATGTACATGTAAATTGGTTGAATTCTGAATTCTCTCGCTACTTTAGTAATCAACTTAGTTGTTATCGGTGTAGCCATGTTTCTCTTTTTTCAGTCTTGATCTTTTGACAAGATAAAGGGGTGTCATGTATGGTTGTTAATTATATATTTATATGGGTTGCCTCCCAACTTGAACTAAGTTATTGAAATGTGTCGACGATGTCTAATTTAGAATCTGTTCAATCTGCTAGATCCATACACGACCCAGTTGGAGTTCAACTCTCAATTTCTGACACACTACCCAATCCATGGGACTCAACTCTGCTAGAGATGTTTGCAAAAAAAAAACTCTACTACAGTAATGAAATCGGCCAGTAACATGCAAGTAGTGCCTAGGGCCGTGCGATGGGGAAGCAAGGCCGGCACTGCAAAAGGGTTTTTTCATCACTAGGTGGCATTGTGTGCATCGTGGTTGTTGCTTTATTGAGTGTTTATCATTTGTATATAGCAATTATGTATAGAGTTGAGATAAGATTAGTAAGATGGAGATTCTGGAAATGTCGTGACACTTTGAAAACGCGACCGTGAACAAGTTTGCGGTGGTGGGGATTAAGGTGTTGAAGGGCGCCCATGTTTGTCGGGGCCACCGTAGAAAAATAGGCATCACAGTCGAATGTGGTCGCCTCCGTCGAATGTGGGTGTCGCTGATATAATTTTGTCGCTCCCGCTAAATGTGGGTGCCGCTGAATAAATTTTTTCGCTCCTCGCCGACAAAGGTCCTCCATGCTGAAAGTATTTTGCTGCCGAAAACAATCGTTGTAGTTCTGAAAGCAGCCGGGGGTGTATTGCCAACGAAGGCGGCCGTCCGAGTGCCGACAGGCACGGGCATGCACTAGTATCCTTACATAACGCCTCTTCAAAAAGAGATAAGATACAGCCAGGGGGAGAGGATAAAGAGAAGTTTGAGTTACAATAAAGTGCATGCAAAGCTAAAACATATGCCGCCTGGCTGCCATCTTAGTAAACATGGTTTAGCTCGCAAATAGCAAACAGAGGATTGGGGAGTTGAACCTATGGCTTAGTGATGGATTTTAGTTTGGGCCCTTCGGGGTTTGAACTTTGCAGGACATCGAGAAGTCCGAAAGAAGCGACTAATAGCGCAGAGACAGGACATTCCGCTTAAGTTGGTGTTTCGTTAGGCTACCATCAGACGACTGTGGGCCCTGAGGGAAATCAAGCGGACACCAACCCGAGTCGAACATGGGTTCATATCTTCTCTAGTCGATCGGCTCCGGTCAGTGGGCCCGCGCGCATCATAGCCGCACGATGGTAGGCGACCCGAAAGTGAATTGTACTCCAGCTGACTGCATGCGGTTGTGATGGGCGCCGAGCCCATCGACCAGGGTGAACGACTAGAGGAGATCCGAACTCATCGAACATTGGTGCATCGTGAGAAATGTGCTGACGTGGTGGACAACCCACTCACTGTAGCCAGTTGATGCATGTGGGACCCATCAGTGAATGACACTAGGGATGGCAACGAGATGGGCTAAATGGAAAACTCGACCTGATCCGATCCTATTGAGATGGGTTTGGGATGGAACTAGTTGGGTTTGGGCGGGTATGTGATTTATGAAATAAGACTCAATCGGGTTTGGGACGGGGTCGGGATTAGCCTACCCCGACCCGACCCGATTACATTTAGGTTATTTTTTTTGCTGTTTGATAATTTACTCAGATATTGTTTAGTATCCTATTTTATGTCGTACCAATACTATATTTAAGGATATAATACAACTCATGTCACTTGTTTATAAAATTTCTAGAACATATCTGATTTAACCTATCAATATATTTATTGTGTTTAATTGGTTGTAAACTAATAGTAAGTTATACATATTTATTATTGTGCATCAGTTTAATTCATTCAATGTATATATATTTAACAAAAATATAGAAACTATTGTTTTATGTTATAATGAATTTAGATCTCAATATATTTATTGCTTCTCTTAATTAACAAAAATAACTTTAATTCAAAATATAATCAACTAGCTTGGACCTATTAAGTATAAACATAATTGGGGTGGGACGGGACAGGATGGGTTTGGATTTTTACTAGTGTTAGTGGGACATGTTTGGGATTGATCATTCAAACTCGACACGGGTTTGGGATAAGGTATTGGGACTGGATCGGGATAGGCCGACCAATCCCAAAACCGACCCGTTGCCACCCCTAAATGGTACTGTCCCTTTATCAAGATTTTTATTTCCATGAATGCCAACTATACTATTTATCAAGGTTTTAGTAGAAGTTGAAAACACTTAAAAAGTTGTGAAAATGAACTACGTCAATTGGCCATCACCACTCACCACACTTCACTACCACTATCGTCGACACTCGCCACCACCACTTGTGTCGGCCACCGCCCGCCCCGGCCACAACCATCGCCCGCCGCTGACCACAGCCGTCGACGGCAACCCTCGCCTCTCGTTGCCGGCAACGACCACCCCCGCCATGACCATCAGCCACCGCCTGCCACCACCACCTGCCACCGCCGGCCACCAGTCCTCCACATGCCGGCCACCGCCCGCGATCGTTCATTGCCGATCACCACCACCATCATCTCCCACAACCAAACAGTCGTTTTGCAACTATATAGTGGTACAACCAAACATATCATATTCCAAACCATGTTTTTACAATTGTAATTTTTTATTTTTTTTTGGCACAATTGTAGTTTTGTTGATTTGGGCTTTTTCCAGTACATGAGTTATAACACCACCAACTCCTCCTAATTAAACTCAAGGATGAATTCTACTTGGGAGGTCCTCTATTCATTGGCAAATCAAAAAAACATACGTTCAATTTTTATTCAAAACAAGATGCGGGCCAAACTTAAGGGGTGGAAGGCAAATATTCTTTTTCATACAGGGAGGACTAAACTCATAAAGTCTTCAATTGCTTCCATTCCCCCATATTTCCTGGCTATTTATTGCCTCCCAAATGTGTGCACAGATGAGTTAAATGCAATAGTGAGGGATTACTTTGCATATTGTTCATCGACATACTCAGAACTTGCAAGCTTTGGTGACTAGCAAGGATTATGTGGACTCTAGATATTCTATAGATAATAAATTAAAAGATATTACTTTTGAACATGTTGCTTAATTATTGTGAAGATTATGGAACCTCTTATGCGTTTATTATGAATTATTAATGCAGACGCAATGATATATCTCTATGAAGGAATGCTTAGAGCACGCTTGAGAATCAAGAAAATCTTCATGAATAAGAAGATATATACAAACCATACACACAAATCATATATTGAAATGGTCACACAGGTTAGTCCCACATCGATAATGGGAGCGGGTCATGTTCAGTTTATATACCAGTCTTGGACCTCCCCTTACAAGTCGGTTTTGTGAGGAGGTGGGTATCCAAGGTTGGGTTCTTCACATGGTATTAGAGCTAGGCTCGCTCCGGGAGCACCTCCCGATTGTGCCATTGCCATATATCCCGCGTGAAGTGGAGTGTTGAGATGGTCACACAGGTTAGTCCCACATCGGTAATGGAAGCGGGTGATGTGCAATTTTTATACCAACCTTGGACCTCCCCTTACAAGCTAGTTTTGTAAGGAAGTGGGTATCCAAGGGTTGGTTCTTCACATCATAAAAGATCGTTGAGATATGCAATTGCTTCAAAATATTAATGTTGTGGTATATTGATTGAACCCAACATTCCAATATAGTCAAGTATCATTTTCCTCTTCAAACCAAGGATCATGATGAATCTTCTCGTTTTTATTGAGACTAAAGCTACATAGAGTAAGACAAAACTTATTATTAGAGACAAAGACTATTTCTGGATCGTCTAGAGAGTTTTACTTGCGAGCTTACTACTTGCAGACCACAGAGCCTGGTAAGAAAGTTATTAGTTATTTAACTATTTAATATTATAATTAAGTGAATTGATATCATTAATATCTTATTAACTTGGTCACTTCTTATTTTTATTTGTGAATAGTAAAGGTGAATGATGGAGATTGTTTGGACACAATGCTTCAAATTTGTAGAAGTTAGCAACTCGATTTCTTAGCCACACATGTAGTTATTTTGGATGTAATTGTAATTGGAACGTCTTTGAGTATATTCATACAAATAGGAGGAATATATTAGAACATCAAAGGCTCAATGATCTTGTATATATGTATTATAATTTGCGTTTGAAGAATATGTATTATGGTGTTATTATAGTATTTTCTCATTATTTTCTTTATTGTCGATTATTAATACTATAAATATTGATTTATTTCAGAAATAGTTACCAGAAAAGAACATATAATCTAGTTGACGACGTGAACATTGGGTATATAGAGTTTTAGATAGCCGAAGAAAATGATAATGAGCGACATGAGCCTCCACGTGATTTTGAGGAACTAAAGAAGTTATATAAAGAAAGTGCATTCTAAGAAGAGAACGACAAGGCCACCATGCAGGGAAAATGTTATGAACTTTAATTATCTAAATTGTATTAATATTAGTTTGACCTATAATAAGTATTTAATAGATACTTCAAAAATAAACTTTGTATTGTTTTTCTAGAAAAATTATATAGATAATGACACTTCTGACTTCATGGATGTCAAATAAGAAATGGATTTGGATATCTTTAGAGATGGGAATGGTGCGGTGATGGAGAATGGAGAAATAATACAGATTCTGACTTGATTGGCTCACCAAATGTCTAACACCAAGGACATAAAAATTGATGATTAGTTATTGAAAATAAATTTGTGTCTCATCTTCTATAGACCCCAACACAGGCCCTTTAATGTGGCAATTGTTAAAGATCTATATTACCCCTTTCTCAAGTCTAGATAAGTTGTTCAATGTTTTAAATATATAAAATAATAAAATATTAGATGTTTTTGGGGATGCGTGTTTTTCAACTTAAAAAATACATAACTTTTATTATACATATCTAAGTTTTAAAAAATTACTAATTTTAAAATCTACTTATCGAGCTCTATAAAACTAGACTCATCGTCACTATTAAATTCTAAGGAAAAAAACTTAATACATGACTGGCATATAATTAAGTGTTTGTTACTGGATTGTGTGACATTGATTAACATTTGTGAATAACCCAAATATGTCACTTTTCAAAACCAAACTGTCATGTTAACTGACTAAATATCACATTGTAAAACCAAATGTCACATACACTAACAGTTATAAAATCAAGATACACCTTATTGACAGTATATGCCCAATAAAATGTCTCTTTGTTTTATAATTGTCAACTTTACGTGACATCTTGGTTTTCAAAATGATATTTAGTCAGTTTATGTGACATCTTGGTTTTGAAAGTGACATATTTAGGTTATTTATAATTGTTAGTAAATATCACTTAATTAGGTAAATATTACATAATTATAAGTCAGTCATGTATTTAATTTTTTTCCTCAGAATTTAATAGTTACCATGTGTCTAGTTTTGTAAAGCTCAATGTGTAAATTTTAAAAATATTAATTTTTCAAAATTTGGATATGTATATAAAAGTTATGCATTTTTCAAGATAGAAAATCAAATTGTCAAAATATATGATAAAAAAATCTGATAGATGTAGGAGCTGACCCGTCGAAAGTTGGCTATGTATAGGTCTGTTGCCGATAAAGACGACATTTTAGACATTTGACCTTTGGCACCTACCTTTTCTATATAAGGGAGTTGGCTCGTCGAATGTTTGCCACGTATAGGGATCTGCTGATGAGGCCTATATAATGGGGTCTGCCTATCATTACTCTTAATTCTTTGGTGTGGGATGTGAACACGTGAAGTTGGAAACTTTAAAACTATGGGTTTATCTTTCTTTCTTTTTTTGCTTTCATGATCCTCTTAAACTTCTGATTTGATATGGACTATGTTATTGGTTTATTGGTGCAACTTAAAAAATTATGTTATATAGTTTTGAAACAACTTTGTACTTTGTTGTTAGTTGTCAAATTACTTATTGCGTATTCAGGGGCGCCGGATCTAGAATTTTCTTATAGGGTGGGCAGTGTGAGAAGTCAGGATTATCAATGGTTGGTCAACTAATAACCTAATGTGCTACGAACGCAGTCGTCCGTTACATCCACCCCCAGAGGGTGAGTCACACTCTGCACCAGCCAGCAGACAAAGGGACCGATGTGATAGGGTTCCACGTCACGTAGGCAAAAAAATAGTTGGCAGAACATCTTGGAGAATAACATTGCTCTAAAAAAACAACAAATTTATTGGGACAGTTGTTGAGGGTTATGTTATTATGGGACACCTGTGTATGCGATGCGGAGAGACGACTCAGGAAAGAAAAAAAGAGCGGCTTCATTTGACTTACAACATAATGGACGGCTCTGATTATGGTATTAACGTCGTGAGCATGTAGGAAGAGTTGGTGCCTTCGTGGGGTTCCGTGGATCGTGACAGAACCGCAATGCGTTACTATTATCTCTTTTATCTTAGGCTTTAGACTAGTTTTCCATATATTTTAATTTTAAACACAATATATTTATCTGTCATGATGATGTCACGATTCAACCAGGTTGACCCGACGTTTGAACCGCTGACCCGTGCTTGGTCCTATTTCCGATTCGATCAACGATCGAAATTTTAAAACATCACTCTTTGTAAATATAAACTTAATCACCAAAAAAAAAAAAAAAAAAAAGGATAAAAAAAGGTATGAAGAGATAATGTTTCCATCTTGATTATCAACTAAATATTCCCTGTCCTTGCTGTCCAGCCAATGGAGGCTAGAGAATACCCAAATTTAGACGGGAATAAACCGGTGCTCAATAAAGGAATCCCCCAATTTCACGGGTGGGGAGAGCATTTTTGCCACCCCACACAGCACTTTCTTACGGCCCAATCATTGACTGCCACGTCATCTAAAAAAAGATATAATCGATGACGTGGCGGTCAACGATTGGGCCGTAAGCAAGTGCAGCAGGTGAACCGGGGTAGCAAAAATGCTCTGATAGGTGGGCGAGGGAGATTCCCCCGCCCCAACCTCGAATATTCCCCCCCCCACCCCCCCCCCCCCCCCTTAGCCGCCGGAAAGCATCGTGGGAGCCAAGCACGACCATAAAGCGGTCCGGTTCCCCCATGGAATATCCCTTCAGATGCTCCTTCCACCGCCCACCATAGAATTTCCATGAAGGCCGAGCATACAGAGCTAAGGAGTGCTCATTGGCTCCCTATAAATCCCCCACCCCTGCACCAATGCCCTCCTCAAATCCTCACAGCAGCAGCATCGATGGCCGGGATCGTGGCGGTGTTCGACTTCGACAAGACGATCATCGACTGCGACAGCGACAACTGGGTGGTCGACGAGCTCGGCGCCACCGAGCTCTTCGACCGCCTCCTCCCCACCATGCCGTGGAATTCTCTCATGGTCTGCCAATCTAACCACTCATTGTATCTTGCACTACTAGCTAGCACCTGAGTGCATTCTGATTGTTTGTGTCATTGCAGGATAGGATGATGGGGGAGCTTCATTTGCAGGGGAGGACCATCGGAGAGATCGCCGAGTGCCTGAAGAGGGCTCCACTGGATCCCCACATCATCGCCGCCATCAAATCGGCTTACGCTCTCGGGTATCGTCTCCTCTGCCTCCGATCTATCAGTGCGCAATGCCCGGGAAGAGAGCGAGAGAGATGGATGAGGGGGGGGGGGGGGACTTGTTCTAGGTTTTTGTATTTGGCATTCATAGACTAATTATGGGTTGAACTTTTTTTAATCAGATGTGAGCTGAGGGTGGTGAGTGATGCCAACCGATACTTCATCGAAACAATCCTCGAGCACCACGGCCTCATCGGGTATTTCTCGGAGATCAACACGAATCCTAGCTATGTCGATGGCGAGGGGAAGCTAAGGATCCTCCCCTACCATGACTTCACCGTCGCTCCCCATGGTTGCAGCCTCTGCCCTCCAAACATGTGCAAGGTAATTCCGCCATTGTGTTTGGTTGCCGGTAAAAAACAGGAAAGGAAAAGAAAATACTATTTTTTCCGTAAAATTATGTTTTGATAAAAGTGTTGTCCCCATAGAAAAATAATTATTTTGTGAAAATCAATTTTTTGTCAAAAGGCTACAAAATTTTCTTACCAAAAGCAAAGAAAAGCATCAGAAAGAAAAAATAAAAAATCCTTTCTTTTCGAACAACCAAGCAGTAGCAAGAAAAGTCAATTTTCTTTTCATTTCCTTTCTTTTACTTTCCTTTTCGATAAACTATTTTCATACAAAAACTTTCCCAGCAACCAAACACGGCCTTATTTGGTAGACATAAAGTTTCACTAATGAGAGGAAAAGTAATAGAATTTCCTCACTTGTCGAAAAAGCTTAACCAAGGAATGAAAAAGCAAATCCAATCTTATACAAAAACAAACTAACCGGTGAAAAGTGACCGTCATCGTATTCTCTCTTTATCAAGAGAAAACCTATTCCCCGACTAAGCATTACCTTTCTCCTTCCTTGGTTAAAACTTTCTTGCTACCAACCAGGCTGTGAGTAGATGGAAATATTTCCTCGAATTAATCTAATGTACTAGTGATCTAAATTCAACTTTTCAAAAAAAAAAAAGATAAATAATATTTTAAAATTCAAAAATTTAAAATTAAGTTGGGTTTTGTAAAAAACGTAATGATGAAATAGCATGCATGAAAATCGAGATGGTCGTGAATCAAATCAACCCCAAACTATAGTTCTACCCAATCTTTCAGCAAATCTAATTGGTGGGTTTTATTTTACAAACAGGGTATGATCATCGAGCGGATCCAAACATCGGCCATTGCCGAGGGGAGGAAGAGATTCATCTATCTAGGTGACGGGAAGGGCGATTACTGCCCGTCTCTCAAGCTGAGCGAAGGGGACTGCGTGATGCCGAGGAAGAACTACCCATTGTGGGATCTCATATGTGAGAATGTCGATCTCGTGAAGGCCGAGGTCCATGAGTGGAACGACGGGGAGGAGCTGGATAAGGTGCTGCTGCAGCTCATCGATAGGGCGACAATGGCCGACCGCGACAGCGCCACCGCCGCCGCCATCACTGCACAGTTGCGCTCGGTGGACTGCAAGTTCCAGACAATTCCCATGTCCTCCCATGAAGCCCTCCCCCAGGCCCTCCCCGTTCCTCACTGACAGAGTTTGAGTTTGAGTTTGATTCTTATAGGAATTTGACACAAGTGGTCAACATCTGGTGAGCATTTGTCAAAGACCATTTTGAAACTTTGGCTTACATAATGGCAATATGTAATCATCTTATATAAGCTAGTTTTTTTATGCTATGTTAATCTCCAAATATTTTTTTAAAATTTCAAAACCTCAATGGTGGCCCAATACTTTTTCAATTTGTGTGAGGGTGGGTGGGTGGGTGTGTGTGTGTGGGGGGGGGGGGGGGGGGGGGGTTGTTCACCCCTAATTAAAGATAACTAATAATGAACCCGCGAAAGAAAATTAAAAAAAAAGAATTATAAGAAATAAGGTATAACTGTAATTTAACTGGGGACTATGACATGTAAGCTAGATTGCGTGGCAATGGGGATACTCTTGACCCTTTGAGCTGAGAGGAAAAACCTACTGATTATCAGTGGTAAAGCGACTGGAGACGAGGAGCTGGTCTTGATCTTCAAACTTTGGATCATATGTTGGGTTGAGTCATTTAGTGAGGAAGCTCGGAGTCTGTGTATTTGCATTGTAACTTAATTTTTTCTTTAATATAACTGGTCAAATGGTTTTTTTAATATAGTCGGTCGGGGGTTTCTTATCCCTCCCTCCATTTCGGAGAGTTTCTCAGAAATAAATAAATAAATATTGCATGACGGATGATTTAAGGGGTTGTTAGTCTAAGAGTATCAAAAATGAGACTCGCTATGCAAACCCGCTATCTATACATGCCACGTCAGCGAAATCGTTAGTGGGGAGGGTTGACCGTTCCAACCCAGGCTCTATCCCATTACCCATTTTACTCTTCTCAAAAAATCTGACCGCTATCTCAAATCCACCTTTTAGATTTTTGATTGTAGTGTACTAGTGCATGTCCGTGCCTGTCAGCACTGCAGTGGGTCGCCTTCGGCGACAACACATATGTCAGCACTGCAGCCGGTCGTCTTCTGTGGCAACACATCTGAACATCTTTGGCAACAAAACACTTTTGACGACAACACCGGCATTCATAGGGACACCCATTTTCTTGTCCGTGTCGATTGGCACAAAGCGGGCGCCTTCGACGCGACCAACTGCCCCTCCACCTATAATTGATTAATGACAGCTGTCTCTATTCGAATAGATTTCTCGAGATCGACCCGATGGTTTGGGACGATCGAAATTTCAACAGGCGGGTTTATAGTTGTTGATGCGAACAACGATCACGGGATGAACGGTCAGGTTTAGTGCAGTTTAAATGGGCCAGGATTTTAGGGGTTTAGTGCAGTTTACATGGTTAGGGAGGGAGTTAGTTGGCGGGGAAATAGAGATCGTGCGTTGATTTTTGAATGAATGGACAAGGAAATAGAGATCGTGTGTTGATTTTTGAACGAATGGTTAGATCTATTCGGTTCATTTTTGTCTAGTCAGCTTGTCCTAGTCAGCTTCCGTTTTGTCTAGTCAGCACAAAACCGACGTGCCATATTAGATAGATGAAGCCCATGGATGTTTAGCGGCACTTAACTGAGTAAATTTGCCCAACAAAAAGGCACTAGGCAAATATGCCTGGTGGGATGCCCTGTCGATTGGAGAGGGTTTTGGGGTTGGCTGGCTATTAATCCCTAGAGAACTCCATAACCCGAGTGGATTGGAAATGCTCTAATGCCCGTCTAACTAACCCCCCTCCTCTAACTATTTCGTAGTGCATGCAATAAGTCCCTCCCTCACACAATTTTTTTTAAAATGGCTATTTTCCCCCTTTAACTATCCCTGTAGAACCGATATAGTTTTTTTTACATGTGTTGTACAATAAAATCCCCAATAGTAGACCCAGCTGCTACAGTAATTTTACTATAGCAACAATATTTCGAAGTATAAATTTGATTGCTACAGTGAAATTAATGTAGATGCAACACTGATTTCACTTTAGCAACCAAATTTATACTCCATATACACCCGAATTTATACTCCATAGCTACTACAGTTATTTCACTATAGCAATCAAATTTATACTCCATATACATCCGAATTTATACTCCATTACCCCGAATTGAAATCATTGTAGCTATAGATCCTAGAGTATAAATTTGGGTTAGTGGAGTATAAATTTTGGAGTATCAATTGGCTCTACCGGTATATAAATTGAGGGGTATTTTAGTCATTTGGTGGGGTTTGAACAAGTCAACAAGGGTTCATTGTAAAAGGCAAAAGTGACTTTTTGGACTGGGTCTTAGCTCAAACCGAAACATTGTCGGGATTGGTGCTTAAAAGCATCTTCTATAAAGTATTCACCAAACTAACGACCAATAGAATCACCTTTTAACACCCTAATGAAGCTAATAAAAATAAAAATAAATCTAACATAAAAATTAGTTAATTCCTATAGTACAAAAATCTTGAAACATAACACAATTAGTAAATATTGAAATAGCTTTTTCCTTCCATGAGTGGCGTCACCATCACCTTCTGATTGAAGGGAAGATGGAAGTAAAGTCAGGATCTCCAAAATGATAAAATGAGTAGCGTCGTCATCACAATAGTGAAACTGAAGTGAACGGCGGCATCGGCACAAAAGTTCTATAGCCTCTCCAGTTATGAACTTCGAGATGATATAAGATTTATGAGGAACTCTGCTGCTTCTATACCTCCTCCAAAACATATTCTTGGCAATCATTCTCATTATTCCTACATCTTTGCTAGACCAAAATAATCCAAACATGTATTAAGGGAATTAAGCATCACCATTACTTTGAACCTAAAATCTTTGTTATTTGTTTGTTGCATTTTGAAGCATGCCAACTCATAAGACAGCTGTCCACCATTAATCTATATTATCCATTGCTTCTCTTTTTACTCCTTTGGTTGTTTGCATTTAAAATATTTGAGTGGCATCCCTTTTTTAAAATTTTATGGACGAAAATATCCTTATATGTAGAATAGGATGTTATCATACTAGTGCATGCCCGTGCCTGTCGGCACTGCAGCGGGCCGCCTTCGGCGGCAACACAGCTGTCGGCAAAAAAGCGAACCGCCTTCGGCGGCAGAACACCCCCCGGGCATCACCACCCACACCGTCGTATTCGGCGACAGCGCAGCTGACCATCTTCGGCAACAAAAAACATTCGGCGACAACACCGGCCCGTTTGACTAATCGAGTCTAGATCCTAAACACTACATAAGTGCTAAAATTTGGAGGCAAAATCCAAAGGACATCACATGAGTTGCCATGCTCAAAATTCGAATGGAGTGATTAGATTAAAGTTTACTTTTGGTCATACATACATGTTATTTCAGGTAATGGGTTGCAAATTAAAGCATTGCAACTTTGGTCATCCATGCATTGGGAAACAAAAATCAGGACAAAAAAAGTGTAATAAAACCATAGAACAGGAGGCCGAGAGAGAGAGAGAGAGAGAGTGAGAGAGAGAGACCTGATCTTGTTTGCCGGCGATGATGGTGATGATCGGATCCCAATCCCGCCAGCCTCAACATGACCCTGCAATCAAGAGAAAAAAAAAAAGGAGTAATAAAACCATAGAACAGGAGGCCGAGAGAGAGAGAGAGAGAGAGAGAGAGAGAGAGAGAGAGAGAGAGAGAGAGAGAGAGAGAGAGATGGCTAGCACGTCACCTCTCACTATGACCCTGCAATCAAGAGAAAAAAAAAAAGAGTAATAAAACCATAGAACAGGAGGCCGAGAGAGAGAGAGAGAGAGAGAGAGAGAGAGAGAGAGAGAGAGAGAGAGACCTGATCTTGTTCGCCGGCGATGATGGTGATGATCAGATCCCGATCCCGCCGGCCTCAACATGACCCTGCAATCAAGAGAAAAAAAAAAGGAGTAATAAAACCATAGAACAGGAGGCAGAGAGAGAGAGAGAGAGAGAGAGACACACCTGATCTTGTTCGCCGGCGATGATGGTGATGATCGGATCCTGTTCGCCGGTGACTACAGTGATTACGTCCTGCTCCTCTCACTCCGGTGATGTGCTAGCCATCTCTCTCTCTCTCTCTCTCTCTCTCTCTCTCTCTCTCTCTCTTTCTCTTTCTCGGGGGTCTCTCTTGAAGGGGGGAGGGGGGGGGGCTGCTGGATGATCAGGAGGATTGGGCGTTTGGGATGTGCACGGGATTGAAGGGGAGCGTGAAAGGGGGAGTGATTTGGGGGGATCGCAGGGTGGCCGGCCTAGATTTTGGGGGATCGCATTGTGGCCGACCGGATTTGGGGGGATCGCAGGCGGAGAGGGGATTTGGGGGGATCACAGGGGGCGCGGGATTTGGGGGGGGGGGATTTGGTGGATGAGAGAGAGAGAGGGCCGGATTTGGAGGAATCGCAGGTTGGCCGGCGGGATTGCAGGCGGAGGGGCGATTTGGAAGGATCACAGGGGGCGCAGGATTTGGGGGGGGAGGGAGCGGGATTTGGTGGATGTGAGAGAGAGAGAGAGAGAGAGAGAGAGAGAGAGAGAGAGAGAGAGAGAGAGAGGAATAGGGGAATGACTGATGAGAGAGTGCGGGCGAGGGGCGGGATTTCATGGATGAGAGAGAGAGAAAGAGGAATGATAAAAGGGACGGTCAGATTTCATGCTGGGTTGTCTAGTCAGCAAAGTTTTTTTTGTCTAGTCAGCATATAGTGCCATTTTGTCTAGTCAGCACGAAAGCGCCGTGCCATGTTATATAGATATGGTGTGCGGAGATAGCAAAGTGGGGAAAATTTGGGAGGTGGTCATCAATGTGGTTGGGAGATGAATTCATGGGGTGACGGTAAAAATCTTCAAAAAAGAAGAAATAATTTGAACTTTAATGCCCAAGTTGTATTTAATGAAAAGACAAATTGAACTTCAATTTGAACAACAATGTTGAGGTAGTGCTACCATATTGATATCCTTCAACTTCAATCCAATATTTTTTAGGATCTTAACAAAATTTAAAAGTAATTGTGCACATACAATGAGTTGTTCAAAAGATCACAATCAATCATGATATTGATACTATAATAATTTATCTAGTAGCAATCAATATTTTCATGTTAGATTAAAATATTACACTACAAAATAGAATAAACATGGCAAATATTTCTCAAATTATTAAAACAATCATAATCATCCCTCTAATACTAATATAATATTTTTGATAAGATTGGAACATTACATAACTACATAGGATAAATATCAATGAATACAACATGACTTACATAATTTGTTTGGATTCAGCATATTCACTAATCACAGTTCAACCTTCATATTGGCATATCGGTCAATAAACAAGTTTCCATAAAGTCTGCATTCTCCCCTGTATCGTGAATCCAATGAAGAACGACAAAACTGATTTTTCATCCCATTTATGTCTCACCAAAAGAACGAACCCTAAGAGGCACGATGATTGTATGGTGAACCCAATAGAGAAGCGAATAGATAAAAAAAAAAAAACTTGTTGCCTTCCTCCTCTCGTATCCTTTATCTGTCCCCTTTATTGTATCTCTCTACTATATGCATGCATATGTTCTTTGAGATCATTGGTCGTGGTTGTCAAGAAAAATAACACGGCACATATCATGAATCCCCATCAATTCCCTAATCAAAAAGAGTATACAAGCTAGCTCTGAACTATTATTTACATAAATTTTTTTCATGATTAATGACAATCATAAATAACAGAGTAATTGACATGTTTCTGGTATAAAAAATTAATATAAAAATAATACATCACAATCCTGGCTCATCAGACTAACAAGAAAGAGACAGTGCAAAACTATTGAAAACTTACTGGCTATTGATTTTTACGTGGAAAAAATAATAGGGGGCTTAGTAATAGGCCCCTGACAAAAGTACTGCTTACAATAAGACCCCTTACAAGTGCATTAGGTTCCTCCCAAGATCTCGCCTATCCAAAAAGAAAAAAAGGACAACAATAGGCAGCCGAAGTTCATCAAATTTATAATTCATGTTATCAACTGAACTGAACGCTTTCTTACACGAAAAATAATTTGAAATCACTCCGAATTATTGATTTAAAATCACAAAACAATCTGGAAAAAATTTCTATATAATTTCATCAAAAAAAATTTGTCAACCGAACAATAGCTACTCTATTTATTGGATTGTAACTCTTTATGTGCAAAATATAATCAGCTTGGTTTCAGATAGTTAAATTCATTTTTGATTGTAAAACAAAAATCATATGGTGATCAGATGTACAAAAATACTTTTTAACAAATAACTACTCTTTTTTACCGAACTGTTACTCTTCTATGTGCGAGATAGAATCGACTTTGTTTGACGCGGTTAAATGTATTTTTTGTTACAAAAAAGACTATTATGATCAGATGTATATAAATATTATTTATAATAAGCTAAAATCAATAAGTGATTAATGCATGTTATCCTATCAAAACGTTTCATAATACCCACCCTCGGCATGTTTCGATTATCTCGGTTCAATGGATACCTCCAAACTTAGGGGAACTCAAACTGAACTTTGACGGTTCGATAGATCACACCTGTGGTACAGCGGGTAGTGGCTTCCTACTACGGGACTTCCGTGGTCGCGTTCTTGTGGCTACTGCCTACCCGGCTTTCTCCTCATACAACAAATTGGCAACACCTGACCTGTCGATGCCATCATGGAAGACTGCCAGCGAATGATCCGGTCCTTTCATTCGGTGCGGTGGTCCCATATCTACCGCGAAGCAAATGGACCTGCTGAAATCCTCGCTAACATAACAACATGGGTCGGGTGATCGACAGACCAAGGATTTTTTGGGAGAATTTTTCACCTACGCTACTGGATGCGACTCGATGAGAAATGGGTTTATGGAGCTACCCAAGGCTTGTACATGATCCGTGTTAACTGGCCGGGTTTGACTGTTTTTTGGACCCATCACATGTGTATTTTGTGGTTTCTAATATAAAAGTAGTTTCTACCAAAAAAAAAAATATTACTCTTTACCAATTGCTTTTGGGATTGTTACTCTTTATATGTAGGGGTAAAATTGTCATGTAAAAAATATCCATTATTACCTATGCGTGGCAGAAGGATCTCAGCCACCAAAGGGCTTGAGGGCAATGGATCCAAGGGCTTCTCCCAAGAGGAGAACGACTATCGGCTTGAAACCAGTGTTTTGAAAACCGGACCGGACCGGGCGGTTCAACCGGTTTGGACCGGAACCGGAACATGTTTTGGTTCGGTCTTTGAATAAACCGGTTTGTATGTTAACATAGAAATCAAACCTTCCCATTGAAGAATTTAGTAGATATCTATATAAAAAAACATATTTTTATACGGTTCAAACGGTTGAACCACCGGTTTGAACCGATTTGGACCGAACCGGATGCATTTTCGGTTCGCCTCCCGGTCCGGTTTTGAAAACACTGCTTGAAACCTGTGGTGATTTTACCCAATAGACAATTGGAACAATTCTTAACGGTTTTCCTTCCTAATCTGACCATGACCATTAGATCAGCTTGAATCAAACGGCCATGTGTGGGTAGGGCTAACAATGGGTCGCGTTCGTATTGTGTCTAGTTTCGGGTCGTGTTAGAACCCCTAGACCCGGAGCATGGTTAACTAATCATGTCTAGAACCTAAACCAGTACCCGACCCGCTTATAAACGGGTAGACCCGATGAAAACCGTTGGACCCGTTTACTACATGGGTCATGTTCAGTTGACCCGACCTGATCTGACTCGGCCCGACCTGACCCGTTAAGACCCACTAAAAACAAAGACAACAATATTAGCATACTTAATACAATATCAGATTGGCAGTTGACCCGACCCGTTGAATTTTAAACGGATCTGCCGTGTCTAGACCCTAAACCCGGACCCAACCCATTTATTAAACGGGTTAGTCGTGTTGACCCGTTTACGACTCGAACCCGCTTAACCCAGACCCAGACCCGCTAATTTCATGTTGGGTCTACCGTGTTGGGTCCAAAATTGCCAGCCCTATGTGTGGGTTTCCTGACTCAATTGGGTCACAACCGCTCATCGCAAAGCTACACAGATTGCACATGGGGTCGTGCGAGTTTATTTTGTTTTTTTTCGAAAGAAGTTTCGACGTAGGCACCGTACAACATGACAACACCTGGTTTCGAATGCTAGATTTTAAAAGAATAGAATAGAGGCATCAAGGCAGTAACTTCTTTTAGGGCTTGTTTGGATGTTGCGTCTATATGACATGTGTTTCCTTGCATATGCATTGTTGTAATGCATATGCAAAGAAATACAGATTCATAGTTGTAGTTGTCTGTCTGTTTCTATCTTTGTATATATTTGTGTATGTGTTTATATCTCCAATGAGACCATATGTACAAATAAGTGATTGATTTCTATTTGTTTTCCTCTCTCTTACATCCACATCCCCTGTATAAATCTGACCGCATTCTCTTCCCCCTCATCCCCCCTCTAAATCTTTCCTCCATCCTCTCCTTCCTCTTCACCTGCCTCCTCCGCTGCTCGACCCTATTATCCGCCACATGGATCCAAACAAGAAGATCGTGATCATTGCTAAGAAACAAGATCCCGATATTCCTAAGGGCGAGAGGAGGGTCACTTGGGATCCAAACGATGGTTCCCGATATTCCTAAGGGCGAGAGAGGGTCCCATTGAATCATATTTTTTTTAATTAGAATTATTTGAATTTTTTTGAAACCGAA
Source organism: Chamaelirium japonicum (assembly GCA_947650365.1). Lineage (NCBI taxonomy): Eukaryota > Viridiplantae > Streptophyta > Magnoliopsida > Liliales > Melanthiaceae > Chamaelirium > Chamaelirium japonicum. The sequence continues at coordinate 26,584,453 of OX393557.1, read as the reverse complement.
TGATTCAAAGCATTTTTATGCATTCCTTCATAAGGTATACGGTAGGATTGGTATTCTATAGATGGGTTCAAAGCAGTGGTGGGCGATGTTTTCATAGAGTGGATTAGAGGGAGAAGTGCAGGGGGCAAACCACTTTTTTTTTTTTGGATAATTTTGTCTGTCCCCGCTGTATTTTGACACCAAAATTATCGACCGTCGAAGCACAATAGGGGGGGGGGGGGGGGGGGGGGGGGGGGGTCGATTGCGACGCCCACATGTAGCGTCTGTGGCCACGAAACATAGCTGCCCGGCTAAAATGTCCACCGTAGAAGAATATGGAGACCGTCGCCGATAGATTTGTGATTGGTACCGCGTTTTGTAGCATTATTACCTATGTGGGGCCATGGGTTAAAGGAGGAGCAGGGGGGAGTGCTTTTTTTTTTTTTTGCAGTGTTTTTGCAGGAGGAGAAGAGCAAGGGGGAAGGGCAATTTTTTTGTTGAATAATTGTTTGTTCCTGTTAAATTTGTTGATTGATTGTATTTTGACACAAATTATTGACCGTCGAAGCACATTAGGGGGTGGGGTTCGACTACGATGCCCGCATTCGGCTTCGGCTGCTGCCACAGACGTAGCTAACCCGCTAAAAATGCCCAATGTAGAGGAATATGAGGGTCGTTGTAGATGAATATGAGGGTCGTTGTAGATGAATGTGAGGGCGTCGGCTGCTGCCACAGAACGTAGCTGCCTCGCTAAGAATTTTCAGGGATTTTCATAAAATCCACATGTTGAAAAAGTCGTTAAATCAACTCCTTTTTAGCTCCAAAAATTTCACAAGTTGTAGAACTATAAGCGCATCTAGAAAAACATGGTCCTTCAAAGAAAATTTTGAATGAATAAAAAATTTTCTATATAGAATTTTTTTTTTCAGACTTGGTAAAAAAGTGTTTCGCATTTCAACATAATTTTTACATGATTTCAAACTTGCATGACTATTTTGTTTTAAGTTTATTTTCAAAATCGTTTGAATCATTATTTTAACAATCAACTAATCTTTATTTTGAAAATATTTTTATCCACAAAAGGATAAAAAAATATTTTAAAAATATAGATCAAAACCGGAGCAAACAAAACTGCACAAGAACAAACAAGACTTATTGACTCGAATACATGCTATGTGAAGTTCTACATCCCTAGATATGATACAAATATTATCCGAGCGTTCCAAAGTATATATCTATACTTGGTTTATGAGACTCCAGGGTTTCACTGAAAAATTATAATAAAAAAATTTAAATTTTTACCATTTTTATAAAACTGTAATATTTTAATATTGTCAAAATATTTCTACAAAATATTTTCATATCCAGAATGTCGAAATATTGGTCGAAACAGAAATTTTAAACTTAGGATCAACACGAGCCATATGGGAGTGCCTAGCACATAACATCGAACAACTTTATTTGTTTAGACCTAGCACTTACCCCCGAAAATGATCGTCTTTATGCACATAAGTTTAGTATGGATGACTTCTTAAGATCTCTTAATTGGACCCTAGTCAGAGAGGATCCATGTGTATTAAAAAGAGACATTTTAATGGGGCTTTAAGTGGGCAATGAGACTTTATTAATGGAGCCCATAACCGGCAACTAAACCCACTAAAAAGTTGCTCCTAGGGTGGGTTCAAGCCTGAAACAAAGCCACATGCAATGATACCCTCTTCCCCCCTCAAACAAGGCTAGGGATGGACAAACTCCGAGGGCCCCCCGTCTCGTGCGAAACGCCACGAGGCTAGCGCTGGACAGACTCCAACGACCCCTCCCGAACCAAGGTTGGCTGGAATCTCGCTCTGATACCACCATTAGCAGTGACAAAACTATGTATGGGACAAATTTTTTTTTTATTTTAAATTCTATAGTAAATTTTTTGAATCTTAATATAATTTTTTTTTTGGCTCATGCTTTGGCCCCCCTAGATAAAATTATTATGCTTCGACTCCAAACTTAGGTTGTGGAATCGGTTAATCTCTCCAAGGCAACATATGGCCCACAAATCCTCTTTTAGAAAGATGAGATATGGGACCTATGCTCGTGCATCGAATATCGAGTCCTCAACAAAGTGAGCATCAAGAACAAGTATCATATTCTACTGGAAGCATATCTCTTGTGGATCGGTAGGGACGAGCGTGGTACTTCAATGCTCTACCATAGTTTGTGGCGAGGAGTCTGTAGCCTTCTGACCTTCGGTTAGGGTTTCAGATCTTGGCCTCCCCGGAGCCGGCGACGGCTCCGGGGAGGCCGTGACTTCACGGTGGGGTGGCAGCGTATTGGGATACGGCTCTCTTCGGTTGATGGGGGTCTTCTGCTGTCGGATTTTGTGTTCGGTTCGGCGGCGTCGAGTTGGCGTGGTGGCCCCCGGGGTAGGCGTCGTCCTCAGTTGCTCTTCGGGAGCGGATCTACTACCGTGTGCGACGGGGTGGTTGAATCTGGCCCTGGCGTTGAGGTTTCCGCCGGTGGATTTCCAGTTCTCCCCTGTTGGTCGGTGACGGTGACGGTGCCTTGTCGTTCGGCAGAGGCGGAGGTCTATGGGGGTGGGGCAGCTCGTCTTCTTCGATTCCATATTTTCAGCCGACGGTGGGAATGACCGGGAGGTGAAGCTCCTCCTCTTTGGGTTTTTGTTTATTTTGTGTTTTTGTGCTGTTGGGTTTGGTCCCGGGTTTCCGCCGGTGTGCGGGTTTCGGTTTTTGGTCTTCTTCCCCTTTCTGGTGGCGTTGCATGTGTTGTGCTCCTGTTTTTCTGCGTGTGTGGGTTTTCTTCTTCTGCTGCGCCGGCATGTGGCGCCTCCCGGAGATCCGTTTGTAAACTCCCCTTTCCTTGAATACCAAAAAAAAAAAAAAAAGTGGTACTTCAATGCTCTTCCAACCATCCTTGGAGCCCCGAAAGCTACAGTTCGCTGCCCCATTATGCCGTCTCTAATGGACGACGTTGCAGACCATGACTGGGCCGTGACCAAGTGCAGCAAATCAATCAGGCAGCAAAAATGCTTTCATCCTTGGCTGCCGTCTGCCGCGCATTCACGATTAAACTTTGGTGGAACTCCAGGCCCAAAGGCATATCAGGCAGTAAATGATGGTCCAATGCAGAACAAGCACTGCAGTTTGTCGCAGTTCAGCAGGTGTGCCATTGACGTCGACGAGGCCTTGATCGATCGAGCGAAGGCCAAAACATCTACACAAGCAAATGTGCAGCTCCATGTAACCAGAAATCCAGGCAAAGCTCATGAACACAAATTCAGTGCACTATACAGAATGACACATGATGTCTGATGATGATCATAAAGAGGACAAAAGGGCAAGTCCTTCATCATCAATCTCTGGTAGGGTTGGTTACAGCAAGGGAGATCCTGATAGGTCAAGAGCTCAAATCAATGAAATCGGTGACATTATCAATCTTCTACAGTTTTTTTTTTTTGTAAACACAGCAAGCAGGAACAGTATGAAGCAACGAAATTCTGCATTAAATCTGCAAAATTGAGCTACAGAATATCATACATAGTCAAATTTATACATGATGTTGACTGAATTCATCTGCTTGCTTACTGTCTGTCAATCACATTGCTGACGATTACTAGGAAAAAACGAAGAAAAAAAAAAAGAGGGGTTACCTGTTCAGTGCCATCACAGGTTTTTACCCATGATGCATCTCACATTGTCCAAAATCCGGAAATAGTCAAAAAAGAGGGAAGAATGCTTGCCCTCGAGCCCATCCCGGGTATGCCGGTTGCTGCCAGCAAGATTGTTGCACGGGCTCCCTCCGATGACAAGATCGAAACCCCCGTACGTGTTGATCAGCTGCTCCAGCCTGTCTCCGTTCAGCTGTTGGACGTCGGCGATGTCGATCAGTGTCCCCGTCTGGCTTGTTTGCTCCCACCACCCCCGGACGATGTTTCTGTTGATCTCTGATATCTCGACGGAAACAACCACCTTCAGATGTATTTTGAGCCGGTGGAGTGCAACCTCAGCTCCTCCGATGCCCGAAAAAAGTGACAGTACAGTGATCCCATTCGGGAACATGTCCTTCAACACCGAGAGGTGGAAAGCCACAGTGTCCACCTGAAAGGAATTACCCAGAGACTTGTATCTGTCAGTTCTACTAATACCACCACCTCTAGTGTGATCCCTCGGGAACCCAAGCAGCATCTCAATCTCATCCGGCTCCAAGGGGGCAACCTTGTGGAGCCCGACCCATACGAGGTTCCACTTAGCACATTGACTGAGAACAAAGTCCCGTACTCCGGACGGCGGTGGGTCATCACAATCTGCAAGCGCGCTTCTGATTTTTTCCGTCAGTTTTGCGCTCGCGATGCAAGTCTGCAAACAATTCAAGTTCGTCCTCCGGTCCCAAGAAGGCCACCACTTCTTTGTCATTGGGAGAGCCTCGTGTATCGTCCGTGGAGGTATCGGGGTAAGCGGAAATCTGTTGGTGATGGGAAGGTTGTGTATGTAGCCTCTTTTCCTTGCTGCAGCACAGAAATACTTGGAGTCCACAAACTCAGGCTCGACTTCATATAGGAAGCGGGAAATAGTTTCCCAAACCCCCTTTGGAGCTAAGGCCACATTTTCATAGTAGAAGTACGGAGGACCAATGGCTGCCTCAGGAAGCTTCCTCTGTGCGATCCTCATCCTTTCATGGGGAAGGCCGAACCCAATCATGGGCTTTGGAATCGGGCACATCACGGGCAGATCTTCGTCCAACGTAAGGTTCTTCACGACTTTTCGATCTTGGAAAGGTCTTCGATTGTACTTCCCTTTCACTTCAGGCCGCCTCCTTTTCTTGCCTATATGGGAATCGGTTATACAGCTTTGCATGGTCTGCAAGAATCAGAGTATATAATGACGTAGCTGTAAAACTTTACCATGCAATTTAAGAACTCCACATGTTTCACCAATTACCCCATCTTCAGTAGAGCTTGATACAGGAGACACAGCTAGATGGCCGTCAGGCTCCTCTGCCATCTGAGCAGCATGGATGGAGTCTGCTAGCTCCAAAATAGTTGCATCCTCACCTGAAAAAAAATCAGAGAATAGCCTCATAAATATTACAAGAGTACCAAGTACAAAACTTGAGAGGCCTATATCAACTTCAGGTCATTAGCCAGACAATACTGAATACAGTTCAATATCCGAGGCCTTGAAAGACATCTTGTCATTGTGACCCGGAAGAATTAGATATTTCAGTTGCAAATGCAACACATCATGCAAATCATACTCAAGAAAGCAATAAACCAGTGTACCAAAACTCGGTCCAACTTGACTCAGCCAAAAATCAAGCCGACTCGGCTAGAAACTAGAACCGGTCACAACTCGGGCTGACTTGGGCCGACTCAGTTCGAATTGGGAACTACTCAGGCTATTTACTATTTTGAGTTTTGAAAACACACACACACACACACACACACACACACACACACACACATATATATATATATATATATATATATATATATATATATATATATATATATATATATATATACAGAGACAGAGAGAGAGAGAGAGAGAGAGAGAGAGAGAGAGAGAGAGAGAGAGAGATGCTTGAACGAGGGCATGCGGTAATCCAATTTAGATGCACCAATAGGTTTTGGAATGTACTGATTTTTTGTGGATTTGTTATCCATGACATGGACATAACATGCACAAAAAATCAGCACCTTCCAATCCATATAGGTGCATCAAAATTAAAATGATTCAAATAGACAGTCGACAAAAGTCCTTTCAAATTTGGTGCACTTATAGGTTTTGGAATGTGTTGATTTTTTGTGCATGTTCTACCCATGGCATGGAAAACACATCCACAAAAAATCAGCACATTCCAAAATCTATAAGTACATCTAGATTGGATTATCGCATGCCGCATTTAAGCATTCCTCTCTCTCTCTCTCTCTCTCTCTCTCTCTCTCTCTATATATATATATATATATATATATATATATATATATATATATATATATATATATATATATATATATTAATGTTACAATGAGTTGTAGATTTTAACGATGACTGCGGACGACAGATTCTGCTTCAACCATTTGACCCCCCTAGAAGTTTTAGAATTTGATGAAAATTGGTGAGAATGATCATCTTACCCTAGACAACACCCTCACCAAATTTTCTCAAATTCTATAACTTTTAGGGGGGGTCAAAGTGAGCGCAGATCACTTTCTAAATCGGCAGCTCACAGCTCAACCTAACAGCCCCCCCCCCCTCCCCCCCCCCCCATATATATATATATATATATATATATATAGGGTCAGGATCGGATGACCCAGCAAATTATGACCCATTAATAACCCAGCACCCTTTGATGCACTTAGAGGTTATAGAATGAGCTGATTTTTTGCAGGGATGTTGTCTATGGTATGTTGATCATCCTCACAAAAAATCAGCCCATTCTAAAACCTCTAGGTGCATCAAATGCGCACTTCAAATCAACGGTTTTTTATTGTCAATTTTAACCGTTGATTTGAAGAGCACCCTTTGATGCACCTAGAGGTTTTAGAATGGGCTGATTTTTTGTGAGGATGATCAACATATCATAGACAACATGTCTACAAAAAATCAGCCCATTCTAAAACCTCTAGGTGCCTCAAAGGGTGCTGGGTTATTTGCTAGGTCAAATTTTGCTGGGTCATCCGATCTCGACCCATATATATATATATATATATATATATATATATATATATACACACACACCCACACACACACACACACACATACACAAGTCACCCGAGTCGAGTCTTCGAGTTATTCGACTCGATGGACTTTCGAGTCGTCCGAGTTCCGGGTTTTTGAACACTGCAATAAACAACTATTTGAAGGTATATAAGTTTACATGTCCTGCAATTGCAGGAATTGAAGCAACAAACATCATAGAATTTTCAAGCACGCACATTAGCTGATACCTTTGATAATGCACTTGTCGAGCAAAGGATGGTACGTTCACTTGGATTGCCTCTGGTGACCAGAACCACAATGAGTTGGATGGAAATTATTTCCAGGTAGCAACAATTAATATGCTCTTTGGATATTTCGTTGTATGATAAATGCAGAAGGTTGTATTGATCTGGGACCATAACCATTGAGATGGGAAACTATCCCAACGTCTCTCACGCACTTTGGAGTGCTTTCACAGTTTCACTGTTGTCATCCATATGGGAGACTGTGTATTGGTGATGTTCTATGTTATGCTTATCTACATGTAGTTTCTTAGCCAATGACATATTACATTAAAACTTTCAACAGAGGATGATCCCATGACTTCTTTTAATGGCTATAGGTTCTGAACAGGCTCGGAACTGGTTGCACCATTCCAAGCCCACCTCCAACCTGGTCCCAAATACAACTGTCCAAACTAGGTCCGAACCCATCCGAGCTTAATTTTCAATGCCCAAGCCAGAACTCGGTCTTAAATCGACCTCAAATGCTTCTCCTCTGGAATCATAGTTCACCATTTTGTTCTCTTAAGCTGTGCTTGTTTGCTTGAGCCCTTTTATGACCCAACATTATGAACCATAACCAAGTCTTGTAAAATTTATCCTTAAGTTTCAAAGGAATGCGTCGAAGATCACATAGCAACCCCGAAGTTCCTCTCCACGTCATCGAACTCTAGTTTTACTAGATATAACACTTTATATCTCCATTAAATCCAAGATAGTGGTCACATTATTTTATTTCTTGACTATCAATTTTGAATAGGGCCTAGGCCTTATTAACATTTCGATTAAAATTGCATTCATTGTATTTCATTTTAGTTTCATTAATTTTTAAACCCTAATCTTTCATCTTTCCATTATGACTCCAATTTAGCATTCAATAGTATCCTTGTTTCCTCAATTAACACTATATCATTAGTAAATAAAATACAATATGATACTTCTTTTTGAATATTGGCAATATGTTCATCAATAACATGTAAAAAATATATAGGCTTAGGCTGACCATTGGTGAATATCACCGTGACAAGAAACCCATTCGTCTCGCCATAATTGCTTTGCATGCTAGTAATTGCTCCCCATATATATCTCCTTAATAGTTCCAATCAAGGTTTGCAGTCTTGGTTTCGGTCCGCCCATCGAGGATCGGTTTCAGAGTTTTGGATCAGAGTTTCGATAGTTTCGATTTCTTTTCTTAAATTTAAAATAATTACAAAATATAAAAATAATATACAAAAATTATATTGGCACCCACTTCATAGTGGTCTTGTTTTCAAAAGAGCATAGCTTTTGCTTTACCCTAACTTTTTTGTCAAAAAGTTGAAAAATCGTGATTTTGAATTTTGGCTAAGTCTGGAGGAAAACAGTGTTCTTGTGAAAGAATTTTTTTATAGATTCAAAATATTTTACCGGACTTCGGGTTTTTAAGTTGATCTTATACTTATACTTCTAAATTTTTTAGATTTTTTCCGGTCCAAAATATTGAGGTTTTTTTTTTCACTGAATTTTATTTTTTAGCCAAAAGCTGTAAAGTTTGATTTTGTATAGGAAGTGGAAAATTACATTTTGATTCTTTTGGATTTTGATTTTTCTGATATTTTTATGAAATCCAAACGGGGAGGTATTTGCTTATTTACATAAAATAACTTAAAGTAAATAGAGAACATCATGCTGAAATACACCTTATCCTGAACGCAGTCCTGCTTTTACTGAGTGCTAAGTTCCGAAATCCGAAACTGTAGGGTTTTGGGACCGGTCCCGATTGAAACCGATATGAAACAGATCGATTTCGACCGAAACTCCAAACCTTGGTTCCAATATACCTTCGAGGTAACATCGTACCGGTTACCTTCTTAAAGCTCACTAAATTATATCTCGAGGTACTCTATCATAAGCTTTTCTCTAAGTCAACAACCCTTATTTAAGCACAATAACCGCACCAAGTGATATTTTGATCCAAGGTTTCGCTACTAAGATTATTCGTGAAAGTGTAAAGTAAAGACTGAGAGGTAGAATTTGACCTGTCACAATCTTGCCCGATTATCCCGAACCAGCGAACCCGAATCCATTTTCGATGAAAAGCTGGTATTACCCGTGGATAACCATCCCAAAGTATCATTGTTAGCCTTCCTGGCATAAATGTGAATTGGTTCTAGAAAATTCTTATCACTTTTCATAACCACTATTCCATCACCCTCTCCCCAACTTCATCGTGAGGCTCACAAGCTTAATTCCAAGTTATTGTGAGCAATTTTGTAAACTACCTTATTTCTTAGATATAGGAAGCCTAGTACTTCTCCAATCATTTAGCATCCTCCTTGTTTTCAAGTCATTAAATCAATCGGTTAACCAAATCAACTCAATTGCTCCTAAGATTTTTCAAACGTCAATTGGTATCATATAAGGTCCTGCTGCCTAACCCCTTTGCATTTTTTTCAAAGCGTGAAACTTTGGTTATTTTGATCGGGCGATGATAACCATGCCAACTCCTCAATTGTTGTTTTTCTAAAGGTATTCCTCTAATAGAGTACTCATTCAACAATTTTTGAAAATAGTCATTCCATCTTTTTAATCTCCTCATCCTTCACAAAATTAGTATTGCCCTCACTCTTGAAGCACCTGACTCGATACATCTCTAGTTGTGTTTCCCTCGTCCTAGATAATTTCTATAATTGTATATACGTATATTTGTTACAACAAAAGAGACGGCCATCAAATCCATCTAGACCTCAATATGACCCTCATGATCAAGAGTTGTTTGGAAAACAAGCGACTAATTAACAACAGGAATTAAAAACATTTCACGCTACTCCAACTAACATCACTTCCAACAAGTGTAACAACAGCCTGAGGCAGGAGCTCTTCTATCCTGACCAGACTGAAATCAACACCAAGTAACGAGTCGATATTAGAATCACCATGAGAAAAGTCCTCCGTACTTATCATGCATTCCACTATGTGATTTTTCTTGTCCTATATTCCACATCAAGACCTTTCAAATTGACTAATGATCCCAACAACAAAGCAAATGTCTACCACATAGATTCGCATACATCAAATTCTCTACCGCCAAAGCATAAATGCATTTTGTCATAAGTCAATATCTTGGGGCTTGGGTCAATGTCTCTTAAGAAGAGCCATTGTGTATCAGAAAAGGATCAGATGTTTCTTTTTAATTAGCCACGTTACTTTTAAATAGAAGCTTCTTTGTGTTAAATGTAAAGCATATGACACACAGACACCACAGTTAGTTCTTCATGAAGGATTCAAACGAGGCTTCATTCTCGCTCAGTATGATGCCTTCTCATAAAGCATATAACACACAGATGTGATTGCAAGGTTAGTTCTTCATGAAGGATTCAAATGAGGCCTTCCCGATAAGTAAGATATCTTCTCATAAAGCATTTGGCACACATAGACCATCACATTAACCCTTCTAAACATACAAGTCTTTACTGGATTCAGGACAGAAACAAAATCCTTGATGACTGTTAAAACCTAAATCTCAACACCTATAGGGTTGGCTTCAGCACATATACAAGTTACAACTGAAATGACTTGTGTTGTGTAACATGTGCTCTAGTACCATCTAGGTGCAATGAAGCCCTTTGGTTAGTGCATATAGAAGCCTTCATCTAACATCTCAGTAAGGAATGTCCTCTTGACATCGAATTGCCACAACACAAAATCTAAGGTGAGAAGGTACTCTTGTACTCAACCCCCCTTGTACCTGAATGTAACCTTTCGCCACCGCTCTCGCATTGGAAGTCAGACATTAAGTTTAATGCCTTTCTTCCCCATGTGAACCAACTTACATCCAACAGACATGACAGATTCTTAGGCTTCAACTATAGTCTAGACATTGTTGGCATACATAGAGTCAATCTCGAACCTCATGGTCTGCTCCAACTTAGGTGCATCAACATCCTAAATCACCTTGATTATGAAGCAAGGTCAGCACCAGCAATAACAACAGTAATCACATATCCCTCATAAGAAATACGGACTTTTTAAAGTGAGGCTTTATAAAACTTTGAATGCATCTCGTACAGGTTAGGGCCTATTGCAGGTGTAGGGACATGAGGACATCTAATACACCCGTCAACAACATCTCAAGTAAATCAATTCTGTCCTTCGAAAGGCTACGGATGAAATTATCCTCAAGGAAAATAATATTTTTACTCCTGATAACTTTCCGATCACAAAAAGAGTGAAGTATAAGATTTTGTTTATTTAAGATACCGTAAACAACAACATAGAGCATGGTAAACAGCAACAAATCGTATAACACAATATAAGACAATTAAATCATGTATACAAGGATGCCTTATAATATCTATTAAAGAAAGAAAGAAAAGTCACATTATCTTAGAAGGCTCAAAGTTTTTAAAGTTGGGAATGATTGTTCTCAACTAGCTGAATATTTCTAGGAGTGCACTTTAAAGGAATATTTGCTAGTCATACATGATGCATAAGGTAACATGGTATCTTGTGCCAAACCTAGAAGGTTTGCTTAGCTAAAAGTTCCAATTAGAATATAGCCTTGAGCCTCGTAATAACAATATGCAATCCAGTTTCAAGAAAAAAGGCTTTTGAGGATAAATCATACCTAATACATAGTCAAATAATAACTCAATCAAGATGGCTCAAACCAAAACGAGAGTACTTGTTTCATCATATGCACTATTCAAAGATGGTAAGTGCTATATTCATCAAATAGATGCACTAATATACCACATCGATCAATAGCTGAAGATGCCTCATCAGCGAGGAAGCCCATTTCCACCAGCGTTAACAATTTCCTATCCTTCTCAGATAAATCTTCGGTGAAGTCCTGAACAGGAGGAAAAAGATTAAAGAAAAATTACACCAAAATTATATGACACAAAACTATCAGTTCATTTTATAGTATCAAGATGCAACAAAGATTAAAAAGATTCTATCGGAAATTCGATCTGTACATGAAATGTATTCTCATGCTAAAATTATTTGCAAAATAAAGGAAAAACAGGAGCAAACGCTGTAATTGTGAATATTGATCCTTTGATTCTCGACTGAGAAAACTAAGAAGAGAGGTTTGAATTAGGACCCTTACAAAGAAGAACCGAGAATACATAACACACACTATTGCAAAAACAGAATGTTCTTCCACCCTCAAGATATTAGAACACATGATTTAGAGTCAATGTCGTGCATCGTAGAATATGAAGCACAAGCAGGAGGAGTCAGAAGGAATCAGAAAAAAGAAAGAAAATAATAGTTTTACCTAGAGTAGGAGACAATCTAGAGACATGCATTGTTTATCTATATGCAACTGGATAAATGCATCATAATGCAGACAAACAAACAAAAGAAAATAAGTAACGCTCACCCACAGATCATAAGAGATATTACACAAGGACATCAAATATTTGTTATGCCATTTGCTGATGACCATCACACTATAAATGTAGCACAAAACCAAAAACAAAGAAATGTTGCTACATCAACAAATCCATAAAATGATGACGATATACAGAAATTTGATGCATTAATTTGAAGAACAAGTGTTAAAAAAAAGTCTTATAAATCAAAACTAATCTTTACAATAACGAACAAGAACACATCAGTAAGTACACAAAATGGTCTCCAAAGACAAAGTAAACTCTAGGGCCCTCTTTTTCCATCTTTCTCTCCCTTCTACCTCTTACAAAAAGGCTCTAATGTCATTAGAAAAGAGATCAGATTTTGTGATATTAAACCCTAGTTTTTGGAGAGATCGTCTCTAAGAAACTCATGTTCCCCCACCTTCAACTGGCTTCTTCATCTCCTCTTCCAACCATGGCTTCGGATTGTCATCACCGCCACTTCCTCACACGTTAGTGCAAAATTTTAGCACAAGGAAGCATCTTCATCCTCTGGATCTTTGTTGAGAGTTTCTTCCCTCGATCTTCTCGGTCACTTTCTCCCTCACTGCCACTTCATCTATGTTCCGGGCAACTTCGGTGTGGCTTCTAACGACATCCGTATTTTCTCTGAGACACATAAGCATCAATCGTTCTCCCACAGCGTAGTATCTTCCTTTGATCCTTATTTTCCTTGATCTACGACTTTCATCGAGAACAATCCCCCTCAATATTGCTTGCTATCTGAAAATTTTGCATGCAGAATTTCAGTTTTCATCTCCGTTTAGACCCAAAACCTCTTCTTTTCATCCATAAGTTCGATTGGTGTTTGACATTGTTTGGGTACTTTTTGCAGTATTTTATTGTGAATATAGTTTTTAAATTTCTGATTTGGATATTGATATAAACTTATGCTTGGAACTTGCTTCTTCTTTATTATTTTTATATGTTCTTATGTTCATGTGTGAAAGCATGCACGTAAGTTGATTAGAAGTGTTATTGCATGCTTAACTATTAGTTTCAATACTTTGATCTAACCCATAACTTATCTCCAAAATATTAAAGGATTGCATCATCATTAAATAGGGTTGCATCATTCACACAATCAATTATTTTCATGGCATTAATAATATTTTTTAGAAATAATTTATTCATGTATTTTATTATTAGATCTATGCAATATGTTGCACAAGGCGACCAAAATATACAGGGTCGTTTCTTCATAAGGAGGCAACTCGCTTCTATGTCCAATACTACTTTGTGAGGTATAGCATACTCTTCACCAATTTCGTGATTCCTTTATCCATTAGTTTAAATACTACACGATCGTGTGGGAATGGGTCGATAAATCTATGGATTTTAGGAACATGGTTCTGATCATAAATCTAATGAGATAGTAATTGATGTTAGTCAAGAATGATTGGTCCATACATTGAACATTAAGATGCACTTATAGATATTCCACGACTCTTTATATTTGGCAAAGAAATCTTGGGTACTCTCTACCTTTTGTTTAAACTAAAGTGTGTAATTTCATTTGTACGATGATTATATGGTGTGAAATTTTATGTTGCCACTCAAGCTCTTAATAATTGGATCCATTGAATTCTAAGGCTAATGTTATCTTAACTCTCAATGCGCCTTCCAAAAGTTGCACACTAAGTGGGTCAAATCCATCAACAGGCAATCAACATCAAGCACTAAGTTCAAACTTCAGAGTCCTAAATCACTATGTATAGGCCTTAAACAAGCAGTCCTACTTGCTTATAACCATAATACATTCGCTCTGGTCCTATTTGTTAGTCTTATCAGCTCATTTTTATCATCCCTATTGCTTATTATGTCATCCAAGATGGGTTGTGTTCCACTATACCTATCCTTCTATCCCTCGTGATCACGAATTCACGACGAGAGAGACTCATCTATGAGTTGCATACTAGTGGTTTTAGGAGGCCTTTGTCGCCAAACGAAAACAAGCATTGTGTAGCTTAGGTACTTTTGGCCCATATTGAGGAAAGTTGCAGTTCCTTATGAGAGTCACACATATGAGAGTCACATGTGTCAATCTTTTATAGGATACTCATGGAACACGGGTCTTACACAATTACACTCTTCTTTCAATTCCTAGTAAGCCTTGGGAGGCTTTCAGCATGTCCTGTCTAATGGTTGCCCAAGGTTGTAAGGAGAGTTTATTCTGCCTTAGTTGTTATTAATAGGTCCAATATGATCCACTTCATCCCTTGAAAAGCCCTCTGATGCATCTCACACTGCCGATTTGTACTTAAAGAAGTTAGTTTGCATACATGGAGTTCCTTGGAAATTCACTCTCAAGAGGGATACCAATTTGCATTTTCAGATTTCTGAGCCAATTTTGGAGAACCCCACTTACAAGTGTGAAATCAATGCTTCAGTATAGAAGTGCATATGGTACTGAAGTAGATGGTCGGATAGAGATGCTCAATCAAAGCCCAGAGAATACAGATAAGAGAATAGTCTAAGATGTTTATTCCATGGTTTGAGGGTCATCTGACCAAGAACCAGCTCGCCGAACTGCTTCGGATTTTAGCCGATGGAAACCAAAACATCACCTAAATCTAAATATGCCCTGATTCGAATCTGGCTCAGTGCAATCAAATTTGGTTCGACCGAATCTGACCTGATTCGATTAACTTCAACCTGAATCGACCGAATCATATTAAAATCAGAGACGAACCAGCCTAATCAAACTGGAATCGACTGAAACAGACATGCATTTTATTCTGATTTCTAATATTTAGGTCGAAAAAGCCGAACCGGCTAAACACGAACCGACCGAACTAGCCGAACATGTTTGTTTTTTGCCTGGTCTGAACTAGACCCAAATTCTCAAAAAAAAATTTATTCTAACGTACGAACTACTCAGTGGCATTTTTATCTTGCTACATGTTTTTTTTTTTTTGAGAAATATTATCTTGCTACATGTTAAATTTTCATATAAAAATTCCATCAATATGTCAACTCCTCTTTTGAAATCATCTATTTGGCAAATTGTACTCAAGATCATGGGCCATGCTTCTGTTCTTTATCTTAGGAGGGGCAGTTCACAAGTGAAAATCCGCAAATACTCAGCAGCTGACGAGCACTACAAGGACCAATCCTTCCAGACGAAGAATTAGTAATGCCAGATTTTGACAAGATAGATTCTGAATGGGATCTTATAAGAAAATCGAGCTAGAAGTTTGAGATTAGTATCAAGCGTAAAAATAAATCTAGGGTTTATAACAATTACGATTTTTTTTATCAAGTTTTAATGGTAGAAAAAAAAGTAAATGCAACATAGAATAGCATAATTACGGCAGAAATATGGAAGATTTACGCAGCAATTATGATCTCACATAATAGAAGGCAATGTATTGCAGCATACATCACAATAAGAATGCAATACTAGTGGCTCTACTGTACCAAGATACAATTGGGAATCTATGTAACACTAGACCCAAGGGTTGTATCATCCAGGAAACACACATCAAGGTTGAGATAGATTTAATCTTAGTTAACTTATGCATTGCAACATATAAAAGATATCGCCAACGTATAGCCTCTCATAAAATACTAGGCATAAACCTATTTTCCTTGTAATCATAGATCCAAGAGTTGCTTTATGCAGAGAGCTAATGAAAACTTTGATCTTCTTTTTTTTTTGCAATAGACCTTTGATCTTGAACTTTAGTTTTTTTGCATTTTGATTTGATTCTAGTTATGAATCACGTATTTCTTCATTGTACTAAGCAATGTTTTAAAATGCGCTAGGCGGACCTAAGGCGGTAGAGGAGTTTCAAAGCGTTAAGGCGGATGCTTAGGCAGGCACCTAGAGATTGAGGCATCCAAAATTTTATAAAACATTTTACTTAGAATTCGCATAACTATTATGTTTATAGTGTCATCCTTCTTCCAGGAGTTCAAAATAGGCCAAGGGTGACGTTATCATTATTCTTTCAGGTGGTCACAATGGGTCAAGCAAGCCATTACACACTAGTTTACTAGTTATAAAAGAAAAATGAGAAGGTTAAAATGAAAAAAATAAAAAAGGAGAATAATGGGACAAATGAGATTATGAATGACTACTTTTTACGATAACTTCGACGACCTTTCTATTATGGACATCGAGGAAAGCGGGTCTCAACCTAGGCGATACGGTCTAAGGCCCCAACCGCTTTTTAGAACAATGGTACTAAGTACTAACCCTATATTTTATTAGTCATCTTTGTTTCGTAGAAGGTGGACAATAACCCTAAGGTATGAGGGACCTCCATGACCCACTTATATTGCCACATGCAATACGGATGATTTGAGTAACATAGTGACTATGAAATATCGCAAGGATATTGGAGCACAATAGAGAAATGGATCAAAGGTTGAAATTCAGGAAGGGTTAAAAGCTGCCTTAAATTTCGATGACATCAAATGAATCCAACACGCAACAAGTGAGAGGGGAGGCCAACACATGGGGAACTCGAACCAACCCCTTTATCACGTAAAAGAAGATGGGTGGGGGGGTGCCCCACCCCCCTTTTTTTTGTCAGAACATGAGAAAGGTTCCCCTCGAAAAGCAGATGACGAAGAAAAACAAGCATGCATCTTGTAACATTTCCCCTCCCCTCCTCTCCTTCCTTATTTTTTCTCTTCTTCCACCATTGTTGATTTCCCCATCACCTCAAAAATTAAAAATTCAAGATCGGATTCCTTACTAGCTGGGGGGAAATTACTAACTGCATGTGCTCCTTCATGCCATTTAAGAATCCCCAGATTTAGAAAACAACCTTTTCGCCCTTCCTCACAGTGGTATCTACCCACCCATCAATCGTCCTTACTCTTTCTTCTACCCAGTGTTTTAAAAAAACTCGCCCCAGGGTACGCCCGGGGCTCGCCCCGGGGCAGGGTAGTCCTAAAATGCCCGGGGCAGCTCCAGCTGGGGCTTTTTTCTATGGGGCTTACGCCCGAACCACTGGGACGTACGCCACGAACCACCGGGCACGCCTTTTACGCCCCAATGACCTGGGCTGTCGCCCCACTGGAGTTTGTCTGCATAGTTGAAAAAAAATAATTTGATTACTACCGTGTGATCTTTTATATGCGTCTTACTCTCTTTGATGGCGATTATGATATTTTGGGAACTAAAGTTGTTTTAAATTGGTTCTATATCATGTATGGAATGATAGAATTTATGGAATATAAACATTGATAGTTTGAATTTAATTTAGAAACTTATAATTAGATCTTAAATGATATTGAAATACAATGACAAGTTCATTTTTATTATCGTTTGTTATATATTTGTGATTTAGTAACCATTTTGTACGCTTAAATTCTTTGTTTGCTAACTTTGTTCATAGTATTTTTTTATTTTATTAGTTTTTAATCTATTTTCACTCTTTTATATAATATATATATATATTAAATTAAAAAAATAAAATTCGTGGGGCTTACGCCCCACGTCCTGGGGCTTACGCCTCGCCCCACAGCAAGCAAAACGCCCCGCCTTACGCCCTCGCCTCTGAAATCACTACTTCTACCCAATCTACTTCATCACCCCTTATCTTCTGTCCAAGGCATATTATTCACTGTTATTATGTATCATGTTTCAACTCTGTTAGTTCAGTTGGTATTCATGTTAGGCAATCATTACCCATTGGCAGCACATATGTGACATCAACCCTCTTCCATGCTCTATTATCATCGTTGATATTTACAGCTAAAATCATCTATTGCTTTGATATAATTATAGACTATTGTGCAGATTCAGATTCTTATCTTTCTATTGCACGCCTAGACAATCAATAAGTGCATTGACCTTTGACATAACTAATCTACTCTATTCTTGCATGGAGGTGCTTGTATGATGAAATTGGGTTAGAAAATAGAAACTTAATATTTTTTGCATTTAATCCTCCAACAAAGGATTTAAACCGTACGAGATTTAAGGCATGGGCCACATAAACTGTAACCTGGCACCTGTCTCACTGGTTCAGCATAGTGCATTATGTAGCACCCACCAAAACATGTATTGCCTATGCGAGAGACCCCTTGGGATACCGATACGGACACATCAATGACATTGAAAAGAGAAAGTTCACCCATAAACAAGAACGTTTGGAATTTTGAGAACCAACCTACTATTGCCCAGCATAATTCACGCACCTCTGTGCCATGAGACAAACCCATCACCACCTCGGGAAGCCAACAATGTGTATTAATAGACTCAAAACACTATTACTACGTGCACACCGTCCGCTTCACATGAAGCCACGAACCCGATAGGCCCTTTTTACAAGTGAACAGGATACTTATCTAATATGATGTACTAAAGTCGGTAACTATACCTTCATATTTTGTAATGACTGCCCCTACCAACGACAAGTAGGATATGACATGATGTAGTTCAGTTTTTAGTAGTTTCAATTTTCAGCCCACTTGCTACTGGAACTGAATTTAATAGTAATTCTGGTCTCCGGACTATAAATGGACTTGTAGACCCCTATGATGATTTGAACCTAAGGTGTGGTGGTTGTCCAACACCGCATAAGTCACAACACGCATGACGAGTAGCATGGCATTTTGGTACACTAATAATAAGTAGGGAGCATCGTAAAGAAATTGTATGCCAAGAAGATCATATTTAAAATATATGGCCTAACCAAAGGATTCTAAATGAGCTTTAGATTTTAATTTAAGATGGGGCACAAATGGGCTTTGGTACACCCATTGATTTTTTTTGTCCTTGTGGACTCACTTTTCCCCATAACCAC
Organism: Chamaelirium japonicum; assembly: GCA_947650365.1. Classification (NCBI taxonomy): domain Eukaryota; kingdom Viridiplantae; phylum Streptophyta; class Magnoliopsida; order Liliales; family Melanthiaceae; genus Chamaelirium; species Chamaelirium japonicum. The sequence goes on along the minus strand of OX393557.1, from coordinate 26,565,314 downwards.
ACCCAAATCGCCCTTCTTTCACAACCTTTCGTTTCTCCCATCGACTGCCTGTGCTACACAATCTAGTTGATTATGAAGCCTACAAACGCAAGAGAATATTCCCTTTTGGAATCCCATTGTTGAAGAATAAAGATTCTCCCATCAATTTTGGTATGTTCTCCTCAAGTTACTCCACCTTGCATCTCCAGATTTCATCGTCCTTGATCTTTGGTTTTCTTCTTTACCACCCTTCTATCCCCACCATCCTTCCACCCTTGACTATTGCTCATGGCGAAATGGGTTCTCGAAGCAATCAAAGGCTCTCTCCAGGGAGCGCTCTTTCTTGATGACAAGATAAACTACCCCTTGATCCATCAGAAACCATGGTTATGCCGTAAAAGGAAAAACCACATTCTGGATCAAATAGGATTCGAGAGAGGGAATCAGGAAGATGACATTAAAGATTAACAAATAAAAGAATGATTATAATAAATACAGAAAATTAGCTGCAAAATTAACTTTTTATTTCATTAAAAAATGATTAAATTCATCACCCCCTTACATGTGTTTATTTAACCCTCAAAAGCAATCCAAAATACAATCCTAATAGATTTAAGGTTTCCCATTAAAATTTAGCAAACTTCCAATGATCGTCCAGCCAAACATGCCGACAAGACAACTTCAGCAACAATAGAGGTGGGAAGCACATCCAATCCTTGGATCACCTCCAGTGGCCACATCTCTATTAATCAACATCCCAAGAAAAGAAGAGTAATCATGCTAAAAAACTCTATTACCAAGATAATTGAGAAGAAATGTTGGAATTTAAACCAAAATCACACTAGGCAAAGGAAGTGAAATTTATTACAATGTCAAGATACCATAATTAGGCTATGACAAGCATCTATGCAAGTATGAACTCACTGAAACAAAAATATGAAAGCATACATTTATGCCACTATATATATATATATATATATATATATATATATATATATATATATATATATATATAGGGGATGCTTAAATGCGGTCCGCAGCCGTCCGATGCACCACACCGTGCATCTGATGCACGCGGCGGGTGCATCAAACGGCTGCGGACGCGGACAGCATGGACCGCAAACCTCATTTAAGCATTCCCCTATATATATATATATATATATATATATATATATATATATATATATATATATATATATATATAAGGGCATGCTATAATGCGGCATGCGGTAAGTGCAATACCGCACCGTAGCCGTCTGTGTGTGCATGCGATGCACGCAGAGTTTGCATCAGACAGCTGCGGTGCAGTGCCGCACTTACCGCATGCCGCATTATAGCATGCCCCTATATATATATATATATATATATATATATATATATATATATATATATATAGAGAGAGAGAGAGAGAGAGAGAATACGGAGTATGAGCTGACAGCCCATTTGCTCAAATGGGCTGTCACCGGCAGCCGTCCGATCGGATTGATCACACCGTCCAAATAAAATAAAAATAAAAAACCTTCAAAACAGCTGTTAACAGCTGCCCCTCCTCTCTCTCTTTCACCGACCCGACCCCCGTCCACCCCGGCGACCCCCTCCAGCGACCCCGTCCCCCTCCGACAGCCCTCCGACGCCCTCCGGCAACACCCCGTCCCCCGCCGGCCACCCCGTCCCCCTCCGACGCCCTCCGTCAGCCACCCCGTCCCACCCCGGCGACCCCCATCGTCCCCCTGGCAGCTCCGGCAACACCCTCCAGCAGCCCCCCGACCTCCCGGTGCCGATCGCAGCATCGGTAGATCCGCCGGGGTGGACGGGGGGCTGTCGGAGGGTGCTGCCGCCGCTGCCAGGGTGGACGGGGGTCGCCAAAGGGGGACAGGGTGGCTGACAGAGGGTGTCGAAGGGCTGCCGGAGGAGGACGGGATCACCGAAGGGGGTCGCCGGGGTGGACGGGGGTCGGGTCGGTGAAAGAGAGAGAAGGGGCAGCGGTTAACAGTTGTTAACAACTGTTTTATAGGTTTTTTTTATTATTATTTGGACGGTGTGATCAATCTGATCGGACGGCTACCGATGACAGCCTAAGAAACACTGACACTGGTACGGGGACACGAGTACGACACGACACGGGTTCGCCGACACGGCAAATCCTAAAAAATGAGGACACGGGTACGGCGGGGACACGGCAAAATAAATGAATATTTTTAAATTTATATTTTATGTATGTTTGCAATTCATATATATTTCAATAACCGAAAAAGGCTCATAGAAAACAACTAAAATAAAAATTTAATACATATTGAATCGCTATCGTTAGTTACATCCAGCCCGATCGGTAAATCGCAGACATCTCTAAATGGTATGGAAAATAACGGTTGTGTTTCAGTTTTGACTTCAACCTATCTGAAACCTCAGAAGATAAGATAAGTTAAAGTCAAACTTGAATCGTAACCGTCCATCATAACCATCCTGACAAGTGAATCACACTCAGGCCCAAATGGCATGCAAAAGAATGGCTGCAATTCAGTTTTGGCTTCAACCTATCTGATTCTCTGAGGTTATAATCTCAGAGGATCAAATAGGTTGAAACCAAAATTGAATCACCACAGCTTGTAACCCGACCCTATATCGAACAGTCCATCAACCCGCAGTGTCCCGAGTGTCCGAGGAGTGCCCGACGAGTGTCCGAGGAGTGTCCGGCGAGTGTCTAGCTCCCAGAAGCACGTAGGACAAGGCACATGCGTGTCCGGCGAGTGTCCGACGAGTGTCGGTGTCCGACACGTGTCCGACACGGGTACGGGAGGCCTGGGGAAGTGTCCATGCTTCCTAGATGACAGCCCATTTGAGCAAATGGGCTATCAGCTCATACCCCGTATTCTCTCTCTCTCTCTCTCTCTCTCTCTCTCTCTCTCTCTCTCTCTCTCTCTCTATATATATATATATATATATATATATATATATATATATATATATATATATATATATATATATATATATATATATATATATGTATGGGTCGGAATCCATAGACCTATCATTTTTTAACTTGTACTTTTACCCGTCATCCAAATGATGGAGGTTTTAGAATTTGCTGATTTTTTGCGAGGAGGATCATTTTGACTTAGATTCCACATCCACAAAAAATCAACTATTATAAAACTTCTAGGTGTATCAAATGTGATCGTCAAGTTAACAGTCAAAATGGATGGTTAATAAAGATATTTAGATTTGATACACCTAAAAGTTTTAGAATGTGCTGATTTTTTGTGAATGTACAATCTAAGGCAATGTGATCCTCCTTGTAAAAAATCAACAAATTTTGAAACCTCTATCAAACGATTTGAATAATTTATAAAAGTATGAGTCATAATATGCGAGTCTACTGATCCTAACCATACACACACACACACACTTGAAATCATATTCATTTAGTATGCCACTATACATATATCATATATGTGCAGTACTCACAGACAAACAACATATGGACTTTCTGCAAGAAAATTTGCTAAAAATGAAGAACAGTAAATAATTAGATAACTACGTCTTCAACATATCCATAACTATTAGCCTATATTGTGTGGTAAGCTTTCTCCCGGTATCACTTTATAATCTTTTCACTATGGTCTCTTTTTCTTCTTAAGACAATAATCAAACTATTACACATTTGATCCACTACTGAAAGTAGCTAAATGCTCTCTCTTCTTAAAATAAGTGTTAGCTATTGTCAGATCTATGTACAGACAAATACATAGAAGAACAAAAGCAGGCATGTACAAGTAAATAAATATGCACAAAGCAGATCAGCACATACTTTTATCTCGAAAAGGTACACTATGTGGTATGAAAAAAATAATAAACAAGAATTAGTAACTCATAAAGTAAAGATATATAATCATACATTGATGTTCACCTATCACCTTTGCAAATTAATATTCGTAAATAGTGTACATCTTACAGCAAGATCGGATTTTAAATCGTATAACTCTATCTTGTCTCGTATAAAGGTTATTTGACCTATGAGTACAAAGACCAGCTTCTCAATGAAGCTAGCTGAGTGGATTACCTCGGCTCCAAAGTCATCCATATCAGAGAGATCGTCATTGACATTGTCACTCGCTGACGAACAATGAATCGGAGAGCCATCATGTACCGAAGGAGATTTTTCAATAGCCTGCCAGAAACAACAGAACATAAATTCCTAGAAATATATTCATAAAAAGCACTCATCACATAGGAAGCATGAGAATATATTCCTAGGAGATGAAACCGCAAATAATTTGAGCCCTAAAATGCCACTGTTCTAAATAGTTGTCTGATGCCTTCTGCGATGCTATCCGCACCTAACAATTTAGCTAAAGGTGGGCAAATGAAAGTGAAGCCCTGTATGAAAGGGAACACATGATTGCGTGTTTTCCCATAACTTTAAAAAGAAAAAAGAAAAAAGGGCAACATAATACTAATGCCAGAATTTTGTGTTACCCATATAACATAATTGAAATTCATACTAGCATTCATATGTATGAAAAGGAGTGTTTTCAGTAAGGGGCCGTTTGTTTCAAAGCAAGTGGCTGCGGAAGTCATCAAAGTGCCGGAATTCGAGCACTTCGGGTGTGTGTTTTCGGCGTAAGTGGTTGCGGAACTCGAAAGTGCGACTTTTGGCCAACCCTGAGAGGTCCGTTTTTCAATCGCTCGACTTCGGAGCAATTTGATCCGAAATCACACTGGAAGTGCATTTTTTTTTATGCCATATCATCCCCCAGACTTTTAGTCAACCCTGAGAGGCTTATTTTTTTATTATAGTCATACATTTCCATCAAAACAAACAGCAGAAGTGATGGAAGTCCTACTTCCTTATACAACACTTTCACCAAAACAAACGATGGAAGTGGCAGAACTACAGTTTCTAGCCTTACAACCTCCATCAAAACAAACTGTGGTAATGGGACTTCAGGCCGAAAGTCCCAGTCAACACTTCCTACACTTCTAACTTTACAACTTCCATCAAAACAAACTGTGGTAATGGGACTTCAGGCCGGAAGTCCCAGTCAACACTTCCTACACTTCTGCCACTTTCAACACTTTTCCGACTTCCGAACAGCCAAACGGCCCCTTATCCCAAGAGAAAAGGTAAGTTACGACTGTATGTATGCATATAATTCCACTTAATTGTTGAATCAAGGCAAGATAATGCTTACAGAGTACGTAAGGAGTGTCTCCAATATTGCCTCCGTATCTCCCTCTCCTGCAAGGCACACGACGCAATCAACAGCATGACAAGACGCACGAACTCACAACGGGCAATGCCCGCCCCAGTCCACAGTTGCGCGAGGCACTAACCGTTCTCCTTGACGGCCCTAACCACCATCGCCTCGGAAAATCCCATGCCGACGTAATGGGAGATCAAGCTAGGCCGGGACGGTCCAGCCTGAGAATCGCGAATCAAAGAAATGTGTTCTTTTCAACAGAATTGAGATTCGGTCGCAAAGCGAAAATGCAACCCATTCCTCGTATCAATTGAATACAAAGCTAATACACTCATTCCACACACTGATCAAGGAGAAGAGTTAGCTACCTTCCCATCAACAGACGAGGTTGCGGCGGTTCCCCGGGGAGGAACCGCCTCGCGAGAAGGCCCCGCCACCGCCGGCTCCTCCTCGGCCGGCTCTCCGCTGTCCCAGGAGATATCTTCACTGTCGCTGGTCCAATCCTGAAGAGACCATAGCCGCTATAAGGGGGGACGGAACGAGTGAGGGAAACGAGAAGCAGCAGAACCTACCATGGCTAATCAGGAACTGCTTCACGATCGAACAGCAGATTCCCCCCTCCCTCTACTTCGCTGGAGCCCTTCGGGAAGCCGGAGAGCGGTGGCGGAGGGGGAGAGGCAGGGGCGGCCCCACCGAGGGATTCTAGGGTTTAAGGGCGAGGAGGGAGGAGCAATGCCGCCCACCACCACCACCTCCTCCTCTTCCTCCAAGGGGAAGCGGGCGTTACTTTTTTTAATTTTATGGGAGCAAAAGAAAACAAGAAAGGAGGAGAGAGAAAGAGGAGAGAGAGTGAGGGGGGGGAGGTACAGTGGTGGAGCCTCGTGTAAATTAAAAGGCCTGCCACAAATTCAGAGGGAATCTTGTATCTCTGAAAATGGAAAAAGTGTGGACAAACTTTGCCCACATGCCATGGGAGTCGTTCGATGTAAATTAATGCATAAATCTTACAGTACTAGTGTCGATGGGCCCACTCAGCCTCCACTCATGCTAGTGTGGATGGCTTTTGTACATTCGACGAGTGGGCATAGCATTGCTCTAAAATAATATCTTTTATATAAAGTGACAGCTGTATCCAACTTTTTTAATTGGATACAGCTTTAAAAGCTGGCACATGCCGACGAGATATGCCTCGGTCAGCTGACTAGGTGCATCTTTCTATGCATCTAGTCGACGACCGATGCACAGCACGATCGGCATGTATCTGCTTTTTATGTATTGTTTGTGTATTTAAGTAGTATTTTTTTTATTTTTTTTCTATCTAATTTAGGTCAGATGAGATCAAACAAATTATGAAAAAACATTTTTTTAAATAATTTAAATAAAATCATATCTTCTTTTTAAATCTAAAATTTGGTTTTTTTAAAGAAAATAAACTTTTAATGTTGGGTACAAAGCAAATATGTCAGCAAATCAAATATTGATGGCTATCATAGGATATGTATCGCCCTATAATTTATTGGGTTATTTTAACTTTGCCCCCCAAATTGTCTTGAGTTAGATTTTACCCCCTATATTTTCACTAGTAATGCCCGTGCCTGTCGGCACGCAAAAGATTTCGAGGGCGGGGACAATATTTTGAGAAAGTGACAATATTTCAAAGGTGTCAATAAAATATTTTGAGAGCGATGACAATATTTAGAGGGATATAACAATATTTAGATGGTGACAATATTTAGAGGGTGGCAACATAGATATCAGCCGCCACTATTTACAACGATGATACAACAAATAAAAACTACATCAACAGACCATTGTTGTTCTGAAATCTTAATGATGATCCAACAAATAAAAAAAAGGTTTTAGATTTTTTATGATCAAAACCTTGAAAAGAAGAAGGCTGATGAAAGTGATAATGATAGCATTAAAAATCAGTGATCAAATCCATCAAAAACCTTTAGGTTTAACCCATCATCCTAAACAATTTACCCAAAAAACTAAATCTAAGCACTCATTAGCCAAATATTGGAGAGCAAGTTGAAGTTGGAGTTGGGGTTAGGGGGAAAAAAAAAATTGCTATTGGAGTTGGGGAAAAAAGAAAAATTGTCACCTATCCTTAATAATTTACCCAAAAAATTCATCCCAGAGAAAGTTGGAGTTAGGGGAAAAAAGAAAAAAAAAAAAAAAGTATCCCTTCTTCTCCCTCAGGTCTCTCTCTCTCTCCAAAGCTGTCGAAGGCGCTTCTCCCCCACCGAAGTGTTTGTCCCGATTGGTCAGCCCGATTAACGTGGCTTTCGATCACTGTGTCACTTGGCCTGCAGGTCCAGATTGAATGCGATTCACTGGCTAGAATGGGTTGAAACGGAGTAACGGACAGCTGTGATCAGGACACGCCAACTGGGCTGACCATTCAGGTCTAATAGCATTTTGGGCTTTTTTGAATTTATACCCCCTCTTTGTGTCAGAATTTGAGCTACACCCCCACTTTTTAAAATTTGACTTTTCACCCAAGTCCATCACTTAACGAATAGCGACCTGTTATAAGTGGGGTTGTAACTCAAATTTCAACATAAAAGTGGGGATGTAATTCAATAAAAAAAAAACCTCTTTGAACGGGTGACCCTATTGCTCTTGAACCCGTTAACCAACCCAAGTTGGCCATTCCCTACTCTTATTATTTCACCATCGTACCCATCGCGACCGTCTATATACAAAGTCGCCCGTAAACCCGTCATGGCCAAGACTTCGATCGAATCGCACAAACCCGATTATCTCTCATGACCTCTCCTTCCTTCTAAAACGAAAACGCTCATTCCCATAGGTTTTTAAGTATCAAACCCGGCTCGGTCGTGCACCCAACCTCTTAGCCACGGAACATTGCACCTGAGCCATGGCTTCTTTAAATCTCATCCGTGCATGGGCTGATCGCAGCCGGTCCATTCCCTAACTGACCCGATCGCGAGCTCCGGATCCCAATTCTCTTTCATTCTCATCAGATCACAACCGTCCCTAGCCTTCGTGTTTTTCCTGTCCATGTACCCGATCACAACAGCCCCTCTTCTCCCCACTTGATCACAACCATCCATGGATAATCATGCATCCGAAATCCATGCATTAAATCACGGTGTACCGAGTTCCGTCTTACTTTACGTCTTCTATACTATCACAGCCGTCTCTAGCTTCCTTGCATGCATGCACTCATGCATGCGAGGCTAACCAACCAGGACTCTCCCTCTCATTTCCTAACTAAACCCAAACCCAATCTGAGTGCATCCATCACCAACCCATTGATCACAGCCGTCCGGATTCCATCCAAAAGAAAAGAAAACCGAACCTAAGCCATGCATGCCACCTGATGCACGCCTGTTCTCTTTGCCCGGCGCGGCCAGCACCGTCCGATCCCCTCCGGATCTCCTTGCGTTATATCCAAACCTCATGCATGCAACTTCCCCACACAATCACAGCCGTCCGGTGCATCAAACCCGACACGATCGCTCAGCCCTTCCATGCATGCATGCATGCATGTGCACCGGAACCCAGCCGCTCTCTCTCTATCTCTTCCGTCCAAACCCACTACCCAACCGATTTTCTCTCTCCTACCCGAGACTCTCTCTCTCTAGATCAACACCCCACCGAACTTCCCTCTCTCTCCCTCCTTAATTCTCTCTCTAGGTCCCTCTCTTTCCTTAACCGCCCAACCCATCAAAACCGTCCAAACCTAGCGCCCGGGATCCTTTCTTTCTCTCTCTCTTCCTTACCCGAACAGAACCGGACTTCTCTCTCTTCTCCTTGTTTTTCTCTCTCTAAAAACCCACTCTAACAAACCCCAGCTGTACCCGAGCTAAGCACCCCATTCCGAACTTCTCTCTCTCTTCCTTGCCTTATCTGCACTTTGTTTTTCTCTCTCTTCCGGTGGACTGGGAAGGAAGTGGGAGGCAGCGGCTCCACCGATGGGCTGCCGTCCTCGGCAATGCAAGCTCAGGTCGCCGTCGCTGTTGCACACGCAGAACACCCCGTCGAAGCGGACACCACCAGCAACGTCGACGGAGTTGGCAGCGCTGGGGATCTGCCATCGTTGCCACTACCTTGGACACCGTAAAGAGATCTGCGATTTTCTCCCTCTCTCCTCTCTTCTCTGTTTGGTAAAGATCTGCCGTCGTTGCCACTACCCAACATGTCCGATCAATACCAAACAGAGAAGAGAGGAGAGAGGGAGAAAATCGCAGAAGGAGAGAGAAGGATCGCGGGAGAGCAGAGAGAGAGAGAGAGAAGGATCGCGGGAGAGCAGAGAGAGAGAGAGAAAGAGAGAGGAGAGAGGAAGATCGCGGGAGAGAGAGAGGGTAGATCGGGTAACTGACGGCTGTGATGCTGACGATCAATTTCGGAAAGTAATTACAGAGGAGGGGACCACGTACAGGTGGCAGGCGTGAGCAATGGGATTAATACCAAATATGTCCTTAATTTTTTACATAAAAGTCCTTCAAACGATTATAAATAATTTTTTTTTACAATCAGGTCCTTGCCGTATTTATTATTTCCTCCACTTAATTTCATCCCCACATTTCAACTCGATTCAATCTTAGCCGTTCCCCTCTCGCTAGATGATTCTTACTCGCCCTAACATCAATTTATCTCATCCGCTCATTCTATCCCCCTCTCAAAGATAGATCCTGACCGTTCTTTGTACCCCCCACAAAACTGTAGCTTATTATATAGATTAATTAAACTTTATCCTCCAAAACTAACTATTCCGTCAGCTCACCATCTAATAGAAAGGGTGAGCTGACGGAAAAGAAAAAAAGTTTTGGGGAGTGAGCTGACGGAACGCTTAGTTGTGAGGGATAAAGTCTAATTAACAAAAAGATAGGGGGTAAAGTCTAATTTAAGACAAAATTTGGGGGGCAAAGTCAAAATAACCCTAATTTATTTTATATCACCATATCCAACATGAACCCATAATCTTTTCATGTGTGTTTAGAACTAAGAATCAAAGCCCACTTATGTTCTAATCAATGGTTAATGGGCCCCCATGTGTCATTTGGACCCCTTTGGGGTACAAATCCAATGATTGGTATTCCAATTTGAATCCACTGATTGGGTACCTTTCTTGCTTGGTTGCCAAGCTACATGGTTAATGCTTCCATCCATAGAGCCTGGGATCGAACCATGCCGCCGCCAACTTCCGCGGTGTTACAATCGACTAGGGCCACGTCCACCAACGGCATCACAAGTGGCTTGTGACCTCATCCAAGTAGGTGATGCCTTGCCAACTGCCAATAGCCTGCAACTGATGAGTGCCCGACTGCTCTTGCAAGCCGCCATCGTCGGTCTCTTGAAGGTTGCTAATATAGAAGGGTGGCAATGGATCGTGTTAGGTTGTGTTTGTGTCGTGTAGGGATGACAACGGTGTGGTTTAAAATCGAAAAACCACGATAAATCATATCGCATGGTGCGGTTTTGATTTGCCGAAATATAAAACCGTCGTTGTGCGGTACGGTTTCGGTTTACGATTTCGGTATAGCAGTGCGGTTTCGATTTTGATCAAAACCGCACCCTTTATGCCATTCTAGTGATAAACCGTGGTATGGTTTCGGTGTGGCGGTTCAGCATTGCGGTACGGTTTCGGTTTTGTCCGAAACCGCACCGTTGCCATCCTTAGTGTCGTGTCTAGTTTCGGGTCGCGTCCAAAACCCCTAGACCCAGACCCGACCCGTTTAACTAATCGTGTCTAGACCCTAAAACTGTACCCGATCCGCTATAAACGATTAGACCCATTTACCACACGGATCTATTCAGTGACCCGATCCGATTCGACCCGACCTAACCCAATAAGACCTGTTGGTACTACATACTACAGTATCGAATTGCGGGTGGACCCGATGCGACCCGACACGACACAATCCGTTGAATTTTAAATGGGTCTTCTCGGGTCTACCGTGTCTAGACCCTAAACCCGGATCCGGTCCATCTATTAAACGGGTCTACTGTGTCGACCCGAACCCATTTAACCCAAACCTAGACCCGCTAACTTCGTGTCAGGTCCAGAATTGTTAGCCCTACTAATATCGTTGATTCCCATGGAAATTGTTCCCCTACAGGTTGTTGATGCCACTAGGTTTCGCGCAAGTCGTCGTTGCCACCGCATCCTCCTCTTCTTCTACTCCTTCCACCTTACTAAAATTCTAACCCACTCTTGATTTGTGCCGGTGAAATTGTTCAATGGCTACCTAGACTCATAACATTTTTTTTTTTTTGGTAAACATGTTGGCCATCACAGTATGACCTGTAGATCCTCACGTACGAGGACAAACACCATCTTAGGAACAGTCCCGACCCATTCCCCTTCAACTGCCTTCACCCTGGCCTCCCTAGCCATCCAATGCGTCGCGCTATTTGCATTACGAGAAATCCACTTCACTTGAACCTCTGGTAACTCCTGCCATAAACGCAAACAATCCATAACTATCGGCCCCAGAGCACCCGTAATGCCTTTCCCCAAAACCAAAGCATCTCGAGCTCTTGTTGCATCCGTGAGAACCAGAACCCGGCTACTCTTTCGCTACACCATCGCTCTGAACGCTTCGCGCAAGGCCCACAATTCGGCGTCTAAAGCAGAAGAAGCCCTACATCTTGTGGCTGCCGCTGCACGAACCTTCCCATCCACATCTGCTAGAACCCACGCACCACTAGCAACCTCCTCTGGAGACTGAAAAGATCCATCCGTCCACATGACCTCCTCCACACCGCCCCTCCCTCTCTCGAGCAATCTTTCCGGTCTGACTCTTCTAATAAACTTCGAACACATCGCCAGACTGCTTCGCACACTCGCTAGAATCTCCCCATGAACCTTTTGAAATAATTTCGCACACCTATCTTTCCATATCTGCCATAAGGCCATCGCCACAACCTCCCCAGGTAACGACACCGCGGGCCTACTCTCCTCCTTCGAAATTGGAAGTAAGATATCAACCATTCTACCTTGAATACCTGTACTCCATGCTATCATTTTCCAAAATTCCTCCGCTCTTGGGCACCTCCAGAATATATGTTCTGAATCTTCTTCTCCATCGCCACACCAGGACAGCTACAAAAACCCCATCCAATTCTCGCTCGTAGCACAGCCCCTGTAGGTAATCCACCATGAAGCATTTTCCATAGGAAAATGTGAACTTTAGGAGGAACCCGCAGATCCCACAAAACCGCCCCGCTCCAAGCCTGCAACGTACTTCCCGCTTCACTAGGCCTCCTTCTCAGCCCACACAGCAGTCTATAATACTTCTTCCCCAATCGACCCTCCGCCCCCTCCAATTCTCGAACCCGCCGTACGGCCCGTTTCAACCATGCAGACCCTGTCCGTCGACTCCACTGTTCCCAATTGTCATCGAAAATCTGGTTCTCTACACGAATCCACCGAGCCCCTTCGTGCTCATCCTGGAGAATAAATCCCAAGGCCGCCACCTCTAGTTGGACCTGCCGATCAATGAAGCTCGGTATCTGAAGACCTCCCATCCGTCTATTTTGATTAACGACCCCCCACGAAATCAGGTGAAGATGTTTTCCTTCCAATGTATGTCCCCAGAAAAACGCTCTACCAATGCGATCCATCTTCCTGAGTATATTGAGAGGAAGACCTCCAGCCATCATTAGATGTACCGGTATCGCTGCCAGCACCGATTGCACCAGAACCATCCTCCCCGCTTGGGATAATAGCTTAGCTTTCCACCCCGCCAGTCTAGCCTCCATCCGACTAATAATGAATTGGAACTCGGAAGACCACACCCTCGTACCATTAATGGGCACTCCTAAATGATTCCAAGGCTTTATCTCTTCCTTCATGGACATCTCCTTGAGAATTTGTCTTCGAGTCCTCGCCTGCACACTATGTGAGAACTTAATGCTGGATTTGTTAGGATTAATCTTCAGACCCGTACTATCCTCAACCCGAGCAAACATTGCTTTTAATCCCCTCGCATCCAGTAAAGTGGCTCTGGCAAAGAATAGAAAATCATCCGCATAAGCCAGGGTACTAACCGGAATAGGATTTCTCGGCGTAGTAAAACCCTCAATATCACCTACAGCCAAACTGTGATTGATTTCCCATTGAATGACAACTGCGACAATTAAAAACAAAAACGGGGATAGTGGATCTCCTTGCCGTAAACCACAACTCGGAACAATCACAGAAGTTTCCTCTCCATTCACCAGCAACCGCATCATGGAAGTCGTAACACATTGCATAATCCACCGACACCATTTCCCATGAAACCCCATATGACTAATAATCATCTCAAGCGCTTCCCACTGCACTCTATCATAAGCTTTCTCCAAATCAATCTTCACTGCCATAGCTGCCCGATTCACTGGAGCCACATGAATAGCATGCAATATCTCCTGAGCGACCAATATATTATTCCGAATCTTTCGGCCAGGAATAAAAGCGTGCTGGGTCTCCGGTATAATCATCGGCAGAATTAGTCGTAGCCTATTGGTGAGAATTTTGGAAATAATTTTATACTTTACATTGCACAAACTGATCGGCCGAAAATCCTTCGGTGTCGATGGAGCCTCCACCTTAGGAATCAGCACCACTACGGCTTCATTCCATGCTACCGGCATATCTCCAGACGAAAAAAAGTCTTGAACATCTCTAACCACATCCTGCCCCACAATATCCCAAAAATGCTTGTAAAACTCCGCATTCAATCCATCCGGCCCAGGCGCTTTACTCGCCGGCATGGAAAACACGATTCTTCTGATCTCCTCCTCTCCCGGCATTCTAATGAGGAAGTCATTCATTTCCACCGAAATGCAAGGGGTCATATCTTGGAGCCGCTGAACATCAATACCATCATTCCTCTTCCACCGGTTTTGAAAAAACGAAGCTAACACCTCTTTAATAGTATTAGAATCCTCTACAACCTGGTCCCCCATACATAATCCTCTAATTCGATTCTGCGCCCGCCGAATTTTCGTGCTAGTGTGAAAGTATTGAGTATTCCGATCCCCCAGGCTTAGCCATTGAATTCGAGATTTTTGAGCCCAAATATTTTCTTCCTGAGCTAAAGCCCACTCCAACTGTTCAGTTAACCTCTCCTTATCACCCCGACCTCCCCTCTGCGCTTCCTCCACTTCGACCCATAACTGGTTCACTAATGAGTGTATATCACCAATCTCATTCTTATTCCACCAGGCCAGAGCTTTTCGGATAAACGGAATGTTCTCCGAGCATCTCGCACCTCTTATCCAGCTACTCAAAACAATCTCTCTACAATCTTGTCGTTGAAGCCAGAAATTCATAAATCGCCATGGAACATTAGCCGGTCGTGTATTATTCACCGTGGAGATCAGAATCGGAGAATGATCTGATACACACCGAGGTAAATGTCGCACCGACGTGTCATCGAATTGCCGAGCCCATCGATCATTCATAAAACATTGGTCAAGTCTCTCCCATATTCTAGCCCTCCCTTGCCGATTATTACACCAAGTGAAGTACTCACCACGAAAACACACATCTTTAAGCCCACTCCCTTGAAGCATCTGGAGAAACTCCAACGAACTACGAGTCCATTTGAAAGGTCGACCTCCCTCTTTATCAGCGGGATCCAAAATACAATTGAAATCCCCAATCACACACCACGGTACTTCCTGCTTCCCTAACCGGATTAATTCACGCCACAACACTCGCCGATTCCTCTCAGAAGTGCTAGCATACACCACGGAAATAATCACAGGAGAAGCCCAAGGGCTCGACACAACCACATGCATCACTTGTTCTATTCGAGAAACTGTAGTAACTAAACCAACATCCACCTTCCATAAACAAACTATACCCCCCGACTGACCATCCGACGGAATACACTTCACATTGTAACTCCCATTCCAGATTGCAGCCACTCGATGAATTTGATCATCACGAACATGACTCTCTACTAGCATAACAAAATGAGGTTTAAACTTTCGAACTAACAACTTCACGTGGCTAACCGCTGCCGGTCGTAACAACCCGCGGCAATTCCAAAATAAACACTGCATTAAGGAATCGCAGAGATGAAAGAAGGAGAAATTCTACCTCCCTTATGCGCCCGCTTAAGACTGGCTCCACGCATTGCCAGTTTCTCTTTATGTTTGGTCTTCAAACTACTCCGCAGGCTACACCCTCCCCCTTCAACTCCTTGCTGCGTACCCCCCAACCCTTCCTCGCCACTGCCACCCTCCCCATCTGCTGAAGACCCATACAGGCTCCCCCCAGACTCCCCCTCCCTCCCAGCATCCTCCAACACCGCAACAATAGACCGGACCACCTTCGCATGCTCTCCCACTACATCCACATCCAAATCCATCCGAAACCCAGTCCTTTCGAACTCTCCCCTGACCGCCTGAGCTTGATCGGTATAACCAATCTCCTGCTGCATGTTGAACCCCGGCGGTGCCTCCGGCGTCCTTGGATACTCGCCACCACTCTCCCCTCCTACCACCTTCGGACAAACGAAAACCCTCTCCCCCTCTACAAGGCCTACCTTGGTTCTCTCGCCCTCTGCCATCTGAACATCTGCATCCTCCACACTTCCCACCCTAGGCCCCACAACCCCTAGCATCGGCTCACCCCTACCTACTCCCCTCTCTAACCTCCCTCCCTCCTCTACAGAACTCACACTCACCTCCCCCCTATACCCCTCTGCCACCTCACCCTGCACTACTGAAACCCCCTGATTGGACATTCCTCCTTCATCATTATATTGCATGGAAGGTATCACCACTTCCTCCTCATGCATTGAATGTAACACGTGAAACCGAGATCCTGAGCCTACTCCACCCCCTCGTCGTTGCTCATGCCCACCCCACTTCCTCGAATCCCCCAACTAAGACATCTGACACTTCGCAGTTCTCTGCCCTGACACAGCAGCACTCTGATTCTCCGCCCCCACCCAACTCCGCCCCGGTCCCCGAGGTACACCACCTCCGCCCTGCACGCCACCGCCCTCCTTGGTTCCGGCCACCCTATCCAACCCTGCTACTCTTCCCCCCCCCCCACTAGACTCGTAACATTGGTTGGTAACCACCAACACACATATAGGGTAAGTTGGGGTTTCAATGGAAAATATGAAGAAATATAAAGGAGGAGGGAGGGAGGGGGGATGGAGGAGGAGGATAAAGACAAAGGAAGGAAGTGGAGGATGTGGAAGGATGACGGAAGAGGAAGGAGGAGAAGATAGTTGGATGCACGAGAATCGGGGGTGACTACGGATTGCACGAGCATCGGAAGAGGTGACCGGCGGCGGTGGCAGGCTATTGGTGCACTTATTAATCGATCAAAAAAGTAGGAGCCTAGTTGACACAGATGGCATTTTTTAAAAGTTGAAATTGGGGACACTTAGTAATTTAGTGGGCGTAAATAATAGCACCCTATTTTGTTCTGTGTTCCTCTATGGTGTTTGTTGGCTTCTAAGGACGCAGCTATGGTCAGAGCTAAACGAGTCAGATTGAGTGACAAGAGTCGGGTCAAACCAAATTGAGATTAGTCTAATCGTGTCAAATCGGACTGGATTGAATCAAGATTAAACAAGGAAAGAACTAATGATGCACAAAAACACACAAAAAAGGAAAGATGGGTAACGAGAGAGAGAGAGAGAGAGAGAGAGAGAGAGAGAGAGAGAGAGAGAGAGAGAGAGAGAGAGAGAGAGAGAGAGAGAGAGAGAGAGAGAGAGAGAGAGAGAGAGAGAGAGAGAGAGAGAGAGAGAGAGAGAGAGAGAGAGAGTATGAGCGGTTCGAAACAAGTACGAGAAACTAGGAGGGTGTTTGGCATTTGTTTCTCATGCTTAAAACCCATCTAGAAGAGGATAATTCTATCAATTACTATTTTCAATGTAATCCGATGCTTTAGCGTTTCGGTTAGCATAGAAACGAACATCATTCCAAAGTCCTTCATTTCACCTGAACAAATAGTATCCGTTGAATTTAAACAGATTCTATATTTCAAAATCAACGAATACTATTTGTTCTGGTGGAATGAAGGATTTCAAAACGATAATTTATCACTCCGTCGATTTCTATGCTAATCGGAACACCGAACCATCAGATTATTTTCACATAATAAAAACCCCATCAGATTACATTGGAGATAATAATTGATAGGATTACCCTCTTCTGGATAGGGTTTAAGTGGAACAGCAGTTCCTCATACCGAACATCCCTAAGATTGCATACATTATTTTAGAACTATGGAATTTGCAAAATAATTGAAAATAAAATTTCTTAATTTTTTTGGAAGGACATGTTTCTATTTATTGGCCAAAATGACATCATTACAAGCTTAGACTCGAACACACTCTGCTGCTAAAAGACTACAATACCCTACTTTATTTTAAAAATAGTACTATTTTTAATTAAAGGCAGTGGCGATATAGATTTTTCGTTAGTGTCAACGGACAAATTCACATTATATAATAGAGATTTTTGCTAATAAGCCATGGTGCGAGATTTTGTATCATTCAATTAAACTCTATTAAAAACAAAGACCCATCAACTACATATACAATTATTACAGTACAACTTGTTTTGCATACACAATTACATTTTAGGACAATATAACTTAATTATTCACTTAATTTACAGTAAGGAAAACATTTCTAAGCGAGCCATCAGTGAAATAAAAAGCCGAACGCATCATCCAGAGTATATCCTGAGACGAGAAGATATAATTGTGCGGCATATATGGCATTTGGCCAAGCGCTGCCCACATTCTCTGCAACACTGCGATCAGATGGGCATTTATCAAGCTCACTTCGAGAACTATCTAACCTGAGAGATCCGAATTTTCTGGTTCATTACTTACCGTATGACCGCATCCGAAGGCCAAGTCTTTCGCATTGGTCAAGCAAATCGGGCACACCTACAACAAAACACAATTATTAGAAAATTTTCATCATCATCTAAGTCCTGGCCCATCAAAGATTCGATCCACTATAAAGATAGGACACGATAGAAGAAAAAAAAAATTCAGCGAATTTCAGAGATAACAATCTCGCACTTTCATTGATCTGAAAGCGATTAAGGAGGAGTTGAACCTCTGTATCGTTGGAAATAGAAACCTACTAATCCACTCACCCTCTCAAAATTATTTTAGATCTGAGCTATCGTCTATATGTAAAAGAAGAAAAACAAGAAGGAAAATCTCATTGTGCGTTGTTCTTTCGTAATAGGAATAGAGATCCCCATCGTTGATCATTTCAGTCAAGACATCGTCCATGATACAACACATTTTTTTTAGGGAGGCATATGCCAGAAAACCTAAAAAGCTAGTTGGTGGGTAGGGAGACCTATCTTGTTGGTTACACAGGTTATGCTCATGCAACCAAGGAGCAACCCTCAAAGGTTCCCCTGGACTAGGAAAACGCCTACTCGAAGAGGCCACCCTCCAAGGTTCTCCTGGACTGGGAAAGAGTCTAGATGAAGACGGTAGAATGCAAAATGCGATATAGGAGATTCTATTCACCTCCAAGACAAACATCTTATCAAATGAAACATTAGTCCCACCTCAGAAAACAATCCCTATTGAAAATGTGATATAGTGGAGACTAAATGACACTAACCTGATTCTGATCACCACTGCTCGATTGTGGAGGTTGAGTTCCTCCCCTCACTGTCTGCTGCTGCTGAGCGAAAGGTAGAGGAGGAGGGCGTGGCGCCACTTGTCGGGCCTTCCCCGTCACGTGTCTTTTGACCAAGGGGATACATGAAACACGCAGGTGAAAGTGGAGGATTTGGGGGGTAGAATAGGAAAAAGTTTAGCAAAAAATAAAACAATATTCATTGTCATACCCAAGAATGCCAAGTTCCATGGTGGCTCGGTACTGGATGGGGATCTCCATGAGAGCAGCAAGAGCAAAAGCCGCTTCCTTCTCTGCTGGGTTTGTATGTTTCTCCATAATAGCAGTGAAGTTAACAAACTGCAGTGTCAAATAAAAGCTGAAGGCCATAACTGATTCAGATGAGGATGGCCCCTCCTGCAAAACAACTAGCATTCCACGACGACTCCAAATTGACTCTTACTAATTCCAGTTGCGCGAACTGACACAAGAATCCGTTCGTAGCATGCCAAGAACAATTAAAACTGATGACTTATCAGGTTATATGTATATATATATATATATATATATATATATATATATATATATATATATATATATATATATATATATATATATATATATATATATATATATATATATATATATATATATATATATATATATTCTTAATTCTTAAATCAATGCAGCTACTATGAGACATGATTGCAATACCTGGAAATTATCAAAAGCTCGTGCTGGAATCTTGTCGTCGAATTTCTGCATATCTTCCCAAGGCCCATCACCAACTCCAACAAGCACGATTGACAGAGGATAAGCACTAAAGAATCAAGATAGTCACTTTTTAAAATTCTATAATAATGCCAGATAACATCTGCAAATTCAGTAAGGTATCACCAAGTAGAAGCACCCACCAATGCTAACATATGAACAACATAATAAATAATGGATTGGCTTCCTTTCTTACCATCTCAGTATGCCTCCACGAGTTATCCAACATTCATTTAGATACCTTAGGTTATGAAGTAATAAGAGCACACAAGTTGTTTATAAAGAGACGAGGAAAGGCTGGTGGTGGAGGCCAAAAATTGAGGTTACGATGGTGGAGGAGACTAGCCAGGATGGAGCCATTAGCTCTGTTGAAGGACGGTGAATGAAGGAATCCGGAGTGGTGGAGGTCGAAGTGGAGGAGGTCGGAAGTGGAGGAAGCCATCCAAGATGATAAGCCATGACTTTGAAAAGCCAAAAGCTTGCATCGAATGCATTAGGGCCCAAAGGCAAAACATAAAGAGATTACAAGAAAGAGTGTGGTCACTGTAGGGGTGAGATTGCCACCTATTTAAAAAGTAAAATCGTTATGAAAACAATTACGAAAATCTCAATATTTCGATTTTGGGGTTTGGGGGTTAAAATAGCTACGAAAATCTCAATTTTTGCTGTCATTTATCTTAGTTTTGATAGGAACCATCACTCCAAACCTGGATGCTTTAATAGTAACCAACACTCAAAATCATGTTTGGAGATTTTTATAGGGTTTTTGGATTGTTTAGATTTTTGGGATTTTTGAATTTTTTGGGTATTTCAGATTGTAGAGATTTTGGGGATTTTTATAAGGTTTTGATAGGCCCTTGTTCTGCAGATCAGGAGCCCGCTCATCGCCGATAATTCACAAGGCCTATAGCTCAGGGTAAATGCCCTTATCGCTGGTGGATCACAACCGATCAGGCGATCAAAGTGTCAAACTAGTCGACTCCCTAGGATCAAAGTATCAAACTAGTCGCTTTTACATATGTTTCCTAATTCCTCTTTTCACATGAGGGCATTGTCATCTTTTTGTCTACTATGTTAACAGTGTGTGTGGGTGGGTGGGTGGGGTGGCAACTCTGATAAAGAGAGTGTAATGTAAATATTGAACTACAAGGGAGGTCGTGTAATTTAGGTAAACCTCAAGGAAGGTCCTTGTAATTTACCCAATTAATTATATACTTCTCATGATTCAATGACAAGTAAGCAAGTAGACACATACGGGGTTGAGAAACCAAACAAAATTGCTCATAAGAGAGACAAAGCAAGTGGACCCTAAGAGAGCTATAGGGTTCCTTGTGGCTTCTAAGAACAATTAATGCATCCATAACAAGTCTTTGAAGTTAATAGCTTCAAGTTAAAATGTATCGGAACCAGTAACACCTTAGATTCTCCTTTATGTAGTTAGTACAATATCAATTTCTCCTCACACTCATTCTTTGGCGTTATTAATATCTCTTCTTCCTCGTAAATCCAATAAATTTTCTTGAACACTTTTATTTATTTATTTTCAAATTTAAGAAATATGTACTAAGTTCTTCTTCCTTTTCAATGTGAACTTATTTCCATTAATCGTCTAAAAAATTCACATCAATGGTAGCTTTTCGAGCATGAAGTCTTTTTTTTTAAAGTCATTGCTAAAGTTATTGTTAGCTTACCCTTCACATAGTTTCATGCACGTGGCAATATATTAAGAAAATTATCAACTTGCAAAACATATATACTACTTCACAAATAACATTATATATTTAACTGGCTGACATTAATGACCTCTGCGTTTCGGACCATGACACCCATTTGAAGTCCATAATTTTTATACAGGTTGTAATATGCTAGAACCTGAATAGAGAATAGGTTTTCGTACCTTGCCATGACAATTGAGTTGATTGTTTGCTTCTCCTGTGGGCTGAGATCTCCACTAGCTGTATCAACACTTCTAGTGACCTTCAAGGGCAAATGCAATTATTTAATAATTGTTGAAGAAACTAATTAGAGAAAAATCAAGAGGCAAATGCAATTATTCACTAGAGAAATAAAGAGGCTAAAAGTCCAAACCTGACCATCCGCAATTATAACCAACACATGATATTGTCCTCGACTTCTCTCAACAATGCCAACAGCTGCCTCTACTATAGGTGCAAAAGAAGTAGGTCCTGCCACACAATCAAGGTAAAAAAATCGTTACTCTTGAGATAAGCAAATGATGACATATTAAGCAAGAAGGCAATCCCAGTTCATCATTGTAAATCTGGTGCTTGGTAATTAGTATCCAAATATTAAAATGAAGCAAGATAAAATCAATAAAAATGTGAGATGTCTCAATACATATAAACAGTGCAAGCACATATATTACTATTTTGAGCATATACAATAGATTAACCCATTGTCTGTGTTCTTAGTGGTTTATGAATAATGGAAAAAATAAATACATTATCTAGTTGCTCTTCAAATTATTCATGAATTGACAAGGATAAATTGTTATAAAGAAGTAAGATATGAATATTTGATCAAATATTCTCTTCATAATTATATACAAATAGAGAATATTTTTATTTTAAATAAATTGTGCATGTATTTACCATATGATCTTGATGTGACTTTATTCCACAGTCTATTAATATAAATAAAACAAACAAAATAATATTATAAATATTTAATTTTTTTGTTACACCTTGGATGGTATAATTATTGTTAAGGTGTTTCATACCCTCTGAATTTTCTGAACAAAATTTTATATATTTTACAATCTAATAACCCTATTAAGATATGATTGCATCCCGTCCTCTATGCGATTTTCTAACATAACATGACTTTTAGGATTTGGCTCACCAATCTTTAGCAATATCGACATGTGGCATAACCCAACATTTTATTTTATTAATTATTATGTGGTCGCTTTCCAATATTCTGAATTTAGTTTGGAAAAATTATATCTTCTACGACGTAGCACTGTCAAGAAAAAAAATCAGATGCCTAAGGTTTTGGGTCTCCACGAGTATGATCGAAATAATCAGAATCCTTACATAAATGTTGTGACACTTGCTCATTTGAGCTTCAGCTTGCTTCTACATTTGCTTATCTCACTGCCTTTCATGAGGTCCTTGACCAATAGAATCAAGTTGGCCTTTTATCAGTTCTTTATGTTGCCTTTATACATTGATTCGCTAAACCTATTTTCCAGTCATCTGAAATGATTCTTTAACTCCAATTTTCTACATTCAACTATTCAAGAAAGAAGCCATCAGATTGTGACATGTATACGATCCAAAACGTGAATGAACACAAGAAACAATCGATAAAAAAAAACATTAGGAAAACAATCAATAATAAAACATAAGAGAGAGAGAGGAAAAAAAAAAGAGGATTACAAGATCAACCGGAATCTTGTTAAAGAAATTCAACAAACGCGACAATTTGAATTTCATCCCCAACTTATGTTACAATGAATGAAGGGCACATCCTCAACCAAGGGATTCTATAACCCATTTATGATTCAAAGATTAAAAAATCGGAACTACAGCTACATCAGAATAGTATTTTCTAATCACTATGAACCTCAAGTTCTGAATTTCTATATATCTTCTGCACAATTTCATATTTCAGAGCTTATATGTTGTTGACTTTCTAAAAAATATAAAAGGTAATAAAATAGCATAATCGGGTCTAACGAAACATTGGATCTTTCCAAATTATATCATGTTAACCTAGGCTTCTAAAAGCCATAAAACAGCCCAAGGGTGATGGCGTTCCCCTACCCAGACTTGTCTCTCCCATAAATAGTGTTCACTGAAAGGGTCCCAAATATTTGTATGTACGAATTTGCCTCGTTCTCCCTTTTTTTTATAGGGATCTCAAGCCAATTTTCCTTTTGGAAAGATTATGCCTTCCTAATTTTAAGGGAAGAATCCCGTGTACAGAGGACTCCGAATATGTCACTGGATTATCACATAAAGCTCCATTCACATGAATTTTTGTCTATCTTAAGCTTCTATTGAAAATGATCTCTTGTCTCAGACGGGTTGAGATTACATAAAACACAAATATCAGCATATAATGTGCAGCATTAGAGAAATCAGATAGAATTTAGGGCATATTTGAGTAATCATATACCCCATTTAGGATCCAGCCACTTGAGAATTGATATAATTTGATTTAAGTATTAAGTTTGTGAACTGGCAAAGACTTAGGACATTCACTCAATATATCAAAACATCGATGCAGCGAAATTGGTTAAACTTATTGGAGATTTTTTATGTTAACTCTCCATTAGGAATGTCTGGTTGCATAACGATGCAACACTGTTCATTGGTTGAATCATCTAGCCATAAAATATCATGTTAACAAGTAAGGACTTGAAAAATAAAATATATGAATAAAGTGATATCTTATGAAATGCAAAGCATAGGGCTTAAAAAACTACCTGACAATTTTAAATTCGGAACGATCTTCCGGTAGCAAGCCAAAACTTCTTCAAAGCCATGGCAAGACGAATGGTCGGTGTGGAAGCTAAACACCGATTGATCATGAGTGGTTGCTGTTATGAACAAAAGAATACCATCAAAGGAAAACATATTGTAAACAATATAGAAAGTGAACATTTAACAAGAACAGAGAACTAACCATCGCCAAACCCAAAGCAAGGTATCAAATTGTCCTCATCAAATGGAGCCAAAGCCTTCCCTACTATAGTAATAGCTTGCTCATAAGGATTGGGTATGTCACTGATTGCATGCAGGCTCCGATTATTGAATGAACGTTTCCCTTTAAGAGGAAAGAAGATAGCCATTTGGGTAAAACTTTTCATCAAGCGCATTATGATCATTTTCGTAGGAATTTAGCATAACTATCGAAAATGAGATTCAAACATGTCGAAAGGAAAAAATCACTTCACTCCCACAACCTGTCCACTCGTTGCTTTTAGTAAAATCAATTCCGAGTATCAGATTCGATGATTCTAGTCCTGCTTCTATCAAGGCCGCTGTAACCTGTTAAGGTATATAGAAAGAAGAAAAATAAACTTGTATTTTTGTGGATAATGCTTCTAGGGGCAGTAGAAGTATCTACTTTAATGACCTACTAAAGTATTTTATACATTAATCAATGTTGTAGATACTAATGAATGAAACCAATCCATTGTTAGAAGAAATGATGTACCTCCACGCTTCGGTTGCACGTGAAATATTGACAAGACCATGTATAAAGTAGTTTTTATATGAGATTAAGTACCCTCACCATCAGCATCAACCATTGTCCAGTTTATTTGTAATTGGCTTTATTGAAACCTTCTTCATATTTTGCTCCTACCAAGAATGAGATTCGTTTTAAGGAAAGCCTTATGAAAACCTTTCACGTATGTCATCCAGGATATCATATATCTCCTCCATCCCCTTTTCAGATTTTCATAGAAATCTAAGTCCCTCCACTAGATTATATGCATGATCATTCTACCTCAATGCCCATTGTCACAACACTTTTTCACTAATTATTAATCTTCTAAGCTTCCTTCAATGTGTTAAACTTTTAAGCTTGTTGTATTACCCCTTAATTTTTATAAATTTGTTTTAAAATACAGGTATTAGTGGAAAACACCTTTCAAATAAATAAAATTCCGTTCTATGCCAACCAGATTAAAAATCCATGCATGAACTTGCATGGACTAAGTATTAAAGCCTTTCATTGTGCCTTTTAAATTCTAAATTGAAAGTAGACCCTTGGGATTCCCTCATCAAACCGAAAAAAAAACGTAAGAAACCTTTATAACTGCTGATCAATGCAAATTTGCATGAAAACCCCTGTCCTTTCAAATTCTCACAATTGCCTATAAATAGAAGTTTTTCCCCCTCATTTTCTTCACAACTCCCGAAGATGAATCCCACCTCAAAATCCGTGCTCTCTCTCTCTCCCTTTAGTCTACCATTGGCCAACCACCGTCGAAGCGCCACCTGTCATCGATCAGCCCCACCACCAGATCACCTTCGTCTGCCTGCCGGACCACCGGCCGCCGCCACCACCAATCGCCGTCGGCCCCGACCTCCTCCACCTACTTACCTCCGGGTAAATTTTTCTCCCATGGGACCGGCCCACTTCTAGTTAGGTAGTTTGATTTTAGGGCCACTGAGGCCCGAATCCAATTAGCCAAACCATTGGGGCCAGATCCTGCTGGGCCTTATACGTCCAAAGCCATTTATCTTAGAATAAATATTTGGGGTAAATAGGCCTAAGCCAATTTACTGTGCACCAAAATATTTGGGCCAAATGGGATTAAGCCCAATTACTTTACACTAAAGTTAACTGGGCCGAAGCCAATTTTGTATTGGGTCGAGTCCATTTAACTCTCTTGCTATGCACAAAAGTACTTGGGCCGAAGCCCATTATTGTGCACAGCACTACTTGGGCAAAGCCCAGTACTAAAGCCCACCTATTATAAACCATTAAATGGGCAGAGGCCTAATTAAATTATAAGCCAGAATGAGCTAGATCTAGAAATCCATGATATAATCACTCTGTATCATACAAGTCGCACCCAACTCCCTGGGGCAACCCATCTTGTTATTAAGGGCGGCCAAGGCTCATGAAATAAACGTAGAGCCTTTTTTGCCACATCTTTAGCAATCGATCACTGAATTTGATTCCGTCTGTAGCAACAGTTTCGTGGAGACACGATGAACCTTATGACACAAAGAAATCCTAAAACTAGACCTAAAAGGATAAAATTATCACTTTGCCATATAGAGTAATTACGTTATAACTTTCCATTTGGACTCGGAATCAAGTTCCTTGTGCAGCCATAAGTTTGTGTCTACAGAACGGACCCACTAATATTATAAAACCCTAAAACCAGTGCCTCTAGAGAAAATGATCATTTTACCCCTATAAGATGATTAGCTCATAACTTTCTCATTTGGGCTCGGAACTGAGTTCCGTCGGAACCCACCTATTCGTACATGCTAACCTAGTAAATATGATTCTTGTGCTATTCCAAGACATATACATATTAGGAAATAAAATATGAAGAAAATTATCAAGTTACAACCAATCAAGTAGGGGGACCTTACCCATGTATTTCTTTAATTGTTTTTCTATAAGAATAAAAGGATGTTCCATGGATGATGTGGATTATCTTATGAGTGTGGAAAGCTTGACCATCTGCGGATTATGCTTGCTCGATTAGCCCTGAGTGTATGGCTGAGCCTGGCTGCAGCCGAAAGTACCTAGGTGTGGGGCTGAGCCCGGCTGTGGCCAAAAGTATCTGTGTGTGGGGCTGAGCCCAGCTACGGTCAAAAGTATCTGGGTGTGGGGCTAAGCCCGGCTATGGGCCAATGGCCAAAAGTATTTGGGACCCTGGGTGTAGAGCTAGCCCAGTTTTGGCCAAAACGACTATGGGAGGGTCAATAGTTCCACACTTGAAGATAGTAAGCATGTGAACGTTATTCCTTTCTACAGCTTAACACTTGACTAAATATATTGTGCATATCACCCTATTGAGCCACGTGGCAATTATAAAGGCTCGCCACCTACAGACCTTGTGGTGGTAGATCCTAACTCTGCAAGACTGAAAATTATATCAATGGAGATGATCCTAGTTGGAGCTGGAGACCTCGTTAGGAGTTGTACGTGAAACCCGAAGATGAGGTGAAGTCATAAAGAAAGCTTGGAGTTAAAAAATAAAGAATTGTACTTCATTTTATTTTAGTTACGAAGGTGATGTAATCGAGAAATTATTAATAGAAAGCTCTGTTTCTTCGTCAAATTGTGAGCTTGAAATTATATCAAGTTGTTTCTCTATTCACACCCCAGTAAATTACGGGTTGCCTAAATCCGTAAATATCGGAGCGTGACACTTGTCCTTTCTGGTTTTACAAAGAATTTGATATTCTCATCTCTGTTCAGCTAATGCTATATGGCTATACATACTATATTCCACACTAACCTGTAGAATAATGTTGCCCTTATTGTTGCAGTATTAAATTTTTCCTCAAGTCTCACAAGCATTTGAAGATCCACCACCAATCCCCACTTCATCTACAGATAGTTTAGAAATGTCTAGATCTATCTCACAATATTCTTATACAATAGAGAACTAAAGCATCAAAATAACTGCAGAGCAATAATTATATCTTGAATACCAATTTGAATTAAGGTTTCAGTACCAACTAATTATTAAAAATGCAAGTGAAGATGATGCATTTAATTTGTTTTTCATGGGCAAAGATGAAATCAATCATAACCCCAAGATCCAAACAGACTTGTACTTGTATGGAAATTCGAGCTTCACGACACTCTCGAAACATAAATTCATTAGCATATATTGGATTAAAATTATTATAAACACTGAATATTTGTAAATAAGAAATTAACATTCTGAATAGATTATGTAGTTCTATCCATCTTTTGTTGAGAACTTCACAATAATTAAATAAGAGTGTCGCTTCGTAGTGTTAGAAACTAGAAAGATGCAACAATGCTAATTATCAAGATATCAACATTTCCTCAAAAAAAAAAAAAATCAAGATATCAGCCAAATAGGCAAATATTTGCACAATATTAATAGAATAGTGATATGGTCAACAAAAAGTTATGTACTCATAATGAAAACTTGAATAAAATAGCCATAACCATTATGCCTACCAAGGTGTCTCAACATTATGAAATATAAATCCTTCTTCAATATTCATTTCGATTAAGGGCTACAGTTGTTTCCACTGCTGTCTTTTTTATATCTTTTTACTAACTTCTTAAATGTAGTTTTGTGTCTTTCCCTCCTCTATCATTCCCTCTTCAACACAAATCCGCACCCTCTGCTTACCAACGCCTCATTATCTCTTTGCCATCTGTATTGGTTCTTCATCATTTTGTCCTAATTTGTAATTGCTGGACTCCTACATTTCTTCTAGTGTCCTCATTCTTCAACCAGTGTTCCTAGTTTCACCACACATCACCTCAGTATTTCCATCTCTTGAAAAATGTGTTTACCAATCACCCTCTTTTCAAACTCTCACCGAGAGTTCGTAGAGTACTGAGAAGCACTATGTGGTGTGAGCCATAAGAAATTAGCAAGCTAGAGCGCCCCACCAAGAAAAATAGTGGCAAAAAAATGACAATTGACATGGATCGTGATAGTTTAGTATTGTGATTTCGTGTTTGGGTTCGGACAAGGAAAAAGAATTAATTCAGGTTCGGTTTTAGCCATTTCAGCTTAAATTTTAAAAAATAGTAAAAAATCAGACAAAATTAAGGTTAAATTCGTCCGATTTGGTCCCAAACCAATGGTTTCGGATCCAAGTATTGAGACATAATTATGGAATAACTACTAACTATCAGAATGTCATTCAAACTAATAGAACGACGATATGAATGAAATATGTATCAGACCCAATTTGGGGGTATAATGCGTAGGGTTCGGACATGTCAAAATCTGAACCGGTTCGGGCTTGGACAAATCTCAAACCATGGGTCAGCTTTTCCTAACGTCTATAAGTAATTAGTGATCTCGACATTAGAATATCAATCTAGCATGTTGACCACTGAATATTATTGATGCCTTAACATGTAAAAAATAATTTCGATACTCCCTCTCTTTTTACAGATGAAAATTAACTTCAAATAAATTTCAACATTGTTATAGTTCTGAATTCTAGTGAAAATGTTTTTAAGGTTTTTGCAAGCTAACAAAAACTTAATTTGACCTAGCCGTTTATTATCGTTTATTGGGTGAAAATCCAAAATTTTGAACAAAAATTTAAACCTTGGCAAATGAGAAAGAAGGATGCGAAAATTCAGTAAGGTTTTTTGCAAGAGATTAATGTTCAAATTGATAATTGTTTTAATTACTAAGTAATCCATACTATACTTGAGGGAAAATATAGGGATTATTTCAAGTGATGCAGGCTTGATGAAACAAGCATGGTTAGGGTTTTAAGTGGGGGGATATCGAGCAGTAAATAACTTCATATGCTACAACGATGTGAAGCAGTTTTGATGCAACAAGAGGGTTAGGGTTTTAAGTGGCATTTGAAACGGTAGACGGGGGGAAATGGCAGGAGAGAGAGAGAGAGAGAGAGAGAGAGAGAGAGAGAGAGAGAGAGAGAGAGAGAGAGAGAGAGAGAGAGAGAGAGAGAGAGAGAGAGAGAGAGAGAGAGAGAGAGAGAGAGAGATGGGGTGGGGGTAGGGTTGGCAATTTCGGACCCGACACAGCAGACCCGACACGAAGTTAGCGGTTCTGGATCAGGGCTAAACAGGTTTGGGTCGTAAACTGGTCGACACGATACACCAGTTTAATAAACGGGAGGGTCTGGACACGGTAGAGCCGGGAAGACCCGTTTAGTATTCAACGGTCGGGTCGGGTCTACCCGCAATCCGATACAATAATATATAATACTAGCGGGTCTTTCGGGTCAGGTCGGGTCGAGTCGGATTGGGTCAGATCGGGTCAACTGAATAGACCCGGGTGATAAACGGATCTTACTGGGTCTACCCGTTTATTAGCGGATCGGGTACGGGTTTAGGATCTAGACACGATTAGTTAAACGGGTCGGGTCTGGGTCTAGGGGTTTTGGACACGACACGAAACTAGACACGACACGATCCATTGGCACCCCTAGCTCGATGTGTCCCAGATGACTTGATACCATGATTTTTGACAAGGGCATCACCACATCCTCTACCTATGCCACCAATCCCATACACCCCCAATACCCTAACCTCGTGGAGACATGTCTATCACGATTAACCGAAAAAGATGAGGATAAGTTCGTTTGCTAACCACCGAACAGTTCAGCACCATGTCCATGTACGGCTGACACTGCCATCGATCGCAACCAGCTGACATGGTATGAAATTGTTTGGTGGATATCCAACAGATCCACACCATGTTGGTCGATTGCGGCCTATTGTCTCTAAAACTTAGGTTGCCTTGGGTCAGTAGCGCTTGTCATACACATGCGGGTCGTGCATGGGTTGCGACGGGTATCCGTCTCAGATGCCACATATCCCTCTGTCGATGCTGCCAAACCATTAGCTCCGTGTACTCTCGCGGGGACCGAACCAACTACACTCACCCCTTGCTTTTCCGAAACCAACCTTTTACGGCCTTTGGAAGGGGGGCGATTTCACCAACAGATTGAAACTTCAGGAGGTGCTATTGTTACAAAAAAAAAACTATAGGGGTGAATTCCAAAAAAAAAACACTATTGGAGCACAGTTGTAATTGTCCCCTAGCTTCAGGAGGTCAAACTGCAATCTAACCTAAGGTCCCTAATGTATAATATTGTTTGAGATTTAAGATAGGTTTTTGGACATCAAGCTTTCCTCCTGACGCCATGCGACCGTGATGATTGTAGCCCTTGCTGTTACACCAGATCGATGGGTGTCCAAACAATGATGTAACTATTACGTTTTATTAGTGCAATATCGTTATCAAAAAAAAAAAAAGAGATTTAGGATAGGGGTTGAAGGGGGTATTGATTGGTTTCAGCCTTAAGCTCAATTCTCTTTATTTATATAATACAAGTATATAGATAAATTAATTATTGCATGCTATATTGAAAATCATATATGCTAGTTTCTAAAGTTGTGTTTTAAATCCCATTAATGTGCTCATCTAATTGTTTTGATTTACCATATCGTCTTTTGTTTTGTAATATTAGGGGGGGTTTGGCTTCGTTTTGGAACCTGCTGTTTCCATTCTCGGCTCTTGATTTTAAAAGTAACGGCTAGTATTTGTTCCGGACGACTGAAGAGTTGGGAACAAAATTTTACCGCTCTGGATATTTCTTTGCGAAGCGGACGATGAACCATCAAATTTATACTATAATTGGTAATTGATAGGAATACCCTCTTCTCTTTCGGATGAGGATTAAGCGGAACAACTGTTCCTCTCTCACACACACATATATATACCAAATAAACACCCTTTTAATTTTCGCAAAGTATATATCAAAAAAATAGTTTTTTCTAACAATGATTTCAAAGAAAAACACAAAGAAATTATGAAGTTAAACGTTTAATTAATTCACCATATATTCTTGCAATTCTCTCTCACACACAAAGGGATATGGGGGCATAGAAGAGAAGGGAGGTCTACTCAACCTGCTCGAGGGAAGTGTAGTTGTCAGGGATGTAGGAGTACTTCTTGGTCAGAATTTTCCTTTGTGGGTGATCGGTGCTTCTGTGGTTTATCGACGGCTGTGATACCAGGTTCCTTGTCGGCGGTGGTGGTGGCGGCGGCGGCATAGGCCTCTTGACATGCCCGTAGTTTGTGCGGCGATGGAGGAGGCCGACAATCACATTACCCATGAGAGAGAGAGAGAGAGAGAGAGAGAGAGAGAGAGAGAGAGAGAGAGAGAGAGAGAGAGAGAGAGAGAGCTTTTGTTCTGTTGGTGGGATGGAATCATGTTGAAGGAGGTGATGTGTTGGCTTCCATGTTAAAAAGGGATGACTAGTTGCGATGAAGCGATGAAAAGAATGAAGATAAGGGAATAGGATGCTGTTTTCCTTTGCTTAGCTTTCTTTGACGAGAGAATGAAAGAAGGGAGAGGGGTGGGGGGGGGGGGGGGGGGGGGGGTACTTCACCCCACTTCCTTAGTTGCTTCGAGTATTCTACAAGTAAAGTCATGCAACGTGTATATGTCCACGTGGCACATTCTCATTGACTAATTGGATATAAATGTGTGGGATTCGAGGTGGGGAGGGTTTTGTGGTTCACAACCACAGGTGTTGGGTGGTGGTTGTAGCCTTTTTGGAGTATAAATTATGTTGCTACAGTAAAATCACTGTAGCAACTAAATTTATACTTTTAGCACTATAGTGATTTCACTATAGCAGTAATATTTCAGCGTGTAAATTCGGCCAAATTTATACTCTCTAATCTATATACACCCGAATTTATACTCCATTACGCCGAGTTGAAATCCTGTAGCTACAGAATCTGGAGTATAAATTCGGGTTAATGGAGTATAAATTTGATTGTTGTAGTTATTTCACTGTAGCAACTGAATTTATACTCAAAAATATTATTGCCATAGTGAAATCATTGTAGCAACTATGGAGTATCAATTGGGGCTAACATAGTATAATTCAATCTATATAATATTGCACGACGGTCGACATATTGACTAGATAAAATGGAACAAGCTAACTAGACAAAAACGATAAGAGATACCTCCCTAATCATTCAAACCCTTGCTCTCTCTCTCTATCTCTCTCTCTTCGTCTCTCTCTATCTCTCGTTGTATCTCTCTCTCTCTCTTCCCCACGATCTCTTTATCTCTCTCTTCTCCACGATCTCTCTGTCTCTCTATGTGTTTCCCTTTCTTCCACACGATCTCTCTCTCTCTCTGTATATCTCTCTCCGTGTTTCTCTCTCTTCCCCACGATCTCTCTCTCTGTTTCGCTCTATCTTATTTTTGATCTCTCTCTTCCCCATGATCTCTCTCTCCGTCTCTCTCTCTCTCTCTCTATCACTCTCTCTCTTCCACACGATCTCTCTCTCACCCGACAATCTCTCTCTCTCTCTCTCTCTCTCTCTCTCTTCGTCTCTCCCTCCTGTCTCTCTCTCTTATCCACAGTTTCTCTCTCTCTTCTCCACGATCTCTCTCTCTCTCTCTCTCTCTCTCTCTCTCTTCGTCTCTCCCTCCTGTCTCTCTCTCTTATCCACAGTTTCTCTCTCTCTTCTCCACGATCTCTCTCTCTTTTCCCCATGATCTATCTTTCTCTCTCCGTCTCTCTTCTCTTCCCCACAATCTTTCTCTCTCTGGGGTGAGTCGCACTGAAGGCGCCCGCTTCGTGCCAATCGGCACGGGCATGCACTAGTTAATACATAGGGGATGATGGTAGGGGTATTTTAGTTATTTGATAGAAGTTGAATAGGCAAACATGGGTTTAATGTACATGTGCCTATTGTCGAGACTATTGTACAGGTCTTAACTCAAACGAAACTATTTTCGGGACTAATGCCTAAAAACGTCTTCTATAAAGAGCTTATCAACCCTCCCCCTAAATGAAGAACAAATTTGTTCCAACCTCTTTAAAGATATTAGAGCACCACCCTCTCTCATTAGTTCATTTCAAGGATATATATGTCATTTTGTATTACTCATCTTGGTAAAATGATCAAAAGCCCTCAAATTGGACCAATGAGAAAAAAGGTGATGCTCCACCCTCTTTAAGAAGATTCGAGCAAAAATCGTTCTCAAAAAATTGCAGCCCACTGCCATGGCCCCACGCATTTTACATTTCAGTGGGGCCCCAATGCTGACTCGTTGGAGGTACTCGAAGTTGTCAGGAGAAAGACGACAAGACGTAAACATTATTAGCAAGTGAAGTGAAGGTGGTCAGAAAAAGATGCCAAAAGTAAAGATGGGTCAAGTCTCACCAAGAACTCAAAGTGGGTGATCACTTTGGTTAAGAAAAATGAGGTTTTTTCATATCTATGAATAAATTTGGTTGTCTTTGATTTTACTTTTCTAGTCCTTAACATATGCCAAATGTTACTTCTGAACAGCTATTGTATTTTTGTGATTGTTTTATCCTTAAAGAGTAAAACAAAATAGATAATTGATTTTTTTCTTACTTCAATCGTCTCTCGTTGTCGGAGATCGTTGAGATGATGTCATTTTTCTATCCCGACGCCTTTACATAGCGTAAAGTACTTAGTGAGCCCTTGTTGTCGAGCCGGCGGCGAGCGGACGTTGGCTGGTAGCGACGGTAGGCGGTAAGAATGAGATATGAAAATGAGAGCCAGAGGCAAGTTTGGCAAGGTGTACCGCCTTCATTTCTCATCAGAATTTAGTGATTCTGGAGGCATTGCGATCCTCGGGTGATCCTCTACAAGATCATCTAAAGACGAGGATAAAATGAAATCAGTACCATTAGTAGCTTTTATTGAAAGATTGGGTGGATATAATTTAAAACCAGTAAAAGAAAGTGAAGAAATGAGAGATAAAAATGGGCGCCGACGCCACAGTGAATGGGTGCCAACGCCAATGAATGGGCGCCGGCACCACTAGTAGCTTTTAATGGAAGATTGGATTGATGTAATGTAGAAACAGTGAAAGAAAGTGAAGAAATGAGAGATGAAAATGCGAGCCTTCACTGGGCACCGACGCCCAGTCCAATGAATGGGCGCCGGCGACACAGTAAATGGGCGCTAGCGCCTCAATGAAGAAAGTGAAGAAATGAGAGATAAAAATAAAAGCCGGAGGCAAGTTCGGTACGGTGTACCGTCTTCATTTCTTATCAGAATTTAGTGATTATGAAGGCATTGCAATTCTCAGGTGATCCTCTACGAGATCATATAAAGAAGAGGATAAAATGAAGTCATTACCACTAGTAGCTTTTAATGGAAGATTGGATGGATGTAATGTAAAAACAGTGAAAGAAGGTGAAAAAATGAGAGATAAAAATGGGCTCCGTCGCCACAGTGAATGGGCATCGGCGCCAGTGAATGGGCGCCGATGCCTGACTAAGCGTCGACGCCCTAGTGAGAGATGAATGGAAGAGTGAATGGGTGTCAGCGCCTCAGTGAATGGGCGTCGGCGCCCCTGTGAGAGATAAAATGACGTTAGTAACACCGCGAGTGGTGGCCGACGGGGTGGCGCCGGTGGGCAACCTGCAGAGAAATGCTCCAGCGCATTCTACTACGTCCCGTAGTGAAATGCTCCAGCGCATTCTACTGTGGCCGGTGGTGGGCTGCAATTGGTCATGGTATTGGCATCCCTCTAGTGATAATCCCATGGCCATTGAAATGGAATGCACCACGTGTCTATTCCTAAAGCATCAGTGATCGAATGGGGAGACAGATCATCAGTGGAGCGGAGTCAAATCCCTTTGAAATTGGGAGTGAAGTCCTTTATAAGTCTCGGGGGTACTTTAGTCTAAAACAAAAAAGTGGTCATTAAAGTTAAGCAAAAAGCAACCGGGTCTATTCCTAGCAATACAACATAGTTGGGGGCCATTCTAGAAAAAACCTCTAAAAAAAGGGTGTTGATATTTGCACCCCACCACAAAATATTAGTACTCCTAACTTAACAAACAAAGAAATACTGGGTGTGGCCTCGAAGCATCTCAGACATACTGATATGCACACCGTCACCTCCAACATCAGTTCCAACACCTCACTGATGCTGCCTCCCCGCTCCATCCGTCGTCGCCGTTCGCTCCACAGTGTCCATACAAGGAGTCAAACAGTGAACCTCTCCAATATGGGAGAGAGGAAGTACCACCAGGCCAAGAACCCCTTGGTTCTTTCTTTATGCATGATTATATTTTTAGGAAAAATCTATGGTACCATAACAAAATTCATAGCGACTGTCGGATGGCCTTAGGGTGGATATCAGGCATCCGCCTAAGGTTCATCCCATGGCCCCTAGAATAAAGGTCGCCGTCGGATGGGTTCAGTATGGTACCGAATCAGTACTGAAGTGGAACCCATATTATTGACTGTGGAATGAGTTTATAGGACTTAAACCTATTGGAGATCAGATATCAAGGCCCAACAATCCTGAGCTTTGGCTTATCCTTATCCTATATATATAAAAAAGGGTTTAATTGATATGAGAAGAAGAGGCCAGGGATGTACTCCAAAGGTGTGGCTTTCTCATTTACATTAGTCTCATATATATAGATGTTATGGGTTTGTATGGGTCAATAAAGTGAGCAGCCGTCGCAGCCGCCACAGACCACCGCAGCTGTTATAAGCCGCCATGGCTGCTCCACCCTATAACATTAATATTTGTTTCAGTTCTACCATGGCTGATGGGGCACAGACCCGTGCGCAGTTCATTGCCATCCTAGAGACGGCCAGTCGACGAGTAGGCTTCCTCCTTCAGCTGGAAGGTCAGCATGGGAGGCCTCTTCTCCGGTGCCACCGCCATCATGCCCAGGATCCTTGAAATCTCCTGGAACCATCGATCTGCTTCGAGGGGGTTGGGAGAACAATTTCATAATTCGTTCCATCCTCGCTTCCTCCCAAGGGGTATCTGTTCTGACTACCAGAGGTTGTGCTTAAGGTAAGACTAGAACTGCATCAGAAGCCATCACCTGCTGCTGAAATAGGGCTTGCTGCTCTATCCACTGCCTCTGCTGACACAACTGCTCTGCTATCACTGCTGTTGAACCAGTTGGTTTTGCAGGGCTATCTTGGTTCGGCATCGGGTCCAGTACCGCGCTAAACAGTCCCTTAATGGCAATCCCTCATCAGGTCCAAAACATACACAACACGCATAAAACATACAGTGTCCCTCGTCGGAGGTTACTGGTCACTAACAGCCCCTTGAGGGCAATCCCTCATCAGGTGACCTGAGACACCGCAGGATATACAAATATCCTTCAGGGGACACTGCATCCGGCGATGTCCCACTTTCCCACAGAGGAAGCACCTTCCCTTGTTCAAACAACAGCTATGGGTGCGTCCATCCTCGTGACTACCCACGCAAACAGGCCTCCGCTGCCAAGCCGTCACCTTCGTTCCCTTCAGAGGGCAGCTCTTCCTCTGATGTCCGATTCCCCCGCACTTGTGGCACTGTGGCTTCCATTTGTCCTCGCCCTTGCACCGCTCCTCAAGCGGGCGTCTAACTTGCTTCATCTGGGCCCTCATCCTTCCCACCATCGAGAATGGCGGGTCCAGCAATAGCGCTAGTACAACTGCAGCACTCTCGACTGCTGGAGGTTGAGTTCCACTAGACTCTCCGCTCGCTCCTGTCATCTACACAAAATAGCGCCCTCAAATTATTATCATTTCAACACCTCTATGTCTCCCAAAATAAAATCATAGTACGTAGTCCAAATTCACGAGTCCTATTTACACATCCAATCCTAGTTCCTGACATCTTACCCTAGCTTCCCCCTAGGGTTATGACCATCTGCTCTGATACCCAACCTCACGCCCCCGGATTTTACTCCGCAGCGAAAACACGTGGTGTGAAATTTATGCTATATATATATATATATATATATATATATATATATATATATATATATAGAGAGAGAGAGAGAGAGAGAGAGAGAGAGAGAGAGAGAGAGAGAGAGAAGCGTTAGAAGATATTTTGCAGTCTCCCTTGCTAGAGCTCGTCCCATGCAGGAGGTTTGGTCCTACGGTCAGGAGGTGGTTAGCCCTTTAATTTGACTCGAATAGAAATATGAAAGTAGTAAGCCTCCTAATTAGGCATGCACACATTAAAGTATTAAACTTAACTCGAAGCATTCAAGGTGGTTAGACCTTTAATTTGACTCAAATCGAAACATGTGAAGTAGTAAGCCCTCTAACTTGGTTTTGCACACCTTACTCCTCTAGTTATACTCGAATCGAAATACGGAAGTAGTAAGCTCTCTATTAAATAGCATGCACACATAGCCCTCAAATGAGCCCTAATAGGAGCATGGGAAGTTAGTAAGCTCTCTAATTAGATATGCACACATTAGCCCTTTAATTTAGAACCTAAATTAAGTATGGCAAGTTAGTAGTCCTCTACTTAGCATGCACACACCATTAGCCCTTCAATTTAGAACCTACATTAACCATGGCAAGTTAGTAGTCCTTTACTTAGCATGCACACAGCATTAGCCCTCTAAGTACACCCTAATCACAGTATGGCATGGTTAAGAAAACCCTAATTATAGGCATGTACATAATAGCCCCCTAATTAAACCTAATATGTAATAAGCCCTTAGATTAGCATACACACATCAATAGCCCTCTAAATAAACCATAATTTAAGCATGGCAAGTTAGTAAACCCTCTAATTTATCTATATACAATGCTATGGTTGTTCGCAAGCTGACTAGGTCAAAAGGGCACGGATAGCTCTCATAAATCCTATTAAAAAATATTATAAAGATATTAAAAACCTACTATAAAAATGATAAATACCTATTCAATGGCATTTAATGGCCATTCGATGTTAATTAGTATTTTTTGGGAAGTTTAATTAGTACTCTCTCTCTCTAACAAGTGAATCACACCCTAAAGGTAGCCGTGGCGACTGTCTGAGTGCTGACAGGCACGTCGTCGCCATAGGAAGTCGTCCGAGTGCCGTTGGGCAAGGACATTTACTAGTATGCACACTTATTAGCCCTAAATTTTAAACCTAAATTTAGCATGGCATGATGAGAAACCTTAAAACATAGGCATGTACCCATTAGCCCCATGATTTAAACCTAATTTAAGCATGCATGGTAAAACCCTAAAAATTTGCTCTCTAATCTATCTAGTAAGAACAACCACCCTAAGCATTTAAAAGAGACCTAAAACTAAGTAGTATGGGCTTACCATTGAAGGTCCCTTCTTTCCTTCTCTTATTCTTCTTCTTCTTCTCTTGCTTGGCCGAAATGGTATTCTCCCCCTCCCTTCCCTTTTCCAAGTGCAATGAGAGGGGGAGGAGGTCAAAAGAGGTGAAAAGGGGAGGAGAGGAGGAGGAGAGGGGAGGTGGGAATCATGTGGCCGGCCACCCCCTCCTGGATCACTTCACACATCTGCACAAGAACACATAATTTCATTCCTGTATCACTTTACAAGGGGAGGGATTAAGGTCTTCACAGCCACCTACTGCCTGGCGGCCGGTAGCAAATCCGCCGGCGACCATCGCAGCAAGAGCAAAAACGGGCGGGGGTCAGCCTAATAGCAACGAGAGAGAGGGGGGGGCCTAGTTGTGCTGTCGGCCAAGACTCGTCATCCACTGAATGGGCTGTGATTGGGGTTCTCCTCCTCGTAGCCTTGCACAACCACCGCGGTAACCGCTCCTCTACGATGACTGTGGCAAAAATCCGAGAGAAGGGAAGAGGGGGGGGGGGGGTTCAGATTCGAGTGAGACAATCGGGGAAGAAGGAGAAGGGAATTGGTGGAGGACGAAGGGGAGGAGGAAGGGGAAGAAGGCTAACCTGATGGGGGGATCCTCTCTTCCTCGCCCCGCAGCTCCGCCGCGCCGGCCGCACGAACCAGGGAGAGATCGGGAGAGAGAGGTGGATGAGGGGAGGAGAATTGGGAATCGGGATTGGGAGAGGGCAGGGTTGCTCCGTTTAAGATCGGATGGTTGTCGGATTTTAGGGATGGGATCAAATCCAATCGGATCTGGTGACACGGTGATCCGATTCTGTAAAAACATATCAGATCCGATTTTTGACCAGCATACCCGTTGCTGTGATTACGTTGGGGATGGAGAGCTGCTATTGGCACGCCAATATTGCTCTCCAAAACACCATTTGAAAGTTTTTTTTATTATAAAATTAATCCCAAGTAAAATAACCAAAACATCCAGTATTTTTTTTTTTTTTGAGACAAGTTTGGTTGAATAAGGTACAGTATGTTTGGCCGACCAGAGTCGAAAATTGTATAGTACGTTCGGTCGACCACGGTCGAACATATTGTACAATGTTTGGACGGCCAAACGTATTGTACTATGTTCGGCCATGATCGACCAAACGTACTGTATAATGTTCGGTTTTGGTCGGCCGAATGTACGGTTTGGATGCTGGTAGGTGACGACGGAGAGAAAATTGATGGGGGGAGAAACCTACAGCGCCTGCGTGGGGGAGCTCGGAGAGGAGATGAGCTTGGGGAGGGATGGAGATTGGAGAGTGGAGAGGAGGTTGTCGAAGCGGTTGATGGAGGAGATAGGGTGTTAGACGTAGAGAAAATCGTCGAGAGGAGGAATCTACAGTGCCTGGGAAAGGAAGCTCGAGGAGGAGATAAGCTCAGAGAGGGGCGGCGAGCGAAGAGGATCTCGTCGGAGCAGTTGATGGAGGAGATAGGGTGTTAGGGTTTGGGTATGTGTGTGTGTCTAGTAATTTGGGGAAGAAGAGTAGTATATGATTTTTTAAAAAATTGGAGGTGTGCAGTGAGCAAATATATAAAATTTTAAAACTGGGTGGTGTGGGGAGGCTTATGAAAAATATTTGGTGTGTGAAAAGGAATACTTGGTGTGCTAATATACCCTCTCTTGGGGATGACCTTGGGTGTATAAAAAATGATAATTTACATTCACACCCCCTAGATTATCTAACAATTACACTGGCACCCCCTCTTGTTTTTGAAATTACACTAGCATTCTGTCAAGCTTGTCTCTTAAGCGACGTTAACAGAGGATATAAACTCCCAAACTTACTCCCTCTTCCTCCTCCTTTACTCTCCATCAAATTCGATCATCATCTCCACCACCCTTCTCTTCTCCACCACTACTTCACCTCTCCATCTTCCTTGATTTTCGGCCACCATATTGTTGGATATTTTATAGGAGGGCTATCAAATCATATATGGATTATAAGGTAATTTAATCTATTGAACTTGAAAGAGATGTCTACTACTAATATAAATAAAGAAAAGTAGAGTTATATTATGGCCTGTATGGTCGAAGCGCGCAAGCACTGTACTAAAAGCTGAATTGCCTTCCCACGTGCGGGACTCTAGGCACCGACTAGTAGAGATACGACGACCCTCGTGCAGGCGCACTCCTCCTCGTTAGCACGGCTCCAAGGAGGCTTTGCGAACCCAATCGAGCCTTCAGAAACCCAGCAACGGATTAAGAGTCTCCCTTCGATAGCAGACCGAACAGAGAGACAAATCTTTGATGGAGAAATTCTCTCTTCGGTGGAAGACCGAGAAGAGAGACAGCGCTTCGCTACTGTAGATTCTAGAGGTTGTAGAGGGAGAAAGATAATACTTTTTTTTTGTTTCTCAAACAAGAGGTATGACTCTCTTTATATAGCCCAACCCCACCAGCTGTTGGAGCAAAAAGGGGAGTAATTATGGGAGACTCAAAAGGATGATTGTTGATTCTTTGGTAACGTATCACACGAGAGCAATCACAGATATGTGATAGCTCTCTACCTTGTGTAATAGCCCGGTGTAATGATTATTTAAGTAAAAGGAATAAAAAAACAGAAGGAGATAATGGGCCGCTTGGGTTTGCGGGGTGAGTGGGATGCTAGCTGTGCATGTGGGAATGGTGGACAACCGTAAATGAGCACTCAAACAAGTGATGCATGCACTTTGTATTGTAGTGCATCCTCTACTTGTGCATGTGATCCAATGTATGCATAGCAATGCATGCAATGCAATGCCTGTGATCCAACATACGGTGCATGATGGATGGCATGCGATGCAATACATGGTGAGCCAAGTGCATGATTCTCATAGTTACAATGGGACTAATTAGTATAATAGTTATATTAGTTCTAACAATCCCCCCCTAATATAAAAGTTTTGAAGTTAAAAAGTTTCAAAGTTTAAGAAGGATAAAGAATATTGATGGATTCCTTATATTATACAATATGGGTGTACGTACCTTAAACCAGACCCATTTGTCAGACTTCTCCAAGATCACACATAGTATGGCTGGTGAATCCAAAGATCTCATATGTGTTTAAGGGAGTAGCCCTATTCCCATTTGTCGCAGCCCCCACGACTCCAAATATGTCGGTGAATCCTCAAAGCATACGAGCAAGTAGGCACCCTGCCTATTCGGTTTTGAATTTTTTAAGAGCTTTATGAAACTCAACCTAACACTTGATTTTATGAGCATTGTCACCATAGGAAAGGGAGGAGAAAATCAGTGCTCCTCATAGTTACCAATCAGACTTGTTTTTACCCATTGAACCTCCATGCGGTTGGGTTACCACTGTGGTGATCTTTTTATATGGGCTAAGTCCCATCCCCCTCGATGATTTTAGAACCGATTTTCTAGATAAGCCTTTGGTCAATTGATCAGCTAGATTATTTTCAGATATGACATAACCTATGACAATTATATGATTCTTGAGTTTATATCTCAAAGATTTTTGCCGCACTTTTAAGTGTCGGTTCATTTTTACATCAACATTTTCTTGCTTGCACTTATCGATTGCTGATCTACTATCACAATGTAGATATATAGGGGGTAAAGGTTTTTCAATCATAGGAATGTCAACCTAAAGGTCTCTAAGCTACTCGGCTTCTATGCTAGTTGTATCTAAAGCTATCATCTCAGCCTCCATAGTGCTTCTGGCCATAACTGTTTGTTTGGTTGACTTCCAATACACTGCATCCCCCTCAGTAAGAATATGAATCCAGTAGTGGATTTGACATCTTGAGAATTGCTAATCCA
This sequence comes from Chamaelirium japonicum, assembly GCA_947650365.1. Taxonomy (NCBI): domain Eukaryota; kingdom Viridiplantae; phylum Streptophyta; class Magnoliopsida; order Liliales; family Melanthiaceae; genus Chamaelirium; species Chamaelirium japonicum. Next base: position 26,522,672 of record OX393557.1, on the reverse strand, counting down.
ATTTGCATCGGAATAGACTTCTATGACTGCTGGGTATCCACTAAAGTTTAACCTATGATCAATGATACCTTTAAGGTACCTAATTACTCTCTTAAGAGCATTCCAGTGATCTTGATTAGGATTACTGGTATACCGACTCAGTCGATTCACAGCATGAGCTATGTTGAGTCTAGTGTAATTCGCTAGAAAACCTACTGACCCTATGATCTGTGAATATTCTTTTTGGAGGGTAGGAGGCTCTGTGTGTTTCTTAAGAAGCACACTTGGATTAAAAGGTGTGGAAAGGGGTTCATAATCAAATTGGTAATACTTATGGAGGATCTTCTCTATATAGTGGGATTGGGATAGTACTATATCTCCTGGTTTGTGTATGATCTTGTTATTCAAGATTACATCGACTTGACATAAATCCTTCATATCGAAGTTTTGGACAGGAAGGCTTCAACCTCACTTATAACTTGTAAGTCGCTATCAAAGATCAATATAGCATCGGCATCTATATATCTAAATTAAAATGGAAGCCTCTCTCCCGTGTTGTGACACGTGGACGTCTTTTAAAGAGCTAGAATTCTTCTTCCGTGTGTGAATGCGGTTCTTTTTTAAATCCATTTAAAAACCTATCATAAAGATGATAAATTTTTATTTAATGGTAATTTGATATTAATCTCTCTCTCTCTAACAAGTGAATCACACTCACTTTAGATTTCACACGTCTTCGAATAGTTGCGATGTCATCTTTGCCAAATAGCGTGCATCAAGCACATTCGGGCATTGCCCGGGTTTCTTACTAGTATCTATACTAAAATGGAAGCCTCTCTCCCATGTTGTGACAGGTGGACGTCTTTTAAAGAACTAGAATTCTTCTTCCATGTGTGAACGCGGCTCTTTTTTAAATCCATTTAAAAACCTACCATAAAGTTGATAAATTTTCATTCAATGGCATTTAATAGTCATTTGATGTTAATCTCTTTCTCTCTCTCTAACAAGTGAATCACACTCACTTCAGATTTCACACTTCTTCGAACAGTTGCGATGTTGTCTTTGCCAAATGGTATATATCAGAAATTTTCTTCTGTGTGTGAATGCGGTTCTCTTTTAAGTCCATTAAAAACCTATCGTAAAGATGATAAATTTTTATTTAATGGTCATTTGACTGATGTTAATCTCTTTCTCTCTAATAATTGATTCACACTCACTTCAGATGTCACTTTCTTCGAATAGTTACGATGTTGCTTTTCCAAATGGCATGCATCAAGCACATTAGGGCATTGTCCAGGTTTCTTACTAGTTTATATCTATACTATATACTAAAACGGAGCCCTCTCCCCTGCGTTCTGACGTGTACTCCTATTGAATACGCCTCTGCGATGTATCCCTTCCCACCACCTCTGCGACGCATCCCTTTCCACTGCCTCTGCCCGCGTTTTAACACGTGTACTCCTATTGAATACGCCTCTGTGATGCATCCTTTCCCACCACCTCTGCGACGCATCCCTTTCCACCGCCTCCTTGACGCATCCCTTCCCAACACGACGGTAAACCTTTCTATTGAGCACGGCAACCAACATTTCTTCCATGCTGTTTTCCCACTGCTTCTCTCGGTGTGCGACTCATCCCTTCCCAATCTTCAGGTTTTCCGTTCAGCCATAGAAAACCTTTATTGCATGCCGGTTTTTCCATCGCCTCTCTTCAATTTCCAATTAATTGGTAACATTCGGATCCATTACTTCCCCTCTCAGTATGCGACCCATCCCTTCCCAATATTCAGTTTTTCCGTTCAGCCCTAGAAAACCCTTATTGCATGCCAGTTTTCCCTTCGCCTCTCTTCAATTTCCATTACTTCCACTCAAATTTACCTCATATAATTTCTTTTTCTCTCAAATTTCTGATGTCAATGATTGGGTTTTAATTGCAGCAGCCATTAAGGGAGTTGTAACCGATATTTTCAATTAAGGTTACCTCCTTACCTCTATCCTATATATCACAACGATGCTGCTGAATAATGTCTCCATCGCATCCAAAAATAATATTTTCAGAGGTTTACTATTGTGTTTTATTCCTTTTTTTTTTCGTTCTTACCTATCAGCTGTTGCTCACTTCTTAATCAATTTTCGGACTTTGCAGGATATCGTATTTGGGTCCGATTAAAGAGGAGATTCCGTTTCTTGATTTCAACCTATAAGGTAACACGTTTATCTCTATTTTTTAAATGACAATGATGTGTCTAAATGAATTATCCATCTTATCCAAAAAAAAATTCAGAGGTTTTCATACCTCATATTTTTTTACTATTTTTTTACCTATTAGATGCTGATTACTTCTTACTATTTTTTTTACTATTTTTTTTACCATTCTAGCCTATCAGTTGTTGCTTACCTTTTCATGAATTCTCGAAATATCCTGGATATCGTAGTTGGGTCCGATTAAAGAGGAGTTGTCGTTGTTTTGTTTTTCTTAAAAGCTCTGTTCCAACTGTATGGTAACATATTTACCTCTATTTTTTAGATGACGACGATGCGTCTAAATGTTTTTAAAGACCTTTTTGATGCAACAATAGTCAAAGGCTATTATCACTTTCTAACTTTTTAAATTTTCTTTAATGATATAAATAATTTTGAATTGGTATTTATGTATCATAAAACCTTCATTGCTAGATATCAAATCGCTTCAACTCAAAACGCTGGTAGTATCAGTGACTTTTAAGATTTATGAGTACGTGTGGGGAGTGTCTTTCTTTATGATTCACGTCATGTCAGTGATGGGCATAGCAAAGGAGAAATTTTTCAGCACATCCTGCGTACTTGAGTTGAGCCATCATAGAACGTATTTTTCAAAAAATTGCTACTATGAGAGATCTCAAATATCTTCAATGGGTGGAGTGAGTAGATAGGTATTTAGCCATATGTGAACCTATATTATTTATCATGTGCTCATCTCCTCTATTTTTCTTTCGTTGAACTTCAGTACAACCATGAAAGATGTGTGCTCCTCTACCATAAAAATTTATGAGGAGAATTAACACTCCTTTTCAGTTATTCTTTTTTTGACGATGAGAGTGCATCAGAGAAAGAGTGCTAATTTTATTTCTCATTATTTTTTCTTAACGTTTGAGCCGATCATATATGCTATTTTTTTAGAAGGGATAAACATCACCTTTTATTTATTTATCTTCTTTCAAACATTATAAATGTGTAGATCTGATCAATATATGTCTGATCTGGGTTATATTGGTTGTAACAACATTGCATATGTATGCGGTACTATTTTTTTTTTTTCATCTATGTTTTCTATCTCTTTTTCATATGCAATTCATCACATCCAAGCCGAATTGTATGAAACAATAGACTCGGAAAAGACTTGAACTACAATAATGAAGAAAGCAGGGAATTAAAAAATAATTCTAACCAAAAAATTATAGTCAAATCGATAAGTGCAAACACCTTGCAAAAAATATGCATCTGGATGATGCATATTTGAGTAATTTATTTAAGGGTCTGATGAGAATATATTAATCACTTTGCAAAAAATAGCAAACATAATGACTTTAGAAAATGACATAAAGCTATAACCACACCCAGCAATCATAGAACACATGAAGAATAAATAAAAAAGTAACAAAAAAACCAGCATGTTGTTAGGATTGATGTGTTCTAAGCTTGTAAAACTTTATGTTATGGTCTAATAAAGATTGATAGTTATTTATTATATGAGATGCATATAGGTGCGTAACACTGTTACGTGTTCTTTTGAGAACAGAGAGCCAGGGTTATATGGTAGTCCACTGAGTTGAAGACTGAGTGGATTGGTCCCATATAACCTAAATAAGTTCGCAGCTATGATCAAGTTGGTCGCCTCATCATGTTAAGCTGTTGGCGATGACAGTTCATGGGATGTCTTCACCATGGTCATCACCAGGCACAGTGTCTGTGGCTGAACGGAACTAACACGGTGTACAGATACGTGAGCAGACACTGGTACACTAAGCCGTGTTTCTGCTTAGGGTAAAACGGTCCTAAACCCTGAGGAACCACGTCTGATGGACTAACCAGTTGCGTGGTGCTTTGGCGCACCAATGTGTGAGGGTCCATATGCAGTGATCCAAAACCACGGTGTACTGGGTTACCCGGCTGGCGTTGCATTAGCGTATCACTCCTGCAGGCCATCCACACCCCTGATGGGAGGTGCGTTCCTTGGTGTGACTTACACTGTACCAAACCCAGGCCTGGTGGTCATCAGTTTGACTGTTGACCGGGTTCGGTTACTCGACGGGGTAATCAGAGGTACGATGTATAGGTCAACCTGGAAGGAACCAGGTCATATGATCATTCGAGTCTGACGGTAGTCTTCACCGCTCGAAGTGAATCATGGCATCAAGTGGAGGGACAGCGGGTTTACCACTACTAAGCGGAGAGCAGGGGTATGATGAAGAACATAGTAAGTCTGGGTGAATTGGAGTGCAGCCTGCGTCGCACTCTGGGTGGCTACGCAGGTTAACTCGAGCTCAGAGGATCGATGGTACACTCGGGTAGTGTGTCGATCGAGCTTGAGTTGGAAGCCATGAACCCCGGTCCCTGATGGTTCCACCTTATCAACATTATGTACGGTTCTTGAACCGTCTCCTCGGAACACCATAAGCAGGAGGAAGAAAGAAGTATACGCTCCGTGTGTGCTTGGCACTAGAGCACGGTAGATGCGTAACTACATACGAGTACTAAGGGTTGAGCCCGAGACTAGTGCAGAGTCGTATGTAGTAATCCCTAGCCATAAGTGAACTTCGCTGCATAGGTGCGATGCACCGGGGTATGTTGCGAGTTGACTAGTTGACTTTGCTAGAGGCACCCTCCGGTGGCCTCAGTTAATAGTAAGTAACTAGTAGATATCACTTAAGTAATGGCCGCTAGGTATCGCACGCTAGAAATGGTCAAAATGAGGCGTCGGGGCGTTTTGGTAAAAACCTCACTCTGCCGGACCTCACTGTTGGCCGACCCTAGTGGTGGGACACCTCACTAGGGCCGGCCCTATGATGTAGGGATGAGAATCCCTCATCTATAGGGCCGGCCATATGGATAGGGATGGGGCGATAAATCGGTTAAGATCGAGCCCTAAAAAGTGGGAAAACGGATAAATACGCGAAGAGATAAAAAAGAGATAATAGAGAGATAATGAGATGGGGTTAATATCCCCTTGGATCCTTATCCAAGGGGGCTTGGCCGGCCCTATAAAGGGACTTATGGGCGCCGGCCCCATGTACAGAAAAAACCGAACCCCCCCTCCTCTCATCTCTCGAGTTCTCTCCCGTTTCATCTCCCGTTTCTCGCTTGCTACTTCGTCTTCCTCGCGTGGAGTACTGAAGAAGGAGAAGGGTCGTTCTTCGGAGGCACTCAGAGATCCGAGAGCGACGTTCCGTGCATCGTGTGAGATCGGGTGAACAAGAAGGCAACATCTCCATTCGTACCGTCGGCATCTTCGCGAACGATCTTCCGTCTCCATCGACAAAGAAGACAATTCTCCGCGGTTAAAAGATCCGTACGAAAGGTATGTGTAATCTAACATGTAGATCTAGCGAGCATTATGATTTGCATCCATGCTAGTTAATCATTACGCTAGATTGCCGTTAGGGGTTTTCGATACTCGTGCATACACATGCACACATATGTAGAATAGTTTCCATGAAAAGTTAAATAGTGTAACGTGCACCATGAACGGTCTTTCGACCGCCAAATCACTTCCGCTGCGAGCCTCTGACCCGGATTAGTTTCCAACAATTGGTATCAGAGCCGCATTAGTGGTGTACGTTTCACGTTTTTTCTTGAAACGAACATGTGTGCGCATGATGAATGCGTGAGATCATCGGGGTTCATACGCTTAGATCATGCATATGTATAGATTGTGCTTGTTCTATTAATCATTCTTGCAGGGCGCCGCTATAAAAATCTAGATCTATGCTTTGTGCTTGCTACCGGGGGTCGGACCCCGAGTTAGCAAATGTCTGGATTTGCTTTCTGTGTGTGGATATGTAATTGAGCCCTAGATTGGGCGAGCGATGGGATTTGTCCATCCTCGGTTTCCCATGGCCTTTTTTCTAGGTGTGTTTTCTTTTCTTTCTAGGAAATTGTGTACGACCGAGCACTTGCTCGTAGCGTACTAGAATTTTCGGTTACAGATTGAGAAGAAAGATGTGCCAAAGAAATCCACCATCGGGAGCGGAAGCGGAACCCTGGAGGATGAAGACGATCCGGCAAAGTGTTCGCGAGCGCGACGAAGGAGCCGGACCGAGGAACCTTGCGAAGAAAGCTAGAGGCCTGCGCTGTGCTAATTAGGTTCAGGGGTCGGACCCTGAACTTAATTCAGTTTTAATGGTTGCTTTCTTTAATTAGTTCTTTATGCTTCATATCGAACCCCGATGAGATATAATGTGATTATCTGTCTTCAGAGGGATGCCTTTCCCCTCCGGTCCAAGCGACTGTTTGAGGTTAGGATCCCGCTAGATGACGCCTATTATTTAGTTGACTTTTGATGTTAGTGGGATCCCATCACATATGGTTATGCCACCATTAGGAGAGCACCCGACTAGTCGGGTGTGCCTATTTGGCCAGCATCGAAATCAAAGATGAGATGGAGATCCATTGAACATCAATTGTCAAATCTATAAGTGAGGCGCCATGACTAGTGGGAGTCCTTTCCAGTGAGTCTGACTCTAGAATAAGCTCCAGAGCATTAGGTGATGACCAGTTTTGCGGAGCATCGATATTCTCGGAATATGTAATGTGACCCTTGAATGGAGAAATCCACTTGAGGCAGGGACTATGATATTCCGAGAATGATTAATGCTAGGCGAAAGGTTTGAACGCTAGTGGGAGCATGGTGTGACCAGGGTCTAGTATATAGGAGGTCGCTACCTTTGCATTTGCATAAATTCATACTCGCAAAATAACCCTCAGAATTATAAGGGATGTAATAGAGGACTTTTAGAGATCCTCTGGCCTCCACGGCTAATCATTTCGTACTCGGGTGGAAGGGCACAACTCAACAACCCCCTCGGGTGAGAGCTGTGTTTTTCTATGCCAAGCTACTTAGTGATCTCCTTCGGGATATGGCGGTTACGGTGCCAAGTGTTCAGGCTTTACTCACCCTCGTGGGGGCCGTTAGAATTCCCGTGCCGTAATTGCCTAAGCTCGTGGGTAAGCATCCTAAGTACACGTGAGGTATTCGTTGCGAAGACAACGGTGATCACGTGGTACTGGCCAAAAGATAACCATGGTCCATCAAAGCCCGTAGTTGGCAGATTTGGATAGGGTCAAGGGAAAGATCCGTGTAAGCGGAAGACCTGCACACTGCCCCCTCGGACAGGTGTAGCCTACTCCGAGATCTTACATACATGGTTAATTAATCCATAGAGATGGCTTCGCTTGAGGGTAGCGTTGTCATATGGATATAATTAGCTTGTTTTAAAAATCCATAAAATAAGTTTTCATGCATCTTATATATTCAGTCTTTTATTTTCAGATGACCAAGTTAGACCCCCTGTCCGCTATCCTAAATGACCACAAACTTACCGGTCCCAACTATGAGGACTGGAAGCGCAACCTGTACCTAGTCTTAAGGATTGGTAAACATATGTCAGCCCTTAATGACCCTGAGCCAGATTTGCCAGAACCCAATGCCACAGAGGCACAGTTAAAGGCATTCACTGACTGGAAGGAATCCAATGAGATATGTAAATGCTATATCATAGCATCCTTGCAAACAACTCTGCAGAAGCAAGTCGAGGAGATGCCCGACGCTTCTGACATGATGTTGTATCTGAAGGAGATGTTTGAAGGTCACAATCGCGTTACGCGATACCTTACCATCAAGAAACTCGTCGGCACTAAGATGTCCAATGGGACGCTGGTTCGGGAACACATGATGAAAATGTTTGGGTTCCAGAACGAACTAGCTACCATGGACATTGTGCTAGAAGGCGAGGTGATGACAGACATCTTCCTCTCGTCACTGTCTGGAGCCTTTGAAGGCTTTGTCACCAACTTTAATTTGAACAAGTTGGCTATGACAAATGCAGAGCTTCTGGGAGCTCTCCAGGCAGCTGAGGATGGCTTCAAGCAGAAGGGCGAAGCACTTCACGTGCAACGCAGATCCTTCAAGAAGCCTGGTAAACCTCAAGGCAAGAAACATAAAAGGAAACCTAAGTCTGAGCCTGTGCAGGACTCTGCTGGGGCCTCTGGGTCTGGAGAATCAAAGAAACCGGGCACGAAGTGTTTCCGGTGTGGCCAGAAGGGTCATTGGAAGAAGGACTGCAAGCAACCTCGGAATGCCGGAGAAGGTAATCTACAACTCTTAGTTGTTGAATCATTTCTTTCAAGTAATAGTTCTTTTGCTAGTTGGATTGTGGATTCAGGATCCACTAACCATGCCTGTAACTCTCTTCAGGGGTTTCGGGAAAGCAGAAGGTTGCTTGATGGAGAGGTGACCTTGAGCATGGGAACTGAGGCCGTTGCTGCTGCTGAAGCTATTGGAGATGTTACTCTTAGTTTTTCGAATAATAAGACTTTGACTCTTAGAGATGTCTTTTATGTACCGTCCTTGCGACGTAACTTAATTTCTGTTTCTTCTTTAGTTAATGAAGGTTATTCAGTTTATTTTGATACTTATGGTGTGTCTGTTAAACTGAATGGAACTTTTATAATAAGAGGAATGGTTCAGAATCATCTCTATATTGTCAGTCCTAAATTTGAGAAAGATAACATAATAACTTCAGCATTTAATGTTAATTCATCTAAGCGTAAGAAACCTTCGGAGAATTTAACCCAATTGTGGCACTTACGGCTTGGGCATATTGCCTTAGATAGGATCCATAGGCTGGTAAAGGCCGGGCTTCTGGAAATAGATCCTACGGAGATCCTTCCTACCTGTGAATCCTGTCTGGAAGGTAAAATGACCAAGAGGGCTTTCAAAGGCCAAGGAGTGAGAGCTACTGAGGTATTGGAGTTAATCCATTCAGATGTATGTGGACCCATGAGCGTCAAGGCGATAGGAGGCCATGAGTACTTCATCACTTTCACTGATGATTACTCAAGATATGGTTACGTTTACCTTATGCATCGGAAGTCGGAATCCTTTGATATGTTCAAAGAGTTCAGGGCTGAAGTAGAAAAGCAGACAGGTAAATATATAAAAACCCTTCGATCTGATCGAGGAGGTGAATACCTATCTGACGAGTTCCTTGGGTATTTGGTGGAGCATGGTATTACATCCCAGTTAACTGCTCCAGGTACCCCACAACAGAATGGAGTCTCTGAGAGAAGGAATCGAACCTTGTTGGACATGGTTCGAAGCATGATGAGTTATGCCTGTTTACCAACGACCTTTTGGGGATATGCCCTTCAGACAGCAGCATATGTTCTGAACCACGTTCCGTCTAAATCAGTGCCTCAGACCCCTAGAGAACTGTGGTCAAGGCAAAAGCCAACACTACAGCATTTCAGAATATGGGGATGTCCCGCACATGTGCGGATAGACAAGAGGGAAAAGATGGAGCCAAAGTCCAAAGCATGTCTGTTTGTAGGATATCCCAAAGAGACTAAAGGTGGACTATTTTATGATCCTGAGGAAAAGAAGGTAATCGTTTCAACGAATGCCATTTTCCTGGAACATGATTATATTATAGACTACAAGCCTGCTAGTAAGGTAGTTCTGGATGAGCTACTGGGTACTAGATCAGAGAGCGCATCCAAAAGCATAGTGGGAGCAGACATAACAGATAATAATATACTAGATACTGTAGAACCTATTAATCCTGTAACACCACCACCACCTCGTCGCAGTGGGAGAAACATCAGAGCTCCTGACAGATACTATGGAGAAACCTTATTGGTTGATCCAGAGGGTCAGGAGGATGACCCACTGAGCTACGATGAGGCAGTGGGAGCTTCTGACAGCTCTGACTGGCAAAAGGCTATGGAGGCAGAAATTGAATCAATGTCCCATAACGCAGTCTGGACTCTTGTTACACCATCATCCAATATTAAACCTATTGGGTGTAAGTGGGTGTATAAGAAGAAGAGAGGATCCGATGGTACAATAGAGACTTATAAAGCTAGATTAGTTGCCAAGGGTTATACCCAGAGAGAAGGGATCGACTTTGACGAAACCTTCTCGCCGGTAGCTATGATAAAGTCTATTCGGATCCTCCTATCCATTGCAGCCCATTACAACTGGGAGATCTGGCAAATGGATGTCAAGACAGCATTCCTTAATGGAAATTTGGAAGAAGACATTTATATGATTCAGCCACCAGGCTTTGAGTCAGAGGGTCAGGAACATCTAGTTTGCAAGTTGCAGAAGTCCATTTATGGACTAAAGCAAGCATCTAGAAGTTGGAACATCCGTTTTGATCAGGCAATCCAGTCATATGGATTTACTCAAAACGAGGATGAACCATGTGTATACAAGAGGACTGATAAGACCACAGTAGTATATTTGATACTTTACGTAGACGATATTCTGCTCATTGGAAATGATGTAGGAACATTATCAACGGTAAAGGTCTGGTTGTCAACACAGTTCGATATGAAAGACCTAGGTGAAGCGAGTTATGTTTTGGGGATCAAGGTAACACGTGATCGCCAGAACAGGATTCTCTCGCTGTCACAGGCCGCGTATATAGATAAGGTTATGGCTAGGTTTGACATGCAAGACTCCAAGAAGGGTTTTGTGCCATTTAGACATGGCATAAAACTGTCTAAGGATCAATGTCCTAAGACACCTGAGGAGAGAGCAGAAATGCAGAAGATACCTTATGCCTCGGCATTAGGTAGTCTAATGTATGCTATGCATTGTACAAGGCCAGATATCTGTTTCGCAGTAGGCATGATGGGTCGGTTTCAGTCGAATCCGGGTCCAAATCACTGGACAGCAGTGAAGTGTATACTCAAGTACCTTCGTAGAACAAGGGACTATGAGTTGGTTTACACTGCACAAGAACTGACGCCGATTGGATACACAGATTCTGACTTTTTGTCAGATTTGGAATCCAGGAAGTCGACATCAGGTTTTGTGTTTATGTTAGGAGGAGCAGCGGTTAGTTGGCAGAGTGTGAAGCAGAAATGCATCGCAGACTCTACCACAGAGGCTGCGTACGTTGCAGCGTGCGAGGCAGCCAAAGAGGCGGTATGGCTCAAGAAATTCCTTACGGATTTGGGGTGCGTACCAGAGGCCCAGTTACCTATTGTGCTTTACTGCGACAATAGTGGGGCGGTAGCACAAGCTAAGGAGCCAAGACATCACCAAAAGGGGAAGCACATCGAGCGCAAATTCCACTTGATTCGGCAGTTTCAAAAGCAAGGGCGAGTAGCGGTGACACAGATTGCATCTACAGATAATGTTGCTGATCCTTTCACAAAGGCACTACCTACCAAGGCATTCGAGCGACATGTGGACGCGATGGGAGTCAAAACCGTTTTGCTTCGCTAGACCAAGTGGGAGATTGTTAGGATTGATGTGTTCTAAGCTTGTAAAACTTTATGTTATGGTCTAATAAAGATTGATAGTTATTTATTATATGAGATGCATATAGGTGCGTAACACTGTTACGTGTTCTTTTGAGAACAGAGAGCCAGGGTTATATGGTAGTCCACTGAGTTGAAGACTGAGTGGATTGGTCCCATATAACCTAAATAAGTTCGCAGCTATGATCAGGTTGGTCGCCTCATCATGTTAAGCTGTTGGCGATGACAGTTCATGGGATGTCTTCACCATGGTCATCACCAGGCACAGTGTCTGTGGCTGAACGGAACTAACACGGTGTACAGATCAGTGAGCAGACACTGGTACACTAAGCCGTGTTTCTGCTTAGGGTAAAACGGTCCTAAACCCTGAGGAACCACGTCTGATGGACTAACCAGTTGCGTGGTGCTTTGGCGCACCAATGTGTGAGGGTCCATATGCAGTGATCCAAAACCACGGTGTACTGGGTTACCCGGCTGGCGTTGCATTAGCGTATCACTCCTGCAGGCCATCCACACCCCTGATGGGAGGTGCGTTCCTTGGTGTGACTTACACTGTACCAAACCCAGGCCTGGTGGTCATCAGTTTGATTGTTGACCGGGTTCGGTTACTCGACGGGGTAATCAGAGGTACGATGTATAGGTCAACCTGGAAGGAACCAGGTCATATGATCATTCGAGTCTGACGGTAGTCTTCACCGCTCGAAGTGAATCATGGCATCAAGTGGAGGGACAGCGGGTTTACCACTACTAAGCGGAGAGCAGGGGTATGATGAAGAACATAGTAAGTCTGGGTGAATTGGAGTGCAGCCTGCGTCGCACTCTGGGTGGCTACGCAGGTTAACTCGAGCTCAGAGGATCGATGGTACACTCGGGTAGTGTGTCGATCGAGCTTGAGTTGGAAGCCATGAACCCCGGTCCCTGATGGTTCCACCTTATCAACATTATGTACGATTCTTGAACCGTCTCCTCGGAACACCATAAGCAGGAGGAAGAAAGAAGTATACGCTCCGTGTGTGCTTGGCACTAGAGCACGGTAGATGCGTAACTACATACGAGTACTAAGGGTTGAGCCCGAGACTAGTGCAGAGTCGTATGTAGTAATCCCTAGCCATAAGTGAACTTCGCTGCATAGGTGCGATGCACCGGGGTATGTTGCGAGTTGACTAGTTGACTTTGCTAGAGGCACCCTCCGGTGGCCTCAGTTAATAGTAAGTAACTAGTAGATATCACTTAAGTAATGGCCGCTAGGTATCGCACGCTAGAAATGGTCAAAATGAGGCGTCGGGGCGTTTTGGTAAAAACCTCACTCTGCCGGACCTCACTGTTGGCCGACCCTAGTGGTGGGACACCTCACTAGGGCCGGCCCTATGATGTAGGGATGAGAATCCCTCATCTATAGGGCCGGCCATATGGATAGGGATGGGGCGATAAATCGGTTAAGATCGAGCCCTAAAAAGTGGGAAAACGGATAAATACGCGAAGAGATAAAAAGGAGATAATAGAGAGATAATGAGAGGGGGTTAATATCCCCTTGGATCCTTATCCAAGGGGGCTTGGCCGGCCCTATAAAGGGACTTATGGGCGCCGGCCCCATGTACAGAAAAAACCGAACCCCCCCTCCTCTCATCTCTCGAGTTCTCTCCCGTTTCATCTCCCGTTTCTCGCTTGCTACTTCGTCTTCCTCGCGTGGAGTACTGAAGAAGGAGAAGGGTCGTTCTTCGGAGGCACTCAGAGATCCGAGAGCGACGTTCCGTGCATCGTGTGAGATCGGGTGAACAAGAAGGCAACATCTCCATTCGTACCGTCGGCATCTTCGCGAACGATCTTCCGTCTCCATCGACAAAGAAGACAATTCTCCGCGGTTAAAAGATCCGTACGAAAGGTATGTGTAATCTAACATGTAGATCTAGCGAGCATTATGATTTGCATCCATGCTAGTTAATCATTACGCTAGATTGCCGTTAGGGGTTTTCGATACTCGTGCATACACATGCACACATATGTAGAATAGTTTCCATGAAAAGTTAAATAGTGTAACGTGCACCATGAACGGTCTTTCGACCGCCAAATCACTTCCGCTGCGAGCCTCTGACCCGGATTAGTTTCCAACACATGTCAGCATGTTATTAAACGTTATATATTCACGCGATCAAGTTTCTAAATAATGATTTTAAAATATTTTTAACCACCTAAAAAAATACCATATTTCATGAAATATATCGAAATATTGCATTTTGGTAAATTGGAGAAACGAAATATTTCATAAAATTTCATGAAATATTTTGATTTTTTGTATCTTACATATGGTATACATTTAAATGATTGAATACAAACTCACTAGCAGTATGAAATTCACTCAATATCTGTAACTTAAAAATCCTTAATAAACAAATAAATCATACTACAGTGATTGTATATCGATTGTGATTAGAAAATTTTAAGCAATAAATTAGATAAAACCAAAAGTACTGATATCGGGCATGTAACCATAACCATCAAGCCATGCCCCATCTATATCGGGCATGTAAGACTTACGATATACGACTGAAGATCACATTACGGAATAAAATAGTGAGAAAAGACCATGTAATGCCATGTGTATCAAGCCAAGATCTGGGCTTCAATCGATAATCACATGAAGGGACGAGATCAATCCCAACGAAAGACCTTATTAGACTTGAAAGTGACATTCTTGGGATTTGGGTTTAGCCTCCTAATGCATAAATTCCTATAATATTTGGAGACCCTATTTACATCTCGTTTGGGATGACAAAGATGGTAAAAAAATATCTCCATTTAATATATAGAACCACTTGAGAATCTGCAAATATTAGAGCATATCCCTAAACATAGATGTCAACCTTTCAAACTAGCCCCATTCGTCAATTCTATTGTACTCTAATCAACTTTGTCTTTTTCCGTAACTGAACCACTTATTTTTTACTTTTTAATTAATATCCAGCTAAAATTTTTATTCTCCTAGAAAATTTCAAAAACTTTGGTATTAAATTGTATCATTATGATGCAAGATACGGGCCATTACTTTGTGTAAATTGCTACCATGATAATTCAACTTTTGTTACCTACTTGATTTTTAAAGTTGAGCACTTTTATTTCTTTGATTCATCCGATGAATAATCAATAGCATTTTTCACTTTCTTCTCTTTATGATTTCTTTTGGTTCTGTTTTTCTATTTTTCAAATCTTTCTAATACATTGAGATATCGTGTAATTGCACATAAGATGCATTTATGCTAAATCTTATATCTTATATTTTTTTTTGATCCTCGAGTGATAGAGAAAATAACAATATTTAACTATGAAAGTATCAAATTCTCAGTTTCATACAAAAACTTATTAAATGAAATACTGATCAAACTGAAGTGTCCCCCTGTGAAATACGGTTATACCATAAAAGAAGGAGAATTCTATGCTACCACAGAAATTTACCTTAAAGATATTCCGTATGAGTTTAGAGGAAAGGTATTGAAGAAGAAAACAAATTCAGAACAATCAGCAGCTAAGAAGGCAATTCAATTTATGAGAGATGCATATGGTTTTTATATTGAAGACTGTAATTCTAAGAATTTGTAGCTACTTCAGTATTACAACGGACGTCTAGAGGAGCATTTGGATGAAATATCTGAAAAAATAAAGATTCTGTGAGAAGAAAACAAGAGGCTACATGAATGACTAATTGCCAACAAAGAAGAATCATCTAATCAAAATTATAGACTATATAATTTCTGTTATGTCTAAATAATTTATACTCACTGTATGTAATTTTAGAGGTTTATTAGTTAAAACTTTACTTTTGTTTCGTTGATATATATTTTGTGTGTTAATGAATGAGTTATATATGTCATGGTTTTGAACTTGCTCATGAAATTTTACGAAATATTTTGATTTTTTGTATCTTGCACACGGTATATATTTAAATGATTGAATACAAACTCACTAGCAGTATAAAATTTACTCCAATAATTGTAACTTAAAAATCCTTAATAAACAAATAAATCATACTACAGTGATTGTATATCGATTGTGATTATAAAATTTTAAACAATAAATTAGATAAACCTAAAAGTACTGATATCGGGCATGTAACCATAACCATCAAGCCAGCCCCATCCATATTGCGCATATAAGACTCACGACATACGACTGAAGATCATATCATGGAATGAAATAGTAAGAAAAGACCATATAATGTCATGTGTATCTAGCCAAGAACTTGGTTTCAATTGATAATCATATGAAAGAACAAGATCAATCCCAATGAAAGACTTTATCGGACTTGAAAGTGACATTCTTGGGATTTGGGATTAGCCTCCAAACGCATAAATTCCTATAATATTTGGAGATCCTATTTACATCCCCTTTCGGATGACAAAGATGGTAAAAAAATATCTCTATTTAATATATAGAACCACCTAAGAATCTGCAAATATTAGAGCATGTCCCTAAACATAGAAGTCAACCTTTCAAGCTGGCCACATTCGTCAATTCTATTGTACTCTAATCAACTTTGTCTCTTCCGTAACTAAACCATTTTTTTTTTTCGTTTTTAATCAATATCTAGCTAAACTTTTTATTCTCCTAGAAAATTTCTAAAACTTTGGTATTAAATTGAATCATTATGATGCAAGATACGAGCCATTACTTTGTGTAAATTGCTACCATTGTAATTCAACTTTTGTTACCTACTTGATTTTTAAAATTGATCAATTTTATTTCTTTGATTTATCTGATGAATATTCAATAATATTTTCCACTTTCTTCTATTTATGATTTCTTTTGGTTCTACTTTCTATCTTTCAAATCTTTCTAATATATTGAGATATCGTGTAGTTGCATAAAAGATGCATTCATGCTAAATCTTATATCTTATCTCTTTTTTAGATCCTCGAGTGATGGAGAAAATATCAATATTCAACTATGAAAACATTAAATTCTCAATTTTATACAAAAACTTATTAAATAAAATACTGATATAGCTGAAGTGTACCCCTATGAAATACGGTTATACCATAAAAGGAGAATTCTGTACTACCGTAGAAATTTACCTTGAAGATATTCTATATGAGGTTAGATGAAAGATATCGAAGAATAAAACAGATTCAAAATAATCAGCAGCTAAAAACACAATTCAATTTATAAGAGATGCATATAATTTTCATATTAAAGACTGTATTTCTGAGAATTTGCAACTACTTCAGTATTACAACGGACATCTAAAGGAGCGTTTGGACAAAATATCTGAAAAAATAAAGATTATGCGAGAAAAAAATAAGAGACTACATGAAAGACTAATTACCAACAAAGAATAATCGTCTAATCAAATTAGAGACTATATAATTCCTATTATGTCTAAATAATTTGTACTCACCTTATGTAATTTCAAGGTTTATTAGTTAAAACTCTACTTATTGTTTCGTTGATATATATTTTGTGTGTTAATGAATGAGTTATATATGTCATGGTTTTGAACTTGCTCCTTATTTATAGAATTTAAATTTAAGCTATTTTGGCGAAAACAACATTATGAAAAATTAAGTTAGATAAGTTTTTAAGACATACATGGGATGAGAAACAATGTCTTAAGTATCTTTACACAATTAAGATATTTAAGATTAGTTTTGCTATATCATTTTATTTATTGAATCTCTTTTGCGTCAAATGATGAATAATTGGAAGTTGACATTAAAACATTATCCTGATCATGACTGCTCCTTGCTGAACTCAAATGTTTAGTAAGAAACTTCATCCATTGAACCTTTACAAGAAGATCAATGTGGGTAGGTAAAGAAATAGTATGATCCCTATGTATTTTCTAAATTTTAACTCATTAAATAAAAATATATAAAAAAGAAGGGCTATTGGAATCATGAGAGTAAGGGGCTCATTGATTTCAGTGGCATTATAATCATTTTGTATCATTGTGTCGCATACACAACAGAAGAATATAACATCAATGAGATCATACATAAGTGTGGGTTTGGATATTTTTGAAGAAAATGGTGGTATGATTTCGTTGTATTAATGTTCTTAACATGATGCTCTAGGTGTATCCCACAATTCTTTTGCATCGGTAATGGTGTAATAAATATCATATAACATGTCAAATAGGAAACTTAGGATTCAATGAAGGCAATGGTATTCTATTTCATATGAGGGTTCTAATAGGTGCAGAGTTACTAGACCTTGGGTCATCCTGATTGGCTTGGTTATTATGGTGGGATCGGGTTATACGACGAGTAGTGTTCCTAGTGCCAGTTAGACTGACCTTAGATGCACTATCGTTGAGTGCGGATAAAAACCCGAATGTAGTTAACCAGTATATGATCTGGTTTTGCCACCTCCTAAAGTTGTTCCCATCGAATTTTTTGGGTTCATGCTAAGGTGTTCCTTTGATGGAGTAGTCATTTCTAAACTTATGTATTGGGATGGTTTATCTGCAAAATATATAAAGAAGATGTTTGTCAAAATTTAATCCTAACCAAGTAGTATAACTTGAGTGTCTCTAGATTAAACTTCGGAAATTCAAATGAGTTTTCCAAGTTGTGACTGTCAGATTAGCTCCAGAAATATGGTAACACACTTGGCACTCCTCTTCGTCGGCACGGCTCCAAAGATGCTTTGCGAACCCAATTGAGCCTTTAGAAACTCAGCAATGGAACAAGAGAGTCTTTTTTCGGTAGTAGACATAACAGAAAGACAAAGCTTTGATGGAGGAATCCTCTCTTCGATGGAAGACCGAGAAGAGAGATAGAGCTTCGCTACTGTAGAATCTAGAGAGCAACAAGGCTTTTGCAGATGGAGAAAGGGAGTTTTTTTTTTCCGGTGTCTCAAATAAAAGGTATGACTCTCTTTATATAGCCCAACCCCACTAGCCATTGGAGCAACGAAGGGAGTAATTATGGGAGACTCAAAAGGATGATTGTTGATCCTTTGGTAACGTATCACACAAGAGCAATCACAGCTATGTGATAGCTCTCTACCTTTTGTAATGGCCTGGTGTAATGATTGTCTAAGTAAAAGGATTAAAAAATGGAAGGAGATAATGGGCAGTTCGGGTTTGCGGGGTGAGTGGGATGCTAGCTGTGCATGTGGGAATGGTGGACGGCTGTAAATGAGCACTCAAACAAGTGATGCGTAGCATGCACTTATCTTGTAGTGCATGCTCTCCTTACTGCATGTGATCCAATGTATGCAAAGCAATGCATGCAATGCAATGCATGTGATCCAACATACGGTGCATGATGGATGGCATGTGATGCAATACATGGTGAACCAAGTGTAAGATTCTTATAGTTAAATGGGACTAATTAGTAGAACTTTTATATTAGTTCTAACACATATCACCACACCACCATCTCTTTCTCAACTTCCACCACTCCCACTTCAATTTCGGCCAAGGCATGGAGGGAGGGGGGAATGGGTGGGTTTAGCTAAGGGGAAGAGGAAGAAGACCGGGGGGGGGGGGACGATATAGTTTTGGCCACCACCTCCTTGTCCTCCTCCCACCTACACATTCCACCCTCCTCCATCATTTTGGCCAAAGATGAAAGGACAAGAGCGATTGTGATTTCAACCAAGTAAGAGGGAAAGGGAAAGAAAAAGAGAAGGAATAAATGGGAGTTGATTTCGGGTAGATCTTTTCAAATTCATGATAAGCCCCCACTACCCTTAGAATTAAGGTTTAAATTACATGATTGTTTCATGCTTAACTTGTGGGTTATTATGCTATAATTAAATTAGGGTTTGTAGATTTGAGAGCATCCATGCTAGGATTGGTAGATCCATGATTAATTAGTGACTTGTTTATGCTAGGGTTGTTAGAAAAGGATACTATATGCTTAAATTTGGATGTTGTTCATGCAAAATTTGAGAGTGGAATGTTAGGATTTGGTTAGGATTTGTTGCTTGAATAATTAGAGATAAGTTGCTATGATGATTAGGGTTGATAGCATACATAATTCGAGATGTGGTTGCTATGATAGTTAGGATTGGGTGTGTTGCTTGCATGATTAGAAATGAGTTGCTATGATAAGTCAGACTGGTTGCATACTTAACTAGAGGTGTTATTGCTATGATAACTTGGGGGTAACATCCATGCTTAATTAAGGGTCATTAGACCATATTAATTTGGGTTTATCCTATGTTATATTAGAGCAAATGTTATGTTTATTTGTAGAGAATGCAATGTAAATTAGTATGCCCGGTCAAGTGTCATGCTTATTAGTAGAGAATGCCATATAAATTAGTAGATTAGATGCCATATAAATTGTTTAGTTCGGGTTATAATAAATCTAATATCTAATATATCTATACTAAAACGGAGCCCTCTCTCCGGTGTGTCACCACATGGACCTCGATTTTAATACGTAACAACCATCACAATAGCCCTATTTTAATGGATAGCACATTAATTCCATTTGAGTCATATAACCATATTTTATCCTGAATTGCAACATTGTCTGCATTAAAAGTGGTGTGAAAGTTGAACATCTTTTTCAGAATGCAAAAAGATTAAAGGACTAATTTAGTACATTTGAGTCTCCCGTATACTATAAAGGAAATCAAAAAGGGGCGGTTACTTTGTCTGATTGAACGGTCACAGCAAGAAAATGTCTCCACTACCGCCATAGTGCTGATGGTGATGGAGGACTCTCGGCAACATCCATGGTTGCCACAAGATATTTGCCTCACAAGAACACATTATTCAAGAAGCTCAAATCTAGGTATGAGAATAAGGTAAATATTTTCGATGTATTTCCTTTCCTTTGATCAGCTAGGTTGTTAGGATATGGATTCATAATTAATCCATGTCGTATATGACCATATTCAACACCTTTTAACTCTTTTTCAATCAACACATTTTTAACTTTGTATCGCTATGTATCAGTTGTTTCGACTGAAAAGCGAGGTTACCTACAAGGTCTACTTCTTTATTGATTGATCTACCAGCCACCATAATCTCGATATGCATTTCAGCTTTACCATATATGAATTCTTCTATTGTTCTTTCTTTGATCGTAGGAGGCAATTTATGACTTATGTTGGGCACTTCATATTTATCTGATTAATTCTATAAAAGTCTAATAAAGTTCTTTTTACATGCTTGGTAGGTTGGAATGAAGGCGATATCGTCGACGTGACTCTTTTATGAAGAAGGTGAGTGAAAAGTGAAACCATATCAAGTAAAAAATTTAGGACTTTTTTATAATATATATTGTTATTATTTTTTTGGTTCATAGAAGGGGAGGTCGCAACAGATCTCAGGAGGCACCACAGCCTGATGCAAGCAACATATATGTTTATCACTGTAATATACATTACATCTACACAATTCATATAGATGTCTTATTTTCTATTTGTTGTGCCATTATTTGATATATTACTTTCACTATGTCTTAAAATTTTTTTTAGTGCTTAATTGTTAAATTTTTTATTTGAAAATAAGAATCTTAAATTCTAGCTTGAGCATACTTCCTGTCTTTAAGAGGTTTCCACTGATATAGAGTAATTCGAAGAAAGAAAAGTAGGATACAATGGCTATATTTCTTTAAAGAGCGATATCAATATTATTTTATATTTTTTTTCTTTAAATCAAGAGGAAGAATATTTTGCTAACCACGCTAACTCTAATTGGTTATTGATTAGTACCATTTTTTTAATCCCGAGCATTGCACGGGTTCTCTACTAGTATCTATACTAAAACGGAGCCATCTCTTCATTGTTTCGCAATGTGGACCGCTATTGAATATGGAATAAATCTTTCTTTTTTTTCTGTTTTTGGGTAGGAAGTAACTGCCAAATTTAGTTGTGGAAAAGTATGGTTCAACGATGATACCTTCCCTCTTAATTGAGTGTTTCGTGGTAGTCCGATAAAGAAGATTTAGGATCGATCTTATTCCACCTTTTCCTATTCCAACTGATGGCATACTCCCATCTTTACCACAACCTCTTATAATAAAACCCATATCTTCGTCACATCTTTGAGTTCTTTAACCACAACGACTATAGAGATCAAGATCATCGTCGAGAGGTCTCCCTTTCCCTCGACCACCTCTGCCTCGACCATGATCTCGTCGAGATCTCCTTCATAGCCACTACCTTCATCCACCTTGGCTTGTAGGGATCATGTTCAAGGAGGTGGGTACCAAGTATCTCGATCTCTGAACACAGTCTACAAGATAATCTCCCTCGCTGTCCCGCACAACTTCCCCAAGCCTTCCTCGACGCCGCATCCAAATCGTGGGGAGAACAAGTCTAAATAGCACACTATTATGCATTTTTTCTTTTATTATTCATCTTTCAATTACTATTACCTATTTTTCATGGCTAATATATTGGTTTCTAATTATACTCAGTGTGGAATTGCTAAGGAGACTTTGAAATGGGAACAAACATTGTTGCCTTCCTCTTTATTATAGGAGTCTTTCTAGATAGGCTTGACTAGTATATCCCAAACATGCAATTGATATGATTTTAATTGATTATATACATTTTTATTTTGTTTGGTACAAAGCATAAATATAAAAATTGTGAAAAAAGTTGCCCATGCTCTTTGAAGTCCTATAAGTTGTATGTGCTCAATAATAGCAATGGTAATTAGCCAATATACTATTTATATTAATAGCACTGGTGCATCCTCTTATTCTTTACAAATGAATAATTTCCATGTCATGTTCTATAGATAATCAACTAGATCGGAGATGATACGATCGATTTGTATGATTAAATTTAGTGTGAATAAAGCACTTAACCCCTTATAAGCGATACACTCTTTTTATTATCCACATTCTTGTGTCACTATTTTATGCAATTTATATTTTTATATTTTTTAATTAGCATTTGTGGTGTATGTATTTTCCCGAGGCATGGCCCGGGTTTGACACTAGTTTTTCCTAAATTTGGATACTTGTTGGATAATAAATCCTACCCCAATTATCATGTTTCCTAATTGTAATTTGTAAATATTATCATGAGTAAATGTAGGGATGGAACCAGGATTTCATCTTTCGGGGGGGGGGGGGAGGCAAAGTATGAACCAAAATTTTCACCAATTCAAGAATGACAAATATTCATCTTGGGGGCAGAGAGGGCATGAGAGAGAGAGAGAGAGAGAGAGAGAGAGAGAGAGAGAGAGAGAGAGAGAGAGAGAGAGAGAGAGAGAGAGAGAGAGAGAGAGATCCAAAAGGGTAATTTACACTTTGCCCCCTAAAGTTTAGCTTTAAAGAACTTAACCTCCCTTAGTTTATTTTGTTCCAAATCGCACCCTAAAAATTGAAATGTTAGCACAATAACCCTTTTGTCAACTACTTAAATTCCTCATTTGATAAATTTTATATGATTAAAACTGAATTGAAGGGGGCAAAATGTAGTTTTTAAACTATAGGGGGGGTTGTGCTTTGAGCTAAACTTCATGGGGGTAAAGTGTAGTGTATTTGATAAACATGTTTATTTGATGTTTCTTACAGTTTGAAGATTCATTATTTGTTGTCCAATCCTCAACCAACTAGTATGGCTTCCACTTGATGCCATATAAACAATAACAACAAAAATAAAATTTGCAGAGGAGGATCGACAGATTTTGGTTAGGGATGATCGGAGAATGGGTAGAGATTCCTGGAGAATGCACAGATCTGGAGAAAGATCACCTGAGGATAACCGGATCTGGGCAAAGATCGTTGGAGGATGGTAGACCTAAATAGAGTTGGACGGATATGCGGGCACCGAAAAACATTTTCTCTTCCATGCCATCAATCTTTTCTCTCTCATGTGAACAAACCAAAGCAGCTTGTTTAAAGAGGTGAGGGTAAACTAGGTCTTTTCATATTAAAGTGGGCTGACATTAGCATATATCAATATTCCTCATCCATTTCTCTAATGGTTGACTAACGGGTGGGGCTATCTGATACAAACCATCTAAATAACATGCTAGGTGGTTTGTGAATGACTAGGATAAGCTGACTAGGTCAAAGAAAACTTGACAAAAATGAACAAAATAGATCTAATTGTCAATCACTGTTAAGATTGGAGAGGGGAAATAAAGGGATGGGGATTGAATTTGCTGTGGGGGGGGGGGGAGAGAGAGAGAGAGAGAGAGAGAGAGAGAGAGAGAGAGAGAGAGAGAGAGAGAGAGAGAGAGAGAGAGAGAGAGAGAGGGGGGGGGGGGGGGGGACGTTTGGCCATAATAAGCAAGTGGGCATAATGGGCACACCACGTTTGGGCCATAATAGACAAGTGCAACAAATCAATTGGTCAGGCAAAAATGCTCCCCATCCCTCGCGAGATGTCCGATTTTCTTCCCCCCTTTCGATTTTATCGCTCCAGCAGCCCCCCACTTCAGAAAAAAAATCTTGTTCCTCTCACGATCCTCCATCCTTCTAGGTCGTGTTAAACGTAGCAAATCAATCGGGCATGCTCCGATCTTCTCTCCCTTTTTCGATTTCTTCGCTCCAGCAGCCCATTTTAAAAAAAAATCCCTATGATAATTCGTCGTTGCAGTGCCAAAGACGGCTGGGGGTGTATTGTCGCCGAAGACGACCGTCCGAGTGCCGATAGGCACATGGACTAGTTAAACTATAAGGGTGCCAGTGTAATTTCAGAAACAAGCACGGGGTCGGTGTAATTGTCAAATAATCCACAGGGTATAAGTGTAATTTACCCTTTTATGTTATGCATGTACTGTATTTATACGCTCCTTGAGGATGAATACAATTAAAGGCTTGTACCAAATTCTAGAGTACCGTTTTGCACTTCCGGTTCAGCTGGTAGACGTTATAAGCTTGTGAATCTTGGTTCCATGCATTGACAATAGTAGGCATAGTGGACCACATTTCTTCGAATCTAAAGAACATTTTATATGCTTTCTTCGGCGGAGAGAGTGCTAATAATATGGGACAATGGTCTTCCAATCATGGGAGGGTTCCAAAGACCTGCTTGAGCATGCCCCTCTCTCTCTCTCTCTCTCTCTCTCTCTCTCTCTCTCTCTCTCTCTCTCTCTCTCTCTCTCTCTCTCTCTCTCTCTCTCTCTCTCTCTCTCTCTCTCTCTCTCTCTCTCTCTCTCTCATTGACAACTACTTCCTCCCATGATTTTCACAGTTTCTTCCATGATCTCCATTAACCCCATTGCTACCCTCTTTTTTTAAAAGATCTATAAAAACAAAAACCCTTGCTTCAATGAAAAAAATGTAATGTAAGTTGATACATCTCACTCTTTATTTGTACTCCTCCATAAAATTCCTCTTATTTATCATCTTTTTAGCATATCCTATGTCTCCTCTACTTCACGATGGTGACATGACGACTCCCTTTACGGCGACACGACATCCTCGTCCTCTTCCGGCAACTATGTGGCGCTTCATCCTTCTTTTTCTTGGCAGCGCATCATCCCTCCTTCTCGATGGCGGTGCATCATCCCCCCCTTCCCGGCGGAGCATCGACCTTCCCCTCATGGCAGTGCATCATCCTTCTCCCTCTTCTTCATCTACTTTGTACTGATTCAGGGACCTCCCTCTTAATTCCTTCTTGCGTCACTCTGATTTGCATTCCTGATCTCGTCTTTCCTCCCTCCTCTGTCCTCTCTCCTCATCCTTTTTTTTCTTCCCCATATTCCTTCGCCTCTTTCTCCCCTCATCCTCTATGAAATCATAGTATTCGTACATACCGGTTCAAATCATAACCGCCTATGAAAAAAAAAGGGAAATTTTATTCATACCCCAAAAATCTGTAATTAGCCCCCATTTCCAACAAACTTGAACACACCCCATTTTTTTTTTCATACCCCATTCCTGTCCCAAAAATACCCTTACCCCTTACACCCCACCATCAATACACCCCAGTTAAATGGCCCGCCCCAACTTGATTATACCCCAATCAAACACATACCCCTTAAATATACTCCAATTATATGCACTCTTGAATACACCCCACTTTTAAATAAACCCCATGCCGTTGGCTGGTACTTGAAGGCACATGTAGGGCTACAACTAGGGCTGGCAATTTCGGACCCGACAGGACCCGACACGAAGTTAGCGGGTCTGTGTTAGGGCTAAACGGGTTCGGGTCATAAACGGGTCGACACGATAGACCCGTTTAATAAACGGGTCGGGTCCGGGTATAGGGTATGGACACGGTAGACCCGTTTAGTATTCAACGGGTCGGGTCGGGTCGGGTCGGGTCAAGTCTACCAGCAATCCGATACTATAATTAATATATAATACCAGTGGGTCTTTTGGGTCAGGTCGGGTCGAGTCGGATTGGGTCGGATCGGGTCAACTGAATAGATCCGGGTGGTAAACGGGTCTTACCGGGTCTTATCGTGTCTACTCGTTTATTAGCGGGTCGGGTACGGGTTTAGGATCTAGGCATGATTAGTTAAACGGGTCGTGTCCAGGTCTAGGGGTTTTGGACACGACACGAACCCGACACGACCCGACCCATTGCCACCCCTAGCTGCAAGCCCCGCACAACCCTGCCAACCCGACGGGTTGGGCTTGGGCTAAGTTTAAACAAACCTTGGGTTGGGTTGGGGGTACAAAAGACGCTGAGTAAGGGCTTTGGGGTTTGGTGTAAAAAAGGGCATTGTTGGTATTAAAGGATTGCTGAGTAAGTTATTGAGAAACGATAGGGAGTCGGGGGCTAATAACAGATTTTTGGGGTATGAATAAAATTTCCCAAAAAAAAAAGGTTATCTTTACTTTGCCCCCAAAATTTGCCTTAAATTAGATTTTACCCCCATATTTTCATTAATTAGACTTTACCCCAAAAACTAACTTTTCTGTCAGCTCACCCCCCAAAACTTTATTTCTTTTCCGTCAACTCACCCTTTCTCTTAGATGGTGAGCTGACGGAGCAGTTAGTTTTGGCGGGTAATGTCTAATTAATGAAAAATGGGGGGTAAAGTCTAATTCAAGGCAAGATTTGGGGGGCCAAGTCAAAATAACCCAAAAAAAAAGGGAAATTTTATTCATACCCCAACAATCTGTAATTAGCCCCCGTATCCCTATCGTTTCTCAATAACTTACTCAACAATCCTTTAATACCAACAATGCCCTTTATTTTGTACCCAAACCCCAAAGCCCCTGCTCAGCGTCTTTTGCCCCCAACCCAACCCAAGGTTTGTTTAAACTTAGCCCAACCCGTCGGGTTGGCCGAGTTGTGCGGGGTGGGTTCGGGTTAACCCGCCCAAAGCCGGGTTGGGTTCGGGTTGGCCCGCCCAAGTTGCAGCCAGGGGTGGCAATGGGTCGTGTCGGGTCGGGTTCGTGTCGTGTCCAAAACCCTAGACCCGAACCCGACCTGTTTAACTAATCGTGTCTAGATCCTAAACCCGTACCCGAATTACCAATAAACGGGTAGACCCGATAAGACCCGTTTACCACCCGGATCTATTCAGTTGACCCGATCCGACCCAATCCGACTCAACCCGACCTGACCCGAAAGACCCACTGGTATTATATATTATAGTATCGGATTGCTGGTAGACCAGACTCGACCCGACACGACCCGTTGAATACTAAACGGGTCTTCCCGGGTCTACCGTGTCCATACCCTAAACGCGGACCCGACGCGTTTATTAAACGGGTCTATCATGTCGACCCGTTTACGACCCGAACCCGTTTAGCCCTGACCCAGCTCCTCTAACTTCGTGTCGGGTCCTATCGGGTCGAGGAGAAATAATTCGGGTTGGGCTCGGATTAGCCCGCCCAAATTCGGGTTGGGCTCAGGTTCGACCCGGGTTGGGTTCAGGTTGGCCCGCCCAAGTTGCAGCTTTACCTGTGCCTTCAAGTACCAGCCAACTGCATGGGGTTTATTTAAGAGTGGGGTGTATTCAAGAGTGCATATAATTGGGGTATATTTAAGGGGGTATGTGTTTGATTGGGGTATAATCAAAATGGGGCGGACCATTTAACTGGGGTGTATTGAAGGTGGGGTGTAAGGGAGAAGGGTATTTTTGGGATAGGAATGGGGTATGAAAAAAAAAATAGGGTGTGTTCAAGTTTGTTGGAAATGGGGCTAATTACAGATTTATGGGGTATGAATAAAATTTCCCAAAAAAAAAAGCGTGGTACCTTTAGACGGGAGCCCCCTTTGGTATTTCTTAGGTTGTATATAATCCCACCCTTGTGGGAGGCACCCGTTCAAACTTCAAAACCCTCCATCGATCCG
The DNA here is from genome assembly GCA_947650365.1 of Chamaelirium japonicum. Classification (NCBI taxonomy): domain Eukaryota; kingdom Viridiplantae; phylum Streptophyta; class Magnoliopsida; order Liliales; family Melanthiaceae; genus Chamaelirium; species Chamaelirium japonicum. The sequence goes on along the minus strand of OX393557.1, from coordinate 26,494,986 downwards.
GTTTCGAAGAAAAAAATAAAAAACCAAAAAAAAAACCGTCCATCGATCCCATGAACGGCGAACCTCTCACCGGAAACCCTCCCTCGCCGCCGGACCCCCACATCGCCTCCTGGATCCTCGAATTCGTCCTCCGTCAGCCCGTACCAGACTGGCTGGCGAACGAGGCCTTCCTCGCCCTCCCCGTCCCCGCCCCGCTCCCCCCGCGCCTCCAAAAGACCGTCCTCCTCCGCCGCGTCGCCTCCGAGCTCTCCCGCCGCTCTGTCTCGGAGCGCACCCTCCACTCCCTCGAGCTCATCGAGGATCTCGACCGCCGCACCGACGGCGCCACCCCGTCCGAGCTCATGAGGGCCGCCTACTGCTCCATCGCCGCCGAGTGCACCGCGAAATCCCTGCGAGATTCCATTGGAGACTTCCCCCACGCGGTCGAGAGGATCTGGGACCATCGGATGGCCGACCTCGAGCGGTCGGAGGCCGCGGGGTTGGCCTCCAGCAGGTTGGCAGACTGGAGGAAGCTGATGGAGGAAGCCCTCGCGGATCCTACTGTTAGGGACGCGTTGTTGGGGAGGAACACCCAGGACGCGGCGCTGAATGCCGTTAAGGCTTATTTGAAGGAGGCGATGAAGGCGATGGGTCCACCATTTCTTGAGCTCGCAGCCGAGGCCTTTCAAGGGGAAGAGATGGGAGCCGCCCGAACCGACCGCCATCCTGCAGAATTGGATGAGAGTATGCGGAATGGTACTACTCAGTTCATGGAACTGAATGGGGAGGCCTTTCAAGGGAAAGAGATGGGTGCCCCAGGAATCGACCGCCATCCCGCAGAATTGGATGGGAGTATGGAGAATGGTACTACTCAGTTCATGGAATTGAATGGGGAGGCCTTTCAAGGGAAAGAGATGGGCGCTGCCGGCACCGACCGCCATCCTGCAGAATTGGATGAGAGTATGGAGAATGGTACTACTCATTTCATGGAACTGAATGGGGAGGCCTTTCAAGGGAAAGCGACGGGCGCAACTGGAACCGACTGCCATCCTGCAGAATTGGATGAGAGTATGGAGAATGGTACTACTGATTTTGTGGAACTGAGCAGGGAAAGGCCACCCCGATCGCCGGCAAGAGGTTATTCCCCCTCCCCACTTATTAACTACCCTCAATTTCCCCATTTGATGTCTTCATTTCTCTTCTTTATTGCTATCAAAAAAATTCAACTGAACTTATTTTGCTACATTGCAATCTTGGATTCTTTATTGGTTATTTCCATGGTTACGGTGGAATTCGTGTCAAAGTACCTTTTTTTTTCTTTAATTTTATAGCTTTCTGAATTTTGCTTCTGAATTCGGAAGCCATGGCTTACATTGGAATTGATTCTTTAGATAGGGAAAAAGAGGGGAAGGCAGCTACCAGGCAGGATGCGTCTAAGCAAGATGGGCATTCTACTAATAAATTCAATCGTCTGCGGACACCTGAAGTTTGTAAAGTGACGATGGCGCTCAAAACAAGTTGTGTGGATCTGCAGATGGCGGTCGAGGATCCTCTTCCGGATGCCATAGCCACGGCAGATGAGGTATTAAACAGGGAGCGGTGTGATGCAACAAATCTCGAGGAATCACGGGAAACTAATTGCCGGGTAGATGAGAATGCATCAGTTTGTGATGCTGAAACAGGTGCTGGAGCTTCACGAGTAGAGGGATGCGGTGCTGGAACCATGCAGAATGGGGATCTTGATGCAGTGCAATTGGCTGGTCGTGTGGATCCACCACTTGATCCGAAAGAATTGGAACGAAACCGAGATAGCGTGGTTGTCAATGCTCCGGTGCAATCTGCTGGTTCAGGAGCTGAAGTGACCCGTAACAATAGCAATAGTACCTGTATCGAGCGAAACAAGGATGGGTGGGTGCCACGACCTAGTCTTATGGATCGGAATCCAACCGCCCGTACTTATGAGGTCATTTCATAACCCATCATCTTTTGCGGCACATATGATTTATTATTCTATATAATACCATAGAACAATATTCTTGTTTTTTGGCCGGGACATTGATATCATGACTTTTTTCGCCAGGGATCACTAGTCTTAATAATTGGTTCTCTTTATTTAAATCCATTATGAGTTTTTTGAACTTTAGCTCACTGCTCTATAGTGTCTAGAGGACATAGATGTTATGTTGGTGGCTTTGTGGGAGTCTTCAAACGAAAGCTATGAAATATTGCCAAAAAAGGCATGAGTACTTGTGATTTTTTAATTACTTACATATCGGTTAATGGATTATGCCGGGGGGATAAATATTTTCTACTCTCCTGTGATTCCTGATGGTCAAATTTCATCACCGGAGTGAGATCGCTGCGAAGCTTTGGTCGCCCTCTTCGTCGAAGGAGGGCGCTCAAGCTGGAGAAGTCGAGGTGCAACTCTGCAATAACAAGAACATGTCAAAGACGGCCGGCTCCCTATGGAGCACGGTTCCTCTGATGCTTAAGTCAGGTCACACGAACAGTAGGACAAACTAGTGACAGGGGAGAGCTAGGAAGTGGGGAGTCACATCACATCGATTTTTCCAACCATTTGAACAATGCCTCGGTTGGGCTTTTATAGGAGCCCGAAGGCTAGTGATGTCGACACGTGTCCAGCATGTGGTGATGTGGTGGCTCTTGAATGGTGCAGAGGCCACATCTTGGGGTAGTCTGGGTGCTGTTGGGGGAGAGCAACGTCATGCTATCAGGGTGCCTAATGAATCTCCACGAGGCGTGCAGCGATAGTGCATAGATATTCGGTCGGAGCAGGGAGCCTCCATGTGTTTTCCTTGAATCGATGCAGGTTGGTGTTGGCGTAGTACAGGGAACTGGTCGGGGGAGAGAGCCATTGCTCTCCTTCGCCACTTGTCGTGCTTCGATAGCCGAGCCAACAACCTGTTTGTGTCGGCCATCCGGGTGCGTTGCCTGAAATTTGCCCTGCAACTACACTTGTGCGGTGCTCGGCGACAATCGCATTCTCGCGCGCCCTCACTTGCGTTCGAGAATCCCTATGTGTTGCAGACTCTATTGTTAGTATCGTACGATACGCGATACGTATCATATGATACGATACGATACAGGAGAAAAATGATACATATAGTGTTTACGTATCGTTGTTCACCTTATCGTACGATAAACGATACGTTACGATACACGTTACATCCGATACGGTGAAAACATGTTTTTTTTTTTGGTTTGGTTTGTAAGTTTGTTTTAAAACTTTTAAAATGATTTTTTTTCTTTTAATTCTAAAAGGGCCATGTAGGCCTTTTAGAGTTAAAAAAACACTCAATAACCATTTCTAACCTAGAGTAAAGTGAGACTGATGTTTTTAGAAGTTTATAGGGGTTTTACAAATCTTTTTCTAGAGTTGTCGGAGCCCAATGCCATTTGTTTTTTAAAGTTTTCTAGAGCTTGGGGCACCAAATATCTACAACTTTTTGAACTTCAATAGTTATATGATTCCATTTCTACCTATATATATATATATATATATATATATATATATATATATATATATATATATATATATATATATATATATATATATATATATATATATATATATATATATATATATATATATATATAGGGAAAAGGGAGCCTCCATATGTATGGAGGAAACTTACCTCCGTGTGCCAGTGATTTGATGCATCTAGGAGTTTTAGAATGTACTGTTTTTTTGTGATGATAAGCGCCTTACCTTAGATAGAATACCCACAAAAAATTAGCTCATTATAAAACTTTTACGTGCATCAAATGTAAGTAGCTTTATCAATCGTCCGTTGTAACCATTAATTTGAATTCTAACATTTGATGCACCTAGAAGTTTTCGAATGTGCTGATTTTTTGTGGGTGTTTTATTCAAGGTAAGGTGCTTATCATCATAAAAATCAGTACATTTTAAAACTTCTAGGTGTATCAAATCACCTCGTATGGAGGAAAGTTTTCTCCATACGTATGGAGGCTTCCTTTTTCCATATATATATATTTATGTAACTTCTTTATAGTAGGGCTAATGGATTTAAGTTCACAAAGGAAGGCTAAAGGAAAGAAGTGGATGACTTTGAAGAAGACATTGAGGATGAGAATGAAGATGTAGAAGACATGCAAGAGATAGAAGAAGATAAAGAAGCAAGTGGTGATGAAGTATCTATTGGTGATAATCAAATTGATGATGTAGATGCGGTGGAGATTCAAAAATGAGGTGTTCCTACTTTTTGAGTTTTTGATTCGAATATTTTGAGAGCAATATTTTGATAGATCATAGGTAATACTTATATATGGTTTCTTTTTTTATAGAAATATATGCATCATACTTTTTGTATTGGCCAATGTTATGTTTAGTGCAAAATTATAGGGAATGTCTTACACTTCTACTTGACTTTTCATATTTAATATTTAGTATGTTATTTATATGTTTACTATGTAAGTATGTATACATAATATATATTAATATAAATTTAATCGTATCTTACAATACACGATACGTTACGATACTTGATACACAAAATAGGGAAAACAATACACGATATGACAACCTTGGTTATAGAGGTTAGGAGGTTGTCGAGGGACGAATATGTCGCTTCGAGCTAGGCGATGATGGCGTGGGCCATTGTCCGAGCTAGTCCCTGGCGAGCTCTCATGTGCAGGGATGATCGCTGCCTCCTAAAGGCGGGCTAGATGACGACATCAACATGACATCGTCCACGGTTTCGACCTCCTCCGGGTGAGATACTCGATGATGTAAGCATGACGTCATTCAGGTGAACTCGGACTATCTACGGACGGGCTATTTGATGATGTCATCCAGGCATCATCTATACAAGCTTAGGGATCCATCAAGCGGGCTTCCTGATGATGTCATCCAGGCAGGCAGCAGGCTCAGACCTCCTCTGGGGACCGGGAGAGCTACATGATGATCTCATTCAGACGGGCTCGGAGCTTAGCCGGGTGAGCTACCTGATGACATCAACATGACGTTATCCTGACGGACTTGGGGCTCCTCCGGGCGGGCTTCCTGATGACGTCAGCATGATGGCATCTGGGCGGGCTTGGAATTTTTTTCGGAGGGCTACCATCTCCTCTAAGTAATCAGTAAAATATCTATCTCATTATTGCCTTAGGTTTTCTTCGACGCCTCCCTTGTCCCGTCACGTGGCGGGCTTACTCGAAGAACGCGGACAATGAGCGGGTGACCTTTTTCGGGTGCCAACAGATTCTCTGATATTGCAAGCTTTGTATCCAAAATCCTGTTCATTGGATAAGCATTTTCTCTTCCAAATTGTGATATTACCAATGCTAATTTTTATCCAGGACAAGTATAATGTGTATTAAAAGCCTTCGGACATTTGGTTTAATTTTATCTATAACGGATGTTTTTAGAACCTTGCAATTAAAGTCAAATTGTTGGCCATCTGCTTTAATCATTTTGAATAAAAATTCGTGTAAACCTCATACAAACTTTGCAGTAGGTGTTTCTAGTTCTATTCAGTTTTGCAAATAGGTTTGCCTAGGTTATTCATAGTGCTGCATGGTACGTTGACACATAAGATATATTTTTACATAATTTGTTAAGCATCAATTGGAAGATGGGAGAAAGCAGAGTCCATATGAACACAAAAGAAAGCATTATTTGATAAACCAAATTGCATTAATCTTCGAGGAACAAATTAGGAGCCAAAGAACTCAATTCAAACAGTACCTTAAGTCCTTAACCTACATATGGGATTGCACTTATTGAATTAATTAAGCATCTCATTTATGAAAAAATATATGTTCATTTAGAACTTCTTTTGTATAATTTCTCCATCAATTTGAGTATGCACACTTTTTATTCTCAAAGCCAAAAGCAACTAAAAAACAGTGCGGGTAGTTCGAGAGCTTTGAAATCATCTATTCCATTGTTTAGAAGTCATTCTCTATGATCTCTTATGGCTGATCACTTGAATCGCTGAGGAAGTCTAGTTTGTACGTAATCCATCCTCTAATTAACCTGCTTGGATAGTAGCGGTGTTCAATATTTTTCATAGATGGAAGAAACAGAAAAGTCAGGGGACTGATTTCATTTTAATTATCATTCAGACCATTTTTCTCTGACCTTGACTGCCATTAGTGAATGCTTGCCATACCAAACAAAATAGACTTTAACCTTAGAAGTGCTGCCATGAAGGCTTTTTCCTCCATCTCTTGTACTATTGATTTGGGGTCATGTTTGCAATTAGCAAAAAACCTCACACATGTTTTCGGTTTTAGAAGTTACTTTGAATAGTTATGCTGGATTACACATACATACCTCTTTATTTCTTCTTACCCTCAAATTTGTTTGGGTTAATTAGTGATCAGTCCTTGACAGAATTTATCATGAACGTGCAGTACATCCCAACATTTCAACTAAAGATAGGTCCTTGATTTTTTTCAAAAACCCAAAAATGCCCTCGACCTCTCCTCTCTCCTCGAGCACGCGAGCGGTGGCGGTAAGACAACAGCGGGTGAGCGAAACAGGTGTGATGATCTGGAGTTGTAGCTGGTCGTGCGGGCAGTGGTGAGCTGTGGAGACGAGAAGGAACGGGGCCGTAGGGATTAGGTTTGGTTAGGGTTAGATATCCTAGATCTAGGGTTCATCCCATGGCCCATAGATCTTGGGTTTTGGGTTAGGTTTAGGTTGGTTCAGCGGTGGCGAGCGGTGGTTCGGTTCAGAGGTTCGCTTGTTCGGTGGCATGCAAGAGAAAATTTGAAATGCTATGGAGGACATTTTGGTCCACAACATTTCAAATTCCTTTAACTTAACCGGTTTCTTTGTTAGGGGCCGCTCACACATTTCCCCAATTTTCCTTCTTTCACTTATTTTCTTGGGCTCATCTGCTTCGAGCAGATTTATACTCTACATTTTTTCCCGCAATTTAATGCATCGTACAGATGTAGTGGATAATAATTGAAAGTGGATTAATCTTATGGTTGGATTCACTGGCATGTGATAACTCCGAAGCGAGCACTCATTGAAATTTGCTGTTTTTGCTCCATGGAGAAGAATACATTTAACAATTGCTCTTTTTATTGTAATTTCCGTACCAGATTTGGAAGAATTATTTGGAATGCTTCCATCTTCCAACATAAAGGCTTGATACCATCCAAGAAATGTACCTCAAATTCATGTATAGGATAGGCTGTAAACTCGGAGCAGAAATTAACTTGTATGATAGCTCAAGCTATTTGGTGGCCGATATGGAATATGGAAATTGAATTAATCTGAAAAGAAGAATCGAATGTTCGGATGCACACTTCTTCTTTATTTAGGTTTTCAGATCAAACATATTTAGAGAGGCGATATGAATTATGATTACCAAAGGCCTGCAAGTCAATTCTCTGTTTCGAGACTCTAGTGGGCAGGTGATGAGAGTGGGGTTAGTGACTTCGGTTTTGTTCAGCAATTTGCATGTTTTTTACGGTCCTTTAAAGGGGAAACAAATGTTTATTGTCTTGCTATCTGGTTTTCAACTTCAAGGACATACAAGTCCATTTAAGAGCATGAAGGAATTTATAAATATACAAACAAAACGGTTTTTTGTTAATTTATTCAGCACAATATCAGGTAGTATGTTGACCAAAATCCCAATGAAACGACTCACACAGTTCTTATATGTTGCCAGGTGAAATTGCATGAGAATGAGATGTCCGTTTGGGGTTCTGAATTGAATCTGCAAATCTCCCATGCAATTTAATTAAGATGATTCTGAGTAGATTGCCATCTGGGCATATGATTAGTTATTTGTCAATTCTGATTAAAGAGGAAGTTCTTTCACTTTGTCCCATAGAAATGAATGTTCCTTTTATAAAAACTTTCCTTCCACTCACGTCTTCTAGACCCTTTTTTGGTCTAGAGGAACCTTAGAGGGTTGTTCCCTGGTTGCATGTTGCCATGAGCTTTAAATTTTTTATTGTTAACCATTAAGTTAGGTTTCACTACATGCTAACCGGCCTTCTATGTTTCTTGGCCAGCAGCTCTTGGTTAAATTTTTTTGGTTTGGTTTACGACACCAGTTTTAAAGGGATAATGAAGGTGGACATTCAGTTGAAAAATTCTTGTTGATCTTCTCTAGAGTATCCATAGTTAGAGTTATGCTTCTTAGTCGAACTCATCTTAGTGGATTAAGAATTTGATGATGATAAGTTAAAAGAGAAAACCAAATTTTTTTCTTCAAAGCAGAAGCCTTGATGGAAGTTGTTAATGATGTTAATTTGGAAGTTAATTTGAACGCTAATGCTGGTAACATGTTTGAAGATGTCAATCCCAAAGAAAAATAATAGTTGAAATGGGACATATACCCCATCCTTGGAATAAACTTGACAAAAGCGGCAGATACCAATACTCTCCTTGGTGCTGGTATAAGTTCCATAATTACACATCTGAACAACCTGACATAGCTGCTACTCACATAACTTTCATAGATAATGCAGGGTGATTGTGTGTTGGATAGTAATCAGCTGTCGGACGATGTAAAAGGAAATTTTGCACAAGTATGCGGAGTTGATAAAAGGAGGGCAAATGATGTAGCTTCAAATTGAATCTTACATCAAATTTTGGTTACTTTAGTGAGCAGAAGTACCCTGAGTCTGTTGAGATAAGAGCCAATTTGACAATAATGAAGCATTAGCAGAGACTACTGGTTGAACTTTTCTTACTGTTGAAGAAAGTCTGACCAAGTAGAGAATGTTATACGCAATCAAAATGCTTTTTCGCGAATGTCAACCATCCCAGTCCTCTTCAACCACTTCTAGAGAATGCTTTCAATGAGAAAATTAGAATATGCTCTTCCCTAGAAGTCAGTTTTTGCATGGATATGATACTTATATATGATATATTGAAGTCTTTATTGTTATTAGATCGATGAATGGCAGCGAGGGGCACCTCTGAGTATTGTTGAGCCCATGTAGCAAAGTAGCTGTGGGTCTACGAGTCTGACAATCTGATATCCTTATTATGTTTTGTTCTAATGCTCTAGTCGAGGAAATATTGGGCATCTGTTTGTATCTCTAAATATTTGTGTTTCAGGACAGAAAATGCGCATGAAAATGCTTGTTCTTTTGATTATGATGGGAATCTATTCCTTTTTTCAGAAATAAATGCGTGTTTAGTTTCATGTCTTGTTGCTGCCTGGTTTTATATTAATATCAACGTTCGAAATTTATTCAACAAAAGACCTAATGAGTAATATGATGAAAATCAAATGCATTAGTGACTAGATAATGCATTACACATTCTTAAAAAAAAACTTGAGAGGTAAGGAGTTTATAACTGTAACATAAATACTTCTTGGATTAGTTAGTAACTTAGTACAAGCCCGTTTTGGCCCTTCACATAATAGTTCAGTAGTTCTTCAAGCTAACAAAAGATGGAAAATAGTTGCAGTTACCTATGCTCAATACTAGATGCATGTGTTTGCTTCAAAACTAATTTCACACCATCACATCTTAAACTCTATACCGTATGTCATCTTTAGTGACAGACATATTCTGTATATGTAGGTCTCTACTTATTACTGGTCTAATAACTCCTTATCTTTAATTTTTTCTGTTTGCAGTGGGATGATGAATCCATTGACTCCCCATCTGAAAATTCACAAAGCTCGTCGAAGGAACTTAAGTTAGCCAGTCCAAAGAGGAGTGCTGTTTCTCCTTTATCGTTGTTGGAAAACAAGAGATTTCTTAAACGGAGAAAAAGAAAGATTTGGAGTTTGCTGGAAGAAGATACTTTGAGAGAAGCTGTGAAGAAGTATGCACTTATCTTGTTTCTGTTTAATCTTTATCAGGAAATCCTGTTGTTAAATAGAAAAACTTGAAATATGTTTTTTGAGATTAGTCACAAGACTCACAACATTATTCAAGCTAATTGTTTTACAAGAATCTTACCTATTTTGTCCTAACTTCATTACCAAATAGTTATTGATCTATAAATTAACTTTTATTGTTAATTTCTTTTAGTGATGTTGCGGTGCTATTCTTCAATGTGCTCACACCTTTTCCATGTGAAGGCATGGTGTAGGTAATTGGAAATACATCCTAAGCTGCCATACCGAAATATTTGAAGACAGAACAGAGGTATTGCTGGAGTTTTGCTTAGTATTATCCTGTTTTCTTGTTCTCTATTAGAGTGAATCTGATGATCAGCTTTTCCATTGAACAGGTTGATTTGAAGGATAAGTGGAGAAATATGATCAGGCACTAGTTTTTAGTTGTTCCTGAACCATCTTAATCCCACAGATATTCAGTATGCTTCCATGTCATTAATTGTTTTGTAAATTTTCTATAAATGAGCACTCAAAATTAACTGCACATAGTTATATGCCAGTTTCCTACACTATACCTGGCAGAAAATAACACATCCAAAGAACTAAGTAGCAAGTCCAAGAAATAGGTGTCCTGCACTGTCAAAAATTTCTTGACTTATTGAAAAATTGTAAATTAGATCATAAAATAAATTTCTCATATGCCACCATTTTCCAATTACTTAAAAAAGTAGCAGTCATTATTTAGTTGGAATATATTTGCTATTAAATCATATCCGGTCTGGAATAATCTAATATGCAATTGTAGGATTTCAGAAGCTATGGACAACAAGTGGCCCCTACTGTGTTGTAAAATATAATATATTAACACTAAAGTCTTGGACAACTGTTCTGCACCCTTCAGGACTTGGCAACTGAAGTGTAAATTTGGGCATCCTATGGTGTTTTCTTATGTCAATATTAATGATAATGCAAAATTTTAACTGGGAACAACAATTTCAGCACTAATTTTGTAGGTTTTCAGTTTTCTATGCAATTCTAATAAATAACATTGAACAACAAATGACAGCTATTACGCAAACCAATTAGTGTTCATGAATGCGATATCATGCCATTCTAATAGATTTGCATGTGTAGTAGAAGTTTCAGGACCACGAATAATAGTCGGTTCGGGTACAATTGTCCTAGTTTTCTTAGTTTCATAATCAGACCTTAGCTTTGCCAAATTTGATGCAACTAAGGTTTGAGGTTTGATACTCAGAAAACCTAATCGGGGGACTTAAACGTTTGAGTACAGATCACACTATCAAATTCAGTGTGCAATATTCAGCCCCAAACCGAAATTGGGACTAGTGAAAAATGAATCGACGAGGACAACAACTTGTGAATCATAGTTACCAAGTCGGAAGTCGAGAACAAATCGGCTAGGAGAGAAGTCGGGAAAATTGGGAAAATAGTCAGAAAGGTCGGGAAAAAGTTGGAAAACAAATAATAGAATTTTAGAACATATTTATATATAGATTTTCCAATAGATTTTTTGAGCAATGCATGATGGGATTAAAATGGAATGATGGGATTAAAATGGAAAAAATCGTGACTTTTGCAAAAAAACAGAAAAGAGTCGCGTAGTGAAGAGTTGCGTAGTGAATGTTTACTGAATAAGTCGTGTTTTAATTGAGACTTAATAAAAAAATCAGAGTTTTTGGTAACAAAGGGCTGTGATCACTCTTGACGAAATCCTCAAATAAGAATTACCAAGAACAAAGACAATTTTTGGAAATAATAAACTTTTAACCAACAACAATATTAAAGATGCGCACGACATCTATATAATGTATTTTGATGATAAAATTAAGATGCCAATAATGAATCAATGATAAACAAAGGTAGATAATAACAATCACTAGTGATAAAGATAAGTGTGGAAACACAAAAGGACTTCATGGACGTGGAACGACACCTGGATGAGGAGATCCACCGCTTGGGTTGGTGTTTTTCCTGAAACCTTGAAGAGAAATGACAACGTTTGGACGAGCCAAACTTTAACTCCAATCAAGCCAAAGGGCAAGAAGAGTCAGAACACCAACAAAAAGAAGGGATGGAGAGTAAATAGCACCCTCATTCTCTCGAAAATCTCACAAAATCAAGCAACTTAAGTTAGCCCAATCTATGTGTGACACACGTGATGGATGCAAACACCTCCACACCTAGGCAAATACAAAACTAGCATGTACTTAAAATCTATGCTATCAAAGTCGGGACTAGTCGGCGACTAGTCCCCGACTAGTCCCTGGGCGGCATTTTGCCGACCGATTAATTTCGATTCCGTCATTGCTGGGCGGAATCCCGACTAGTCCCCGACTAGACCCGACTAGCCCGACTAGTCACCGACTAACGACTAGTCCCCAGGCAGCATTCTGCAAGCAAATTATTTTTTTGAAAGGAGTCTTTGCAAGCAATTTTGTTTAGATTTTTTTACATTGGCTCAAAGTCTTGAGTCGCAAGACTCACAACTATGACTCTTCCCTATAATCATCTGTTGAGCACCTGAGAATCTCAGATAAAAACATAGACAAATAATTAATTTATTTGTTGATATCCATATAACCCTATAATCAAAATTGGGGTTGTTCACTGATTAAACATCATCAAACAAATATTGTGATGAATTCTTAGTTCTGAGTCTTTTGACATGGGCATGAAGTTAATACAACTGTATTCTGTTAGACTGTTACTTATGTATTTATACCCATGCTGTGAAGTGTGAAGGTATGTATTGTTATTAACCGACTAATATCATATACTTATTGACATTTATGCTAGTTCATATATCATATATGTTTAGGGAGGGGGGGAGGGGTTAGAATAAGTTTTGGCCGACTAGTCCCGAACTAATCCCGACTAGTCCCGACTAGTCCTAGTCGGCCCTTGGCCGACTAGGGCCGACTACCGACTTTGACTGCATAGCTTAAAATAGTAAATATCTCTAAAACTGATAAATCTAATGAAGATTACATCAATGTACTTGGTGGACACGCTGGCCGAGTTTGTATTAATCTTTATATGGTCTCAGTAAACTTGATATCCCGCTTCCTAAGGTATAAAGGTATTCATTGAGGGACCATTTGCTTTCCAACTTATAGAACAATGGTATCAATCGAATATGAATTAGACCCGATTCAGGGGCATAATACGGGTTCGGGGGGTTCGAAACTTCGGATCGGCCAAACTCTAAATGGTTTGGGTTCGGACAAGCCTTCAAACCATATCTCTAAAACTGATAATGGAGGTTACATCAATATACTAGGTGAACACACTGATTGAGCTTGTATAATCTCTATATGGTCTCATTAAACATGATATTCCCGCTTCCTTAGGTATAAAAGGTATTCATTGAGGGATCATTTGTTTTCCAAGTGTACATGCACAAAGTCATTTTCAGCATTGGGACTTAGAAGAAAGGAACTCATTCTTAGAGATGTTTTAAAGGATCTCATTCATCTCATCTATCAATTTGCTACTCTTTTTTTTTCTCCTTGTTGCGTAGGCCTTGGACAACCCCCATCATCTAATTGATCAAATCCCATAAACGGAACAATTTAATGATTATTAGTAACTTTCTCTAGTACAAAGATGTTCTCTATGACCTGACGGTTGAGAATGTCTGATAGATTCTTTTTTTATTTTTTCTGATCGGAACTTATGTTGCGTTTTCAGGGTTTTTTCATCGAGTTTGGTTTTAAAGTACTCACTGTGGTTAATCATCATCTTATTGTTAGATCATTACAAACCTGTTATAACTTGCTGACCGAATAATGGTTTTCTAAGGGGGGTTCTTGTCAAGCTGCAGATCAACCCATGGAGGAAACCGGGGACCCTGCTGGCAGAATTCCCACATTGAGGTGCCAGTTACGGTCGGTAGTGCTGCGGACGGTGGTGATTGCTTGTTAGGTCATCACGGATGTTCAGGAAAGTAGCCCTCACCCTCGAGGATTTGATTTCTTGGCTTGCTGGAGATCTGATACTTGATTTGTCGGCGAATCACAGTTTATTGTATATTCTGTTCCAGTAGGCTCTCTTTTCTTTTTCATGCGGAGTTGGTTTGTATAAGAGCGAGTTTTCCAGCAGGTGGTGTTATTTGACCAACAAAATTATTAAGGCCACCAACCTAACTAAAAAATAAATGCAGGACATGTCCGGGAAGCCTCCCAAGTTTATTGACGACGACACCGCCTCCGTGCAACCCACAGCCACTGGCATACAACCTGTCTCCTCCACTTCTTTCTTGCATCACCCCTTCTTCCTCCTCCTCCTCCTCCTTGCCGAAACCCTAATCCACCAACTAGGTGTTTGGGTTTTGGCAAGGAGGGAGGATGAAAGAGGGAGGGAGAAGTAGAATGGGAGGAGGAAAGGGAGATAGGGCGGACATGTCGTGGCGCTTATGGTGGTTGGAGGGGGGGGGAGGAGAGGTAGTGATGGGGGGATGCTCCAGATTCTACTCGATCTTTGGATTGAGTTTAAAAAGGGTATGTGTGAGATGCACCTGTCGCGGATGTGGGTAAAGTATAGTTCGGATGCATCACGACCATTCACTAGTGTATGGATTTATCTTGACCGTTTGATTGAATGTTAAAAAGGTATGGGTAGGATGCATTTGTTGTGGTTGTGTAAAGTACAGATCAGATGCATCTTGATGGTTCTTTATTGTGTAGGGATGTATCTCAACCATTCTCTATTATGTATGGATGTATCTTGACCGCTTGATTGAATGTGAAAAGGGTATGGGTGAGATGCACCTTTCATAGTTGTGTAAAGTATAGATTGGATGTATCTCAAGTGTTCCCCATTGTGTACGGATGCATCTTGATCGTTAAATTGGATGTAAATTGGGTATGGGTGAGATGCACGTCATGGTTGTGTGTACAGTGCGGTTCGGGCGATCCAGATGCACCCTGAACATCCTAGTGGGAGCAAAAATCTTTCTAGAGAATTCCCCGCAAGAGATAATGTTTTAGGGACCTAACACCAATTAGAGGGATTTATTACTAACGGCAAACATAAGAAGGATGATTCTACTTACATTCCACAAATTACTTACGGCAGTTCTCACTTAAATTTAAAAAATACCCGATATGCCTTTGTTTTATCTCTGTTCTTTTGCTGATGACAGCCCATATCTAATACCCTGTCACTGGCCATGTGTATGCCACTGCCAGACTCCGCCGCCGACAACCATCGTTGCGTCCTCCTCGCTAGTCATCTCCTTCATGCTTCCCTTCTCTCTCCTCATTCTTCTTCTTCCTTCTTCTTGCTCATCTCCTTTATGCACCCCTCCTCCCTCCATATTCTTCTTTTTTTTATTCTTCTCCTTCATACACCCACTACCTTTCTCCCTCCTCTGTCCTCATCCATCCTCCTCTTTTATCCTCCCATCCTCCTCCTTCTTTTGGAAATATCAAGATTCGGTTATGCCAAGTTGAATGCACGTTTTGTGCATTCGGCCATCCTGGCAAAATGCACAGAAGGTGCACTCAGTTTTGGAATGGCCGAACGTCACTCTTTACACGATAATGACAATGAGGATGAATAGATGAATGAGGAGGAAAAAGAAAAAGAAAAAGAGGAGGAGGAGAAAAAAAAGATGGACAAAGATGGTACCGATCAACGGATATAAATAAGGGGTGTCTCTTAGAAAAGAGTTACATGTGGAACGTAGACATCCTGCTTTTCGACTGAAGCAGGATTATTTTGACTTTGCCCCCCAACTTTTGCCTTGAATTAGACTTTACCCGCATCTTTTCATTAATTAGACTTTACCCCTCAAAACTAATTGTTCCGTCAGCTCACCATTAAAGAGAAAGGGTGAGCTGACGGAAAAGAAATAAAGTTTTCAGGGTGAGTTGACGGAACAGTTAGTATTGGGGGGTAAAGTCTAATTAATGAAAAGATGGGGGGTAAAGTCTAATTCAAGGCAAAATTTGGGGGGCAAAGTCAAAATAACCCAAACAAAAAGGGGTTAAGGGATGGGAAATTTTATTCATACCCCATAAATCTGTAATTAGCCCCCATTTCCAACAAACTTGAACACACCCCATTTTTTTTTTTCATAGCCCATTCCTATCCCAAAAATACCCTTCCCTTTTACACCCCACCTTCAATACACCCCAGTTAAATGGCCTGCCCCAACTTGATTATACCCCAATCAAACACATACCCCCTTAAATATACCCCAATTATATGCACTCTTGAATACACCCCACTCTTAAATAAACCCCATGCAGTTGGCTGATACTTGAAGGCACAAGTAGAGCTGCAACTTGGGCGGGCCAACCTGAACCCAACTCGAGTCCAACCCGAATTCAACCCGAATTTGGGCGGGCTAATCCGAGCCCAACCCGAATTATTTCTCCTCGACCCGACAGGACCCGACACGAAATTAGCGGGTCTGGGACAAGGCTAAACGGGTTTGGGTCGCAAACGGGTTGACACGATAGACCCGTTTAATAAACGGGTCGGGTCCGGGTTTAGGGTCTGGACACGGTAGACCCGGGAAGACCCGTTTAGTATTCAACGGGTCGTGTCGGGTCGGGTCTACCAGCAATCCAATACTATAATATATAATACCAGTGGGTCTTTCGGGTCAGGTCGGGTCAAGTCGGATTGGGTCGGATCGGGTCAACTGAATAGATCCAGGTGGTAAACGGGTCTTACCGGGTCTTATCGTGTCTACCTATTTATTAGCGAGTCGGGTACGGGTTTAGGATCTTGACACGATTAGTTAAACGGGTCGGGTCCGGGTCTAGGGGTTTTGGACACGACACGAAACTAGACACGACACGAACCCGACACGACACGACACGACTTATTGCCACCCCTAGCTGCAACTTGGGCGGGCCAACCCGAACCCAACCTGACTTTGGGCGGGTTAACCCGAACCCACCCCGCACAACCCGGCCAACCCGACGGGTTGGGCTTGGGCTAAATTAAACAAACATTGGGTTGAGTTGAGGGTACAAAAGACGCTGAGCAGCGGCTTTGGGGTTTGGGGTACAAAAGAAAGGGCATTGTTGGTATTAAAGGATTGTTGAGTAAGTTATTGAGAAACGCTAGGGATACGGGGGCTAATTACAGATTTTTGGGGTATGAATAATATTTCCCTAAGGGATAGCGTTTAAAGTTAGGGTTATTTTGACTTTGCCCCCCAAATTTTACCTTGAATTAGACTTTACCCCCATTATTTCATTAATTAGACTTTACCCCCCAAAACTAATTGTTCCGTCAGCTCAACCCCCAAAACTTAATTTCTTTTCCGTCAGCTCACTCTTTCTCTTAGATGGTGAGCTAACGGAACAGTTAGTTTTGGGGGGTAAAGTCTAATTAAAGAAAATATGGGGGGTAAAGTCTAATTCAAAGCAAAATTTGGGGATCAAAGTCAAAATAACCCTTAAAGTTATATACACATAACCCTTGTACCCACCCCTCTTATCTCTAAACCCTTTCGTAGTGCCGCCGAACTTTTACCCAATGAGCCTGATGAGTGATGATCGACGCCACCTCCGCCCGACTCTCATCCCGACGCCTGCGCCGCCCCTCGACCGACCGCCTGCCTCTTCCCCGCCGTCCGCGGGCCGGTTGGTCTCATCGAAGAGGAGGCGATCACACCGCCGCGCTCCTCCCCCTCGCTTCCTCGGCCGCCGTTTCTGCTTTCCCGCCGGCCGCAGTTTCTGCTTTCCCGCCGGTAGCTCTCTCTCGGCCGATAGCCGCCTTACAGGCCGACGACGAAGCAGCCGTGTGCCCCTCGGCAGGGTCCAAGCAAAACGGATCAAGAGAGAAGGGAATGGCATCCCCCTCGACATCACGATCGAGATACAATTGAGGCTGCTGGTGGGGCACCTCGTAAGATTCCGGCGTGTTTGCAAGCTCTGGCGCTCCATAACCCACGGTCCCTACTTCATCGACACCCACCTCGAGCGCACCCGCCTCCCTGCCATCCTCTTCACTCCCACCTATAACAGGACCTATGGCCAACCTCGTTTCCAGCGGAATGGCTCCTGCAACGGGCTCATCTGCATCACCACATACGATGGAAGGATCCACTTGTTGAATCCATCGACAGGGGAGTCGCTAACTTCGCCGGAGCCGAGAGAGCGTTCCATCTTGCTGACGGCCTGCTTTGGGTTTCACCCAGTGACCAAGGAATACAAAGTCGCACGCTTCTTCATCAAGGTTCCTTTTTCCCTGAATCGGCTGTGGATGGGATGTGAGGTTTACACCCTCGGCGGCGGCGGCTTGTGGAGGCAAATCCGTGCTA